>CM062297.1:853237229-854485566 GCA_031216915.1 Pictodentalium vernedei
CTCGTTATAACGAGATACAAATAAATATTTGAGTGTCCTGAATCAGCCACCGTAGTTATAAGCATGTGCCTGGAATTTAACCAGTTACCAATCACAGCTTTTCCCAAAATTGTGAATTTCTTAAAAAAAAAAAATTAAAATATGCCAATATCCATACAAATATGGATGGCATTTGAATCAGTTGACGAGCTGATTCCAATGTCATCCATATATTTACGGTCTTATGGACAAAGTTTCCACGTATATCAGCTCTGTTCGTAAATATATCTTTGTTCTGCTGAATCAGTGATGCTATAGCGACGTTCGCCTTCAGCAATAGTTTTACACTATGACAGATGATTGAATGGGACAATTTAATATTTAACAAAGAGCATTTAACATTGGTGAATGATTCACCAATGTTAAATGCTCCTTGTTAAATATTAAATTGTCGCAACAGTTGAACTTGCTGGATAATGCCTACAGGCATTCTCTTGTAAACTGAAACAATTTAATGTTACAGAGCAACAGGACATCTAGTATCCAGACTTATTTCTTCGATAACATGAATAAAATAATTAAGCTACTTTCCAGTTAAGATCAGTTGATGGAACAATGTATTTACACAGTGTACAAGTTTGTGCGTTCACATAGCACGGTAGAAGAGCACAAACTGAGACAGGACTTGGGTGTTTCAGAAGCGGATCCAGGATTTTGAAATAGAGGGACGTCGCCCTCTATACTTATATGGTCACAAACTGTTGTGATGCAAGTGTGCACACACTATTAATTTATAGAACGCACTGGCTTCAATTATTTTATTAGAATTGACTGGGGCGTGCCTTTGCCTTTGGCACGCTCCGGTCAATTCTAACAAAATAATTTTCAATGACATATACTTATTATATCTGATTAATAGACGGGGACGTACGCGGCGTGCGCCCCTCTATTTTCTCAGAAATGATTTCTGAGAAAATAGAGGAACGCACGCCATGTGCGCCCCCGTCTAAATCTGCCTTTGGGGTGTTTAACATTTAAATAGTATATGCATCTCAAAGTTGACCAGAAGAAATGTGACACCACCCCCCCCCCCTCGGCCAGTCACCCAGTGGCACCCACCCATCCACACATTCACCCACCTACACACACTCCTACTTCTTGGAACTTCTGTCGCCCCTGCGTACAACAGGTATGTCATGGTGAAAATTATTATGTTTCTTCCAGGCAATCCCCGCATTTCAGTTAATTTGATGCAAAATCCAGGGGTGAGTATATTTGCTTCTTGGTAGGTAACAATTTCGAATGATTATTTTGTTTTTCATTGGGCAGTGTCAGTACCATAATTGTTTTTACCAAATTTCAAGCCAAATCGGCAGAAAATAGGTTTAAGAGGAAAGACAAATATAAGACCAGGATACGTCTCAGATAGCCTCTGATCGGTTCCTAATTCAATTTTTTTTCTGGGGGAGGACCCCCAGACACCCCGCTAATTGCTTCGCGCCTTCGGCGCTCGCAAGGACGGCGCTGAGCGCCGTCACGCTGCGCGCCTTCGGCGCTTGCCGATCAACAATAGCACCCCCCTTATAAAATCCTGGATCCGCCCCTGCCCCCCCCCCCCCCCCCCCCCCCCCCCGTCGGAGATTTTTTAAGCACTCCGTCGGAGAGTCTCGTAAACCCGACTTCACGAGAAATTTCCGACAGTCATATGTAGATATCTCGTCTTGTCAGTCTCGAACCCGTGCAGCATTGGAACTTTGATAGAGAATAGTGATTCTCACGAAATTCCTTAATGTCGTTCGTCAAACTGGCTTTATAGATGAACTATTTCCAGACCTTATTATAATATGTTTACTTTAACCCTTTACCTAAGGTAACTCCCAAAACCGGCCAGCGCTATTCTCAAAAATCGCCAATTAATTTTCATTATTTTTTTCATTTTTTGTCTCAAAAACATAGGTTATGACCCCTCGTTGGAAGGAGCTCGTTCCAACGAGGGGTCATAACCTATGTTTTTGAGACAAAAAATGAAAAAAAATTAGTTATTCAAGAATTATTTTTGCAAGTGTCGTCTGCTTTTCAGGTTAGGTAAAGGGTTAAATAATCAACAAACATACTCAATTTGCTTCTATTTTGGTTCTCCAATTTACCAATTTTCACTCATTTTCCTTCGTTTGGGAGGTCAAATGTTATAGCCCCACTGTCGGAGAGGTCAACCCCCTCCCCCCCCCCCCCACCCTGTCGAGAAATCCCTGGCGCCACCCTTGACTCAGTATAATATTCCAACAGCTACATCATCAAGGCATGCCTTCAAAGAAAGCATGCCTTGATGGTGTAGTTGGAATATTTGTCAGTCAGGATTGTAGTTGAAAAAGATACACAGTAAATTTGTTTGTGTATAAATACACGCAGCAGGCCTGACCTGTGGGATTTAGGGCTGCAACGATTTTTTTTCACGATACGATTTCTTCACGATACATTACATGCAGTACATTTTGAGTGAATTATCAGTAATAAAAGGCCCCCAAACTGCACAGAGTCCAACTTTCATTTGAACAGTAACATCCAATTTCCTTTTTAGTGCTTGAGAAAGACAAGCAAGTTTCAGCCAATGAACCTCTGGGAGTCTGGGTTCAACTCAGAGGTGAGAGGTCTGTTGCCTCAAACTTAGTCTTTGTAAGACTGTGACCCGGGGCCCTCCTGGCCCCGGGTCACAGTCTTACAAAGACTACCTCAAACTATGCTTATAATTTAGACAGAGTTGATATTTTACTGAAATACAAATGAACAAGTGGAATCACAGGAGTCTGAAATTCTATCAGTATAGCTATAATTCACTTTCAACTTTACGTTGGGAACGTAAATATCACGTTGAAAGTGAATATAGCTATACTGATAGAATTTCAGAATCCTGTGGTGGAATTATAAGTCGGAAAAGCACAAAATAGACTTGTTGGGCCTGAAAATGCAACTTCTGACAACATCATACCAACCTTCTGGAAGTGTATCGTTTGTATCGTGATACACATGAAATGATATGATATGCGTATCGTGTACAAATGTATCGCGATGCATTGAAATCATGATGAATCGTTGCAGCCCTAGTGGGATTCCCTACTTTTTATTTAATTTCCACGCACTCTATTCAAAATTGGTCATGTCGTGACCGAATCGGCCAGAGACCTTCATTGGAATATGACCGGCCTTATGTGTGACATAAATACAAGTAGCATATTTAGTCTCATAAAAATAAACGTGATTACTAGCAAGCATTGATAAATAAGGCTCCATAGTTACGCCACTGTTTGTTGATGAAGGAAATTGGACAATAAAGAATATTACTCACTCGTGAGGTTTAACAGATAAGTAGTTATTTGGAACATAGCCCTCTTGACCATTAAGTTCGGCTTTGTACCAATTTGTATCACCATCTTTATTAAACTCTGTAACCTAAATAAAATGAAAAAAGGAAGCGAATATAACGCACACTATAGTTAAAACCAGAAGTCCTGTCATGAATTGCGCACAAATAGCACGTCGATCTGCGCGTTAATCTACGCGTTATGACCATAGTAAGGCTATCAAATTCTGTACATATGATCTGTGCACAAGCAATGTTTCAGCCAATAGACCTCCGGGTAGGGGTAGCCCGGAGGTCCATTGGCAGAAACATTGCCTGGGTTTTCTATGAGTAACCAGGAGACTCTGTCGTGCTTTGGATGCCATTCGATATGGCAATTGCGCGCAATTCATGCGCACAATTAAGCCTAGAAAAGCGCACAGTTCGTGACAGGACTTCTAGTTTTAACTGTATAACGCATACTACATGGAAAATGAAAGTGTTAGTGGCCTCGTAGCTACGATAGCTTACCCGAACTTTAACCCAGACTTTGAGATTAATGTCATAATTACCTAACTTGATATTGCATTTAAGTAATGAGTCATTATTACTTTTTGTTATCCTTCAGAAACAAACTTAAAAAGAGAATAGATAAGCCACATACGCTATTCTAGACAGCTGACCGTGACAGAATTATGATATTCACACTCCAAGATGGCTGCCATGGCAGTCTTAGAAGACAGCCGACCTGGTCTGAAATATGACATTTGTCTTTACCCGAAAGTGTTTTGAATGCTTTTGAATGCTTAGCTTTGTTCTTGAATATCTGAATCACATTTGGCCACGATTTGTTCTGAAATATTTTTTTTTATTATCCGTTCTCGTACGAATAAGGTAGCAGATTTCCATGAACCATTGGTACCTACTCTCAACTCTTTGAGTTGAATGCATATATTTTCCTTGTTCTGTACATCATAACCAACATTTCGATGTATAATCTGTGTATATTTGATTTATGTTTATGGAATATCAGACTTGGGAATTTCAAGTAAACTAATCTTCCTTACTTGTTTAGCACCTTAAAACCGTTACTATATCTCGGGGGCTAATGGTTTCTGCTGGAAACTGCACCCAGAAAAAGTAACAATATCTTGGCCCTGACGGAAGTCGATCCCGGATCTACGGCACCCAATCGCATAGCCATAAATGCTCTGCCACCATACCAACTGAGCAAACGGCAACCCACCCCCCCCCCCCCCCCCAAAAAAAAAACTCAGCTAGTGTGTGAATCGATATTCAAGAATTGACAATTACTGAATTAGGCCCCAAAAAATATTAAAGATCTGTTTGTCAGGCCCTCCTCTCGCATGGTCCTTTTGGCTGCCGCATGCTCTCTTTTTTTTTACCAATGTAAACTATAAAAAAAAAATAAAAATTAAATGGTTTATGTCTGATATTTTGCCCAAGTTAATACACTTCATAAATATTTCGCCTGAGTGCAAGAAGGCATTGCAATGCTTTAGCATTGCAAAGCTTTTGTTCTCTCAAGGGATGAAATACACCACTGCCTATGCTTTAGCATTGCAAAGCCTTTTTTCTCTCAAGGGATGAAATACACCACTACCTATGCTATTCCGTAGATTATGAGGCTTACAACATAAACCAAGAACATGAACTTTTGATGGCAAAGAAATAATTACAGAAATAAAAAATGCTGATAGGATCACCGATCCAATGTCGAGTTGTGACAGCACAAAAGTGGGTTTAATCATTATCAACTTATCGTCCCGAAACCAATTGTTTACAATTTACTATGTGAAGGGTCACTATGACCTTGACCTTTGACCCAGTGATTCCAAAATAAATAGAACTCTTTCTTGCACCAATGCCAACCTACCTATGAAGTTTCATGAATGTAGGTGGAACCATTGGCAAATTATCACCTGGAAACCAATTGTTTACGATTTATTATGTTCAAGGTCACTGTGACCTTGGACTTTGGCCTAGTGAGTCCAAAATAAATAGGGATCTTCCACTCACCTATGCCAACCTACCTATGAAGTTTCATGAATGTGGGTAAAACCATTATCAAGTTATCATCCGGAAACCAATTGGTTACGATTTAGTATGTTGAAGGTCACTGTGACCTTGACCTTTCACCTAGCAAGTCGAAAATAAACACGTTTCTTCCTCTCACTGATGCCAACTTACCTATGAAGTTTCATGAACGTGGGTCAAAACATTATCAAGTTATCATCCGGAAACCAATTGTTTACGATTTACTATGTTGAAGGTCACTGTAACCTTGACCTTTCACCTAGCGAGTCCAAAACAAGATCAATAGAGTTCTTCCTCGCACCAAGGCCAACCCACCTATGAAGTTTCATGAATGTAGGTTGAACTACTATCAAGTTATCATCCGGAAAGGAATTGTTGCGATTTACTATGTTCAAGGTCACGTTGACCTTGACCTTTGACGTAGCGTGTCCAAACTCAATAGGGTTCTTCCCCTCACCAAGGCCAATCTACCTATGAAGTTTCATGAATGTGAGTTGAACCATTATCAAGTTATCATCCGGAAACCAATTGTTTAAGATTTACTACGTTCAAGGTCACTGTGACCTTGACCTTCGACGTAGCATGTCCAAAATCAATAGGGTTCTTCCTCCCACCAAGACCAACCTACGTATGAAGTGTAATGAATGTGAGTTGAACCACTATCAAGTTATCATCCGGAAACCAATTGTTTACGCCCGCCCGCCCGCCCGCCCGCCCGTCCGCCCGCCCGGACGCCCGCCCGCCCGCCATTCACCAAACTATAAGTCGAGTTTGACTTCGTCACAACTCGACTAAAAATAAAATAAAAATCGCTCGCCCGCATGCAATTTTACAAATAATGGACTGAGAAACAGAAGATTTATTTTGTGTGGCCTTACTGGATTTGTTTTCTGAGTTGATTCGTAATTATTTATTTATTTATTGGTGTTTAAGGTCACATATGTATGCACAATGGCTAATCATGACCGTGACAGTTTTACGGGTGGAGGAAGCCGGAGTACCCAGAGAGAACCATCGAGCAACGGCGAGCAACCGTCAGCTCCCCAACATACTAACTCCATACAAGGAGGGTTAGCATTTGGTTGAAGACAAGTGCACCATCGACGTGCAGTACGCCTTAGTACACAACGCCACCGTGCCCCCGCGCGGGCAATGGAGATGAAGTGTCTTGCCCAAGGACACAACGCGGTTGCCGCAGGTGGGATTCAAACCAAGGACCTCTCAGCTTGCAGCCTACACCTCAACCTACTGAGCCACCGCGATCCCAGTTGATTCGTAATTGTCTACGAGTAGCCTGTATTTCATTGTGAGTTTTACCCGTGGATCATCTGCCTTAGTATTCGATGCATGTGGAACAGATTACTGTTATATGGGTCTGTGGTCCCAGCTTTTAAACACAGGAATCTCAATTAATGGAACATCTGTGAAGATGCAACAGCTTGAATTTAATTTTATATCGCCTATGTCAAAATGAACTTCCACCAGGAACAGTCCTGGAACCGCGCCACTGAACTGAAAAGTGTAAAGATTTTCGGAAGGTGGCTCTGACGGGAGTCAATGCAGTAATTGAATCATGGGCGCAGATCTCTTCCAAAAAGTGGGGGGGGGGACGGGCAGATGCCGAAGGCATCTTCAGCGAGTGCCGCAGGCACGAGCCGGCAGAGGGGGGGTTTTAAATTGCGCTTTCAAATGGTGCATTCTGGTGGTCTCTGGGGTATAATTTCTCTTAATTATTTAGTAGAAAAAAATATGTTTTTGAACAGCCTGTTGTAATTTTGTCAAAATGCTTAACCATAATTGTTCCCGCTTTACCGAGCGTTCCCTATTAGATTAACACAATTCAACTGTGCGGTGGATTAGCATAACGGCCCAACAGATGGAGCGACGACGTATGTGTCGGGCCCGTTAATGGATTAACAGATCCAATAACAGCCCGACACATACGTCATCAACAAGTCGCGTGAATTGAATGAATTCGATCGATAAATTTCGTTTTCAAAATGTAAACAAAGCAGACGATACTGTCTTGCACATTTTCACGAGCTCAGTACCGGCCTATTACTCTCTCTGCATAAGAATTCTGTCGGCAACATTGATATTCCGATATCAAATAGTTATGCTGCTTATGCATTCGTGCAACCTACAGCTGTGTCTGGCTGAGTAACAACTTATTTGAAGGCGCAGTGTTGAACAACTGTTCGTTGAACGTTACGTCAGTCCA
This sequence comes from Pictodentalium vernedei, assembly GCA_031216915.1. NCBI lineage: Eukaryota > Metazoa > Mollusca > Scaphopoda > Dentaliida > Dentaliidae > Pictodentalium > Pictodentalium vernedei. The sequence continues at coordinate 853,244,825 of CM062297.1, forward strand.
AACATGGACCCACAGACATAGTCCGTAATATAATTTTTGTGGTTGATACGGCTACAGTACAGGCTGTACCAACCCCAAAATTATATTACGAACAGTGGGTCCAAGTTTGGACTAGTTGAACGTGTATCAGAAGTGAATCTCGCATTAAAATTGATGAGAGGGTGCAGCAGTGGGGGAGCATAGTGGGGGACATGTCATATCATGTCCCCCCAGTGGTGGTGGTGGGGGGGGGGGGGACATGGCATACCATGTCCCCCCTTGATGAGATCTGGGGGGCACGTCCCCCCGTCCCCCCCCCCCCCCCCCATGATCTGCGCCCATGAATTGAATGGACAGTAATAACCTACGAATGAATGAATGAACGAATTAACGGCGACTGAATAAATGAAAGACTAATTATCTCAATATACTTCGAAGCTGCGTCATTTTTCGATGAATGCAATCTGAGAGGAAATTTTATTTTATTATTTTATAATGCGGTGTTCAATGTTATCGGTTCCCTTATAAAAAAGTACCATGGTAAACCATGGTAAATCCCAAAATACCCTGGTAATACCATGGTATACCTTGGTATTACCAGGGTATTTTGGGATTTACCATGGTTTACCATGGCACTTTTGTTTATAAGGGTTTATAAGGGTTTAGTGGTCGACTACCGTTAGGATTAGATTAATTAATCTGAGATAAAAATATTGTTCACTTGTTCATAACTGTTGATAATATAAAATTGTCAATACTTCCTTTATTATTATTATTCCACCCCAAGATTGACCCGTGTGCATAACCACATCAGGTCCCATTATAAGGAATAATCCCCCTCTCGTAGCAAAGCATAACTGGTTCTCTTCAGCTGAAAGTTATTGCTTCGTCACGAGGCATCACCAGATGTCAACCGTCTAATCAATCACAATGAGCTAGAGTGAGCTAGTAGCCATTTGATGATAATTGTTTTAGGAAAAGAGGTAATTCCCTTTTGTAAATTATAGCGGAAGAACTTCATGAATAGAGATAGGTCCCGGCTATAAGTGCATCAAGGTGTCGTCTGCTATTCTAAAGCATTGCAGACGGCGCCTTGTTGCACCCAAGAGACGATTTCCAACACAAAACTCAAATATGATATATTTTGAACACAAGGAAGGGGTGCATTCTAATTTCTTCATCAGTTGAAAATTCACAGTGGTGAGTTGGAAAATTCTCATTCAAAGGGAGGGGAGCAAATAGTTTTCTTTAACGATAGATGCTTGCAGGCCCACGGGGGTGGGGCGGTACAATTTTAAATTGCCTTCTATTTCCATTTTAACACCCACAAAAGTTTTTAGAGGTACATTTTTGTGACAAATATTCAATAGAAAAGACAGTGTGTCAATCTTTAGAAACTGGTCACACGCTTCACTGATCTTCTACAAAGGCTTGGCCTACTGAACATGTATCCACTTATTACACTTGAATGCAGAAGGCACACATGTATATTACGCAATGGCTGTCCAAAATGCGAAATTCCTTCGACAAGAAATATTTCACGCACCATTTAGGATATCTATGAACTACAAGTGACTAAAACTGATTGTGAAAGTTAATAAGTGTACACAAATTTTTGATATGTAGACATTTTACCTTTATTATTAAATCCTTCTTAAAACTGAGTTCATCGTCAGCTGCAGCTTGAAAATCCTGCTTCGTCAGTGCTTCCATATTGACTTTTCCCCTCAACAAGTGTCCGTTTGTATTACCACGATGTTGATATCAACAACAGTTAAATGGGCTAGACTGGAGAGGGTTGTATATTTTATAGCATCACAATTTATACAAACATCCTGAATGGAGAAATTCCTTTTTCAAAATATCCACACGAGTGAGAAATCTGGAATCCTAGTAGGCCATATATGTCCTTTTTATGATATGCCACAAACGCGTCAGCGCAATTTGGATGCCGTCCCACGTCACACAAAACAGCCGAATTGGGCGACAAACGGCGCTTGGCGTCAGGGAGTTAGAACAGATTTTTATTTTTAAAACATTTTTTTTTGTTTACTGATTGTTGAAGTTTTCACTTGACATATACTGACACTTTTTCCCTCAACAAGACAGTATCATTTTGTATTATTACACTGTTGACATTAACAGCAGTAGGATATATATATCATATATATATATAGGATGAAAGATTCTGACGCCGATGGGGATAGAACCACTGACTTGATGAGAGTACATTTCTGTGGCAACAATCGCCTAGCGAAACTGGACCAGCACCATAGACCACTCGGCTAGCGACAAGCCCCATTAAAGGCATGCCAGCAGGTCGAGAGTCCATGGAACTGGCATAGTCCATACGAAACTAGCATGCCTCTAATGGGGCTTGTCGGTAGCCGAGTGGTCTATGGCGCTGGTCCAGTTTCGCTAGGCGATTGGTGTCGCAGAAATGTACTCTCATCAAGGCAGTGGTTCGATCCCCATCGGCGTCAGAGTCTTTCATCCTAAAAAATGCATAACAGAAGTGCCGAATTCTGTATTCTGTACCTTAAGCAGGAAATTTGAAAAAGAGATTGATTCTCACTGATTTCATCTGCATTGCATGGTATAATTCATTGTAACTTTGTAAGCAACTAATTCTGGGGGATACCGAGTAATTTCGTGTGGACTGTGCCAGTTCCATGGACACTCGACCTGCTAGCATGCCTTTAATGGGGCTTGTTGGTAGCCGAGTTGTCTATGGCGCTGGTCCAGCTTCGCTAGGCGATTGGTCCCGCAGAAATGTACTCTCATCAAGGCAGTGGTTCGATCCCCATCGTCGTCAGAGTCTTTCATCCTAAAAAATGCATAACAGAAGTGCCGAATTCTGTATTCTGTACCTTAAACAGGAAATTTGAAAAAGAGATTGATTCTCACTGATTTCATCTGCATTACATGGTATAATTCATTATGTCGCCTATGTCAAGCAGGAATTCCACCATAGCCCTAGCACGGCGCCACTGGATTGAAAACTGTATAGTCTTTTGGAAGGTGGCCTCGACGGGAGTCGTTCCCGGGTCTACGACACCCAATAGCCTGGCCATAAATGCTCTGCCGCTATACCAACTGAGCCAACGACAACCCCTAGGTGTTGTCATTGGCTCAGTTGGTATGGGGCAGAGCATTTATGGCCAGGCGATTGGGTTATAGGGGTTGTTGTTGGCTCAGTTGGTATGGTGGCAGGTCATTTAAGGTCAGGCGATTGGGTGTCGTAGACCCGCGGGGCGAACAATGGTCGCCCCGTGGGAGCTTGGATCCTCCAAACCGGAATATTTTTTACCCCCACCCCACTTCGAATTAGGCTCCGGCGTATCTGTACATGTAGTTCATCTCATAATGTTTGGGTGTTAATATCTTATCAACATACCTCACAGTTGTCTATAACGGGCTTATACTACAGTGGAAGTCCCCAACACGGAAGTGTACTCTCTATTTTGTTCTTTCCCAAGAACACCAAGAAAAAATAAGCCAACACGGGGTCGAGTGCAGCCGGCGCACACCCTGTAAGGGGCACTCTTCTCTGTACTTACTCCACGGATTTCAGGTACCAGTGCGCAGACGTACAACCAACGTGTCATACTTTTTTCTTTCACCATCTTACCAAGATTCGTTTGAATTTTGCTCAGAATCAGTGATACTTAGACAAGTTCTTCACAACGTTCCTATGCTGAATTATGGATATCACCTGTTGCTTTACCATTGAATAATACAGGGCTGTGATTTTTTATTGTATATTCTCTCGTTATTCACCTCATTTTTGTCGTATTTATATCCTTCTCCGTGCCGTTTTCGCACGCGATTTTCGTGTACCGTGCGGTTCGGTCTTTGTTTTATATATATATATATACTATCCTTTTGGATATTGATTATTTTGGAGTCAGGTGTCAGTAGGGAGGGGGTGGGGATGGGGCATTGTGGCAGCATTTCTCCCCTCCGTAGGGGGTCGAATTTATTTCCTGCAACCTTCCTCTGGTAGTTGGGGGTGTTCTGATTTTTTATTTTCTTTGGGTTCACCATCCCATCACCTGCTCTCAGGTCAGATATGTCCAGGACAGTTCCTTGTGGGCAATGCTTGCTTCCGAAGTATGTTGAGGACTCCCGTGCTTCATGCTCAACTTGTAATGGGTGTTCGTCTGATCGACCCTGGGGGCTCTGTGGGTCTTGGTCATCCACCTTTTATGCTTCCATGAACCGTGTGGTGCATTTTCGTGGCCGTTCTTCCCGCGCCCGCGAGAAAGGGGAACGCTGTCGATCGGGGCCTCCCGACACGACCCTGTCTGGTGAGCATTCTACCCCCCTCCGTGGGGGATTTGCAGTCTATTATTGCAGTGGATACTCCTGGGGCTGTCGACGTTTCTGATGAAGAGATGCCTGGTTCCGGGACTGTTGTCCCTCTCCAGTCGACCTCTGAGGCTATTACTAAGGTTGCGACTCCTCGTTTAGGGTCGAGCTCGGTTGCTCTCTCCACTTTTCCACCGATATCAACAGCTACCGACGTATCTCCTGCTGCTGCTCCGTCGGTGACGTCTTCGGTCTCCGTTTCGGCCGAACTCGTCTTATCTCTGCAGGGATATCTGCTCATTTGGACGTGGGATATAGGCCCCTGGCTTAAACTCGGCGAAGCCGGAATGAGTTCCAGCCGATTCCTCTGCTGTGGTCTCAGCCGTCGAGCCACGCAGGTTTTGCTTTGGACTCTGTTGCACTTCCGGCCTCGCACTCTGATCCTTCGGCCAGTTTTGCGGGACCGGCGCATTTTGTGAAGCCTGAAGCTTCTGCCCTCAGAAGTCCGCGGTGACTCTCCTGAGTTCCCGCACTCAAGATCCTCGAGGTATTTCATACTCCTATAAACATCTGCCTTCAGATGCTTCATCTGCCACCCGTCGTTCCGCGTCGGGTGTTTTTGAGGATCGTGACCCTTCGCTTCTTAAGAGAGTCAGATGCGAAGCAACTTTGCCTGGTCCTTCCCACGTCGGACCGGCAGATTCGGATCGTGAGCTTAGGGAAGCCCTCTCCTTGCCCACGCAGGTTCTTTCCAAGAGCCTTCTCGTTTCCTCCAGCCAGGCTACTAGTGGTTTCCAGGCGCCCTCGGCGGTGCCGCCTCTCGGGATTGGACGCCGGCCGCTTTCTTATCCCCCCCCCCCTCCCCCGTGTTCCTACATCATGGGAGACATGGTATGCCCGAGATGGGCTATCTGTCTTTAAAATATAGAGGTGGGTCAGACTGACGTTGAGAGCCACCAGTCTTCTGACTTGGGGTCGGCTCTTGACTTTGTGTTCGAGTTCCTTCCGGAGATTAAACCGTCAGACTGATGTCACTCTGTCGCGGATGCCTCTTCCAACTCAAGTTCCTTCAGACAGTTCACGTCGGGAATTTTTGATCACGGAGATAGACAATCTCCTGCCAAAGGGGCGATCGAGGTCGACAAGACCATTCAATCAGCGGGATTTTATTCCCGCCCGATCTTGGTGCCGAAGAAGGACGGCTGACTCGAACCGGTTATCGATCTGAGTATCCTTACTCAGTCTATCATTGCTCCCAAGTTCAGCATGGAGACTTTCTGGTCCGTTCGCCGCTCCATTCGCCTTGGAGATTTCGCTTTCAGCATCGACCTGCGAGACTCCTACCTCCTCGTTCTGATTCATCGGACATAGCGAAAGTATCTCGGGTTCGCTTTTCTGGAGCGAGTTTACCAGTTCATGGCCATACCTTTCGGTCTCAACCTGGCTCCTTGGGCCTTCATCCGACTGATGTCGCATGTGATAGCCTTCCATCGCACTTCTTCGGCGTATTTGGATGACATCCTCTAGAGGCACTCCAATGCTGCTCTTCTGGGGTCCAATGTCGACACTGTTGAACCTGCTTTTGTCGCTAGGGTTCAGAGTCAATGAGGGGAAGTCGGACCTGATCCCTTCTCAGTTGTTTTCACATCTGGCGATGGACGTCCGCACTCAGCTGAATACGACGGCGGTTCCCCGGCCGCCGAGGGAAGTGATTCTCTCGGCTTTCGCCCTGACTCGGACCCAGTCCACGTCCATGACAGCTCGGAATATTCCCCGGTTGCACGGTCTCTACGGTTCGGTGACGGATCTCATTCCTTTAGGTCGCCTGCATGTCAGACCTCTGCAACACTTTCTGCTCAGTCGTTGGAGTCCGAATGTCGATCCTCTGGATCTGGTGCTTCAGTTACCAACATCTCCCAGTCGTCACCTTCTTCCCTGGACGGATGTTCAGTGGATTATGCAGGGAGTTCCGTGGACTTGACCACGTCCGATCGTGTTCTGATGGCAGATGCCAGCGATCTCGGATGGGGCGCGACATTGGATCCTCTAGGTCTTTCCCTTCACGGTGCTTGGTACCAGGAACGGACAGCTCTTCACATCAACCAGAAGGGGTTTCTTGCTCTTCTTCTGAGTTTGCGGCAGTGGATTCTCCATCTTTCGAATCGTCAGGTCCTTCTGTTGTCCGACAGTTCGACAGTGGTAGCTTACATTCGGAACCAGGGCGGCACGCACCTGGTTCCCATGTACGAATTGGCTCGGGACCTTCTACTTCTCGCTCAGGACGTCACCTCCGGTGTGGTGGTTCGTCACATTCCCTGTCATCTGAACGTCCTAGCCGACTTCCTGTCCCGACGGGGCAGGATCATTTCCACTCAGCGGATGCTTCACAGAGCAGTGTTCCAGTCGCTTTTCAATCTCTGGGGTAGTCCCCACATCGATCTGTTTGCGACCCGATGGAACCATCAGGTGGACACGTTCGTGTCCCCATGTCCAGATCCATTGGCTTTCACCGTGGGCGCTCTGTCACTCGATTGGAACGGACTAGTCAGCTACGCATTCCCGTCGGTTCCGACTCTGCGTCGTATCTGTTCTAATCAGTACCTCTGCAAGTTTATTCGGCACTTTTATTTGAAAAGGCCTAGGGTTTTGCTGCTGACCACAAGATGGAATCTTTCTTGTGTGCTGCTTTGCTTGGGGAGGGGGGGGGGGGGGGAGCGTTCAAATTATTATCCCAGGTGGATTCCTTTTTCTCACATACAAGACGGTTGTTCTGATTACTTTTGTCTCAGCCAGGAAAGTTAGTGAGCTTCACGCTATCTCGGTTGATCCGGCCTTTTTCAGGAGCTCCGCTAACAGTGTTACTTTTACCTCCGAGTGCTCCTTTTTGACGAGAATCAGATACCAGAAACTACTCCGTCTCCTATCTGTATCCGGGCTCTTCCTTCAGTTGATGGTCATCGTCCTTTGCTCTGTCTGGTTCGTGCAATTCGCATTTGCCTCACATTCTTGCAAGATTTCAATGGGAAATCATCATTTTTAGACAGAATTTGGGCTGACAGTGACAAATTGGTCTTTCATACTGATGCGGCTGCTTCCCTTGGTTTCGGCTGCTTCTTTGGGAAGGACTGGTTTTATATAGCAGTTTTGGAAATGTATCCCGTAGTGATTGCTCTGTCTTTGTTTGCTCTTTCTTTTCAGAACAAAAAAGTTTTTTTTTATTCAGATAATTCTTCGGTGGCTCATGCCATTAACTCTCAAATGTCTAAAGATGTTGACCTTGTTCAACTATTGAGGCAACGATTGTGTTAATTTGCTTACGTGTTATTATACTGGTTCGGGCACGGCACATTACAGGCAAATCCAACCTATTAGCCGACTCTCTTTCGCGACTGCAGGTTCAAAAGTTCAATCGACTGGCACCACATCGTCCCCTGAGTTCCAATGTGTTCTATGTGCCAGTAGGCACATAGAACACATTGGAACTCAAGGGCGACATGTCAACGGCGAACCCATAATGATTCCAGAGGATCTCAGTTTAGATCGCTTACTGACACAATCGATACTTTGTTAAATCATGCTTTAGCCCCGTCAACGCCAAAATCATACTCTTTAACATATCAAAGATTCAGGGCTTTTTGTCGTGAGATGGGTATTGAAGAACAGTTGCCCATTTCAGCACACATTCTTTCTTTGTTTATTGCACACCTGTTCAGCTTAAGTTTTGCAGCAAAGTCGATCTCTTTTATGATCTCTGGTATTGTTTACTTCCATAAAATTCGAAATTTGTCAGATCCTACACAATAAAATTTTTCGTCAAGAAAATCCTGGGAATTCAAAGATTACGACCTGCTTTAGATATGCGTCTTCCAATTTCCCTGCTGATTCTTAATAAACTTCTTTTGGCACTTTCCAAATGCACCTCTAGTGCATATCAATGTTGTTTATATCAAGCTGTATTTAGTTTGGCACGTTTTACATTTTCAAGGATTGGGGAACTTTGTCCCGCAGCTGTGAAGTGGCAGGATAAAGTTGTAAATATTCTGATATTTCAATCCATACTGTTGGCATGCCGTATCTGTACAACCAAAACTAAAGTGTTAAAACTGACACTTTCAAGGTGTTAAACCCATTCTAACTCTTAGAGTTTGATTTTAACACTCAAAGTGTAATGCTTTAAGCACTTAGACATTACATTCGTCAGACATCTGAAACTTGAATGGATGGCACTTCCCACGTGTCTAGCACTGGTGCTTCTTCCATAATCGTCCATAATTTGATTTGCGCTTGGCGGGTACATAATTAAAAGGACACAACGCAGAGTTCGAGCCTGATCCGCGTCATCTGCGTTGTTTCCTTTTAAGTGTCGCGACATAACACTTGTCAAGTGGTATTATTTTAACACCTGTCAAGTTCTGGTATACCTACACTTGAACAAAGTGCTAGTTCAACACTTAGTAAGTGTTAAATACAGCACTTCAAGTGTAGTTTTTAACACTTTAATTTTAGCGTGTGTGTGTTACTTCAAACATCAAACACAATGCGGCAGGCAGACTTCATCATATTAGTGTTAACCCTTTGCCTAACGAATCGCCCGCATCCGCACGCGTAATATGCAAATTGAGCAGTTGAAAAAATTAAATTTTTCAAAACATTTCAACAAAACCATATTATGTGACCCCTCATTGGAACGAGCTCATTCAGCTCGTTCCAATGAGGGGTCACATGATATGGTTTTGTTGAAATGTTTTGTAAAATTTTTAAAAAAATATATTTAAAATAATACATTTTGATATCGTCTGCGTTGGGTAAAGGGTTAATGCAGTTCTGGGAGCAGAATTTTGTCCCATTATCCTTCTGCAACGATTTCTGTCCAGCCGTGGGTCAGCAGCAGGAGCAATAGTTGCATATCCCGATAGTTCTCCAGTTTTGCGGAACAATTTCAATAAAGTATTACAGTGCTGTCTTTTAGCTTGTAATCTCAGTTCATCTTTCTTCAAAGGTCATTGTGACAGCAAACCGGGCTTCATTTCGGGGCTTTACTGCTCAAATCCGTTCCATGGGCAGATGGAAATCAAACGCTTTTCGATTGTACATTCGGCCTCTTGCTTTAGCTTGATCGTTCACATTTGTTAATGTGTTGTCCTTCGAGGTACGTCCCTCTTAAGATAGTTTTGCGGGCGGAGGAAGCCGGAGGTACGGGTGGAGGAAGCCGGAGTACCCGGAGAGAACTACCGAGCAACAGCGAGTAACCATCCGACTCCCTAGCGTACTATCTCCATACAAGCAGAGTTAGCATTGGTTGACAGGTATGCCATTGACGTGCAGTACGCCTTAGTACACAGTGCCATCGTGCCCCACCTGGGCAATCGGGTGCCATGGTATTGATAGGAGGTAACTGGTGGGTTTTTAATGTACGATCAGCATGGATAGATATGAGGTAGGCCAAAGGTTCAGGGCTCATAGTTAACAGTGGCGCCCCCTGCGGTGTGCAGGGGTTTGTGGGCTCCAAGTGGTGAGGGCCCGTATTATCTTCATTGAAGAAGGATCTGGTATGTTGTGGAGGCATCGGTATAAATTTCAGTCACTTGCCAAGCACAATTTTCTCATGTGTACTGAGGGTGTAGGTCGATTGGATGGTAATATGCTTGCTAGCCTTCTCAGCGTGAAGTAAGATGGGGCTATCGTTCCATTTGTCGTTTTGTGTGCCGCTTCCATGTGCGTTTGACATGTAGGTCCGTTCGCGAGCTGGTCACGCGTCGGCGGCAGGAGCTGTGTCAAACGCTGGGTGGTTTGGAAAGCTAGAGTGTCGATGTCCGACATGTTCTCAAGTTTCAGTATGCCATTAATGGTGTGGCGCAGATCTGTTTGTATGGTATTGTGATCTGTGGGCACGGCATTTTGTGAGTTGTATTGTTTTTATTTAATGCTGTGTTTGTGATGTGCATCAGATTTCCGGAACACCAGTCTCCGAGTGCTATTAAGGTGGAATCGGAGCTTGCAGCGTGTTTCAGTGTGTAATTATAATAATGCAATGTTAACGTCTAGAATCCACCACAATGCTCCCTGATTTACATTATTGGAGGGTGTAACGTTTCCATGGTGAAGGTGAGGTGGTAGTGTTAGGTGCCGTTGAGTGCATTTCTATTCTATTTGTCCGGAATTGGCTTCCGCAAAGTGTAACCAGGGTTTCAACCCATTCGGGTAGATGAAACAAACAAATACAGTGATGTGCGGTATTTCAGTAATAATGTTGCAAAATCAGATCCAGGTGGGCAGAAGCCTTTATGGTTGCCCGTTGTGTATTCTTGTTGGTCACGATTAATGGTGACAGCGATTTTGGTAAGGCAGCCATGGGCGTGAGAGTCGGAGTGTGTCACAATTTTATGTGGTGGTATTTTTGTTGACTGAAAACTGTTAAACAGTCAGCAGCTGTAACTTTGGTAGCTAGTTGTACGGAGAGAACTGGTATTCTATTGGTAGTGATCGTGAGGTACCGATCCGAGCGCTAAGATCTGATGGGTGTTAGCTCAATAATGCTTTCGGGAAGGTGTCCTCTTCTGTGTTGGTTGACTGTGGTAAACTGGTGTAGGTCAACCAGTATATATATATATCTTAGGCTGCTGCGAATATTCGAAATTCGACTCGAAAGTCAATAACCGATTTCAATTCGATTCAAAATCGGAAATTTGAATATTTTCGAATATACTTTGGCCATAACCGTCAATGTTTACAGATTTTAAATGATCACATTATTTTATATTGAGTATTGTTCTGAGTCGAAACGCAACTGACTTGCAGCGGTAACAGTGTTTGTAGTGATGTAGCTACATCGCTACGAGCACTGTTACCACACAACAACTGTTCATTTCAACGTATTGTGTATTATGACCAGTGACCATTTATAAAAATGTCAAGTTTCCAACTTTGAAAAGTTATCCAGCTGTTCAACTTCAATAAATGATTTTTTCGAAAACACGATCACATTATTTTATATTGAGTATTGTTGTGTTCGATCACAGTTACTGGATACACTGTCAAAAGCAACGGTTTTCTAAACGAATGCCCCTGATTATTATATAAACAGAAGTAGAGCAGGCTTTAATTTACAAGCGGATCGACTCCATTCGGCGTTGAATTATTGTTTCGTTTTAGTCATTCCGCATTTTTATTTAAAATAAATGGCTTCATGACTGAATGGAGTCGATCCGATTTGAAACAAAGTTTATTTCCAAGAAAATATGTGGTAAACGTGAGGTATCAGCCCTATCAGCCAGGTTCGTTTAAAAAAATGCACTCTACATAACTGTGTGTCTTTTAATAATGGGTGCATTATGTTGGAAAAAAAAACTTTTCTTTTGACGACATATCCATTAACTATGATTCGATTAGAAGGTCGATTCGTTTTCTCCAATTCGATTCAATATTCGATCAAAATCGGCAATTCGCAGGTCCTTAATATGTAGGGATCTGCGAATCACAAATTTCTTTTCGAATCGAATCTCGAATCGAATCGTGTCTCTGATATCGACATCGAATCGAATCCCGAATCGAATCTTAAAAGACAAGTTATTTCATATTGCATCAAACGGAAGTTACGGAACACTGTGATGACCCTTACGCGACGGAGTGAACACCTTAAACACCAATAACTAAATATTCTTAAGAACGTGAATAGTAAAAAGTTAAGCCTTCAAAAACCAAAACTATGGATAATGTTCTGGGCCAAATTCACACCTTACCTAACAATTGAGCATTGTCAATTACTCAGATAAATAGGAATTGAGCCTACATGGATGAATTTTCTAATGACAGTTTTATCCTATTTTTGTTGGAAATGTAACAAATTGCAGTTAGTACGAGAGATTCGAAAAAATCGAATCCTGAGACTGATTCGGGATCGATCTCGAAACATACATATGGTATCGATATCGAATCGAATCTCGAATATTCGCAGGACCCTATTAATATGTCTGCCGTGGTAAATGGTGGTAGAATATTATACAATTATGGACTTTTTGTGGTGGTGAATATGATGTGATATGAACCTAAAAAACTTATATTGGCCGAGGCGTTAGCCGAGGTCAAAAAAAGTTTTTGTAGGTTCATATCACATCATATTTACCACCACAAAAGTCCATAACTGTTTTATTATATATACCATCCCCCCAAAATAATTTCTATTTATCAATTGAAAGTTCAATTATATCAATCAAAAATACTTTTAATTAACAATAAAATAGTTATCTGCAGAATAACATAAAAATAAACAATGTTATAGAGATTACGTCGATTGAAATAGAACTAGAGACGGGATTTCCAACAACTATATTTAGAAAGTTGATATTCATTGGAGAACCGGTGTACATGGATTTTTGAGTACCAGTCACGTGTATAAGATCCAGCCAATAGAAATGAGGTTATTTATAAAGTATATAATAGTATAAAAATGATGATTGGACTTGATGGTAACAATGTGCATTGTCTCCCCTAGGGACCATTATCTCACGAGGCGTTAGCTGAGGGAGATAATGATCCCAAGGGGAGACAAGCCACATTTTTACCTTTAAGCTCAGTCATTATTTTTTTTTATTATACCGAATGAAGATTCCGTCTTGATACAATTATTTTTGGATTATTGTTTCAGCCACATATGGAAGAGGAACCAATGTTCCTAACTTTTAATACGGAAAGAAGTGAATGTCGAAATACATTTTTTTTTACTCTTCAAAACAAGCACAGTAAATTAGCTTTTCAATCGAATGTCCTTACAGCGAATCAACTTGAATTGCTCAGTTCTTTTATTGTCCTTATTTTTGAGCAGTTCCTTTATTTCTGACTGACAAATATTTGGCAAATCTTCCGGTAGACATATCGCGTGTTCACATTATTTCACAACGCTGAAGTTGTTTGGTGAAGAAACTACGCCATCACGCGCGCGTTCGGCAATACTTCGGATGTCTCTGCTGACGTTATCGGGAATCTTCGGCTGAAGCGGGTAATAATGCAAAAATTATTGACCGGCATTATTCACCGCGGATGAATTACACAGCGGATTAACTTAACATTCGTAGGTGGGGTATACTAAATTGTGTTAGTTACTTCCGAAACCAACTCACAACCTTACGACGTTGACGCTTGACGTCATTCCTATATTAGACGTGCCGTGAATGTTATTTGATGGTGATTATGTGATAAATATACATCATCATGACCATGTACATGTCCTGTAATTTGTATCAGATTCGAGGTATTGTTTACAATCGAATCGTAACGAGACCGTCAATACATTTATCTAACAATCCCGTTACATAAATCCTGTTTCCCCCATTTTCAGTTTAAATTCGGCTGAAACTGGTCAAAATTTTGAATTCTAGGAACTACATTTTAATTCGTAATACCACTGCATATATATGATAGAGCGCTGTTTATCGGAAATTGGGAAATTGAGTTTGTCTGATACGGACTCGGAACAGGGGAGGGGGTTGGGGTTCGGGGGCAGATACAAACGTTTTTTTCTAGTTTTTGAGTGCAAATTAGATTGATTGTTATATAGATTACTTTACGATATATATTTCAATACATCTATTCCAGCGTTGCTACAGCTTAGCAATTTCCGAGGGTTCCCTTGAAACCGTGTGAACGTTCCCAGGGAGCTTTTCACACAGTTTCGAGGGGACTCTCGAACTTCCATTCGGTGTATGCAACTCTGGATGAGACATTATTTATTGGTGTTTAAGGTCACATACTTCTGCACAATGGCTAATCGTCATAAAGTCAAGTCCAGCCAATCGTTTATACCCATGCTGCCCATTTTAGACGGAGTTGCACCCTAAGCATTGGTGACTGGATCCCATTTTACCAGTAAAACACAGCTTGTTTACCACAGTAAACAAACACTGCTTCACGTCCCGGGGTTCCCACGGGGAGAATGAGACATGGATCCTTAATTTGACGCAGAGTCATAACTACAAATCAAGCAGTTGAAACACCCTGGTCCACTTCCACAAGGGAAATTCAAGAGATGTCACATGTTGGAAGGATGCTGGCGTCGGGGTTTTGGGACAGCAATGATATAATCAGTCTTAACTATATGGATAAAGGTCGCACCATAAATGGACAAATATTATTCCACAAACAATCAAAGGAAACGACACGATGGGAGGGGGAGGGGGGTGACTGGTGTTGTGAAGGCCTTATTCGGGGTCAAAGTAATGGGCAGAGAATTACTCTTACGGTGCTCGCTAGCCCAAACCTGGACACTACTAGGAGAAAAATGGGTAAAAGAAATTATAAAAAACCGCCTGCTTACGTTCAGGTTTGGACTAGGACATCGATGAAATTAGTGTACTGTCCTGGGAAATTAAAAAGAAAAGTAATGTGGAAAATATTTTGAGGCCACGAATGACGTGATAACCGTTACTTATTCCCAGTTCCTTATTCGACATTCGTTATCAACCCCGATTTTGTCTTTTACAAACTCGATTGATAACATATGTCGAATAAGGAATTTTTGAATAAGTAACGTTTGTCACGTCCCTGATGCTACGAATCTCTTCTTGTTCTAAAATGACAGAAACACGGGATGAAAACTTTATTCCCAGAGCGTTCACGCCTCAGTGATAAAACATTCGTTGTCAATGAGTGTTGTGGTGTCAGGAAATGTGTTCGTCACGCGATGACAACAAATGCAATGTTGCCAATTGGGAATGCAAACCTACAGGACCAAGACCGGCACTTGCTTCCACCCACTTGCCATCCAAACACATAAGGAACATTCCACACAGTCTCGCCATTAGAATCAAAATGATTTGCCCAGACTCAGCTGATAAAGAAACTGCCTTCAGTAATCTGCGGTTTCATCTGGGGCCGTATTAACCCATGGCTGGGACCCTAGGCTTTTAGGTACATCGGCCCCTGGGCCCCCTCCGGCACTTCAATCTTTCACCCCACTACACCTGACAGCCTGACCCTGGTACGGTAGGCACTATGACGCAGTACATAACCCAATATCCATTTTGCGGGTCTCCTGAAGAATTCTACTCACAACTTGATTTAATTTAAATAATAATTAAAATAATGTACTCTATATAAAAATATATATATTATATCTCACGTGACTTCCTTGCATTCTGATTGGCTGAAAGATGATACCCTATTTCGTGTAGTTTGCATCCACAGAACTGACCAGGCACTACACCCAGGCACTACACGTTTTCTATTTTTAGCACACTACTAAATCAGTTTTCTTTTTATACTGGGCGAATAAAACTAATCAGGCTAGATTTAAATATCGATTCACAGAGGCACAACATCCACAAAACGACCCGGAAAGAAATCATTGTGGAAAAATGTATCGCTTTTCCATTGTTGAAGTCACATTTTCCGAGGCGTTCATTTTATTCCTTGAGAAGATGATTCATATCTCGTTTCGAAGAGAATGATCCATACCTGGATCCAACTTTCATGAGAACGCGTCCGGATATGAAAAATCGCTTGTTTCGCTGCTCATATTATTTCGCTATTTAATTGTATGTATTGGGCAGTAAACGAATAAATAATGGAATTCAGTTGAATCTTCGGAGTTTGTATCCCGTGCTGATCCATTCGGTAATGTATATGTGTGACAAATGTGTGGCAATTATCAAACTGCGTTGTCAAATTTCGAAAATTTTAATTTTCATTCGCGAGTTGCGCGATTCTAGAATACACAGTTCCGTTTGGGGGAAATGTTTTGTTTACCCTTGCCGACTGATTCAAAATCTGTCTTCTGCTCATATCAATAATCCAAGTTAGCCGTGTTTTGGAAGAAGAAAATGTTTTTTAAAAACTACATGGTATTTTTTTTCTATTTAACGCTGGTTGGTAGGGCTGCTACCTTGGTAATAGATTAACAAATCGGACAGATGTTTTTCTTGATGGGTGTTCGATATAATATAAGGATTAGTGCATGTCTTGTCGTTGACTACGCCCATATAGTGCCCAGTGAGGTGGTGTAGTTCCCTCCGCTTCGCGGCGGGAACTGCACCACCTCACTGGGCACTATATGGGCGTAGTCAACTCCAAGCCATGCACTATTCCTTAAATAGTATACTTATGAGATCATATATATGGATAAATAAATATGTACATGTATCGCTACGCCGCAGAGTGTAAAGTGCCTTTAACCATTGGAGCCCTAAGGCGCTGGTAACAGTGCCTCAGCCAAAAACAAAAAAAAAAAAAAAAAAAAAAAAAAAATGGCGGACCCTCTGTCCCTACGGGCCCCTAGACTTTAGCCTAGTCAGCCTTATGAATAATACGGCCCTGGTCTCACCTTGTGAATCGAAATTACAAGCGGGAGCCAGTTGACGTGTATCATCGGTGAGCATGTTTCTGAGGCACAATTTTGTACAGTTATTGGCAACTGGATCACGTTAGTCCACTCCTGTACAATACAACTTTTCAAACTTCCTTTCCTGGTGTTCGACACCCGAAATACTGATAGTTTTATTTATTGCAAAGACGAATGGTAACCTAATTTACCCATGACAATCCATATTTTTGCTGAACCATGGCCATGGGATCTGAAAGCGCCAAACAGACGGACACTTTGCCACCTCCCAGAAATGTCCACCGCTGACTGCGGCATTACGCGCCAACTGCTATGGCGTACGAACAGGTTCGAAAATAATTATTGAAGTACATACTATATTATTTCAGGTTCATCCTATATTATTTCAGGTTCATCCTAAAATATATTTATGACCCTCTCATACGCGATCAATAATTTGTCCGACCCTGGATGGACTATAATTATTGTTTCATGTTGAACCAGGTTCGACATAAATATTTCAGGTGTCACCTGTTGGAAGGATGCTGGCGTCGGGGTTTGGGACAGCAATATATTAATTGAGGATGAACCTAAAATAATTTGTCCGACCCTGGATCTACCATAATTATTGTTTCATGTTGAACCAGGTTCGACATCAATATTTGAGGTTCATCCTATATTAATTGAGGATGAACCAGAAATAATTTGTCCGATCCTGGATGGACCATAATTATTGTTTCATGTTGAACCAGGTTCGACATAAATATTTCAGGTTCATCCTATATTAATTGAGGATGAACCTGAAATAATTTGTCCGACCCTGGATGGACCATAATTATTGTTTCATGTTGAACCAGGTTCGACATCAATATTTGAGGTTCATCCTATATTAAATGAGGATGAACCTGAAATAATTTGTCCGACCCTGGATGGACCATAATTATTGTTTCATGTTGAACCAGGTTCGACATAAATATTTCAGTTTCATCCTATATTAATTGAGGATGAACCTAAAATGATTTGTCCGACCCTGGATCGACCATAATTATTCAGGATGATGCTAAAATCCCACGATGCAATACGCTCCACGAGCCAATCAGTTGAGTCGATACAAACGCGATGTGTGCGTGCTTTCGGAACAATGGGACACAACTGGGGGAAAAAAGCAAGATAAACTTGATGCAGGCACACAGCTTCAGACAAAGAATCCCGCTGAGAGATTGTTTTGTATGCGCTTCACACGATTTCTTTTCGACCCTTTGTAATCACGCAAAATAAATAAGATTTTTCCCATGAAAATGTCAAATGGGCAGTGTTGATTGTTTACTGTACTGTTAAAAACAAGCTGTGTCTTAATATTGAAATATGACTCGCTAACCAATAGTGTTGCGGACCGGACCGCAAACAAACGGTCCGGTACCGGTC
Source organism: Pictodentalium vernedei (assembly GCA_031216915.1). NCBI lineage: Eukaryota > Metazoa > Mollusca > Scaphopoda > Dentaliida > Dentaliidae > Pictodentalium > Pictodentalium vernedei. The sequence goes on from CM062297.1 coordinate 853,262,850, forward strand.
CAGGCGTGATGCGCGGTACGGACCGATGAGGACCGGGCCGCCCCTGCTGTACCGGTACACATGCACGCTAGACCGGTCCAGGGAGACGCAAAGGGGAGTTTTGCACTCTCCCAATTGATACACAAACTGATAATTTCATCTTGATAGACGGTGAATACACTGAAGTCGAGTAAGTTTGAAGTAACTGTCAACTATATTGAGCCAATCTGTCACCAATCAACCACCTGCATCCTGTGATTCCTGTCACGGGTGTCGGGTGAAGGTATCAGCGATGAGCGGTTCTACAAAAAAGTTCCCAAAATAGCGAACGCTCAAATTCGGTGACAAGAAGCTGTCATTCAATTCCTTTGTCGGCAAAGAATTTCAATGTGTATTGTGTATCTATTTCTATAAATCCCGATCTGGAGTATGTGCACATGGAAACTTTGTAGTTGGTAGTAACTTGGTCCCTGTATTTCATCTGGTAGGCTTGGTGTGGTGACCCTAATTGGACCATGTGCGCAGATCATGGGGAGGGGGGGTGGGCGAGGGGGGCGTGTGCTCCACAAAGTTTTTCGGGGGGGGGGGGGGGGCATTACATGTTATGTCCCTCGCGCTCCTCCCACCTATATAGGTCCGATAGCAGCTGATATTGTTCGAGCAATGCTGCAATAAGCGAAAATCGCGTATTTTCAACTTGCTTTTTCAAAATTTCCTCCCGCAGGGCCAAACCCTGCTTGGCCCTGCGCGTTGTGTGTCCGAGCAATACTGCAATAGGCGGAAATCGTGTATTTTCAGCTTACATTTTCAAATTTTCCGCCCGCAGGACCAAGGTTGGCCCTGCGCATTGCGTAGCCCCCGACCCCCCCCCCCCCGCCATCTCCCACCCCACCCCCACACTCTAAAGAGAGAGACCTGTGCCCCTGAATTGGACCGCCTTGGAGGCTTGGACCGGTCCATCTAGAAAAAAAACGGACCGCCTGCCCGAATATCGGACCGCTATTTCTTGGACCGGACCGGTCCGGTACGGTCCGCATCACTGCTAACCAACATATCGGGAAAACGTCTCGTGAAGTTTGAACATTTAATGGAGCCGTTCAAAAAAGTGCCCCTGTGGGGTAGGGTGGGGAAGGGCAAAAATGATGGATTTGGTATGTATGTTTGTTTGTCTGTGTGTCTGCATAGAAATAAATATGGGACCATCCATAGTGCCCAAAAATGGCCTACTTTATGGCGGAGGTCATTGTCAGGTTTAAAAAAGTGCAGGGGTGGGATTGGAGAGGGGCACCAAAAGTGTCGTGCAACGTACCGGGGAGGGTCAGGGCACAAGTGAAGACCGATGACCAACGTGAAACTTAATTGCCAAGCTAAGCTAAGACACACCTACAACACGTCAGATCCCAAACCCTAAGACCCCTGAGAGTTACACCTGAGCAAACAAATGCCCCTACTTCTATTTCACAATCTCTCACCGATTCATTGAGTGATCAATGAGTCAGGGAAAGACTGAGGGGCAGAAGTGAAATTGTCAGGATGACACCACCCCACTGAGGGGATAAATAGAAAAGGTCACGCAGTCAAATGCACTGGGAAATTCAACAATCCAGAAAGGGCTGAATTGAAGAACAATACTTTCAAACCTTTAACAATTTATTTACAACAAAGTACAATAGTTAAATAATCTATTTCAATGTGAATGAACCATTCACAAATCATAGAATGCCTATATTCTTCTTATTCTGTACAACCTCAAAGGATCAAATTTCAGGTTTCTGGGGGAGTTTTCTCCCTTGATATTCTAAGTACTGGAGACTTGGGCTCATTGATTCTAAGCCAGAATCACACCACACCCAAATGTGCTGCTGCTGTTGAAATTGGAAGTATCTGGAAGAGTATTCTCCCTTAATATTCTCAGCTGAATAACTTGTATTATTGATTCTGAGCCAGAATCATCACAAGTACCACATGCTGTGATCACCGCCACACCAACACATTACTCCTGAATTAATTGTATTAGGCTCTTGCCAATACTAAACAACACCCAACATCTAAATTCTCTATATTATCCTCTAAATATTTATCAAATCCGTACTCAAATCCCAGTAATATACTATTACTATCAGGAAATACTAAGGCAAAGTCAGTTATACTGAATAGGGCCCTGCGAAGCTTCTACTATTCGATTCGATGTCGACATCGCTTTGGTATTCGTATATCGATCTCGAATAGTTTGCCGATTCGTTAGTCAAACGAAGCTTCGAGGAAAATGAATCAGTGTTCGACAATGTCGACATCGGTTGAAATAAGGAGCGAACTCTTCTATTTTTAATGTTTCTATCAGGAAAATAGTCAAATTCATTGCAAAATTCTGTCGTTTCACTTTCAGTTTCAGATTTCCAGAAAACCACACACCGCAAATTCGCTATTTATAGATTTCCAGGAATTCGTGAGAGAGTTATTCGCGGAATCCATTCAACCGAAATATCCAGCTATGGGCCTAAGGCCTGCTCCCAGTCCCGGAATCTTCTAACACAATAATGGGGACATGTCGCCTGGAGCGCTCCCATTATTATGTCAGAAAGCCGTGGGAGGAAAATCTCTGTAGTTTCTTTTGCATTGTTCGGAGTTGGTACTTGGAAGTTGGAATGATGTAAAAGCAATTTGTGTGAATGAGCACTGCGTCACTATTCGAGTTAACTAATGCAGAAACTAACACAGCTTAACGCCTTCGCTGCTTTTGATGTATACTGTTTTATTGAGTTGAGAACGGACCGAAATCTACAAGACCCAAATTCTGATAATACAAAAACAACCAAACATTACAATAATGTATTTAGGCATGCTAATGTACATGAAGTTAGCGGCTGTAGCCGACTTCAACCCATGGGAATTAATGTGCCACTTGTATTATATTTGTGCTTTTAAGTCTCATGTTTCAATTCAGTGGTTTGTCTTAAATGACTCTGGGCAGTAACACCTTACTTTGTCCATATTTATGTCTTGAATTTATTGTCGGGCCAAGTGAACATCTGGATGGCCATTCAACGAGAAAGAAAATTAAAACAACGCCAAGTTGTCAAGTTATGTCAACGATCTCTTCTCGCAGTGCTTTCCGAACATCTCTGCACAAGATAATGCCAGTTATAGTTATTTCTCGAGTTTATCCCGATTCGATTCGATTCGATGTCGACATCAGTCCCGATTCGATTCGAGATTCGATTCGAACATAAATTTCCCGATTCGCAGGGCCCTAATACTGAACCCAACTCCAGGGCCTAACTGCACCAATGAATGCCTATAACCAACTGTGTATCTGTGACTAATCAATGCACAACACAGGAAACAACTAAATAACTCATTGTTTGATGCAAACAATACCAATTCTCACTTATTCACCACAACACTAAAATGTGCACATCACAACTTCAACCTAATAAATAATGGAGCAGTACTAAGTTGGTGTGAAAGTGACCAAACAGGTGATAAAATACTAGTACACTATCAGCCGGGATGTTCAATCTCAACAACAGAAGTCAAAATTAGCCTACTGCCTGTGGATTCACTACCAGCAGAATTCTAGCAATATATTTTATAACTTCATATCTCAACAATAATATTTATGATCTACCAATGTATACTAGGACTTCTCTACCTCAATTGCCAACTGCTTATAGAATTACTACTAGCAGAGTTCTAGCAATACAATTTATAGCTTCATATCTCAACAATAATATTTGTGGTCTACCAGACTACCTGTATATACTAGGACTTCTCTCTCTCAATTGCCAACTGCTTATAGAATTACTACTGGCAGAGTTTCTAGCAATATATATGATAATTGTGTGCAATAATGATAACAATAGTTCTTTTCTACCTATGTATACTGTGACTTATCTGTTTCTGTGACTACTTCTATTGTCAACTGCTTATAGAATTACTACTAGCAGAGTTCTAGCAATATATATGATAATTGTGTGCAATAATGATAACAATAGTTCTGTTCTACCTATGTATACTATGCCTTCTCTGATTCTGTGACTACTTCTATTGCCAACTGCTTATAGAATTACTACTAGCAGAGTTTCTAGCAATATATATGATAATTGTGTGCAATAATGATAACAATAGTTCTGTTCTACCTATGTATACTGTGACTTCTCTGATTCTGTGACTACTTCTATTGCCAACTGCTTACAGAATTACTACTAGCAGAGTTCTAGCAATATATAGTTTTATTGCTTCATATCTCAACAGTAATATTTGTGGTCTACCTGTGTATACTAGGACTTCTCTATCTCAATTGCCAACTGCTTATAGACTTACTACTAGCAGAGTTTCTAGGAATATATTTGGTACATTTAATTTACTGAACAGTTTTGCCTTGATTTATTTTCATGTGAAGATTAACACTGATCAGCTTTAGACCTCACCTGACATTTAAATCAAGAGCAAATTGAGTGCCAATGCAATCAGAGGCCTATCAATTCCAATACAAATACAGCTGATCATGAAATATGTTAGTCAAATTACCTCTCCTACACAGAATGAATTGTTTCCTTTCCAATCCTATCCTCTTCAGAAATCTATCACAGACAGCAATCAGAATAAAATTACTAATTAATTACTACTAATAATGTAACAGCAGACGCTCGGACACTTTAGAACGAATCGGTCAACCCCCAAACGGCGTTCGAATTGCGCGGCTATCATATAGTAAAATCCCTTACTAGAGCGTGACGGTCATGTCAACTGCATGGGTCACGTGACTAACAACGGTATGGTTTTGATAAAGTACAGTTTTGGACCCAAACGCATTAATTTACACAAGGGATCTGTTCGACATTTTTATTTATTTAACAAGAGAAGTGTTCAAGTACAATTTTTGTACATGTTAACTTCTTAATAACTGAAAATGAAAATCCGAACGAAACTCAAACCGTTGAACGACATCTGCAGGTGTCGAAAAAAGGTTTAACACAGCGTTCGTTCGAAAATTTACCTGTTTATCATTTTAATGTGAAAAATCAAGATAAACCAACAATGCCAGACCCTTACACGTAGCATACATCTTAAGCCACAAAAAAGGAATTACGGCATTGCCATAGGTTTAAAAGAAATGCATTTTAACAAAAGCATTTCACACTTAAAACTCGAAGTTACCTGATTTCGCGATAGTCACTTACAAAATAGCGTTGCACCAGTTGCACTGCTGACTATCAACGCGGCCCAAATTCCGGTCCCACAAACCATTGAATTGACACAATTCAATAGTAAAAAAAAAAAACATCGACATCGTCCAGGAACAGTTCTTCCTAAAATAAAATCTCGAGAAATATTAATTTTAAACATCACTCTGTCTGAAACTAGTCAAAGTTGAAAACCTAACATTACCCCCCCCCCCCCCCCCCCCCCCCACACACACACACCTGTTTCTGTGTTCAATGTCTTCATGAACGCACAACCACTTATTGGAATATAAATTGCCGTAATTTCTAGATCCAATCAATACCATTTCGAAAATTAGGTTTCCCAACAGAAGTGCACTAATTAAAAGTAATTAGTCAGATTTTCCGACACCACGGTAAATAATTTTTTTTCCTCTCTGGCCAGATCAGAAATATGACCTTAAACTTCCAGCACATAATTGTTTTAAAACAATTTACTAGTTTCTTAAATTCGCTGTTTCTTAATCAGATTATCAGACTGAAAATCTTAAAACCAGAACAAACTGTTCTAAACTAGGACTAGTTATACACATATAATTACAGTTATTAATTAGAATCTGAAATACTAAGTTAATTATCACTACTAATTTGCTAAGCAGTTTAATTTATGATATCATTATTTACCAAGACATTCCCATTTACACTGAATTGTTAAATCTTTGAAATGTTTAGCAAGATAAGGCTTTAAATTAATTTAATTTGTTTAAATTTTTCTGTTGTGATGGCTTAATGACACTTTAAACAGCTAGGGTCCTGCAGTGGAAAATTTACTTTTGCAATTAAATAAAGTTTTGAATTTTGATATAGAGATTCCGAATTTGTTCTATATACTATACCCGATGTCATACTCAATTTTTGCTACAACAAAAAGTCAAGTGTTTATTACTGTTCAATGACGTCTCGGCACATGTCTTGCACTAAAAGAGCGATGACGATCTTCTTGTATTGGACGTCGCAAAAGTTCTCTGATATCACGAAGTAACCTGTTTCCTTCACGACGATCCCTGGCATTTTCTTTGGAAATGGATATTAAACTGTCCATACTCTTCTGTAAACCCTAGATAGCAGTAAGTACAACATCCATGGAAGAAGATGATGATGAGGAGCTTGACGACAAACAAGATGAAGCTACAGAAGGAGCTGGTGAGGCAGGTCTAAGTGTTGAAACTTTTTCTGACTCTGTGCTTGCCGGTGGAACATGTAATTCAAGTGGTGGAACAGATGTATCACATTCTATCATCCGGGTGTCTTCAGAGGTTTCCATCACTGGAGTGTCTATCAAAAGATACGCATTTAAATCATCAATGAATGAGCTACAGTCTTGCAACAAGGATGGCAATATGTTTTCGACTTCCGATTCTGCTCCTATGTCTGGTATAACAAGTGGAGGATTATCAGTTGTATTAGTGTTGGAAACTGGTTCGATTTCCTCAGTTTTCATCGGGATAGCCAGAATTGGTTGAGATGGTGAAAAACATGCTTGAGACAACAGTTTATCAGAAATTTTTGCAGAAATGAATGTATTGGCTGGAATGTTGACATCAGGTGTTATTTCATGACTTGTAGATGATGATACAGAACTGTTCGAAATATATGGAATCGGTTGGCTGACAGTTATATCCAATTTGCTCGTCTCTGGACGCTGATAAGTAGGAAGTGTCACCTGCGGCGTCTGTCTCCGGGTCTGCCATATTCTTCTGGATTCTTCCTTAGATAACCTTACCATATCTTCCTCAGTAAAGGTATGTATTATTGAACAGGTTTTCTTGTATTCTTGAAGTTTCTTCAACTGACCAGTTTTTGCAAGATGGGGTGATTTTTGCAAGTGAGGCGTGTAAAATGATGCATGCTTCATGAAGTCCCTATCTTTCACGCAACGGAACTGTCAAAGTTCGCAATACACTGGACATTCTCTGAGTGGTAAACGTATTTTGTATAAATGAGCAACAACTCTACTTCTTGCACCAACATATGGATTTTTCTCACACCTCTTGCATTCATAAGCCCTACCTCTCTCTGTGATACTTGTATTTGCCATAGCTGAAAAAACATTAAACAAGTGTTAGTGCTACTGGAATGACCGTCTTAAACATTTTCTTAAAACAGTATTATTCCGTAAATAAGCACAACAAAGAAGCAATACAAATAAAAATTTCTTTATTTCCAGAAAAATGAAATAAAAAAAAATGGAATTCAGTTTCTTGTTTAGTTTCTGGACTTTTTGAACTTCTTCAGTGCAGCGCTGTTCCAAGCAGGAATATTTTCTCCGACATATGGTTTTAACTTATTGTTTGAAACCACTTTCTGTTTTCCAGACTCATTAAACTGTATCCGATAAGTCAGTTCATTAATTTTCTCCAAACAACACAAGGACACATATACATAGGTAACAACTTTTGACTTTCACCTTCTTTTACTCCTTCTCTTAACCCTTTACCTAACATGAAAAGCAGACGACACTTGTAAAAAAAATTCCTGAACAACTATTTTTTTTCATTTTTAGTCTCAAAAACATAGGTTATGACCACTCATTGGAACGAGCTCGACGAGCTCGTTCCAATGAGGGGTCATAACCTATGTTTTTGAGACAAAAAATGAAAAAATAATGAAAATTAATTAGCGATTTTTGAGAATAGCGCTGGCCGGTTTTGGCCGTTACGTTGGGTAAAGGGTTTTAAACACCATACCAAATCGCCTGATTCATAAAAATGAAGACTGACTTTTGTATCATATTGTTCCTTCTGTCTCGTCGCAGATTTGCCAAGATTTTCTCTTGTAATGACATGCGCATTTTGCATACGTTCTCTAAGCTTTTCAACATATTCTCCATAACTTTTGATCTCTAAATCTGGGTAACTGCCTCCAGGACTTCCATATACCAATTCTGTGGGTAATCTGACTTCTCTACCCATCATTAATAAATTTGGTGTAAAACCAGTTGATTCATGCTGAGTTGCTCTGTAGGCTGCTGCCAGGCATCCAAGGTTTAGGTCCCAGTTTCTTTGTTCACCCTTCAAATATGCTTTTATCATTCTTAGCAATGTCCTGTTGAACCTCTCCACTTGACCATTGCATTTAGAATTGTAAGCAGTAGTACGTGTCTTCTTAATTTCTTAATTTCTAACATCCTGCAAAGCTCCTGAAAAATGGCACTTTCATAGTTTCTCCCTTGATCTGAGTGGATCATAATGGGACATCCAAATCTGGATATAACTTCATTGAGCAACTTATTCGCACATGTTGTAGCTGTTTGATCTGGCACAGGAAAAATTTCAACCCACTGTAATCTGTAAATAATAGAATATATCTATTCCCTCTTGGTGTCTCAGGTAATGGACCCAATATATCTGTTGAGATTCTGTCTAATGGCGCACCAACACTCATGGATCCAAGGGGTGCACATGGCGTCTTTGGCAGAGATAAATTCTGGGCACACGTGTCACATTTTTTAACCCAAATGTGAATATCGTCTCTAACACCATGCCAATAAAATCTCTGAAGTGTCTTCTCTTTAATCTTTTTACTTCCAAGGTGTCCTGAAAGTAGGCTATTATGCATAGCCTGCATAACCTCTTTCCTTAAAGCTCTGGGTACTAAAAATTGTAAATAAACTCCGGTCCCATCTTTTCTGTTAAACGTTTTGTACAGCAAACCATGTTTTATTTCAAGCGTCTGCCATATAAGCCAATGATATCTGATAGCGGGACTCAGAGAAACAACCTCTGAGTAATCAGGCTTCTTCTGACTCTCAAATATCTTTAATATGTACCCAATATCTGAGTCATCCAACTGGAGTTTCCTTAAGTCTTTCTCTTTGTATTTACATGACTCCCACAAGGTCATGTGCTGGCACATGCTATCTTCCCCTGATGAACGAGACATCATTTTTCTAAGTTCATTTACACTTTTACAAGTACATGCTTCATTAATTGTTTCTTCCTCTAAATTTCTCATTTCTTCTGTCTGCTTTAAACATTTCTTGCAGGGACCACACTTGAGAGGTTCTGAATTGTCCTGTTCTGTACACTCACATTGCCTTGGCGTGAGGCACCGTGACATAGCATCTGCATTTACGTGATTCTTTCCCTTTCTATATTCTATATAGAAATCATACTCTGATAAAATTTCGATCCACTTTGCTATCCTAGCTTTAGGTTCTTTCAACGTAAATAACCATAGAATTGCTTGGTGGTCTGTGCTCACTCTAAATCTTCTACCTAACAGGTACTGCCGATATTATTCAACAAAATATCTCACTGCGAGAAGCTCCTTGTCAGTAATGTAGTAATTTTTCTCTGATTTATTCATAGATTTACTGCCATAAGCAATCACCTTTTCCTTATCATTCTGTATCTGACTTAGTACAGCACCTATAGTGTGATCACTAGAATCTGTATCTAAGATGAATTCTCCCTCGTATAAAGGATGTGACATCGTGGGGGGACTGGTCAGTAATTTCTTCAGTTGATCAAATGATGACTGACACTTCTCTGACCACAGGAAATTTCTATTTTTTTTTGTAAGTTCCACTAATGGCTTGGCAATTTCAGAAAAAGTTCTCACGAAACGACGATAATATCCGGCAATTCCTAAAAATCTCCTTATTTCTGTAACATTTTTCGGTTCAACCATCTGCAATAATTTAGCTGTATTATCGGGGTTAGGCTTAATACCTTCTTTCCCGACCACATGACCTAAAAAGATAACTTCTTCCTTCAATAATTGACATTTCTCCGGTTGAAGCTTAAGACCACTTTCTTTCACTCTATCTAAAACTTCTTCTAGCCTTTCCGTGTGTTCTGCAAATGTGCTCCCAAATATAATTATGTCATCCAAGTAAAGGATACACTTCGTCCACTGCAGCCCTTGTAAAGCTATTTCCATGACCCTTTCGAATGTCGCTGGACTGTTGACCATTCCCATGGGCATGGTGGTAAACTCATAATGTCCAAACTTTGTTACAAAAGCTGTCTTTGGTATGTCACTTTCCTTGACTGGAATCTGGTGGAAACCAGCAGTTAAGTCAAGAGTTGAAAATAATATTCCGCCTGCTACAGCATCCAAGCAATCTAGAATGCGAGGTAACGGAAAAGCATCCTTCTTTGTTACCATGTTAACTTTACGGTAGTCAACACATACACTTATTCTTCCATTCTTCTTCCTCACAAGAACTATAGGGGAGGACCATGGGCTGAACAACTTTCTGATAATTCCCTTTGCCTCCATCTTTTTAATTTCATCTTTCTCTTCTTGGGCAAAAGCTAGAGGTACTCGCCTCGGTGCTTGCTTTATCGGCTTTGCCTCTCCAGTGTCTATAGCATGAGTTGCTAAGTGTGTTCGCCCAAGATCCATTTCATCTACCGAAAAAATATCGTCATATTTCATTAAGGTTGAAGCGACGATTCTACATTCTTCTACTGTCCTCCTAGCTTCTACATCCTTGTATAAATGATTTGCCAAACTGGAGCCCAGTGTGTGTTTTTCCTCATCACATCTCTGAATATCCTCAGATATTTTATTTACAGCTTTCAATGGCAATAACTCATCTGGTTTGGTCGTTAACTGTATTTTCCTTATATGACTGAAATCTTCTTTCAGAGCACTATCCTCACAATCTATCAGATTATTTACAGACAAATATTCTTCAGCATACCCTATTATTGTATCTTGATTAATTTTGCTCTCTGTAGGAAAAGGGTTAAGTAATCTGACTTTCACAGTCACATTATGCTTTACATTGGCTACACTTGCAGCCATAGTTAAGGGATATTTTTCCAGAAACCCTCTGCTTGGCTCTATGATGACCTCTTCTTAGTCATCACCCTCAATTCTATCTACAAACACGTCAATTATCGCGTGATTTGTTCAAAACGGTCACCTGCTTCCATGAACATAACACCGTGACATGCCCCACAATGACACCGAAAACATGCTGACCCAGGAGCCGCAGAGCAATTTGAAATTCTGTGGGTGGAAGAGGGGGTGTGGATGCATTTCGAGCATTCTGGCATACTAAACCGCTTCCCAACATTGTTACCTGTGTGGAAATGATGAGTCAAAACAGGTTTTAACAAATACTAGCAGGGTTACCCGATGCTGTACGGTAAATTTCTAAAAAAAACAGTTCATAAAACCACAGGCCTGACTTCAAAAGAGTAACTTGAGCAGGCCTGCGGCCCTAACCGCACCATAATATTCCCGGTAAAAAGTTACCTCAGGTAGACCCCTTTGAAGATCTATAGAGGTGAGAAGAAAAATGGTCATGACATTGGGTGACTCTCCCCACCCCGGCACTTTTTCAATCCTGACTTTTTCAATCCATGACTCCCGGTGTAGAAAAAAACCCCTAGCAGAACCAGCTTGTGCACTGTGGGTGGCTCCGTATGCCTTTTTATAGTGGTCATACAGACATACACACAAAATCCACAAGTTTTGCCCCTCCCCAACACCACCACCGGCAATTTTTTGAAACCTTTAAGATTCCTGATAAGAAGTCACCACTAGTAGACCCCTTTGAGGACCTATATCAGTAAAAAACAAATTGGTCATAGCTTTTGGTGCCCCTCTCCAATCCCACCCCTGCACTTTTTTAAACCTGACAATGACCTCCGCCATAAAGTAGGCCAATTTTGGGCACTATGGATGGCCCCCATATTTATTTCTATAGCAGACACACAGACAAACAAACATACATGCAAAATCCATCATTTTTGCCCTTCCCCACCCTACCCCACAGAGGCACTTTTTTGAACTGCTCCATTAAATTTTTAAACTTCACGAGACGTTTTCCCGATATGTTGGTTAGCAGTGATGCGGACCATACCGGACCGCCAATGGTGTTCCGGTCCGGTCCGGTCCAAGAAATAGCGGTCCGATATTCGGGCAGGCGGTCCGTTTTTTTCTAGATGGACCGGTCCAAGGCGGTCCAATTCAGGGGCACAGGTCTCTCTCTTTAGTGTGTGTGTGGGGGGGGGGGGGGGTGGCGGGGCTACACAATGCGCAGGGCCAACCATGTTTTGGTCCTGCGGGCAGAAATTTTGAAAACGCAAGCTGAAAATACGCGATTTTCTCCTATTGCAGCATTGCTCGAACAATATCAGCTGCTATCGGACCTATATATGTGGGAGGAGCGCGGGGGACATAACATGTAAACTTTGTGGGGCACACGCCCCCTCGCCCCCTCCCCCCCCCCCCCCATGATCTGCGCCCATGGTCCAATTTAATAGGGTCACCACACCAAACCTACCAGATGAAATACAGGGACCAAGTTACTACCAACTAAATAGTTTCCATGTGCACATACTCCAGATCGGGGTTTATAGAAATAGATACACAATACACATTGAAATTCTTTTCCAACAAAGGAATTGAATGACAGCTTCTTGTCACCGAATTTGAGCGTTCGCTATTTTGGGAACTTTTTGTAGAACCGCTCATCGCTGATACCTTCACCCGACACCCGTGACAGGAATCACAGGATGCAGGTGGTTGATTGGTGACAGATTGGCTCAGTATAGTTGACAGTTACTTCAAACTTACTCGACTTCAGTGTATTCATCGTCTATCAAGATGAAATTATCAGTCTGTGTTTCAATTGGGAGAGTGCAAAACTTCCCTTTGCGTCTCCCTGGACCGGCCCCTTGGACCGCCCCGGACCGGTCCAGCGTGCCTGTGTACCGGTACAGCAGGGGCGGCCCGGTCCTCATCGGACCATACCGCGGACCACGCCTGGACCGGTACCGGACAGTTTGTTTGCGGTCCGGTCCGCAACACTATTGGTTAGCGAGTCATATTTCAATATTAAAACACAACTTGTTTGTAACAGTACAGTAAACAATCAACACTGCCCATTTGACATTTTCATGGGAAAAAATCTTATTTATTTTGCGTGATTACAAAGGGTCGAAAAAAAATCGTGTGAAGCGCATACAAAACAATCTCTCAGCGGGATTCTTTGTCTGAAGCTGTGTGCCTGAATCAAGTTTATCTTGCTTTTTTCCCCCAGTTATGTCCCATTGTTCGGAAAGCACGCCAATATCGACTCAACTGATTGGCTCGTGGAGCGTATTGCATCGTGGGATTTTAGCATCACCCTGAATAATTATGGTCGATCCAGGGTCGTACAAATTATTTTAGGTTCATCCTCAATTAATATAGGATGAACCTCAAATATTTATGTCGAACCTGGTTCAACATGAAACAATAATTATGGTCCATCCAAGGTCGGACAAATTATTTCAGGTTCATCCTCAATTAATATAGGAGGAACCTGAAATATTGATGTCGAACCTGGTTCAACATGAAACAATAATTATGGTCCATCCAGGGTCGGACAAATTATTTCAGGTTCATCCTCAATTAATATAGGATGAACCTGAAATATTTATGTCGAACCTGGTTCAACATGAAACAATAATTATGGTCCATCCAGGGTCGGACAAATTATTTCAGGTTCATCCTCAATTAATATAGGATGAACCTGAAATATTTATGTCGAACCTGGTTCAACTTGAAACAATAATTATGGTCCATCCAGGGTAGCACAAATTATTTCAGGTTCATCCTCAATTAATATAGGATGAACCTGAAATATTTATGTCGAACCTGGTTCAACATGAAATAAAAATTATGGTCCATCCAGGGTCGGACAAATTATTTCAGGTGCATCCTCAATTAATATAGGATGAACCTGAAATATTTATGTCGAACCTGGTTCAACATGAAACAATAATTATTGTCCATCCAGGGTCGGACAAATTATTGATCGCGTACTAGAGGGTCATAAATATTATTTTAGGATGAACCTGAAATAATATAGGATGAACCTGAAATAATATAGGATGAACCTCAAATAATGTAGTATGTACCTCAATAATTATTTTCGAACCTGTTCGTACGCCATAAACTGCACCATTTAGTAAAATTAGTACGAGAAAGTCACTTCGCCTGAATGACATGTACCCTTTTTCAGTGTAACCACACAAAATTGTTCCTCGGTAATGTTCCTCTGAGACCCGTTTGGACACATCTTTTAAACCTGCCTCTCATTCTGTTTACTGGGTGCTGGATTGTCCGTTCCAGTAACGGTGTCTGGCAGTGAAAGTAGATCATGGTTTTGAAAAAGCTAATAAATGAACACCAGAGGCAATTCGAGCATGGTTTATTTATTGTTTTTTTACGGCAACGTAGAAGCGCCACCTGTTGTTGCGATAGTAATCCATTTAACCCTTTACCTAACGTGAAAAGCAGACGACACTTGGAAAAAAATTCTTGAATAACTAATTTTTTTCATAGGTCATAACCTATGTTTTTGAGACAAAAAATGAAAATATTTTGAAAATTAATTGGCGATTTTTGAGAATAGCGCTGGCCGGTTTGGGCCGTTACGTTGGGTAAAGGGTTAACTTAAACATTTTGCTTAATCTATTTAAACAGATTAACTTCACGAAATTGATTGGTTGATTGTCATGTGATCTGTTATGACAATATAGCAGTGGATCACTGCTGATCAATTCCCCCAGATGTGGACAGTCCGGCTATGAGTTGAGGCCTCATAGCCACGAGGGCTGTGTGCTGAGACCTCATTGGGGCCTCGCCTGAAGGGCATCCTATACTCAGTCGCTCTTACCCTTCTTCCAGAACCCTTCCGGGCTAATGGTTGGTGATCAGTGATCTGTAATTGCGGTACGCTCAGTGAATACTTGGTGAGCATTATAACTTATATGCATCGAAAAGCCGTTCAGGGAGTCATTCGCTCGGGTCACAACTCGATTACTCACCAGCTTGATATCATCGAGTCGCTCGAAGAGTCCCTTCTCGAGCAGCTTCCTGTTTACTCATTTGTAAGAGTCGTTCGAGGAGTCTCTCCCAAGGGTATTGCTCTACAACTTTTAATGCTAACTAAGCTACCACAGAGTGTCCCACAATTACCGATCAGAGATGACCAATCGCCAGGACTGTGAGTGGAGACCCCATTGAGGCCTTTTCGATCGGCATTTATACTCATATGATAGTCTGCGATGCCCGCAATCCCACATTTTACCCCGGACCCTTCTCAAACGGCCCGAGCAAGGAGAATGACGCCTCGAACACTCTTTTACCCATCTGGGTTATTATATCACTAAGCGATCACCGGGCGTCCAGCGATCATGGATCACTGATCATCAAGTACCTAACGATCAGTGATTCTCATTGACCCCACTGATCATCAGTTGCTGACCTGTTGAGCGACGCTTCGAGCTTGGGGAGGCCAGAGCTTGTAGAAGAAAAAGATTGACCCCGTTGCTCTTGATCAGGATGCTGGCGAAGTGTGTGGAGACCTCATTGAGGCTTCTTTTGATGGGCCTTTATACTCATATGAGGCTCTGCGATGCCGGCAACCCCATCTTAGAAGCCCTTGCGTTCCTTCTCCCAAACTCCATTCCAATTGATACCCGATGTCCGAGCCCCCAGTATTTGGGTCGAGGACCTTAGTAGTATAGCATGTACCCGAACGGGCCTCATTGGCAGGATCTCATGCAGGATCTCATATGTGACGTCATAGTCACGTGACGTGGTGACGTCATGTTGTGTTGTCATGGTAACCCGCGTGAGCGGCCATCTTGTGACGTCATCTCCATAGTGATACGTAGTGTGAGTGCGCATGCGCAGCGCGTGTTAGGGTGACACGTGTTTCCGTCGGCCATTTTGTATACTGGAGGCCGCCATCTTGGTTTCTATGGTAGCACGTGATTGTTATGTTACCTAAGGCCTACAATAGGATAGGGGTATGTTCGGAGGGTATGTTCGATTGAATCGGAGTATTTTCTGGAACGACTTCCCTGGATAATTACCCAAATAAACCCGACAATCCCTCCAAATCACCAAAATCCACCCAAAATCACCGAAATTGACTTTATTTCCCCAATATATCGGCTTAGCACGTAGTGCCATAGTACTAAGGGGGTACCGGGGTGTGTTCCTTTGTAGAAGAGTAATGTTCTGGCTTTGAATTAGCCCAGATTCCTTTTTTGGATCCCTATCCCATGACGTTTTTCCCCTATTATGAATAGCACGTAGTGCTATAGGACATATTTACCCAGAATTCTCTGCTTCTATCTATATTTGCAATACTTTTCGTCTACCTGACCATGTTCTTTTATTCTGGAGTATACTCCAGTAGCGTAGAAGAGCCTATTATTTGGAACAGCTTTGCTTATTATTACTATATTTAGCTATTCTAGTCTATTCTTGTTAGTTCTGACCCTATTCCAAGTACTCTTGTTGTTTCATTTATCTAGATCATTTATATAAATTATAACTACCCAATCAGATTGCTTGATTTCTCATAACCTGTATGCAGAGTTATCTCCCTTGTGTACAACAAAAGCCAATATCATTCCCAAAGCCAATAAGCTATCGAGCAGTTACTGATAAGTCATTGCTCGAACGACTCGAAGCTCATCGAGCAAATGATCCTTAGAGCAATTGCTCGATCGAGTGACTCGGCATATTGCTCGAATGACTCGAAGTCCGTCGAGCAAATGAGCTATCGAGTAATTGCTCGTTCGAGTGACTCCTCGAACGACTCTTCGACTCATTTCAGTATTTGAGGATACCTAAGCAAAGCTGTTCCAAATAATAGGCTCTTCTACGCTACTGGAGTATACTCCAGGATAAAGGAACATGGTCAGGTAGACGAAAAGTATTGCAAATATAGATAGAAGCAGAGAATTCTGGGTAAATATGTCCTATAGCACTACGTGCTATTCTTAAAAGGGGAAAAACGTCATGGGATAGGGATCCAAAAAGGGAATCTGGGCGAATTCAAAGCCAGAACATTACTCTTCTACAAAAGAACACACCACCCCGGTACCCCCTTAGTACTATGGCACTACGTGCTAAGCCGATATATTGGAGAAATAAAGTCAATTTCGGTGATTTTGGGTGGATTTTGGTGATTTGGAGGGATTGTCGGGTTTATTTGGGTAATTATCCAGGGAAGTCGTTCCAGAAAATACTCCGATTCAATCGAACATATCCTCCGAACATACCCCTGTCCTATTGTAGGCCTTAGGTAACATAGCAATCACGTGCTACCACAGAAACCAAGATGGCGGCCTCCAGTATACAAAATGGCCGACGGAAACACGTGTCACCCTAACAACACGCGCTGCGCATGCGCACTCACACCACGTATCACTATGGAGATGACGTCAAAAGATGGCCGCTCACGCGGGTTACCATGACAACACAACATGACGTCACCACGTCACGTGACTATGACGTCACATATGAGATCCTGCATGAGATACTGCCAATGAGGCCCGTTCGGGTACATGCTATACTACTGACCTTGCCTCAGCAGCCCGACGAAGAGCGACACAGTCGCCCTTTCTTTTCTTCCAGAAGCCCTTCACAGCCCTATTCATCCCTGCAGCCAGCCCCTCACTCCATCAGTGACCCATTCTAAATGGGACCAATGGCCTGAACTCCCGTATTTGACCCTGAAACCTTCCGCAACGTATTTATTAAGATCAATACAGTCGCCACTACCCTTCTTCTAGAACCTCTCTATGGCCCCAATCGTCCCCACTCTACCCAACTCCACCCAACTTCCTCACTCAATCAGTGACCCGACGATCTTATCCCAGAAGCCTTAGCATCCCATACTGGCGCTAGTGACCCACCAATCATTCCCCAGCGTCCTGATCAAGAGCGACGGAGTCAACCTTCTTCTAGAAGCCCTCTTGCCTCCCCAAGCTCGAAGAGTCGCTCGATAGGTCAGCCACTGATGATCAGTAGGGGTTATTAAGAATCACTGATCGTTAGGCACTTGGTGATCGGTGATCCGTGATCCCTGATCGCAGGACATCCGGTGATCGTTTAGTGATATTATAATCCAGAAGAGTCAAAGGGTCATTCGAAGAGTCAATCTCCTTGATCAGGCCGTTTGCGAGTCCGCGGGGTCAAATATGGGGTTACAGGACTCGCGGAACCTAATATGAGTATAAAGACCGATTAAAAAGGCCTCAATGAGGTCTTCACTCACAGCTATTGGTCACCACGTGATTGTGGACCACCCTGTGATCGCTTAGTTGTCATTAAAAGTTGTAGAGCAATCCTTCGGGGAGAGTGACTCTTCGAACGACTCGATGCCATCGAGCCGATGAGTAATCGAGGAGAGTAGCAGATGGGATAGGGGGATATCGTGGGATCTCATATGTGACGTTATAGTCACGTGATCTAGTGATGTCATGTTTGATTGTCATGACAGCTCGCGTGTGCGGCCATCTTGTGACGTCATCCCCATAGTGATGCATGGTCCTAGTGCGCAGTGCGCATTGTTAGAGTGATACGTGTTTCCGTCGTCCATTTTATATATTGGAGGTCGCCATCTTGGATTTCATGGTAGCACATGGTCGCTATGTTACACAGAATCTTGTTATAGGACAGGAGTGTGTTCGGAGGGTGTGTTCGATTGAATGAGAGTAATTTCCTGATTCGTAGAATTACCCAAATAAACTCGACAATCCCTCCAAATCACCAAAATTCACCCAAAACAACCAAAACGAACTTGGCAAAGCCCCTAATGGGCTTGTTTCCCAATAACAGGTGTGTTCGTTTGTAGCAGAGTAGTTTTCTAGTTCGGATTTTTCCCAAATTCTCAGACAGAATCACCCAAATAAACCCGACAATTCCTCCAAATTACCAAAAATGCGCTCTAAACTACCGAAACGGACTTTATTTGATATGAAGTCCCCCACTGTGGGCTTATAATAGCAGGACGTAGCGCTTCATGACCATTCCTTTGTATAACAATAATTTTACTTCGTAGTATTACCTAAATAGACCCCAACAGTTGTTTTATTTGGCGCAGATTTCAAACTAAATCATCGGCTTCTACCTTTTGTATCTGCAAGCTATGTTATAACCTCCCCCATTTCTTTATAAAATATTTCGACGACCCTATGCGTGGTGGTAGAGGAATTGGGGTTTTTTTAGTGTCCGTACATCCCTTTATACCTTTTTCAGCTCCAGGACTGGGGCGATGGGCGATGGAGAGTAAAGATGTCTGTGTCATCAACAGTGCTCAGATTCAAAGATGACTTATTACAGATCTTCAAGAATGATGCTAGATTAAAGCTGACTTCCCAAGAACTGTCCCAATTGAATGGTGTGGTAGATGGAGCCAAGAGAAGAAACCTAGACCAGCAAATAGGTGCTGGTGGAAAGAAACCAAGATGTGTGGATACTGGCTGGTTATTAGCTACAAACAAGAGAATGAAGGCAACTCCGAAAGATGTTCTTTACACTCAAACTACGAAAAAGAATGAAGATTCAAGGATGGGCCAACTTTCAGACCAAAGTATGAATGACGTTATGAAGCAGCCCTCATACAAGAGAACGTTGCTTCTCCCGTCAAGAAGTTCAAATCAAAGAAGACTGAAGGTCAAAACAAGAATGAGGTTGCGAATTGGTTTAAAGGCAAGACCATCATGTCAGATCCCAATAAGAACAACGTTACCACTACGACGAAGCCCGAAGACAAGAAAGATGCCAGACAAGAAATCAAAACAACCAACAGGGCCAAGCTACCAGCGTTCTGCCAGCTAGCACACAAGGATATAGACAGAGTCAAACGATGGGAAGAAGCTAGAACCAACACGAAGATGAGATGGTTATCCTATGAGAGAAGTCAGAAGAAGAAAGGTATTGAAAAACATGCCTGGACCATTTAACTTAATAAACTGCATACTCGAATAAAAATAAATGTAATGTTATATATTGTTGTTGTTTTTTATCAACTAACCCAACAAAAGTATTCGGATGTGGAGTGTATTACTCGGGTGTAAAAACCCGTTTGACAAGAATCCTCTAAACAGTATCCTCCAAAAAACTATTCCCCAATAGTACATCACCATATCATAGGTATCCTCAAATACCCGTATGTGCATATGTGATGTACTCACATTGTGCATAAGTATACAAGCACATATCGGCACACCCAGCATGTGCCTATGTGCTACATGCAATGTGGCCACTAGAATATAAACACGTATAGGGTGGTCGGAATACTTTATAAAGAGATGGGGGGAGTTATCACATAGCGTGAAGATAAGTAGGTAGAAACCGATAATTTAGTCGGAAATCCGCGCCGAATAAGACATTGTCGGGCTGTTTGTGGTAATTCTACGATGTAAACGTGGATTCTGAAGGAATCTGAACCAGTATAGTACTCCTATGTAAAGGAATGGCCCTGCTATTGGGTGAAAAGCCTGTTCTGGGGCTTCGCCAAGTCCATTTCGGTAGTTTTCAATGATTTGGGGACATTGAAGGGTTTATTTGGGTAATTAGATTTAATCTTTTACGGAGGAACATACCTCTGTCCCATAAGAAGGTTTGGGGTCACTTAGCAATCACGTGCTACCACAGAAACCAAACCAAGATGGCGGTCTCCAGTATACAAAATGGCCGACGCAAACACGTTTCACCCTAACAACACGCGCCGCGGATGCGCACGAAAACTACGTATCACCATGGAGATGACGTCAAAAGATGGCCGCTCACGCGGGCTACCATGACAACCAAACATGACGTCACTTGGTCGCGTCACTATGATGTCCCCCAATGTAGGTTGTTCTCCACATCTCCTACTACTGAGGAGTGACCCCTGCGAGTGACTCCCTAAAAGACTCTCCGATTCACCTGAATTATAATAGTCACCAAGTGATCTCTGCGAGTCCCGCAATTACGGTTCATTGATCACAGATCACTTGGTAGAGTGGAGGAAGATTAGGGCCGGAAAGGGGTTCTGGAAGATAGGGAAGTACGACCGAGTATATAGGCGGTCCATTTGGAGAGCCCGCAATGAGGTCTCTGGCTAAGAAGGCTCAACCCATAGCTGCAGTGTCCACATCTGGGATAATTGGTCAGTAGTGATCGCCTCAGTCAATTATTGTGGCATCATTAGAGATCAATTTCCCTATGTGACGACATGAGGGCTATGTGCTGAGGCCTCATCTCATGGCACATAGCCCTCAAAGCCATGTGAACTGTGTGGTGAGACGTCACTTAGTCAAATACTATATCATCATAACAGACCAGGTGATAATCAACCAATCATATACGTGCAGCTAATCAGTTTAAACGGATTACTAATCCGTTTAAACAGATTAGTAGTCGGTTTAAACGGATTAAGTAATGTATTAACACGGATTACTAATCTGTTTAAACGGATTATTAATCTGTTTAAACGGATTACTAATCTGTTTAAACGGATTACTAATCTGTTTAAACGGATTATTTATCTGTTTAAACGGATTATTAATCTGTTTAAACGGATTAAGTAATCTGTTTAAATGGGTTACTAATCTATTTAAACGGATTACTAATCTGTTTAAACGGATTACGAATCTGTTTAAACGGATTACTAATCTGTTTAAACAGATTACTATCACAACAACACGTGGCGCTTCTACGTTGCCGTAGTTTTTTCGCGTTTCGCGCAAGGTTCGCGAAAAACGTTTGTGTGGACACTATAGAATATATTCGCGCGTTTTTGATCGCAGGGGGTTTTGATTGGTCATGAAGTGATGCAGTTGACCAATCGAAACGGGAAAACACGAATCATGGGATTTTTCAGTGGCTCAGAACAGCCATTTCTGATCAAATGCTCGGCGAGTTAACACCCAGATTTTGTTTCCATTATTTTTGTATATACATAGGTTATTTAAAAGGTGAGGATCTGACACCTAATCCTGGGCAACTCGCGCATTGGCTTCAGTCACAGATTTCCAGCATTTTTCATTTAAAAAGACTCCGATAAATACATTTACAGAATACTGGTTTTTCCTGTCCGGCTTGGTTATCGAAAGAGTGTTTTTTCTTATGCAGGGACCGACCTGGGCATGCGCCAGTGCGTATTTTGTTCTGAAACATCAGGACCTGGCTCTTAATATCTCAGAAATAGGCTTCTCAGTTGGCGCGTAACTTCTCAGATCATATTTTGATATTCTTTCGATGGATAATCGAGAGAGACACTCTTACATGTATTATATATATGATTATCATTTATCATTGTTGTAGAGTGCTTAAGTTAATACTTCAAGTCTTAATTACCAAGCATTAATCTTCACTGTGGTTTCTGATCAAGTCTTGGCTGCCTAAATAGGCAGCCAAGACTTGATCAGAAACCACAGTGAAGATTAATGTTTGCTATAGTGTACTAAATGAAAATGATGAGAGCTATTACATACTTGCAGTGTGTGTTACAAACAGCAGTGTGACTCCGTAAATTGAAATCTGGCGCATGAATTGAAAAAATAGGCTCCGAGGCTAGAGCGTATTTTAAATAGTCCTGATCGGTCCCTGCATATGCCTATCAAAACCTGCCAAGATGTTATTCCTTTTTTGTCATAGTCTATTTCATTCAGTTATATTACAATTCGTTGTTGATAATATGTAATAAATTTTGAGCTCGGCCGGTAGCAATCGCTTTGGCTTTGTTGCAAACAAGATTTTGTTTTGTTTATTTGGAGTGAAGACATACTATTATTTCTCTGTGGTTCAATAACATGTGAGCAAAACGATTGTTCGTCCAATTTTTACAGGTCTTAACCCTTTAACCCGAGAGGCCGCTTTTCTGGCCTACGAACATGATGCGTCATAATAATTCCATTAAGTAGACTGACTGTTAAGTGAATGTGTGGGGAGACCAATCAATATTTTCAACATGCAGCCTTAAGGCTGCACGTTAAAAGTATTATTTGGTCTTACTCCAAGTAATGAAAGTAGGTTAAGGATCCACTCTTATTCACAACCGAAGCTAATGAGCAAGCCAGGGTGGGTGTGTCGGGGGTGGGGGGGGGGGGGGCAGCTCACCCCATGGACCATGTTTGTCAAAAAGACTGGCGTTTGCTCGAATACTAATTTGAAAAAAATGTCGATCATTCTAACCTTTTTCTCCTTGCACCCGATCTCAAAATTTGTTATTTCAATTTGTTTTCTCACTTTTTAAAACAATGTCCGCAAAACCATATCATGTGTTTGGAAAGATCCCGACGAGATCTTTATAATTCGGATTACATGATATGGCTTCTGTCCTCCCTTTAGAGGAATAACGTCATATCTGCATTGCTAAAGCCTTGCAGCTGGCTCCTTGTCCCACTCAAGGGGTGATATAAAGCAGTAGAAATCACACCGCCGATTATGTAGCTTTTTTGGTGGTTATCTACCAACAAGACCCCCACCCACCAACCAACCCCATTGGCGTTGGCACACATAAAGTACGTTAAAAACGAATGCTCGAGAGTTTCTCAGTTACAGTTCTCGGAAAGTAAAATCTTCTCCACTAGTGCACACCGGACAAAAAGGGGCATGCACTGCCTCATGTGCCTCCGTAACCTCAGGGCAAGGAGCGGCTGCCAACTCCCCACTTATGGCACCATCGGTCGTTCATAACTATGCTACCGACGTTTGAGGAGTCTACCGCTGGGCATTGGTTATCTTTTATTATATAAGAAAGCAGAACTTGTTTACCATAGTAAATATACAGTACAGTCGCCGTGGACTGGTCGAAATCCACACGTGGGCAGTGATGTCCACGCATGCGTTTACCAAGTAATAAGAATCATCTTCAAAATTTTAATTAAATTCATTAATTACATTTTTCATGATTATTCCTATAATTAGTGTTTGGAATCTAATACTATTGCGTCCGTGAAAATATTGCCCAGCAGTGGAAACTGACCAGTCCACGGCGGCCGTACGATACACTGCTCCACTTCTCGGTAATACCACCAGGACTCT
The DNA here is from genome assembly GCA_031216915.1 of Pictodentalium vernedei. NCBI lineage: Eukaryota > Metazoa > Mollusca > Scaphopoda > Dentaliida > Dentaliidae > Pictodentalium > Pictodentalium vernedei. The sequence continues at coordinate 853,286,843 of CM062297.1, forward strand.
CCCCAATAAAAACTCAAAGAAAATATTTTATGATATGCTAGCCTGTGAATTATCTCAACTTATCTAAAAGATATTTCTCGATATCCATCGACATGATGGATAACGAGGAATATCCACCAGTAGCTTCCTAAATGACATCATGCTTCGGCGCATCACTTCGCCAACGATGCTGTTACAAACGATTCAGTGCCAGCTTTACCATCAGTACCAGACGTTCATGCTATTTCAAGCCGTTCTGGTGATTCTATGTCTGAAAATTATACGCGTATAATAGTAATATAATAACGTAAAATAATTAGAGGTATAGAAAGTGACTCCGAGAGTGATATTATAAGTTATTCTGTTTGTTGACATTGTACATGGTCTCACGTTCTCTGCATGAAATTTATATTCAACCGAGGCGTCAGTCGAGGTTGAATATATGTTTCGTGCAGGGAACGTGAGACCATGTCCCCTGTCAACAAGCAGAATAACGTATATGTCCCGTTCTTCGCCTCATTCGAATCATTTTAAAATTTGTTGTTGTAAAGCGAATATTAGAAAGCAGACGTTGTTTCGGTTAGGTGTTAACTTTTATCATAACAGACTGGAGTGATTTCCCTTTATTCAATGCTTACGTACGCAGTCAACGGGGCGAGATGCTCTCGGTTCGTTTCAGTTTATGTTACAGTAAATTAATGAAAAGAGACCTTATAATCTAATCGGTTTCATAAATAATTGCCCATGTTTACATAACTAATCTTTTTGTACGTAATAACGGTACTTTTGTGTGTATTTTACTTCAGTTGAATGTATTTGTCTCAGTTGATTTCAAGTGCAAACGAGACGCTTTCCTTGACAGTGGAGATAAGAAACGCTGACAGTAGACATATGCGCGTGCCCGGCGACATAAAATAAAATCAACGAGGCATTGACCAATCACTGCAAGGTATTGCGGTTGGTATCGGGACATTAAGCTCATAACAGGGCAACTTGTCCGAAAATCTCGTCGATCGATTTGCCCAGGAAGCATTTTTTTTTGGATGAGTCGGCGCACTCATTTCTAAATTTCTTGTTGGAAATTGACATTTAAAATGTTCTAAAAATTAACAGTAATGAAAAATATGAGAATATTCTCATTTGTAGTAATATAATTATTAAATTCCATCTGTGAGTTGAACAATTAGTTGGTTAGATTATAGTGGGATAGTGGGGCTATTTTTTATGTTTAAGTGATCTGGCAAGTGCAGGCTTGAAAGAACGATTAGCTGATCTTTGTTATTGTCTTGAAACGTACGTGATTGCAGTCGACTTGGGTTGAACATCGTGCAGTAAAAGGTCTCGTAGCGCAAGAAAAAAAGAAAATCGACCCATTTTAGTTGTATCGGGAATTATCTCATTCGCGTGGACCTGGAAATAAAACTTTCAGGTTTCAGAGATAATTCCCGATCTTCACTAAAATAGCCTAGTAATCATCTATGTATCATCTAAGTTTGGACTTTGGGGCTATTTTGAGGCTTCATCGTGCTAAGAGAAACAAAAGCAGAGAAGCTGCTGTCGCGTGTGTGTGGGAGAGAGGGAATTTGAGGGGAGGGATATTCAGGGCTAGCATAATGTTTCAGTAAACTCTGACAAACTGTAAATAATGGATTCTGGTTGATTACGAGGTATTTAACCTTATCAGAGAACTTGGGTGTTTTTTTTTTTTTTGGTTATTTTTCTGACAACTGATGCATTAGAAGATTCAAATCTTAAGGAACACAGGCTTGTGAGCACAACAAACAGGAATCACATATTAAGAACATTTAACCCTTTACCCAACGCATACGATAACAAAATGTATTATTTTAAATATCATTTTTTTTAATTTTTCAAAAAAATTCAATAAAACCATATAATGTGACCCCTCTTTGGAACGAGCTCGAAGAGCTCGTTTGAAAGAGGGGTCACATCGTATGGTTTTGTGGAATTGTTTTGAAAAATAGTATTTTTCTGCTGCTGAATTTGCATATTACGCGGGCGGATACGGCCGATTCGTTGGGTAAAGGATTAAGGCAAATCTCAACCCACTTGTGTTAATTACTTCTACAGGTTAACATTTGAGAATCAATTTATTTATTTATTTATTTATTTATTTATTTATTTATTTATTTGTTTATTTATTTATTTATTGTGGATTAACGACACCCGACGGCCAGCGTCACCTCGTGTCGGACAGTTTTACGTGTGGGCGAAGTGCCCAGAGAGAACCACCGAACAGCGGAGAACAGCTGTCACACTCCTCAACGTACTATCTAAGCACCGGCAGAGTTAGCAAAAAATGTCACTCTCTGACCGACCAGTACTATCAACCTCCTCATATTAAATATATATTAAATATTTTTATGCAGACTTTGTTATAATAAATCATCCTTATGGATCTTGTAATGATACATAGTTAACAGGAAAACTTCCTTTTTTGTTGTTTAATTCTCCACCCCACCAACCTTCGTTTGATCGATCGAGTACCAGTATCTTATCTCCCTTTACAAAGGATAATTCATCTTCGTCTTCTGGTGTAAAATCGTATAACGCTGTGGCATACTACAAAATAAGAGAATAAATTTATATACTCGCCCAAAAAAGAAAGTGTGCATTGCAGAAATTGATCCAACTCCAAAAAAATAATTTCGTAGGTGTAAAGAGTGTTGTTAACCTGTTCATGAATAAGTTATATTGAACACAAAAACAGCTTTCCCAGTTAAAATTGCATTAACGTTAAATGACGTGCTGCACGTTTGTGAAAAGGCATGTTTTGCACGTGGAGAGTCTGAAAATTCATGCAGCAGTGTGAATCCTTGGGTATTTAAACACTAAAGTAAGGCCTTCCTATCGTTCACATTCCAACTTGCGCTCCTGTTAAAACGACTCCACATTGGCATGCCAAGATCCTTGCCCTGGGTATGATTAGAGCTGGCAGAACACACAGAGAGGTTGCCCAGCATTTGAACTGCTACCGTAACACTGTAGACAGGCTAGTCCATCGACATGCACAACATGATGACGTTCGAGACCGACCCCGCTCCGGGAGACCCCGAGTTACCACCCCTGCACAAGATCGGTATATCCGTGTCGTCCATCTCCGGAACCGGCAACAAACGGCAACGACGACAGCCAGGAACATCCCTAACCTGAGACGGATACATCCTCAAACAGTAATCAACCGGCTGAGAGAATACGGCTTACGTCCTCGAAGACCTGCAATTCGTCCGATTTTGACGTTACGTCATCGTCGTGCTCGACTGCAGTGGTGTAGACAACATCTCAGGCATCCCTTACACTGGTGGCGACGTGTTTTATTCACAGATGAATGTCGTTTCCATCTTTCATCATCAGATGGCCGCCAGAGAATGTACAGACGTCGAAACGAACGCTACGCAGTTCCATGTGTCGTGGAGCGAAACCGTTATGGGGGAGGGTCTCTCATTGTGTGGGGTGGCATCACTGCCCGTAACAGAACTGAGCTGGTCATTATTGATGGCAATCTCAATGCAGCCAGATATCGTGATGAAATGCTTACACCTGTTGTTGTCCCATTTCTGTAACGTCACGGCCCCGGCGTCATTCTACAGCAGGACAACGCCCGACCCAACTCAGCTCGTGTTGTTCAACAGTATCTGCAGCAACAACAAGTGGATGCTCTTCCCTGGCCCGCAAATTCGCCCGATATCTCACCCATTGAGCACGTATGGGACGAAATGAAACGTCAGCTACGCCGGCTTCCCCATGCACCGTCAACGCTTGTGGAACTCCAAAGACAGCTTATCAGAAACTGGAACAACATCCCATAACACTTCCATGCTAACTTGTTCGCTTCCATGAGGCGTAGATGCACAGCAGTAGTCGATGCAGACGGAGGTCATACCAGATATTGAGTGTGTGACTTTTGTGTTTGACCCTTAGTGTCTTTGTCTCTCCATGGCACCAAAAGTATTCGTCGTAGCGTAATGAAATTTCTCGTGTTGATCACAAATTGATTCATCTGTGATTGAATCAAATTTCCATGAATGAAAATGATATATATCTTTTTTTAGTGTTATTTTTTAGCATGCACACTTTTTTGGGGAGAGTATAGATAACAATTTTTAATCTAAAGCTTTACCTTAGACGAAAAGCAGATGACACCTGCAAATAAACTTCTTAAATGACTAATATTTTTCATTTTTTTGGCGTCAAAAATATAGCTTATGGCCCGTCTTTGGAATGAGCTTATTCCAAAGAGGGAGTCATTAGCTATGTTTTTGAGAAAGAAAAAAGAAAAAAAAATAGTAAAACTGAATGGTTATTTTGCGACGGTAAACGCTGTGTCCATATAATGGAATTGTGCCCAAATTGTGCGGTGTTTAATTTTTGTTCAACGTTTTGCAGTGTTTCACCCATGTAAGTTTTGGTCAAGTTTACCCAAATGCATGCAAAATAGTTTAATGCCTGCCTGTCGAATCAAATAATGCAAAAGATAAATAAGTTTAACCCTTTGAATCCTGATGTATCTTCCAAATCAGTTCGGTGTCATCAACTGGAAGAGTTTATTTTCATATCTGGTGGGGGGGGGGGGGGGGGCACCTTGGGGCTGCACGTTGAAAACCTTGACCGGTCTATCACACAAATTTACTAAGCAAATATCTACTTTATGAAATGCACGTCGTATGTATCACGACCCTGGACCTCAAAATCGGCCTTTCTAGTTCAAAGGGTTAACCCTTTACCCAACGTAACGGCCAAAACCGGCCAGCGCTATTCTCAAAAATCGCCAATTAATTTTCATTATTTTTTTCATTTTTTGTCTCAAAAACATAGGTTATGACCCCTCGTTGGAACGAGCTCGTCGAGCTCGTTCCAACGAGGGGTCATAACCTATGTTTTTGAGACAAAAAATGAAAACAATTAGTTATTCAAGAATTATTTTTGCAAGTGTCGTCTGCTTTTCACGTTAGGTAAAGGGTTAAAAAAAACACAAAAGTTTATAAGTGAAAAGCAATCAATGTCGACAGCGTCGAACACGACACTGTGGACGCAGATTGTTTCTCACTGGCGAACTACTTGTGGCCAGGTGCTCGTCCATTTAGATCTAATATATACATATTTATGGCGTTTCTTATTAAGCGTAACGTAGAGGGCGGGGTTGCGTTGCGGTAACCGGTTCTAGTCAGATCACCGAAGTTACGCAACGTCGAGTCCGGTTAGTCCTTGGATAGGTGACCGTCTGAGCGATCGATTCGGACTCCTGCGTTGTGTCCTTGGACAGGGCACTTAACCCCGACTGTCCACAAGGTGGAACGATGACGCCGTGTACTACGGCGTTCTGCTCGTCGATGATGCGCATTCAGCCAATCTGCCTGTGCAGCATTGCGGAGTTACGACGTTGAGAAGCTGGCAGCTGCTCGTCGTTGCTCGGTGGTTCTCTCCGGGTACTCCGGCTTCCTCCACCCGTAAAACTGTCACCGACACGATATGACCTTTGCTGTTAAAGTGTCGTTAAACTTTAATAAATAAATTAAATGTTACGCGTAATTTACATTTAATTAGGATTTTGACTTGACGCCAGAATATTAAGAAGCCATCCCGAGTAAATATTGTTAGATCATGGAGGTGAACAGATAATAATGGGGAACACCTTAACCCTTTACCTAACATGAAAAGCAGACGACACTTGCAAAAAAAGTCTTCAATAACTATTTTTTTTCATTTTCTGTCTCAAAAACATAGGTTATGACCCCTCATTGGAACGAGCTCGACGAGCTCGTTCCAACGAGGGGTCATAACCTATGATTTTAAGACAAAAAATAAAAAAAAACAATGAAAATTAATTGGGGATTTTTGAAAATCGCGCTGAGGGTTTTGGCCGTTACGTTGGGTAAAGGGTTAAAGCTCTATGATTCTATCAGGGGTGAACCTAAAAAGTATTTGAAACAGATGCCAAGAAGGCGAGAATACCGGCTCTTTTCTCTTACAGCATACCAGACCAACTTCCCCCGCACCATCTCCAAGTATTGTCAGTGGCGGTTCCCAAAAATTCATTTTAAAGATTTTCAAGCTTATTGAACAGGGGGGGGGGGGGGATTTTTTTTTTTGGGGGGGGGGGGGGAATCGATCTCCATTCGAAAACACTTGGAAAACTACCCCCCCCCCTCCCCCATCCACACAAAATAAAGCAGAATACTTAAATGTAGGCTACAGGACATATCGCGAATTGGGGGAAATATTCACGCAGACATCTCCTGTAATATAATCGAGGGTGGATGTATCATAACAAAAAATGGTTTTAAAAAGTACTTTTTTGGAGGTGGCATAACAAAACACGAATATTGATAACATTGAATACGGTAAGTAATAGATATATCACTATTTTGTGTACTATATGGGTAAATAATTGTACAGTTGTACCGGTGTCCGGAGATATTTTGGACGAGGCGAAGCCGAGTCCAAATATTGGAGGACACCTGCACAACTGTACAATTATTTACCCATATAGTACACAAAATAGTGATATATGTGATTTAATCCACAGCCCCTCAATAAAAAAAAGTATATTTTAGAAAGTTTGACACGAGTAAAACCACATTTTAAAACACTTTTTGCTTGCTCTACCCTCGAAAAACAAAATGGGCATAACCCATTGTTTGCGTGCTAGAAAGTCTATTGAAGTTATGACACGCATCAGGAGTTTAGATATTGTGAACAGATATGTGGCTTCGAAGTGAACTCACATCATGACGTAATTTGTTCTCCCGCAAATATAATGTCTCAGCTCAAGGGTGGAACACTTATTCAATCCCTCATCGAAAGTGCGGCAGATAAATTTAATAATCGTTCATTTTTAAAGCATTTGGAAGAATAATTCTTTTTTTTTATCTGAAGAAGAGGTTCGCTTTCCCTCAGGGGTGGCGGGTGGTGGTGCCTGATTGCCGTCTTAATATTTGAAAAAGGGCGTTTTTTTAGGTTATTTATTTATTTACTGGTGTTTAAGGTCACTTTTCTACAGCTATGGCTAATTGTGACCGCAAAAAAAGGTGTAAAGTCAAGTTTAGCCAATCGTTTACACCCATGCGGCCCATTTTAGGGGACTTCTACCCCGGGCACTGGTGACCAGGTCCTATTTTACCAGTAAAACTGAACTTGTTTACCACAGCAAATCTCCGAGGTTTCTACAGGAGTCCTTTTTAGGTTACCAGGGCTGTTGGTTATTAAAAGCAACAAAAAATTAAAAAGCACATTATAATTTGGACACGATGCACGCTCAATTCAGTAGCTCTGTCGAGAAAAGCTTGTCAATAATTCATGTGTTAGAAAGTTTTTCACACCTCCTTTACAGCATCTTTACTTTTGAATGGTTGTGATTACAGTACCGGGACAATCGTACAAATATCTAGTTATTGGGACTGTTTCAAAACCGTCCCAATATCCAGATATTGGTACTGAGCTGTTCTCATCAAAACCGTACTTGGTGTGATTTTATAGGTCTTGTTTTCATGACAGAGAACAAACGAAATATTAGGTAGCTGTAGATTAAGAATAGTTTAAAAACAATGCACAGAAATGAAAGTAAAGCAAAATCAAATGAAGGAGAATTATAAATATCCGTTTCATATTGTTGCAGACGTCCGTTTTTTCTCCCGCCAATTCAATCTTCCTGAGTCTGAAGTCACCCTGAACAGTGCTATTTATCGTTGCAAATTATACGCGCACAGGCGCGCTAAATAGAAGCAATTGGGTATTTTCCAAATAGCTGAGAGAAATGAGTAGCAGTCGGGAACCGACGATTTACACCCCCCCCCCCCCCAAAAAAAAAAAAAAAAAAGAAGCTAGTTACTGTCCTGCCTGAAAATAGCACCCTGGACAAGAACAACATTTTTAATGGATCTACCCATATGTCGGAATCAACGGAATAACCATTAAATACCAGAATCACCTAAATAATTATTAAAATAATTCGAATGCATCATTGTTTTATTATCTTCTTTACATGGGCCAAGTGGACTGTGGTGGTGATAAACCGCGATTGTTGAAAGTAGAATAGGGAATGGGAAATATAATTAAATCTTTAGAGGTGATACCGATATTTAAAGGAAAGTCGGCTTGAATAAAATTGTGAGTTTTTTATGTTAAGGTACAACTCTTATGAAATGAAATACACACCTGGAACTTAATTAAGCACCCCCTCAAGTGTTTCTTGACAGTGAAGTTGCTGTTACTGATTATTTTGTTTTAATGATTGCTATGTCCTGCGTGCATTTCATCTTGTGAAACATGACGTTTCTGGTTGATAGCGTTCCCCAAGCACATCCCCTCGTCCACGTGAAGCATGCTACCCACGAATGTCACAAAAACACAGTCATCCACATGCAATATCTGGGTATAAATTTGTCACTTCTTTTGTCAGTAAATGTTGACATGGAAAGGAAGAGACTGTCAGGGGCACTAAGATGGCAAATCGTTGGCATGTATGCAACAGGCATGTCATTCGAAGCTATTGTAAGGCAACTTGGCTATACTCATTCTGTCTTCAGCAGACTTATCCGAAAACATCAAACCAACGATGTTAAGGACCGACCAATGCTTGGACAACCTCGAAAGACCTTTCCTCGAGAAGATTGGAGTCTGCTACCCTCGTTAGGCGTGAACCCTTTGCTTCAAGTGGGGGTTTGAAATGCCTTTGGCTCCCCAACAGGCGTTTGTGCAACCAACAGAACTGCCCGAAACCGTCTCAAAACCCTGGGTATGAGACCCAGAAGGGCCATCAAGCGTCCAGCTCTATCCGATCAGCATCAAAGACGACATTGGGAACGGTGTATGGCACGACAGCATTTGAATCTCAGGCCGTGGAGGAGAGTTCATTGGTCAGACGAGAGTAGGTTCCTGCTTCAAGTCACAGATGATCGCATGAGAATGTGGAGGCATAGAAATACTGCTTACGTGCCCAGGGACATCAGTCCTACTGTTCCTTATGGTGGAGGATCAGTAATGATCTGGGGATGCCTCTCTCATGGTTGTAAACCTGATATGGTGACTGTACGTGGGAATCTCAATAGTCATCAGTACATCCGGTACATCTCAATCCGCTTGTCGTGCATCATTTTGACAACCACCCATTGGTTATTCGCCCTGTAGTCATGGGCGACAATGGAAGGCCACATCGTTCCCATTCTGTGCGAGCATTCCTTCAGAACAACGCTATTACAACACTATTTTGGCCTGCAATGAGCCCCGATTTGAATCCCGTAGAACACATCTGGGACTTTCTTGGACGCCGTGTGCTAGCAAGAGATCCGCCTGTACAGAATGTGGCTGATTTGGAAGTGCATTGCATGAGGAGTGGCAGCAGCTGCCTCTGAACCGTATCAGAAGGCTCGCTGGTAGCATTAGGAGGAGGGTTCAGGCTGTCATCCGTGCACGTCTTGTATGCACTCGTTACTGACGTTGGGCACTGCTATTGTGTTCAGGTTATCATAAGTTACATTTTTGTTAGTAATTATGGCATTGTTTCATCCTGGACTGTTCCAACATCATACTTGTCGAGAGAACATTTTACCATAAAAAAAATATTAGTGACAGATATGTGTAATTAGCGCCATTAAAATACTGCATATTTTCATCATTGTGTTGTCTGTAATTTGTTGTCAATAGACCATTCTTTCCGCAAACAATCACTTTTAGCCATCTTAAAGATAGCACGAAAGTAATCGCAATTTCAATTAACACCATTGCGAAAGAAATTAGGGGGTGCTTAATTAAGTTCCAGGTGTATATTTATTTCAGCAGTGTACAAATACAGAATATAAACAAATTCACAATACGGGCATGCTGCTGTGGTCTGCGGAGTGACATAGCCAAACTGGCTGTCTTCCTGACACTCCCTGATGTACAGAGAAATACTTGACAGTAGAGATGTATAACTAGGGACTATGGCCTTACGAATTACATATTTTTGATTCGAATCGAATGGAGTCTGTTATTCGAAATCGAATCTAATACAGGCGTCTTGATAAAATATTCCAACAACGTCATCAAGGCTCGCCTTCCTCAAAGACATTCCTTGATGATGTAGTTGGAATATTACCAAGTGAGGATTTTTGTTCAAAAATAGAAACGGGTGCGAGAATTCTGCACTGGGAACTGCGCGGGGCTAGCCGCTAGCAACCGTGAGCTCATCGTCGATACTGCTTTGGAACTTTAATTTGCTTTCAGCAGTGGTAGTGACTAGCGAAAGTGGAATTAGCATAGATGATACCATGAATACAGATGCTTTGTATGTTAAAATAATAGAAATTAAAAAAAATTATACCAAATTTTATTTTTTATTATGCTTACCAAAGTAGCACAAGTGCCTATTCCACTTCCTTTCTCTCGTTTGAAAAATAGGCCCGATTTTGGAGAATCCCAAGAAAATCCCTTAGGGGACTTTACAACAGTCAAAAGACAAACGTAAAGCAAAACCGGGTTTACCATGTGCCGATTTGTGTAGGCAACGAAACCCTGTGTCCTCTATGCCGTACTAAACAGTTACCTATTGTCCTCTTCCCCCCAGTCATGCGCAAAGTCAATTTCCTATCTTTCTTCATGATGATAATCGTGCATGTTTTTATGTGTGGGGAAGCCGGCAAATATAATGAAAGCTCTAATGCCGGGAGGGCAATCTTTTTGTGCTACTTTGGTAAGTATAATAAAAAATTAAAAGTTAATATAAAATTTTTATTTTTTCCCCAATCTTACCAAAGTCGCATAAGTACTGAATGAACAGTGGGTGGAGGGAGTGTAATGCATATTGTGCCTGATTAACAGGCGAAGCTGAAGTCATATTTAAGCATGAGACCAGATAGGGAACAAACGCCACAACGACAATACCATATACTACTCAAAGTTTGCTAAGCACCAAATATTTGACACATCATTGTGAAATTTTCTTGTGACATATTTGCGATATTTTTGGTGGATGTGATTGAGGAATGTATTGAGATGGCCCCAGTGTTTACATTAGCTCTCTTGGCAGGCAGACGTTTCGTGACAGTCATGGAAAGCATGAACCCCTTGATTTTCATGTTTTCGTGCACTGTCTGCATGTACATGACATGTGTTGGGTATTCATTCTTCATTTCAGCACAAACCCTTGTGGTTTAATGACTGAATATGGCAAATGCAAATGTAAGAAGACATTTGTCTGAAGCAGAAATGTGGCGGGCTGTAGGGATGGTGGAGCAAGGGGCTACCCATCGTCAGGTTGCTGAAGCCCTTGGTGTGCACCATACGGTGATCACCAGAGCCTGGGTACGATTTCAGCAGTTTGGCACACCAGTTAGACGGCATGGCGGTGGCAGCGACAAGGCAACATCTGCAGCTGAAGACCGGTCTTTGATCATTCAAGCCCGTAGGAATCGCTTTGCCACAGCAACCCAGCTCCGCAGTGACCTTCAGAATGCAACCTGGGTAAATGTTTCGACGCGAATCTGGCCTCCGATCGAGAAGACCATGTATTCGCATTCCGCTGTCCCAGAACCACCGCCAGGCACGATATGAATGGGGATGGGCCACGTTGGATGGGCCAGAGAAGACTGGGGACCTGTCCTTTTTACAGATGAGTCAAGGTACTGCCTAGACCACACAGATAGGCGTCCTAGGGCATGGAGAAGACCAGGAGAGCGATTCCATGACCGCTATGGTAGAGGGTCAATCATGGTCTGGGCGGCATCAGCAGGGATGGACGTACAGAGCTCTGTGTCACTGAACATGGTACATTGACTACACAGCTGTATATTGATGAAATCCTGGATGTCCACGTCAGATTGTATGCAGATACATTGGTTGATAGATTCATTCTGATGGACGATAATGCCAGTCCTTATGTTGCCTATGCTGTCGGGGAGTACCGACAGAGGGAGGGGATTGAGCGTATGGACTGGTCAGCAAGATCCCCTGACCTCAATCCAATCGAACATGTCTGGAATGAGTTGCAGTTTGCAATTTTAGCCCTTCCAGTCCAGCCAAGAAGTGCTCAGGAGCTTGGTGCCACGCTGGTCCAAGAATGGAACAACATCCCACAAAGGAGCACCAGGAACCTGATTGGGCGTACGAGAAGGCGTTGTCAAGCTGTAATTAACAGTAATGGGTCTCATATTCGATATTGAACCCATACCAGTTCGCTCCGTCAACTTTTTGGCAAATTGAAAAATTTCCTCTTTTACCAATAATATCCATTTTCCATGGTTATCGTATTCAAAAGCTAAAAAATAATGTCAAACACAAATAAAATCTTAATTTCTGTACTTAAATCATTAAAGATATCATTAAATAAAAAATATATACACTTTTCATAACAATATTTCAACTAAAACGTAAAACAGGTAGTTGGATATACTTGGTGCTTAGCAAACTTTGAGTAGTTTCTATAATTCAGCATTTCCTAATGAAAGGAATACAGGGGAAAATGATGAAAACATTAACAGAAACAATAATCAGACCACAACAGAAAATATACTAATTGCATGCCACACTCAGTCATTAATTAGAAGTAAATACCAGGGGGCGCAGTGGCTCAGTTGGTAGAGGTGCAGGCTGCAAGCCGAGAGGTCCTCGGTTCGAATCCCACCTGCGGCAACCGCGTTGTGTCCTTGGGCAAGACACTTCACCCCGATTGCCTACATGGGGGCACGATGACGCTGTGTACTGAGGCGTACTGCACGTCGATGGTGCGCATGTCTTCAACCAATCTAACCCTGCCTGTGCTGCGGTGCAGAGTTCAGAGTTACGATGTTGGAGAGCTGACAGCTGCTCGTCGTTGCTCGGTGGTTCTCTCCGGGTACTCCGGCTTCCTCCACCCGTAAAACTGTCACGGTCACGATTAGCCATTGTGCATAAGTATGTGACCTTAAACACCAATAAATAATAAATAGTAAATACCATCTTAAGCAATTAAGCGTGGCCTACAGTTAAAACTAGAAGTCCTGTCACGAACTGTGCGCTTATCTAGGCTTAATTGCGAGTAGGAATTGCACGCAATTGCCATATCGAATGGCATCCAAAGCACGACAGGTTCTCCTAGTTACTCATAGCAAACACAGGCAATGTTTCTGCCAATGGACCTCCGGGTTACCCGGAGGTCCATTGGCTGAAACATTGCTTGTGCACAGGTCATATGTTCAGAATTTGATTGCCTTTCTATGATCATAACGCGTATATCGACGTGCTATTTATGTGCATTTCATGACAGGACTTCTAGTTTTAACTGTACATCTTAATATCTGTTCCTCAAAAGCAATCTGTGACGGAAACGGTCTAGAAAATAACCCAAAGAGCACTAAGCCTCTTGTACTTACTCCTCGAAAAATGAATTTCTAAATGCAAAAATTTGATTCTCCTCTTTGATATAATGCTGTGAATCGAATAATTTTGTAGCTATTAAGACCAACTACAATTATAATTTCACCACACAAATAACTGCAATACAAGCATCCCTTCATGGAGGTCGCCACAACACTCAAAACACACTCCTGGCGTGGTCGCGAGTAAACTTTGTATTCTCTGACCCCAAATATATGCACATGCAGAAGACAAAATGGGAAAGAATAACTAACTCTTGAAAAGAAAATAACAGTCGGTAGCTATTAGTGAGCGGGCGTAATAACGGATTGAGCTGCGAGAGTGGAACCCAAGGAATAGAGGTCTGCAGTATGTTCCTGTAGGTCCCTGGCAGAAAAGAGGAGAATGTAGTGCGGCTTTTCCAGTCATTCGTAGACAAAAGGCAACTAATATATACCGAGTTAGCATATGTCCAAGAAGTCGTCAGGGCCCTATCTTCGTGAGCAGAAATATTGTTTGCAATTCTATCAGCTGTAGTCAGTCGTTCATAAGACACACGAATAGCAGACTGAATCCAACGTGTGATGGAGTGTGGAGAGATGTTCTTTCTACCCGGAACCCTTATAAAAAAGTACCATGGTAAACCATGGTAAATCCCAAAATACCCTGGTAATACCATGGTATTACCAGGGTATTTTGGGATTTACCATGGTTTACCGTGGTACTTTTTTATAAGGGAATGAGAGAAAGAAAAACTATCTTCCTATCTTTCCTCATGAACTTAGTTCTGTCAACATAAGTCCCGATAGCTCTAACAGAACACAAAAGAGGTCTATTACCGAGCTGATCGGAAGCAGGTAAAGCTTTAATATGAATGAGTAAGAAGCGGTATCTGTAACCTGATTCATAGATAAAAAGTAGCATTAGTAGTGAAAGTAACAGTGTTTCCAACACTTCAGTAATAATGAGGATCAGAACATGAAGATCGATAACTCTTCTAGCGGAAGCGAAAGCCAAGAAGAAAGTCGTTTTGTAAGTCTGAAACCTAATATCGGGGTCTCCGCCAGTGGCCCGAGGGGCGCTTCGGAAAGGCAGTGAATGGCCCAAGATAGATTCCATTTTGGTTCTAAGAATTCTAGCTCTTTTAAGGGTGAAATATATCATAAGATTATTTAAAATGGGTTGAAGCCGATACCAGAATTTCCGGCAAAACAAAAAGGTTTCCGAGAGCATAGAACGACAACCCATAATAGTAATAGGTTGAAAATCTTTGGTGTCAAATAAATAAACGAAACAATATGTCAGTTGAGCTATGTACGCGTGTTTATAACACACATCATGACTGGGACACCAACGAGTAAAAACATCCCGCTTTGCATCATATGCTACGAAAGAGGAAAACCTCCTGGGTGCCGAAAAGCTATACACTTCTCTTTTAAAAAACATGTTTCCCGGAGACATGGCCTAATAAAAGACAAGCATGGAGTTTCAACTGCCTCACGTTGAGCGGAAATTTCCGACGATGACCTTCATGAAGAAGATCCCCGCGAAGAGGAAAATGCACGGGAACGACTTGAAGCAAAGTTCTTCAATGAGTGAAATGGCAGAGTTTTATTGAGGAGTGACTGGAACAATCAGTAGGATGCGGTAGTGCAGGTTCCTTATCTTGTTGAGGACTCACTGGATGATTGGGATCGGAGGAAAGGCATAACCGCCTATCCCGTTCCAGTCTAACAACAGAACATGAACTGCGAAGGCACGGCTGGATAAGGTGACGCGAAGATGTTTAAATGATTGTTCCACCTGGTCTTGAGCAGGTCTGTGTGGGGAATGCCCCACTTGTGGCAAAGAGACCTGAAAACTCTGACGAGAGTATCTTGCCCTTGCGGGATAGAGCGCCCGCTAGCCCATTCAGACGACGTGGTATGTGCCTGAATAACACCGGAGAATTTCGATGTTGAGCCAGTAAAACAAAATCTCTGGATAGTTGATACATAGGGAAAGAGTTAGTGCCTCCCTGATTCCTTACGTATGCAACTTCTGTCGAATTGTCTGAAAGAATTAGTATTGCATGATTCGACAGATGCTTCCAGTGCTTGAAGGCCAGTAGAATCGCCAACAGCCCCTTCTGGTTTATACGTAGCAGTGTCTGATTCTCTGTCCATAGACGACTTGTCTGAAGGTTCATCGTTGCTCTCTAATGCTTTCTCTGATCGCTGGTGTCCGCAGTAATAATACGATCTGTGTTTGGAGCACCAGCGGAATTCCTTGAGTGAGCCAATTGATGTTCTGCCACCGTTTCGTCTGATTCCGAATGTGAACGTCCAATGGAATTGTTCAACGGATCCATATTCGGCCTCCAATTTTGTAAGAGATAAAAATGAAACGGACGGAGATGAAGCCTGTATCTCAGAGAACTCATGCATTTTCAAAATGTGATAAAGCAATATTCATGGCCTACATAGGAACGTAGGGGAAATTATGACCTTGGAGGAGGATACAACTGTTGATTTGATAAGCCTTAGAGAGACTTGGATTAGACAAGATGAAAGGACTGACCGGATCATGGGGTATGTGTGGAATAGTGAGGGCGATCAGAAGGCCAGAAAAAGGGAGGAGGTGTAGGTATGTATATCAAAGAGGTGTTCGGCCTTGTGAGAATCACAAACTTGAGGAGGAGAGGTAAAACGTGATTGGGAACAAGAAAATCAACGTTACTGGGAGGAAGTGAACCGGGTCTAAAGATTTTGAACAGGAATGCAAGGCGTAAGAGTAAATGGACGTGGGGAAGCAACGACAGGGCGACAATAATCGCAAATGAATGGGATCTTAAAGTGGTCACCAGCAGTCCAGAGAATTCAGTTTCAAATGGACATGTAGACATGGACGTGGCCAGATGTTTCC
The DNA here is from genome assembly GCA_031216915.1 of Pictodentalium vernedei. Taxonomy (NCBI): domain Eukaryota; kingdom Metazoa; phylum Mollusca; class Scaphopoda; order Dentaliida; family Dentaliidae; genus Pictodentalium; species Pictodentalium vernedei. Next base: position 853,303,055 of record CM062297.1, read on the forward strand.
GATTGGGGGTGTAGGGTAGTGCATTTCCAACTAGGGGAAGGGATCGGGGGGGGGACCCCCCCCCGGTCCCTCCCCCAGTTAGAAATTCACTACCGAGAAAAAATTAGAAAATGAAGCCATAAAAGGGTGCATAAAATTGATTCTAGTAACTGAAATGCCAACAGATTTATGATAGAATTATCAGGCTATTATTATTTAGTATTATTCTGGGAATTGAATATGTGCTAAACAAATGTTCATACTGAGAACTCTGAGCAATTCACACTTTCCTAACATTAAATCAGATCTTATGCAGGAATGATCAAATTTTGATGTTTCATCATTTTGTAACTGTGAATGATGGAATTAACTCTGGATAACGATTTTACATGATGTGATTTTCTCGAAGTACATTTCGAGGATTTTTTTTATTACGATAAGTAAACGTACTATAGAAATCTCGTACCGATTGACATCATGCATTCTTATGAAGCTCGATATTTGCGTACACTGTAGTTGTAAGTAGTAACAATTTTAATTTTTGCCGATTTGAAACCGAGTTGGTATTTTGGGAAGTAAAGGAGACATCACCAAAGAAGCTCTAAAATCCAGATAGATGGAACTTCCAACTGCTCATGACTTGCCCTCCGAATTTCCAACTGCAGGAATTTTGGCCAGGATTGGGGGAGGATGACAGACCCCCCAACCCCAACCCACCACCGTCGCCACATCCCTGCATGCAGAACGAGCTGTTCATAGCGCTAAAAGACTCTTAGAAAAGTGTAACCGTGATGGAACCGATCCTTATCTAGCCTTAATCCATCTTCGCAATACTCCAAGGGACACCCCTTTGGGATCACCTCCTCAACGTCTTTTGCCGAGACTATTGAGAACAACCATTCCACTAATTAAGGCTAAACTGAAACCAAAATAGTAAGTAACCACACTGTTAAAAGTAAACTGATTAAGCATCGCCATATCCAAAAGAAAAGCTATGATAAAACTGCCAAAGTACTTCCCATGTTGAACTCCCAACAAACTGTTAGACTCCAGACAAAACACGGTTTCAATAAACTAAGAATTATCAATGAACATTCAGTACACCTAAGATCATACATGTACATTGTCACAACAGAAAATGACCCATACCGGAGAAACAGAAAACATTTACTTCCTGTCACCGAACCTTATCCAACATCCTCATCAACACCTTTAACTGAATCAGATACTGACAATTTGGGTAGCCTAACATTGCCCACAGAGAACACTAGCATCCCTATATCAACCTCACCAATGGCACCATCTGTAGTCACAACTAAATCTGGTAGAATATCAAAGCCTAATCCTAAATACAATGACTTTCAAAAACTATGAGAGAGATGTAGATGAGCTATTCCAGCTTTCAATAAACTTTCCACTTCGCGTTTCGTGTTTTTATATTCACGATCTTGCAACCACAATCCAAACATGCTTGTTATGAAACAGTATCATTTAATAGTTTCCAGTCATCGTTCACGCCCTATCATCATCGACAGCTTCCTCGCTACAGGGCCGCGACAAATCAACGGAAGACAAAAAAAAATGCTATTATTATTTAAAGGTGATTCTGCTTGAATAATGTGGTGAGTTTCTTGAAGTTATAATAAAATCTTACTGGTAAATATCACATAACATCTCCGCGCAAGAGAAATAACTGGGAAAATAAAAAAAACCCAATAGATTAATGGAATAATTGTGTGATTCTGGTGTATGAAGTGATTCTGTATAACTCAAAACTCCTGTTAAGACAGCATATGAATAACATTTTGGGTGATTCCAGTGTAGTCCAGTTACACGCTGTCTTCAGTCAGTATGGAGTGCCTTAAATGATGAAACCATGGCATAGGGATGAAAATAGTTTAATTTATAACACACAAATATAAAGCATTCAATCCAATCCACTAGATGTATGGTCCTTTAGTGGATATAAGATAGTAATTGTCTGATGACGGGTAACTTCCCACTCAAGGGACGACCTATAAAAGGGACAGACTGCACTGGTGCAGTCTGTCCCTTCTATAGGTCGTCCCTTGAGTGGGAAGAGGAACATCCATCCATGTCAAGGAGTTAAGAGATGTCAGAACAAAATTTCTTTACTCCAGAAAATATCTTGGGATAAGTATTCTAATATTCGTTTTAAATGAATAATTGGAGGCAGTAGCAAATATTGCGAAGTTTATAAACGACGAGATACGCGAATGCTTAATGCTTTATGTCATAATCACCCGCATAAGAAAAACGTAGCGATAATTGGCGAATAGTCCAGTTGCGTGTACTGTCCACAATCGCTGAAATCAAGTAATTAGTACACATCAGCTAATGCGAAATGGCTTTTAAAAGTTACACGCGATTTCACTTGATAAAGAAATGTTGCTTTCTGTCAATTTCTGAAAAAAACATATGCGCTTCTAACGTTCAACAGAATCGCCAATCGAATAAAGCACCTGATGCAAGTCAGTTCCAGAAAACAAAATTATATTGCCAGAACATCATCAAGAGTCAAGATTCTATATAAGTATCTTTAATGAAAGTAAACTTTGTTATAAAGATAGTTATATTGGACGAAGTGTTAAATTTCAAACAGAGCAATTATTGCTACAATTTATTGCTTTTAAATTGTATACAAAACGGATGCACCGGAGTGTGGGCAGCCTGTCATGCCCCAGGTAACTCGGTAGGTCGCATATAGTCTGCGAATGTCCACAAAGTCGTGTCTTCGGACAGCCATGAACCTTAGATAATTGCTAAATGGTTATGAGCTGTGGAGAGCTGGTTGTGCTCATTGGATAGAGAAATTGTTTAAAAGCTAAGTGACTGTGTCTCACTTTGAACAACAATGACCTCCAAGAGATTCATTTCGGTACTCCTCAAAATCTGGTGCATCTTTTTTACATAACCCGTCAAACGGGCTTTTGGTCCAAACTCCAGTTCGCCAGTTTCGTTTGCAATCTTCCAGCACCCTCCCCCTGATGAAACTGCTCCCCAGCTTCAGTTCCTATTCTAAACTTTCAATCTCAATGCGATAATTTTCCTTACCTGCCCTATCCTCAACGTGTTAATTGGACACCTCTTAGCACTGTTAACTGCATATCACTTGCAGACACCGAACAATTTACCATATCTTTAGCAACGATTTGACCTGTCAACTGTATATAGATTACACAGTAAACTACTGTTATCTGACGAAACAATCCACTGATCTGTCAATGAACTTGCCTGATAAATTCACATGCATGGAATTCCCCTTGTTTATTGATATATTCGGGTTCGGCAGTAAGTACATCCCTTATAATCATGTGCCCTCTCAAACAAAATATAAAAGAATAAATGTTCAGTTTATCAGTAGAATACAGGACAAACTAATATTCCTGATCTACATTCTAGGAATCTCTAGCCAAGCTTCACAATGTGTGTATGGGTGTGAGGACCTGGTTTGGTATCGGGCGGGCTCGACGACTGACCTCGAAATTAAATCAACCTGGTGATCGACTACAGGCACTGGCCTCCCGATGGCAATATATGAAACCATCTACTGTTTTATACCACATTTTTGAGTAAATTTATGTATAACTCGGGGAGATGACTTACATATCGTCGCGTGAGAACCATAAGGTTCTATCTTCCACTGGAAGATAGAACCTTATGGTTCCCACGCGACGATATGCTGCAAGCTTTCTGTCAAATCCCTCCATTACTCAGCATTTTGTTTATTTTTAAATATATCTTATATTGTGAACTGATATTGTGAACTGCTGTGCCTTCCACAGTTACTTTTTGTGGGGTTCAGTTCTGTAATGCATATTCATTGAATAAAATATTGTTTAAAATACATTCCTGAAAATTAAACACCCATGTTAATTGCATTTTTTCAACTGCGGAGTGGTACCATCTCTGTGAAACTTTCACCGTAAGCTCCGTGAGATAACAGTAACGAGAAACCAATCGATTGGGCACATGTCTTGGTGACCTCATCCATTGCCTTTCCAAGTTCGCATGTGGGATGGAATCATCAGCTGAAATTGTTTGAGCAATAAATCGGTCATAAAGACTCTTGTATGAGAAAACTTACCAAAGGTGTTTCGTCAGTTTTGTTCACCCGATCCTTTAAAACAATTTCCTGTGATTGGCTAACCGAACAAGTTCTATGATAGTCTACCAATTGATTTAGTGATAAAAATTTCCCAAACTTTATAAAATACTTTCCTGTTCCATCACGTAGAACTTTGAAATGCTGTACACTATTTCCATATCTGAAAATATAACAAAACATGTCAAGCACAGCAAGGGACTTTGCTAATGGAGTGGAGGGGGGGGGGGGGGGGGGGGGTGGTCTCGGATGGGTGGGTGGATGGGGGTGTAATTATGGCCCCTGTTATAATATCAGAATTGACATGTCCTTAGTCAATAATTATAAACAACTGGCATTCTCTAAAATTATTTTTAAATTAGAATAGGCAGACAGGGACCGATCAGGACTATTTAAAATACGCTCTAGCCTCGGAGCCTATTTTTTCAATTGATGCGCCAGATTTCAATTTACGGAGTCACCCTGCTGTTTGTAACACACACTGCAAGTATGTAATAGCTCTCATCATTTTCATTTAGTACACAATAGCAAACATTAATCTTCACTGTGGTTTCTGATCAAGTCTTGGCTGCCTATTTAGGCAGCCAAGACTTAATCAGAAACCACAGGGAAGATTAATGCTTGGTAATTAAGACTTGAAGTATTAACTTTAGCACTCTACAACAATGATAAATGATAATCATATATATAATACATGTAAGAGTGTCTCTCTCGATTATCCATCGAAAAAATATCAAAATATGATCTGAGAAGTTACGCGCCAACTGAGAAGCCTATTTCTGAGATTTAAGAGCCAGGTCCTGATGTTTCATAACCAAATACGCACTGGCGCATGCCCAGGTCGGTCCCTGCCTCTAGATTTTCAATTACGCCCCACCTCCTCCGGTCGACAAAATGCTGATCACCACCTCATAATTTACAGCTAGTGGTTAATTCCATTACCACCACCCTCACAGAGTTGAACATTTTCCAACTACAAGTTTTAACCTTTTACACAACACACAAGACATCACATTTTGTTAGTTGAATAACTTTAAAAAAATTGTTTAAACAGTTTCAACAAAACAATATCCTGTACCACCTCATTGGAACAAGGTCGTTCCAATGAGGCACCAGGTGATATGATGGTAATTTCCTTTTTCAACTGCGGAATGTAAATTCCGCGGGCGGATGTGGCAGGTTCTTAAGGTTCACGGGTTGAGATACAGAATTCCATTTGTACACCACCTTGACTGTAAATTACCCAACTGGAGTTCTTAGTACAGTACGACCTCCGTGGACTGGTCACTTTGCACGGGTGGGCAATATTTCCACGGACGCACAAATATTAGATTCCAAACACTAATTATAGGAATACTCATCAAAAATTTAATTAATGAAGCAGAGGGTACAACCCTGTGCTTCATTAATTAATATTTTGCTGATAATTTTTTTATTTCCTGGTAAACGCATGCGTGAACATCACTGCTCGTGCGCGGATTACGACCAATTCACGGGGACTGTACTGTAGTCACAAATTCCAACTACAAATCAATAGTTGGGGGTGATTTGTAGTCTTTTGCAATCAATATTTGGAGAAGCTTCACTACTTTTCAGTCTAAAAACTCTTAAAATTTTGCCAAATTCAGAGGCGGGTCTATGTACATCTGACAGATGTTGTGGGTGGGTATGGAAGAGGCGCGGGGAGTCCCATCAATCAGCTCATATAAAAGGTCGAATCTGAGCTTATGGACATTATAATGTAGGTAAATCCGAGTGGTACCAAATATATACACTGGAAAAACATCTAACAATGGCAAGAGAAAAGATGTTTTGACGAGGATTCTAAGTAACTGAAAAGCGTATGCTCAATACAGTTAAACATCCTAACCCTCTGATACTTTTGTACGTCTTATGGCGTACGAAATCAAAAAGCGTGTTGATACTTTGTGGTCATTTGTTTTGTTATTATTTTTCGATTTTTTAAAGTTTTAATCTCAGTTCCTACTTTCTCCCGAATAGTGCTCAGTGACAACCGCTGAGCCAAATTTTATCGCAGCTTAAACTACTAATATAATCTCTTTGCTTGCTTTACTCAACCCCGAGTTTAAGAACCCACTCATTTTGGAACTTCGTGAGAAGTTAACAACTCTTGTGTCTGGCCAATGTGATATCGTGTTTTGCTGGTTACCTCGACATGTAGGTATCTCGGGTAACACCAGAGCAGACAGTGCAGCAAAACAGGCTTTAAACAAGCCTATCACTTATTTTAATATTCCTTTCAGTGATTTTAAACCACATATCAATAAATACATCAAATCTGTGTGACAGGCGGAATGGGATGGGGAGACAAATAACAAGCTCCATCGCTTCCGACCAAACACTTTTGATCACTACCCATCCAGTAACCTTTGTAGTAAAGATCATGTTATTCTGACACGGTCTCATATTGGTCACACACGACTAACACATTCCTTTTTGTTAGTGGGTAATATCCGACCAGAATGTGTTCCATGCCAGCAGGTGTTGTCAGCAGAGCACGTTCTTTTAAATTGTACTGATTTTAATCATGTTAGAGGGCAATATTTTACAGTTGGATCTCTAAGAGATTTATTTTACCATACAAGCCCGCATACAATTCTCTCATTTTTGAAAGAAATCAACCTTTTTAATAAATTGTAAAATTGTTTTTATTCTTTTAACGTGGACTCCACAAGTCTAAATATTACCAGGTTGATTTATAAGTATTCTGGGTTTTGTAACTTTAGTCATTACTGTTTCGACCACTCTTGGTTTTAATCTTTTTTGTGATTATTTTATATTTTATTCAATTGATTTTATTTCATACTTAACATTTGTAGTTTGTGTATTTTTCTCGCCACGATATAGCCTTAGCTGCAAATGTGGCGTTAAGCAACAATAAATAATAGTAGTAGGAGAGCGATGAAACGTGCCCTATTGGCAGGACCCCGGAAGTGACGTCATGTCACGTGACCTGGTGGCGCCATATTTGGTTGTTATGGTAACCCGCGTGAGCGGCAATCTTATGACGTCATCCCCATAGTGATGCGTGGTGTTAGTGCGCATGCGCAGCGCGTATTTTTAGAGTGAATCGTGTTTCCGTCGTCCATTTTGTATACTGGAGCCGCCATCTTGGTTTCTATGGTAGCACGTGATTGCTATGTTACCCAATGACATACAACAAGATAGGGGTATGCTCGGAGGGTGTGCTCCTTTGTACAAGAGTAATTTCCCGATTCGAACAATTACCCAAATAAACCCGACAAGTTTTATCAAACTGTCAAAAACTGTCAAACACAAATAATATTTTGTTTATTTAAATTCGTTTTATTACAAATGTTGGAGAGTGCCTGTCGCACTCTCCAATAATTTGTAATAAAACAAGTTTTGAATAACAAATTCAGACCACCAAAAATAATCTAGCCCTCAACCAGATAATCACTAATGTGAAAAATATCTTGTTATTTGTACTTTCCGACGTTTGACGTCGCGTTCTGAAAAAAGTTGAAGAAACTGAATTCCGAGTGACGTTTGAACCTCAGGATAATTAAAGTCTCAAAAGGTTAAACAACGCCCATATGATAAGAAAATTGCGGTCAGATTTTTAAAGCTAAAAACATTTACAAAAATACGAAGTACAAACAAAAATGCTTGAGTAAAAACCTGTCGACTAAATTAGAGAGAAAGTTGAAGACAGTTGGAGACGTAGGATGCAGTTAAAACTTGGAGTGGAATGAGGCGGCTTCGTGAAAATTACTGTTTCTCTGTACATTATGCTTCGCAAATCTGCATAGGCCACACTAGATGGAAGTAGGCAATTGTTTGTGTGACTATGTGTGTGTGGGGGGTGGAGGGGGGGCAGATTAGAATTGAATGAAAGAGGAAAAATTAAACAGTGGGACAACGAATAAAGGAGGGGAGGGGGGGGGGGGGGGTAAAAACGGGATAATATAACAAGCCCATTTTGAAAAACAGATTGTAGGTCCTTTCGAACAATACAGTTATCAGAAAGCCACGTTTACAGACAGCAGACCTTTTGTTTTTGTTTAAACGCTAACTGAGACACAAAAAGACAGTCGAAACTACACTAATTTCCCAGTAAAAGTAGGCCCCGAAGGCTCGCAGCCATTGAGGCGCCCACTCAACACGATAAACGTCTGTACAACCTCAAACAGGCCACGATTCCCAACATTATTCAATAATTCTGAACCATATAGTAACATAGAGTGATCGACAGTAAAACGTAGCACATTGATTGTATGATTTCGAAAGTTTGAGTAGAAGGGGCAGTACTGAAGAAAATACTCCGCTGTCTCAAGCTCCCCACACTGGCAATATGGGCAAAGTGACAGATGGTTATCATATACATGGGCGCCAAGATTACCGCAATGCAAACTCAACCAACAATGGTATATTTGGACTGCATAAGATTTATTGCCGCTTTAAAATAGCGTTGATCGGTCATTGCCATTGCTAGGAAAATTTCTAAAATTTCTAATAGACGAATTCTCTCGGACAGACAAAAAGGTGAGGAATTCCATTGATTGGTAACGTTGGTGATTAAGGAACACTTGTACAAATTCGTGCGACAAAACGGAACTCGATGATTTTGATAAGATAGGAGATTAAATCGTTGGTTGGTAGTCGACAGAATTGGCGCTGCTCTACTGGCAATATATGGGGTAGTAATATGGTGATATCTTGTAAAAAATGTATTAACCCTTTACCCAGCGTAGCGGCAAAAAAACTGGCCAGCGCTATTCTCAAAAATCGCCAATTGATTTTTATTATTCTTTCATCTTTTGTCTCAAAAACAAAGGTTATGAACCCTCATTGGAACGACCTCGTCGAGCTCGTTCCAATGAGGGGTCATAACCTATGTTTTTGAGTCAAAAAACGAAAAAAAAAAGTTATTCAAGAATTGTGTTTGCATGTGTCGCCTGCTTTTCGTGTTAAGTAAAGGGTAAATCTGTGTTTGCAGCGTCTGTCTTGGATCCGATCCCAATACGCCTCAGAGTAGAGAAGACTCTTACTTGCACTAATGGTTGCACCAGTTATGATACTTGCTGCTGCTATCTATACTTTCTCAAGATCTTCAACCCTACTTGCTGAGCAGTTTTCACACACTGTATCGGCGTACTCACGAAGGGGCCTAACAAAGGCAAAAAAGATTTTTGTCTTTGCCTTCAAGAATAAATTTGTGTTTTCTCAAGAGGTCTAAACGCGACCAGGCATCAGAAAAGATATGACCAATGTAGTCATTCCATGTACAGTTGCTATTCAATATTACACCCAATTGCTTGTGTTATTAACGCCCGAAATATCGAAGAATAATGGTGGGAGAGCAGCAGGATTACATTTGTTTGATATCAGCATATCTTCCATGTTGTTAGGATTGAACTCATCAACCATGTTGTAGCCCAAAGTTCGATCGTGGTTAAAGCATTGTTCATTAAGGTCTGGATTTCCCACTGTAATATATAAAGAGGTGTCAAAGAGGTTTAAAGAACTAAGTAGATTCTCAACTACATCGTTAATATATAAAAGAAACAACAGAGGTCCAGATGGAACCCCGAGGAACACCCGAGTTAATAGGTCTCCATATGGATGCTTCAGAAGATATGACTACTCGTTGGAACCTGTCCGTGAGATAGGTTCTTTATAAAAGAAGGCTGCTAGGGAGTCCAATTCACGTTAGCTTGTTAACAAGACCAGTATACCATACCTTGTCGAGGGCTTTACTGACATCACAAAAGACCACCCTTACTTCTTTGAATTCGTCTAATATCCGACAAAATTCAGCATACAGATCTATCAGCTGGAGAGCGGTCGAGTCACCAGAATAGAAGTCTGTCTGAAACTGACTTCGAACACTGTTGTCATTTAGAAATTGCCATAGACGTCTGAAGATACGTTTTTCAAACACATTTCCAACACAACTGACCAGGGATATTGGTCGTTAATTTGTAACTAAGTTCGATGGGTTCTTTTTTCAGAACGGGAGTGACGTTAGGCTTTTTTTCCAGTTTTTGTAAATGTAATGCAAGAACTGTAATAGTGTACATCCATAGACTGGATTAAATATCATTCAATCTAAACAAGAATAAAGGGAGATTCTGTTATTTATATAGATTTCATTTTTATTGAAACCAAGTAGTGATAAAAAACAGCTTGATACTTTGTCTTCTCACTAGTCAATTACTTCGTCGATGCTCGGAGGTTCTCTCCGGGTACTCCGGCTTCCTCCACCCGTAAAACTGCCATTGTGCACAAGGATGTGACCTTAAACATCAATAAATGAATATCTCAATTACTTAGTACATGGTTTAATTGAAATGTGCACATCAACAACTGTGGAAACGCGTGAACAATGAGGTGTGTTTGTGAACAGTAGTATTTTCAGTTTATCAAGTGTTGCACTGTGGTTGTGCCGCAGTACAGCAAGATTATTTATAACTGATTGCAATAGACTCGTCAACAATTGACAACTTCAAGTAATGTACTTCAGGAAAAAACCCTAAAAACACTAAGAACACGAAAGTGCTTCCAAGATCTCTAAAGCAATGAAATATAGCAGAAGAGAGGGCGTTTGGCATTTATATCAGATATCCAAGTACAGTTTGCATTCATACTAAACATGTAACATATTACGGAATGCGCATGGAAAACAAGTCACATCCGGACCACTCTCCCATTATTCAGATGCTCCGTTCAAAACTATGAAAGTACTTAGAGGCCTGATCCACTTGTCTCTATGCGACTGCTTTATAAAGTGCTAATTGGCCACATATAAAAAAGTATCACAGCCACTGTCATCTCGGGTGGGTATAGGGGAGTTGTTGCTGTAAATACGCAAGGCTCAACAACACCAATTTTTGTGAGAAGTGTTTAGTTTTCCGATGCCTCACATTCACTGGTCGCTTTATAAAAGGATATATTTTGGTGTCTGTGAGAAATGAATTTGTTGATGATGTACTCATTTTTCGCGGCATTTGATACGAATGGAATATTTACAACATATTTTAGTTGTGACTGCCAAACATCAAGTGCGAGATTGAAAAGTTTATACTGTAACGCTACAGTTAAAACTAGATGTCCTGTCATGAGATGCGCACAAATAACACGCCGACCTGCACGTTATGACCATAGTAAGGCTATCAAATTCTGTACATATGGCTTGTTCATAAGCAATGTTTCAGCCAATGGACCTCCGGGTAATCCGGAAGTCCATTGGCAGAAACGTTGCTTGTGTTTGCTATGAGTAACCAGGAAAACCTTCCGTGCTTTGGATGCCATTCGATATGGCAATTGCGCGCAATTCCTACGCGTAATTAAGCCTAGATAAGCGCGCAGTTCGTGACAGGACTTCTAGTTTTAACTACAGTTGTAGTGCAAGGTTTATGTGAAGTGTTCGATGATGTAGCAGCCTAACAGCTTTCAGCTCATTAAATGTCACCGATGGGAGAGTGGTATTATTGTAACACCTGTCAAGTTCTGGGATATCTACACTTGAACAAAGTGCTATTTCAGCACTTAGTAAGTGTTAAATACAGCACTTCTAGTGTAGTTTTTAACACTTTAGTTTTTAGCGTGTATGTGTATCCACACAGATGCAGATTATTTTTTTTATTCATTTCCAAATATCAATTAAATCGACAGGGGGGGGGGGGGGGGGTGTGTGCAGGGGGGGGGGGGGTCACTGAAAGCATTGCCCTACTAACATCGAGAAACTTTACTCCATACCTGAAAATAGAAATTATCAAGTTATAGCATTCCTGGGTTCAAGGGAAAAAGTTTTGGGTAAAAAAAACCCAAACTAACGCGTCTTCCCACAAAACTGGAGTTCCACTTGAGGGACTACAGTTAAAACTAGAAGTCCTCTCATGAAATGCGCACAAATAGCACGTCGATCTGCGCGTTAATCTACGCGTTATGACCATAGTAAGGCTATCAAATGCTGTACATATGGCCTGTGCACAAGCAATGTTTCAGCCAATGGACCTCCGGGTAACCCGGAGGTCCATTGACAGAAACATCGCCTGTGTTTGCTATGAGTAACCAGGAGAATCTGCCGTGCTTTGGATGCCATTCAATATGGCAATTGCGCGAAATTCCTACGCGCAATTAAGCCTAGATAAGCGCACAGTTCGGGACAGGACTTCTAGTTTTAACTGTATCTCCCATTTTTGATTCGAAAATTTTGATAAAACGGGGGCCATCATCTATACACCGTACTCTCTGTGGTTTGGCCAGAGAGTGCGATGTCTCAGGGTACGTTGTTTTAAAACATAAATGTTTTCGTTTGTATGTGATTTCTGCGATACGCCTAGGCACCATGAGACTTTTTTTTTAGAGCCTCGCCTATAAAAAATTATCAAGCGCCTAGGCGTGTCATAGAAACTAGTTGCGTTGTCCTGCTGTTATACAAAGCGCTTAGGCGTGTCATAGAAACTAGTTGCGTTGTCCTGGTGTTATATTCCTACACCGAGCTTATCGCGGTTTAATTGCCTCAGAATTAATAGTCCAGGCACATTAGACATAAAAATGAGAAAGTAAGGAAAAAAATCGGAGAAAGCTGATTTTTTTATATGTTTCCGGGACACACATTGCGGATAAAGAGTGAAAAGTCCCCGCGAATCGGAGTTGAGCTTTTTTTAGTTATAGCGTTTTTTTGATGAAAAAAAAAAATTAAAAAAAAATTCGACCCAGCTCCATATATCTCATTCTTATTCGCCTTAGTAGGGTGAGAATCATAAATATCGTGCTGAATTATATTGAGAATACATATCCCCAACAGAAAATGCCAACTTTGTACCAATCCTCACACTCAATGGTGAAATATTCACGAAAATGTACACAATTACGAAAAAAAAATTATTGTTTTCATACACACAACGGTACACAACGTCCATTAAATCAAATCTACGACTACTTTGGGAGTTAAATTATATATCAAAAATTGCAGAAAAGCAGTGGCTTTATAATGATATATAACAATAGTCATTTATTCCATAATGAACTGGTGAAACGTGTGAAATGTTAACCATACCCCCTAAACTCAAATTCAAACGGCATCGACTTTTCTCATTCAAATACCGTATTATAGCATCATTGTTTCAATTTCCATGTTCGATTAAATCACATAATGTGGTGTTCGCCTACACTCAAGATGCATCGGCATGTAATGTGTGCACGCCCTTGATGTGTACTCATAAACAAATCGGGTCTTGACGAAATTGTGATGAAGGATTTATCAACTTTGGGTGAATCTGATCCGAAAAATTTGAAACTCGCAAAAACAGTCGACAATCTTTGGTCTTTGACGCATGTACTGAGAGTACCTTGCCCATCTTGGGCTGGATATATGCACATTGTCACATCATCAGATGATTATGAAACAAGTGATGTCGAGATACTTCCCTTTATTAATTTTGATCCATCCAACCCGAGCACAATTTACACTGCTCTCATGTTTGCACAAACTGAATGTGAGAAACAGGGACTGAACGTTTGTCCAGTGACGTTTGACCAACCACTTTATATCAAAGCAGTGGAGATTGTGTCTTCGTCAGATAAGTTGACAAAAGTTTTCGTTAGACTCGGCGGCTTCCATATGATTATGTCATATTTAGGGGCAATTGGTTCGATCATGGCTGGTAGCGGCTTGGATGAACTTTGGGGGACTGTTTATGCTGGTGGGTCAATCCATCATTTGATCAGTGGTCATACATATTCAAGAGCAGTTCGTGCCCATTTGCTAACACAAATTGCCATTACAAAACTTGTGTTTGAAGAAAGCCGAACACTAGATAACATAGACTGCACAGAAGTCAATGAAATATTCTGTGGACTTGCCAGAGGTGACTGTACAACAGCTGACGCTGTCAATCAAGAAAGTGTCAACCATCTACTGTCAAAATTACACGAACTGCTCCAGAATGCGTCCGTAGGACGCACAGGAAAGCTTTGGGTACAATACTACGAGCAAATAGGTCTTCTCCAGTTGTTCTTGAGAGCAGAGCGCACAGGCGACTGGGAACTCCACACATATTGTGTTCGCAATATGATTCCAGTATTTCACGCAGGTGGTCATTTTGCATACGCAAAAAGTTCTCATCTCTATTTTCAGCAGATGAATGAGCTAACAGAAATAATGCAACAGGATGATTTGAAGTTGTTCACTGAGAAAGGTTACTTTACCATAAGGCGCTCAGATAAATTCTGGGACGGGATATATTCTGATCAGACCATAGAGCAGTGTTTAATGAGAATGTTCAAGCTCCCTGGTGGTCTCACACATGGCAGGGGAATAACCGATAGCACTGTTGCGAAATGGGTACATGGACTACATCTTTGCCTTCCGATATGTAATGTTCTCGAAAATTTTGTTCATGTTCACACTGGTCATGGCGAACAACATCGGGATCTCCGTCAAAGTTCACAATTGACTGATGCAAATGATATCACCAAATTATTGAACTGGCTCAGAGTACATTCCCCTTTCAGAATAGAGATCCACTACAATTTGTCTCTATAGCGACCGGGCTTGTGGCCGACGAACTGTGAACTGTGACCAAGTTCGCAAAATTGGTGAATGTTGCGTATCGAATGTTGTAAGCAAAACGTTCAACAGCATCAAACTACGACGTGTTGACACTGTGAAGTCTTTCGCATCGATGGCAAATAGCATCAAAGTCCGTGGAAGTAAGGTAGTGATTGACCCCACAATTCTGTTCAACCGCATCACATGTGTTATTCAGTCACAAGCAGAGATGGAAGAGTATCTCAAATATGAACTCGCCCCGAAACCACCAGCATTGTTTGATTCTGCTGGAATGAGGAAGACACAGAAAAGCACGCTCGGTAAGATCCTCAAAACATACGGTTCCGAGCAAACTAAAATCCCAGAACATTCTCTGTTTGTTGTAGATGGTGGATGTTTATTGAGGGCAGTTGTATGGCCTAAACAGTCGTCATATAAGGACATATGCACATCATATTCCAATTATCTAGTGAGACATTTTGGGGCGAACGTCGTGGTTGTTTTTGATGGTTATGCTTGTACAATGTCGACAAAGGGCATGGAACAAGCCCGTAGATCTAAAGACAGGTATTCCATTGATATCAATATCTCACCCGAGTTACCAGCCACCACACCCCAATCCGATTTCCTTGCAAATGCCAAGAACAAAACCAAACTGATCGATCTTCTAATGCAGGAGCTATCTGCTATCAATATTCAGTCCAAGCAGGCCGAGGCTGATGCTGATGTACTGATAGCCGAAACTGCACTTGACATCGCTCAAGATGACAACAATGTTGTCGTTGTGGGAACAGACACAGACTTGTTAGTCATTCTTACCTCTCGAGTTCAACCGGGATGTAATATTCACATGATGTATTCCATTACCCCAAACTTACTAGTTTCAGTTAGTGAAATAGCAACCAAAATGGGTGACCATAGAAGCAACCTCCTTGTAGCACATTCTATAAGTGGTTGTGACACTACTTCTGCACTCTTTCGAGTTGGTAAGAAGAAAGTATTCAGTACAATTGTCTCCGATGTTACTAGCGACTCACAACAGTATGTCAACACAATTTTGGCGGATGACAGTACACCAAGTGCAGTAGCCGCTGCCGGGGAACAACTTCTCCTGATCTTATACGGGAGTAAAACTGTTTCCTCTCTCGACCAATATAGATATGTCACTTACAAGCGTTATGTAGCAAAATCTAAACTGAATAAACCCATCGACCTAGCCTCACTCCCACCAAGCAGCGATGCTGCACAACAACATGTCTACAGATGTTATCTCTAGGTCCAACAATGGCTGGGCACTTCGCTTCCTCCGACGGATTGGGGGTGGTCGCTAGACAATGGACTTCTTGTACCGACTGCAGCCACAAAGCCATGTGCCCCCGATAACCTACTGAATCTGATCAGTTGTGGTTGCAAGAGTGCTTGTACAAAAAGGTGTGGGTGTAAGAAGGCAGGACTCTCTTGCTCAGGTTTGTGTAATTGCAGTTCGGATTCTTGTAACAACCACAGAAACACTGTCCTGTCGGAAATTTCTGAGTTCGATGAATAATATGTATATAGGTCATGTCATTTCTGTATATAGCGTTGATAATAGTCAATGTAACTTAATCCATGTTGATTGATTTGTACATTCTGTAAATATTATTTATTGATTTTTGTACATTCTGTAAATATTATTTATTGATCTAATGCTGCCAGACACAGACGTGTGAGTTCTCATGCTGACGAATTTTATGCCAAAAGGGGAACTCGGCCAGAAGCAGAGGGGGTCTTCCATAATGTCTATTTTGTAAGCAATGATAAAAGTCTTCAAATGGTGGTGGATTTTGTATCGTCTGTCCAACTAACATCCCGTTTTGTACTACGACCCTTTGGGCAAATCCGTTAGGAAAATCGTCATTTTTTGCGTAAATCCGATACTTTTTGTGAATATTCAATAATTTTTCGCAGAAATTGTCACAGAATGCACATTTTCCTCCAGGTAAATGTATATTAGACATTATGTAGCTCGAAATACGCGTAAACAAAAAATACAGTTGGATCAATTCGAGGTTACAAAGTTCGTGCGATTTTTTTTTATTTTTTTCAAACGCGTTTTCGAAAAAAAGGCTGTAGAAAAAAAGCTCAACTGGGATTTTAGGGGACTTTTGTCTAATCGTTCAGTGGCATGCACTCGACATTCCCTGAAAAAAATCAGCTTTCTCCGATTTTTTTCCCTAGTGAAACCTAATGTTCTTGGGCTATAACAGAAAGACAGAAAATAAAATATATCTATCAACTTTAGTGATCAATTTTGTGTGCACTTTTTGCCAGGGAGCGCGGTGGCTCAGTGGTAGACTGTTGGACTTCTATGCTAGAGGTCCCGAGTTCGATTCCCGCCCGGGACAACCCGCGTTGTGTCCTTGAGCAAGGCACTTTATCCCGGTTGCCTACATGGTGATTCGATGACGCACTGCACGTCGATGGTGCACATATCTTCAACCGCTGTAACCCTGCTTGAGCGGAGCTTGAACAGAGTTAGAATGTTGAGGAGCTGACAGTTGCTCGACGATGCTCGGTGGTTCTCTCCGGGTATTCCGGCTTCCTCCACCCGTAAAACTGTCACGGTCACGATTAGCCATTGTGCATAAGTAAGTGACCTCAAACATCAATAAATAAATAAATGTACTTTTTTCCACATGAAATAGTGCAAAAGTGCTTATATTTTAGTTCCTAAATTTCCTCTTTTGTCCAGATGCAACAACAGAGCTTATTTGATACGCAGTTTTCAAAATTGTATCAGCTGGATCATGGTCGCCCTGACGAAGCCGGTGATCGTCGATCGCCAGTCATTGCACCTCCGCAACAAAATTCCTAGCAACGCGCCTGTTTATTAAGTTAGTTGAGATAAAAGAAAAAAACAAGTATCTGCAAATGATTGACATTTTTTCTTATTTCACACTTGACCGATAAAGTAAAATCACCAGCTACGCTCTCGGAATCTCTAATAACAAATGCTCCATCAGGTTGTGCAAACTCGCATTCTTGTTGCATCAATATATCTTCAGCATCCTGCCTGGATAAGTTGCCCATAAACCACCTGCAAAGACAGAAAACAGCATAACAGAAAAAAAATAATACAGCAAAACCCCCCCAAAATGGATATCTCTTGACTGAATAGCCTATGTTAATCGAATACAGCTTCCAATACAAAACCATTTACAGTGCACTTTTGATAGCTGAATAAAAAATAAAAAATCTATCAAAGATTTACTTTAACCCTTTACCCAATGTAACGACCAAAACAGGAATTAATTTTCATTATTTTTTAACTTTTTGTCTCAAAAACATAGGTTATGCCCCCCTCATTGGAACGAGCCGGCCGGGGCTCGTTCCAATGAGGGGGTCATAACCTATGTGTGTGAGACAAAAAATAAAATTTTTTAGTTATTCCGGAATTATTTTTGTTTGCAAGGGTCGTCTGCTTTTCATGTCAGTTTAAGAGTTAAACAGCATTTATTGAAAATACAAATGATACGTCAGGAACAGACATATACATTGTGAATAATGGGTCAGGAAGTCTTAAAAAGTCTTGAAGATTTCTTAAATACAAATGCTGACGAAGCATGTAATCAAAACCATGTAGTTTTACATGCCAGAGTCTGTGAAGGCATAGTCCAACTAGCGCCCTCTGGTCATTACCCATCCTCCCACTTCCCCTGTAGGGAAGTGGAAGGAGGTGTAATGACCGGAGGTCCTAGTTAGGACAAGTGAAGGCAGGGATTTGAAAATCAATTATTTTGGCTATTAAGGACCTTCAAAAATGCTGGAATATATCGAGAAACAGCCTTGAATAGCTTGAGTTTTATCAGTCGTTGTCTGTAGGAACCACGCAGGGACCGACCTGGGCATGCGGCAGTGGTATTTGGTTCTGAAACATCAAGACCTGGCTCTTAAATCTCAGAAATAGGCTTCTCAGTTGGCGCGTAACTTCTCAGATCATATTTTGATATTCTTTTGATGGATAATCGAGAGAGACACTCTTACATGTATTATATATATGATTATCATTTATCATTGTTGTAGAGTGCTTAAGTTAATATTTCAAGTCTTAATTACCAAGCATTAATCTTCACTGTGGTTTCTGATCAAGTCTTGGCTGCCTAAATAGGCAGCCAAGACTTGATCAGAAACCACAGTGAAGATTAATGTTTGCTATAGTGTACTAAATGAAAATGATGAGAGTTATTACATACTTGCAGTGTGTGTTACAAACAGTAGTGTGACTCCGTAAATTGAAATCTGGCGCATGAATTGAAAAAATATGCTCCGAGGCTAGAGCGTATTTTAAATAGTCCTGATCGGTCCCTGCCATGTTATTATACAATCACGAGACTTCAAAATTTTACCTTTTTGGATTGATGTATATTCATTTGCACATGTTTTTAACGAAGCATGATGAAAATACAGTGTTATTTATTATGTTTATTACATGCGTGTTCTTTGATATCAGAAGAGTTGTCAGTGTTACATTTTCGATTTGTTTCGGTATCAGTATTAGACATCAAGCTAACAGCTCAAAACGCCCACGGTGGCGTTGCGGTAACCGGTTTTCGTTAGATCACAGAAGTTAAGCAACGTCGAGCCCGGTTAGTACTTGGATGGGTGACCGTCTGAGCGATCGATTCTGACTCCCGCGTTGTCCTTGGACAAGGCACTTAACCCTGATTGTCCACATGGGGGCACGATGACGTCGTGTACTAAGGCGTACTGCACCTCGATGGTGCGATGTCTTCGACCAATCTAACCCTGTCTGTGCTGCAGAGCGGAGTTACCATGTTGGGGGAGTTGGCAGCTGCTCGTCATTGCTCGGTGGTTCTCTCCGGGTACTCGGCGCTTGTTCCACCCGTGAAACTGTCACCGACACGATATGACCTTGGCTGTTAAAGTGTAGTTAAACCTGACTAAATAATAATAACAGCTCAAAAGCTCATTTAAGGGGTCGTCCAACACAAGTTTTGACACTTTTTTGAAAATCTCAACACAATGCTACAAATATGAATTAAAGTGGTGAATATCGTCATATTATATACCAAAACACTGACAAAAGTACACAAAACTTGTGTGTTTGTTTTACCTTTGATGACAGAAGAAATTTAAATTTTATAGTAAATTCCCTTTCTTAATATACCTACCACAACTGTTTACAACAGGCTTGCATTACAGTGGAAGTACCAAACTCGGAAGTATAATCTCTATTTTGTTCTTTCTGAAGCGATTTGGGAAAGAAAAGTGATGCAAAAGCACCAAGAAAAAATAAGCCAAAACTGGGTCGAGTGCAATCGGTGCACGCCCAGTAGGGGGGCACTCTTCTCCTAGTACAAATCCATGGCTTTCGGTGTGCAGACGTTTTACCAACGTGTCAATCTTATTTGAATCTTCCAACATTGGAGTTAAGTGATCAGCGGGGAGGAAGGATTCTTACCCGAATAAGAAGACGGGAGGGCCTCCAAATAAACAAGTGTGATAGGTATAATAAGAAAGGAAATTTACTATAAAATTTAAATTTCTTATGAACCTACCTTACAATTGTTTACATGAGGCCGAATAGAAAATAGGAGGAGGCAATCACATAAACAACCACCACATAACCCAACTGCGCTGGAATCGTGGACAGAAGAAGAGTTCCCACGGTGTATAAAACCATAGTATCACAACCATTAGTAAATGACAATGAGAGATGAGACGTATGGTACTGTGTGACGCACAGACAGAAAGGACAGTACCCGAGCACAGGGCTGGAACGGAACTTGGAAGAAGCCTAATGGCTAGGGTTGATAACAGCCTGAGCAGAAGAATGAGACCCTAAATAAAAAGGTCCTCAGACTGTTCCTGCAAGTGACGCAGGTAGAAAGTGAAGAAAGTAGAAGCATTTCTCCAGTAGGCTGCCTGCATAACATCCGACAACTTAACGGAGTTAGCATAAGCACAGGAGGTAGACAATGCATGCACCACCTCGTGGGCAGAAATGCGATTGGTAATACAATCGTCAGTCGCTAGACGAGCATATGACGTTCGAATAGCAAGACAAATCCATCTGGAAATGGATTGAGGAGAGATCTTCTGTCGACCAGGGATAAGAGACAGAAGAATCGTTTCCTGCCTTTCCTATAATGAACTGCGACCGGCTGGTTGAGGTAAATGCGAATTACATGAACCGGACATATTACCCTCAGCAGAAGGAAGAGCCCTGATACAGAATGAGGCGGAGTAGAGTCTGGTATCTGATTCTTGGCCAGAAAGGAGCAATCAGTGGTAAAAGTAACACTGTGGGCAGAGCTCCTGAAAAAGGCCGGATCAACCGAGAGGGCGTGAAGCTCACTTACCCTTCCGGCTGAGGCAAAAGCCATCAGGAAAGCCGTCTTGTATGTGACAAAACGCATATCCACTTGGGATAATGGTTCGAACGGCGTCCCATCCCCCTCCTCCAAGCAAAGCAGCACCCCAGAAAGATTTCATCTTGGGGTCAGCTGCAAAACCCTAGGCCTTTTCAAAGAAAAGTGCCGAAGAAGCTTGGAGAGGTACGGATTAGTGCCGATACGACGCTTTCCCACACACGAAAAAGTCTCTGAAAGCATTGACCTGTACCCCTTGATAGTACCGGGTTGGAGACCCCGAGTCTCAAACAGATATACCAGAAACTCCACAATCTGTGTTATCGAAGGATCGGCATAATCAACAGAGTGATCAGCACACCAACGACAGAAAACCTCTCAGTTTGCCGTATAGGCTAAACCAGTTGAGTGCCACCTTGAAGAAGAAATGCACTCCACTGCTCGTCTCAAAAAGCGTATACGGAGGAAACAGGACCGAACAAAAGATATGCGTGAAGGCACACTGAAGTCGGTCGACGTGAAACCTCCTCGGGTGACCTTGACAAAGAAGGTCGCAACGCAGAGGGAGATGTGCAGGAACCGCCGCCAACAGAGAGCGGAACACCCGCTGAGACGACAGGGGGTCGATCAGAATGATTCGACAACTGCAGGTTCGTATCTTGGCTAGAATCGGAACCGGTGGGAAGGCGTAGCCGAGTAGATCATTCCAATCGAGTGACCGAGCGTCCACGGCAAAAGCCAGAGGATCTGCACGAAAGTGTCCCCTGATAGTTCCAACGAGTCGCAAACAGATCGATGTAGGGACGACTCCAGAGATCGCAAAGCGACTGGAACACTGCTCTGTGAAGCATCCACTCAGTGGAAATGATCCTGCACCGTCGGGACAGGGAGATGGATAGGACGTTCAGACGACCGGAAATATGACTAACCACCACCCAGGAGATGACGTCCTGGGCGAGCAGTGGAAGGTCCCGAGCCAATTCGTACATGGGAACCGAGTGCCTGCTGAATGTAAGCCACCACTGTCGAATTATCAGACAACAGAAGGACCTGACGATTCGAAAGGTGGGGGATCCACTGTCAAAAACTCAGAAGAAGAGCAAGAAGCCCCTTCTGGCTGATGTGAAGAGCTGCCTGGTCCTGGTCCCAAACCACGTGAAGGGAAAGACCTAAAAGATCCAATGTCACGCCCCATCCGAAATCGCTATCATCTGCCGTCATAACACGATCGGACGTGGGCAAGTCCAACGGAATTCCCTGTATAGTCCAGGGAAGAAGGTGACGACTGGGAGATGTTGGTAACTGAAGCACCAGATCCAGTGGATCGACATTCCGTCTCCAACGACTGAGCAAAAAGTGTTGGAGAGATCTGACATGCAGCCGACCTAATGGAATGAGACCCGTCACCGAACCGCAGAGCTCGAGCAACCGGATAATACTCCGAGCTGTCGCGGACATGGACTGGGTCAGAGTTTGGGCGAAAGCCTAGAGAATCACTGTCCTCGTCCGGGGAACCTACACCGTATTCAGTTGAGTACGGAAGCCCATCCCCGTATGACAAAACGACTGAGAAGGGGCCAGGTCCGACTTCTCCTTGTTGACTCTGAATCCTAGCGACGAGAGCAGGCTCGACAGTATGTCGACATCGGACTCCAGAAGAGCAGCATCGGAGTGCCTCTGGAGGATATTGCCCAGATACGCCGAAGTAGTCACTCTGGACTGTATGCGATGGAAAGCTATCACATGCATGCGACATCAGTCGAGTGAAGGCCCAAGAAGCCAGGTTGAGAACGAAAGGCATGGCATTGAACTGGGTAAACTCGTCCCGAAAAAGCGAACCCGAGATACTTTCGTGATGTTCGATGAATCGTAACGTGAAGTAAGCGTCTCGCAGATCGATGCTGGAAGCAAAATATCCCTGGTGAATGGAGCGGCGAAGCGATCTGAAAGTCTCCATGCTGAACTTGGGAGCAATGATAGACTGGTTCAGAATACTCAGATCGATAACCGGTCGGAGTCGGCCGTCCTTCGTCGGCACCAAGAACAAATGGGAATAAAATCCCACTGAGTGAATGTTCTTGACGACCTCGATCGCCCCCTTTGACAGGATATTGTCTATCTGCGTGAACAAAAGTTGGGTTGGAAGCGGCACCCTCTACATAGTGGGGTGCCTCCGAAAGGATATCCGCAGACCGGACCGAACAACATGTAAAACCCAAGGATCGGATGTGATCGTTGCCGAACGGTAAGCAAAATCTGATATTCTTCCTCCAACCTGGGACGAATCGAGGTGAGGACCTTCACTTCGAGCCCCGGCGCGGTCCGTGAGAGGAGAAACCACCTCCTCTGCTGGTAGAAGGATCCTGAGACCTCCCCCTGGTCTGCCGACGCTTACCCTTATCACGTGAGTAAGACGAAGAAGCGGAAGCAGGAGGATCAGCCCTTGCCTTCACAGAGGAAGCAGAAGGGCGTTTGTTGGGCTTGGGACGGCCCCGGCCTCCAACAGAAGGCAGAACAAGCCGGCGAAGCAGCAACTGATCTTTGGAATGACGCGTGACGTCATCCCGAACTGTCGGCACGGAATCATGGAATAGTCACGGACCCACCAAAGGAACGGGTCGAAGAGCAGCGCGCTGCCCTTCAGCAAGGGAACGGCTTATGTCCAACACAGCGTCCCGGCGAACTAATTCCAAATTAGCCGTGTTACAGGCATGCGTGTGAGTAAGATGCATGAGCGCCTTAGGCATCGCACGCAAAAGATCATGTACGTAGTCAAACTTATCTGCGGGCAGATAAGCAGCTAAGACAGAGACGACGTGATCCGAGAGAGAAAACATGCCTAGCATCTCTCTGGATAAGCCCAACAGGGACTTCAAAGTTGCCAGAGGAATAAGGGCCGACTTGGGCTTGAAAAGCCCGAGGGAAGAGGAGTCCTGATCCAAGACCGTCAAAGTCTGGCAGACCTATGGATTGGCGGAATCGTAAGAACGATAACACACAGGGGGCAAAAAGGTATTAGTCCTAGTGAAGAACGAAGTCTTCATAGCCTTGTAACTCAGCTTAGAGTCCAATGCTGCAAAAGCTTCGATCACTTGTATCGACTGGTACGGTCGAAGGCGCCCAGAAGCAGGTTACTCCACAGGCTGTAGGCGCGCGACCGATGATCGTGGCCTGGCTGAAACCTCCGGCTGGTTTGACGGTTTGAGTTTCTGAATGAACTCAAACACAAAGTCAAGAGCCGCCCCCAGTCAGAAGACTGAAGGCATACGACCGATCTCCTGAGTCGGAAGACACATAGCCCATCTCGGGCATACCAGCTGATGCCTCCCACGGTGATCGGAAAGTGGCCTGCTCCCAATCCCAGGAGGAGGCGGCGCCGCGGAGGGCGCCTGGAAGCCACCAGTAGCCTCGCTGGAGGCAACGAGAATTCTCTTGGAAAGAACCTGCGTGAGCAAGGAGAGCCCCCCCCCCCCCCCAAGCTCACGACCCGTATCTGCCGGTTCGACGTGGGAACGGCCCGGCAAAGTGGCTTCGCATCCGCCCCTCTTAACCAGCGACGGGTCACGATCCTCTAGATAGAACACCCGGCGTGGGGCGACGGGTGGCAGCCGAAACATCTGAATACCCCGAGGATCTGAAGTGCAGGAACTCAGGAGAGTCGCCGGGGACCTCTGAGGGACAGAAGGTCCAGGCTGCACAAAATGCGCCGGTCCCGCAAAACAAGCTGAAGGACCAAAGTGCGTGGACAGACGCACAATAGAGTCCATGGTGACCCCACCATGGGCATCTGAATCCAATACCTGTTGGGCTTGACTTCGGGCCACAGCAGAGGAATCGGCCGGCAGTCCCTTCCGACTTCGCGGAGTTGAAAACAGGGAAGGCTGAGGCCGATATCCCACGTCCAAATTTGCAAACCCCACCATGGGCATCTGAATCCAAAACCTGTTGGGCTTGACGGCTGAGAGACCACAGCAGAGGAATCGGCCGGCAGTCCCTTCTGACTTCGCCGAGTTGAAGACAGGGAAGGCTGAGGCCGATATCCCACGTCCAAATTTGCAAACCCCTGCTAAAACGGTGGCCGTAAACGTTGCAGACGGAACAGCAGCAGCAGAAGATACGTCGGAAGCTATTGAAACTGGTGGAAAAGCGGAGAGAGCAACAGAGCTCGGCTCCAAAGGAGGAGTCACAGTCCTAATGACAGCCTCAGATGTCGACTGGAGAGGGACAGCAGTCCCGGAACCAGGCAACCCTTCATCGGACATTTCAACAGCTCCCGCAGTATGCACTGCAAGATCCCCGACGGACGGTGTAGAACTCTCACCAGACGTAGACGTGTCGGAAGGCCCCGCACAACAGCGTTCCCCCGAACCACAACACAGTTCACGGAAGCCCAAAAGGTGGACGACCAAGCCCCACAGAGCTCACGGGGTCGACCAGAAGAACACCCATTACATTTGGAGCTTGAAGCATGAGAATCGTCAACATGCTTCGGCAAAAGGCATTGCTCACAAGGAAGCGTCCTGGGCATGACAGAGGTGAGAGAAGTAGAAGGGAAGGTGAACCCAACAGCAATAAGAAGTAGAACATCCCCAACTACTAGAGGAAGGTGGCAAGAAATAAAGGCCCGGTGGGAACACAACAGAACCCAAACACCCAAAAGGGACCCAAACGGCAGAAATTCGATCCTCAACGGAGGGGAGAAATGCTGCCAGAACAGCCCCCCCCCCCCCCCACCCCCACTGTCACCTAACTCCAAAAGCAATAACCAAAAGGATAGCATAAATATGGCAACCGAAAACAAAGACCGAACCGCACGGTACACGAATGTCGCGCGCGAAAACAGAGAAGATAATTACAAAAAATGTGGTTGAATATATTCGAGAATATATAAAAAACACAGCCCTGTTTATTCAATGGTCAGCAGATCCATAATTCAGCACTAGAACATAGCGCTGAATTATAACTGTTTCAGAGCAAACGAAAACGCATCTTCCTAAGATGGCGGAAGAAAAAAGAATGACGCGTTGGTTATTCGCCTGAGAACTGGTACCGGAAGCCGTGCATTTGTAGTAGGAGAAGAATGTCCCCTCCTGGGTGTGCACCGGTCGCACGTGACTCAGTTTGGGCTTATTTTTTCTTGGTGCTTTTGCACCACTTCTCTTTCCCAAATCGCTTGGGAAAGAACAAAATAGAGAGTATACTTTCGAGTTAGGGACTTCCACTGTAATGGAGGCCTGTTGTAAACAATTGTATGGTAGGTTGATAAGAAATTGCTTGCCAAATACAAGGGCACCGGCAGCACTTTAGGGCAGGGTGGGGTGGGGAGGGGGGTCAGACCCTATAACACACGACACATTCACATGAAACTATCAACGGACAATGTAATACTTGCGAGATAAGGTCCTTAGTCGCAATATTGAATCCGGAAACTGTAGACATTTACGCAAGATTCAGCAAGGGATTTATACGCGATCGGATTCGAACTACTGTTATTTGGTTGTTGTCAATGAGCAAAACATAAAGCTGGAAAACAAGTGCAACACCGATCGCCAGATTGATTGTGATATAAAAAAATATGAAAAAACAAGGGTTACGCATCAATGATGCGCGGTCGAGTTTATTTCGCACCTGTCAGGCTTGTAATTATAAGAAAATGTACAGCAAGTAGCGGAAGATCAACCTGACATCGTCACACAGGTTGTTTTTTTTAACTCGATATATACACAGATGAAAACATGTAATATAGGTTTAACACTTAACAAGACTGTCTGCAAATGACCGGGTCATTTCGGTAACCCATACACCGAAACCGTACAATTATGCACAAGCTAGTACGTCTATGGGTTCAAAAGCATCACCCTTCTAGGAACAATGGACATTTACATCTTGCTTCTGGATAGAGGAACACCAGATACTCGGGGCATGACCATGAACCAGTGCTGACTGTTACAGTCAGCATTGGTTCATGGTCATGCCCTGTTAACCTGAGGTTGAACAAGTCATCCACAGAATTGATTCCATGGTGAGATTACAACAAGTTGTCCTAAAACCCTTAAGTACATTGTAATCTCACTCGCTGAACCTTAACCCCAACAGCCTCGTGTATCTACCAATATGTAAACCATGAGAGGTCTTACAGATGAGGATGAGGTGCAATGTAGCAGTTAATTGGTCTGCGTATCATTTTCATTGAAGTTTCAGATGTCGAAGTCTGAAAAAGAAAATCTGTCACCTGAAGCAAATTTTATTTCACAGAAACCGTACAAAACTCAATTTTACAATTTTTTTTTCATAATTCCAGGGGCATAACTCAAACTTGTAGAAGAACAGAAGCAGAAGTCAAACCGGACTTGCATTTTATTGCACGTATGATGATCGAGAAGTGCAGAAGTGTGGAAATAATCGGTCACTTATAACAGATGTTTTCTATTTCAAGGGGGATAACTTTTAAACTACTATAAACAGGCAAACATTAACTGATTAGCAATTAATGGCAATAAATTTGCTCAGTATGATCAAACTTCACCGTTTTCGAACTCATTCAATGCATTGTTAAGAAAGCATCATATACCAAATCCGATAATATTTCTTCAGTTGATTACACAAACAAGATGAAAATGTGCAAAGACTAACTAATTAAGGGCCATAACTTTGCGCAGTATCATCAAAGGGCACCGGTTTTCGAAGTCGTTCAAGACATTGTTGAGAAAGTCTCATATCCCAAATCCTTAATATTTGTTTAAATTATCGCTCTCGTATATAGAGGTAGATGGATGTAAAAGTATGAAAAATACGCAGAAAATTACAACATAAAAGCCGCCATTCAGCCATCTTTAATTTTTGTTCTACAAAATTTGATGTGCATCATACTTTCATAATATCTGATTAATGTTAATAAACAGCTGCGCCATGAGCGCATGATACGCCTGTTATTAATTACAAGAGGGAACCACACAATATGAGTATACATGTGTACTTGTCAGGTTATAACATATACTTGCCACCAAAAAATCATGAAAATTGCTCAAAGTCCAACATGTGGAAAATTGCCTATATTTTGATGAATAAAGTCCCATAACTCTGGAATGACAAATCGGACAGCGACACAAATCGAAAGGGAGATTACTTCTATCAACATATACTTGCAACCAAAAAATCAGGACAATTGCTCTAAGCATTTTCAAGTTATTGTTCGCCATGTGAAAAATAAAGTCCCATAGCTCTGGAATGACTAATCGAACGGCGACACCAACCGAAAGGGAGCTTCCTTCCATCAACATAAACCACCTACCAAACAATCGTGAAAATCTCGCGAAGCGTTCTCGAGTTATCGTACGACGTGTAAAAAATCAACAATTGTCTAAGTAATAAAGTCCCATAACCCTGGAATGACTAATCGAACGGCGACACTTAACGAAAAGGAGCTTCCCTCCATCGATATACATCACCTACCCAAAAATCACGAAAATCTCTCAAAGCGTTCTCGAGTTATCGTACGACGTGTAAAAAATCAACAATTTTCTAAGTAATAAAGTCCCATAACTCTGGAATGACTAATCGAACGGCGACACTAAACGACAGGGAGCTTCCCTCCATCGATATACACCACCTACCCCAAAATCACGAAAATCTCTCAAAGCGTTCTTGAGTTATCGTACGACGTTCGACCGGACGGACAGACGGACGGACAGACGGACAGCGGTATACCATAATACGACCCGTTTTTTTCAAAACGGGCGTATAAAAATGTGAAACAACCAACATCAGAGACATCTTGGAGATACAACTGGTAACGTATAAACATATGAAAACAATTACAACAAAAATGACCGCCATTCAGCCATCTTTTTTTCTACAACATTTGACCTTTATCATATCTTCATAATAACCCGTCTGCAAAGGCAATGAACCCCAAAGTGGCGTCCAAAGTTTTCTTCTCGATGGAATGTGTAAGAGTAACATCTCCTGACTACGAAAAAGTCTAATGGACGTCTAGCAGTAATTATCCGCAGTTTACCCTTTACCCAACGCAGACGATATCAAAATTTATTGCTTTAACTATAATTGTTCGAAATTTTTCAAAAAATTTCAACAAAACCATATCATGTCACCCCTCGTTGGAACGAGCTCGACGAGCTCGTTCCAGCGAGAGGTCACATGATATGGTTTTGTTGAATGTTTTTGGAAAAATAATATTTTTTCAACTGCTGAATTTGCATATTACGCGGGCTGATGCGGCCGATTCGTTGGGTAAAGGATTAAAGTGGCATCGTCATTTCACGGACTGGAATGTTTGACTGCGGCTAATACAACAGTCTGGGTGCATACCAGAGGTTGCATCTGAGCCTATATAAATTTCATAATCAGATGCATACCTCCTAAAATGGGAATAAAAGATGGAAAGTCGTCCGGAGACGCCTACAATACCTGCAGGGTGACTTTGTACAGCTGTTGATCAGATGTGAACACAGTAAAACTCTGTCCTGTCTTCATCGTAAGCTTTTGGGCCTTTTTCATAGCAGTGGCAATAGTTTCGGGACCGGTCGGTGTCATGTCGATCAATGGGAGATATTCGGCTCCAGTTCGACATTCGGGGAACATTCCAGACTCACGAGATAACGAGTTTTATACTCGTAAAATCCTGGATAACTTTCCTTTTGCAGAACATCACTGAAGAATGCAAAATCGGTCGCTGTGGCCCTTCGTGTTGACAGTGCTGTATAACAAAGAATTTGGAGCATCGGGATGCATCTTTTTGCGTGAGAAATAGGCATATCCGGGAGTTTCGGGCGACCCGTGATAACGAACAGCATCCAACTTACAGTCAACAGTCTCTGACGTTTCAATTTTTTTAAGTCGCGGGAGTCGACTGTGTTGCGACTGGGTTGCGTCATTTGCTTCAGTTAAAAAACCGACCAGAGAATGGATACTAAGTTTTCCATTCTGATATGCATTGTCAGCATCGAAATTAACTACCACTACTTGTATTAGCCCACCGTCAGAAATAGATAATGGTATTAAGTCAACATTCACGCTAAAAACTAAAGTGTTAAAAACTACACTTGAAGTGCTGTATTTAACACTTACTAAGTGCTGAACTAGCACTTTGTTCAAGTGTAGATATCCCAGAACTTGACAGGTGTTACAATAATACCACTTGACAAGTGTAATGTCGCGACACTTGAAAGGAAACAACGCAGATGACGCGGATCAGGCTCGAACACTCGAGCCTGATCCGCGTCATCTGCGTTGTGTCCTTTTAATTATGTACCCACTAAGCGCAAATCAAATTATGGACGATTCTGGAATAACCACCAATGCTAGACACATGGGAAGTGCCATCCATTCAAGTTTCAGATGTCTGACGATTGTAATGTCTAAGTGCTTAAAGCATTGCACTTTGAGTGTTAAAATCAAACCCTAAGAGTTAGAATGGGTTTAACACCTTGAAAGTGTCAGTTTTAACACTTTAGTTTTTAGTGTGTACCCAATGCTTTGAGACGGTTTCGGACAATACTGTTGCACAAATGCCTGCCGGGGAGCCAGAGGCGTTTCAAAACCCCACTTGAAGCAAAGGGTTCACGGCTAACTAGGCATGCCAGATTCCGATCTTCCCGAGGAGATGTCTTTTGGGTTTGTCCGGGCATTGCTCGGTCCTTAACATCGTTGGTTTGTTGACGTTTTCGGACAAGTCTGCTGATGACAGAATAATTATAGCCAAGTTGCCTTCCAATAGCTTTGAATGACATGCATGTTGCAAACAAGCCAACGATTTTCCATCTTAGTGCCTCTGACAGTCTCCTCCTTACAATATCAACAGTTATTGATAAAAGAAGTGACAAATTTTCTTGTTTGATACCCAGTCACTGCATGTGGATGACAGTTGTTTTTTTCGTGACATTCGTGGGAAGCATCCTTCTCGTGGACGAGGGGATGTGTTTGGGGTACGCTATCAACTAGAAACATAATGTGTCACAAGATGAAATACACTGCAAGACATAGCAATCATTAAAACATAATAATCAGTGAGAGCAACTTCACTATCATGAAACATTACAGGGGGGGGGGGGGGGGGGGGTGCGTAATTAAGTTCCAGGTGTATAAAAGACTCGAATCCGGACGAAAATGACCCGACAGGGAAATTATTGGGGGCCAATGGGGGGGGGGGGGGGGTTTACCGCTACACCTCTCCCATAGTTACGCCACTGTTTATTGATGAAGGAAATTGAACAATAAAGAGTATTACTTACTCGTGATGTTTAACAAATAAGTAATTATGTGGGACATAGCCCTCTTTCCCATCACACATGGCTTTGTACCAATTGTTATCACCATCTCTATTTAACACTAGAACCTAAATGAAAGGAATAAAGGAAACGCATATAAGGCACACTACATGAAAAATGAATGTGTTAGTGGCCTCGTAGCTACGGTAGCTTACCCGAACTTTAACCCAGACTTTGAGATTAATGTCATAATTACCTAACTTGATATTGCATGCAAGTTATGAGTCATTATTACTTTTTGTTATCCTTCAGAAACAAACTTAAAAAGAGAACAGATAAGCCAAATACGCTATTCTAGACAGCTGACCGTGACAGAAATATGATATTCACACTTACTCATCATACAAAATGCCATGCTACAAGAAAATTGATCCATAAATGTAACCTGTCTAGTGTTCTGAAGAGCTCCAAGATGACTGCTGTGGCAGTCTTAGAAGATAGCCGCCGGGTGGCCCATAAGACTACGGACTGTTCATCATTTCTGTAGGGGCACTAATGAACCATAACAGCCTTTAAATCATGCTGCAGTTATATATATATGACTATATATTTTGGAAACTTATATAGAATATACACTCTATACTGCAAAACATATAGGTTCTCTTTAGAACCAAAACTGGTTCTAACCTTGTCCCTGAGATGGAACCAGTTCTGTTTAAACAGTATTTATTTCAAATCAAATAAATGTACCAAGATTACCATTCAATTTTAACAGAATATTACATGAACTGAAGTAGATTCAGCAGTAAACTTGGAGCTCATTCAACGCTGTCGCCAAACATTTTGAAACAAAGGAGATATGAACAGTTGGCATATCGAACCAGTTTTGGTTCTGTATAGAATCAAAACTGGTTCGATATGCCAACTGTTCATATCTCCTTTGCTTAATAATGATTTGAGACAACCTCGTAAAAGCTCTAAACTTACGGCTGAAACCCCTTTAATTTCTGTTTAATTTTGTTAATATTTAATGTTAATCTTTATAAATTTATTTGATTGAAATAAATACTGTTTAAACAGAAATGGTTCCATCTCAGGGACACGATTAGAACCAGAGTTGGTTCTAAAGAGAACCTATATTTTTTGCAGTGTAGAAACCAACCCAAATCAACGAGTATGAACTGAATTGTTC
The DNA here is from genome assembly GCA_031216915.1 of Pictodentalium vernedei. Taxonomy (NCBI): domain Eukaryota; kingdom Metazoa; phylum Mollusca; class Scaphopoda; order Dentaliida; family Dentaliidae; genus Pictodentalium; species Pictodentalium vernedei. The sequence continues at coordinate 853,335,492 of CM062297.1, forward strand.
TTCAACCCTTTACCTAATATGAAAAGCAGACGACACTTGCAAAAAAAAATTCTTGAATAACTAATTTTTCTCATTTTGTGTCTCAAAAACATAGGTTATGACCCCTCATTGGAACGACCCGTTCCAAAGAGGGGTCGTAACCTATGTTTTCGAGACAAAAAATGAAAAAAATAATGAAAATATTTTGGCGATTTTTGTGAATAGCGCTGGCCGGTTTTGGCCGTTATGGGTAAAGGGATAACCCAACTGACTTTAGTTTGCAAATAATATTCCTTAAACAGCAAGATGCAAGAATACCCAAGGCAATTTCACAGATCTGTTTATCATGTGAAATTCTTGGGATTTGGAGAGGGGGTGGGTGGGTTGTTATCGGGCACTGATAGCCGACGCGGAATTCTCACACTGCTGGTTTCTAAGCCACTGGCGCCAATAACTGCAAATAAGCAACAATTTTCATTTGGGATGTGGAAATGGGTGGGGTGATGGTGGTGGTGGTGGCGGTGGTGGTGGGGGTGGTCTCTTCTGCATACCCTGCAAACATTTTCCAATAATTAAAAATTTTAAGCCTCAAATTACTGACAGTCGGAAATTTCCTGCCCAATGGTAGAGTGTCTGTTTCGAATTGGAATTTGATGATTTGTTTAATCATATCACAAGAAATTTTCTAACTGAAATTAATATTTCGTTCCTCAAGTGTATGGCCGGTGTAACAGGAATTGAAGTCCGTAGGAAAATTAGTCCCTCTGGACTATTATTCCGCGGAATTATAGTCATAGGTCTAACATTTCTAGGAATAGTAGTCCGCCGGACTACTATTCCTAGAAATGTTAGACCTAGGACTATAATTCCGCGGAATAATAGTCCAAAGGGACTAACGTTCCTACGGACTTCCATTCCTTTTACACCGGAGTGCATTTTGTAATATCCAAAATATTCAGAAATGTACACGACAGTAGGTAAAAATCTAAAGTTCTCAGCTCAAGTGGAAAGCAGTTTTGATAATTGACGTCATAAATAATGAAGATTGATTGGAGAGATTCTCACCTAAAGCCAGCAAAAAAATTATAATTAAGAGTCACGTCGCCGTTTCAAATTAACAAGCACGTTATTAGGTGGCTGGATGAATTTGTTTAATAAGTAAGTGTTACAAATTGACAAGCATACATAGAATGGAGTTGTTTGTATAGAGTGCAGATAACTAATTATACTACATTGTCTTGAGTTAACCCTTTACCAATCGTAACGGCAATAAGAAATTATAGCAAGGCTATGCAAAAAAGGACGATGAAAAAAATCCAGAGCTGCTAGTAACTACCTGATGATATTTTTTATATTTTAAAATTTTAATCTCAAATGGAAAGGATAATCTTTCAAGTCATGTTTACAGAGTGCTAGTTCAAGGTTCAGGGTGGCAGTTTCCTGAATGCAGAGATTGCCTCCGATCCAAGGTTATGCCACTATACACTGCTAAAACTGTATTTCTCAGAATTCCTGCCGTAAAATTTAGCCTTATATATGAGAGTGAGACCATACCAAATGAGTAATGTTACAGTAGCTATTAGTAAATGAAGCCTAAAATAATCAAACAGTTAGAAAATGAAAGAACACAAAGGTTAGAAAAAGACCAGAAATTAACATTTGACAATTCCACAGCTGGTCCTTTTTAAAAATCAAACCAAACGTTGAAAGAAATATTTATAAACTTTAAAGACTTATGCAGTGTTGTTGATTTGGAAACACAAGGAGAGCTGAAAACAACACTTCTAAAAATGGCAAGAAGAGTTATTGCACTCACTCTTCTCAATTTCTTTAAGAGTAAAAATATTTTTCATAATCTTATTGATTAGGAATAGAATTTACCTTACACGAGTACTACAGTGACTGTAGAACTAGTCTATTTAAGAAATTCATCGACAATCCCTTTCTCCCTTTGTTGAATGATTGCTTTTACTTGTTTACAGTTACTGAATGCCCACATGGAGAGGTTAATGCAATTCGTGAATCGATTGATTGTCCATATTCAAGGCCTGCATAAAGTAACCCTTTACCTAAGGAAATGGAAATTTTTTTATATTGTAATTTTTTGCTTCCAAAATATAGCTGATGACCACTCATTGGAACGAGTACATTGCGCTCGTTCCAATGTGAGGTGATAAGCTATGTTTTGGAAGCAAAAAATGAAATTTTTAGTTATACGAGAATATTTTTTTACAAGTGGTGTCTGCTACTAGCATTAGGTAAAAGGTTAATCGACCCCCAATGAAAAGCGAGACAAACTATAAACAATAGCATCATTGAATATTAAATGCACAAGGTGACCAAATGGTGCGATTTGTTTGGTCAGTATGTGAAATACATAATGCCAGTTGTAATACTTACATTCAGTAGTACATGTAAATATTATTATTATGTGACGTTTTGTTTTCTAACCAATCTTAATTTATTACTGCAATATTTACCCAAAAGAAGTTCGGAACATATCGAAAACGCACGAACAGTTTGGAACTTCTGCAGATGCACTTCAGCTGTCAGCGTTAATTAAAGTGACACAACCGTTTGCAGGTATACGCTTTACATCTCATTTGCATGTTTTAATCGGTGTGATGGAGAAGCGCGAAAAAGGGAGCTTCTTGTTTCCATTTCAGAAGCGCAAAGAAGCGCGAGTGCGATAAAGCTCCTCAAATCAACAACACTGATTATGTGTCAACCAAATGGTTTAGATCCGTAGTGCATTGTGGGTCCATAGATTGAATTTGGTCAAAATTGACCCGATAGGTCGCCCGTTGCTAGGGAGGCACGGTGGTTGCTAGGGAAACAAACTGACATCATTACCGACTCCTTGGTTTGAATCCCTGATGCATTGCCCCCACATATAAAATTTAGTCAAAATTGGCCCAGTAGGTCGCCCGTTGCTAGGGAGGCACGTTGGTTGCTAGGGAAACAAACTGACATCATTACCGACTCCTTGGTTTGAATTCCTAGTGCATTATGGGTTCATATATCAAATTTGGTCAAAACTTGCCCAATAGGTCGCCCGTTGCTAGGGAGGCACGCTGGTTGCTAGGGAAACAAACTGACATCATTACCAACTCCTTGGTTTGAATCTCTGGTGCATTAAGGGTCCACGTATCAAATTTAGTCAAAATTGGCTCAGTAGGTCGCCCGTTGCTAGGGAGGCACGTTGGTTGTTAGGGAAACCAACTGACACCTTTTTCGATTATTTTGTTTTGATCCCTATTGCATTGTGGATCCATATATCAAATTTGGTCGAAATTGGCCCAAGAGGCCGCCCGTTGCTAGGGAGGCACGTTCGTTGATAGGGAAACAAACTGACATCATTACCGACTCCTTGGCTTGGACCCCTGTTGCATTATGGGTCCATATATCAATTTTTGGCCATAATCAGTCCAATAGATGGCCTGTTGCTAGGGGCGTTGCGAGTTGCTTGGAACGTCACATGGTGTTGTAAATTGTAAATTAGTCTGACTCCCGGTGTATTATGGGAGAATATCTCAATAGCACCTCCACGCCCCTCCCCTGTTACTTCCCTCAACTGATGGTTCACTCACTTTATCCAATTGTTATCCGAATGTTCCTTTGAGAACAATTATATTGTCCCTTTTTGTTCTTGGGAAGATTCCTCGAATAAGAGCCGTTCTCGTAAAGTCTCTTCTCGGGCGTTCCTTCCGGAGAATAAAAAAAAGTGTTTATAATAATATGAAATTTAGGCAAACCTAAAAGCGAGCGAAAGTGATGCATTAGGCCTAAAGTGCTGTAGGCCTACATTTACTGGTAAAGAATAGGGGACCAACCAAATTTCGAGATAACTATTTTTATCTGCGTTTTGATTGGAAGATATTTTCCAGTCCTCTGATTGAAAGATAATTTTATCATTGCTTTGATTGGAAGATATATTTATGGCGTCGTTGTTTTCCGGAATTTATCCAAAGAGTTAAGGAAATTGCTGCGTTCATTTTTATTTTTTCACAAATAGCGAGTAGCATTTATTGTAACTGTTACCAACTGTTAGTATCCACAAGAAGAAAATACAGCAGTGCTGTGCAAAAAAGGACGATGATAATATGCCAATGCAGTTTTACTGAAAAGGTCATCTTTAAAATAATACGACTGAGTATCACAAATGTAGTTTCATGATTCTGACCAGATTTTTATATAGGACGTTTCGGCCCCAGATCAATGGACGATTCGGACCATGTTTCTGGCCGATTCGGACCAAACTATTGGACGATTCGGACAATGTTTGTGGACGATTTAGACCAGGTTTCTGGGCAATTTGTCCAACAGACACACAAACTACACAACCCAGAACAGACATACACTCTTCACAAGACAGCACAGACTTGTCGTTTGAATTAAATAGGCCTAGAGCTTTATGTGCCAATTTCAATAAACCATTTTCATTAATTTCACTGAAGAAAATACCGACGTACCGGTATTGTTTGTAGTTATCACAACAGATAATTCTGAGAGTAGTTATGAAACAGCTAATTCTGTGCTTCTGGGTTTTTTGCAATGCATTTTGGATCCGCATACCGAATTTGGTCAAAATCGGTCCAGTAGTTAGCCCGTTGCTAAGGGGGAGCTGTGGTTGATAATGACGTCACGTGGCGTCAACATTGATCTATCTGTTTTCATTTGCAATGCATTTTGGGTCCGTATACTGAATTTGGTCAAAATCGGCCCATTAGTTACCCCGTTGCTGAGGGGGCACTCTGGTTGCTAGGGAAGTCACGAGACGTAAACTTTGATCTGTCTGTTTTCATTTGCAATGCATTTTGGGTCCGTATACCGAATTTGGTCAAAATCGGCCCAGTAGTTAGCCGTTGCTAAGGGGGTGCTCTGGTTGCTAGAAAAGTCACGTGACGTCAACATTGATCTGTCTGTTTTCATTTGCAATAGATTTTGGGTCCATATACCGAATTTGGTCAAAATCGGCCCAGTAGTTTGCCCGTTGCTAAGGGGGCGCTCTGGTTGATAGCGAAGTCACGTGACGTCATCATTGATCTATCTGTTTTCATTTTCAATGCATTCTGGGTCCATATACCGAATTTGGTCAAAATCGGCCCAGTAGTTAGCCCGTTGCTAAGGGTGCGTTCTGGTTGCTAGGGAAGTCACGAGACGTTAACATTGATATATCTGTTTTTATTTGCAATGCATTTTGGGTCTGTATACCGAATTTGGTCAAAATCGGACCAGTAGTTAGCCCGTTGCTAGTAGCTAGCCCGTTGCTAAGGGCGCGCTCTGGTTGCTGGGGAAGTAACGAGACGTCAACATTGATATGTCTGTTTTTATTTGCAAGGCATTTTGGGTCCGTATACCGAATTTGGTCAAAATCGGCCCAGTAGTTAGCCCGTTGCTAAGGGGGGCACTCTGGTTGCTAGGGAAGTCACGTGAGTCATCATTGATCTATCTGTTTTCATTTGCAATGCATTCTGGGTCCGTATACCGAATTTGGTCCAAATCGGCCCAGTAGCTAGCCCGTTGCTAAGGGTGCGCTCTGGTTGCTGGGGAAGTCACGAGACGTCAACATTGATATGTCTGTTTTTATTTGCAATGCATTTTGGGTCCGTATACCGAATTTGGTAAAAAACTGGACCAGTAGTTAGCCCGTTGCTAAGGGGGCGCTCTGGTTGCTAGGGAAGTCACGCGACGACACCATTGATCTATCTGTTTTCGTTTGCAATGCATGTTGGGTCCATGTATCAAAATTGGTCAAAATTGACCCAGTAGTTTGCCCGTTGCTAGGGGTGTGCTTTACTTGCTATGGACGTCACGTGACATAATCAGTGACCCATTAGCCCCCATCCCCCCCTCCCCCACCCAATATATTAAGGATCCCTTCACCCAATGAGGGTGAAAGCAATGGTGGACAGTCACCGCTTGTTCTAGCTTCCGAGTATCCTTGAAAAAATAGAACCTCATTTGTCCCCGGTTCCTTTGGGAAAAAATCCTAAATGTTTAATCAGCCAGAGTCATTCTCGTGAAGTCTCATCTCGTTAACTACTTCCTACGAAAATAAATCATTTCTTCAATTACGAATGTCAATTTCCGCCATGCGCAAACTTGTCAGCGTCCTTGTGTACCACTTCCGTTGAAAATTTTTGAGCTTGATGCCTTTGAGATAAGATTAGCTTTGAGTTCATACAAACGGTACATACGTGTTGCCTAATAGCTTGCGAAGCAAGCGATCCTTCGGATCGCTTGCACGCGTCCCTGCGGGTCGCTTTCGCTCGCTATAAAGGACTCTCGAGTTCAGACGCCTCCGGCGTATGAACTCGAGCGTCTACGGCGCAATCGTCCTTAAAAAAACTCGGCCAGCGCTATTCACAAAAATCGCCAATTAATATAACAATAAGATGATTTTGGAAGGCATTATGGTTCATTAGCGGCCCTGCAGCAATGATGAACAGCCCGAGGGTTTACGTTAATAAGCCCAAGGGCTGTTCATCATTGCGGCAGGGCCGCTAATAAATCATGATGCCTGACAACAATCATGCTATTACTATTATTACCACTCCCTGTTACAGCTAACATGAATCTAAAAATAGCCGGGCCGCGGGCTGCTAATGGCTAGTTACACCTTTATCGCCCGTCGAATGACGTCACTGAAATTATGGAGTTTTAACGGGCCTCCAAACTTATGTTAATCGACTAGTAACTTATAGATTGAGTGGTAATAATATAACAAGAACATGTCCTTTTGAGGGCGTTATGGTTCATTAACGGACCTAAAAAATGATTAACAGCCCGAGGGCCACTTAAAGGCCCGAGACGTTAATGGTCCCGAGAGCTGTTAATCATTTTTCGAGGGCCGTTAATGTAACATGACGCCCGAAAAGGAATATGTTATTACTATTATTACCACTTACCAAAGAACGCCATTTCAAGCCACTGCAGACATTTTTGATTTAGAAATAGAAGAACGCCACTTCAAGCCACTGAGACATTTTTGATTTAGAAATAGAAGAATCGGATTGTCGTCTGTTTATTTACAAACAAAGGTCAAAGTTCAAAGTTGAGTACAATTTATTTGGATGTCTCGAAAATAGGATTGCTGGAATTTGGCTGAAGCGCTTTAACTACAAACTCACGCCGTTATTTACAAAATGAGATTATTTATCGTATCAGTACTCACCACCACTTAATAATCCGAAATAAATCATGCTTTAATCCGTTTTGTTGGAATAAATGGACAACAAAATTTCGAGCACATTGTTGTCATTTTTTCCGGAACATAAATTACCCACAATTCTGGGCTAGCGGGCCGTTTTCATTATTAACGCTATTTTTGCGGGCTGTTATTGAGTCTTATCGTCCACCTCAGATCATTTTAATAACCCAAGGAGAACCCTATAAAGTGGTAATGATTTTCATTATTTATTCATTTTTGTCTCAAAAACATTGGTTATGACCCCTCTTTGGAACGACCTCGTCGAGCTCGTTCCAATGAGGGGGTCATAATCTGTTTTTGAGACAAAAAATGAAAAAATTAGTTCTTCGAGAATTTTGTTTGCGTGTGTCGTCTGCTTTTCATGTTAGCTAAAGGGTTAAGTTGGAACTCGATCGCTGTCACCGTCTAGGTAACTAATGTAAACAGTCAGAGATATTTTAGCGATATTTAGGATAATTAGGATAAGGAGAAAAAATCTAAGAAGGCAGGCGCTATGTAATTAATTAGTGAAGTAAAATGTGAAATTTATTTATTTATTTATTAGGGTTTAACGACACTTTAACAGCCATGGTCATATTATGCCGGTGATAGTTTTAAGGGTGGAGGAAGCCGGGGTACCCGAAGAGAACCACCTAGCAACGACGAGCAGTTGTCAGCTCTCCAAAATCGTAACCCTGAACTCTGCACCACGGCACAGGCAGGATTAGATTAGTTGAAGACATGCGCACCATCGACGTGCAGTACGCCGTAGTACACAGCGACATCGTGCCCCCATGTAGACAATCGGGATTAAGTGCCTTGCCCAAGGACACAAAGCCGGAGCGCGAATCAGTCGCTGAAAAGGAAAATGCGAGATAGTTTTCGTTTCGCTGTTAGGCGTGGGATCTACGATTACATGGACTGAAGAAGAAAAGGTCAGTACGTAGTATAATTTAGAGTAGATATTCGACTCGGTGAAAGAGTTTTTTGTTATAAGTTACAAATTTATCAAGTATAGATCGAAGGGGTTATTATTAATGCCCTAATAGGCGCGCATGAATAAATGATCCCGGAGACCGAATGCTGGGTTCATCTACACGTGGTAGTAATGTAATTGTCAAGGAATAATCAGAAGATAGTTGGAGAAATAGAATAAATAAATGAACGAATACGTGAGAAGAGTTGAATAAATAAATAGACGATAGAGCTGAAACGGTTAACCGATTAATCGATTAATCAATGATCAACAGCTTGATCGATCCAACAAGTAATTGATCGATTAACCGTTTCTTTTGAACTACTGTGTTGTATGGGTTAACAAAGGAACAAACTTGCTCCAAAACAGGCAAACATTGTCAAACTGACTCACACCAATTACATGAGACAGAGTAAAGCATGTAAGTTACTTGCTGACATACTTGTTTACTTGCATGGTCATCATACTGTATCAGTGGCTGGAAATGGTCATTCTTAACCCTTTACCCATTGCGGGTAGCAGACGATACATAAAAAATAAATTCATGAATTACAAAAAAATTTCAGTTTTTGTCTCAAAAACATAGCTTATGACCCCTCATTGGAACGAGCTCGTTCCAATGAGGGGTCATAAGCTATGTTTTTGAAACAAAAATTGAAAACACAATAAATTTGAATGGAGATTTGTGAGAAAGGCCCAGTCGGTTTTGTTTGTTACGTTGGGTAAAGGGTTCATGCTGTAAACCATCAACGGTGTGGCAGTTATTCAGATATCTATTTGAACAAGTGGTTAATCGGTTAACCAAGGTAAATCCACGTGATTACTCGATCAAGAAAACCCCTTAACCGTTTCAGCTCTAATAGACGAGTAAATCATTGCAGGGATAAGTAAATGGGCGAATTAGTGTATTTTCCATAACATACTTGGAGTTAGACTATATCGCGTATCTCCTGTTCTGTTTGTTATTCAATTATAAACAACCACTGAAATTAAAGAATAGATGAAGGAGCAAATTTTCGCATTGCTACCTTATCGGTGGGTCTTCATTTTCCCTTGATTTAACTCAAAAGCTCACCGTTGTTGTCATTTTACTCCAGCAGCCAACATGTTTGTTTACCAATGACGTAACGGATAGCTTAATCTATTTTTACCTGAGAGTTTCGAGGTTGTTGCAAGGAGTTGTGTTTTGATGGATTTGAATACAGATCAAAACATAAATCTGAACCGTTCCACAACATCGGTATGTTTGTTGCGAAATTCGGGCCCAAGTGAAACTTACGATCACAAAGTGATGACCGTTTCTGTAAAATAGATAAAATACGACGGAAAATAACTGTTGAGGCTTTCTAAATAAAATTTTGAAGTTCACACTGATAAATTTTGTAACAGCTTTAGAAACATTGTGCACGAAAGCAGACTTGTGAATGATTTAATAATGTCTTTCTGCCAAAAATTCCTTTTTCGATGAACATTCTTTAACAGGGTCGAAGTTTATCGCCGATTGGGGTGGGGATAAACCCTATATTTTTCAGTATATGGGGTTTATCCCCACCCTAATCGACGATAAAACACTGATTTCAACAGATTTCTGATTGAAGACCAAAACACTGATTTCAACAGATTTCTGATTGAAGAACCAAATTATGTACCGTTTTTAGTTAGTTAGTTATTGGTGTTTAAAGCCACATATTTCCGCACAATGGCTAATCCTGACCACGACAGTTTTACGGATGGCGGAAGCCGGAGTACCCGGAGAGAACCATCGAACAATGGCAAGCAACTCGCAGCTCCACAACATGGTAACTCCACACAAGCAGGGTTAGCATTGGTTAAAGACAGGTGCTCCATCCACGAGGAGCAGTACGCCTTAGTACACAACGCCACCATGCCCCAACGTGGGCAATGGGGTGAAGTGTCTTGCCCAAGGACACAACCCGGTTGCCGCAGGTGGGATTCGAACAGAGTAGCTCTCGGCTTGCAGCATGCACCGCTACCAACTGAGCCACCGCGCCCCCATGTAACGTTTTTGCATCCAACGCGGATTACTTATCGAAAAATCAAGCTTTAAACTATGTTGCTGTCAGAATACCGGCCTTTACTTCCATTTCGCCAAATTTACCAACAAGAGACCTAAAACAAAATTCCCCTCGAGCCAAGAACAAAAAATTCTCTCAAAAAACTATGAGTGGTCTTTGGGTGATGCCCCCCCCCCCCCACCACCACCTGAAGTCCACTCCGGCACTGTCCTGCCATTGAACTGCGTAGAATATAATTAAGTCAAACGAATCGCATTGAAATCAAGTTTTGGGAAATGGGCTAACCATCTTTGGTTTATCGCATATATGTGTCTTGCAAGGAAACAGATTCAAGACAGTATGGGGTTGGGATAGCTGGCGGCAGGTCCTCGATCTAGCACCACTGACTGTGTACACGATGCTCACAAAAATATGCACTCCACCTGACATATAGACACACGTTTCAATTTTTCTCTGCCAGTGAATTTATAGCCCATACTCTTTGAAGTCTGGGCGGAGCATATAACTTGAACTAAATTTTAAAAGATTAACCTGACTATCCAGGACGTGTCATGTTTCGACCCCCCCCCTCCCCGAGATCGTGCCACATTGGAGGGGAGGGGGGGGGGGAGCTTAATGGGAAACCTAGGAAGGACGTCATAGTCACGTGACCCAGTTACGCCAAGTTAGTCACGTGACCCAGTTACGTCAAGTTTGGTTGATGTGCTAGCCCGCGTGAGCGGCCATCTTGTGGCGTCATTTCATAATGATACGCGGTCTTAGTGCGCATGCGCAGCTCGTGTTGTTAGGGTGATACGCTGTTCCGTCGGGCATTTTGTATACTGGCTTTCCTCAAATACCAAAATGAGTCGAAGAGCAGTATGTTCGAGTCACTCGAACGAGCAATTGTTCTATAGCTCATTTGCTCGATGGGATTCGAGTCGCTTGAGCAATGACTTTTCAGTAACTCTTCGATGGATTCGTGGCTTTAAGAATCATATAGGCTTTCGTTATACACACAGGAAGATAACTCTGCATACATGTTATGGGAAACCAAGCACTGGTGATTATAAGGCTTGGACGAGGGAACGAACTAGAGCTAGTTTGGGCTAGACATACAGCTAAGCTAGTGTTAGAGTAGTATCTGTAATAGGCACAAAAATAGGGTTCTTGGAAAATCTGGACCAGTACTTTAGTGTAATAGAACATACTCTCGATCCTATAGCACTACGTGCTACTAAAAAGCCTAGATGGGGAGTACAAGTCCGTTACGGTTGTTTTGGGCGCATTTTGGTGATTTGGAGGGATAGTCGGCTTGTTTGTGGTAATTATATAAAGTAAAATTACTCTTATACAAAGGGACGTACCTGTTATTGAAAAAAGAAGGATTCGTGAGGAATCCGTATCAAATAGTCGTTTTGTGTGGTTTGGATGGATTGGTGGGTCTTTCTGGGTAATCAGATTTACTCCTATTCAAACGAACAAACCCTCCGCACATACCCCCGTCTTGGTGTAAGCCATTCAGGCTCATGGCAACCACGTGCTACCTTATAAACCAAGATGGCGGCCTCCATCAGACAAAATGGCCCACAGAAATACTATCACCTTAACAACACGCGCTGCGCATGCGCACTAAAACCACGTGTCATTATTGAGATGACGTCACAAGAGGGCCGCTTCCGCGGGCTACCATGACAATCTAACATGACGTAATTGGGTCACATGACTGTGACGTAACTTCTCAGGTCCCCTCACTAGGTTCCCACAATGTGGCAAATAAGGCCAAGTGGCCGAAAGCTCCAGTTACTGATTGATTTTATTATATAAAATGTCACACTATCTGCCTACCCACTGAAAAATGTTGACAGGCTGAATGGGAACATAGTTTATTAAGTGGCCAAAAAGCCCTCGGGGATTGAATTTTTTTCCAATTTTCCCAGGGATACTCCCCGCCGCCATCTATAATTCTATTAGCATCCCACCTTAGGTCTTCGGCATGTATGACGCCCCTTGCTTAAGTATATCCAGAGGGGAGACACATTTGAGCCGCCACTGGACCCAGTGGAAGTAACGCAGGTATGTTGAAATATTAGACAGTCGAGATAATAATTCATAGCTTAGGGTTTTTAAAAATTTCGTTGTAATTAACTACAGTATTGTTAGAAGTTTGTAGGGATTTATCCAAACGATGTATCGAACCCAGAAATAGAGACAACCAAAGGTAAAAAAAACACCGTTAGAGAAAGAGTCATGGGGATTGTAACCAAAGTTGGCGGGAGTAGGTCAAAAGAAAGAGGTCTTTGTGTGACCTGCGTAACAAAGAGAAGACAGGTTTTGAAGAGTACCTTGACAATGGCACCATTGTAAGGGGAGGGGTGGTCACTGTTGTTCAAGCTGAGATCGCGATCACTGGAGATTAGAGGGAATTGGGAAAGACGGTGGAAAAGGAGAGCCAATGTTTAACTTGGGCGTAGTGGTGACCTTGGAATACGTTTTATTAGGAAGTCCAAAATCTCAATCTTCTAGATCAAAATTCACTGGGAGTAGTATAATGAGGACGTGGGGTGGGAGAATAAAGGACGTGGTTAGTGGTTGACACAAATGCGATGGTTAGTATGCTTATTGGAGGGATTGTGAAGAATGGGGGTACAGAGTGTCTTCAAGCAGTTCGTCTCAGTATTGGGAGGAAAGATGCGTGGGAATCGGGAGGCAGTTGGAAGCACATGAGTCACCAAAACCTTCTCAACTGAGAACCACAGCAAATCAGCGGCCAGCCAAACTGTTATTAATGGTATATCGACCCACGTATATAGTGTCAAAGCCTCATCCATCTATGGGGTTCGATCATCTAATGCTATGGGCACACGGGCCTTACATTACACGTATTTACTCCAGCTTAATTCCGGGAAGCATACAATGTTTTATTGCAGTTGACTGATACCAGACGAGACCGCTCGAACACATTCAGTCAGGCACCTCTACAAAAGCGATCGTCTTTTCTTCCAATTACAAGGTTCGAAAGGTAGCCTGGGTTCTCTAGAAACCCTCCAGCGGATCAGATTTTTAAAAATGTTCCCGGGGAGGGTTCCCTTAATCCCACCAGTAGGAGAAGACACGCTCACGAACATCCACACCAGGGCTACGCACGTAACTACTTTTCGGGCAAAATATTCCAGCCCCCCCCCCCCCCCCCCCCCTCCAGCCATGGAAAAAAGTTGTCCCGTTCGTCTATATACGCCTGTGCTGGGTATAATCAGTGAAGTCGAAATATGATTAATATTATATAAATACTCTGATCAACTTTGCCAAGTGATTTCTCCCTGAGAAGATTTATCAGGTGCATGCTGAGAAATGGTGGGGGCGAGGGGGGGGGGGGCAACGTGATCACGTAGTGACGTATTCGTGACGCCCCCCCCCCCCCCCCTTACAATTTTCCAATAAACTTTCTAGTATTCGTCAGGGTTGTATTCGAAGATGCCAATTCTCTCATGCTATTAGTTATATACTTTCTTAAAAGAAAATTGGTTACTTTGACTTGTGTCGGGTTATAGCGAAAACGGCACCGTGTGAAAACGGCACCTGGAAGAAACGGCACCGAGTGAGCGAAAACGGCACCAATTGATTGTGGCGAGAACGGCACCAGTTCCGATGGCGAAATTAATTCATTTAAATTTTGCCTTTTTCTGTGTTTCGTTTTGAAACTGCGCTTTTAGCCTAAGGCTCTCTAATAAATTTGTTGAATATTGAGCAGTAAAAAATGAGAGGATATATCTCCCCTCCCAACTATCTCATGGTTTTCTCATAGTTTTCTTGTTGTTTAGCAGTGACTTCTAAACATTAAAAGCAATAACACCCCTCCCCCAAACCCATCCTTTATTCGGCCCTGGAATCTATCCAACCTGGATTCACAAATCTTTATTATTTGATGCAGAAATCAGAATCTTGTGTGTGTGTGCGGGAGGGGGGGGGGGGAGTCCGAATTCAAATGACGTGCCAAGGTAAAAAATTAAAACAAGGTCTTTTAGGCCATATTTGGATGGGGGCAGTCCAAACCCAAGAAATCCGGACACCTGTGCCAAACCGAAAGTAACGGGCCCCGGATTTCACACGGTGCTGTTTTCGCCTGTCCCCGTGTCACTGTCACACAAACAATCAAAGCCGAAATGGAGGTCTGTAGCAATATTCTACTGAGGGCAGTTGTCGGCAAGACATGACAAATTTGGAAAACTGCTACGGCACGAATTAATTAAATAATTTACGTCACGACTACAATGCATGTATATTTTATTTATTCACTAATTCACTAACGCGTTTTGAACAAGACTTGACTTTTATTTTGAACCATCATCACGACTAACTGATATTCCAACTTCGTCAAAACACTCCTTCTGCAAAGGCAAGCCGTGAAAATTAAAATTTTACCTGTTCTGAAATGGACCGTCCCAGTTACGTCACTTGTGCATTGTTGCAAAATGGACGCTCTTCCGAAAATACACACAAATTCCCATAGAGAATTAAAAAATTCGTTCATATAATTTTCGAGCGAGCTAAAATGACAGAAACGTAACGACGGCGAAGTTAAATATATTACACGTAATCGGGAGCTGAAAACTAAAAGATATTTTCTTGATTTTGTATTATTCCAGAGTTTATTTACCATTGGGGGGTAATGGAAAGGACAGTAGTAATTGAGTGGATAGTAATAACCTACGAATGAATGAATGAATGAATGAATGAATGAATGAATGAAAGACTAATTATCTCAATATACAGTACGTGGAGAGTGTATTATCACTAAATCACCCGCAGAGTGGAGATTCCACCCAAGCAATAATTGCAAATTTGTTGCAAAGCATAACAGGCACAAGAGAAGTTTCAGCCAATGGACCTCCGGGTTAAACCCGGAGGTCCATTGGCTGAAACATTGCTTGTGTTTTTAGTCAATATATACAAAATTTGAAAGTTATAGTTCGGGTGTTAACTCCACTCCGCGGGTGATTTAGTTATGGTCCACTCTCCACGTACTGCACTTCGAAGCTGCGCCATTTTTCGATGAATGCAATCTGAGAAGAAATTTTATTTTATTATTTTATAATGCGGTGTTCAATGTTATAGGTTTAGTGGTCGACTACCGTTAGGACTAGATTAATTAATTGGGGAAAATATTGTTCATATGTAAATAACTGTTGATGATATAAAATTGTTAATACCTGCTTGACCAGTCTTCATTACTATTATTCCATCCCAAGATTGACTCGTGGCCACAACCACATCAGGTCCCATAAAAAGGAGTATTTCCCCATATCTGAATTCCCCTCTCGTAGCCAAACATAGACTGGTTCTCTTCAGCTGAAAGTTATTGGTTCGTCATGGGGCATCACGAGCAGGGGCCGACCTGGTCATGCGCTAGTGCGTATTTGGTTCTGAAACATCAGGACCTGGCACTTAAATCTCAGAAATATGCTTCTCAGTTGGCGCGTAACTTCTCAGATCATATTTTGATATTCTTTCGATGGATAATCGAGAGAGACACTCTTACATGTATTATATATATGATTATCATTTATCATTGTTGTAGAGTGCTCAAGTTGATACTTCAAGTCTTAATTACCAAGCATTAATCTTCACTGTGGTTTCTGATCAAGTCTTGGCTGCCTAAATAGGCAGCCAAGACTTGATCAGAAACCACAGTGAAGATTAATGTTTGCTATAGTGTACTAAATGAAAATGATGAGAGCTATTACATACTTGCAGTGTGTGTTACAAACAGCAGTGTGACTCCGTAAATTGAATTCTGGCGCATGAATTGAAAAAATAGGCTCCGAGGCTAGAGCGTATTTTAAATAGTCCTGATCGGTCCCTGATCACGAGATGTCTAATCAGTCACAACCAGCTGCAGTGAGCTAGTAGCCATTTGATGATAATTGTTTCAGGAATAGAGTTAATTTCCTGTTGTAAATTATAGCGGTAGAATTGGATGAATAGCGGAAGGTCCCGTCTGTATGTGCATCAAGGTGTCGTCTGCGATTCTAAAGCATCGCAGTTGATGCCTTTTTGCGCTCAGGAGACGATTTCCAACACAAAACTCAAATGTGATATATTTTGAACACAATTAGGGGGTGCATTCTTATTTCTTCATCAGTTGGAAATTCACAGTGGTGAGTTGGAAAATTCTCATTCAAAGGGAGGGGAGAGCAAATAGTTTTCTTAAAAGATAGATGCTTGCAGTCCACCGGGGGTGGGTGCGGTACAGTTTGAAATTCGCGCCCACACCCCAAAGCAAAACCCCAGGCCTGGCATTCTTTAGGAGTGCAGGAGTGCTACACGTCTACTGCACGCCTAGAAAAAAATTGAGGAGGGCAATTTTTTGCACCCCCTAGATTTTCTGGAATGCTAAACCTGTTTGGGACTGCCTTTAAAATCTCTTATCATTTCGTCCCCTGAGTTCTGAATACTGGCACAGAGAACACATTGGAACTCGGGGACGATTAGTCAATGTTGCATTGATTGGCAATAATTCATAACCCATTCTGTGTCGCATTTCGATATATTTTCAGTGTAGAAGACAGTCACATAAGAATTGAATGCAACATTTTGTAGCTGATTGTAGTACAATTTTTCAGTCACAATAATAATACCTTGGAAAGAATATAACGAAAATAGCATACACGTTTTTCCATTAAAAATTTCAAGTGCAATTGCACTTCCATGCAATCTGAGGAGGGCAACTGTTTTGCACTCCTTGATTTTCTAGATTGCCAGACCTGAAACCCTCTATTTCTATTTTAACACTCACAAAAGGTTTTAGAGCTACTGTTGTTAGTGACAAATGTTCAAAAGAAAAGACACTTAAGACAGTTTGCCAATCTTTAGAAAGTGGCCACCCGGTTCAGTGATCTTCTACAAAGTCATGGCCTTTTGAACATGTGCCCATTTATTACACTTGAATGTAGAAGGCTTACATGTATAACTCAAGAGCTGTCCAAAATATGAAATTCCTTCGACTCGAAATAGTTCACGCACCATTTAGAATCTCTATGAAATGTAAGCGACAAAAAATGATTGTGAAAGTTAATAAGTGTACACATATTTCTGATATGTAGACATTTTACCTTCATAAGTGAATCCTTCTTAAAACTGAGTTCATCGTCAGCTGAAGTTTGAAAATCGTGCGACGCCAGTGCTTCCATATTGATTATTTTCCTCAATAAGTGCAGGGACCGACCTGGGCATGCGCCAGTGCGTATTTGGTTCTGAAACATCAGGATCTGGCTCTTAAATCTCAGACATAGGCTTCTCAGTTGGCGCGTAACTTCTCAGATCATATTGATATTCTTTCGATGGATAATCGAGAGACACTCTTACATGTATTATATATATGATTATCATTTATCATTGTTGTAGAGTGCTTAAGTTAATACTTCAAGTCTTAATTACCAAACATTAATCTTCACTGTGGTTTCTGATCAAGTCTTGGCTGCCTAAGTAGGCAGCCAAGACTTGATCAGAAACCACAGTGAAGATTAATGTTTGCTATAGTGTACGAAATGAAAATGATGAGAGCTATTACATACTTGCAGTGTGTGTTATAAACAGCAGTGTGACTCCGTAAATTGAAATCTGGCGCATGAATTGAAAAAATAGGCTCCGAGGCTAGAGCGTATTTTAAATAGTCCTGATCAGTCCCCGCCCGGGTGGGTGGTCTAATTACAATTGCAAACTTTTTTAATGAAAACGTCCAATCGGCCCTGCGTTTAAGCACCGAGTTTTTGCGGCTGTGTCTCGTTTGTCTTTTCCACTGTTTGAATTGTTGTTCATGTTATTTCCACTATTGCTAGTGGGGTGTGGTCCATTTTTGATTAGTGGTCCACCGTGGTGTTTATTGCAGACCATCATTCTGTTAGTTATGCTTACATTCAAGAATTACAATTTTCTTTTCTCACCTATCTTTTCAAGTATACCAAGGCAGCGGTTAGGTTTAAGTGAGAATTTATCAGATTTTTGTACACCGTCAAATCCCAAGCAGTGTTGTACAACTAGAAACAATATTGCTCCAATGCCAACGCCTGCTACTAGACACAGACGAAAATCAACCGCAACTCGTCGGTCAGCTTCTTCCACTTCAGTTTCCAATGACACAACCATTGTACCAGTAACATCCATATCAAATCTAGGCTTATCGCACACTGTTACATCAAGAACGCTGGAGACGGGTGTGGGGGTGGGAGTGGTGCTAGAGGGGGCTTCAGGCCCCCTCCCCACTTTTTTCGCCGAGTATGTTCCTTAGAATCGACCTGTACAGTCTCTTTCGCCAATTAACAACACTTGTTTATAGGGTAATCCTTGTAGCAAAGTAACAAAATATGGCAAACTTGAATTATTGTTCGGCTTTGTATGGTCTTGTCTTGTTTGATATGCTAAATTGCCAGATACCCGATTTTGTTTATCGGGCTCCCTGGGCGTTCTCGAGCTAGATTTTGAAACATTCTGCCCACGAGGTCGCAGTGTTTCTGCGTTAAAATGATACCGAAATGCAAGGAAATGGCGTGTCTTGGGTCTAATTAATCAATTTTTTACGTGGGTTGACCCATGGTCACCACGTGGAAGCTTGGCCTCTCCAAACCGGACTTTTTTAGCCCCCGCACTCCCCCCTCCCCAAACACTTCGCATTAGGCTCCGGCGTTCCTGTACAGTTAAAACTAGAAGTCCTGTCACGAATAGTGCGCTTATCTAGACTTAATTGCACGTTGGAATTGCGCGCAATTGCCTTATCGAATGGCATCCAAATCACGACAGGTTCTCCTGGTTACTCATGGCAAACACATGCAATGTTTCTGCCAATGGACCTCCATTGGCTGAAACTTTGCTTGTGTACAGGCCATATGTACAGAATTTGATAGCTTTACCATGGCCATAACGCGCACATTAACGCGCAGATCAACGTGCTCTTTGTGCGCATTTCATGACAGGACTTCTAGTTTTAACTGTAGTTCATCTCATAATGTTTCGGGGGTAATTTGTTATCAACATACCTAAAAATTCGTCGCCCGAGTGCAAGAATGTTCTATGTCCCATAGGGGAATAAAACATTCTAGTACTCAGGCGACGAACTGTTTACAACGTGCTTGCACTACAGTGGAAGTCCCCAACTCGGAAGTATACTCTCTATTTTGTTCTTTCCCAAGCGATTTGGGAAAGAAAAAGTGGTGCAAAAGCACCAAGAAAAAATAAGCCAAAACTGGGTCGAGTGCAGCCGGCGCACACCCATTAGGGGACTCATTCTTTGTACTCAATCCACGGCTTTCCGACACCAGTGCGCAGACAGGGTATAACCAATGTGTAATTCTTTTTTCTTCCTCCATCTTACCAAGATGCGTTTGAATTCTGTTCTGAATCAGTGATACTAACTTTCGTTCTTCACAACGTTCCTATGCTGAATTATGGATATTACCATTGAATAATACAGGGCTGTGTTTTTGATGTATATTCTCTCGTTTGTCATCACATTTTTGACGTATTTATATTCTTCTCCGTGCCGTTTTCGCGCGCGATTTTCGTGTACCGCGCGGTTCTGTCTTTGTTTTTTCTATATATGCTATCTTTTTGGATATTGCTTATTTTGGAGTTGGGTATCAGTGGAGGGCTGTTGTGGCAGTATTTCTCCCCTCCACTGAGGGTCGAATTTCTGCCTGTTCGGTCCTTTTTTGGCCAACGAGGAGAAGTCGTACCTGGTCCCTTCTCAGTCGTTTTGAAATCTGGGGATGGACTTCCGTGCACAGCTGAATACGGTGGCGGTTCCCCGGACGCGGGCAGTGATTCTCCCGGCTTTTGCCCTAACTCTGGCCCAGTCCACGTCCATGACAGCTCAGAGTATTTTCCCTTTGCTAGGTCTCTGCGGTTCGGTTACGGATTCCATTCCTTTAGGTCGTCTGCATGTCAGACCTCTGCAACACTTTTTGCTCAGGTGTTGGAGGCCGAATGTCGATCCTCTGGATCTGGTGCTTCAGTTACTATCATCTCTCAGTCGTCACCTTCTTCTCTGGACGCATGCTCAGTGGATTATGCAGGGGGTAGGGGGGGGGGGGGGAGTCGCCGTTCGCACCATTATCCCAGGTGGATATGTTTTTCTCACATACAAGTCGGTTTTTCTGATGGCTTTTGCCCCAGCCAGGAGCGTGCTTGACGCCAATAGGGTCATGCTCTTGGTTTGTTTTATGATTTAGTCCTCATAATCTACAGAATAGCATGGGTGGTGTTGTATTTCGTCCCTTTAGTGCAAGACGGCTTCTCAGTGCTATAGCATTACAAAGCCTTGTTGCACTCAAAGAGACAAATTTAACAATTTTATTACCTGGGGTAAAATATCAGACATAAACCATTTAATTTTAATTTTTTAAAAGTTTGCATTGGTTATAAAAAGGGCATGCGGCAGCCAAAAGGACCACGCGGGAGGGCCCGAGAAACAGATTCCAACTTTTTTAGACCTCACTAGAAAGAGAGAATTGATATCTTAGACTCCAATATTTGCGAAAATGTCTCGATTGGAAAATTAATGGGGGTGGGGGGGGGGGGGGGGGGTGTCCCACACCCCTACAATTACGCCCCTGCATGTACAGTGGAATCCTGTTAATTGAATATTTACCGTGTCAGTGAAAAACTACTCATTTAACCCTTTACCTAACATGAAAAGCAGGCGACAGTTGTAAAAAAATTCTTGAATAACTAATTTTTTTCATTTTTTGTCTCAAAAACATAGGTTATGACCCCTCGTTGGAACGAGCTCGACGAGCTCGTTCCAACGAGGGGTCATAACCTATATTTTTGAGACAAAAAATAATGAAAATTAATTGGCGATTTTTGAGAATAGTGCTGGTCGGTTTTGGCCTTTACGTTGGCTAAAGGGTTAACAGGACAAGTCAATCTACAGGAATTTGGTCACTGCCCTGTATTTTAGAGATACGCAGTGCATTTATTTTATTATATCTGGTTTAACGTTGGTGTATTTGATCCACCGATGCCAAATATGTCTAAACAATTAAGTGGGTAAGTCAAGCGAAACACGGTGAGTTTAATGGGAAATTTACTGCCCAGTGCTCACTGTGAATGAAGTAGGAAATCTGTCCCTGAAAGTAGGCGCATAGTCAGTATACTACAATAGGGGGTTTCCTAGACACTTTTGGGTTGGGTTGGGTGGGAAGGCAAACGGGGTATTTGGAAAGCTGTTGGGGGCATCTCCAATCCTAACTAGGACTTCCAGTCGTTATTCCATCCTCCCATGTCCCCAAAGGATAGGACTCGCCCTCCCCATTCGACTCCCAAGACAATTTTGCTAAAGCCAGTGCTCTAAAAGCAAATCTGAGACATTTGTAACTCTAATATATGTAGCCCTATATTGGAGACCAATCTAGGGATCTATGTTGAGTGAACGTTACACTGGGCCAGCGAAACGTTTGCCCGAAAGGTTCGGGATTAATCCCTTTCATATGGTGACAAGACGGCATCATAGAAAAGGGGGACACGGGTATCGACAGATCAATGACTCACAAAGAGAAAATCGTTCCTTTTTCCGCCTTCCACCAAAACAGCTAGTAAATCCGATCTACAGTTAAAACTAGAAATCCTGTCATGTAATGCGCGCAAATAGCACGTTGATCCGCGCGTTAGTCTACGCGTTATGTCATAGTGAGGCTATCAAATTCTGTACATATGGCCTGTGCACAAGCAATGTTTCAGCCAATGGACCACCGGGTAACCCGGAGGTCCATTGGCAGAAACATTGCCTGTGTTTGCTATGAGTAACCAGGAGAACGTGCCGTGCTTTGGATGCCATTCGATATGGCAATTGCGCGCAATTCCTACGCACAATTAAGCCTAGATAAGCGCACAGTTCGCGACAGGACTTCTAGTTTTAACTGTAGACTCGGGGATGTGATGAGTATGCAATTAGAACCAGTGTATAGGTTTCCGTAGGGTAGTCAATTTTCAACTAGGGGAGGGACCGGGATGGGGAACCACCCTCCCGGACCCTCCCCCTAGTTGGAAATTCACTAACGGGACAATGAAGCCATGAAAAGGGGCAAAAAGTTGATTGTAACTGAAATGCCAACACATTTATTTATTTATTTTTTTTATAAATATTTATTTCAGATTGTCAATAGTACAGAATATAAATAAAAAGTATAAAACATGAAAGCTTAGTTGATTATAATGTATGCATATTACCGGTTAAAAAAAGCTACTATGTGAGAATATGAATTCCACACTGCAAAAAATATAGGTTCTCTTTAGAACCAAAACTGGTTCTAATCTTGTCCCTGAGATGGAACCAGTTCTGTTTAAACAGTATTTATTTCAAATCAGATAAATTTATAAAGATTAACATTAAATATTAATAGAATTAAACATAAATTGAGGGGGTTTCAGCCGTAAGTTTAGAGCTTATACGAGGTTGTCTCTAATCATTATTAAGTAAAGGAGATATGAACAGTAGGCATATCGAACCAGTTTTGGTTCTATACAGAACCAAAACTGGTTCGATATGCCAACTGTTCATATCTCCTTTGTTTCAAAATGTTTGGCGACTGCCTTGAATAAGCTCCAAGTTTACTGCTGAATCTACTTCAGTTCATGTAATATTCTGTTAAAACTGAATGCTAATCTTGGTAAATTTATTTGATTTGAAATAAATACTGTTTAAACAGAACTGGTTCCATCTCAGGGACAAGAATAGAACCAGTTTTAGTTCTAAAGAGAACCTATATTTTTTGCAGTGTACTGTGCTGCAAAGAAGGCTGCACATTTCCGTTGTTTAGTATTCAGTTAAGTTAACTTTTTCTTTTTGCCCAGGGTGGTCCCTCCAAACGACAAACACGGGTCATATCTTCGGAAGCAAAGACTCAAATCTCCGGTTACACAAGAGGTTTCGTTCCGCAGAAGAGTCGGAGGCTATACTCTGGAAGCAAAAGTGAAAACAAAATGGCAAGGTTTGGATGAACATATTCGTGCGTAGCGCTAGTTGACTCTGAACGTTGCATTGGGCAAACATATCAAGTGCCCCTATGGGGGGATTTTAGTGACATCGTCTTACATTTAAGTAACATCGCTGGCTCGCTTATGGCCAAAGGGGAACCCGTTCAATCGGCCTCTCTCTAACCGTCCCTCTGGTATCAACATTAAAATTCATTTTTTCTCATTTTTATCAGTTATGGATATATTGTTTGATGGGCTGCCTGCAAAATTACTAAATTTCAGAATGAAGTCAATGAAGGATTAAAGCATTTTATCAATAATTTCCCAACGTCTTTTCACTGCATTAGCCTTTTCTGGTGGATACGTGTGCAATAAGCACATTTCCAAATTTCGTCATATCTCTTCATCTGCTCCACCAGAGCCAAAAACAATGGCTGACAAAGCCATCACATTTTTGATAGAATTATCAGGTTATTATTATATGATATTCTTCGGGGGCTTGAATATGTGCTAAACAAATGCTCAAGCCGGGAACTTCGAGCAATTCACAATGTCCTAACATTAAATCAGATCTTATGCAGGAATGATCACTTTTCGATGTTTTATCATTTTGTAACTGTGAAGGATGGAATTAACTCGGGATAGCGATTTTACATGATGTAATTTTCTTGAAGTGCATTTCGAGGATTTTTTTTTATTATGATAAGTAAACGTACTATAGAAATCTCGTACCGATCAGTGGCGGCGCCAGAAATTTTTTTGTGGGGGGGGGGGGGGGGGCAACTCGGGGGGCAGACTCCCATGAAGGGGGGCAAATACGTAAAGGATCATATCATTACTTTGTTATGAGGTAGTCCAAACTTGGACCCAAAGTCCGTAATATACTTTTTTGGTTTGGTACGTCCTGTGGACGTACCAAACCAAAAAATTATATTACGGACTTTGGGTCCAAGTTTCGACTAAATGTAATGGTAATTAGCGGTCCTCCTTTCAAAAAATCCTGGATCCGCGTCCGGTGGGTCTGTGCGTGAGAGAGAGAGAGAGAGAGAGATAGGAGAGAGAGAGAGAGAGAGAGAGAGACTCATAATGCCCGTCTGTCATAATGCGAAATTCATGAATTTTTTTTTTTAGGGAGATGGATAGACATGCCTTTGTTGGCTCATAGCTTAATTATAACTTATAAGTATCTGCATCCGAGTCTTTAAATCTCTACTGCCTGGATGTGTTCATCAGCTAGCCTGAGGCTTTGGGCTAAGTGTGTATGGGAAATTATTGGGAATAAAAAAAGAGAGGGGTGTGTGTGTGTGAGAGAGAGTGACTGAATGTGTTTGTGTGTGAGGGTGGATGGAAATGCATGCGAGATGGTTGGGGGGCAACTGGGGGGGGGGCAAAGCCTTCGTTTGGGGGGAGGGGGGGCAAATGCCCCCCCCCCCCGTAGCGCCGCCACTGGTACCGATTGACATCATGCATACTCATGAAGTTCGATATTGCGTACACTGTAGTTGTAAAATAGTAACAGTTAGAATTTTTACCGATGAAACCGAGTTAGAATTTTGGGAAGTAAAGGAGACCTCAGAATCATCAACGAAGCTCTAAAATCCAGATAGATGGAATTTCAACTACTCATGACTTGTCCTCCGAATTTCCAAGTATATGAAATTTTGGCCGGGATTGGGGGGCGGGGGGTGACGCCACGTCCCTGATCAGAACAGCAGGAATTAGCAAAAAATATAATATTTTAATACAAATATTTGTGACAACCACATTTTTCCAAGAGATTAAAAGGATAATGATGAAACATTAATTGATAGACACACCATTTCTTTACATTTGCACGAAAATGGACAGCAAGACAATTTCATATAAAATATATACAAATATACAAATTAAACTTAAAGATTTCTGGCCATGAAGGACATCAACAAATTTTCTGAGCCCGACCATCCCCGTAAACTATAAGATATAAAATCTGAGTTGTACTGTAAAGTGAAAGCATGTGTACAGTAGTGGTGGGGAACGCATCGGACCTCCAGTTCAAGAAACAGCAGTCCGATACGGTCTGGTACACGGGTAGGCGGTCCGGTTTTTCCCACTGGACTTAGCCAAGGAGGTGGATTCACTACAGTCTTTTAAGTGTTAACCCTTTACCTAACATGAAAAGCAGACGACACTTGCAAAAAAAATTCTTGAATAACTATTATTTTCATTTTTTGTCTCAAAAACATAGGTTATGACCCCTCATTGGAACGAGCTCGTTCCAATGAGGGGTCATAACCTATGTTTTACAGACAAAAAAATGAAAATAGAATGAAAATTAATTGGCGAGTTTTGAGAATAGCGCTGGCCGTTTTTGGCCGTTACGTTAGGTAAAGGGTTAACTAATATTTTGACCCTTTTTGTGAATATTCAACGCATAGGGTAACAGCACTTGTTTAGTAGATATCGGACCAATAAAATCAGCTGGGTTCAAAATCAACTGGGTTGAGTGAATATGAACCCATTTGGGTTCATATTTACTGAACCCAGTTAATTTGGGCTGATTTTTAACCCAACTGCTTTTAGAGTGTACATTGCCAGCAAAAATGAAGAATTCTATCAATCATTATGAGTTTGTGATAAGCGGATTATATATCTTCTGGCGCTGGCATTAGAGGAACAAGTCAGATACTTACAGTTAAAACTAGAAGTCCTGTCATGAAATGCGCACAAATAGCACGTTGATCTGTGCGTTAATCTACGCGTTATGACCATAGTAAGGCTATCAAATTCTGTACTTATGGCCTGTGCACAAGCAATGTTTCAGCCAATGGACCTCCGGGTAACCCGGAGGTCCATTGGCAGAAGCATTGCCTGTGTTTGCTATGAGTAACCAGGAGAACCTGCCGTGCTTTGGATGCCATTCGATACGGCAATTGCGCGCAATTCCTACGCGCAATTATGCCTAGATAAGCGCAAAGTTCGTGACAGGACTTCTAATTTTAACTGTAAATACCAGGCCTAGAAATAAAGGGCTTTTATCGTAACCCGTTAGCGGGTTACGCTATATAACGTGGCGGTAACCCATAGTGATAAGGATGTTGTGATGCCTCTCCACCCTCTTTGTTTTTATTACGCCAGTCATGATGTTTTCGTCTTGGATTTCCGACTAAAAGTATCAACAACTAACGCGCGATCTCATTGAAGCGAGGTCGCTCGTTAGTTGTTGCTATTTATTTTGGCGGCAATTCTTTAAAATGGAAACAGCGTGACATTCTATACATATGCAGGGACCGATCAGGACTTTTTAAAATACGCTGTAGCCTCGGAGCCTATTTTTTCAATTCATGCGCCAGATTTCAATTTACGGAGTCACACTGCTATTTGTAACACACACTGCAAGTATGTAATAGCTCTCATCATTTTCATTTAGTACACTATAGCAAACATTAATACTCACTGTGGTTTCTGATCAAGTTTTGGCTGCCTATTTAGGCAGCCAAGACTTGATCAGAAACCACAGTGAAGATTAATGCTTGGTAATTAAGACTTGAAGTATTAACTTGAGCACTCTACAACAATGATAAATGATAATCATATATATAATACATGTAAGAGTGTCTCTCTCGATTATCCATCGAAAGAATATCAAAATATGATCTGAGAAGTCACGCGCCAACTGAGAAGCCTATTTCTGAGATTTAAGAGCCAGGTCCTGATGTTTCAGAACCAAATACGCACTGGCGCATGCCCAGGTCGGTCCCTGCATATGTGGATGCAATACTCAACCTTTGAGTCTAGATAGTTCCGAAAGATTGTCAAGTCTTTCTTCTAAATCACGCGAGATTAATAATGTGATAAAGTTACGTTGTATTACTCTGTCGTAACCCGTAGTTCCTTCGTGTAGATACAATACTCAACCTTTGAGTCCAGATAGTTCCGAAAGATTGTCAAGTCTTTCTGGTAAATCACGCGAGATTAGTAATGTGATAAAGTTACGTTGTATTACTCTGCCGTAATCCGTAGTTCGTTCGCGTATTTTACAATTGACGTAACCCACACGTAACCTAAACGGTCGTTTGTGATTTATTTCCAGGCCCGCATAAAACAACAGGGCTTAATCCATTTAGGCCTGAAAAGTATAAAATTTTTCAGTGTATACGACATCCTAGGAACTTAATGAGCTATGGTGTGAAAACACAATAACAGTCCATGGGTGTCGCAAAGATGCCCAATTTGGAAGGGTGTAAACTCAATTTGTCCCATCTGTCATGACTCAAGTCTTGACTGAAGAAATGTCCCAACCACATCATCAAGGCATGCCTTGGTGATGCAGAAGGTATATTTGTCACTGGGGACTATAGTTAAAAATATCAGGAAATTTGTTGCTGAAAGATGGGGATTTCATAGAGCAGGCGTGTAATAAAAATAACACTGGCATATTAATAATGTGACTCTCTGACCGACCAGTACAATCAACCTCCCCAGAATACTTTTATGCAGACTTTGTCATAATAAACAGTCTTGGCAATTTCAGGAGAGCGATTTTTTAGCTCTCCTTACTGCCCTCCTGAAAGAATTAAGGAGAGCGAAAAATTGCCTTCCTAAATATTTTGGTCTGGGATGATTGAGATTACATGTATTATGCTCACATTAAATTTTTGTTGTAAAGCAAAAATGTAATTTAACTTCGAAGTCACATAACATCACGTAATTTCATTTTGAAATTGGTTTAAATGTAAAAGGTAATGGCTGCAACCATACCCAAACACAGTTGCAATCATTTGAAGCAAAATGGGTTACAGCAATATTTTTTTTTCTGTCAGTTTCAAGTTCAACAACTGACATCACAGTTTGAGGGGTAACTATTCAAGGAATATTGACACTATAATATACTACCATTACTACTATCCTGTCACTTGAAGCACTTGCACCAGGATGTGACTGTAGATTCAAGCAGACCTGTTGTCTAAGAAAGTCATACGCCTACCACTACC
Organism: Pictodentalium vernedei; assembly: GCA_031216915.1. NCBI lineage: Eukaryota > Metazoa > Mollusca > Scaphopoda > Dentaliida > Dentaliidae > Pictodentalium > Pictodentalium vernedei. The sequence goes on from CM062297.1 coordinate 853,363,596, forward strand.
ACCTTCAACCCCCCTTGGGGGGTTGAAGGTGGTAGTGGTAGGCGTATGACTTTCTTGGACAACAGGTCTGGGTACACACACAGGTCTTGTCAAGTGTGTGTTCGGTTGTTGAATGAGACATCTAGATGTCTAAGAGATTTCGCTTTGCCTTAGTAAAGTTAATAAAATCACTGATGTTGTCTGTTGGTTTCAGTTTCAATGAGTTCGTTCAACTGGATACTTAAAATGTTGTGTAAAGCTAATTGCTCTCCTAAGCTGATTGAGGAGAGCGATTTTTTGCCCTCCTGCATTTTTCAGAATGCCAGGCCTGAAGAAATCATCCTCATGAATCTAGTAATGAAACATAGTTAGCAGGAAAACTGCCCATTGTGCCGACTGTGCCGTTTAGTTTTCCCATCCAATAGTTTTTGTCTGATCGATCGAACACCAATATCTTATCTCCCTTTACAAAGGATAGGTCGTTTTCTTCAGCTCGTCCTGTAAAATCGTATAATGCTGTGGCACACTACAAAATAAGAGACTAAATTTATAGACAATGTTTAACCTAAAGCCTTACCAAAAATGAAAAGCAGATGCCACTTGCAAAGAAACTTCTTAAATAACTATTTTTTTCATTTTGTGCGTGAAAAACATAACTTATGCCCCGTCTTTGGAACAGAAAATAAAAAAAAAATAATGAAAATGGAATGATGATTTTGCGACGGTAAAGGCTGTGCCCAAATAATGGAATAGTGCCCAAATTGTGCGGTGTTTAATTTTTTTTAAAGTTTTGCAGTATTTCGCTCGTGGAAGGTTTGGTCAAGTTTCCTCGATGCATGCAATTTAGTTTAAGGCCTACGTATCGAATCCTATACGACACTGTCGACACATATTGCTTCTCACTGACGAATCCTATACGACACTGTCGACACATATTGCTTCTCCCTGACGAATCCTAATGGCCAAGTACTCGAACATTTAGATCAAATAGAAAGAGAGAAATCGCGTGACTGGACTGGTTACGTGAAATAATTCATGAGAGGTGAGTGACGTTGTACAAACACCAGTGCGCGAATGCGCACGAGTGTTTTACAATATAGTCCCTCGCCTCGAATGAATTATTTCACGTAACCAGTCCAGTCAAGCGATTACTCTGTTTATTACTTTTCATTATTAACGATAATTATATTACTTAACCCTTTACCTAACAAAACGGAAAACACCGCCAGCGCTATTCTCAAAAATGGCCAATTGATTTTCATTTGTTTGTCTCTAAAACATAGATTATAATCCCTCATTCGAAAGAGCACGTCGAGCTCGTTCCAATGAGGGGTCATAACCTATGTTTTTGAGACAAAAAAATGAAAATAATAGTTATTCTATAATATTTTTTGCAAGTGCCGTCTGCTTTTCATGTTAGATAAAGGGTTAAAAAAAAGCAAACAAAAACCAATGAAGTCCCCATTACACCCACAGCAAAGCACCTTCGTTTGTGCGCACGAATACATGATACAATTGTTGATTGCATAATTCACTTGAGATGTTATCGTTTATAATCAAACCAGGAAAACTCAGTAAATCACACTTTGGAAAGTAATAAGAAGCCTTTCCGACTAAACATTATTAGCTCATGGAGGTGACGCATTAATAATGGTGGAAGCATTTAAGCTCTGTCAGTTTAGGCGTTGTGCCGAAATTAAACTGATCTAAATGCTTGCTATCATGGCTCTATTGAAAAGTAGTTTACACTGAAGTTTGCTGCTTTCTGGGCCGTGGATTATTTTTTTTATATCTGAACTTGTGTTTTCACAATTTATGTTAAGATAAGATGACCTTTTGAAGATAATTTTGCACTCAACAAGTTAACTGTGTAACTTTTAATTGAATACCCCAGTTAACTCAATATAATCTACAAACACCAAACCATATACCATAACTTCAGTACAGATGTGGCCTGTTAATAGGTTATTGAGTAAACGCAGGCCCAAGGCTAGGATATTAAAATTCTCCAACATGTTGAGAGGAGAACTGAAATCTTCCGATAGTGTTGGGGCGCGTTGTATTCAATATTGATCAACTCTCTGTCATAATAGACCTATCAAGCTTTCTCCTGTTTAAACATGGTCTCCTTTGGTTTAATAATGGACAGATTGCACCAAAGAAAAATGTTGTGACATTGGGCACAAACTCACGGATTCGAGCAAAACTTCAAGATGGTCACATTGTTAACATAATAGACACTTGGGTAAAATGGTCATTATGTAATTAGGGCCCTGCGAAGCTTCGAGATTCGATTTAATTTCGAATCTTAAGTTGATATTCGATTCGATTCGAAATCAGCTGTCCGATTCGTTTCCTTTCGAATTTTTACACGGGAATATGGCTTGGCGTTAGCCAATGTCGTCGTCTCACAAAACAAAAAGTTCAGATGGAATTGGTACGTAAATAATGCTGAAAAATAAAGACAGGTGAAGACAGGTGGAGTTTCATCTATATTAACAAAAATAGCAGCTGACCCATGCCACCTCCTATGCTAATTACAGTCTCAATAGTCTCTACCACTGTTGAAAACAAAGTTAAAGTTTCAAAACAATGTTGATGAGCTATTGCTTGCGGTTAATCCTGTGCAGTGCTTTGTGCTGGTAAGTCTCGCACCTGGTCCTGGGTAATATTCCAACTACATCATCGAGGCATGCCTTCCTTCCAGGAAGGCATGCCTTGAAAATGTAGCTGGAATATTTTATCAGTCTGAACTTGAGCCGTCACAGTCTGAACAATCACATTTACACCCCACCCCCCCCCCCGCCTCCCTCAGTCGGTCATCTTCAAGACACCCAGAATTCGATTCGAGATTCGATTCCATTTCGAATAACAGACCCGATTCGATTCGAGATTCGATTCGAAACGAAAATGTGTGATTCGCAGGGCCCTATATGTAATCGTGTATTCGGTACTTTCTTCAAGGGCTGCCAACGGAACAAATTTGCGCCAGTAAAACAATTGCCAAGGTAAAATGACTGTGCCTCGGCGAAAACCCATTTTGCTTCGGCAGTTTTGAATCAGCATTTTAGATTCAGGTATTCAATTTGTGGGTAGAGAGGTCCTCGGTTCGATCCCCGCCAGGCGTAACTGCGTTGTGTCTTTGGCCAAGGCACTTAATCCAGATTGCTGACGCGGAGGCACTGTGGCGCGGCGTACTAAGTCGATCTGTGCGCCGATGGTCTTCAGCCAATGATAAATCTGCTTGTGTGGAGTTAATACGTCGGGGAGCCTGACATTTGCTCACCGTTGCTCGGTGATTCTTTCCGTGTACCCCGGCTTCCCCCGCCCGAAAAACTGTTCGTCGCTAGGTGACTATGGCTGTCGAAAGTGTCGTGAAGCTCCAATAAAAAATAAATAAATTAATTCATTTTGTGATCGAGTTGCAGCTGCTTCTAACGAAGCATCTGCAACACATTCACAAAAGGAATTCCCGAAGATCACCAAATGGAGATGCAATAAGGTTAAGCCATCAGTAGTCAGTCAGTGCTGGTCTGGTCAATCCGGGACTTTTTTTTTATTTCTGACCACTACTTCGGTTGAAAAATGCTGTTTGCACTACCAATAATTCTTCACAGTGCCAATCACAGAGAAGGACCCCTGGTCTGTTATTGTTCACCAATCGAAAAAATAAAATAAAATATGGACATGACCCAGACGAACACAAGTGAAGTTTATTAATTCACTAAAGGGGTGTTCCCTGCCTGGCACTGTAACACCATAATGATATTAGGCCTTAGACTGAGGCGATACTCTAATGCCAAAACCAAACCTGAATGTTCACGTAACAGCAGTGGTGATGTTTCTTTATTTTTTCCGTGGGCAGTTTTATCGCCGAGAAAATTTATTTTTCTTCGACTGTCAGTCTGCCGACAGTCAACGTTACTTGACAGGGTTGTTCTTCCCACGGTAAATTTCAACATATGAGCGTTGTTGTTTTCTTTCGTTGTGAAAACAGGAGCATAAATTCTGGAGGAGAAGGAATGGCGGCTGCTCTCCCAGCCATTGGTTTCGTTGGGCAGCGGTTAGGCAAGAAATTATGAAATACCAAGTTGGGCAGACGTTCTTGCTTGCCCACGAAAATATACAGGCGCTGTGGAGTACTCATTTTGTCAAAATGTCTTGCTTGCCCAACAAAAATATACACAGATTAGAAAAGTGCTATAAATGCCAGGCCCAAAATATGGGTAGAATTCCACATCCAGGGAGAAAGTAGCTAATAATAAACGGGGTTTATGACCTTGACATGTCGAAAGCACCCCGATGGTCGGACCTCGCTGGTAATTGTTGTATGTTTAAAATACGCACTAGAAGCGGTGAGAGGGGAACTCGGGTGGATGCTCGTTAAAGATAGATTATATACCGGAAAATTATGCCGCCTGAATCATCTGGTAAACCTCCCAGATAGCAGATGGTGTAAAACGACGTTTAACCCTTTACCTAAGACAGCATTTTGAACAAATAAATTAAATTTGACATTTTTTTTAAAAACAAATTAAATATTTTTCAGAAAAACCATACAAATGAGCTGGTTCTAATGATATCCATATTTGTATGGTTTTATTGAGAACCATCCGATATATTTTAGACTGTGGTAGGCTTATTCTGCACATTTTTTCTGGCCATTTTTGTCCGCTATGTTAGGAAAAGGGTTAACTATGTATGGAATTCTAATATTGAGACACAAGATGGATAAGGCAGGCGAGGACTCAAAACTCTAGATACGGCAGCACATGACTAAAATGTTTGCCGATTCCGGTGTATTCCAGTTACACGCCGTCTTCAATCAGTATGGAGTGCCTTAAATGACTAAACCATGGCACATGGACAAAAATATAGTTTGATTTATAACCCACAAATATAAAGCATTCAACCCAATCCACTGGATGTTTAGTCCTTTATTGGATGTAAGAGAGTATTTGTCTGATGACGGGTAACTTCTTACTCAATGGACGACCTACAGTACGTGGAGAGTGGATTGTAACTAAATCACCCACAGAGTGACGGTATCACCCACGCTATAACTTTAAAATTTTGTACTTATAGACAAAAAAACACAAGCAATGTTTCAGCCAATGGACCTCCGGGTGTAACCCGGAGGTCCATTGGCTGAAACTTTGCTTGTGCTGGTTGTGCTTTGCAACAAATTTGCAATTATTGCTTGGGTGGAATCTCCACTCTGCGGGTGATTTAGTGATAATACACTCTCCACGTACTGTATTGAAGGCACAGACTACACAAAATTGAAAGAGGAACGTCCATGTACGTCAAGAAGTTAAGAGATATCAAGACAAAATTTCTTTATTTTAAAAAAAAAAAAAAATTTAGAAAATATTTTTGGTCAAAATATGTTTTAAAAGAATAATGGGAGGCAGTTGCCTAAATTGTGAAGTTTATAAACGACAGAGCACGTGAATGTTTAATGGTTTATGTTATAACCACTCGTCTAAGAAAAACGTAGTGATAATTTGCGAATTGTTCATTTTTAACAAAAAAGACCCCAAGAGATCCAAATCGGCACTTCCCAAAAGTGATGCATCTTTGTTGTATAGCTCTTTTGGCACTAGCTCCAGTTCCCCAGTTTCTTTTATAATCTTCGAGCACCTCCCCCCTTCCCCACACATACACCCCGATGAAATTGCTCCCCTGCTTCAGTCTCAATTTTAAACCTGCAGTCTCATTGGGATAATTCTCCATTAGCTCCTTACCTGCCGTATTCACCATGTCTTAACTGGACACCTCTTAATACAGTTAGTTGCATATGACTTACATGGACCGAACAATTTACCACATATTTAGCATAGATGTGATCTGTTAACTCTTCCCCTGAGTTCCAATGTGTTCTATGTGCCAGTAGGCACATAGAACACATTGGAACTCGGTGGACGAACTGCATGTAGACTACGGAATAAACTACTGTTATCTGAAGATAAAATCTTGTGATCTGTCAATGAACTTGCCTGATAAATTCACATCTACCGAAACCCCTTGTTTATAGATATATTCGGACTCTGCAGTAAGTACATCCCTTATAATTAGGTAAGCTATTATATCTTGTTGACAGAGCTCAGTTAGCTCTGTCAAACAAGATATAAAAAAGTAAATGTTCTGTTTATCAGTACAATACAGGTAAAAATAAAATCCCCGATCTCCATTCCTAGAATCTCTCGCCAACCCTCACAATGTGTGGAAAAGTGCAACGACCCGACTTGGTGTCAGGCGGACGCGACGACTGACCTCGAAATTAAATCAACCTGTTGATCGACTACGGGCACTGGCCTCCCCACGGCAATATGGGAGACCATCTACTGTTTTATACCACTTTTCTGAGTGAATGTTTGCATAACTCGGGAAGATGACTCACATAATTATGCTGCAAGCTTTCTGTCAAATCCCTCTATTACCCAGCAATTTGTTTATTTTTAAATATATCTTATATTGTGAACTGCTGTGCCTTACGCTGTTACTTTTTCTGGTTTCAATTCTGTAATGTATAACATGTTCATTGAATAAAATATTGTTTAAACTTAATGGAACATGAAACATTTTTCAATTGTAGAGTAGCTATTCAATTAACAGAGTTCGACGGTACCATCTCAGTGAAACTTTCACCTGGAGCTCTGTGAGATAAAAACACCAAGAATCCAGTCCTTTGTGCACATGTCTTGGTGACCTCATACATCGCCTTTCCATGTTCGCATGTGGGGCTGGTATTCATCAGCTGAAATTGTTTGAGTGATAAATCGAACATAACGACTCTGCAATGAGAAGACTTACCCAAACCACTAAATCCACTAAAAAAATTTCCTGTGATCGGCTAACTGAAGAAGTTCTATAATATTTTACCAACTGATTTAGTGAATCAAATTTCACAACCCATAAAAAATACCTTCCGTCGCCATCACGTAGAACTTTGAAATGCTTTACTCTTTCCCCACATCTGAAAATATAACAAAACATGTCAAGCATAGCCAGGGGCGTTTCTAAGTGGGTCGCGAATGGGGGTGTCGACCTCTAGATTTCCACTTACGCCCCAACTCCACCACCCCGGTTGACAATATGCTGGTCTCCACCTCAGAATTTCCAGCAAGTGGTTGGTTTATTTTTTTATTTTTCCTAACCTTATTTTTATTTTCCTAAACAATTTCAACAGAACCAGTGCCCGTTTCAATGAGGGTAACTTGATTTTGTTGAAATTTTTAGCTGCGGAATTTATAAATAGCGAGGGCGGATATGGCAGATTCGTTAGGTTAAAGGGTTAAGATGCAGAATTCCATGTCTACACCACCTTAACTGTACATTAACCAAAAGGAGCTCCAAATAGTCACAAATTCCAACTACAAACCAATATTTGGTGTGATTTGTAGTCATTTTCAATCAATATTTGGAGGACTTTCACTACTTTTCAGTCTAAAAATTCTATAATCTGGCCAAATTCAGGGGCGGATCCAGACTGTAAATCTGAGTGACGCTGCGAGTACAGTTAAAACTAGAAGTCCTGTCACGAACTGTGCTCTTATCTAGGCTTAATTGTGCGTAGGAATTGCGCGCAATTGCCATATTGAATGGCAACCAAGGCACGGCACGATCTCCTGGTTACTCATAGCAAACACAGGCAATGTTTCTGCCAATGGACCTCCGGGTTACCCGGAGGTCCATTGGTTGAAACATTGCTTGTGCACAGGCCATATGTACAGAATTTGATAGCCCTACTATGCTCATAACGCGTAGATTAACGCGCAGATCGGCATGCTATTTGTGCGCATTTCATGACAGGACTTCTAGCTTTAACTGTAGCAGCCTAACAGCTTGGGTGGGATGGAGCGGGTTGAATTGAAACGTTTTCCCGTCGTCCTTTTAGCAATCCAGTTGTATCGAGATAAAATGCCTGGTCAGATCATCAGCATTTGCAGAAGTTGCACCAGTTGTCGTCTGCTGTTATGTTTTTCTGATTCATATCGTTGAATTACCAGGACCGTAGTGACGAGTATTGCCATAAAAAATCATACTTTGGAAAAAGATCCGAGAAAATAACCCCCTATACCATTTCTGAGGAACGACTTTTAGGCCACCTCAATTTCTGAAAATGCCAGGGCTGCATGGCGCTCATAACTAAGATTTGGACAAACGTGTAAGCCACCTCATAAATGTGTTCTTTGTTTTTGACCAGTTTTATTAATCACTTTATCAGCTCCATCCCAAATATCAGCTGCAAGTGCTATGCAGTTCAGAGAGTGTTCACAATTCGTCTCCTGAGTTTCAATGTGCCAGTAGGCTGCCAGTAGGCACACAGAACACATTTGAACTCAAGAGACGAATTGTTCAAAATTGTGTTCTTTCAGACTGTATCTGTATCCACACAGATGCAGATTATTACTTTTTATTCATTTCCAAATATCAGTTGAATCGATTGGGGAGGTGAGGGGGTGGGTTGACTGAAAGCATTGCCCTACTAACATCGACAAACTTTATTGTATACCTCAAAATAGGAAATATAAAGTTATAACATTCCTCGGTTCATGTGAAGGAGATTTAAAAAAAAAAAACACCTGGAGGTTTTGACTGAAACTTGATTTGAACAAAATGGAAACGACCCACCTCACCCATCACTCAAATTTTCTCTTTCTTTTTTTCCCCTTCAAATCGAGCGAGTAGTTTTGGAGAAAACGACTGAAACACTGCCTTCGCAAGAGACAGCAGACGAAAAGTGTTGAAATTATTTTCACAGGCGCGTAGCCAGGGGTTGTGCGAACGGTGTCGACGCGTCTTCCCACAAAACTGGAGTTCCCTTGAGGGTCAAAGCGCCTAGGCGTGTTATAGAAACTAGTTGCGTTGTCCTGATGTTACATTCCTATACGTTACACCGATTTTATCGTGGTTTAATTGTCCCAGGATTAACACAGATACATATACAGGTATAATATATATCTGGAAAATAAAATACTCACGCTAAAAACTTGAAGTGCAGTATTTAACACTTACTAAGTGCTGAACTAGCACTTTGTTCAAGTGTAGATATCCAAGAACTTGACAGGTGTTACAATGATACCACTTGACAAGTGTAATGTCGCGACACTTAAAAGGAAACAACGCAGATGACGCGGATCAGGCTCGAACTCTCGAGCCTGATCCGCGTCATCTGCGTTGTGTCCTTTTAATTATGTACCCACCAAGCGCAAATCAAATTATGGACAATTCTGGAAGAACCACCAATGCTAGACACATGGGAAGTGCCATCCATTCAAGTTTCAGATGTCTGACGATTGTAATGTCTAAGTGCTTAAAGCATTGCACTTTGAGTGTTAAAATCAAACCCTAAGAGTTAGAATGGGTTTAACACCTTGAAAGTGTCAGTTTTAACACTTTTGTTTTTAGTGTGCACCTATCAACTTTAGCGATCTATTTTGTAAGTACATTTTTCCACATAAAATAGTGCAAAAGTGCTTATATTGTAACTCCTAAATTTGACATATTTTTCCACATGCTACAGCAGAGCTTATTTGATACGCAGTTTTCAAAATTGTATCCGCTGAACCATGGTCGCCCTGGCGAAGCCGGTGATCATCAATCACCACTCTTTGCACCTTCGCAACAAAATTCCTGGCAACGCGCCTGTTTATTAAGTTGGTTGAGATTAGGGTCCTGCGAATATTCGAGATTCGATTCGATATCGATACCATGCGTATGCTTCGAGATCGATCCCGAATCAGTCTCAGGATTCGATTGTTTCGAATCTCTCGTACTAACTTCAATTTGTTACATTTTCAACAAAAATAGGATACAACTGTCATTAAAAAATTCATTCATGTAGGCTCAATTCCTATTTATTTGAGTAATTGACAATGTTTAATTGTTAGGTAAGGTGCGAATTTGGCCCAGAACATGATCCATAGTTTTGGTTTTTGAAGGCTTAACTTGTTACTATTCACGTTCGTAAGAACGTGAATAGTAACAAGTTAGGCCTTCAAAAACTAAAACTATGGACAATAAGCCTAGCTTTTTCAGCGACGGTGCTACAGAGAATATTTAGTTATTGGTGTTTAAGGTGTTCACTCCGTCGCGTAAGGGTCATCACAGTGTTCCGTAACTTCCGTTTGATGCAATATGAAATAACTTGTCTTTTAAGATTCGATTCGGGATTCGATTCGATGTCGATATCAGACACACGATTCGATTCGAGATTCGATTCGAAAAGAAATTTGTGATTCGCAGATCCCTAGTTGAGATAAAAGAAAAAAAAATAATTATCTGCAATCATTGACATTTTTTTCTCATCACATACTTGACCGATACAGAAAAATCACCAGGTGAGGTCTCGGAATTTCGAACAAGGAATGCTCCATCAGGTTGGTAAAAAAACCCGTCGTCTTTTTGGTTTAACAATAGTTCTTCAGCGTCCTTCCTGGATATTTTGTTTATAAACCAACTGCAATGACAGAAAACAGCATAACAGAAAGAAAAAAAACAATACAGCAAAACCCAACTAAATGGATATCTCTTGATTGAATAGCCCATGTTAATTGAATGCAACTTCCAATACAAAACCATTCACAGTGCACTCTCGATAGCTGAATAAAAATTGTTGTGCTCTGTCAAAGATTTACTTTAAACAGTATTTATTGAAAATGCATATAATAACACTGAGAACATATATATCAACTGTGAATAAACAATATTCCATATCAGAAGTGTTGTCAATGTTACATTTTCGATTTGTTTGCTAATCAGGATTGAACATCAAGCTAACAGCTCAAAGGATTATCGCGGATGCTGCTGGCGGATATTCCTGTCCAGCACAGGGTTTCTCTTGTTACTGAAATAGGTATATGTTGGGCACATTTAATCATATTTGCCCCGTGTAAATTGAATGGAATTTTTCACCAATGATTTCTTGTGTTACATTTATATTAATGTTTCATCAAATCTAGTCATGGCTGCTTTAAAGCAGCCATGACTAGATTTGATGAAAAATATCTAGAAAATACTCAGCAGGTTAAGAGTTAAGGGGTCATCCAACTAAACTTTTGACACTTTGTTGAAAATCATAACAATGCTCCAAATAAGAATTGAAGTGGTGAATAGAGTCGTATTATAAACCAAAACTTGTGTGTGTGTTTTTTTTTTAACTTTTGGTGACAAAGAAATTGTCACATAAAGATCCTGGGAAAACGGCATTTACACACACTAGCAGCCCCGCCATGTCATACCGAATCATGCATGTCTCCAAGGCCGAAGGCTCAAGATGGGGGGGGGGGGGGGGGGGAGGGGAAGTGTCCCCCTTTCCGCATCACCTCCCATCCCCAAGTGAATTTGAATGCTCCTAGAACGGATTCGGGGTGTATTTTAGCTTTACTTCGAAAATATATCATTGAAAAAAATGGAGTGACGAACCTGGGAAGGGCATTGTCTGCTCTCTCGTCGCGTGGTCCGAAGGCAGGGAGGGCAGTTGCTCCCTCTGCCCCCCCCCCCCCCCTCGCACTTCCGACGTCCTTGGCCACATAAGTAACCGACGAGAATAAGAAAAGAAGGAATAGATCGGCAGTTCTAATGTGTGAGTTGTAAATAAAAGAAGACTCCACACTCCATACTCGGTAAAGCACATTCACCATTTCATCGCCGACGAGTCGAAAACTCTCAGAGGAAAATGAACGATTACAGAATATGGATTTTGTTGGGAAGACGTGATTGTTTTGATCACATGATTCTTGCAATACTGAATCCGGAAACTGTAGAAATTTACGCAAGATTCAGCAAGGGATTAATACGCCACCGATTCGAACTACTGTTATTTGGTTGTTGTCGATGAGCAAAACATAAAGCTGGAAAACAAGTGCAACACCGACCGCTAGTAATCAGACAATAGTCCTCCACGGTTGGGGGTGACACCAAATTCTGGTCTAATCTCTGATGAATGTTGAAAGATTGAAAGCACAGCATTAACATATCTCTGAGCAATAGGTTGTGATATATATACAGAAAAAACAAGGGTTACGCATCTCCAGGGACGTAGCTAGAGGTCTTTTAATGGAGGGGGTGGGGGTGGGGGCGGGGGGGGGGGTGAGACCCTTTGAAATTCTAACTGGGAATCCCGACACACGTGCGCCGTAGGATGGTAGGCGCGAAATGCGAGCGCCAAAGGCGCGAATCTTTGTCAGGGGGTCTGGGGTCCTCCCCTAGAACATTTTGAAAAATTGATGTGCTCAGGGTTCTGGTAATAGTTATAAGGCTAATTTTTCAGTTCCAAATTCAGTGATTTTTTTGTAGGGAAACATTTTTAATTCGAGTTGGATACAAATTTTCAATATCTTCTTGGTTTGCCCGAATTGTCCCCAGTGGCTCGTACGCCTCCTGTCTGACGGACAAATTTGAAACATCGCCTTTGGGAAAGTGGGAGTTTCTTTTTCGAGAGGCACTTGACATGACAACAAGTACTTTTTTTATTAACCCTTTGAACCCGTAAGACCGCTTTTCCGGTCCAGGATCATGGCACACCATACATTTAAAAAGTAGAATGGCTGCTCAGTGAATTTGTAGGGTAGACTAATCGATATTTTCAACGTGCAGCCCAAAGGCTGCACGTTGAGAATATGGATTGGTCCACCCCAAATGATGATTATGGACTCTTCTAATTGATGTCATTCAACTGACATGGAAGGAACCATCAGGGTTCAAAGGCTTAACATACCGTTACATGCGACTCGGCTGGGTGCATTGTGGCACCAATCACACCATTTTATACATAACATCAACCTGAAAGGTTCGGTACATAGACCATGTACCTAACCTTTCAGTGTTAATCCTTTACAATGGCGGGTTTTGGTTTTTTTGCGAAATTAGGCAATTTTTCCTCGCTTCTTTTTGTTTTTTTTTCCATTTTAAAACACTTTTCCAACAAAAGCGCATATTTTTTTGCTCTCGATTCGCTTCGATGTCACGTTTATCAGACGTTCACTTACTCTAACAACTTCACATCCGTATTTCGGTGAGAAAAAGCAACGATCGGTCATTGCAGATGTTGCACATAAACCGACAGAAACGTTCAAATAATGCCAGACTAAAGAAAACTGAAATGACAAAAGAATAAGGCAACTTTGTCGTAAAAGGCTGTTCATAAAGCACTTATTTTCAAAACAAAATAACAGTTTTAGGCTAATATTTAGCATTGAATAATGTCATTTGCGTCTAAATGAGTATTAACTTCCAGATTTTTTCTAGTAAATGCCGATTACATATGAGAATTTGAGCACCTAGATTAACTATACGAATTGAAATTGGGTACCCCATTTCTGCGACGAATATCTTTGCTCAGTGCTGTCAGACGTCCAGTAAAAGTTTACGAATCAGATGTCCCTCTATCAGAAACCACCGAGAGAAAAACTTTGGACGCGACTTTGAGAGTGGGCAAAAAGTTGGCATGTGGGGTGGGGGTGGGGGGGGGGGGGGTGACCATCCCCTACCGGGCGGGTCCTTAGGTGGCGGATAGAGGACGGCCTGCTGAATTGGGCTGGTTTTCTGGGGTTTTTTAATTGGCAGGTTTGCTCAATTTAGCTGGCTTGCTGCGAAATATAAAAAAGGTACCTGTTCAATACACTGTTTTGGCCCCAACTTCGGGAGTAGGATGGTCGGATGGTCCGTTATGGTCAATAAGGAGCCCCCACCCCAAAAAGTACTGGGTGTCACGTCGGGAGGCATTTGGTGGTCATTCAATCAGTCATTTCTTTTAATCACATACCATAATTGCCATTGTGTACTGTTTTAAACGTTATATTTTTAACCAATAATTTTTCCTGCACTGTCTGTTTCAGTTATACGGGGCAACTTTTATTACAGTGCTTTGTAAAGTGATTGGTTGGATGACCGCCATCTGAAGACATGGCACTTCCACACACGGGCCAATCAGTCAGTGGTATGCTTCGGCATCAACACTGACTGGGAATACTGGCAACCCGGTGGTTTCACTGTATGGCAGTAACCCTACCCCTTGTTGGACTCCGCGGTGGGTGGGAGCCGGGGCAGTGAACAACTTATAATACAACCATAATACAACCATGGCATCTAAACCAAACAAAACCCAAAAACTTTTCTCTGCTACAGATTTAGAAAACTCTGACTCTGACGAAGATTTGATCGCATCTTTATTACCACCTGAAGATAAGATACCGAAATTTATACTGCTGCACTCTAAGGACGAAACTACGAAACTTAGCATCCGTTAATCCCTTTGCCCCTGATAAAGCTATAAAGGGCATTACAGGAACTGTTCAGCATATCAAAACATTAAGGTCAGGAGATATATTAATACAGTGTATTAAACGAGATCAAGTACAATATCTTCTGCACACTACTAAAATTATGGATTTTAATATTAAAGCTGATTATCATAAAACATTAAATACTAGCAAAGGTGTCATAAGAACACGGGAACTGGCTGGCATGCAGGAAAAAGATATTACCCTTGAACTACAGTTAAAACTAGAAGTCCTATCACGAATAGTGCGCTTATCTAGGCTTAATTGCGCGTTGGAATTGCGCGCAATTGCCATATCGAATGGCATCCAAAGCACGGCAGGTTCTCCTGGTTACTCATAGCAAACACATGCAATGTTTCTGCCAATGGACCTCCGGGTTACCCGGAGGTCCATTGGCTGAAACATTGCCTGTGCACAGGCCATATGTACAGAATATGATAGCTTTAATTGGGCCATAACGCGCACATTAACGCGCATATCAACGTGCTATTTGTACGCATTTCATGACAGGACTTCTAGTTTTAACTGTAAAACCACAAGGAATAACAGCTGTAAGACGGGTAGAAATTACAAAGGAGGGTAGACAAATTACAAGCAATACTTACATTTGCACCTTTGATAGCACTAAACCACCAAAAGCTATCAAAATTGGTTACCTGAATGTTGGAGTGGATTTGTATGTTCCAAATCCACTTCGATGCTTCAGGTGCCAAAAGTTTGGGCATGGGCAGAGTTCCTGCCGAGGCAAAGAAGTATGTTTTAAATGCAGCTTAACTCATGAGGGGCCATGTGAAACAACAGCATTCAAATGTATCAACTGTCAGGGCAATCATATGTCATCATCCGAGGATTGCCCTGTCTGGAAGAATGAGAAGTTGATACAAAAAGTAAAGTGTGAAAAACAGATTAGTTTTAAAGAAGCCAGAGACATCGTAACATCAATGCCTGGCATGATCACATCAATACCATCTTATGCCTCCACTTTAAAACAAAAAAGATCGACTGAATCAATTGCATGCCAAACTGAATTTCCTTGGCTTAGAGGTACTTTTACTGCAAGCTTTTACCATAGGGAACAACAGTCAAACCCAGCTTAAGTCAACACAAACAAGTACTACTACCCAAGAAATGCCTAAACCACAACGCAAAACCGAACAAGAACTACAAAATTCTAAACTAAAGGAGACAAAAAATGAAAACAGCAATTCAGTCCAGCAATAACAACATTAAACCAAAGCCAGCAAAAATTCAACAATCACAACAGCAAAATCTGAGTCAGAGACGAAAACAAGAAAAATTAGAAAAACAGTAGACAGAGAAAGAAACAATCAAACAATTGGCCAACAGAACCCCCAAAGCCCTTCAAGATCCTGTTACCCGCAACAGATTTGAAGGCTTTGAGCTGAGGGACGTTGGTGACGGCATCGACGAAATGTTCGAGCAACTACGCTCACCAACTCAGAATAAGTCCTCAAGGAAAAAAATCCCCGAAGAAACATACTGGGGCTATATCGCCCATACATCTACCATCCCAATCTCCAACCAAATATGGATAATACACAGAAAAATAATATAATACAGTGGAATTGTCGAGGTTTTAGAGCTAATTTAATGAACTGGGTCTTCTAAGCCAAAAATATAAACCTGCAGTCTTTTGCTTGCAGGAAACTCTTTTAAAGAAACCTGAAACTCTGGATCATTCAGCTTTTAAGCATTATACATCGTATAATGCCTGGGCAGACGAAACTGATCTTCATATCCGTGGAACGTCCGTCTTGGTTAGAAACGACATTATTCACAGTTCTGTATCTTTGCAATCAAATTTACAGGCTGTAGCGGTACGCCTAACCTTAGACAAGTCAATCACCTTATGTTCTATTTACGTTTCACCAAGTAAAACGCTACAGCTGAACGATCTTGAGTTAGTAGTCCGACAACTCCCAACTCCATATATTTTGTTGGGTGATGTTAATGCGCATAGCTCCATTTGGGGTAATTCCTGCAGCCAAGAAGATGCAAAAGGTAAAACTGTAGAAGAGTTCATTACAAAATATGACTTGTATTTGTTTAATGATGGTTCAGACACTTATCAGCACCCCCATCTGGCTCTTATACATCGATTGATCTTTCAATTGCATGCCCTTCTATCTTCCTCGATTTATTTTGGAAGGTGGAAGATAACTTGTGCAGGAGTGACCACTTTCCAATTGTGTTGGAGAGTGTAGTTCCGGCGGGCGATGAGAGGGTGCCCCAGTGGAACTTTAAAAAAGCCGATTGGGACACTTTCTCATCGCTTTGTTCTGAACACCTCACACGGGAGAATTTTCAAGATAGTGCTGACCAAATAGAACATTTTACAAACAAGCTGCTTGATATTACAAACACAGTCATCCCTAAAACCTCGGAAAATCCAAAATGTTTCAGCAAACCATGGTTTGACAATGCAGGGACCGACCTGGGTATGCGCCAGTGCATATTTGATTCTGAAACATCAGGACCTGGCTCTTAAATCACAGAAATAGGCTTCTCAGTTGGCGCGTAACTTCTCAGATCATGTTTTGATATTCTTTCGATGGATAATCGAGAGAGACACTCTTACATGTATTATATATATGATTTTCATTTATCATTGTTGTAGAGTGCTTAAGTTAATACTTCAAGTCTTAATTACCATGCATTAATCTTCACTGTGGTTTCTGATCTAATCTTGGCTGCCTAAATAGGCAGCCAAGACTTGATCAGAAACCACAGTGAAGATTAATGTTTGCTATAGTGTTCTAAATGAAAATGATGAGAGCTATTACATACTTGCAGTGTGTGTTACAAACAGCAGTGTGACTCCGTAAATTGAAATCTGGCGCATGAATTGACAAAATAGGCTCCGAGGCTAGAGCGTATTTTAAATAGTCCTGATTGGTCCCTGCAATGAATGTAAACAGGCTATCAAAAATCGCAAGATAACTGAACGGGAATTTAACAAGTCACACATAATTTGGATAAACTGCATCTAAATTGGGCAAATACAAGACGACTAATAAAACAAAAAAAAAAGAAGAAAAGTTCTTTGGAAACTTATGTTTCTAAGATTAATCAAAACACTCCCATCACTAAAATTTGGAAAATGATTAAAACGATTAAAGGAAAAGAAACAAAATCAATTGTACAACACCTGAAGGAAAACAACACCCTAATTACATCAAAAAAGAGATTTCAAACAAATTGGCTTCCTCATTTTCAAAACATTCGTTGTCTGAAAATTGTAATCCAGAATTTATCAAAATTAAAAAAAAACAGCAAGAAAAACAAAAGATCAAATTTACCTCCAACAATCTAGAGGATTACAATGAACCTTTCTCTATGGAAGAGTTACGTAACTCTTTGCATAACAGTGGCGTAGATAGGTTTTCGCTGGCGGAGGGGCAAGCCCAAAATTTTCCGACACACCGAAAATGTTCCGACAGTGTAACAACAACAAAAACCCAAACAAACAGAATGAATCTGTTGTTTACTGCAAATGTACTGAAAATTGGTCTTTTTTACCCAAAATTTACCCAAAATGGCATGTTTTTTATCCCCAAAGCCAGCATTTTAATGTTATTAGGCATAAATTCGCCCAAAAATGGTCCCAAAAAATTTCCGACAAAACTTCTGGTGGGGGGGGGGGGCTCCGCCCCCCCCCCGACCTCCCCTTTATCTACGCCACTGTTGCATAGAGCAAAGGATTCTGCCACTGGTCCCGATGAAATACACTACAAAATTTTAAAGCATCTGCCTCAATCTCCACTTGAACTTTTATTATCAATTTTTAATGGCATTTGTGTGACTGGCCAGTTTCCCCATCCTGGCGTAAAGCAACAATAATTCCTATTCCCAAGCCTGATAAAGATATCACAGCAACCCTCGTAATTACAGGCCTATTGCTTTAACCAGCTGTCTGTGCAAAACTATGGAGATGATGATCAATGACCGGCTTGTCTGGTTTCTGGAATCGAGCAATCTACTTGCGAATGTTCAGTGTAGTTTCAGAAGCCAGAGAAGTACTGTGGATCATTTGGTCAGACTTGAAACGTTTATTAGAAATGCCTTTGCTAGAAAAGAACATGTGGTCGCCATCTTCTTTGATCTGGAGAAAGCATATGATACAACATGGACGTATGGGATTTTAAAAGATCTTTTTAACATGGGGTTGAAAAGGCGTATGCCTCTTTTTATCGAAAACTTTTTAAAGGACCGCCAATTTCAGGTTCGTGTTGGGTCAAGGTTATCTGATCCTCACGAACTGGAATTGGGGGTTCCTCAGGGTAGTATTTTATCCGTTACCCTGTTTTCGGGTTAAAATTAATAGTATCATCGATTCAATTGAGAATATGGTAAATTCTTCATTGTATGTCGATAACTTTTTAATCTGCTGTAGTAGCAAAATCATGAATGCCATAGAGCGCAATCTTCAGCTGTGTTTAATTAGGATTCAAAAATGGGCCACAGAAAATGGTTTTAAATTTTCAAAGTCAAAAACGAATTGTGTTCACTTTTGTAAGCTTCGGAAACATCACCTAGATCCAGAGTTAAAAATCGATGGGAGTCATATTAAAGTTGTTAAGGAAGTGATAACAAACTGAATTTCACTTCCCACATAAAAAACTAAAAGTTAAATGTAAGAGAGCACTGAACCTACTGAAGGTCGTTGGTAGCACTGATTGGGGTGCTGACAAAAAACATTACTCCATCTGTATAGATCACTTGTTCGATCAAAATTAGATTACGGTTGTATAGTTTACGGTTCTGCAAGGAAATCATATCTCAAACCACTTGATGCAATTCACAATAGTGGTATTAGAATTAGCCTAGGGGCTTTTCGAACAACCCCAATAGACTCGATGCTTGTTGAAGCAGCGGAGCCCTCTCTTGAGAAGCGCAGAATGAAATTGTCTCTCCAGTATGTATCTAAACTTTTGGCCAATCTTTCAAATCCTGCTTATGACTATGTTTTAGACCCTCAAAATATTGAAGTTTTTAACCGCTACCACAGACATATTCCTCCATTGGGAATTAGAATTAAACCCCACATGGAGTTTGCCAAAATTGATTTCGATTCTATAAAAGAAAACCGTAAAACACATATTCCTCTTGGCATCTTAAAAAACCTAGTTATTTTGGACCCTGCTTCTACCAAAAAATCTGATACGAATTCCTTGCAGTTTAAACAAAAATATGCCGAAATAAAGTCCAAGTATAGTACATATACAAAGATCCATACAGATGGATCTAAAGATGGTGACAAAGTATCATCAGCTGCTGTTACTGGTGATCATATTACCTCAATCAGAATACCGAATCAAAGTTCTATTTTCACAGCTGAAGTTAAAGCTATACAACTCGCACTTGAACACATCGAGAATGCACAGGAAAAGAAGTCGATTTTTTTCCAACTCTCTTTCCTCTTTACTTGCTTTACTCAACCCCAGGTTGAAGAACCCTCTCATTTTGGAACTTCGTGAAAAGTTAACAACTCTCGTGTCTGGCCAATATGATGTCGTGTTTTGCTGGTTACCCAGACATGTAGGTATCGCTGGTAACACCCGAGCAGACAGTGCGGCAAAACAGGCTTTAACCAAGCCTCTCGCTGATTTTAAGATTCCGTACAGTGATTTCAAGCCTCATATTAGTAGTTACATCAAATCTATGTGGCAGGCGGAATGGGATGGGGCAACTAATAACAAGCTCCATCACTTCCGACCAACTATTTCTGATCACTACCCATCAAGTAACCTCTGTAGAAGGGATCTTGTAGTTTTGACGCGATGTCATATTGGTCATACACGACTAACACATTCCTTTTTGTTAGAGAGTAATATGCGAGTGTGTTCCATGTCAGCAGGTGTTGTCAGTGAACACATTCTTTTACATTGTACCGATTTTAATCTTGTTAGAGGGCAGTACTTCACAGTTGGATCCCTTATTTTATAATACGAGCCCACAGAAAATTGTATCATTACTAGGGCTGTCACGATTTTTTAATTTAGGAATCGATTAATCGTCGCATATAATCGACGATTAATCGTACCTAAATGCCCCTCCCCCCCCCCCCTCATCTCCCTCTCTTTGAAGTCGATAAAAATGAAGTTCAAGTCAGTTGACCTACCTCAAGGAAACAACGAAAACGAAGACGATCCTTTTTTGGTGCTTTCAAAGTTTTGATGTTCTGAACTTTTGAACCGTCAGTGTAATAATCAAGACCGGTCGGCAGTTGCGAACTTCGCAACTGCCGACCGGTCTTGATTATTACACTGACGGTTCAAAAGTTCAGAACATCAAAGCTTTGATGAATGTACCTGGAAGACTATTGCTTCCAACAGCGTCTTGGGGTTTAACATCGATGTTCTTAACTCTTTACCTTCAGAAACAATAGTTTTTTCATCAAATTTTCTATTAATTATTATAGCCCAAGAACATTAGGTTTCACTAGGGAAAAAATTCGGAGAAAGCTGATTTTTTCAGGGAATGTCGAGTACATGTCACTGAACGATTAGACAAAAGTCCCCTAAAATCCCAGTTGAGCTTTTTTTTTCTACAGCCTTTTTTCGAAAACGCGTTTGAAAAAAACCAAAAAAAATCGCACGAACTTTGTAACCTCGAATTGATCCAACTGTATTTTTTGTTTACACGTATTTCGAGCTACATAATGTCTAATATACATTTACCTAGAGGAAAATGTGCATTCTGTGACAATTTCTGCGAAAAATTATTGAAAATTCACAAAAAAGTATCGGATTTACGCAAAAAATGACGATTTTCCTAACGTATTTGCCCAAAGGGTCGTAGTACAGAACGGGATGTTAGTTGGACAGACGATAAAAAATCCACCACCATTTGAAGACTTTTATCATTGCTTACAAAATAGACATTATGGAAGACCCCCTCTGCTTCTGGCCGAGTTCCCCTTTTGGCATAAAATTCGTCAGCATGAGAACTCAACTATTTTCGGGCTTGGGACCGAACAGACACGTCTGTGTCTGGCAGCATTAGATCAATAAATAATATTTACAGAATGTACAAAAATCAATAAATAATATTTACAGAATGTACAAATCAATCAACATGGATTAAGTTACATTGACTATTATCAACGCTATATACAGAAATGACATGACCTATATACATATTATTCACCGAACTCAGAAATTTCCGACAGGACAGTGTTTCTGTGGTTGTTACAAGAATCCGAACTGCAATTACACAAACCTGAGCAAGAGAGTCCTGCCTTCTTACACCCACACCTTTTTGTACAAGCACTCTTGCAACCACAACTGATCAGATTCAGTAGGTTATCGGGGGCACATGGCTTTGTGGCTGCAGTCGGTACAAGAAGTCCATTGTCTAGCGACCACCCCCAATCCGTCGGAGGAAGCGAAGTGCCCAGCCATTGTTGGACCTGGAGATAACATCTGTAGACATGTTGTTGTGCAGCATCGCTGCTTGGTGGGAGTGAGGCTAGGTGGATGGGTTTATTCAGTTTAGATTTTGCTACATAACGCTTGTAAGTGACATATCTATATTGGTCGAGAGAGGAAACAGTTTTACTCCCGTATAAGATCAGGAGAAGTTGTTCCCCGTCAGCGGCTACTGCACTTGGTGTACTGTCATCCGCCAAAATTGTGTTGATATACTGTTGTGAGTCGCTAGTAACATCGGAGACAATTGTACTGAATACTTTCTTCTTACCAACTCGAAAGAGTGCAGAAGTAGTGTCACAACCACTTATAGAATGTGCTACAAGGAGGTTGCTTCTATGGTCACCCATTTTGGTTGCTATTTCACTAACTGAAACTAGTAAGTTTGGGGTAATGGAATACATCATGTGAATATTACATCCCGGTTGAACTCGAGAGGTAAGAATGACTAACAAGTCTGTGTCTGTTCCCACAACGACAACACTGTTGTCATCTTGAGCGATGTCAAGTGCAGTTTCGGCTATCAGTTCATCAGCATCAGCCTCGGCCTGCTTGGACTGAATATTGATAGCAGATAGCTCCTGCATTAGAAGATCGATCAGTTGGGTTTTGTTCTTGGCATTTGCAAGGAAATCGGATTGGGGTGTGGTGGCTGGTAACTCGGGTGAGATATTGATATCAATGGAATACCTGTCTTTAGATCTACGGGCTTGTTCCATGCCCTTTGTCGACATTGTACAAGCATAACCATCAAAAACAACCACGACGTTCGCCCCAAAATGTCTCACTAGATAATTGGAATATGATGTACATATGTCCTTATATGACGACTGTTTAGGCCATACAACTGCCCTCAATAAATATCCACCATCTACAACAAACAGAGAATGTTCTGGGATTTTAGTTTGCTCGGAACCGTATGTTTTGAGGATCTTACCGAGCGTGCTTTTCTGTGTCTTCCTCATTCCAGCAGAATCAAACAATGCTGGTGGTTTCGGGGCGAGTTCATATTTGGGATACTCTTCCATCTCTGCTTGTGACTGAATAACACATGTGATACGGTTGAACAGAATTGTGGGGTCAATCACTACCTTACTTCCACGGACTTTGATGCTATTTGCCATCGATGCGAAAGACTTCACAGTGTCAACACGTCGTAGTTTGATGCTGTTGAACGTTTTGCTTACAACATTCGATACGCAACATTCACCAATTTTGCGAACTTGGTCACAGTTCACAGTTTCGTCGGCCACAAGCCCGGTCGCTATAGAGACTAATTGTAGTGGATCTCTATTCTGAAAGGGGGAATGCACTCTGAGCCAGTTCAATAATTTGGTGATATCATTGGCATCAGTCAATTGTGAACTTTGACGGAGATCCCGATGTTGTTCGCCATGACCAGTGTGAACATGAACAAAATTTTCGAGAGCATTACATATCGGAAGGCAAAGAGGTAGTCCATGTACCCATTTCGCAACAGTGCTATCGGTTATTCCCCTGCCATGTGTGAGACCACCAGGGAGCTTGAACATTCTCATTAAACACTGCTCTATGGTCTGATCAGAATATATCCCGTCCCAGAATTTATCTGAGCGCCTTATGGTAAAGTAACCTTTCTCAGTGAACAACTTCAAATCATCCTGTTGCATTATTTCTGTTAGCTCATTCATCTGCTGCAAATAGAGATGAGAACTTTTTGCGTATGCAAAATGACCACCTGCGTGAAATACTGGAATCATATTGCGAACACAATATGTGTGGAGTTCCCAGTCGCCTGTGCGCTCTGCTCTCAAGAACAACTGGAGAAGACCTATTTGCTCGTAGTATTGTACCCAAAGCTTTCCTGTGCGTCCTACGGACGCATTCTGGAGCAGTTCGTGTAATTTTGACAGTAGATGGTTGACACTTTCTTGATTGACAGCGTCAGCTGTTGTACAGTCACCTCTGGCAAGTCCACAGAATATTTCATTGACTTCTGTGCAGTCTATGTTATCTAGTGCTCGGCTTTCTTCAAACACAAGTTTTGTAATGGCAATTTGTGTTAGCAAATGGGCACGAACTGCTCTTGAATATGCATGACCACTGATCAAATGATGGATTGACCCACCAGCATAAACAGCCCCCCAAAGTTTATCCAAGCCGCTACCAGCCATGATCGAACCAATTGCCCCTAAATATGACGTTGTCTGTACAATACAAATTTGTTTATGAGTACACATCAAGGGCGTGCACACATTACATGCCAATGCATCTTGAGTGTAGGCGAACACCACATTATGTGATTTAATCGAACATGGAAATTGAAACAATGATGCTATAATACGGTATTTGAATGAGAAAAGTCGATGCCGTTTGAATTTGAGTTTAGGGGGTATGGTTAATATTTCACACGTTTCACCAGTTCATTATGGAATAAATGACTATTGTTATATATCATTATAAAGCCACTGCTTTTCTGCAATTTTTGATATATAATTTAACTCCCAAAGTAGTCGTAGATTTGATTTAATGGACGTTGTGTACCGTTGTGTGTATGAAAACAATACATTTTTTTTCGTAATTTTGTACATTTTCGTGAATATTTCACCACTGAGTGTGAGGATTGGTACAAAGTTGGCATTTTCTGTTGGGGATATGTATTCTCAATATAATTCAGCACGATATTTATAATTCTCACCCTACTAAGGCGAATAAGAATGAGAAATATGGAGCGGGGTCGAATTTTTTTAAAAAAATTTTTTTTCATCAAAAAAACGCTGTAACTAAAAAAGCTCAACTCGGATTCGCGGGGACTTTTCACACTTTATCCGCAATGTGTGTCCCGGAAACATATAAAAAAATCAGCTTTCTCCGATTTTTTTCCTTACTTTCTCATTTTTATGTCTAATGTGCCTGGACTAATTAAATGTCTAGAACGGGATACAATTTACCGATTATTCGACAACGAAAAATACTAATCGATTTCGCCGTGACCGATCAACAGTCGATTAATCGATTAATCGTGACAGTAATTAACCTTTTTACAAAATTTTAAAATTATTTTTATTCTTTTAACCCTTTACCTAACATGAAAAACAGACGACACTTGCAAAAAAAATTCTTGAATAACTAATTTTTTTCAATTTTTGTCTCAAAAACATAGGTTATAACCCCTCTTTGGAACGAGCTCGACGAGCTCGTTCCAAAGAGGGGTCATAACCTATGTTTTTGAGACTAAAAATGAAAAAAATAATGAAAATTAATTGGCGATTTTTGTGAATAGCGCTGGCCGGTTTTGGCCGTTACGTTGGGTAAAGGGTTAATCTAGACCCATCAAGTCTCAATTCCTCAGGTTCACTTATCTCATTATTCATTGTTGTTCTAATCATTCTTGTCTTTTCCATGTCTGTTGTGGCTATTTTTTTATTTTTATTCAATCTTTTACTTCATAATTGATAACGACTTTTTACATACCACTGTTTTCTCGCCACGATATAGCCTTAGCTGCTGATGTGGCGTTAAGCACCAATAAATAAATAAATAGTTGATATTTGGCGGCCGGAATAAAAGAGATTTTAATTCAAATGGGATATTCGGTTCTAAAAATGGAATTTTGGGGCGGGTCATGAAATTCGCGCCTCCAACTGTGAACCCAAATGTCGCTGAGGAACTTTGGGAAAAATTAAATGTGAGCCATGAGACTGCATACAAATACCAAAACATTTCTCCTCCATAGATCACCTCCATAGATCAGAAGAAGATTGTTCATGTTTTCCCATCAGCAACAGTGTTAACCCTTTACCCAACGCCACAGCCAAAACCGACCAGCGCTATTCTCAAAAATCGCCAATTAATTATAATTATTTTTTTCATTTTTTGTCTCAAAAACATAGGTTATGACCCCTCGTAGGAACGAGCTCGTCGAGATCATTCCAATGAGGAGTCATAACTTATGTTTTTGAGACAAAAAATCAAAAAAATTTGGTATTCAATAATTTTTTTTGCAAGTGCCGTCTTTTTTTAATTTTAGTTGAAGGGTTAAATAGGAAGCGGCACAAATTGCCTCCTGAAGAAATTCCCGGAATTTACATACGGATGGAACAAATATTTTTTATCAGCAAACCAAATATATGTTCCCCATGTTCCAAAAACTGAAATTTGGTGTAAGATCATGGATTTTTCCCATCACAGGACAAGTTCAAATAATTATTTTTGGATAACGGTAGCCTTACAAAACAATCGTTTGCCATGTTTGTACATGTGTGCAAGCCTGAACTATATATATTCTCAATACCCATTGCCAGCAATCTGAATGAAAATGCTGGGACCTTTGATCGCCTACAACTATAGAACTTGG
This sequence comes from Pictodentalium vernedei, assembly GCA_031216915.1. Taxonomy (NCBI): domain Eukaryota; kingdom Metazoa; phylum Mollusca; class Scaphopoda; order Dentaliida; family Dentaliidae; genus Pictodentalium; species Pictodentalium vernedei. The sequence continues at coordinate 853,389,650 of CM062297.1, forward strand.
TTGACAGGAGCGTCGCGAAGACGATCGACTGAGGGTGGTAATTCCAATTTGTCCAGACTATCTTGACTCAATATTATATTCCAACAGCTACATCATCAAGACATGTCTTCAAAGTAGTGATGCCTTGATGGTGTAGTTGGAATATTTGTCGGTCGGGATTATAGTTTAAAAAAAATACACAGTGAATTTGTTTGTGGATAAATACACGCAGCTCCAGGCCTGACGAATGGGATCCCCTACTTGTTATTTAATTTCCACGCACTCAATTCAAAATTGGTCAAGTCGGGACCGAATATGCCACAGACATTCATCGGCATATGACCGACCTTATGTGTGACATAAATACAAGTAGCAAATCTGGTCTCGTAAAATTAGTACTTGATTACTAGCAAAAGTGAATTGATATGAAAGACTCCAATCCGGGAAAAAATGACCTGACTGGAAAATTATTGGGGGGGGGGGGGGGGGGGTGTTACCGCTGTACGTTGGTGAAGGAAATTGAACAATATAGTTAAAACTAGATGTCCTGTCATGAAAGGCGCAGAAATAGCACGTCGATCTGTGCGTTAATCTGCGTGTTATGACCATAGTAAGGCTATCAAATTCTGTACATATGGCCTGTGCACAAGCAATGTTTCAGCCAATGGACCTCCGGCTAACCCGGAGGTTCATTGGCAGAAACATTGCCTGTGTTTGCTATGAGTAACCAGGAGATTCTGTCGTGCATTGGATGCCATTCCATATGGCAATTGAGCGCAATCGCTATGCGCAATTAAGCCTAGATAAGCGCACAGTTCGTGACATGACTTCTAGTTTTAAGTGTAAATAGTATTACTTACTCGTTAGGTTTCATAGATAAGTAGTCACTTGGAACATAGCCCTCTTTACCCATATACTCGGCTTTGTACCAACCAACTGTGTTCATTATTAACACCTAAATAGAAAGTAAAAATAAGGATTCGTATTTCACACACTATATAGAAAATGAAAGTATACTACTCAAAGTTTACTAAGCACCAAATATTTGACACATCATTGTGAAATTTGCTTGTGACATATTTGCGATATTTTGGGTGGATATGATTGAGGAATGTATTGAGATGGTCCCCACTGTTTACATTAGCTCTCTTGACAGGCAGAATTATCGTGACAGTCATGGAAAACATATAACCCTTGATTTTCATGATGTTTTCGTGTACTGTCTACATGTACATGACGTGTGTAGGGTATTCAATCTTCATTTCAACACAAACCCTTGTGATTTAATGATTGAATATGGCAAATGCAAATGTAAGAAGACATTTGTCTGAAGCAGAAATGTGGCAGGCTGTAGGGATGGTGGAGCAAGGCGCTACCCATCGTCAGGTTGGTGAAGCCCATGGTGTGCACCATACGGTGATGGGCAAGATTTCAGCAGTATGGCACACACGTAAGACGGCATGGTGGTGGCAGAGACAGGGTAACATCTGCAGGTGAAGTCCGGTTTTTTGATCACTCAGGCTCGTAGGAAGCGCTTTCCCACAGCAACCCAGCTTCGCAATGACCTTCAGAATGCATCCGGGGTAAATGTTTCGAAGCAGACTATCTAGGCAAGGTTGCACGAAGGTGGTGTCTCCGATCGAGAAGACCATGTATTCGCATTCCGCTGTCCCAGAACCACCGCCAGACACGATACGAATGGGACATGGACCACGTTGGATGGACCAGAGAAGATTTGCGACCTGTCCTTTTTACAAATGAGTCAAGGTACTGCGTAGACCACACAGATAGGCGTCCTAGGGTATGGAGAAGACCGGGAGAGCGATTACATTCAGCCGACATTACTGAGTATGACCGCTATGGTGGAGGCTCAATCATAGTCTGGGGCGGCATCAGCTGGGATGGACGTATAGAGCTCTGTGTCCTTGAACGTGGTACATTGACTGCACGACGGTATATTGATGTGATCCTGGATGTCCACGTCAAATTGTATGCAGGTGCAGTGGGTGATAGATTCATTCTGATGGACGATAATGCCCGTCCTCATGTTGCCCATGCTGTCCGGGAGTACCGACAGAGGGAAGGGATTGAGCGTCTGGATTGGCCAGGAAGACCTCAATCCAATCGAACATGTCTGGAATGGGTTGCAGCTTGCAACTTCAGCCCGTCCAGTCCAGCCAAGAAATGTCCAGGAGCTTGGTGCCATGCTGGTCCAAGAATGGAACAACATCCCACAAAGGACCACCGGGAACCTCATTGTGAGCATGAGAAGGCGTTGTCAAGCGGTAATTAACAATAATGGGTCTCATACTCGATATTGAAGCCATACCAGTTCGCTCCGTCAACTTTTTGGCATATTGAAAAATTTCCCCTTTTACCAGAAATACAAATTTTCCATGGTTATCGTTTTCAAAAGCTAAAAAATAATGGTCAAACACAAATAAAATCTTAATTTCTGTACTTAAATAATTGAAGATATAAATAAAATAAAAAGTATATAAACTTTTCATAAAAATATTTCAACTAAAACGTAAAACAGGTAGTTGGATGTACTTGATGCTTAGCAAACTTTGAGTAGTATATTAGTGGTCCCGTGGCTACGGTAGCTTACACGAACTTTAACCCCGAATTTCAGAATAATGTCATAATTACCTAACTTGATATTGCATTTAATTTATGAGTTATTATTACTACCCTAACGGGCGTTCCTTAGACCATTGTCGCTAATTTCTTGGGCATTAATCCACAATAAATGCTAAAGTTATCACTCGAACTCCTGGGCCGCAGATGGTATATTCTACTATATATAAAAAGCCTATGACAGAAATCTTAGCTTTACACACCAAACGTGGCGAACACGCCACCAATGGGATTTCAGCAGAAAAGATTTACACCTCCAGTGGAACTACATCCAAGTTGACCTTTGATGACCTCGCCTTGAATGCAAACTTGTCTAAATTTATCACTCGTCGCCTCGTGAAGAACGAAATGAAACACGCAATTATTTATTACGTTTTTTAATAAGTTTATCACATAAGGTACACAAAATTAACAAACACACATTGTCGCATGTTAATAAAGCATCCATAACTCGAAATAGTATGTTATTATGTTATTAAAATGAAAAAGCCCCGTAATTTGCGGTTTCGTTTTCTATTTCGTTTCGGCTATAAAATAGCCTGCGAAAGTACCGTCCACCGATTCGTATGTAAACAAAAACAGATTCGCACATGAGTAGTATATGGCGCATACTTCTGCCCTCATCGTGGGGCCCCCGCTTGGGGACCCCGCCGTATTTATTGGTTTCTATTCTAACACATGGTTACGTTAATTTAAATAGGTTGTATTCTAAATTTATGTTTGCTTGTATACGCCGAATTATCTAAACCGAACCGACAATGATTCCAAAACATACAGTTAAAACTAGAAGTCCTGTCACGAACTGTGCGCTTATCTAGGCTTAATTGCGCGTAGGAATTGCGCGCAATTACCATGTCGAATGGCATCCAAAAAACGGCAGGTTCTCCTGGTTACTCGTAGCAAACACCGGCAATGTTTCTGCCAATGGACCTCCGGGTTACCCGGAGGTTCATTGGCTGAAACATTGCTTGTGCATAGGCCATATGTACAGAATTTGATAGCCTTACTATGGTCATAACGCGTAGATTAACGCGCAAATCGACGTGCTATTTGTGCGCATTTAATGACAGGACTTCTAGTTTTAACTGTACATCTGAAACTATCGGCCAAAAAACTGGTGCTATTTTAAAAAAAAAATACTTACCCTAAAAAAGTGGCCCTCTGACATTATGTACTGACTTGGGTCAACAAAAGACTGTTCAAGGTTCAAAACATTTTATTTTGTCTAACAATATAAACAGTAATTTTACATTATGATCGATATTTTGGGGAAATGTTGATCTTCTGGTGTTTGAAAACTTGCTCCCAAGTTACGGTATTTTTTATTGTTGGGAGAATATGAAACTAAGCGTACTGATTGTTCAACTCACGACTAAAACGCACTCTCGCTTCAGCTTTAAATTGTTGTCCCACTAAACTTTGAGAAACTGCAATAAATATAAAATTGAATGAATCTATGAATGAGATATTTCTATGCGCCTAAATCGCTCAGTTGGAAATCCATTTCAATACGACTTACGTCGAAATGGTTTCGCGTGCCGAAGGCGCACAGGAACACGGTTAGCCAAGCCCGTTTCGATCCTCGACTGATGAATAAAATTTTGATATTAAAACTGGTCATGGACTGCGCACATTGTGAATGTTCGAAAATTGAACTTGAAAACTACCAACTCCAAGTCGCGCAGGGGAGAATAAGGTTATATTTGAGACAAATGAATGTTATTGCAGTGTTTGTGACAGAATGCATTGTATATTTATTGATCACGCGGCAACCTTTTCAAGTCGCGGTGGTTTTGTCAGTCGGACAAACTTTTATGATAATTGGCACCCCAGTGACCTGAGTCTCGAAGTTCTTGGGAGAGATATAATGTATGGTACCCCAAGACACCAAGAGCGTTTGCATAACAATAGATTTGTGACACAGGGAGGGCGTAAGTCCTTTGTAGGTAGGGAGATAGCAGTTGATGTACACAAAATGATGTTCTCAGTGCAGAGGGATATCTCTGAATTACGTGCAGTTTTATCAAATGTAGTACTTGTAGTGTCACGGGAATGATTCTGTGATAGATATTTGTTCACACTTCATTCTGATATACCGTATTTAAAGATATATACTGTATGCTGAATGTCTTATATTTGAGCAACAGAACATTAATAACCAACATATTGATTGCAATTTATATATCTCTGTAACAATATCCTACATGCTAACACATTCCAGTTAAAAGCAGTTACCTTTTAATTTGATAACATTGAACTTATGTGACGTATTTACAATACAACGTAAGCAGTACAGTTTTATCAAATCTAAATGTATACAAATTATTTATCGAACGTCTCATTTCGGTTTGAGTGCGTATTCCATACAAATACTGTAATTTAGTATAAGTTATCTCCGCCAACATGTATGGTATATGGAGATTTAATACCTGTATGTCGGTATTTAAACATCGAGCCGCAGGCGAGGTGTTTAAATGAGACATCAAGGTACTAAATCTCCATATACCATACATGTTGGCGGAGATAACGTTTTTCTCCCGTTTGAAACACAATACAAACATAGTGGAAATGAATTTGTGGACACATTTCTCAGCTATGCAATCACTTGGACCAAATTCGTGATAATTATTTTGTTTTTATAATCGCAGAAGGCAACAGACAGTGTTACATCCCTTGGGTCGTTAAGGAAACTAGGAAACAGTATTTTGTTGACATATCGTTCCCTGAGTTCCGATGTGTTCTATGTGCCTACTGGCACAAAGAACACATTGGTACTCAGGGGATGAATTATTTGCTCGTATTTTATTTTGATGATTGAATTGTCGGAAATCTGATAATATTTGTGACCATGTTCGGGTTTTTGGTTCGATTTTTATTTCGAAGCGAGCAAAAGCGGAAGGCTTTCCTTTAAACCATATACCCCCGATGTTTCGCGTGTGCTTATACCCTGGATGTTGCACGCTCTCATATACCTTGGATGTTGGGTGCACCATTTGTCATGGCTATTTGTCCAAGGCATTCTGACAAATCAAAAGACAGAATTTATCGGATACATGGACAAGTATTCCTGTCTTTGCCACAAATACTCATAAGCGTCGTTATATCGATCATTATTCTATCGTTTTCAGAACGATTATTGATTTCACACGAATGTTAGACCCTACATCGCATTATGCTCCGACTTCTGTAGTACCTAGCTTCAATAATGGTTAAATTGAATAATCACAGAAATATTACGGTGAAACAGGCGACTTTCACAGCTTGGAATGTCCAGAGAGTCAAACTCCAAGATCCAGATTTTTTAAAGTTCATTACTAAATATGATTTCATTACATTGGTTGAAGCCTGGCATAACAAGGAGAGTGACGTTCCTTTACCTGGGTATGACCAAGTCGAACTTCCTAGGCAAAATGAAGATAGAGGAGGTAATGAATTTTATTATAAAACATGTTTCAAACCGTTTTTTGAAAACACAAAAATGATAAATGAAATTGCACTGTGCGTTGAATTTAAAGGAAATATGTTTGGTTTGGACGACGAGATTGTTTGTATATCTGCATACGCCCCCCCCCCCCCCCCCCCCAAGCAATTCAAGTTACTGGAATACAAGAAAAGAAATGAAACTCTTAGAAAATATTCAAACGCATTTACTAAAATATCAAGTTCATGATATGGTTGTACTTGCTGGTGATTTTAATGCCAGAACTGGAGATAAACCGAATCGCTTTGCAGGCGATAATGACAACCACCTTCCCCTTCCCGATCATTACATTCTGGACACTGAGAAACTAAGAGCAAACATGGATCGTCATGTTAATGTATTCGGTAATCAACTTCTGGCCCTGTATAGAAATGCGGGTTTGCAGATAGTTAATGGGCGAAAAGTGAGAGCCACACTAGGTCATTTCACGAGCTATCAGTATAATAAAGCCAGTGTTGTTGACTACGTTATTATATCGGAAATGTTTTTCTGTGATGTCGATTACTTTTGCAAAAAATTGCCCACCGAATTTTCCGATGATTGTCAGCTTGTTACTCACTTCAAAAATGATGTTAGGCAACCTGTCAACGGAGGGAAAATGCAAATATAAATATTCAAAACAAACTAAACTGAAATTGACATCGGATAACAATGAGAAAGCTATACAATGTCTTAATAACAGTAGCATTAAACTGGAACATAACAAATTCCTAAGAAATGATTACAGCATTGATTGTGAGGGTACAGCTGAGGCTGTGCAAGATTTCATGTCAATCTTGAAAAAATCAACAATTCTGCGTTCATGAAATTACCTGTCCGTAATTTCGGACGGTGGTTTGATGATAGATGCAAAACTTTGAAAAATGATTTGAACAAAATTATAAATCAAATGCGGCATGATCCATTCAATGATATTTTACGAATCAAGTATTTTTCAATAGGGAAGGCATACAAAAAGCAAACAATGTTTAAAAAGAAACAATTTTTTTTGTGCGTTGTACAAACAGTTGGATGATTTGGAATCTAGCGACCTTATACTGGCACCTTCTTAACAAACTGCGACAAAACAAATTGTGACAATCAACTAAATCCCGACACCGCAGTAGAATTTTTCTCCAAATTGAACTCTAAAAATGGAGCTACTAGCATTATTAACATTTTGAACCCCAGCTGCCGGTTTTCCGGCCAGGAGCATCATACGCCATAACGTCTCTAAATAGGATGGCTGTTCAATAAACGTGTGGGGTAGACCAATCAATATTTTCAACGTGCAGCCCCGAGGCAGCACGTTGAAAATAGTGATTGGCCTTCCCCAAATAATGAATATGGACTCTTCTAATTGCTGCCATTGATCTGGCATGGAAGATATCACTGGAATTCAATGGGTTAATGATGATAATTCGTTTTATTGTCTCGAAATAAAAATAAAGAACAACACTCCTATCACACCATTGGAAATACTTTCAAAGTTGCGCGAATTGAAAAGTGGTAAAGCATCGGGTCTTGACAATATTAGTAACAGTTTGCTGAAGGCAGTTGGTCCATGCATAACAGACAGTTTTAACTTCTGGTTGTTATCCGGAAGATTGGAATAAGCCGGTTTTTTCCTTAATATATAAGAAGAGTGATCGCAATGATCCATATAATTATAGGGCCATTGCAGTAAGTTCGGCTATAGGAAAATTGTTCAACAAAATTATCAACAAAAGATTATCTGATTTTATAGATGATATTATTGGCGAAAACCAGTTTGAATTTTGCAATGGCAAAGGTACCACAGATAGTGCCTTTGTTTTGAAAACGGTTATTGACAAATACAAATCTTCAAAAAGACCACAGTATGCTGTTTTATTGATTTTCGGAAAGCATTTGATTCGGTGAACAGGGAATTGCTCATGCTGAAACTTCAACATACAGGTGTGAGTGGCGAAGTATTCAACGTGATCAAATCTATGTATGAATCAAGCTTTTATTTGATGAAAACGTCTAGGGGATTGGGAACAGTCTCCCGCTCTTCTGTAGGTGTCCGTCAGGGGTGCATCTTATCTCCCTCTGTATTTACATTTTTATTGAGGACATAAAAGACATTTTCGACAATTTGTGTGATCCTGTTTGGATTCGTGGTTACAAATTAAATCATCTTCTTTTTGCAGATGATCTTGTAATGATATCTGATAGCCAGCAAGGGTTTCAACGGTGTCTCAATAAGCTCTACATTTATACGGAAACCAGTATTATGTTGCAAATAAACGTTGGAAAAACAAAATGTTTAACATTTGGCTCTGAGCCAGTTAATGGCACACAAAAGCAACCAATATTTTTTTATCGGAGGCTAACGTATTAATATGGCTGACGAATTTACATATCTAGGAATAAGGTACATTCTCTGAAGCCCCAAAATGATTTGGCTGTTAAAGCCCAAAAAGCTTTATACTCACTTTTTCTTGCATTTAATGAAACTTCACGGGTTCCAGTAAAGACAATGTCAAAGCTGTTTGATAAATTAATTCAACCTATAGCCTTATATGGGTGTGAAGTCTTGGGATCAGAAATAACGTACGGTAAGCGTTACAACATAGCCTGTGAAAAATGACACACTTCCTTTTGAAAAAAAGTCTTGAGCGTTGGGAAATTTTCCTCCAACCACGCGGTTCGCGGAGAACTTGGTCGATATCCTCTATATATCGAGGAGGTAAGTAGGATGTCTTCTTTCGCAATCAAAATATCTGAGAATTTTCATGACCTGATGTGGAATGTGGTAGCTTAACAAAGAAATCGTAAAGGCAAACCGACATCCCTTTCCAAATTACTGGAAAGATATGGTCTCGCTGTCCCTCATAATCCTTTTATCACTAACACTAATGTTATAGGTAAGCTATAGTATAATTTGCGATTCCAGCATGTAAACACGTTCAAGAAGGCAATGTCTGAGAACTGCGAAAGAATGGAGAGAATAAACTGAGAACTTGACCTGATGTGGAATGTGGTAGCTTAACAAAGAAATCGTAAAGGCAAACCGACGTCCCTTTCCAAATTAGTGGAAAGATATGGTCTCGCTGTCCCTCATAATCCATTTATCACTAACACTAATGTTATAGGTAAGCTATAGTATAATTTGCGATTCCAGCATGTAAACACGTTCAAGAAGGCAATGTCTGAGAACTGCGAAAGAATGGAGATAATAAACTGAGAACTTACAGGTTGTTTAAAAATGACTATTCAATGGAAACGTACTTAGTTGAAACGAACTCAAAGACTGGAAAATTTTCACGAAGCTTCGTGTCAGCAATCATAATCTAGCTATTGAGAAAGGGCGACATTATCAACCGCCGAAGCCTGCTCTCGACAGGATATGTACTCACTGTGAAGCTAACTCGGGAAAAATAGAAAACGAATACCATTTTCTTATGGAATGTACACATTATTCAGAACTTCGATCAGAACTATTTGTTCTGATCGACAGTGAGATCGACGGTTTTAGTGATCTGAGTATGTTTGAGAAATTCAAATTAATATTTGACAATAGAACCCCCAGTTTATGCCAAAACATCTGCTGCGTGATCCGGGATTTTTTCGCCAGACGATTATGATATGTTTTGTGATATGTATGGGAAATTCTAGTTCACATCTCCACGTTCTTTCACGTACCAAATTAATAAAAACTAGACTTTATGATTCTGGAGAATCATGACTTTTCCCAATGAGATTCCATGATTTGTCATGACCCCAAAGTGTCTGATGAATTGTTTTTAACTGTCTCACTGAAGTACCTTCATTGATGTTATGAGAAAGGTGAGTATAGTAGTCTCGAATGACTCAGTTTGATAAAAAAATGGTTTAGGTAAAAAACATCATTAGCGGTGGAGTGGGTTAATATCAATATCGTCGCCCGACAAGTTAATGGCCGACAAAGGGTGTTATGTTTTTTTGACACATACCCACTGAGTGCTGTGTCTATTTGAAAATGGTTCATTTTATCTCAATTGTATCCAAAATATTGATGTCTGGCAGCTTGTAGAGGGTTAACAAGTGCTAACATCAATATTTTGGATACATTTTTCCACCAAAAACTGCGAATAGCCATTTTTACTTAAAATCTACGAGACGCTTTCAGAGAAATCCAGAGAAAGAACATGAATTTCCAGCTTTTAATGGGTATCATTGTTTATCCAGCCCAAAACGGGTTAACGTTTGTTTTTTGAATACGCTTATTACTTACAAAAATAATTCTCAGTGAATTCTACTTCAACTTATGTTGATTTCTTCTCTTAACTTTGGGTGCTGTAGGTACGCAAACACAGCCCATTTTATCACAATTTTGATGTTTGAGAACCTGCGTAGGGTTAACAAATGCTTACTTGAATATTTTGTGCATGCAGTTTGTAATGTCACACTAAGATCTGAGAATGGCCAATTTTTCTTGAACATCTACGTGAAGTTTTTAAAGAAATCCTCGGATAACATGAATTTGTAACTTTTTAAAGGTTATCTCTCTGTAAGCAGCTCTAAAAGGGTTAATGCTTGGTTTTATGAATACCTTCGTTACTTACAAAAATGATTCTCCCGGAATTCCACTTTCAATGAAGAAGGTATGTTTATCTCGCAGGTACACATTGGGTGCAATGGGTGCCCAAGAACAGCCCATGTTCTCAGAATTTCTATTTTTTGCAGCCTCTGGAGGGTTAACAAACGTTTACCGGAATATTTTGTCCATGCAACTTGTAATGTCACTCCAAGACCTGCGAATGGTCAGTTTTTCTTGAAAACTTGCTAGATGTTTTGGAGAAATCCACAGAAAATGGGAATTTTAAGCTTTTAATGGGTATATCTCCTTAACCAATCGAAAATGGGTTAAGACCTCGACTTTTGAACACCCTTACTACTTACAAAAATGTTTCCCTATCAGTTGTGCGTCCGGTAAAAGAAGTTACGTTTCTCTGTGGCATTCCCATTTGATGTTGTTGGTGTCCAAAAGCACACTATTTTTTCAAATTTTTTGACATTTAGCAGCCCATGGAGGGTTAACAAATGCCTGCCAGAATAATTTATCCATGCAACTGGTAATGTGACTCCAAGATCTATCGACGGCCATTTTCGCTTGAATACACTACAAGATGTTTGTAAAGAAATCCAGGGAAGACATGATTTTTAAAGCTTTTGATGGGTATCCCTGTTAACCTTCCCAAAAGGGGTTAACACTTGGTTTTTTGTATACCCTTATTACTTACAAAAATGGTCCTCGGTGCATTCCACTTCCAACAAAGGAGATTATGTTTACATCTTGCGTATACATTGGGTGCTGTGCGTGTCCGAAAATAGCCCATTTCAACAAAATTACGATGCTAGGCAAGTTGTAGAGGGTTAATAAACGCTCGCCGGAGTATTTTGCTCATGCAACTTGTAATGTCACACAAAAACCTGCGAATAGCCAATTTTTCTTGAAAACATACAAGTTGCTTCCAGAGAAATCCACAGAAAATGGGAATTTTTAGCCTTTAAGCGGTATCTCTCTTTAGCCTGCCCAAAATGGGTTAAGACTTCGACTTTTGAATACCCTTTCTACTTTCAAAACTGTTTCTGTATAAATAGTGCGCTCAATAAAAGAAGAAATGGGCGTACCCATTTGGTGCTGTTGGTGTCCAGAAAAAGCCCATTTTATCACAATTGTGACGTTTAGTAGTCCGGGGAGGGTTAACTAATGCTGACCGGAATATTTTGTCCATGCAACTTGTGATGTCACACCAAGACCTGAGAATAGACAATTTTTTTGAAAACCTACGAGATACTTCCAGAGAAACCCACAGAAAACGTTTTTTTAGGATTTTTAATGGGTATCTCTCTTTCACCAGCTCAAAATGGGTTAAGACGTCAACTTCTGAATACCCTTACCACTTACAAAAATGTTTTCCTATCAATTTTCTGTTCGATAAATGAAGGTACCTTTCTCTGTGATATATCCTCTGGGTGCTGTTGGTGTCCAAAAACAGCCCATTTTATCACAATTTTTACGTTTAGCAGCCCGGGGAGGGTTAACTAATGCTGACCGGCATATTTCGTCATTGCAACTTGTAATGTCACCTGGGAGTGACGAATTCTTCTTGAAAATCTACAAGACTCGTTTAGAGAAATCCACGGAAAACCAGGGGGAGGGGGGCAGAAAAAAAAACTTTCCGATCTCTTGATACGCACCACCCCTGAAATTTTTTTTTTCCTTTTTGCCAAGAGGTACCCACCCCCCACCCCCAAATTCATGAAAATAAGCTAATTTCTAACCAAGGCAGTAAACAGTAAACAGCTGTCCAGACCTACACCTATAATGCCACCATTAAGTTTCTGTCACAAGAGTTTTCCAAATAACCAATTCACATGCAGCAGCCATGTTGTTTATGCCTCTTGACCCTTAGTAGACCATTTGTCTGTTATGTCAGCGAGATCTAACCACGCGTAACCTATCAAAGAGCTGTATTTATTCACGTCAAACGTCACATAGCTACAACCTATAGGTAAGACAAACAGGAATCAGCAATTAATGAAACAGAACACATTCATGTGCCTGAAAATGTTGTTGAAAGCTACAAGTAGTCGTCTGATATGCTGACAGATAACTATTTGTAGCTTTCAACAACATTATCAAGCGCAGGGGAATGTGTTCTGTTTCATTAATTTCTGATTCCCATTTGTCTTACCTGGTCTAACCCCAATGGACAAGGGACGTGGTTATCTCTGGCTGCGGGAGGGTCAATTGTTTCTCATTCAGATATTTCATTTCAGATAGATGTTGATAGATGAGTATAGATGTTTAAAATGGGAGATTCTGAATACACTGAAAGTCAGTGTCCTCACTGCAAGAAAGATTTTAGCAAGGACAATGTTACAAATATGAGAAGACATGTCGAAACATGTCGAAAACGGCCACCCCCAAAGACCAAGTTAATGACTGACTTCTTTAAGGCAGGGCCTAGTACCAGTGAACAATTATGCGTAGCAGTTGATCCTATGTCTGAGACGTCTGGAGAAATTTCAAGCTCTGTATTGGATAGTGATAAGTCAGAGGAGGTACTGTTTTGTGAAGGATTCCAAATGTATTCTAAAGAAGATTTTTATCACTTTATATCCATTTCAGGAACATACTGTTTTAGATAAAATTGATTTTCTGCCCTTTGATGGCTCAGTGTATGCCAAAAAATGTGTGTAAACTTAAGTAAACTTAGACACATCTGAAGTTCTTCCGCAGGGCAAATATTAATTAGCAAGCCCCTTACTACCCATTCAATCTAATGTCGAAAAGTCAAGATCTCCATTCATTATTATCTTTCCTGTTTTGTCAGTATTGTAAAACATTCTGTTATTTATATTTTGATTGGCAGGGTTCCATGAGATCTGTCAATCAAAGAAGAAATTAATTAACCCTTTAACCCAACACAGCGGCCAAAACAGACAAAAAATTAACTGACACAAAAGGACACAATCCAAAATATTTTTAAATGTTTCTCAGTATAAAAGTACACAAATAGGAATATCAATAGAACTGGCTCACAGAGCCAGTTCTATTGATATTGATATTCATATAGATTCATATGCTTTTATTGAAGAATTATGAGACTTTTTCTCAAAGATATGAAACTTGAATATTTTTTCTTAAATAGCTGTGTCAGGTAAAGGGTTAAATAATGAAGGTAGGTAGTTGGCGATTTCGACACAAGGGTGAAGGGGATAAGATTACAGTGTAATTTAAAATAATGTTGTGTTCATCCCTTCTTGGGTCTCAACAAAAAAGTAATTATTGTGCAGGATTGTGAGCCTTAAATTTCACTTGTGAGCCATTGACACGCACTATTATTTCAGAGCAAAAGTTTAATCAACTTGCTTTTCTCAGCATCAGTTATTTCTACTGGAAAATTCTGATGTTCATGCTTCAACCTGTAATGAGCTAATATGTCAAAGGGCAGAAAATCAAATTTATCTAAAACAGTATGTTCCTGAAATGGATATTTGTGATAAAAATCTTCTTTAGAATACATTTGGAATCCTTCACAAAACAGTACCTCCTCTGACTTATCACTACCCAATACAGAGCTTGAAATTTCTCCAGACGTCTCAGACATAGGATCAACTGCTACGCATAATTGTTTACTGGTACTAGGCCCTGCCTTAAAGAAGTCAGTCATTAACTTGGTCTTTGGGGGTGGCCGTTTTCGACATGTTTCGACATGTCTTCTCATATTTGTAACATTGTGCGAAAATCTTTCTTGCAGTGAGGACACTGACTTTCAGTGTATTCAGAATCTCCCATTTTAAACATCTATACTCATCTATTAACATCTATCTGAAATAAAATATATGAATGAGAAACAATTGACCCTCCCGCAGCCAGAGATAATCACGTCCCTTGTTCATTGGGGTTAGACCAGGTTTGACAAATGGGAATCAGAAATTAATGAAACAGAACACATTCCCCTGCGCTTGATAATGTTGTTGAAAGCTACAAATAGTCATCTATAATACTGCAGCATAGCAGATGACTACTTGTAGCTTTCAACAACATTTTCAGTCACATGAATGTGTTCTGTTTCATTAATTGCTGATTCCTGTGTGTCTTACCTATCGGTTGTAGCTATGTGACGTTTGACGTGAATAAATACAGCTCATTGATAGGTTACGCGTGGTTAGATCTCGCTGACATAACAGACAAATGGTCTACTAGGGGTCAAGAGACATAAACAACATGGCTGCTGCATGTGAATTGGTTATTTGGAAAACTCTAGTGACTGAAACTTAATGGTAGCATTATAGGTGTAGGTCTGGACAGCTGTTTACTGTTTACTCTCTTGGTTAGAAATTAGGTTATTTTCATGAATTTGGGGGGTGGGTACCCCTTGGCAAAATGGGAAAAAAAAATTTCAGGGGTGGTGGGTATCAAGAGAGCGGAACAAAAATTTTCAGCCTAGTTTCGGCAATTTTTTTCCTGACCCCCCCCCCCCCCGGTAAACCCCAATTTTAGCATTTTTTTGCCAATTCTGACGAAATAAGGGTTAAATCGAAAATTCCGCTTCGGTACATTTTTAGATTTTGTGCCCCTCTATGAGTGTGCAAAATTTTGTGAAAATCGGTTCGAAAATGGCTTCTGAATCGTGCGGACAAAATGTGTGGGAAAAAAACAAAAAAAAAAAAAAAAAAAAAAAAAAATAATAATCCATAGAAAAACAATAGTCTTTTCCAGAGGGAAAAAGCCTAAAAAAAACAACAAAAAAAAAACCAAAACTAGACTTTATGATTCTGGAGAATCATGGCTTTTCCCGATGAGATTAGATGAGTTTTCATGACCCCACAGTGTCTGATGAATTGTTTTTAACTGTCTCACTGAAGTTCCTTCATTGATGTTATGAGAAAGGTGAGTATAGTAGTCTCAAATCACTCAGTTTGATAAAAAAAATTGTTTAGGTAAAAACCATCATTAACGGTGGAGCGGGTTAATGTCAATATCGTCGTCCAACAAAAGGAGTTATGTTTGTTTGACACATACCCACGTAGTGCTGTGGCTATTTGAAAATGGTCCATTTTATCTCAAATGTATCCAAAATATTGATGTCTGGCAGTTTGTAGAGGGTCAACAAGTGCTAACAGGAATATTCATTCATGCAACTTGTTATGTAACTCCAAGAACTGCGAATGGCCATTTTTTCTTTAAAATCTACAAGATGTTTTCAGAGAAATCCCGCGAGAACATGAATTTTAAGCTTTTGATGGGTATAATTGTTTATCCAGCCAAAACGGGTTAAGTGTTGTTTTTTGAATACTCTTATTACTTCCAAAAATAATTCTCAGTGAATTCTACTTCCACTTATTTTGATCTCTCCTCTCAACTTCGGGTGCTGTGGGTACGCAAACACAGCCCATTTTATCAACATTTTGATGTTTGAGAACCTGCATAGGGTTAACAAATGCTTACAGGAATATTTTGTACATGCACCTTGTAATGTCACACTAAGATCTGAGCATGGCCATTTTTTCGTGAAAATCTACGTGATGTTTTTAGAGAAATCCTCGGATAATATGAATTTTTAACCTTTTGAGGGGTATTGATCTGTAACCAGCCCTAAACAGGTTAATGCTTGGTTTGATGAATACCTTCATTACAAAAGTGATGCTCGGGGAATTCCACTTCCAAAGGAGGAGGTTATGCTTATCTCGCAGGTACACATTGCGTGCAATGGGTGCCCAAGAACAGCCCATTTTCTCAAAATTTCTATGCTTTGCAGCCTCTGGAGGGTTAACTAACGCATTAATACCGGAATATTTTGTCTATGCAACTTGTAATTTCACTCCAACACCTGAAAATGGTCAATTTTTCTTGAATACTTACTAGATTTTTTGGAGAAATCCACAGAAAACTGGAATTTTAAGCTTTTAAGGGGTACATCTTAACCAGGCGAAAATGGGTTAAGACCTCGATTTTTTGAATACCCTTACTAACTACTTACTAAATTTTTCCCTATCAGTTTTGCAGCCGGTAAAAGAAGTTATGTTTCTCTGTGGCATTCCCATTTATTGTTGTTGGTGTCCAAAAACAGACTATTTTTTTCAAAATGTTGACATTTAGCAGCCCATGGAGGGTTAACAAATGCTTACTGGAATATTTTATCCATGCAGCCGGTAATGTGACTCCAAGACCTATCACTGGCCATTTTCTGTTTAAAACATACAAGATGTTTGTAACGAAATCCACGGAAAACATGATTTTTTTTTAGCTTTTGATGGGTATTGCTATTAACCACCTCAAAAGGGGTTAATGCTTGGGTTTTTGAAAACCCTTATTACTTACAAAAATGGTCCTCAGTGAATTCCACTTCCAACAAAGGAGATCATGTGTATCTCTTAGGCATACACTGCGTGCTGTGTGTGTCCGAAAACAGCCCATTTCAACAAACTTATGATGCTTAAAGTCTGTAGAGGGTTAATAAACGCTCACCAGAATATTTTGTCCTTGCAACATGTAATGTCACACAAAGGCCTGCAAGTAGTCAATTTTTCTTGAAAACCTACGGAATGTATTTAGAGAAATCCACAGAAAATGGGAATGTTTAAATTTTAAGGGGTCTCTCTCTTTAGCCTACCCAAAATGGGTTAAGACTTCGCTTTTTGAATACCCTTACTACTTACAAAAATGTTTCCGTATAGATTGTGCCGCTCGATAAAAGAAAGCACTTTTCTTTGTGGCGTACCTGTTGGGTGCTGTTGGCGTCCAAAAACAGCCCATTTTATCACAATTGTGACTTTTAGCAACCCGTGGAGGGTTAACAAATGCTCACAGCGGTATTTTGTCCATGCATATTCTATTGTCACACCAAGGCCTGGGAGTGACACATTTTTCTTGAAAATCTACAAGACTCGTTTAGAGAAATCCACGGAAAATACGAATTTTTTAGCTTCATGGGGGTATTGCTGTTTAACTAGCCCAAAACGGGTTAACGCTTGGTTTTTTGAACACCCTTATTACTGACAAAAATGATCCTCGGTGAATTCCACTCCCAAAAAAGAAAGTTATGTTTATCTCTCGTGTATTGTTTGGGTGCAGTGGGGGCCTGAAACCGGCTTATTTCATCAAAATTTCGATGTTTGGAAGCCTGTAGAGGGTTACCATATGCATCGCCTGATATGTCGTGTGTATCAAAGGGCGTGTCACAGACAGGTCTAGCAATGACTAATGTATAAAAAAAATCTACAAGACGTGTTTCGAGAAAGTGCCGATAAACCCCAATTTTGGCAGTTTTTTTGCCAATTCTGACGAAATAAGGGTTAAATCGAAAATTCCGCTTCGAAACATTTTTAGATTTTGTGCCCCTCTATGCGTGTGCACAATTTCGTGAAAATTGGTTCGAAAATGGCTTCTGAATCGTACGGACAAAATGTGGGGAAAAAAAAAACAAAAAAAACTAGACTTTATGATTCTGGAGAATCATGGCTTTTCCCGATTAGATTCCATGATTTTTCTTGACCCCACAGTGTCTGATGAATTGTTTTTAACTGTCTCACTAAAGTTCCTTCATTGATGTTATGAGAAAGGTGAGTATAGTAGTCTCAAATGACTCGGTTTGGGTTTGATAAAAAAATGTTTAGGTAAAACCCATCATTAATGGTAGAATGGGTTAATATCAATATCAATGTTTCCCTATCAGTTTTGCGTCCGGTAAAAGAAGTTACGTTTCTCTGTGGCATTTCCATTTGATGTTGTTGGTGTCCAAAAACAGACTATTTCCTCAATTTTTTTTTACATTTAGATGCCCATGAAGGGTTAACAAATGCCTACCAGATGATCCATGCAACTGGTCATATGACACCAAGACCTATCAACGGCCATTTTCTCTTGAAAACCCCACAAAATGTTTGTAGAAATCCAGGGAAAACGATTTTTTAAGCTTTTGATGGGTATCCCTGTTAACCTTCCCAACAGGGGTTAACGCTTGGCTTTTTGAATATCTTTATTACTTACAAAAATGGTCCTCTGTGAATTCCATTTCAAACAAAGGAGATTATGTTTATCTCTCATGTATACATTAGGTGCTGTGCGTGTCTGAAAACAGTCCCATGTTAACAACATTACGATGCTTGGCAGCTTGTAGATGGTTAAAAACGCTCACCGGAGTATTTTGTCCATGCAACTTGTAATGTCACATAAAGACCTACGAATAGTCAATTTGTCTTGAAACCCTACAAGTTACCATTAGGGAAATTCACAGAGAATGGGAATTTAAAGCTTTCAAGGGGTATCTCTCTTTAGCCTGTCCAAAATGGGTTAAGACGTCGACTTTTGAATACCCTTACTACTTACAAAAATGTTTCTGTATAAATTGTACGCGCGATAAAAGAAGGCACTTTTCTTTGTGGTGTACCCTTTGGGTGCTGTTGGTGTGCAAAAACAGCCCATTTTATCGCAATTTTGACTTTCAGCAGCCCGGGGAGGGTTAACTAATGGTGACTGGAATATTTTGTTCATGCAACTTGTAATGTCACACCAAGACCTGCAAATAGCCGAATTTTTTGGAAAACCTACAAGATGTTGTTAGAGAAATCCACAGAAAATGGGTATTTTAAGATTTTAATGGGTATCTCTCTTTAACCAGCCTAAAATGGGTTAAGACATCAAATTTTGAATACCCTTACCACTCTCAAAAATATTTTCCGATCAATTTTGCGTCCGATAAATGAAGGCTCCTTTCTCTGTGGTATATCGTTTGGGTGCTGTTGGTGTCTAAAAACAGCCCATTTTATCACAATTTTTACGTTTAGCAGCTCGGGGAGGGTTAACTAATGCTGACCGGAATATTTTATCCATGCAACTTGTAATGTCACACCAAGACCTGAGAGTGACCAATTTTTCTTGAAAATCGACAAGACTCGTTCAGAGAAATCCACGGAAAACATGAAGTTTGGAGCTTTTTGGGGGTATTGCTGTTTAACCAGCCCAAAACGGGTTAACACTTGGTTTTCTGAACACCCTTATTACTTACAAAAATGATCCTCGGTGAATTCTACTTCCAATAAAGGAAGTTATGTTTACCTCTCGGGTATCGTTTGGGTGCTGTGGAGGTCTGAAACTGGCCCATTTCATCAAAATTTCGATGTTTGGCAGCCTGTGGAGGGTTACCATATGCATCGCCTAATATGTCGTGTGTATCAAAGGTTGTGCCATAGGCAGGTCTAGTAATTATGAATATTTAGAAAAAATCCTAAAGACGTGTTTCGAGAAAGTGCCGATAAACCCCAATTTTGGCAGTTTTTTGCCAATTCTGGCAAAATAAGGGTTAAATCAAAAATTCCGCTTCGGTACATTTTTAGATTTTTTGCCACTCTATGCGTGTGCCAAATTGTGTGAAAATCGGTTCGAAAATGGCTTCTGAATCGTACGGACAAAAATGTGTAAAAAAAAAAAAAAAAAAAAAAAAACCCCACCCCCCCAAAAAAAAAAAAAAAAAAAAATAATAATCCGTAGAAAAACAATAGTCTTTTCCAGAGGGAAAAGCCTAATAATCCGTAGAAAAACACCCATTACACGCAATGTGTACCTGCGAGATGAACATAACCACCTTCATTGGAAGTGGGATTCACCGAGGTTCATTTTTGTAAGTAATGAAGGTATTCATAAAACCAAGCATTAACCCGTTTAGAGCTGGTTACAGGGTGCTACCCCTCAAAAGGTTAAAAATTCTTGTTATCCGAGGATTTCTCTAAAAACATCACATAGATTTTCAAGAAAAATTGGCCATTCTCAGATCTTAGTGTGAATTACAAGTTGCATGTACAAAATATTCCAGTAAGCATTTGTTAACCCTATGCTGGTTCTCAAACATCAAAATGCTGAAAAAAGTGGGCTGTGTTTGCATACCCGCAGCACCCAAAGTTAAGAGGAGAAATCAACATAAGTGGAAGTAG
The DNA here is from genome assembly GCA_031216915.1 of Pictodentalium vernedei. Lineage (NCBI taxonomy): Eukaryota > Metazoa > Mollusca > Scaphopoda > Dentaliida > Dentaliidae > Pictodentalium > Pictodentalium vernedei. The sequence continues at coordinate 853,410,180 of CM062297.1, forward strand.
AATTCACTGAGAATTATTTTTATAGGTAATAAGCGTATTAAAAAAACAACCCTTAACCCGTTTTGGGCTGGATAAACAATTATACCCATCAACAGCTTAAAATTCATGTTCTCCCTGGATTTCTCTGAAAACATCTCGTAGATTTTTAAGTAAAAATGGCCATTCACAGTTTTTGGTGTGAAAGGCTGAAAGCACTTGCTAACCCTTAACAAGCTGCCAGACATCAATATTTTGGATACATTTGAGATAAAACGGACCATTTTCAAATAGATACAGCACTCAGTGGGTATGTGTCAAACAAACTTAACTCCTTTTGTCGGTCATTAACTTGTTAGACGACGACATTGATATTAACCCTTTCCACCGTCAATGATGGTTTTTACCTAAACATTTTTTTTTATCAAACTGAGTCATTTGAGACTTCTATACTCACCTTTTTCATGACATCAATGAAGGAACTTCAGTGAGACAGTCAAAAGCAATTCATCATACCTTGTGGGGTCATGACAAATCATGGAATCTCATCGGGAAAAGCCATGATTCTCCAGAATCATAAAGTCTAGTTTATAACTATTATTATTATTATTAAAACGAAGTAAAATTTACCAATTCTTCGACAACGAAAAATACTAATCGATTTCGGAATGACCAATCGACAATCGATTAATCGTAACAGCCCTTGTGAGCTCGTATAGGAAGATGAAACATAGCTCTGCACCACGGGGTTTTGGATTATTAATTTATAATAAAATTTTGGATCAGTTTGACTATTCTGTTTAGGGTTGTTCCTGTGATGGGCGTAAAATTGAAAACCAAGGGACATGATTTTCAGTTTCTTCTTTTCTCATGTTATCTCCCACTAGAGAATTCCCCTTGGAGTAGAGATGCTGACTGCTATTACTTCCAGATACTTGCGGATATTTACATGTTTTATGAGATTGACCGTGTTATATTATGTGGAGACTTTGATACAGGCATGTCAAAGTACGCCGGTACCAACATAACCGGTACCGGGACGTGACAAAGCCTGTCCCGCCGGAACCGGCACCGGTACCGGGACAAATCAGCAATCGTGTGACATATCACAATCAGATGTTAGAAATTCGCTTTTAAACCGACCCAGTCCCCAAGATCGCAAAGACAAACATGGCATCGTACCATTTATTCTGCGGCGACATCAAAGTAATCATAAAGCACGAAAATCGTGCTTTATGATTACTTTGATGACGCCACATAATAATTTCTTTGAAGTAACCGACGACGGCGCTATCATTGTCTTTGATGCTACGTTTGAAAAGTCAAAATGGTCGACCTCATCGAGGTCGCTGTGCAGATAGAGCATGCAGATTTAGTGTTTTGATATGTTTATTCACAAACAAGTTGAAAGTATGTCGTGCAAGTGTGCCATACACGATTATCAGTCTGTTTACCCCCGTTCAGTTAAGAATTTCCAAATAAAATAATTTTGTCCCGATACCGGCGGGACAAAAGCTTCAGTACCGGTACCGGCTGGAGCATGAGGGAATCGGCGTTACCGGTACCGTTACGTACCGGTTGACATGCCTGCTTTGATGCACAAATTGGTAACCTGACTGACTACATTAAAGAATTTGACGAACTACCCCAAAGAATATCAATTGATAGCACTGTCAATCAACATGGGCGTTCCTTTTTGGAATTTTTAACCCTTTACCTAACACGAAAAGCAGACGACGCTTGCGAACAAAATTCTTGAATAATTATTTGTTTTCATTTTTTGTCTCAAAAACATAGATTATGACCCTTCATTTGGAACGAGCACAGCGAGCTCGTTCCAAAGAGGGGTCATAACCTATGTTTTTGAGATAAAAAATGAAAAAAAATGATGACAAATAAATGTCTGATTTTTGTGAATAGCGCTGGTTGGTTTTGGCCGTTACGTTGGGTAAAGGGTTAAATGATGCAAAGTTGTGCTGCCTAAATGGAAGGGGCGATCTCTCAAATGACAATTAATGGATATAATCTACACCATCTACTGGGGGAAAGAAGTAAACCCCCAGACCAGAGTTGCATAATATTTGACCTCAACTTGGAATCTGCCTTGATAGTTACCGAGACACATGTCATGGGCACGTTGAATGGGTGTAAGAAAATACACAAACCATTATTTGATAATATTTTTTATAAATGAGAACTCACGACATTGTCTAAAACAGATTCTATCAGAAACGGAATGTGCAAGAGAAACGCAAGACCAAGTTGACAAAATCGACTCAAAATTTGTAGAAACCACTACTACAGAGCTATAGTAACTGTATTCCCAAATTATAATAACGTCAAAAATTAAAAAAAAATTAAATATTGAAAACCTTATTGGAACCAAATGTTCATCGATCTTTGGCACGAAATGCATGCAGATGAAAAACGATTTTTGGATATGAACAAAACAGAACAAAAATAACAAAGAAAAACAAAAAATGCATTTATCGTTTCAACTATCGCGAAAAAAATTTAATAACCGTTTACGGTTTAATGAACGAGAGAAAAAATAGTCGATCATGGTCGACATTGAAGGCCTTGTTGAGATTAATTCGAAATCCTTTTGGCAAAATATAAAACATCTTGACTCCCGACCTAAACCAAAATCCCTAATGAAGTTTATAATCAGGGGCGGCGGAGCCAAGTGGCACAGGGACCACGTGCGCCTCCCCCCCCCCCCCCCCCACACACACACTTTTTCATCCATCTATAGGAACCTGAACGGCATTTTCCGACATAACATACACAACCCTATGGTCACTACACATCACCTATACAGGGACTGATCAGGACTATTTAAAATACGCTCTAGCCTCGGAGCCTATTTTTTCAATTCATGCGCCAGATTTCAATTTACGGAGTCACACTGCTGTTTGTAACACACACTGCAAGTATGTAATAGCTCTCATCATTTTCATTTAGTACACTATAGCAAACATTAATCTTCACTGTGGTTTCTGATCAAGTCTTGGCTGCCTATTTAGGCAGCCAAGACTTGATCAGAAACCACAGTGAAGATTAATGCTTGGTAATTAAGACTTGAAGTATTAACTTAAGCACTCTACAACAATGATAAATGATAATCATATATATAATACATGTAAGAGTGTCTCTCTCGATTATCCATCGAAAGAATATCAAAATATGATCTGAGAAGTTACGCGCCAACTGAAAAGCCTATTTCTGAGATTTAAGAGCCAGGTCCTGATGTTTCAGAACCAAATACGCACTGGCGCATGCCCAGGTCGGTCCCTGCCTATACATATATGACCACATTGATTTTCAAGATTTTATTGAATAAAAATAGAAAGCTCCAAATGGAGTGTAATATTTCAAAGGAAGGTTTCAAAGTTATGATTAGCCCTTTGAACCCGAGAGGCCGCTTTTCCGGCCCATGAACATGATACTTTATAAATTCATTAAGCATGATAGCTGGAAAGTGAATGTGTGGGAAAGGCCAATTAAAATTTTCACATATGTGCGGAACAGATTTTCCGCACGGTTTAGTGTTGCTGTAGATGGGGGTTTCATACAACAGGCGTTTAATAAAAGGTAATATTATATTAATCACAGGTGCGCTACTCGAGACATCACAGCCCTAAAATGTCCATAATGCATCCTGACCAAATTTGGAAAGATATGGTAGACCTTTTTAACGCAGATGGTCACCATTTCTTTCTCACGTTCTCATCTAACTTGAAGAGATAAAACAACATTGTGGAATTTTTGATAGTATATGAAACACGTTCTTAGACTGATAAACCAGAATGACTATGTTTGAGACTCAGGATGATTCTTTGGCAACGTGTGTGACACAAAATAGACAAATCGGAAATCCACCCCCATTAACTCTGCGCTGTTTTACCCTGGCCGATATGAGTAGTTGTTTATTTAAATTTGGTCATGCAGTAAGAGAGAATCCCAACCATGTGACCCATTTACTACCTAGGGGAAAAACACTGGTAACATGTGTGCCTTAAAATATCTCTTGATTTCACACACATTACCCGTGGGTTTTCCCCTGGATAGTAGTGATGGGCCACGTGGTTGGGATTCTCTCTTGCTGTCTGATCACAGCTTACTAAACGCCCTATCAAATGATGCACTACTCATATCGGACAAGGTGCAACAGCGCAGAGTTTATGAGGGATGGCTTTCCGAAAGCAAAAAATCACTCTCATTGCATTGACAATTGACAGGTCCAATACAACATTCAGCTAAATGCATTTACAAATTCAGCACTTGATAAAGCTTAATAAATTCAGATCAGACCGATGAAACTAAAATCGAGTGTAGAAATGGGTAGAAACAAAAAGAAATCAGAAGAAATAGTAGCAAATACAGTGGTGAAATCAGGTACAACATCAAAATTCTTAACATATTTCACACCTGTTCCTGCTACACATGTCTTAATACTGTTCAGGTAGAATGCCAGTAAATGCTGTATACTCTCCTGATTACCCACGTATACACTGTCTGCCGCAGCCCTGGTAATTCATCCTCAGCAATCAGCAATGCTGAGGAAAATGCCGAGAAAATGAAAAATATCCACAGCAAAAATGCTGCCGAGGATGGCTTCTTCAAAAAGCCTTGTGGTGGTAGAAATTGCACAATTTCCAGGTTACACAAGGAATCAAACCATGTGGGTTGTACCATGATATATTACTCATCTGACAATTTACAGTACAAATTGCAGCATAACCACTAGAAACTATGTGTTCTTCTTCTATGTTGACGACACTAGAATCTGACATCAGTTTCTGGAAAGCTCTTACAGAGCTTTCCAGAAACTGATGTCAGATTCTAGTGTTATCAACATAGAAGCAGCGAAATACTCAGTTTGTGGTTATGCTGCATCTTATTTCACTCATACTATACATATTGAGCAAGTTGCCTGCTTAGTTCTATGTTTTTATCTCAGCATTCACATGGTTCATGATATTGGCATGATCTAATTGAGTGGAAGATTCTGCACTTTGTGATTATATACACATGTATCTCGAACTTCTTTCACACGTTCAAGTTACTTGAAAGTTTTCACTTCACCGCGTGGCTCAATTTGTAGAGGTGCAGGCTGCAAGCCGAGAGGTCCTCGGTTCGAATCTCACCTGTGGCAACCGCGTTGTGTCCTTGGGCAAGACACTTCACCCCCATTGCCCACGTGGGGGCACGGTGACGTTGTGTACTAAGGCGTACTGAACGTCGATGGTGCACCTGTCTTTAACCAATGCTAACCCTGCTTGTGTGGCGTTAGTATGTTGGGGAACTGACAGTTGCTCGCCGTTGCTGGGCGGTTCTCTCCGGCTTCCCCCACCCGTAAAACTGTCATGGTCATGATTAGCCATTGTGCAGAAATATGTGACCTTAAAACACCAATAAATAAATAAATAAATTCACTTCACCGCATATTACATATACAAGGCAATTGAGACTATGCCCTGCCCCCTGATGATTTTTACGCAATCGAATAGGCTTCACTGCAATTTCCACAGCAATTGTTTTGCCGAGGAAACAAGGATGAATTACCAGGTCTGCTACCGGTGTCTATGAGAAAGTTTGAATATATTCATAATCTTGCCAAGAAATAGGACTAAATTCCAGTTGCAAACTCTGGAGAATTCTGTTTTATATCCATTAGCTGATTGTGGGTAGATTAAATGTCAGGAATGGTTACTGAAACATTACAAACCATGTTCCAACAAAAACACCTGTTGAAATTGCTATTCAAAGCAGTTTATGTGCGAGTTACTCTAATTTTGGGGGTACCACATTTCAAAATGGGAAAAAACATCCTTCAAAAAAGGTGCGTTGGTTGCGCCCAATAGTCGAAAAAAACCCCATTTGCGCCTTGTGTCCGAATTCTTTTTTCTGCCCCCCCCCCCCACCCCCCCCCCCCCCACAACCTGCAAATATACTATATTTCCTTTCAGACAGATAGAGGGGATCTTTATTAATGTAGTAAATAAGTCCCTAATTCATCAGCATTTAAACAAATGTTCCACTCGAAAAATACTCTGGCGCCATTTGGGTTGGTTTCAACGCCCCCCCCCCCCCCCCCAAAAAAAAAAAAAAAAATTAAAAAAATTACATTACCTACACCATCCTGAATTTCTCTGACCAACAAATTGGAAACAAGTGGATTTTTTCTGGCGTAAAACGAGGATGACTGTGCAAAATGTGCAATCCTTCAACACGAAATATTCCACGACCCATAAAGTATCTCTATGTCACGGTGAACTATAAAAACTGATCGTGAAAGTTAATTAACAAGTGTACACATATTTCTGATATAGACTTTAGTACCTTTAAAATGAAACCCGCCTGAAAACTGAGTTCATCGGCAGCTGTTGCTTGAAAATCGTGTAACGCTAGTGCTTCCATCTTGATTTTCTTTTCACTCAACAAGACAGTGTCAGTTTTATTTATAACACTGTTGATGTCAACAACAGTAAATATTTATTTCCCAATCACGTGACTGCATCGAGACGTGCAGCCAAATTGTCGATATCAAAAAGGTAAACATATGCAGCAGTGGCGGTGGAATGTGGTGAAAGCCCGTGGCACATTAGTAAATGGGGGTCGTCTCGCTTACCCGGTTGCTATTGTTTCTGTAAAATGTGTGGAAATTAGGTAGATCAAAGGGAGGCGGATAATAGTCAGAATCTAGTAAGTCTGTTCGCTTAACTCAATTCGTTTTCATTACCAACAACCAACCGGATAGGTGGGACAGACCAGATTAACCCATATAAGTGCCGTATATCAATTAAAAATTACTTTATGAATATACTGAAATTCAGTACTGTGAGACAACTGCTCATGATGGATTTTCTCACACGCCAGATGAAGTATACCTTAATGGTTCTGAATACTGGTCCTCTTATCAACTGGGACGTCCAAGTTGATATTGCAAGCGTTCAGCTAACTATCATGTCCCAGCAGGGACCCACTTCTGGGAGTGGTAGTACCCCACCCCTCCCCCGCACTGAAGGCGGTTGTACATACTTTTATACTCTTTGCATTTGTAGATTTTTCAACGTTCCTCTACTTTGTTATTTGTATTATTAATAGAAATAGCTAAGCCTGTGTGTATGTAAAAATACGTGGGTGAATGTAAGGGAGATGCCGAATTAAAATATCTGCGAATGCGCCATTCTAAGCGAGAGTACACTTCAGTGGGAAAGAGACAGAGAGAGACAGATATACGTGATGGGGGATAGGGGGGGGGGGGTAAGAAAACGGGAAAGAAAATTAGTACACGAAAGTATACGCGCAAGTGCATGTGTGTGTGTGTGTGTGCACAAGGGTGTGTGAGTGCGCAAGAGTGTGCGTGTGCGCAATGTTTTGGTTTTTCGGGTTTGGGTTTTTTGTTTTGGGTTTTTTTTTTTTTGTTTTTTTTTTTGTTTTTTTTTGTTATTTTATGAACTACTGAAAAAATGACCTACCTTTGATGAAAATGTGTCTCATAAGCCTTCATAGGCTGGAGTTCATATAAATATTTTGTAAATACTCTATGTATATATTATGTATGTGTATTGAAACGTGACACTTAAATAAAATATTCTGCTACTGTTAAACTCAGTATATTAGTTATTAATTAACTACGACCAACCGGGTAGGTGAGACTGACCCTTTAAATGTTGGTTAGGGGTGTAATTAAGCACAGGCAGTCGACGTATTTTCAGATTTGATCACTTTTAATAAAATATATATTTTTATTACTAAAAAATACGAACACGTGTTTTTTTTAGTATTGATAATATAATATATATGTTATTAAAATTGATAAAATCTGATAATACTTCGAGTATTAATTTGCTAATGCTATCAGTAAATTTTGCACTAAGGGTATGTGGGGATTTCATATCAAAACTGAAATTTCGAAATGTTGGAAAATTTGTAAACTTCAGGCATTTGCAGTTGTAGTATTATACCGAATGTATAGGAGACTTTTTCCCTATATTATATACGCTATACAAATCAGCCATCTTGTTTTGATGGGGGATTTTTTTTGACACGAGTCCCCAAGATGCTCTATATAAATCCGCCATTTTGTTTTTTTTACACGATTTCCCTACAAACGATGGATTCCACCATTTTGGTTTTTAGGGATGGATTTTTTTTTAAAGGAACATTCTATTTTTCCTTATATACGCAATAGAATCCCGACCTCCTGGTGTTTGAGGGGGGAATTTCCCTCTATGTGTTTTGTGGAAGGATTTTGTTTTATATGGACTTATTTATATTCTCCCGAAGATCATTGTATGCCTGAGGAGCAGAGCCAGGCTAATTTCTACAGACAACTAAAAGCGGCGAGCAACTGTCCGACCCCTCAACGTACTAACTCACACAAGTGGGTTTAGCAGTCGTTGAAGGCAACTTCGCCGTCACGTGCAGTATGCCTTATTTATTTATTTATTTATTTATTTATTTATTTATTTATTAACCACCCATTAACAGCCAAGGTTATATCGTGTTGGGGACAGTTTTACGGGTGGAGGAAGCAGGAGTACTCGCAGAGAACCACCATGCAAGGACGAGCAGCTGTCAGATTCCGCACCCCCAAGATTGCAATTCCGCACAGACAGGGTTAGATTGGTTGAAGAGACGCACCATCGACGTGCAGTACGCCTTAGTACATGGCGTCGCCGTGCCCCGATGTAGGTTAAGGTTAAGTGCCTTGCTCAAGGACACAACGCGGGAGTCTGAATTGATCGCTTAGACTGTCACCTATCCGAGGACTAACCGGGCTCGACGTTGCTTAACTTCGGTGATCTGACGAGAACCGGTTATCGCAACGCCACGTCCCAGTTCGCCTTAGTTCACAGCGCCAATGTTCTCCCATATGGGCTATCGGGATTAAGTATCTTTCCCAAGGACAGAACGCCTTTACCGCTGGTCAGGATAGAATCGTCCGCCGCTTTCGGTTTGAAGTTGAATATTCTAACCACTATGTCACCATGCTCCCTGCATGCCATCACAGAGACGTAGCTAGGATTTTCCCATTTAGGGGGGAGGGGGGTAAATTTTAGTGGTGCCAGGACGATATATGCCACAGGCATATCTGAAGTTGTAGGCCTGAGCTGGGGTAGGTATGGCCTTCCCATTGGTGGGGGTTCGGGGCCTCCCCCGAACCCCCACCAATGGAAGAGTCATACCCCCTCACCTCAAGTCTACGGTATCCCACCCCCCGCTGAAGGGGGGTTCGGGGGCTCCACTAGAAAATTTTGTAAATTCATTACCCTGAGAGTGAATTTAGGACCCACTGATGCTTTAATTTCCCGTTTTGAGGGAGAGCACTGTAATTTTTAGAGGTCCATGACCCTTAGGCCCCCTTGGCTACGCCACTGTGCCCTCCAACAACACTGCAAAACAAAGTTGGAATAAATCAGCCATTCGCCCTCCAAAACAAAGTGAGCTAGAGTGATCACAGGCGTAAGGCCCTACTTTTTCAGTATCAATAAGCGGAAAGCTTGTTCGTGTTGAAGTCAAGTTATATTATACGAATAAACATGTGCGATGATGATTTTGCCTACGATACTAAACAGTTACTCTAAGCAGCAATGATTTTGTGAAACCTTGAGAAAGCGGATTTCATCCGAGACCTGCACTCTGTTACTCAGAAGTGAATATGTTTTTCTGTTCAATTGTATGCTAGAAAAGTGGATAGGAAAACTAGAGGTCAAGTTGGAATGACAATAACAAGAATGGTGCCACCAATACACGTTGACTCTTTCGATGTAATTCAGGAGAAACACTTTTCATTTTGCAATTTTTATATAGCTACAGATGCCCAAAGAGTCTTTTGAGTACCAATCAATAGGGTGCGCGGTGGCTCAGTAGGTAGAGGTGCAGGCTGCAAGTCGAGAGGGCCTCGGTTCGAATCGCACCTGCGGCAACCGCGTTTTATCCTTGGGCAAGACCCCTCACCCCCATTGCCCACGCGGGGGCACGGTGACGTTGTGTACTGAGGCGTATTGCACGTCGATGGTGCACCTGTCTTCAACCAGAGCTAACCCTGCTTGCGTGGAGTTGAAGTCTCATTTATGTTCTTGCCATCCTATATTGAAGATGAAATTATTCTGGAAAAATTAATTGACCTTGGAATTGTTCCATTATCACCTGTTCGTCGGAGGTTTTATCCTGGGACTGAGGTAGCTGATGGAACTCGTTATGTTAAAATTAGATTTCCATCGCATATAAAATCCTTGCCGTACAATATGCGTTTCAATACAGTGGATGGACCAGTATACTTTAGATTTTTACATAATGACCAGTTTAAAGTATGTAGTAAATGTCTCAGTGATCAAGATATTCTCAAACATTGTCCGGAAATTTCGTGTTTCAAATGTCATATGCAGGGCCACATGTCAAGATTTTGCACAGAACCCACTTGTGGAACATGTAAGAAACTGTGAAAGTACTGTTACTGTGAGACAAAGGAAGATGAAATTGTTGAAGGTTCACACCCCTATTATGATCAGTTGTGTGAAAAATGTGGATTAACATTTTCCAGTTGTACATGTATGGGTATATCTGATGAATCAGACTGGTCTTCACCAAATATTTCTGACAGTATTGTGTGTGACTCTTCTAATTTAGAAATTAAAATTTCTAGTTCTGAAAACCCTACTTCACAAGATGAAGTTTCGCTTGAGGTGCCAAACAATGTTGACAAATGTGCAGGTGGTCCTGTTGATAACTCAGTTGAAAATATGGATCATAACGAAGAACTCACTCCTGAAAATGGGGAGACAGCTACAGTTAAAACTAGAAGTCCTGTCACGAATAGTGCGCTTATGTAGGCTTAATTTCGCGTTGGAATTGCGCGCAATTGCCATATCGAATGGCTTCCAAAGCACGGCAGGTTCTCCTGGTTACTCATAGCAAACACATGCAATCTTTCTGCCAATGGACCTCCGGGTTACCCGTAGGTCCATTGGCTGAAACATTGCTTGTGCATAGGCCATATGTACAGAATTTGATAGCTTTACTTGGGCAATTATGCGCACATTAACGCGCATATCAACGTGCTATTTGTGCGCATTTCATGACAGGACTTCTAGTTTTAACTGTACTGAGATTGTCTCAGTGACTGACTATCCCGATTCCCAGCAGTCAAATATGGAGGTTGATAAAACTCAAATGAAACTTAGAAAAAGGCCACAAAATGACCCTATTTCGAAAAATGCTAAAAAAAAAGAGAAAAAAGAAAGAGGATTCTGTCTGAACTGCAGTTTTATGGATACATTACTGTTTCTTTTTCTCTCGTCAATGGTCATTTTGTGCAGCTTGAACTGTAATGGGTTAAGGAGTGTAGAAAAATTAAAAAAACTGCCTGTCTTACTAAAAGAAAAGCGGTGTGACGTAGCCACTCTACAAGACGTTCATTTTGATGATGCCCTAGTTAAAAAATACGAAACTATTTGGGGGGGGGGGGGGGGTAAGATTTTGTCCAACAATCGCACAAATGCGTCTTGTGGAGAGGCAATGATGCTTTCAAAATAATATTCAAATTTTGTTAAAGAGGTGTCCATGAACGATAATGGTCGTTTACTTATCGTAAAACTCAATATAGAGAATATTGTTTATCATATTATTTCTGTTTATGCCCCTAATAATTTGAAAGAAAGAGTAACATTTTTCTCTAATTTAAATAATTCAATTAAAAATCTGGAAAATCTCATTATGATGGGTGACTTTAATACACATTTGGGCCCATTGGATTCCAAGAATTTTGTTATGAATAATGCTGCCAAAGCTCTATGGTCCATTATGCTGGATAATGAGCTAACTGAGATTTGGAGGCACAAACATCCTGACAAAGTACAGTTTTCGTGGCATCGGTTTAGATTAGATTCATTGCAGCAGAGTAGAATTGATTTTATTATAAATTCCAGTTCCCTAACATGTTTTAACCAATTTTGCTATTTACAGAACACAACTCTCAGTGACCATAGTCTATTAGTGTCGAAATTTAATTTAGATCAAACTGAAAGAGGGAGAGGGGTTTGGATTTTCAATAATCAACTTTTATCAAATGAAAATTTCATTAAAGAAATGAAGATTCTGATTGAAAAAGAAAAATCCTGTTTCTTATTCAAAATTGATTTGCAGATATGGTGGGATAATTTAAAATACAAAATTAAAAAATATTCAATCATGACTGCAACTCGTTTGAAGGGGGAAGTAGTGAAAAAGGAACATTTGCTAAGAAACCAGTTAAGAGTCGAGTCTGCTAGGATTTACAGGATGGGGTCATTACCAATTATCAACGAAAAAATTAGAAAAAGAATTAAATGCAATTGAAGAGGTTAAGCTTCACGGGGCAGTACTCCGATCAAAAGTTAAAACAGTTGTAGAAGATGAAAAGAACACCGCATTTTTCCTGCAAAGCGAAACTCAAAAACAAGAGTCGAATTCAATAAAAGAAATTCTAGATTCTGATGGCACGACTGTAACTAACCCGTTTCGCATTTTAGATGTTGCTAAAGAAATTTATAAATCCCTATATAAAAAAGAATCTCTTGATGTTGAATGTGAAAATATTTTAATTGATTCATTGTGTAAAACATTATCTGTTGACGAATCAGTTGCTGTGGATAGCTCTATAACATTAGAAGAATTGAGGTGTGCACTTTTTTTCTATGCCAAACAACAGATCCCAGGGGCTAGATGGGTTAACTTCAGAGTTTTATAAAACATTTTGGAATTCACTTGGATCAATTTTACTTGAAGTCGTTGTAAAGTCATTTGTAAACGGGGAGTTTCCCAGGTCCATGAAAAAAGGGCTAATTGTATTATATTTAAGAAAAAGGGTTTTAAATGTGAATTAAAAAACTGGAGACCTATCAGTCTATTGAATGTTGTCTATAAAATAATATCCAAATCATTGGCAAATCGTTTAAAACACGTTATTAATAATATTGTTTCAGAAACCCAGACCTGCTGCATTCCAGGGAAAGATATAAGCGAAAATATCTTAAGTATCAAAAGTGTAATTGATTACATTGAATACAACAACTTAGAGGGTGCACTTCTTAAACTAGATCAGATGAAGGCATTTGAATGGGTAGACCACGATTATTTATTTAAAGTTCTTAAAAAGTTAGGACTGGGGGTTAATTTTATTTCATGGATAAACTTTTGTATACAGGGGCTTGTAGTTGTTTGAAAATTAATGGTCATACTTCCAGTTTTTTTCAATATTGAAAGGTCAGTGTGTCAAGGGTGCCCAATTTCAGCAATGTTATATGTACTATCTGCTGAACCATTTGCAAAAGAAAAAAAACTAAAACGAAAACGAGTGATGCAGTTCAGAATCTAGACAAACGAGATACACCGAATGCAATTCGACGAGCAATCGACGAAGGGAAAGGAGAAGAATATGTAGCACGAGTCATCATGGAAGCATTCCAATCAAATCTTGACAAATGTGAGTTTATGCCTTTAGGTTCAATTAAATATCAAGTCTTTGATAACTGCTCATTCAAACTTCAAAATGAATTTATTGAAATTCTTGGTATCTTCATGGGTCCAAATGAAAATAAGTGTTATGAACTAAACTGGGGGTAGCTTATTCAAAAAAATTATGAAAACTTTAAACATGTGGAAGTATAGGTCTTTAACCTTGAAAGGAAGGGCTATAATACTGAATTCTTTAGCGCTTTCAAAAATCTGGTATACGTTAACTGTTTCGCCCATTCCACTCAAATATGAAGAAGAATTAAGTGCTATCCTAACCAACTTCCTGTGGAATGGTAATAAATCCCTGATTTGTAAAGATGTTGTAAATCTCGAGCCCCCCTCGTGGTGGATTGGGTGTACCAGATATAACAAAAAAGAAGTATGCTCTGCATTTGAAATGGGTTAAACGGTTTAGCGCCACTACTTTTCCTTGGAAATCTTTGATGAAATATTCGTTCCGGGCATATAAAAATTTGAACCTGGAAAAGGGAATATTTTACATAATTCCAGAAATGAAGTATTTGAAACAATTACCAGATTTTTCAAAGAAATCCTTGTTGCATGGGATAAACTTCAGACTGACAGGAAATCTAGAGTTATACCAGCTTGTGATATTCTGGAACAAAGTTTGTTTAACAATAGTAGGTGTAAATTGCCGATTCAAGGACAGAATTTACAAAAACTGTACACATACACGTACGTGTACCGCCATAGGGATTCAGTGTTAAATCGTGTACAGAGTGTAAAAAATGTTGTTTTTACATGGTGTCCCAAAACCGGCTAATGCTTTTCACCCTCTCGGATCACACTTTTGACCGTTCAAACATCCATTGGCGAATGAGTACATTCGACACATCGCTCAGAAGGGGAAAAATGTATGAAATTCGAAGAAAACGTAAATTAAAAATTTTTTCTCGACGTTCCCATCGCGGATCAAACCTTCGATCTATCGTTGGCGAACTCCGGCAAAAAACGTTTTGCTGATTCTAGGGCAGCATCAAAAATGCGGTTTGTCAGTTCTGGGACACCGACGTTCACCAACGGCTGTTTGAACGGTTGAGGGTGCGATCTGATCGGTGAAACCGATTTGCCAACTTTAGGACAGGAAAATCGATCTCAAAATGTTTTCTCAATGTTCACCAATGGCGAAAAGTGGGTGTAAAGCGCAGTTACTCGTCGACGATATTTTTTTTTTTTCAAAACCGATTTTGGCTTCCGGTACATCGAAAAACTGTGGTTTGCTGGTTCTGGACCACCACGTTCACGATCGCATTCCGGACATCAAGGGTGTGATCTGATCGGTGAAAATGATTTTCCGATTCTACATCGGGAAAATCTCAAAACGTTTTCTCCACATTTGCCAATGGCGCGAAGTGGGTGTAAAGCGAAATCACTCATCGAGGATTTTTTTCCAAACCAAAATGGAAAAACTCGAGTTTGGAAAATTAGAACCGATGGAAATCGTCCGTCCACGTTTTGTCATAGCGAGTTTTAAGGTAAATCATAATAGATCAGTTTTGTGGAGTTTTCAATATTGCACTCAGTGTAAATAAATAGTTTTTCATTCAAATAAAATCGACTATAAAATTGCGTTCCACTCAGATAGTTTTAAGTGGGAAAATTTGTGTTTTAATTGACACTATGAAATCTTCGCAAATCGTTTCATTTTTTGTTCTGGTGTAAATGAAAGGTTTTTCGTTCAATGAATGAAACAGAAAAACTTGAGTTTGGAAAATTAGAACTGATGGAAATCGTCCGTCCATGTTTTGTCATAGCGAGTTTTAAGGTAAATCATAATAGATCAGTTTTGTGGTGTTTTCAATATTGCACTCAGTGTAAATAAATAGTTTTTCATTTAATAAAATCGACTATAAAGCGTTCCACTTAGATGGGTCTTAAGAGGTAAAAATTGTGTTTAATTGACACTATGAAATCTTCGCAAATCGTTTCATTTTTTGTTCCGGTGTACATGAAAGGTTTTTCATTTAATAAATCGACTATAAAATCGCATTCCACTCAGATAGTTAAGTGGTAAGATTTGTGTTTAATTGACACTATGAAATCTTCGCAAACCGTTTCATTTTTTGTTCCGGTGTAAATGAAAGGTTTTTCGTTCAATGAATGAGACAGAAAAATCACGTTCCACTCAGTTAGGTTTTTAAGAGGTAAACTGAGTTTTAATTGACTCGTGATAATGTTTCAGAGATATGAATGAACCCTTTTGATGGATACAATTCTTCTGAAACGTGTTAAATCAGAAAGAATTACTTGATCAGTTTTTTTCAAACTGGTTTTTCATTTTTCGTTCGTAAAGTGGTTTCAAAACAAAAATTTTCACTTATTCTAAAATGCTGTTTGAGGATTATGATAAAACTTTTCTGTTCTTATGCACTAAACTTTCACACTTTTCAAAGTCGTTCTGTTCGTCATGGTGTGAATAATTGGTGATGTGATCTTTAACACGTTCGAGGGCAAAACGCATTTATCGAGGTTTCATTTTGTAAAATGTTTTTCCCTCAACTGGTTTTAGTTATTATATATTAAAGACAGAAGATTTTATTTACTTAAAACATAAAACATAAAAATAATTATACACTTAATTTTTTGAGAATAATAAAATAACTTACGTTACCATACTCTAAAGGAAATATTAATAATTTTAAAAAAACAAAAAATGTTTTTACACATCACAGATTCCAAATGGAGAGATCAACTTCTCAACAAATATGAACGACTCAAGAAAAGCATTCAGACCTCTGACAGAAGCAGGCGATAGGTAGAGATGGAATTAAGATGTGAAACCACAAAATTATTTAAACCCGTGACAGAGGTTCAGGAATGAAGTAAGAAGGAGATCATTGATGAATTGAAGCCCATAAAAGAAAGTTCTTTGAGAACGGGTTCATTGCCTGACAGTTTTACAAGGGGGTTTTCCTTTCAAAGATTATCACCGGATTATGTTCCCATGAGAACAGAAACTGACGTGAGTGAAAGCGATGATGCCACTTCGACTATCACCACTGGTAGCGTCACGTCGTCTGAGGTTGGTGGTAAGAGAGATCTGTTGTATGGAATTTATAAGGATTCTGGCGGTAGATCTTTTGTAGGCGACACCGAAGTGCAAGAGGATGATGATAATTTAATCGTCGGTTTGAATAGGTGTGAATTAACTCCTGGACTGCGCAGATTGCTCCTTTTCGACCAGCCTGGAGATTACACGGATCGAGATTTCGACAATTACGGCGACATTCTGGTTCATACCCATGCCATGAAGAGAAATAACGATGCCAGAGAAGCGAGACCCAAAGCCAATAGAGGTTACAAGTGGACGAAGGTGGTGAAACCCATATGGGATATGAATAAGAAATTCGTCGAATCGGTGATTGGGAAAGGAGTGAGAACCACTTTTCTTGCGAGTGATTCTGACGCTCTGTCTCAGAGATTGAGATTGTTGATGGCAAGTCGACGCACTGGTAATACTGGATTAGATAATGAGATAGTGAGCATATGCGACGATTTGTTGAGGCAGAAGGTTTTGAATAAACACGATTATAAAAGACTGATGAACGAATTGAAGGATTGATATATATATAATAAGTAGAGAGAACAAACAAACAAAACAATAGATAAAATAAAAACAGCAAATTTTACACTAGAAAATAATAAAAAGTATTTAAACAACAAACGATTTACCAGTGAAAAAAAACCAAAATATATATTATAAAATAAAAATATGTTGGTGATAAAGAACAGGGGATACATCAGAACTTACGTTCAAGGTGGTTCTGGCATCATTGATTCTATAATGCGAGCGTTCACGAGCGATGCAGGTAGAAAACTTGCATCGACCACGTTTGAGGTTGGTAAGAAGACGGCTTTGGATGCTGGTAAGAAAGCCGCTTCCAAAGCTAGTGGTAGGATCGCTTCTGTGGCTGGCAAGAGGGCAGCCGATGCGTTGATTGACAGGTTGATCAGTCCACCGGCGAAGCGAGCCATGTTAGAGCGATCGATGAAAAGTTGGAAAGATTTTAAGGACGCTGTGGTACCCATACAAGATTTAGCCAAACTGACGAATGGATCTGGATTGAAGAGAACTTGCGACGGTGTAATATAAATAAATAATAATATTTATAAAAACTGAGTTTGAAAAAACATAATAACAAAAAATAAAAAAAAAGATAAACATTAAAGATATGTCTTGGAACGACGCCGCAACCAAGAGGTCAAATAACAAGTTCTTTCCCAAAAGCATAAGAGGCTTGATAGTGGGAAAATCGAATTGTGGAAAGACCAATCTGTTGATGAATCTGTTGTCACAACAAGGCTGGTTGGATTATGACACATTATTCGTGTTTGGCAAGAGTTTTTTTCAACCTGAATACAGATTGCTTCGAGAGTGTATGGATCGTAGATTGCCCAAGGACGTCATAGCCAGAATCTTTGACAGTAGGGAGGAATTCGACGAAAGTGAAGCTTCTCTTTCGACCATTTTGGATGGTGCGGTGATGGAATTGATGAAGAGAAATGCATCTTCGAACTTCGAGTGTTGGTTTTATGAGAACGCTAGCGACGTTCCGGATCCTAGAGAATTGAAATCGGAAGATAAGAATCTCATGATATTCGACGATCTGCTTTTGGAGAGACAGAACCGATGTGAATCGTATTACGTTAGGGGTCATCACAGCAACATGTACTGTTTCTACCTGTCGCAGAATTATTTTCGATTGCCCAGACAGACGATAAGGGAGAATGCTAATTTACTGTGTCTCTTTCGCCAGGATCTCAAGAATCTCAGTCACATCTATGGTGATCACATCGCATACGACATGAGTGTGGCAGAATTCAGGAGATTCTGCAAGAGGGTTTGGGATAGAGGACTTTACAATTTCGTCGTGATCTATTTGACTAGCGAATTTAATCGCGAAAATATCGGAGCGGATTCGACAAGTTTTATGTTTCTGATGATAATAAGATAGAGAGCAAAAACAAAAATTAGAAAATAATAAATCATCAATAATTTAGTTTTGAAAAAATAAAATAAAAATTAAAAATAGAATGTTCGAACAAGGAGATTGTTAGAATGGATAGCCGAGAATACGGCTGCAAAACAATCCATTCAAATCGTGGTGAGTGGTGATTCGACCCGATTTGCGATGAAATTCGAACCTTCCATTGAACTGAATAGAGGGAAAAGATACGAGATGGCATTGGTGAATCTGGAGACTTATTATTCCTTTCCCAACGTCACCGAAAAGAATAACTCGTTCAAGTATTCCGACGGAGTGGATTGGTTGGAGATTCGAATTCCCAAAGGAAGTTATGACATAGACAATTTGAACAATTACATTCACATGCGAATGAAGACGGATGGAAAGGGAAGCAACAAGATCAGACTCGCTCCCAACCCTAATACCTTACAGACGATGTTGGATTTGGAAGATAATTTTCGAGTGGATTTCAACACGAACGATTCTATAGGCAAGATGCTGGGATTCGATCGAAAGATGTATCTGGGCCATGCAGCATCTGAAAATACGGTTGACATTCTCGCAGTCAATAGCATTCTGGTGAACGTGGACATGATTGCTGGAAGCTACCTGAATGGTAGTGCTCAACCGACGATCTATTCCTTCTTTCCAAATGTGTCGCTGGGTTATAAAATCGTGGAACGACCTTGAAATTTAGTTTATCTACCAGTGATTTTAGACACATTGTATAGTCTCAAAACCACATTGATGGATCAAAATGGTGAACTGTTAGATCTTCGTGGAGAGAGGGTGACGATACGAATTCACATAAGAGAAATATAAGAAAAACGAAAAAAAAAATGTTGCGTATATATATATATAAATAAGAAAATAAAATAAACGCAATATTAATGTTACAAAAATTATTTAATATATAGAATTATCATTAAAACAAAAAACAATTGAACAAAATATATTTTAAAAAAAGAAATATGACTGAATACGTAGTTAAAAACGTGAACATATCCAAAGGACAGAGGAAGAAACTTGAGAGAGCGTTAACTCGAGGTGAGCTGGTGAGATTCAAATTCACTCATGAATATCTGACGAGTGGTGGTGATGATCGAATCGCCTGGACCAGAACTCAAATCAAAGTGATGGAAGAGGGTTGAAGGTGAGATTGAGTCCCCCTCAATTGAAATACAATTTGAAAATGAAAGGCAGTTTCCTATTCCTATTGGCAGTAATCGCCGCAAAAGCATTGTCCTTTGCCACAAAAGCATTTGCCTTTCTCGGAAAGACTCTCGGCCTGGGAGCTCTCTCGGGACTCGCAAGTTCGGCAGTTGAGAAATTAATGGGTGGCAGCAGACTGTTTTTGAAGAAGGGAGGAGCCGTGTGTCACGTCCACATAGACAACAACGGTGAAGGATTGCATTTAGAACCCATTAGAGGTGGCAACTCTTTCAGTGGAAATGGTCTGTATCTGGAGAGCGGACAGAACATTGAGCCACTCTGTAAGGGTTTGCTGTTTGGTGAGAATTCGCCATTTAAGAATATACCGATTTTGAGTATGTTATTATAATGTAAACAAATTATATAATTATATAAAATATAAAAATATAAATCATAGAAAGTATAAAAAAATAATATAAAATGGATAAAAAGGTGGAAAAACAATTAGATGATAATGATGAATATCATGGGATAGAGTGCAAAAAAGATGTGGAAAAATGATTAGACGCTAATGATGAATATTGCGGGATAGTGTGGGAAAAAGACGTGGAAAAACAATTAGACGCTAATGATGGATATCTTAGGAAAGAACTGAAAAAAAAACAGTTTAAAAAAGATTGGGATAGATGGTTGAAATTTAAAAGAATGAGACATTTTCCACCGCCACCACTACCTTCTGAAGAGAATGGTAATGATGTGAGTGTTACCAAGAGATGCACCACATTCGTTCATAATTATGATGCAGATAAACAAATGCGTTCTTATAAAAAACGTAATATATCACAAAAAAAAAAAGAAAAGAAGAATCAACATCGAAATTTGAGAAAAAAGGAAACGTTATTAAAATATATATGGGCGACAAAACAACAACAAAAAAAGTAATGAGATCTAGAGATGTTCAACCTTTCTAGATCTCATTACTTTTTTTCCTTCTTCGTCGCTAAAAATCAGTCTCTCTTTTGTTTTATATTTTCAAGTCCGTTATTAGCATGTTGACGGTCATGTCGTCTCCTTTTTCGAAAATGTGTTGAATGTTTATCTTTACTTTTGTGAGTTTTTTTACATCAGTGAACGCGCTCTCACCACCCAATTTGTTCACGAGTTCGATAGAGATTTTTTAATATACGTAACTTCCGTAGGGCAATGACAAATCGTCCTTGTCAAATTCTCTGTCTTCGGTGACGACGATGTTCTGTAGATCGCTTTGGTACTCGTAAAACAAATCGAGTGTGGCTCCGTCAAATTTCAAAGGCATGCTATATTTATTGTATTTGTGCTCTAAGCCCTTCGGCTCGACCTCGTCCAATTCGATGGCATCATGTTGTTGTAATCTATAGATTTTACAACCCAATTTCTTACACGTTTCGACTTGTTTCAATTTCAATTCACATCTTTTAGGTGTTGTTGTCATGATTGATTATTTGTTTTTTTTGTTTTATGAATTATTGCAAATAATATATATTTTTGAATTTTGCATTTAAATAATAATTTGTTAAAAAAGTTTGTTTTTTTTACTCTCTCTCTCTCTCTATATATATATATATAAAAAAGTTTTTAATTTTTAATTTTCTTTAATGTGAAAACATTTTTTTTTGTAAAAGTATATAAATAAAAAGTTTAAATTTAACGTCCTTTTTTTCTCATATTCATTCAATTTTTCTCACATTAAGGAACATAAAAAATTGATTAATTTTTTTGTTTTTTGAATTTTATGTTTAAATAATAATTTATTAAAAAAAGTTTTTTTTTTTTTTCTCTTTATATATATACGAAAAAAGTTTATAATTTTAATTTTCTTTAATGTGAATTTTTTTTTTTTTACATATATATAAAGACTATTTTAAAACTTTTTTAATAAATTATTATTTAAATACAAAATTAAAAAAAAATATATTCTTACAAATGAAGCAAACAAATAAAATAATGGAAAATTTAAATGAGAAAACCGTACCTCAGTTAAACGAGAAGTGTAGAGAATTAAACATTCCACATTTCAGAAATCATAGAACCAAATAAAAAAAAAATTGAAGTCATACAGAAGTATCTTTTGTGAAACGATGGAAAGAAAAAAAATGAAAGATTTAAAGTGGACAAACTTAAACAGACTCAAATTGAGGAAAAAAATAATGCTATGGCAGTAATGTCTGACGATAGAAAATGAAACGTGGAGCGTGATGAAATTAGAAAGATCATGCACGAGGAGTTCGTAGTTTGCTCGATGAAAAGGCAAACGAAATGTTGATAGTAACGACGTCAAAAAATGCTTAAGTTGCAAAAAATGAGAAGAAAAAGGTAGTAAAGGGAATCGAAATGCCGATGTCGAAAAAAACCAAAACGTTTCGGTTGTGAAAAATAAGAAGACGACTAAACGAAAAGCTGTCGATGAACTTCAAGTTTCAAAAGAAAAAAAAACTAAAACGAAAACGAGTGATGCAGTTCAGAATCTAGACAAACGAGATACATCGAATGAAATTCGATGAGCATTCGACAAAGGGAAAGGAGAAGAATATGTATCACGAGTCATCATGGAAGCATTCCAATCAAATCCAGTAGAACGGAAGAGTGCGATCAAAGGTGTTTTTAAAACTGTCGATGTGGTTCCCTCATTCAAGAAAGTAGATCCAAAATTGTTCATGGAACAGATGAAGAAAAAAGTATTGGATTTGTTTTGTGAACACATGAACGTGGGACAAAAAATTAAGATGATACTCCATTGCGTGATGAATAAAATCGACGTGAATTCCGGTGAGAGCATCGTGTAAAATGCATATTTCAGATCTAATGTCGAACCCGTATTTCGAGGTTCAGATTTATCAGACGTTTTCAAAACGATGAAAGACAAGATGTTGATGTCTCTCGCAAATTATCAACATGAAGGTAGTAATTGGATATTTGATGAGGTGTTGAAACTCGAAATTCATGTAACTGAAAATGATTTGTTGAAAGCGTCTTCCTAAGTGGAATTACCATATTTCTTAGTTAAAAAACACTCCGTGATCAACGTGAGAAATAAAGCTGATCAGTGTTTTAAATGGGCAGTCACCTCCGCTTTATACCACATCAAAACCCATCCTGAGAGAGTTTCTCGTTACGAGGAGACTTCTAATAATCTTGATTGGAGCAGAGTGACTTTTCCAACGCAGTTAAAACACATCAAACATTTTGAGGTTCAAAATCCCACCATAGCGGTGAATGTCGAAAAGACGATTATTTTATTATTGATTTCGAATGGTGACAGTCGTCATTATTGTTGGATTAAACATCCGAGTCGATTACTGTCGAGACAAAATAATAAACATGAACATAAGACATGTTTATGTTGCAACTGCATGAACACGTTTCACAGCGAAAAATCCTTAGCGAAATATCAGGAATATTGCAGCAAAAATCAAGGTGTCGCCCTCGAAATACCTAAACCCAAAACCACCGTGAACTTCCAAAATCACAATAGAAGGTTAAAAGTACCATTTGTCGTGTATGCCAATTTCGAATGCTTCACCGTGAAAATGAGTTCCTGCCAACCTGACGTTCTTCGAAGTTATGTTGAAAGATATCAAAAACACACGCCTTCGGGCTATTGCATTTACATGAAATGCGCTTTTGACTCGCAACACGACATGGGTCCTTTGACTTACATGAAACGGTGTGAAGACAACGATGTGGCTCAAAGGTTCGTGGAAGAGTTAGAATCGAAAATTCAAATTTTATACGACAAATTCAAAACTCCGGCAAAAATGATCATCACGCAAGAGCAGCAGGACGAAAATAACAGAGCCACCAATGTCACATATGCAGAAATCATTTGACGAGAATTTGGAGGAAAAGAAGAAGGTCAGAGACCACGATCATTACACAGGTTTGTATCGCGTTCCGGCTCACAGCAAGTGTAATTTAAAATATCGAGACTCCGTTTTCTATCTGGTGATATTTCACAATCTCTCGGGTTATGACAGTCATCTGTTCATGAAAAATTTTGGCACCGCTGACGAAGAATTAAACTGCATCATGAACAACGAAGAAAGATAAATTTCCTTCATGAAATGGAAGCTCATGGAGAAGAAAAGAGTAATCAACGGAGAGATATTGAAAGAAAAAACGAAATCCATTCATAGAGCCATACGTTTCATCGACAGTTTTAAATTCATGTTGATAACATGAGCAAGGATAAATTTAAAATCACGAGTGAACACTTCGGAGAATGAGTAGACGTCATGTTGAGGAAAGGAGTCTATCCTTACGATTACATGAATGATCTAAAGAGAATCGACAACACCGCGCTACCTTCGAAAGAAGATTTTTATTTGAAATTATACGAATCCGATATTTCCGAAGAGAATTACAAACACGCCAAAAATGTCTGGAAATCATTCGATATGAAAACCATGAGAGATTATCACTATCTCTATCTGAAGACCGACGTTCTGCTCCTGGCAGACGTGTTCGAAGATTTTCGAGACGCCTGTCGTCAAAATTACGATCTGGATCCAGCTTGGTATTTCACCACACCCGGTCTGGTGTGGGACGCTCTGTTTAAGACCACTGAAATCCAATTGGAGTTATTATCCGACATGGACATGTTGCTCATGTTCGAAAAGGCCGCGAGAGGTGGCGTTTCGATGATCTCTCACAGATATTCTGAAGCCAACAATCCCTACATGAAAGAAGGTTTCGATTCGAAATGATCCAACAAATACATACAGTATTGGGATGCTAATAATCTATACGGTTGGGTCATGAGTCGTCCTTTACCGATTGGAAATTTCAAATGGGTGACAGAACCGGAAGAGATGCAAAAATGGAGAGTCTATCCTTGCATTTTAGAAGTCGATTTGAACTATCCGGAAGAATTACACGATCTACACAACGATTATCCGCTGGCTCCCAAACCAATGGAACCGACCGAGGGAGTCAAGGAAAAACTCATTCCCAATTTATTTAACAAATGTAAGTACGTCGTCTACAGCGAGAATTTGCAACAATACGTCGATTATAGGATGAAATTAGTTGACATACATTGCATCATTCGATTCGACGAAGAGCTTTGGATGAAAAAATACATCAATCTCAACACAAATCTCAGAATTTGAACCGAGAACAATTTCGAAAAAGATTTCTTCAAACTCATGAACAACTGCGTGTACGATAAATCGATGGAAAACATCAGGAAGAGAGCCGACATTCGACTCATCACGTCTGAGAAAAAAGCTAAAAAATTAAGTGGCGAAACCCAATTACCAACACCAAACCATATTCGATGAAAATCTAGTGGTCATTCACATGCAAAAGACGCACCTGAAGTTCGACAAACCCTACTATCTCGGACCGTTCATCTTAGATATCAGCAAGCGATTGATGTACGAGTTTCACTATGATTATGTCAAACAGAAATTTGGTGAGAAAGCCAAACTACTGTTCACCGACACAGACAGTTTAGTTTATGAGATAGAGACGAAAGACGTCTACCAAGATATATCTCCGGACGTGACCGCGTGGTTCGACATGAGCAATTATCCTGTCGATCACCCGTCCAACATTCAATCGAACGATAACAAAAAGGCGTTGGGTAAATTTAAGGATGAGAGCAGCAGTAAACAAATCATCGAATTCGTGGGTTTGAGACCCAAACTGTATGCTTATCGTCTAGAAGGTGAAGAGATCAAGAAGTGTAAAGGGGTTAAAGCATGCGTGGTGAAGAAAAACATCTCTTTTGGAGAGTATAAAGATTGTCTGTTCAGAAGTGGTCCAGTGTATAAGACTATGAAAACGATTTGAAGTGACAATCACGACGTGTATACCGAAATAGTCAACAAGATTTCACTGACGGCCGATGACAATAAGAGATTCGTGTTAGATGATAAAATAAGCCCTTTGGCACTCGGACATTGGACTTTGTATATGATTATGGACAATAGGATTCCAGATAGGATTCCAGATATGATTAAGGATGATAGGATTCTAGAAAATCAAGAGGAATTAGACGGATTCAAGATTATGGAAGTTGATAGAGACATCAAGAGAGTTAGTTTAAAAAAGAAAAAGAAAAAAAAATATAAAAAATAACGTCATTTTAGTGAATTATAATAAAATAAATAAATAAAAAAAAATATACACATTTATGAATAAGAAAATAGAGATATCCATAGAAGGTGTCGACTTACCTAACAAACCCCTATCCAACATCGATCTGTCGAATGCGGCGAAGGATTTGAAAATCAAAGATTTTCTAGGCATGTTTTCCAGAGATGTCTTGCCGAAGAGAAGACCTTGACAATCGGAATGCAGAATTTTAAATCTAGATGTTTTATCGGGTGAAGGCACTCACTGGGTGGCGTGGTTCAAGAACGGGAAGAAGAATTATTATTTCGACAGCTACGGAATTTCACCGCCGAAAGAAATAAAGAACTATTTCGATGAATCGATGGTTCATTACAACATGGAATGAGTGCAATCGCCAGATCAAGTGTTTTGCGGTCACCCGTGTCTCTACGTTCTCAAGATATGGTCGGAAGGAGATCGGTTTCAAGACATTCTCATTGATTTACATTAGAGGGAGATTTTTTTATAGTATATATAAAGGTAAAAAATTATTTAAAAAAAATTAATTGAATAAAAACAAAAAATAAAAAATAAGTGAAATAATTCATTTTTAATAAACTGCATTTGAAATATATTTTTTAAAACAAAAAAACCTCAAAACAACATGCCAGTCGATAAATTTGGTAGAGGTGATGATGAAAATCGACCCAAAAAGAAGAGGAAGACACACAAAGTTGGCGATGGTTATGTCGTTGCCAACTTGGATGAACGTTACGTTCGGAGATACAAACCTCGAGAGGAACCTTTGAACATGAACGATAAGAAGCTCTACAATCTTCCCGAGCCGATAGATCTCGCAGATGCGGCGACTAAAAAATACGTCAATGGGGGGAACGTGGATTTCGAACGAATCATGCTAGATAATTACGTGGATAAAGCCATCAACGACGATCTCGATCTAAAATCCAAACGTTTGGTGAACGTCACGAATCCCATAGATTCCACTGATCCCGCGACCAAGAAATACGCGGACGACTCTCACGTGCGATTCAGCGAACATCTGAGAAATAGAAACATTCAGAAAACGATGCAATCGGATTTGAACGCCAATTCTAACAAGATAACGAACGTGGCCACTCCCACAAATCCCAAGGATGTGGCGACCAAACACTACGTAGATCTGGAACAGAAAAAGTCTGACAGACGAGAAATGAAATTGGATCTGAATGCGGGATTCAACAAGATATTGAATCTGTTGAAGGTCGATGACACAGATGCGGACTCCACCGCGGTCAACAAGGGCTATGTGGATTCTGACGTAATATGATCTCAAGAATACGTAGAACCACAAGTGGACGATCTCTACCTGAACAAACAATCTGGTGGAACCATGGAGGGTGGCATCAACATGAACGGTCAGAATTTATTCAGTCTCGATCACGATCTTGAATTCGATTCCAGCGCTGTCAGCAGGAAGTATGTGGATGACAACTCGGTCTGGAGAAAGGGCGACATCATGGAAGGTAAACTAGACATGGGCGGACACGCGCTCACGAATCTAACGGATCCACCTGCAGCCTGATTTCGGTGGTGGAGAAAGTCAAATATGCCAGACAATTGATCATCATGTGGGCCGAGGAGACCGGCACGTTAGAGGAGCGAGTGGTCTTTTGGAAATGGAGGTAGCAGATCGCAACATGATCAGGTGGGATATCCCATGCTGTTGGAAGGCAAAATCATTCGAATGAGGCTGGCTTCCACGGATTTAAATAACAGAGCGGTCGTCAATCTTATGGTGAACGGAGTAAAGAGCGATAAGAGAAACAGTGTCGAAAAGACTGAGAATCAACACTCGAATGTTAGCACGTTTGGCATGCCTCTCAAAGTGAACGCCGGAGACAGGATTCATTTCGTTATGAAAACCAATAATCCCGAAGCCGCCACTTCCGTGGTGAGCATACTGACCGAACTAGATCCTCTGAACAAACAGTGAACGCGTGGAAATAATTAATTAAAAATAATGAGTGATTATTAAAAACAAAAAAAACAAGAAAAAGTAATGAGATTTAGAAAGATGTTCAATCTCTCTAGATCCTATTACTTTTTATTTTTTTGTTGTTTTTTGTGTTTTTAATAATTACTCATTACTTTTTATTTTTTTTTTTTTTCCACACACACATCTCTCATCGAATGATCAACATCTTATTTCCATCCAATTCGAATTGTAATTCTCTATCCAACAGGACCAGGGTGAAGGCTTCGGTTTTTCTCGGCACGTTCTTATCGAATTGCATCTTGATCTGAATGTCTAAGACGCTACTCTTGAGTTGTTCGCTCTGTTTACTGACATCGAATACGAACATGGGATACATTGACTTGTATTCGCCGGGAGATATATTAGGATTGCTCATCAATTTGTCTAGACCATGATACATCTTTCTAAAATCCGCGGCGTCAACGTACAGTCTGCAGAAATCGTTCTTGTTGAACGATGTGTTGTAATCGATTGCTGGATATCTCGTGGCGTTCAGAAACACTTGCATGTTTCTCAAATTGCAGTGATCGAATAGCGACGCATTCTTTTCCTGAGACCCATCCCTATCAGTCTGAAATGCGACCATGATGAAATGCGGTCTCTCAGAAGCGGATTTCATGGTCAATCTCCAATCGAAGTGATTTGTGGAGAGTGGAATGCTAGCTGTGTCACACTGTCTCATTCTAAATCCCTCGGGTAATTTACTTTTGGATTCTATGATCTTGTAGAGATGTGTTTTTTTCCACGATCGAAGGATGCACGTGCAGAATGAACCACTATATCTTGTGTAGAGATAACTTACCCACATCGGTCGCGGGGAGTCTCACTATCACATCGTCGTTTCCCTTTCGAATCAATGTCAGATTGTGTTTGTATCTGTACATGATCTTGTTGTACTCGTATGCGAATCCGAAGATGTGTTTCAAAGGTATCCTGAACGAAAACGTTCCTGTGGGTCTGGACGTCTTGACGACGTAGTCGAATATAGCGGCGGCGCCGGCGCTAGCAGGGCCGACTGTGTCTTTCACCCACAACTGATTAAGTCCTCTGGATTTTGAAAAATCATCCGGATACGACAGTCGAACATGCTCTTCGGAGCCTCGGTGATGCAAGGTCCTGATTTATTCTTCAAAGCTCTGATCCAACCATATTTGGAAAACACGTCGATGACTGTCAATAGATATTTAACGCCCTCGTTCCACCTCGAAAACGATCTCATGTCGACCAAGTCGGCAGACCAAATGTCATCCAAACCCCTCACGAACACCCCTCTCTTTCGAAATTTATGCACGATGGGTTTGTGTAACTCCTCAGCCAATTCACTCGTCAATAATCGTTTCTTCTTCTTTTCCGAAGCACTTTTTTTTTTGAACACCCCATCCGAATCGACGTTTCGCACCGATCAGATTGTCGACCAGCAAACGTTCTATCTTCTCTCCCCTGGTCGGATTCAATATACCTCTCAATTTCGCCAACATGTTTTTATCACAGACGTCGTTGCGAGTCTTAGTGTCGGGATGTCCGGCGTAGCACAGATCGTGATCATACGCGGCAGCGTCCACCCTATTCACGGGTTTGCTCCAAGATTTAGGAGCCAGATCGGCGTTGAGTCTCTTGCTCAATTTTGTTCCAGGTCCCGTGAAACTGTAACCCAGCAGATGCATTTCGAAAGGTAGATTATTGATCATTTTATTCACGACGCCTTTGCCTCTGCTCGTTTTTTTTTGTTAGAAATCGAGTCTTGATTGAACCACACACATTGCAAATTCCGCGAAGCATCTGTCTGTCATTTTTAGTTCGTACTACTCGAGAATACCCATCTCGATAACTCTCTTACACTTTACGCAATACATTTTTGAGAGTTATTTAAATTAATTTCATATTTATTTTTTATTTTATATATAAATTTAATATTTTCTTTTTTAAAAATTCTGTTCTTATTATATATATATATATTTTTATTTTTTCAATCGCTGCTCTTGAGTTCTATCAACTTACCGAATTCCTCCCTGGCCTCTTTCCTCCCCCTTTCCATGAGAGAATCCTTCATCTCTTCCTTGATGATCTGATGAGTCTTGATTCTCATGGCTTCTTTCATAGCATCGTATTTCATTTTCTCGATCAATATCATGAAGTATTCTCTGTCCGAAATTCTACCGTCTTTCAATGCCATCGAGATCATTTCGAATATCGTGTCGATTTTAGAGTCGGCCAAGATGCAAATCTTTTCATGTTTCCTAGCCTTCAGATATAATTTCCTACTCAAAAAGTTTCCGAGCGTGCTAAACAATCCAGCGGCGAAAGCCACTCCTTCTATGGTCAACACGATTGGAACGCCGATCGCGGTCGACAACAATCCAATGCTGGCCGCGTGTAAGCCCATGGAAATTGTGATGAGTGTTGTGTCGACCGCGTTGGCGAATTTCACGAGACGCGAATACTTCTTCTTGAGAGAATGATGAGAATCTCTCTCTCGAGTCAGATACAATTGGATTCTACTGATTTGATCGATGCGATACCTCTCTCCTCTTTCATTTTCTTCTGGCGACGGCGCCGTTGGCAAAACGCCATTCAGCTTCTCATCCTCGTTGTCATCTAACGTCGGATACAATTTATTTCTGGTTCTAATTTTTTATGTGTTTTCTTTCTAATATTAGATAAAAATTTATGTGTGTATTTGTTTTTTATTTTGTATTCTCCTTATTTATATCAATGAGAAAACTTAGATGTATGTTTCCTCCAGCAATAATTTCAAGACGCATCCCTTGTCTTCTAAAGTCAGACTTCTATGCGCCAATTTCATTTCTTCTGAATTGGTGGGCTTGTCTCGCCCCTTACAGAAGACTAATCTCCCCCAAAACTTGATCACGTCGTCGATTTGAATGCATTCGAATGCCGATTCGAAATACTTGAGGACCATATCTTCCCTTTCCATCGTCAGAAATGAATGATCCTCGTGATCGAAGTCTAGATGATCCCGACACCCGACGCATCGTTCTAATAAGAGGCGACCTAGTTGATCGTTCACGCAGAATGCATAGGCTCTCATTAGCATTTTTAAAAGAAACCTTGCTCTCATAATCTGGGGGATCGTTCATGATTTACATTTATTTTATTATCTATTTCGATTCGATATTTATTTTTTTTTAAATAACTATTTATTTATATATTTTTTTCTCTCCTATATATATATCAATCACTTTTTTATTTCCTCTCGACAAAACCGATTCTATTACGATTCACCTCACAAAACTCGCGAGGTGAATCGGCAAATCGTTTTCGCCGATTGGATCGCACCCTCGACCGTCCAGAACGCGATCGCGAACGTCGGTGTCCCAGAACCAGCAAACCACATTTTTTCGATGTACCGGAAGCTGAAATCGGTTTGAAAAATTTTTTTTTTAAAAATCCTCGACGAGTAACTACACTTTACACTCACTTTTCGCCGTTGGCGAATGTCGAGAAAACGTTTTGAGATCGATTTTCCTGTCCTAGAATCAGCAAATCGGTTTCACCGATCGGATCGCACCCTCGACTGTTCAAACAGCCGTTGGCGAACGTCAGTGGACATCCCAGAACCGGCAAACCGCATTTTTGATGCTGTCCTAGAATCGGCAAAGCGTTTTTTGCCGGCGTTCGCCAACGATAGATCGAAGGTCTGATCCGCGGTGGGAATGTTGAGACAATTTTTTAAATTTACGTTTTCTTCGAATTGTGTACATTTTTCCCCTTCTGAGCGATGTGTCGAATGTACTCGTTTGCCAACGGATGTTTGAACGGTCAAAAGTGCGATCCGAGAGGGTGAAAAACGTTTGCCGGTTCTGGGACACCATGTAAAAACGACATTTTTTACACTCTGTACACGATTTAACACTGAATCCCGATGGCGGTACACGTACATGTACGTGTACGTGTAGAGTTTTTGTAAATTCTGTCCTTGAATCGGCAATTTACACCTACTAACAATTTATCACTTGTTGATAATTCCAGAACAATTTCTTTTAGTGGGTGGATAAATTTCGCAGTTACAAAAATTAAAGACGTTTGCTATGAAGTTATTTAAGAAATAACTGTTGTTTTCCTTCGGTTTATGCGATATAAACCGAAAATTTTCAGCACAAGCTTAATCAAACCTCGGCGGTAATATTAAAATAAAAAAAAATATGTGTACGTGAGCGAAAAACTTTTAATTTTCGCAAAAGACAACAGTCAAACTCAGGAAAGTGTGCCACAAACTGGTCACGTCAATCATTGTCAAATTGTTTGTTGTTTTGATTTTCGATCGCAGACGACAGATATTTAGCAAGTCACGTAACAATATCATTAAAAACATTTTTTTTAAGTTCCTCCGAGATCATGTTTGGGAAAATGATCTTTTATTCGTCTCCCACTGCGGTATATTTTATGAAATTGAATTGTTCCTGAGAAATTATCATTATATTCTCGCTGACTGGAGGCGATGAAAAATCGATCATTGATCTTTGTTTACAAGCTTGTTATCCATCTATCAGTCTGCCGTCACGCCCTCACGGTGACAATTGGATTGAGTTCCAGAGTCTCGCGAACGTGTAGACATTCCAAATCATCACGTGATTTGGTTTATACGATTTTGACGACTTTCAAGCTGTATGCTTTCAACCAATCAAACGCAGAGGCGGGGCAAATGATTAAATTATTTTGTCATAAATCAAACGAAATCCCTTCGGGTGAAAAAATTTGTTAAGGGCCTATATAAGTAATGAAATTTTGTTTATTTTGAAAATTCTCACCTCCGATATTCCTTCAATTCAAATTAAATATACACAAAATGTACATCAAAATGAAGGTTGGGATGTATAGAACACGAAACACATGTGTAATCAACTCATAGAGTCGACTGTAGGCACCACTGGTTCCTGGAAGTCTGCTACCGTATTCGCATCAGAACTGATAATTTAATAATATTTCACGAAAACAACTTGTGGCCAAATGTGCTTTACATATCCAAGAACAAAGCTAGGGGATAAAAATTCTTCAAAACACGGCGACAGAGCTGCATTGGGGAAAATTCCAACGCCGTTGCTTTTGTTTACGTATGGGTATACTTTCGATTTCCGGTCGACGTCATCGGACAGAAAAAGCATGCAAAACAACGCCGTTTAAAATCAAATAATGAAAAAGATCGCCTTCATACAGTATACTGTTATTAGATAGAGATTGCACAGTTGCCATATTCAATGCAAGATATCATGATACCTGTTGAAATTTCTTAGAATTACGATTTTGTTTTTTGATGGAAATTCGTGGTAACGAGTGATTTGCGCATGTCTGTCGAGCATGGAAACCATCTTCAATAAAAAATGCAGACAGTGTTGTCATTTTCCAAAATGCAGACCTATCGCTGGATTCGAAAGTGTTTTGAATGCCTAGCTTTGTTCTTGGATATATGAAGCACATTTGGCCATAAGTTGTTCTGATGAAATATTATTTAATTATCAGTTCTGGTGCGAACACGGTAGCAGACTTCCAGGAACCAGTGGTGCCTACAGTCGACTCTACGAGTTGATTACTTATGTGTTTCGTGTTCTATACATCCCAACCTTCATTTTGATGTATAATTTGTGTATATTTAATCTGAATTTAAGGAATATGAGAGGTGAGAATTTCAAAATAAACAAAATTCCATTACTTATATAGGCCCTTAATGTGTTTTCCCAACACGAACGAATCTGGAACAATATTAATTCCTTAAAAACTTCCGACATGTGGGAAATCGATTTTAATGGTGCTCACAATATTTTATTCACAAAAGAAAAACAAAAGTTAACTAGATTTTCGGATTCCAATTTGTGTGAAATGTGTGTCACGGAAATAGAAAACGTGAAACACATTTTTATTGACTGTGCACTTGTGCATGATCTGCAGACCAAATGTCGTCACTTAATTGACACACTTTTTATTGACACAGTACCGTTATCACATGAATTGTGTATTCAAAGTCTCCTGTTTGGTCTGACTGGTCAACTGGAAAATGTAAATGTGTTTTACGGGCTTGCGATTTTCACGAGAAGGGATTTTTCTTGAAAGAAACCAGATTAGTGTCACTCATTCAGCTTTGTGGAATACTGTTGAACAAAAACCTATCCTATTATTACAAACATTTTAAGGACACTGGTCAGTATCACAAATTCGAAAAATTATTTATGAGAATTTATTTATTTATTGTTGTTTAAGGTCACATACTTCTGCACAATGGCTAATCATGACCACAACATGAAGATAAAGTTAAGGTCAGTCAATCGTTTATACCCCATGTTGCCTATTTTAGAGGACTTGCACCCCAAGCATTAGTGACTGGGTCCTATTTTACCAGTGAAACAGAGCTTGTTTACCACAGTAAACAAGCACTGCTTCACCTCCCGGGGTTCCCACGGGGGGATTATTTATGAGAAAGAACAATTTGATTTTTGTATCAGACGGTTGGCCCATGATTGACCTCAGGTAGAGTTTGCAGTCAACCAAATTGAATGGGTTATGTTATCAGTAGGGATGGGGTGGAGCCAGGGGGAGGGGGGGGGGGGTCGTTGATAGTATTAAGTAATGTTCTGTATTTTTCTGTGACAGACAAATAAAATGTTGGGTTTTTTTTGTTTTTCTTTTATTGCGTGAAAATTGAAGTTGAGTGCTGAAATGTAGTAATTGATTTGTTACGCAATTTTATCTCGTTATAGCTAGTCCTGTGATATTTGTAAATATTTTGTTGTTTTATGACAATAAAAGATAAAAAAAAGAGGTGCAGGCTGCAAGTCGATAGGTCCTCGGTTCGAATCCCACCTGCGGCAACCGCATTTTATCCTTGGGCAAGACACCCCACCCCCATTGCCCACGTGGGGTCACGGTGGAGTTGTGTACTAAGGCGTATTTCACGTCGATGGTGCACCTGTCTTCAACCAGAGCTAACCCTATTACTAACCCTGCTTGTGTGGAGTTGGTATGTTGGAGAGCTGACAGTTGCTCACCGTTGCTCGGTGGTTCTCTCCGGGTACTCAGGCTTCCTTCACCCGTAAAACTGTCATGCTTAGCCACTGTGCAGAAATATGTGACCCTAAACACCAATAAATAAATAAATAATACCAACCAATAAACAAACCTAAATTCTGGTTTCGGGCCGATCCTAATTTTCATATCCGACCCTAATCTTTTTATGAGCTCCTTGTCAAAAGGTTATATCTACTGAAAACGCTATCTGAAGATTCTTAGATCTAGCATCAAATGCATGTGGTCCAGCTATCGTACGGTAGAGGCAGACCTCTAATAATAGAGGCCTGCCTCAATCGTTGGATAGCTAGAAGATCTGAAAAAATACGATATCACCAGAATCAACTCTGGCGCCAGGGGTGTCGTTAAGAAGGATTTTAGGTAGGGACGTGGATAGAGGCTTCCGATTTGGAGTAGGGGGGGGGGGGGAGGTGTAGGGTGGTGAATTTCCAACTGGGGGAGGGACCGGAAGGGTGGTACCCCCTCACGAAGGGAGAACAAAACTTGGGTAGAGTACAGGAGCCAGGAATTAACAATTTTTATTCAGGGACGTGGCTAAAGGTTTCCGATTGAGGGGGTATAAGGTAGGGAATTTCGAACTAGGGGGAGGGACCGGGAGGGGGAACCCCCCTCCCGGTCCCTCCACCTAGTTGGAAATTCATTACCGAGAAACATTTTGAAAATGAAGCCACGAAAGGGGGCACAAAATTGATTCTAGTAACTGAAATGCCCACACATTTATAATAGAATTATCAGGTTATTATTATTTGGTATTCTTCTGGGAACTGAATATGTGCTAAACAAATGCTCAGTCTTAGAACTTTGATCAGTTCATACTGTCCTAACATTCAATCAGATCTTATGCTGGAATGATCAATTTTTGATGTTTCATCATTTTGTAACTGTGAATGATGGAATTAACTGATGGTGACGAATTTACATGATGTGATTTTCTTGAAGTGCATTTCGAGTTTTTTTTTATTACGATTAGTAAACGTACTGTAACGGTCCCGCCCTCGGTAACTATAATTTACTTAATGGGACCTCGCACCCTTAATCTACATTACATTGGATCCGAGCGGTCAACAAGAATCTCGATCTCATTCGCGCAGAGGAGATTATCAAACTCGATCGGATTCACACAGAGGCGCTTATCAACCCCCTGGCGCAAATGCGATCGAATTTCCGATTCCGCATCGATGAAAAGGTCTATTTGTTTCGGTGCCATTACCGGGTTATTGTTTTTACTGTTTTATATTTATACAAAAACATGGCAGATTTCGAAACATTCGTTGCCGCTTCGAGAGTATTAAAATGACGATAATTAAAGGATAAAACGTAGTTTGGATCAATAAACTCTGCACAAATGTAAGGAAATACGTGTACTATCGATTGCAGCAGGTAATTCTTACCATTCAATCCTATAGAAAAAGTTCCCATCAAGTTTTTATGGGAACTCAAAACTCGAAATTAGGAATATATATCAAGTTTTCGCCCTCTTTACCAACTGCCATCGATAGTACACGTATTTCCTTACATTTGGGCAGAGTTTATTGATCCAAACCATGTTTTGTCCATTAATTGTCGTCATTTGAATACTCGCGGGGCATCAACGAAAATTTCGAAATCGGCCATGTTTTTGTATAAATATAAAACAGTAAAAACAATAACCCAGCAATGGCGCCGAAACGAATAGACATTTTCATCGATGCGGAATCGGAATCTCGATCTCATTCGCGCAGAGGAGGTCATCAAACTCGGCCGCATTCGCATAGAGCAGATTATCAACCATGACAAATATATGCAGTTATACAGTTTGGGGGTGGTGTTGCTCTCTAGATATGAAAGTGTAAACAGCTTGACGGACGGATGACACACAGACATGACACCAAATGAAAAAGTAGACAGCATGACTGCAAATCTCTGGTCAACAATAACAACCAGGCTGTCCATAACTGCATATATTTGTCATGAATACAATGCTCGTTGTTTAGGAAAGGCAGTGCTCTACCTTAAGGTGATTCTAAACTGAAGATTGTCGTTTGAGTGGACAGGTCGAAAACATGATGTTTTTTTCATTACTTTTCAATAGTCATGGTTATTTAATACATGAATGATTGCTTCCTACCTAATAGATTACAAAAATGTGATAAAAATTTTTAAAAAAAGAATTTACTCACCAAAAAAATGCTTTTGAAAATCCCTAACTCACGGTCAACTTCCTGCCACAAAAACTTAAAATATGAATCTCACATTGAAGAATATGTTTTCTATGTGCACTAGAGAACAACAGTTGAGTCATAACTTTTTAAAAAATAAATCCAATTGTATGTTTATTTAAATTTTTGATGGACCACTGCATGCACTGATCCAGCCATTTTTGCACAGGGAACTATTTACAGTTCAAAAGTATGGCACACTGCACTAATCAGTAATCTAGATGACCGCCCCTGGAAATATTAGCCATACAAGTGATATATCTGTTCTGCTCTCTTCCACAAGTAAAACTGTCTTGACATGAAATGACCCTGTTGAAAGTGTATCGTCAAATCCCAATAATAGAAAATAAAAGACTGCGTGGCCACACCTCCCCCCCCCCCCCCCCCCCCCCACCACAAAAAAATGGAATTTTTCAAAATTGAAAAAGGGACATAACTCTGGCAAAAATTGTTGGATCAAACCCTGATTTGACTTGACCTGCATTTTATGTTGCTGAACCTACACAACAAATTTTATTTGATTCTGCCAATTACAGCTCAAGTTATTGGTTGGAAACTAAAAAAAAGGAGTTTTCAAAGTTGAAAAAGTGTGACACTGGAATCACCTACCAGGACTACATGCAGGCTCGAAGGGAAGTTATGGAATTGAATTCTGCCAATAAGTTGATCGATTGACCAATGCTTACAGTGCTCAATGTATAAAATATTCGTCCAATTATTGAAAAAATCTGATAAGGTGGTTAATGTATAAAAGTGTTTTTAATGTGTTAAATGCCATGTTTTGGATCATGAATAAACTCATGTTGTGTCAGAAACCTACCTTGTATTATTTTTTTTTGGTGGGAGTTGACCCGTGGCGACTTGACCCGGTAGCGAGTTGACCCGTTCCCAAAACCAAAAATTTTAAGCTCGATTGTGCCTTGTGTGTGTTGCCATACTTCACTTTCGTGGAGAATTTCTATGCAACGACTAATAAAATAATTTTCTAGAGAAAAATTTCATGTTCACACTTCTGTCATATTTTATTTGTGATAGGGGTTCTAGTGGGGTGGATAGAAAGAAAAAAATATTATTTTTCGCACTTTGAACAAGCGCCTTACCAACGCATGTGGCTTTCCGGTGACAACAACTTCGATCAACAAACACTTGCAGGCATGAGTCTAATAGCCCACAGATTATTCGAAATTATCGATGATCTTTGTGGATTGCAAACAAATTTAATGAAATGCATCGTTTACAATGATTCGCAATGTAAATCACACTAGATCGCAAAATTAAGAGCATTATTTCTGGAACTCACCGAAACCAGACCGAAACGGGTCCGAATGACAGACCAATAAAGTTAACCATCAATATTACATGACGAAGAATAGTTCCCCCGATTTGCGATTAAAAGAAGTGAAAAATCAACCAGTTTACGAATATTTCAACAACGAAAGAATACAACATGGGTTTCTAATTCCACTATATGTCACCGTTTTGTTAATTAAAGAAAATTGAATTTTTTGTTCTCTGTTGGTAATTTTGGCGCATGAATACAAACTAATGGCAAGGTCGATCCATGTAAACAAATTAATTGCTTCAGTTGGTGAGGGAAGAATATTTACGTAGAACAGACAATCAATGCAATTTGCCTCTATTAGTCTGCCTCCCTTGAGATATATCGACAATCAGAATTTCAGCAGTGGCATTGTCATGAGAATTTACGGGACATGTGGCGAGATCTTTTGTCGCAATGTTGCCCACAACCTTCAGTGTTTTGAATTTCCCACCGTAAACATGGCGGACACTTTTGAGACTGAAACGACCCAGGTTGACAACGTGCTTAGTCCTATCTTCGATGTGTTTTATTAAAAATTAAGACTCAACTGCTGCAGTACATTACTGATAGCTCACGTTGGTTGTTCATTGGAAGGTGAGGCGTCTCGCTATTTTTTGAAAACCTGTTGACAGTACACATTTTCTAATGTCTCCAAATGACTCGTAAATTTGTTAAATGCATATTTTTCGGGTCCCATCACGTTCTATGTGACATGACCATTCCCCCCAACCCTGGTATCCAAGGGCAAGGCTGTTTCGTTGCCAAATTATTGTTCAATGAAATGTTCACATTTTTCTGTGTTTCTGGCTTCCATGTTGGCAGCCATGACTTTAGAATCACCTTAATGTTTTCGAAATCTTGACGTAAATTCAAAACAAGTGCGAAAGTAGGCTATATCAATAAAATTCTCCAAATTTCCACTTATTTCCTTCCAGTTGTGCTGAGATATCTCTTGATGAATGTTAACTACTACTAACAATTGCACACAAACCAGAAATAAAGAAAAGTTTTTTGAAAAATGGTGTATTTATGACTCAAACACAAATAAGGAACTTCCTGGTTCAAGAATTGACACCGAAGGCAGAATGCTCTTTAAGGTTCCGCTCCACAGTTTTCCAGGCATTTGCAAATATGACATGCCATACACTCTCTTTAAATGCCTTGGTGATGTAGTTGGAAAATTACCCAGTTAGGATTACAGTTCAAAAATAGAAACGGGTGCGAGAATCATCAGTACTAGGCACTGTACGTGGCTTGCCGCTAGCAACAGCTCATCGTTGATATTGCCTGAAAATCTTTTAAGTTTTCTTTCAACAGTGGCAGTGTCTAGTGTGACTGGAATTATCATGGCTGGTGACATTGGTACAGATGTTGTTTCTGTTCAGATAGGGGAAACTGCACTCTGTCGTTATTTTTTAATATTACTAATGTACAATTTCCACAGAACTCTACGTATTGTGAGACGAAGAAGATGACTAATGCAAGACTACTATATTCCAGTGAAAAGATTCGAATGGAAACGAATCCAGGAATAACAGGTGTGCTATGGAATCCATGGGGAAATATCCGTCAGCAGTCTGTTTGAACAATGTTTTCCAGTCATTGAAATGGCCACGCTGTTTCAATTCGTCTACAGAGACAGCGATACAAGGTAGTTTAACCCTTTACCGAACGTAATGGCCGAAACCGGCTGGCGCTATTCTCAAAAATCGCCAATTAATTTTCTTTATTTTTTTCATTTTTTGTCGAAAAAACATAGGTTATCACCCCTCGTTGGAACGGGCTCGTCAAGCTCGTTCCAATGAGGGGTCATAACCTATGTTTTTGAGACAAAAATGAAACAAAATTAGTTATTCAAGAATTTGTTTTGCAAGTGTCGTCTGCTTTTCATGTCAGGAAAAGGGTTATGTCGACATCTTCGTTTTCATTCACATCAGATAAGTCCCCGTGGTCCTTAAATTCATATCCTAAGATTAGCCATACTTTCAAATAAATCTTGGAGTAACATGGTTTTTGCTCTAGATGTGCCCGTTCGCTGTCGCCTTTCCAATGGACTGACAAGAGAAGGAGAACATATATCGACACTCAAGGACGTCTCTGCATCACTCATGACAATTTTATCTTGGTCAACCACAAGTTCCCTTCCAGGAAGAACAACGCGGTATGCACATTTAGTTGAGGGTTCTGAAACCAAGTTTGCCAGTTTCGCTACACAGCTCTTTGTGTTGGCAAATTAACTGACCGCTTGTATGATGCGTGGTCGAGTGCTTCAGAAATGAGACCAGGTCCCCGAAACGCTCCCACGGTGATAATATTTGTATGTTGCATCAGTCATTTCGATTTAATATGTAGTAAAGAGGACTTGGCAATAGACAAAGCATACATCAAGTTCATTGTAAACCCAAGGAAACCGGAACGTCATTTTCTCCTTAGACCACAGGAAACTGTAATCACATACCCAAGCAAACCGGAACGCAGAATAAAATATGACCCCGTTTTGTCAGTAATTATCACCACTAAAAACGGTTTAGATAAGACCGATTTTTCAATATATTTCAGACGAGGTTTCATATTGGCCAAATTAGTATATTTCAATTCAATATCCAGGAATATAACGATGTTGTGCGGATTTTTCTGTGAATTGGTCAAAGATTTGTCAAATTTAGGCCTCTATCATCCGAATATTAGTATAAGTAGATAAACATCAAAGAACTGAGAAAAATATGTACTCAGACGAATGCACAACAAAACAATGTTAAATATGAGCTATTAATAACAAAAATATCTCCGACATTGAACCACATTTGCAATATTCTAAGAA
Source organism: Pictodentalium vernedei (assembly GCA_031216915.1). Taxonomy (NCBI): domain Eukaryota; kingdom Metazoa; phylum Mollusca; class Scaphopoda; order Dentaliida; family Dentaliidae; genus Pictodentalium; species Pictodentalium vernedei. Next base: position 853,451,311 of record CM062297.1, read on the forward strand.
GATAAACATCAAGGAACTGAGCAAAACACAGTACGTGGAGAGTGTATTATCACTAAATCATCCGTAGATTGGAGACTCCACTCAAGCAATAATTGCAAAATTGTTGCAAAGCATAACAAGCACAAGCAAAGTTTCAGCCAATGGACCTCCGGGTTAAACCCGGAGGTCCATTGACTGAAACATTACTTTTGTTGTTTTGTCCATATGCACAGAATTTGAAAGTGATACTTTGGGTGATAACCCCACTCTGCTGGTGATTTAGTCACAATCCACTCTCCACATACTGTATGTACTCTGACGAATGCACAACAGGACAATGTTAAATATTAGCTATTAATAACAAAAATATCTCCGACATTGAACCACGTTTGCTTTGTGAACTCAAAAACCTTAACATGTATACCGAATCAAACGAAAGGCCACGGAATTCGATCCGGTTGTGTTGCTGTCAATGGGAGAAAGACGTAAAACTTCGTTTTTCACCCAAAATTGTTTTTCCATCAAAATGTGCGTTCATATGGTCAAATAGTTTAGGATATACTCTTTAAAATAATGTTAAATTCTTATTGGTAGAAACAGTTCTTCATATTTCCATTTTGTTTAAAGTTTCTAATTTTATCTGAGTGTATTTCCTTCTAAATAATGTTCAACCGATGATCGGAACCGGCCATCACAATCGGCCGATTGTGGGCAATCGGATTACAACAGCAACGGCTCCTGGAGCATCGATTCAACCGATTGTTGGCAAGAATTTTGTGATGATTCATTAACCGCGTATTATTATCTTCAGCAATTGTTCAATTGTTAATGTAAACTGATGTCAGTGATACTATGCAATAAAAGTTCAGAAACAACCACAATGTGTTATCTCTTTAAGCGCCACTTTACGGTATATACTAGTTAAACGACATGTAAAGCTTACAATTGAGCGTACTTGCAGCAATCGCCAGTTCATACCGGAAAAGTGAAGGTTACACTCCATTGACTGAGGTCGCAGTAAAATTTCCAGCCGCAAGCACTTGGGCGGTAAACGTGGCTCTGGGAGCCATGTTTAATGCCCAAGTATGCGCGACTGGTTCTTTCACTGCGATCCCAGTCAACGAAGTCTGACACTGTGAAAAATGTTCAGTTAAATGTAGTTCTTTCGAGCCTCGACTTGTCTAGTAGTGCACTGTATTATAATGGGCATCGGCGTCAGAATCGGACGATTGTGGGCTCAAATAACCGGAAATCGGTCAGCGACCATTTTTGGTAATCGGTTGAACTCTACTTATAAATTTATGAAAAAGGTCTGACTGAGGTAGCTTTAAACTTAAAAAAAAATAATATGAAATTTAGGCAAACCTAAAAGCGAGCGAAAGTGATGCATTAGGCCTAAAGTGCTGTAGGCCTACATTTACTGGTAAAGAACAGGGGACCAACCAAATTTCGAGATAACTACATTTATCTGCGTTTTGATTGGAAGATATTATTTTCCAGTGCTCTGATTGAAAGATAATTTTTTTATTGCTTTGATTGGAAGATATATTTATGGCGTCGTTGTTTTCCGGAATTTATCCGAGGAGTTACGGAAATTGCTGCGTTCATTTTTATTTTTTCACAAATAGCGTGTAGCATTTATTGTTACTGTTACCAGCTGTTAGTAGCCACAAGAAAATACAGCAGTGCTGTGCAAAAAAAGGACGATGATACGGAAGCGTTGAGGCGCCAGTTGAGTATTATTTCTATCTTGCACGTGCAAGTTAGCTATCTTGCACGTGCAAGTTACTATCTTGCACGTGCAGGTTAGCTATCTTGCACCTGCAAGTTACTATCTTGCACGTGCAGGTTAGCTATCTTGCACCTTCAAGTTACTATCGTGCACGTGCAGGTTAGCTATCTTGCACGTGCAGGTTAGCTATCTTGCACGTGCAAGTTACTATCTTGCACGTGCAGGTTAGCTATCTTGCACGTGCAGGATAGCTATCTTGCACCTGCGAGTTAGCTATCTTGCACGTGCAGGTTAGCTATCTTGCACCTGCAAGTTACTATCTTGCACGTGCAGGTTACCTATCTTGCACCTGCAAGTTAGTTATATTTGATGAACATCATGAGAGTCATATTTGAAGGCGAGTCCATCAAAAGTAGTGTATAAGGGTCCAACCTAGCCCCAATTTGCCGGACCTAGGTTCGGATTTGCCTGACCCCCTCCCGGACTACGGAAATTCCTATCGCTGAGACAACCACTATAGGCTCATTGGCCATGTCTAGCCGCCTGGATATGTACGTTTCGCATCGATAGCATCACAGGCTAGGTGTGGATGCTTTATACTGGGGGTGTGAATGGGAAAATGTCAGGCATAGAGAGTGAAAGACGGTTAGAGTTGCAATGACGTCGGTGACGTCACAGTGAGCTCGCGACGTCATGACGACTTTGACCACAGTCGATGTCCACAGAGGTGAGTGACTGGACGTCCGTAGGGTCTTTGAATAGCCGATGTCTCCCTATAGGAGGCCATACCGTTGGGTAGACCCTGCTTGGCCGGGTCTCAGTACCCCTTAACAGGAACAGGGTTGTTCCTTTTCAGGCTTTCGACCCTTCTTCTCCCTGATCGACTCTGTCCTACTCTCTCGGCTCGAAACAAGGAGCCACTAGAGCAGCCCGTCGAAAATTGACACCTCGAACGACTCATACAGATGTGTAAATGGGGAGCTACTCGAAGCAGCTTTTCAAACGACTCCCTGAAATGAACCTTCGAGGAGAAAATTAGTAATCAAAGAGTTAGTCCCAGCGACTCTTCGAACCATACTTCTACATCTGGATTATTGTGATCACCAGCAATGACTGACCTGTCAGGTGACTGTTCGAACTTGTTGAGGTAGGGGTACTGGAAGAAGGGGAAGAGTGGCTGTGCCGCTCTTAATCGGAACGCTCGGTGTAGGGTTCCTGGCGCAGGTCGTGGAGGCCTGGGCTCGAGGAATAAGGTCGGCGGGTCTCTGATGTGATGAGGGGTATTCGGTCGAGAAGGTAGGATTAGGGAATCGTGGCGTGAAGGACTTCTGGAAAAAGGGGAAGGGCGACTGTGACGCTCTTGGTCAAGCGGCAGAGGTAAGGTTACCGTGTCAAATACGGGAATGTAAGCCACTGGGGCAAGTATGGGGAGCCGGGTATTCTGAGATAGGGTGGCTGTCAAATATGGGAATGTAAGCCAATGGGGAAAGTATGGAGAGCAGGGGCTTCTGAGATAGGGTGGCTGGGGTGGCTGTCGCAAGATAACTAACATGCAAGTGCAAGATAACTAACCTGCACGTGCAAGATAGTAACTTGCAGGTGCGAGATAGTAACTTTCGCGTGCAAGATTGCAACTTGCAGGTGGAATATAACAACTTGCAGGTGCCAGTCACTCATCTCTGTGGACATCGACAGCGGTCAACGTTGTCATGACATCGCGAGCTCACCATGACGTCACCGACGTCATTGCAATTCTAACCATTTTTACTCTTTATGCCTGACGTTTCCCATTCACACCCCCAACATGAAGCATCCACACCTAGCCTGCGATGCAAGCGATGCGAAACGTACATAGCCAGGCGACTAGACACGGCCAATGAGTCTATAGTGATTGTCTCCGCGATAGGAATTTCCGTAGTCCTGGAGGGGGTCCGGCAAATTCGAATCTAGGTCAGGCAAATTGGGGCTAGGTTGGACCCTTATATTCTAATTTTGATGAACTCGACTTCAAATATGACTAAAATGATGTTCCTCAAATATAACTAACTAGCAGGGTTAGCCTGCGTTGCACGGGAAAATTTAGGGGTCATATGAAAAGTACCCGCCAAAAAAAAAAAAAAATTAGGGGCCACGTATTTTTCGACCCAGCCCGCCCTACGGGCGGCACACTCCACCCCTTCAATCCTGTCACTTTTTAAACCCCCCACCATTAGATCCTGGTAATATATTACCCCTGTAGACCCCTTTGAGGTCCTATATCAGTGAAATCCATCAATTTTGCCCCTCCCCACCCCCACCCCGCCACTTTTTTAAACACCACCATTAGATTCCTGACAAAAAGTTATCCCAATTAGACCCCCTTGAAGACCTATATCGGTGACAAAAAAATTGGTCTAACTTTTGCCCCTCCCTGCCTCCACCCCACCCGCACACTTTTTAAAACCTGACGAGGGCCTCCGCCATAAAAAAGTACCTAAAAAAAAAAAAAATAGGGGCCGCGTATTTTTCGACCCAGAACGACCTACGGGCGGCACACTCGGCCCCGCCCGTAGGGCGGGGGCCTTCAATCCTCTCACCTTTTAAACTCCCACCATTAGATTCCTGGTAAAAAGTTACCCCTAGTAGACCCCATTGAGGTCCTATATCTGTGAAATCCATCAATGTTGCCCCTCCCCACCCCCACCCCGCCACTTTTTTAAACACCACCATGAGATTCCTGGTAAAAAAGTTACCCCAAGTAGACCCCTTTGAAGACCTATATCAGTGAAAAAATATTTGGTCATAACTTTCGGTGCCCCTCCCTGCCCCTGCCCCCTCCCCACCCCGCACACTTTTTTAAACCTGACGAGGACCTCCGCCATAAAAAAGTACTCCTAGTAGACCCATTTTGGGCACTCTGGATAGCCCAATATTCATTTCTATAGGGGACAGACAGACAGAGAGAGAGACAGATATACAGACATTCTAAAATATAGTACAGACTTGCAGGTGCAAGATAGCTAACCTGCATGTGCAAGATAGTAACTTGCAGTTGCAAGATAGCTAACCTGCACGTGCAAGATAGCTAACTTGCAGGTGCAAGATAGCTATCCTGCACGTGCAAGATAGTAACTTGCAGGTGCAAGATAGCTATCCTGCACGTGCAAGATAGCTAACCTGCACATGCAAGATAGTAACTTGCAGGTGCAAGATAGCTAACCTGCACGTGCAAGATAGCTAACTTGCAGGTGTAAGATAGCTATCCTGCACGTGCAAGATAGCTAACCTGCACGTGCAAGATAGCTAACTTGCAGGTGCAAGATAGCTATCCTGCACGTGCAAGATAGTAACTTGCAGGTGCAAGATAGCTATCCTGCACGTGCAAGATAGCTAACCTGCACATGCAAGATAGTAACTTGCAGGTGCAAGATAGCTAACCTGCACGTGCAAGATAGCTAACTTGCAGGTGTAAGATAGCTATCCTGCACGTGCAAGATAGCTAACCTGCACGTGCAAGATAGTAACTTGCACGTGCAAGATAGCTAACCTGCACGTGCAAGATAGTAACTTGCAGGTGCAAGATAGCTAACCTACACGTGCAAGATAGTAACTTGCAGGTGCAAGATACCTAACTTGCACGTGCAAGATAGAAATAATACTCAACTGGCGCCTCAACGCTTCCGTACGATGATAATATGTCAATGCAGTTTTACTGAAAAGACCATCTTTAAAATTATAAGACTGAGTATCACAAATGTAGTTTCATGATTCAGACCAGTTTTTATATAGGACGTTTCGGCCCCCAGATCTATGGACGATTCTGGCCATATTTCTGGCCGATTCGGACGAGACTATTGGACGATTCGAACCATGTTTTTGGCGATTTGGACCAGGTTTCTGGGCGATTTGCACAACAAACACACAAACTATACAAGCCAGCACAGACATACACACTTCACAAGACAGCACAGACTTGTCGTTTGAATTAAACAGGTCTAGAGCTTTATGTGCCAATATCAATAAGCCATTTTCATTAATTTCACTGAAAAAGCGACGTACCGGTATTGTTTGTAGTTATCACAACAGATAATTCTGAGAGTAATTATGAAACAGCTAATCCTGTGCCTCTGGGTCATGTCAGGGAAGAGAAAAAAAGACGTGACATCAACATCGACCTGCCTGTTTTTATTTGCAATGAATTTTGGGTCCGGATACCGAATGTGGTCAAAATCGGCCCAGTAGTTAGCCTATTGCTAAGGGGCGCTCTATTTGCTAGGGAAGTCACGTGACATCAACAATGACCTGTCTGTTTTCATTTGCAATGCATTTTGGGTCCGTATACCGAATTTGGTAAAAATCGGCCCAGTAGTTAGCCCGTTGCTAAGGGGGAGCTCTTGTTGCTAGAGACGTCACAAGACGTCAACATTCACCTGTCTGTTTTATTTGCAATGCATTTTGGGTTCGCATACCGAATTTGGTCAAAATCGGCCCAGTAGTTAGCCCGTTGCTAAGTGGGCGCTCTGGTTGCTCGAGAAGGCATGTGACGTCAACATTGATCTATCTGTTTTCATTTGCAATGCATTTTGGGTCCGTATACCGAATTTGATCAAAATCGGCCCAGTAATTAGCCTGTTGCTATGGGGGGCACTCTGGTTGCTAGGGAAGTCACGAGACTTAAACTTTGATCTGTCTGTTTTCATTTGCAATGCATTTTGGGCCCGTACACTGAATTTGGCCAAAATCGATCCAGTAGTTAGTCCGTTGCTAAGGGGGCGCTCTGGTTGCTAGAGAGGTCACGTGACGTCAACATTGATCTGTCTGTTTTCATTTGCAATGCATTTTGGGTCCATATACCGAATTTGGTAAAAATCGGCCCAGTAGTTAGTCCGTTGCTAAGCTTGCGCTCTGGTTGCTAGGGAAGTCACGTGACGTCATCATTGATCTGTTTGTTTTCATTTGCAGTGCATTCTGGGTCCGTATACCGAATTTGGTCCAAATCGGCCCAGTAGTTAGCCCGTTGCTAAGGGCGCGCTCTGGTTGCTAGGGAAGTCACGAGACGTCAACATTGATATGTCTGTTTTTATTTGCAATGCATTTTGGGTCCGTATACCGAATGTGGTCGAAATCGGACCAGTAGTTAGCCCGTTGCTAAGGGGGCGCTCTGGTTGCTAGGGAAGTCAGGCGACGACACCATTGACCTGTCTGTTTTCGTTTGCAATGCATGTTGGGTCCATGTATCAAAATTAGTCAAAATTGGCCCAGTAGTTTGCCCGTTGCTAGGGGTGTGCTTTACTTGCTTTGGACGTCACGTGACATAATCAGTGACCATTAGCCCACCCCCCTCCCCCACACCTCACTCAATATATTAAGGATCCCTTGACCCAATGAGGGTGAAAGCAATGGTTGACAGCCATCATTTGTTCTAATGTCCGAGTATCCTTGAAAAAATGTAACCTCATTTGTCCCCGGTTCCTTTGGGAAAAAACCCAAAAAGTTTAATCTGCCAGAGTCTATGACGTACGAACAGGATCATAAATCAGTGAATTGAGCATGATGCTAAAATAATAGAGTATGATACTCAATTAATATAGTATGATACCCAAATAATATTGTATGATACTGAATTAATTCAGTATCATACTCTATGACGTACGACCAGGATCATAAATCAGTGAATTAAGCATGATGCTAAAATAATAGAGTATGATACTCAATTAATAGTGTATGATACCCAAATAATATAGTATGATACTGAATTAATTCATTTGGGTATCATACTATATTAATTGAGCATCATACTCTATTATTTTAGCATCATGCTTAGTTCACTGTTTTATGATCCTGTTCGTACGTCATTATAAATAAATATAGCATGATACCCAAATAATATAGTATGATACTGAATTAATTCAGCATCATACTCAAATAATTAAGTATCATACTTAATTATTTATGCAACATTTATGAAATCATAACAAATAATATAGCATCATGCTTAATCATTAGAGTATCATACTTGAAAACAAGTATGACCCTCCCGTACGTGAACCTGATTTCACTATCATGCTATTTTATTTATGCTGCATTCATGAAATCGTGCACAATAATATAGCATGATACTAAATTAATTCAGCATCACACTCAAATAATATAGTATGATGCTAAAGTAATTGAGTATCATACTAAAATAATTAAGTATCGTACTCAAATAATATAGTAAGATGCTAAATTAATTGAGTATCATACTGAATTAATTCAGTATCATACTCAAATAATATAGTATGATGCTACATTAATTGAGTATCATATTGAAAGCCTGTCAATCAACACATTCCGCTAACCAATCAGTGGCGCCGATACATACACGCTAGACGTCTGGTCGGATGGGAACAGTGGAGCATGCCTTAGAAACAAGAAAATGTTGATGCATACACCAAGCCGCAGAGTTAGAATCTTCCAGAAGAATCTTTCGTATTCATACCATGAATTATTGCAATGAATTCTCTTCCCATGATACAGTAGGTCGTCGTGGACTGCTCGTAATCTATGCGTTGCAGTGTTGTCCACACAAACGTATACCAGACAATAAATAAATCATAATCAGGAAAATGTTAAGTATTGAAACACCGGATTCTGATATAATTAGTGTTTAGAAAGTAATATTATTGCGTCCGTGGAAATATTGTTCACCCGTGTAAAGGTAACCAGTCCACGGCGGTAGCAGTGTACATTATAAATTAAATATTAAACACCGGGAATATGAGCAATGCTCGTTTACCTTGGAAAACAAGTTCTGTTGTACTATTGAAATATGACTCGTCAATTGAAGTCTAGTGTGTGTTTGCTTTCTAAAGTGGACGTGATAGGTAAGGGTGGTTTGATAAACTTGATATTTTACTTGTGTTGAGGCTTAAAGCAGCTTAAAAAAAGCCAATAAATAAATGTAAATCTGAAAATCCACAGCCACCAGAAAGCACGCAGTCCCCCGAGTCCGAATGTCAATGACTGAGGTTTTCTTTAACCCCAACCCCCCCCCCCCCCACCCCTCAACACACACACACACGCGCTATCTTAATCAGTTGTGAGTTTTGTGATCCGAAAAGGTGGGAGCCGATATTACGCAAACTTAAAGGAAGTGTATGCTCGAAGGTAGCTCCTTTGGATTGAAGAGGTGGTGTTAATGGGGACGAAGTCGGGGTAAGGCTGGATTTAAAACAAGAAAGGGAAGAGATACCACTGTTTGATTGCCAGGATGCAGTGTATTCAGCGACCGCACGCAGGACACTGGGAGACCTGCAACATCATTTATACATGTACATGTATTCTTAAGCATATAGGGCAGTGGATGTGATTCGGTGGCATTTGTTATTTTAGTTTCTGTCCATGAAATGGGAGTGTACTGTGTTAAATTTACAAGAGATGAGGGATTTACGTTCTCGCTTGGGGATGTCATCTGGACCAGACTCGAACATATGTCTAACCACCTTGTCAACTCCCAGTCCGTTTTGGGCTGTGCGTACCCTCAGCAGGTGATTGACTTTAAGCATTAAAAGGTGATCGACGATGTTCACTAGAAAGATAATTTATCTACATGCCTAACAAAACACGCCGGACGCAATAATTTTATAATTTTCTTGTTCCAATTATAAAAGCTGCGGGCCTGTACCTTCAAACCCCAAGATCCGTATAACATAATGAAAGAAGAAAGACTCACTGGTATTGAATAGCATCTACTTACTGACATACTATTAGTTCATATTGAAGCTAGTGCTTTTCCCACAGGTGGGTGGGCCACCTTTATGCTACTTTTATCTTCCCCTTTAACCCTTTGCGACTACGGTACGTAATATTACGTACGAAAATTGCCGTGCGTTGCGACTACGGTACGTAATAATACGTACTCCGACTTTGAACCCGAGCGGCCGCTTTTTCGTTCAGAAACATGATACTTCATAATTTCATTAAATGTGATGGATGCTAAATGCATGTGTGTGGTAGACCAATCAATATTTTCAACGTGCAGCCACAAGGCTGCACGTTGCAAATATTAATTGGTCTACCCCCAAATAATGAATATGGACTCTTCCTGTTGATGTCATTGAATTGATACGGAAGATACCACCAGAATTCAAAGGGCTAACGATTGCGTTTGACGTCGCCAAAACCTGATTCTACGTGACGTTAAAACGCCACGATAACCGTAGTCGGAAAGGGTTAATGCATATTTTGTCTTTCATACAAACTTGCTATTAATCTGCAACTGTTTGCTTGTGTAAAAATGGAAAAAAGAGTGTCAAAATCAGTTATCAAACCACAAAATCTTAACTGGTCGCGCGTTGGCTCGCCACTAATAAGGTTAAAAATTTATCGCAGATTGCACTTTCTGTTCCCTTTTGTATTTATTTTATCGTTTGAAGTTCGTCTTCTGGACTAATACCAGTACTCAAGGTCTAGGGTCGCCATGGTTGCACGCAGTGCCTGATAACGTGGCGCTGAAGCGTGTTTGAATACTCGAGGGGCGAACGGGAATTGGGGCGAAACGACTCGGAGCAACTTATCAGCAAGGTACTAATTACATTGCATTACCAAACTAAAATTTAAATTTAGGGGCGAAACCACCCACGCCGTCTGTGGGGCAAAATGACCCGGAGCAAATGAGGATTGGGGGGAAACGACTCGAGGGGCGAACGGGAATTGGGGCGAAACGACCCGGAGCAACATATCAGCAAGGTATCACCTATTTTCAAGCAAACTTTTCATTACTATTTATTACACCTTAAAATTAGGATAATTCAAAAACTGCATTTCGTTTCGATTCTTGAGCTTCACTAGCTATGTGTCCATGCATATCTTTCTGAAATTCCACCAATATAATCAACAAGATTGCCGGTTATATCTGCGTTTCTTGATGAAGGTACATCATGCGATCGGCGAATAGGACAAGTTACAACGAAATCAGGAGAGTTCGATCTGAAATAACAAGATTATTTGCTGAGCATATTGAAAAAACTCTAAAAGCATAGAATACGAGTGGTGTGTAGACAAGTAAATATCACGCAAAGCTGAGATGCGAGTTGGATTGTAACAGAAAACGAACGCATTTGATATTTTGTTTGATTGTTGATATTGGCCCAAAGATTACTTGAGGGGATAAGCCGATTGTAATTGAATCGGCAATTGTGAACCGTAAGTCACGGGATTTTTCCCCTGAAATTTACTGTCCAATTCAAAATATTGCTTGACGGTATTAGAGAAATCTGTTCTGGAACACATTTATCTGATAGGGTATGTGCAACCCCTTGCGGGCCTACGGCGGCCCGCTGGGGTTCCTATAATGCCACAAGTGAAAAGGCGGTTTTCGGGTATTTTCTTTGTTTTACTGCTGGGATATGACTCATTTGAAAGCCTTTCCCATAAACAACTTTTATCCCAAATTTCACTGAAATCTGAGAAGTAATGTTCAAGTTATAATGCAAACAGACATCAGAGTCCAGATGGACATATATACGGACGGACATATGGATAGACTTCAAATGCCAGAGATTATACCAGAGGTGCTGACATACCAGTGTCAAGGATAAAGCTGTGTCAGATGACAGACAAAATCTCTCACCCAATGGACCCTGCAGCAAATCTCAGGGCAAAAACTCTTTTTGTTCAAAATCTTTGAAATGTTCAGAAACCCATTTTAGAACTCAAAACACCAGAGTAACTCTACCGGGTCATGTAATATTAAGAACAGCATGCTAGGCATGGCATATGCACCCCACTCACCCACCCACCCCGTTACTCCTTAAAGATCTTACATGTATAATAGTGAACATGTGTCTGAAATTTCAAGTTATAATGTGGGCCGACATCTGAGTGATGATGGACAGACGTACGCACAGATGCATGGACAGACACACCGACTCAAGGATAGGCGCAATCCAGTATACCCCATTTTTTGAAAAAAACTGGGGGTATAATTAGCTATCTGAGGGCAAGTATGTCAGTACGGTACAAGTTTGCGAACTCCTTCCGGACATTGCTACATTGAACAGTCTTACATACCAATTATTGACCAAATCTATAGATATTTGTCAGGTTGTCATGCTAATGAGCTGACAACAGGCAAAAAGTAACTAATTGTGGGCCATAACACCACTCAGTATGGCTGAACTGTACCAATTTTCGAACTCCTTCAAGACATTATTATAAAAGTCTTACATACCAAATATTGACCAAATCCTTTGATAAGTGTGCAGCTCACAGTGCCAATGAGCTGAAAACAGGAAAACATTAACTAATTAAGGTCTATAACTCTGTTCAGTATGGCCAAACGGTACCAGTTTTCGAACCCATTCAAGACATTGTTAAGAAAGTCTCACATACCAAACGTTGACAAAATCCATTGATATTTGAAGTTATCATACTGCCGAGTGAAAACAGGAAACAATCAACAAATTAAGGGTCATAACTCTGCCCAGTATAGCCGAAACATACCAGTTTTTTGTTTAACTCATTCAAGACATCAAGAAAATATCACATACCAATACTGAATCAAATCTACTGCTATTTGTTTCAAATTATTGTGCAAACAATCTGAAAACAGGCAAAAATGAACGAATTAAGGGGCATAACTCCGTATTGTGACATTTTGTTGATCTTTCTAGCAATACGAAATTGACTTCTATTAAATGAAAGTGTCAAGGACACTGTAGCTCATCTTGTGTAAGACTTGTGCATGAATAGTATGTGACACAGCAATGACACACATCTAGGTAATGACCTGATAACAAAGGTACATGTAAAGTATTGTAAAGGTCTGTACCTAAATACTGACCATAGGCTGTAACAAATGTACATGTAAAGTATTGTAAAGGTGGGTGACAGTTAAATGTTAAACTAGAAAAGAAATTTCCATGGGGTTAATGTTAGAATGGAGATCCTTGTATGGTGCATCATAAGCCAAATGTTAGCAATTGTTTTGGCCTGTTTGATTCAAACCCTTCTACAGTTGATTCCTACTAATTAATAAATATTTGTCCAGTCCTTCTTAAAATATAGGTATTTGAATTTTTTTTATCTTTAGCTCATAGGGTTCCTACGGGTGAGGAGGTTTTATTTGTCTCATTGGAAACAGAAAACTGGGTTGTGCTAATAATGCTTACCCTCCCCAAACAACACCAAATATTAACACAGCCGAGCCCAAAAGCACGAGAAAAAAACCTGTATTACATGTAATGTATTCCATGTTACTAAACATTCATACAAAAATTTATTCAAATTTAGAACTTTCATACAGAAGTTCTGTACAAAAAACAGATTGCACAAATTTCTGTACAAACTATCTGACGGCGACCATCTTCAATTTCAGACTCCACCCCAAAACACTCGTTCTCGTCCCACGGTGATCCCAAAGGTACCCAAAAAGTTTTGTAAAGATCGGTTCATAAATACAGCCTCTAGCCCAAGCCATATAGAAGTTCTGTACAAAAAACTGATTGTACCTAATTCTAGTACAAAATGGCCACCGGCAGTCATCTTGAATTCCGGACCGCACCCAAAAACACTCAGACTCGTCCCAAGGTGAGAACAAAGGTACCCAAGGAGTTTCGTGAAGATCAGTTCATAAATACAGCGCCTAGCCCAAGCCGTATTGACATGTGCACTTACTGTGTATGAGTAGCACAGAATAAATCAAAGTTCATCTAATTTCCATAATTTCAGCACGAGAAAAAAAAACCGCATTGTATGTGATGTATTCCATGTTACTAGACATTCATATAAAAAATTCTAAAAACTATCATACAGAGGTTCTGTACAAAAGACTGATTGCACTAATTTCAGTACAAAATGGCTGCTGGCGACCATCTTGAATTTTGGACAGCACCCCAAAACACTCGTTCTCATCCCACGGTGATAACAAAGGTACCCAAGAAGTTCCATAAAGATCGGTTCATAAATACGTCCTCCAGCCCGAGCCGTGTTGAATTGTTGACGCCGGACAGACGGACGACGGGCCATGGCATAACCTCAAATTTGACTATGTCAAAGTTGAGCTAAAAACGGGGAGTATCCAGAGTATCACAAGACAAAAAACTATTTGTAAAGAACCCCCCCCCCCCCCCCTTTCAAGGACAATGGGACAGCGTTGGCATTCACCACCATGCAACAGCCTTAGGCTACAGTTAAAACTAGAAGTCCTGTCATGAAATGCGCAGAAATAGCACGTTGATATGCGCGTTAATGTGCGCGTTATGGCCCAAGTAAAACTATCAAATTCTGTAAATATGGTCTGTGCACAAGCAATGTTTCAGCCAATGGACCTCCGGGTAACCCGGAGGTCCATTGGCAGAAACATTGCATGTGTTTGATATGAGTAACCAGGAGAACCTGCCGTGCTTTGGAAGCCATTCAATATGGCAATTGCGCGCAATTCCAACGCGCAATTAAGCCTAGATAAGCGCACAATTCGTGACAGGACTTCTAGTTTTAACTGTACATTTTCAATTCCTGTGTTTGTTGTTCTTATGCAATATTATTTTGTTATTATCAGTTATAGTACATATATGGCACCGGTAGCACACTTTCAGGAACCGCTGATGTCTGATGTCGACTGTGTGTCAGTGCATGAGATGCACACATACTTTTGGGATTCTATACACCACATCCTTCATTCTGCTATACAATTTGTGTAAATTTATTTGGAATTTATAGAATTTCAGACATACGAATTTCGTATTATTGTTTTTTGCCTTAGTTAAAGTGCTTTATAAGTAATGGACAATTTAGTTTGAAAAAAGAAGTTCATTAAGATTCAGCCACAGGAAGATTCAGCCCTCATACTTTTCCCGAGAATATTCGGTCTCAGTCGTAGTCGAATCTTATCGCCTCAGAGGTCAAATATTCACAGAAAATGTTTTTCTTTAAATGTTCTATGCATTTTTTCTATAGTTTTTTTAAGGATGTCTGATTACTAATCATGACAAAATTGTGCAATATGAAACAAACCTAAATGAAGATGGCACAAAAAAACCTCCCCAAAACAAGCTGAGAGGTTCTCAGTTCGAATCCCACCTGCGGCAACTGTACTAAGGCGTACTGCACATCGATGATGCACTTGTCTTCAACCAATGCTAACCCTGCTTGTTTGGAGTTACTATGTTAAGGAGCTTGACAGTTGCTTTCCATTGATTGGTGGTTCTCTCTAGGTACTCTGGGTTCCTCCCCCAGTAAAACTGTCCAACATGGTGTGGCCCTGGCTGTAAAAAGTGTTGTTAAACTCCAATAAAGAAAGAAATCAAATTTGCTGAATCCAAGACATTTGAATGATGGTTTTGATTGGGGTGGGGGAGGGTGGTGGTTTTGGTTATACAGTGGAGCCCACTTAATTAGATATCTCTTAATTGTATATCCCTGTTAAGTGAATATAATTTCCCAGCACAAAACCATTTACCATGCCTCAAGTACAAATTTGACCTGTTAATTGAATATAGGTTATACAGTAATCTCCTGTGAATTGAATAAAAAATCTTGTAACATGTCAAGAAATTACCCTGACTCTTCCCAGTTTTCCTTTGGATATAAACCAATTTGGCCTCAGTACATCCAATTCAGGCATTTAATCTATAATATCTTGTTTGACAGAGATCATGAAGCTGTGTCAAACAAAATATAATAGAATAAATGCCAAGTTTATCTCTGGAATACAGGAAAGTGACACAATCCCTGTTAATTGAATACTCCTGTTAATGGAATAATTTTCATTGGCAAAGTGGTTCTTCAATTAACAGGGTGCCACTGTACAGCAAAAACAAATATCACAAACTAATAATGAAACTATGAACTTGAGAAATTTTCAAATGGTTATTCTACAACATGTTTTATTTAGCTGGTACTACAGAGTTTTGAAGGTTAAAGGGCTCAGTAGTTAGAGGTGCAGGCTGCAAGCCAAAATGTCCTTCATCGAATCCCACCTGCGGCAACCACTTTGTTTCCTTGGGCAATACACTTCATTCCCATTGCCCACGTGGTGGCATTGTATACCAAGGCATACTGCATGTCAATCGTACACTTGTCTTCAACAAATGCTAACCCAGCTTGTGTGCTTTTTGTACGTTAGTTGTTTGTCATTACTCGGTGGTTCTCTCGGGCTTTTCCCACCTGTAAAACTGTCCAACATGAGGTGACCCTGTCTGTCGAAGTGTCATTAAACCCCAATACATAAATTAATAAGAATCATGCACTCCTATTCTGGGGGACGGTTTGGGGCAAATTGCCAGAGGATATTTTGGGTTAGATCAGTATCCAGTTTGGGTCAAATTGTTGGAGGACAATTTGGATGCAGTTCTCACGAATTCCAGTCACTTTAGCACCAAGTCATATCGGCCCCAGTCATTATGGCCTCAAGTCAATTCAGCCCCAATATACCAAGTTATTTCGGACTCTATAAATATTTTTAAATATCGTTTGAATTTTTCTATTTTATTGTTTTTCAACATTTATACCTCAAATAGATATTCAGGTATACATATGATATATGGTATTCCTTCATGCCTAGTAGATTTTCTTTCATGATGAATAAATGAATGAAAAGTTTCAGCCGAATGTGCTCATGGACGATGTGGGATTTGAAATCCCTTGCGACCTGAATAATTTTATTTGCTTATGAATCCACGATAGTCGAAAGTGAGGGTCAGTAATGTTATTTGGATTGAGTGTGTGCACTGGAAGTGGGGTACTGGGGCCAGACCCCGTGAACCTCGAACTGGAAGGTGACTATAAATTTCGCAGAAATTACAAGAATTCTGCTCTGTTTTAGAAAATGTGAAGATATTTATGGTAGTATCGAAATCACAGTTTGGTGGTTGTTTTCGAAAAAAGAATGGAAAAAGAAACCTTGTGAACCACGAACCACGTGACTAGGAATTGTTCATAACAATATGAATGAATGAATGAGATGACTGCATATACTTTGCGAAATTTCAAAGTAAACAAATTTCTCTTACTTATATACATATAGGATAGCATCTCAAATGTATGTAAAATTTAACACATGGATAATTTTTAATGTCATGTAAAACTTTTCTGTACACTGTGTAAATACAAATAACTGGACATTACTTAATAAAGGTAATTACCCATGTTTTCTAAATATAAACGATGCGCTGATTTTTATATATCTCTAGGCTCAAAATGGTGCTGAAATGACCAAGGGGCCGAAGTGACTGGGGCCGAAGTGACTAGGGTCGAAATCACTTTAGGTCGAAGTGACCAGAGGCCAAAATGACTTGGGGCCGAAGTGACTGGATACCATTCTCACAGATGAGAGACGTTAATTATTATTGCTCGACGATATACATGTATATTGATACTTTTTCCAATAAATATCGAGCAATATATTAATATTTTTTTAAGAATTATTTTTTAGGAGTTACAACAAATATCGTAGCGTATCTAAAATATCCTAACAGATGTGTACAGCTTTTCTTTTGGACGAATCTTCCCTGGGCCGAATTTTCCCCGGGCCGAATCTTCCTCCAGTTCCCGAATAAAGATGACATGCCATTTTCAATGGAGGTAAATATCCAAAAAGGTTATTATTTTCCATTTTTTTAGTGTTCAAAACTACGAAGCACTGTTCAGAAATGCAGATGGCACCACAAAGTAACACATTATTACTTTGTTGTGATTTCTAACGGGACTGAAAGCAACCTGTCAGTATCACTTTTTTCGAATTGCACCCATTTCGTCCGCAAACCAAATCGTGCGCTGCCATTTTCCCCAACTCGTCCGAAACTCGTCCACTGGGGGAACATATTGAAGTATTGTATTTTGAATCATTTTTTATTTATTTACTTATTTATATAATAATTTTATTGTATACTTTATTGTATATTATCCATTGCAATATATCTTAATGTACCTCCTTGCATTAAAATTTCATTTACTTATACGAACTTCTGAAAACGGAAATGTCAGAACAAAATAAACTACTCAGCCATCTAATAAATTTCGATACTGTTTAACGCAGCTCTGAATACTGTTTATTCAAAGGATTACCAAAAATAATTATATTATTACAGCAAAAGTTCTTAAAATATATGTATGTTATATTAAGTTCCGCAATCTAATCTTATAATTTTGCAATTATTCATTGAAGAGCGCCACCGGCGCTTTACAGTGAATAATTGCAAATTTATTAGCAAATGTATTATAAGAATTAATTATATTAAGAAACACATCAAAATGTATTTTATATTAAGTTCCGCAACATAATCTTATAATTTTGCAATTATTCATGGAAGTGTGTCACCGGCGCTTTACAATGAAAAATTGCAAAATTATTAGAAATGTATTACAGGAATTAATTATATTGAAAAATGCATCAAACTTGTTATAATTATATTAAGAAATGCATCAAAACTTGTTATATTAAGTTCCGTAACATAATCTTATAATTTTGCAATTATTCATTGAAAAATATTTCCTGTGCTATGCTGTTATTATCTTGTGAATCTTGTGTACTAAATAAATATCATTTTTTCGTTTGATACTGAATAAATATCATTAATTTTATATTCCATATTTTTATTATATTTAAACCCTTGGGGAGACGAATTTAGTAACATTGCAACCCGACGAATTGGGCAAAATTGCTAGCGGACGATTCAGTGCGCTGGCGGACGAAATGGGTAAAATTGTAACCCTCAGGACTTCATTCGAAGTACTACAACTCATTATTTATTGGTGTAATTAATTATTAAAGTCACATACTTCTGCACAATGGCTAATTGTGGCGACAACATGAGGATAAAGTCAAGTCAGACAATCGTTTATACCTATGTTTCCCATTTTAGAGGATTTACACCCCAAGCATTGGTGATTGGGTCCCATTTTACCTGCAAACAGAGCTTGTTTACCACAGTAAAGAGACACTGCTTCACTTCTCGGGTTTCCCACAGGGAGGGTGAGACATGGCTTCATAATTTGGCCCAGAGTCAAAACTGCAATCCAAGCAGTGGAAGCACTCTGGTTCTCTTCCACAAAGGAAATTCAAGAAGGTGGCACCTGTTGGCAGGATGCTGACGTCAGGGTTTTGGGACAGCAAAAATGTAATCAAGCTTGACTATATGGATAAAGAAAGGTCACACCTTAAATGGACAAATATTATTCCATAGATGGGAGAAACTATCAAAGAAGACGGCTCTACCCCCCCCCCCCCTCCGCCCCAGACAGGGACAGGCCAGGCAGTCTAGAAAAGAAAATCAAGGAGTGCAAAACAGTTGCCTCAGATTGCTTGGGAGTGCAATAGGACCTGTAAGTTGCAATGCAAAACTTGTATGCTATTTTGGTTATATTCACTTGAAGGTATTAACTTTGTGACTGAAAAAGTGTACTACATTCAGCTACATTGTGGAAACATTGGCGCACACATATCTCATTGTTCAAAATGTTACATTCAATTCTTATATGACTGTCTTCTACACTCAAAATGCAACACAGAATTGGTCATGAATTATTGTGAATCAATGCAACATTGACAAATCGTCCCCTGAGTTCCAATGTGTTCTCTGTGCCAGTAGGGAACGAAATGATAATAGATTTTAAAGGCAGTCTCAAACAGGTCTTGGATTCCAGAAAATCAAGGGGTGCAAAAAATTGCCCTCCTCAATTTTTTCTAGGCGTGCAGTAGGCGTGCAGCACTCCTGCACTCCTAAAGAATGCCAGTCCTGCAGGGACGACTGGTGTCCTGGAGGCCTTATTCGGGGTCAAATTAACGGACAGAGAATTATTGTGCAGGTGCATCGCTAGCCCAAACTTGGGCACTAGAAGGAGGAAAATAGGATAGGTAAACAAAATTATAAGCCCCGCCTACTTGGGTCCAGGTTTGGACTAGGCCATCGCTGAAATAAGTGTGTTGTCCCGGGAAATTATATAGAAAAGTAATGTGGAAAATATTTTGATCCAGCAGGGCTACCGATGTGAGGCCACGACTGACGTGACAACCGTTACTATTTCCCAGTTAACCGATTTTGTCGGTTGATAACGAATGTCGAATAAGAGAAACTGGGAATAAGTAATGGTTATCATGTCCCTGATGCCACGAACCTCTCCGTCCACCTCTGAAGCACGCTATACTGTTTTATCTAAATAGACGGGTGCAACATGATTGTTGAAAGTCTTTAGAATAATTTGGAATAAGTGGTTCTTGTTCTAAGATGATAAAAACAAGGGATGAAAACTTGATTCCCAGAGAATTCAACCCTCAGTGACAATACATTTATCTCCAGTGGGTGGCGTGGTGCCAAGAAATGTAGACGTCACACATTGACAACAAATGCATTGTTACCAATTTGTATTGCAAACCTACAGGTCCACACCGGCACTTGCTTAAATCCAGTAGCCATCCAAACACATAAGGGACATTCCACACTGTCTCGCCATTAGAATCAAAATGATTTGCTCGGGCCCAGCAGATAAAGAAACTACCTTCAGTAATCCGAGTATCACCTTGTGAGCCGAAATTACAAGCGGGAGTCAGTTGACGAGCATCATCGGAGGGCATGCTTCTGAGGCACAATTCAGTCCACTCCTGTACAATACAACTATTCAAACTTCCTTTCCTGGAGTAAGACACCCGAAGCATTGATAGTTTTATTTACTGCAAAGATGAATGGTAACCTAATTTACCCATGGCAATTCATATTTTTCCGAACCGTGGCCATGGGGTCTGAAAGCGACAAACACACGGACACATCGTCATCTCCCAGAAATTTCCACCGCTGACTGCAACTTTATGCGGCAATTGCACCATTTAGTAAAATTAGTATAAGAATGCTACTTCGTCTGAATTATAGGTACCTTTTTGCAGTGTAACTACACAAAATTGTCCCTCGGTAATATTCCTCAGAGACACGTTTGAACACATCTTATAAACCTACATCTCTTTCTGTTTACTGAGTGCTGGTTGTCCGTTCCAGTACCGGTGTCTGACAGTGTAAGTAGATCATGGTTTTGAACAACCTAGCAAATGAACACCAGAGGCATAATTGTTTTTCGCGTTTCGCGCAAGATTTGCGAAAAACTTAAGTGAATGAATGGTTTCCCACGCCGAAGGCGCGCAGGAATAGTTAGGGGCAAGCCCTTGCAAAAAAAATTTTGTCTGTGTAAACACTATATATTCGCGGGGTTTTGAGCGCAGGGAGTTTTATTGGTCACGAAGTGATGCAGTTGACCAATCAAAACGGGGAAATCATGGGATTGTTCTGTGGTTCAGTGCAGCCATTTCTTGTCAGATGCTCGGCGAGTTAACACCCAGATTTTCTTTCGGTTATTTTTGTATATACATAAGTTATTTAAAAGGTGAGGATCTGACATAAAGTATTAATTGGTCTACCCCCAAGTAATGAAAATGGACTCCTCCAATTGCTGCCATTGAACTGACATGGAAAATCCTACCAGGGTTTAAAGGGTTCAGTATCCACCCACGCTCCCATTCACAGCCGAAGCTAATGAGCGTGCCCGGGTGGATTGATTGGGATGGGAAGTTCACCCCAATTGGCCCATGGCCATATTTGTCCAAAAAAAAAAAATGGTGTTTTCTCGAATACCAACATTTTCTTTGAAAGCTGCTAATTTGAAACACAGTCGACCAGTCTAAACTTTTACTCCTTGCACACAATCTTAAAATTTGTTATTTCATTTTTTTTTCTCAATTTTTAAAAAACTGTCCGCAAAACCATATCATGTAAACCCTCACTGGAACGAGTTCGACGAGCTCGTTGAAATGGGGGTTACATGATATGGCTTCTCTCCGCCCTTGAGAGGAATAAAGTCCTATCAGCAATGATATGGCTAAAGCACTGCAGGTGGTCCCTTGTCCCACTCAGGGGACGATAT
This sequence comes from Pictodentalium vernedei, assembly GCA_031216915.1. Classification (NCBI taxonomy): domain Eukaryota; kingdom Metazoa; phylum Mollusca; class Scaphopoda; order Dentaliida; family Dentaliidae; genus Pictodentalium; species Pictodentalium vernedei. The sequence continues at coordinate 853,472,888 of CM062297.1, forward strand.
AAAGCAGTAGAAATTACCTCGCCGATTATGTTGCTTATTTGTTTGGTGGTTAAGACCCCCACCCCACCCCTTCCCCGCCCCCAGTTGGCATTGGCACACATCAAGTACATTAAAAACGAATGCTCGAGAGTTTCTCAGTTACAGTTCTCGGAAAGTGCACACCTGGAGAAATAGGACATGCGTTGCCCCCGTGCCTCCCTAGTTTCAGGGTAAGGGGCATTTGCCCCTTCCCTCACTTATGGCACCGTCGGTCCTTTATAACTACACTACCGGCTTTTGAGGAGTCTATCCCCAGGCGTTGGTTAACAACTTTTATTGCACAAGAAAACAGAACTTGTTTACCATAGGAAACATACAGTTCAGTCGCCTTGGACTGGTCGAAACGCATGGACATTGATGTCCACGCATGCATTTACCAGGTAATAAGAATCATCTTCACTGATATTTTAATTAATGACGCGCCGGGTTGTACCCGGTGCTTCATTTATTACATTTCTGACGATTATTCCTATAATTAGTGTTTGGAATCTACAATTATTGCGTCCATGGAAATATTGCCCACCCGTGGAAAGTGACCACTCCACGGTGGCCGTACTTCGACTTGCTGGATAACGAGGAATATCCCTCATTATTTATTATTATTTATTGGTGTTTAAGGTCACATATTTTTGCACAATGGCTAATCACCACAACATGAGTATCAACTCAAGACCAGGGGGTCAGCGTTGTTAAACCATGTTGCCCATTTTAGAGAGGGTTTGCACCTCCCAAGCATTAGTGACTGGGTCCTATTTTACCAGTAAAACATGCACTGCTTCACTTCCCGGGGTTCCCGCGGGGAATGTATCCCTCATTAACTTCCTGAATGACATCACGCTGCGGCGCATCACTTCGTCGAGGATGCTGTTACAAACCCTTCAGTGCCAGCTTTACCTTCAGTACCAGGCGTTCATGCTATTTCAAGTCGTTCTAGTGATTCTATGACTGACAATTAGACGCGTATAATAGTAATATAATGACGAAAAGTAATTAGATTATAGAAAGTGAATCCGAGAGTGATATTGAGCTCATAACAGGGTAACTTGTCCGATAAACCTTGTTGATCGATTCGCCCATGAATTTTTTTTTTGGATGAGTCGGCGTCTCAATTCTAAATTCCTTGTAAATGAACATATAAAATGGTCTAAAAAATTAACCCTTTGAACTCTAGTGGTATCGTCCATGCCAGTTCAATGGCAGCAGTTAGAAGAGTCCATATTTATTATTTAGGGTAGACCAATCAATATTTTGAACGTGCAGCCTTAGGGCTGCACGTTGAAAATATTGATTGGTCTTCCCCACACATTTACTGAACAAATATCCTATATAATGACGTTATGACGTATCATGTTACACGCCGGAACAATTGCCGATAGGGTTCAAAGTGTAAACAAAAATATGAAAATATTCTCGTTTGTGTTATTATAATAAATTAAATTTCATCTGTGAGTTGAACAATTAGTTGTTTCCATTATCGTGGGAAAGTGAAGTTATTTGGGTGATCTGGCTGATGCAGGCTTGAAATAACGATCAGCTGATCCATGTTATTATTTTGAAACGTACGTTTTTGCAGTCGACCTGGGTCGAAGATTGCGCAGTAAAATGTCACGTAGCATATAATAAAACGAAAATAGACGCTATTTTGGTGAATATCGTGAACTATCTCAATAAAATGTTCAGGTCCACACGCAGGAGATATTTCCCGATATGCACTAAAATAACGCGGATATTATCTATATATCACCTAAATTTGGAGTTATTTTGAGGCTTCATCATGCTAAGAGAAAAACAAAGGCAGAGAACCTGCTGTTGCGTGTGTGTAGAAGAGAGGGGATGGTGGGGGTGGGGGGGGAGGGGGGTAATCTATTCAGGGCTAGCATAATATTTCTTTTTAGGGGTTATTTTTCTGACAACTGATGCATTGCAGAACATTCAAATACTCATAAAACACAAGATTGTGAGCATAACAAGAAATATATATTAAGAACATTTAAGGCAAATCTAAGGCCACTTGTGTTAATTACTTCTACAGGTTAATCTTAGACAATCAATTTATTTACTTAAATATTTATTCATTGGGGATCAGCGACGCTTCGGCAGCCAGAGCCACCTCGTGTCGGACAGTTTTAACCCTTTACCCAACGAATCGGCCACATCCGCCCGCTAATATGCAAATTCAGCAGCTGAAAAAATACTATTTTTCAAAACATTTCAACAATACCATATCATGTGACCCCTCTTTAGGACGAGCTCCTCGAACTCGTTCCAATTAGGGGTCACATGGTATGGTTTTTTAAAAAAAATTTAAAAAAAAATTTAAAACATATTTAAAATAATAAATTTTGATATTGTCTGCGTTTCGAAAAGGGTTAAATATATATTAATATTTTCATGCAGACTTTGAATCATCTTTATGCATCTTGTAATGATACATAGTTAGCAGGAAAACTCCCTTTTTTGTCGTTTAGTTCTCCACGCCACCAACTTATGTCTGATCGATCGAGCACCAGTATCTTATCTCCCTTTACAAAGGATAACTCATCTTCTTCTTGTGCTGTAAAATCGTATAACGCTGTGGCATACTACAAAATAAGAGAATAAATTTATGGATAACAATTTTTAATCTAAAGCCTTACCTAAAACGGAGAGCAGATGGCTGTTGCAAACAAACTTCTCCAATAACTCATTTTTTTTCAATTTTTGCATCAAAAACAAAGCTTATGACTCCCTCTTTGGAACAAGCCAACCACTGTGTGGATTCAGGTCGTATCACCATCCTGGCCAAGATAATTATCCTTCAGGGTTCAAAGGATTAAAAAACGCAGAGTTTACACGTGAAAAGCAGTCTATGTTGACAGTGTCGACGCCGATTTCTTTTCTCTGGCGAACTCCTAATATACTATTTAACTGGTAGAGTGCTGGAAGCCCATATTTGGGCTTCATTCTCAAGTGCAGGTATTGCCACATAAAGGCTTCAAATCCAATGAATATGTTTCATATTATCTTTGAAGTGATATTATTTAGTCAGTTAGGATTTGCCTTGTTACAATTTATGAGAGAGTGCCCACTGGCACTCTCCCATAAATTGTAGCAAGGCAAAGACATGTGAACACATTTTGATTGCCAAAAATAATTCAGCACTCTACCAGTTAAAAAAAGTAGGGGATATCCAAACTGATATTGATATTTTCGAAAAATGGTATTGGATACCCGTATTTGGACACATCAATGTGTTACGAAGTTTAGTGTTTATCAAAAATGTCACCGGCTCACGAAAACTTCGAGCGCCGCGTTAATATCTGTTGGGGTACGTTTTGAAATTTTCATTTGTACTGGACAGGCTTTTTCGGAGGTCTCGTCGTTCTTTTCTTGGCATAAACCCGTTCATCAATAGTTTTTGGTCGAAACGTAACTTTTGAGGTACGCGAAGACTGACAGGTGGTGAACGTTTACGTGCCGTTGGCATGTTGGAAGCTGGAAACAGACAGCATGCAGTGGCTCACATTCTCAACGTTACTCAATCGGTGATTAGCAGGTTGTGATCAGATGTCAGGTAGGCCATGTTGATGACAGGTGTTGGTCAGGTCGTCCAAGGGCGACTACTGCTAATCAGGATCGTTTCATATCCGAACCACAGCATTATGTAACCGCTATCAAAGTGCCTCAGAAATTAGACAGCGGCTGCACCGAGCGAAAGATGAGCGAGTCAGTGGTCACACTATCCGAAATCGCCTACACAGCTGGAATTTGTACGCTCGACGACCTCGAATAAATGCACGTTTGACTGAACGTCACATCGCAGCAAGGCGTAATTGGTGTGGAGCACGACCGCGCTGGGACAATCGTCGGTGGAGCAGTGTCCACGGTTGTCTCGCGAATCTAGGAGGATTTGCAAGGTATTGACGTCTTGGACTGAATATGGTAAATTCTCTGAGTGACCGTCCATGTCTTCTACAGCTCAGTGCGTGGAATGTGTTCTTGTCAGATACTCAACTATCGCTGAAATCATTTACCATATGTAACAGTGCAATGCCTCAACTGTCCTTTTGATGAAAAAATAAATATATTTTTTCAAAATCATTTGCTCACTTGTAAATTCTCACTCAATCGCCTCAAGTTTCAGAATTTCGCCACTGCCATTTTCAATGGATAGAGATTTGTGTAGACTTCTTTTCATTTTGTGGATCGCTAGCTTCCACGGGTGTCATCGTGATGGAACTCTGATGTGTGTTGTTATAGTCCTTGACCAAATCCACGTATTTCTACGTCAAGTCGGCCGTAAAATATCTGTGCATTTCTTCCTTCATGGTCCTATTCCATCCATCGAACACACTCACCTTCTCGTTTTATGTTGAATAGATGTCATCGCGTCGATAGACGTGAACGTTGTAAAATTCTTGACCTTTGTCCATCCACAATTTCTCTGCTTTTCACAAAGAAGTGAAGATGTTTTCCAAAGCGCAGTACACTCTCGTTCCCGATTTATTTTTCAACGCTCTCATCCATATTTCGAAAACACATCTACAACCATCAGTGGATCTTTAACGCTTCTGTTGTGTTTGGACAGTGATTGCATGTCCATCAGATCGACAGCCCGCATGTGATCCAGTCATTTGACGAATGCTCTTCTCTTTCAAACTCTGTGCACTATGGGCTTTTGCAGTTCATTTGCTCATAAATTAGTGAATGTCGTTATTTTTATTTCCCATTCGTAATCAACATCACCGATTAGCTTACTGACTAGTAAACGTTCGAATTTCTCTGATTGATTATATTTTTTGATTCTTTCAACATGTTCTTGTCGAACACATCGTGTCGAGTCTGCGTGTCGAGATGTTTCGTGTAACACTGATCATGACTGTAGACTGCACAATCCAACAATCCATATTAATGTGCTTGCACCACGATTTCGGCGTCATATCTTTATTCAATCTTTTGGTCTGGTCCCGTGAATCGATGCCCAGGCAGATGCATTTTGAAGGGAAGATGTTGATGAGTCTGTTGACATCCACCTCTTTTGACGAATTGAGTTTTCGTCGCACAGCACATTTTACAAATTCCACGAAGCATCAGCTTATTATTTTTAATTTGCATCCTTCGCAAGTTAAAGATGTCTGTAGATTTCTTACATGTACATCGCATGCAATACATTTTTGTGTTAATTTTATTGTTATAATTTTCTATTATTTGTCTTATACAGTAATATTATTTTTGTTTTAAATATGTCACTATTTCTGGAACTTTATTTTTTCCCAAGAGTTTACAAAAAGATTCCCTGGCTTCTTCTCGATCTTATTCTATCAGGATATTTTCCATCTCCCATTTGAGAATCTGACGAGACTATTCTTATACTTTATTTCAACGTGTCGAATTTATCCTTTTCTTCAAGAATGTAGTGATTCGCCTGATTAGAAATCCTTCCATCCTTCAGAAAAGTCGATATCATATCGATTATGGAATTGATTTTCTTTTCGCATCGGCCAACACTTTGATCTTTTCATGTTTCTCGGCCTTCAACGATAAGTTTTTACTCATGACTTTTCCGATTGTGCTCAAGAATCCGGCGCGAGAGTGGCGTCCTCTATCGCCAGCAAGGTTGGAATGAAGGTCACGGTCGATAGGAGAACAATTCCAAGATTCCTGTCGCGAGAGCAACGCTCTCTATAACCACCATTGCTTGAAAAAGTTGAAATGGTAGCCATTGTTATTGATTGCAAATATAAACAAAATCTTCAAATCCGTTCTTGTATTTTCTGCAATATCTTCTACTCATCAGATATCTAAAACGAAATTATAAGGTTCACTATCCCACACATTCTGTCTATGCCTTACACCTGTCGGTATACAGACATCTTTACAGTTAATTATAAGGTTCACTATCCCATACATTCTGTCTATGCCTTACACCTGTCGGTATACAGACACCTTTACAGTTAATTATAAGGTTCACTATTCCACACATTCTGTCTATGCCTTCCTCTGTCGGTATACAGACATCTTTACAGTTAATTATAAGGTTCACTATCCCACACATTCTGTCTATGCCTTCCTCTGTCGGTATACAGACATCTTTACAGTTAATTATAAGGTTCACTATCCCACACATTCTGTCTATGCCTTCCCCTGTCAGTATACAGACATCTTTACAGTTAATTATAAGGTTCACTATCCCACACATTCTGTCTATGCCTTCCCCTGTCGGTATACAGACATCTTTACTGTTAATTATAAGGTTCACTATCCCACACATTCTGTCTATGCCTTCCCCTGTCGGTATACAGACATCTTTACAGTTAATTATAAGGTTCACTATCCCACACATTCTGTCTATGCCTTCCCCTGTCGGTATACAGACATCTTTACAGTTAATTATAAGGTTCACGATCCCACACATTCTGGCTATGCCTTCCCCTGTCGGTATACAGACATCTTTACAGTTAATTATAAGGTTCACTATCCCACACATTCTGTCTATGCCTTACACCTGTCGGTATACAGACACCTTTACAGTTAATTATAAGGTTCACTATCCCACACATTCTGTCTATGCCTTCCCCTGTCGGTATACAGACACCTTTACAGTTAATTATAAGGTTCACTATCCCACACATTCTGTCTATGCCTTCCCCTGTCGGTATACAGACATCTTTACAGTTAATTATAAGGTTCACTATCCCACACATTCTGTCTATGCCTTCCCCTGTCGGTATACAGACATCTTTACAGTTAATTATAAGGTTCACTATCCCACACATTCTGTCTATGCCTTCCCCTGTCGGTATACAGACATCTTTACAGTTAATTATAAGGTTCACTATCCGACACATTCGGTCTATGCCTTCCCCTGTCGGTATACAGACATCTTTACAGTTAATTATAAGGTTCACTATCCCACACATTCTGTCTATGCCTTCCCCTGTCGGTATACAGACACCTTTACAGTTAATTATAAGGTTCACTATCCCACACATTCTGTCTATGCCTTCCCCTGTCGGTATACAGACATCTTTACAGTTAATTATAAGGTTCACTATCCCACACATTCTGTCTATGCCTTCCCCTGTCGGTATACAGACATCTTTACAGTTAATTATAAGGTTCACTATCCCACACATTCTGGCTATGCCTTCCCCTGTCGGTATACAGACACCTTTACAGTTAATTATAAGGTTCACTATCCCACACATTCTGTCTATGCCTTCCCCTGTCGGTATACAGACATCTTTACAGTTAATTATAAGGTTCACTATCCCACACATTCTGTCTATGCCTTCCCCTGTCGGTATACATACATCTTTACAGTTAATTATAAGGTTCACTATCCCACACATTCTGTCTATGCCTTCCCCTGTCGGTATACAGACATCTTTACAGTTAATTATAAGGTTCACTATCCCACACATTCTGTCTATGCCTTCCCCTGTCGGTATACAGACATCTTTACAGTTAATTATAAGGTTCACTATCCCACACATTCTGTCTATGCCTTCCCCTGTCGGTATACAGACACCTTTACAGTTAATTATAAGGTTCACGATCCCACACATTCTGTCTATGCCTTCCCCTGTCGGTATACAGACACCTTTACAGTTAATTATAAGGTTCACTATCCCACACATTCTGTCTATGCCTTCCCCTGTCGGTATACAGACACCTTTACAGTTAATTATAAGGTTCACTATCCCACACATTCTGTCTATGCCTCCCCCTGTCGGTATACAGACATCTTTACAGTTAATTATAAGGTTCACTATCCCACACATTCTGGCTATGCCTTCCCCTGTCGGTATACAGACATCTTTACAGTTAATTATAAGGTTCACTATCCCACACATTCTGTCTATGCCTTCCCCTGTCGGTATACAGACATCTTTACAGTTAATTATAAGGTTCACTATCCCACACATTCTGTCTATGCCTTCCCCTGTCGGTATACAGACATCTTTACAGTTAATTATAAGGTTCACTATCCCACACATTCTGTCTATGCCTTCCCCTGTCGGTATACAGACATCTTTACAGTTAATTATAAGGTTCACTATCCCACACATTCTGTCTATGCCTTCCCCTGTCAGTATACAGACATCTTTACAGTTAATTATAAGGTTCACTATCCCATACATTCTGTCTATGCCTTCCCCTGTCGGTATACAGACACCTTTACAGTTAATTATAAGGTTCACTATCCCACACATTCTGTCTATGCCTTACACCTGTCGGTATACAGACACCTTTACAGTTAATTATAAGGTTCACTATCCCACACATTCTGTCTATGCCTTCCCCTGTCGGTATAGAGACACCTTTACAGTTAATTATAAGGTTCACTATCCCACACATTCTGTCTATGCCTTCCCCTGTCGGTATACAGACATCTTTACAGTTAATTATAAGGTTCACTATCCCACACATTCTGTCTATGCCTTCCCCTGTCGGTATACAGACATCTTTACAGTTAATTATAAGGTTCACTATCCCACACATTCTGTCTATGCCTTCCCCTGTCGGTATACAGACATCTTTACAGTTAATTATAAGGTTCACTATCCCACACATTCTGTCTATGCCTTCCCCTGTCGGTATACAGACACCTTTACAGTTAATTATAAGGTTCACTATCCCACACATTCTGTCTATGCCTTCCTCTGTCGGTATACAGACACCTTTACAGTTAATTATAAGGTTCACTATCCCACACATTCTGGCTATGCCTTCCTCTGTCGGTATACAGACACCTTTACAGTTAATTATAAGGTTCACTATCCCACACATTCTGTCTATGCCTTCCCCTGTCGGTATACAGACATCTTTACAGTTAATTATAAGGTTCACTATCCCACACATTCTGTCTATGCCTTACACCTGTCGGTATACAGACATCTTTACAGTTAATTATAAGGTTCACTATCCCATACATTCTGTCTATGCCTTACACCTGTCGGTATACAGACACCTTTGCAGTGAATTATAAGGTTCACTATCCCATACATTCTGTCTATGCCTTACACCTGTCGGTATACAGACACCTTTACAGTTAATTATAAGGTTCACTATCCCATACATTCTGTCTATGCCTTACACCTGTCGGTATACAGACACCTTTACAGTTAATTATAAGGTTCACTATCCCATACATTCTGTCTATGCCTTACACCTGTCGGTATACAGACATCTTTACAGTTAATTATAAGGTTCACTATCCCATACATTCTGTCTATGCCTTACACCTGTCGGTATACAGACACCTTTACAGTTAATTATAAGGTTCACTATCCCACACATTCTGTCTATGCCTTCCCCTGTCGGTATACAGATATCTTTACAGTTAATTATAAGGTTCACTATCCCACACATTCTGGCTATGCCTTCCCCTGTCGGTATACAGACATCTTTACAGTTAATTATAAGGTTCACTATCCCACACATTCTGTCTATGCCTTCCCCTGTCGGTATACAGACATCTTTACAGTTAATTATAAGGTTCACTATCCCACACATTCTGTCTATGCCTTCCCCTGTCGGTATACAGACATCTTTACAGTTAATTATAAGGTTCACTATCCCACACATTCTGTCTATGCCTTCCCCTGTCGGTATACAGACATCTTTACAGTTAATTATAAGGTTCACTATCCCACACATTCTGTCTATGCCTTCCCCTGTCGGTATACAGACATCTTTACAGTTAATTATAAGGTTCACTATCCCACACATTCTGTCTATGCCTTCCCCTGTCGGTATACAGACACCTTTATAGTTAATTATAAGGTTCACGATCCCACACATTCTGTCTATGCCTTCCCCTGTCGGTATACAGACATCTTTACAGTTAATTATAAGGTTCACTATCCCACACATTCTGTCTATGCCTTCCCCTGTCTGTATACAGACACCTTTACAGTTAATTATAAGGTTCACGATCCCACACATTCTGTCTATGCCTTCCCCTGTCGGTATACAGACATCTTTACAGTTAATTATAAGGTTCACTATCCCACACATTCTGTCTATGCCTTCCCCTGTCGGTATACAGACATCTTTACAGTTAATTATAAGGTTCACTATCCCACACATTCTGGCTATGCCTTCCCCTGTCGGTATACAGACATCTTTACAGTTAATTATAAGGTTCACTATCCCACACATTCTGTCTATGCCTTCCCCTGTCGGTATACAGACATCTTTACAGTTAATTATAAGGTTCACTATCCCACACATTCTGTCTATGCCTTCCCCTGTCGGTATACAGACATCTTTACAGTTAATTATAAGGTTCACTATCCCACACATTCTGTCTATGCCTTCCCCTGTCGGTATACAGACATCTTTACAGTTAATTATAAGGTTCACTATCCCACACATTCTGTCTATGCCTTCCCCTGTCGGTATACAGACATCTTTACAGTTAATTATAAGGTTCACTATCCCATACATTCTGTCTATGCCTTCCCCTGTCGGTATACAGACACCTTTACAGTTAATTATAAGGTTCACTATCCCACACATTCTGTCTATGCCTTCCCCTGTCGGTATACAGACACCTTTACAGTTAATTATAAGGTTCACTATCCCACACATTCTGTCTATGCCTTCCCCTGTCGGTATACAGACACCTTTACAGTTAATTATAAGGTTCACTATCCCACACATTCTGTCTATGCCTTCCCCTGTCGGTATACAGACATCTTTACAGTTAATTATAAGGTTCACTATCCCATACATTCTGTCTATGCCTTCCCCTGTCGGTATACAGACACCTTTACAGTTAATTATAAGGTTCACTATCCCACACATTCTGTCTATGCCTTCCTCTGTCGGTATACAGACACCTTTACAGTTAATTATAAGGTTCACTATCCCACACATTCTGGCTATGCCTTCCCCTGTCGGTATACAGACATCTTTACAGTTAATTATAAGGTTCACTATCCCACACATTCTGGCTATGCCTTCCCCTGTCGGTATACAGACATCTTTACAGCTAAAACTAGAAGTCCTGTCAGGAAATGCGCACAAATAGCACGTCGATCTACACGTTAATCTACGCGTTATGACCATAGAAAGGCTGTCACATTCTGTACATGTGGCCTGTGCACAAGCAATGTTTGAGCCAATGGACCTTGAAGAAATATTTTATATGTTCATTAAAAAAACAGTTGAAGCATTGCACTGTGACATCCGGTGAATGATTTCAGCGATAGCTGGATGTGTGACAAGCATACATTCCACGCACTGGGTTGTAGAAAACATGGACGGTCAGTCAGAGAATTTATCACTTTCAGTCCAAGCCCTCAATACCTTGTAACTCCTCCTAGGTTCGCGGGGAACTTTGTAGCGACTCGGCCCCTGTGTGTTCTTGCACTGTTATCTTGGAAAATGAATCGACGACCGTGACGTCGCGCAAATGGTACCACATGAGCTGCTAACATGTTGTCACGGCAATACTGCCCTGTGACACGCCTTTGGGTGATATGTAATGCTGTTTTGCTTGTCGTTGTTATGCCTTCCCACACCATAACCGATCCACCACCAAAACGATCGTGCTGCCTAACGGTTACGTCATGGTATCGTTCTTTCCGCCACCGCCACACTCTGTTTTGCCTGTCATGGAAGTCGAGAGTCATCCTCGATTCATCAGAAAACATAACGTTGCTCCACCGATGATTGTCTCGGAGATGTCGTGCTCCACACCAATTACGCCTTGCTGCGATGTGATGTTCAGCCAAACGGGGAATTATTGGAGGCCGTTGAGCGTGCAAATTCCAGCTGAGTAGGCGATTTCGGATAGTCTGACCACTGACTGGTGCAGCTGCTGCCCAATTTCTGAGGCACTTTTGATGCCGGTTACGTTATACTGTGGTTCGGATGAAACGATCTTGGTTAGCAGTTGTCGACTTTGGACGACCTGACCGACGTCTGTCATCAACATTGCCTGTCTGACGGTAGTGTGACCACACCCTGCTAATCGCCGATTGAGTAACGTTGAGAATTTGAGCCACTGCAGTAAGTCTGTTGCCAGCTTCCAACATGCCAACGGCACGTAAACTTTCGTCACATGTCAGTCTCAAACTACCTCAAAAGTTACGTTTCATCCAGAAACTCTTGATGAACGAGTTCATACCAAGAAAAAAACGAGACCTCCAAAGAAGCCTGTCCAGTACAAATGAACATTTCAAAACGTACCCCACAGCCATTAACGCGAAGCTCGTGCGAAAAACCGGCACGAAGTTTTTGTGGGACCATGACATTCATGATCCACACTAAACCTGGTAACATACTGATGTGTCCAATCACGCGTATCCAATACCATTTTCCGACAATATCAACATCAGTATGGATATCCTCTACCTTTTTTGAATAATATATATTCTAACTCTATATATACTACTCAAAGTTTGCTAAGCACCAAGTACATCCAACTACCTCTTTTAAGTTTTAGTTGAAGTATTGTTATGAAAAGTGAATATACTTTTTATTTAATTATATCTTTAATTACTTAAGTACAGAAATTAAGATTTTATTTGTGTTTGACATTATTTTTTAGCTTTTGAATACGATAACCATAGAAAATGGATATTTCTGATAAAGGAGGACATTTTTCAATATGCCAAAAAGTTGACGGAGCAAACTGGTATGGCTTCAATATCGAGTATGAGACCCATTCCTGTTAATTACAGCTTGACAACGCCTTCTCATGCCCCCAATCACGTTCCTGGTGGTCCTTTTTGGGGTGTTGTTCCATTCTTGGACCAGGATGGCACCAAGCTCCTGGACACTTCTTGGCTGGACTTGACGGGCTGAAATTGCAAACTGCAACTCATTCCAGACATGTTCGGTTGCACTGAGGTCAGGGGATCTTGCTGGCCAGTCCATACGCTCAATCCCCTCCCTCTGCCGGTATTCCCCGACAGCATGGGCAGCATGAGGACGGGCATTATCGTCCATCAGAATGAATCTATCACCCATTGCACATGCGTACAATCTGACGTGGACATCCAGGATCTCATCAATATACTGTTGTGCAGTCAATGTACCACGTTCAAGGACACAGAGCTCTGTACGCCCATCCCTGCTGATGCCACACCAGACCGTGACTGACCCTCCACCATAGAGGCTATGCTCAGCAATGTTGGCTGTCTGGAATCGTTCTCCTGGTCTTCGTCATACCCGAGAACGCCTATCTGTTAGGCCTGTGCAGTACCTTGACTCATCTGTAAAAAGGACAGGTCGCCAATCTTCTCTGGCCCATCCATAGTGGTCCATGGTCCATTCATATCGTGCCTGGCGATGGTTCTGGGACAGCGAAATGCGAATACATGGCCTTCTCGATCGGAGACCACCTTCGTGCAACCTTGCTTGGATTGTCTGCGTCGAAACATTTACCCCGGATGCATTCTGCAGGTCCCTGCGAAACTGTGTGGCTGTGGCAAAGCGGTTTCTACAGGCCTGAATGATCAAAAACCGCTCTTCAGCTACAGATGTTGCCCTGTCTCTGCCACCACCATGCCGTCTTCCTGGTGTGCCACACTGCTGAAATCTTGCTCAGGCTCAGGTGATCACCGTATGGTGCACACCAAGGGCTTCACCAACCTGACGATGGGTAGCCCCTTGCTCTACCATCCCTACAGCCCGCCACATTTCTGCTTCGGACAAATGTCTTCTTACATTTGCATTTGCCATATTCAGTCATTAAATCACAAGGGTTTGTGTTGAAATGAAGATTGAATACCCTACACATGTCATATACGTGTAAACAGTACACGAAAACATCATGAAAATCAAGGGTTACATGCTTTCCATGATTGTCATGAAAAGTCTGCCCGACGAGAGAGCTAATGTAAACACCGGGGACCATCTCAATACATTCCTCAATCATATCTACCAAAAATATCGCAAATATGCCACAAGCAAATTTCACAATGATGTGTCAAATATTTGGTGCTTAGCAAACTTTGAGTAGTATATATCTTGTTTAACAGAGCTCAGTTAGGACTGTCAAATCTAGAGGCGGCGGAAGCTCCAAAAAGTGGGGGTCACACTTTTCTGGGTACCACAAGGGTGTAGGATGGACATTTCTTTTTCTTCGGGGGGGGGGGGGGGGGTACTTAACCCCTAGAACCCTGGTGGTATATTCCATATCGATACAATGGCAGAAATTGGAAGAGGCCATATTCATTATTTATGGGCAGACCAATTAATATTTTCAATGTGCAGCCTCAGATTGGTCTTCCACACACATTCACTTACCAGCTATCATACTTAATGAATTTATAAAGTATCATGTTCATGGGCCGGAAAAGAGACCTCTCGGGTTCAAAGGGCTAATCGTCCTATATATATTATGCTCCATTTGGAGCTTACTATTTTTATTCAATAATATCTTGAAAATCAATGTGGTCATATATGTATAAGTGATGTGTAGTGACCATAGGGGTTATGTATGTTATGTCGGAAAATGCCGTTCAAGTACCTAATATGACAATACGCAAGGCGTAAGAAGGAACCCCAAAGTATCCAACATATTGAAATATTTCTTTCCGCAACCATTACTCCAAAAACATTTTGGTTTATTCCGTCGAATTCCTGCAATCGTTTAATTTCAGCCAAACATGAATACGTTTCACAGTATTAAATATTTTCCCATAAACGACAATTATAACGTTCAGGAGAAAAAATATGGTCGCATCATTTTAAATTTAACATTCAAATATTTTTTGTCAAGTATAGCCCTTCAGACAACCTTTTTCTGATTTTTAAACATGGGTCATGCAACAAATAAAAGAAAAACTAACAGAAAGGGAAGTGCTGGTCACATGTTCATATTTCTCAGGGAATTCCCAAACAAAACACACCAATAGTCAAACAAATGTTTAGGTTCTAAAAGTCCTCAAATCATCCTCTTTGTTCATCTGGAACATTCAACAGCAATGCAAAATGTCAGTAGACTTCTTCAAATGTTTATTGAAACAATATATTTTCCCAAGACTGCTTAGTTTTGGGAATTACATAATTTCCGAGCGCAACTTTTAGAGGCAGGTAAATCTAATTAAAATATTTACAACAGTTATACCTATGAGCAAACCCAACCCTACCAAAGATAGATTTACCTCTTTCATGTGATGAAAGAGTCATTTCTGCAATAGAATTCAACTTTTGGCTTCTGTCTAGTAAAAAACATGGGAAATTTGTTCTTTTGAAGAGAACTGTCCAATCTGTGTCAAATAGGCTTAAAAACTGTTATTGCCTCCGACAGAATTTATACTCTGTTACCTAATAAGTTAGGAGGGATAAGAATTCACAGATTTCTTTGAAACTACCCAAATCCCAAAATAAAACTAAAATCTGCATCAGCACACAAAACCTTTTCACAAAATCTGTTTTAATTAATCATTCCGCAAGATAAATAGTGCCCCACCACCATGAAACAATATGTCAATTTTGTTTCAAAATTGGGGTTGTGCAGGGCTTATAGTTCCTCTAAATTTGGGAGAATCCATTTGCATTCTTGCGGAAATAGTTCCGAGAATTCAGACCTGCTATGGGCCAGGATCCTATTAGGTCAGTATGATTGAACCCCTGTTGCATACTGATAATACATGTTAACCCTTTACCCAATGCAGCTTTTTAATTTTTACAACACCAACTACTGATTTTTACTCCCACCCCACCCCCCTCCCCCCAGGGGCCTTAATCGCTCACCTGACAAGGTGGTTCAGAGAAGTATTTTGGGTTAGATTCAGTTAGTCAAGGTTCATGGACACTACATAGGAATAATGTTATGAAATTATTCATAATTCTAGTGTCCATGTCAGATGATTATTAGCATAGGTCTTCCTGATTGCTTCCAATTTTGACAGCTGTAGACAAGTACTGCCAAACTTCCAAGGGTTGTTGTGTCACTGCAGCCTGAAAGGCAAATTTTATGGAAAAGCTCTAAGGAATGGGTTTGAACATTTATGAACAACCTCGAACCTAACCCACCCCTGCCCAAATATTAAGCCACAGACCTGAAATGGACAAACTCAAATCTGCACCCCCCTCCCATTCCTGCGATACCAAATATGAAAGGGTTCTGTCTGGCAGGAACCAAACTGGAACAAATTTACATCTGACCTCCCCAGAGATGTTGTACACCAAATATTAAAGCATTAAACTAGTGGGTCTGAAGAAAAAGATTTTTAAAGAAATTTTCTCATGTTGCTTTGAGTTAATTTGCACTCCCATAATGAGCCCAAATATTAACCCATAGATTTGGCTTGAACAAACATGAATCTGACCCCCTTAGAGATGTTGTAAGCCAAATATGAAAGGATTCTGACAGGTGGATCTGAAAAAATAGAGTTTTAAAGAAATTTCCTCATACTGCACTAAGTTAAACTTTGGGCTTCAATAGATAGACCAAATATTAAGCCAGAGACACGATTCAAACAAACTTCAATCTACCCCCCCCCCCCCTAGAGATGTTGCATTCCAAATATGAAAGTATTCTGACTGGTGGATCTGAAGAAGGTTTTCAAAGAAATTTCCTCATGTTGCACTGTTGATATTTGGGTGCCCATAGGGAGCCCAAATATTAACTCAGGGGCTCGATTTGTACAAACCTGAACCCATCCCCCCTCCCCCACCCCTAGAGATGCTTTATACCAAGTATCAAAAGATTCTTATACATGGTTCTGGAGAAGATTTTTTTTTCAATTTTGGAAAACAATTTATGCGTGCTATCAGAGAAATGCTTGGGACCCCCTGTGGGTGTGGCAACGTTATTTGAACAAACTGGAATTCATATATAAGGAACATGAATATCAAATTTGGTTCAATTCGGCTCAGTGGTTTATGAGGAGAGGTTGATAATGTAAAGTTCATGCCGGACAGGACGGACGGATGGTCGACTGACAGAAAGTCATCATTTAAGCGCCCCCTGACTTACAGTCAGGTGAGCTAAAAATAAACAATATTCATCAAGCGTAATAATTATGGATGTTACTGGAACCGGCTGATGAGAGCTGGTTCCAATGACAGCCATATTTGTACAAATTTCATTGCCAGGTCATGTTAGTGTTGTATTGGTTAATTTGCTGCCTTTGTGTTAGGTAAAGGGTTAAACTGACTCAGTTCTTTTCATGTGAATCCTAGCTGCAATGTTACGAGAAGCTACATGGTTTCTAACTGGTTTTGTTGCACGGATCTCTACGGGAATCGATTCTCAGATTCTTATAAGCCCTGGCTGAGGCTATATAATTCACCAATATCAATAGAAAGTGCCATTTCATCTCAACAAACTGATGTCAAATATTCTTTTACCTAGTGATGGGATAAATTATAGCCCTGGATGTGCCCCCCAAACCTCCCTGTATGCAGTTTTTCTTAAAACAAGAGGCCCCAGGGGGCCTGAGGGTGCCCACATGACATGGTAGCCTAAATATCAACCCAGAGAATTGATTTCAACAAGTTGCATCTACTCCTCCTAAGAAAAGCTGATACCAAATATCCAAAGATTCTGACAAGTGGATCTAAAAAAAATGATTTTTAAAGAATATTCCTCATACTGAACTGAGTTATAATTCGGGCTCCCACAGGGAGCCCATATATGAACCCAGGGACTTGGCTTTAACAAACTTGAATCTCACCCCCTTAAGGATGCCGCACACCAAATATCAAAACATTCTGACTGCTGAATCTGAAGAAGAAGATTTTTAAAGAAAATTCCTCATTTTGAACTAAGTTACAATTTGAGCTCCCACAGTGAGCCCAAACATGGACCTAGGGACATGGCTTGAACAAACTTGAATCTTGCCTCCTAAGGATGCTGCATAAAAAATATCAAAAGCATTCATCTGCTGGATCTGAAGAAGATTTTTTAAGAAAATTCCTCATTTCGAACTAAGTTACAATTCAAGCTCCCACAGTGAGCCCAAATATGGACCTAGGGACATAACTTGAACAAACTTGAATCTCACCCCCCTAAGGATGCTGCATTCCAAATATCAAAACATTCTGACTGTTGGATCTGAAGAAGATTTTTAAAGAAAATTCGTCATTTTGAACTAAGTTATCATTCGAGCTCCCACAGTGATCCCAAATATGAACCCGGGGACTTGGCTTGAACAACTTGAATCTCACCCCCCTAAGCATGCTGCATACCCAATATCAAAAGATTCTGCTGCTGGATCTTGAGAAGAAGATTTTCAAAGACATTTGCCTGAAATGCACTAAGTTCAAATTTGGGCTCCTATACTGAGCCCAAATATGAACCCAGTGGGCCGATTTGAACAAACTTGAATCAGATCCACCCCACAATGTTGCATATCAAATATCAAAAGATTCTGCCTGCTGGATCTGGAGAAGAAGATTTTTAAAGAAATTTGCCTGAAATGCTTTTATAGTGAGCCCAAATATGAATCCAGGGGGGCCGATTTGAACAAATTTGAATCAGATCCACCCTACAATGTTGCATACCAAATATCAAAAGATTCTGCCAGCTGAATCTGGTGAAGAAGATTTTTTAAGAAATTTGCCTGAAATGCACTAAGTTTGAATTCGGGCTCCTATACTGAGCCCAAATATAAACCCTGGGGGCGGATTTGAACAAACTCGAATCAGATCCACCCTACAATGTTGCATACCAAATATCAAAAGATTCTGCCTGCTGAATCTAGAGAAGAAGATTTTTTAATGTTTTTCCCATTGCCTACAGTGTTAAAAAGTGTTTTCAAAGTCCCGAAACTGTACCCTATGATAAAACCGATAGCAATATTTTTCGACCAATCCTTTCTGTTGGTCCTAAGGAAGGTTCACACCAAATAAAAATTCTCAGTGCCATGCAGTTTTGGAGATATGGCGTTTTACTTTTTTTCTATTTTTAGCTCCTGCGGTTCCCACGGGGCTACAGAAAAAGAAAATTCGGCATAAATTAGGTACTTATGACCCAATAAGCCCTCACATAAAATTTGATTCAAACCAGCCTCTCGGTTCGGAAAATAGAAATTTTTGGCGGGCCAACAATTTTGTCCCTCCCATAACAACGCCAAATTTAGCCCATCAAACTTCTCTTAAAGAAATCCAAGTCTACACCTTAAAAGGAAGCTGCATACCATATATCAAGTCTCTGCTACTACTGGTTGATGAGAAGAAGATTTTGGTGCCCCTTGGGGGCATGGCGCCACCCAGGAGAAGGGGGCAACTTCATTTGAACAAATCTGAATTGGCATTAGGTAATAAACATTTACCCAACATTTGAATAATGTAAAGTTAACACCGGACGGACGGCGGACAGAATGTGATCAGTAAAGCTCCCACTGAGCTTCGCTCAGGTGAGCTAAAAAACTATATTAATTTTTTAATAAATTGATGGTGACATGAATTTCCCATTATTTTTTAATCACATTCTTTCTTCTGAACACATTTCACATTGTGTTTGATATTTTGCAATCTTTGCAAGAAAAAGCCTAAGTTTTCTCAGTTAAGGCACCTCAAGTCATAAAACAGTGAATTTTTCCAACAGAATGATCAGTACCTGCTACTGTGATGTCTCATGACACTGTTAAAATTCCTAAAATCACCAAATATTGATTCATTAGTGCTGTGCTTGTGCTGCAAATATCCACAAGTGCACTTTCACTATTTTGGTTTTAATCCCCACAGGCATGCATTCTGTCAAAGGGAGTGAAATTGTAGAAAATATGTTCACAAAGAGGACACGTTGCAGTACAGTTGTTGTGGACGGGTTGTAATACATGCGTGGACAGTGATGTCCACTCGTGCGTTTACCAGTCAATAAAAATCATCATCTATAAAATTTTAATTGAAGCACGGGGTTGTACCTGGTGCTTCATTATTTATTAAATTTATGATGATTATACCTATAGTTAGTGTTTGGCATCAAATATTATTGTATCCGTGGAAATATTGCCCATCCATGGAAAGTGAGCAGTACACAGCCACTGTACTGTATTTGTTTCAAGTATATAATATACTCTTTGATGTTTAATATATTTGTGATAGGCTGGGTCCAAAGTACTCAGTACTTGTAGTACTCGAGTACCACTTTTTTGATAAAATACTCAATACTTGCCAGCCCAGATTTGTGTGTGTGGGGGGGCGGGGGGGGGGGGGGGGGGGCAAAAAAACATTTCATCTGAAGGACAGACAGACATGCAGTAACAAATTTGGGAAGCCTACATAAAAGTAGTGACTAACTTAAAATGAAAAAATAGATAGAAGAGCCAGGGCAATGTTGTCAAACAAAAAACAAACAAGAGCCCCCAGAGGGCCTGATGGCATTCACCTGACATGGTAGCCTAAATATCAACCCAGGGAATTTATTTGAACATTTAGTTGCATCTGCCCCTCATAAGAAAAGCTTATACAAAATATCAAAAGATTCTGACCGGTGGATCTCAAAAAAAAAGGATTTTTAAAGAATATTCCTCATACTGAACTAAGTTATAATTCAGGCTCCCACAGAGAGCCCAAATATGAACCCAAGGACTTGGCTTGAACAAATTTGAATCTCACATCCCTACGGATGCTACTATATACCAATATCAAAAGATTCTGACTACTGAATTTTAAAGAATATTCCTCTTATTGAACTAAGTTGTAATTTGGACTCCCACAGGGAGCCCAAATATGAACCTGGGGACTTGGCTCGAACAAACTTGAATCTCTCCCCTCTAAGGATGCAGCATCCCAAATATCAAAATATTCTGAAGAGTGGATCAAAAGAAGATTTTTAAAAAATATTCTTCATATTGCACTAATCTAATCATAGAGAGTCCAAATATGGACCCAGGGATTTGATTTCAACAAACATGTGAATAAATCTTCCAAAGATGTTATATGCAAAATATGAAAGCCTTTGGAGCAGTGGTATGGGAGAAGAAGATTCTTTAATGTTTTTCCCATTACTAAAATGATGACTCCGCATAAGTCCTGGAAAACTTCCCTATGATAAAACTGATGGCAATTTTATTTTACCATTTTTTTCGGCTGTTCGTAAGGAAGCTTCACACAAAATAAAAATTCTCAGTGCCATGTAGTTTTTAAGACATGGACGTTTTAAATTTTTTCTATATTTAGATCCTGCAGTTCCCACAAGGGCAACCGGAAAATGTTTTGGCATAAATTAGGTACTTACATGTACAACCCAATAAGCCCATCATATCAAATTTGCTTCAAATCAGCCTCTCAATTTGGAAAATAGAAATTTTGGTACAATTCGGGCTCCTACAGGAAGCCCAAATATGAACCCTGGGACTTGGCTTTAACAAACTTATATCTCACCTCCCTAAGGATACTGTATATATCAAAATATTCTGACTGCTGAATGTGAAGAATACTTTTGAAGAATATTCCTCATTTTGAACTAAGTTATAATTCAGGCTCCCACAGTGAGCCCAAATATGAACCCAGGGACTTGGCGTAAACAAATTTAAATCCCCCCCCACCCCTCCCCCTGTAAGGATGCTGCACACCAAACATCAAAACAGTCCGACTACTGGATCTGAAAAAGTCTTTTAAAGCAAATTCCTCATTTTGAACTAAATTATAATTCAGGCTCCCACAGTGAGTCAGGGTTTCACAAATATATTTTTGTGGGATCCATTTCCAACATGTGTCTTAATCACATGAATTATGCTTATTTATCTTCAAATACATAGATTGTTAGATTGTTGAACCACCACATCAAAGGCTATTGCAGTAATCATGTTTATAGAAATTAATTAGATCTGATACGGTTAACCGATTAATCGACTAACCAATGATCAATATCTTGAATGATAAAAAAAAATAGGCCGATGAAATCGTCAGATGTGCACCCATACGTGCAACTAGTAGAAAGCTGTATGACGGATAGCCACCACGGATGCCGACATTATGTACACCATACAAGGTATGGGTACATATAGAAATGGATTGGAGGAGTGCCTAATTTGACGGATAAAGGGTTAATATCTCCGGATCAAATTATCAGATTTACATAAAAAACTATACAGCACAGCACACCAGTAACCTGAATAAATATATAAAGTAACATGACAATCGGATTGATATTTTTGGAGTTATCTCATGCCAAAGGGATTGGAGGAATTTTCAATTTGAAGGATAAAGGGTTAATATCTCAGGATTAAATTATCAGATTTACACCAAAAACTATACAGCTCAGCACATCAGTAACCTGAACAAAAATATAAAGTAACTTGACAATCCAAGCAATATTTTTCAAGTTATCGAATGCCAAAGGGATTGGAGGAATTTTCAATTTGAAGGATAAAGGGTTAATATCTTGGGATCAAATTATCAGATTAACACTAAAAGCTATACAGCTTGGTACATCAGTAACCTGAACACAAATATAAAGTAACTTGACAATCCAAGCAATATTTTTCAAGTTATCGAATGCCAAAGGGATTGGAGAAATTTTCAATTTGAAGGTTAAAGGGTTAATATCTCAGGATTAAATTATCAGATTTACACCAAAAACTATACAGCTCGGCACATCAGTAACCTGAACAAAAATATAAAGTAACCTGACAATCCAAGCAATATTTTTCAAGTTATCGAAAGCCAAAGGGATTGGAGGAATTTTCAATTTGAAGGATAAAGGGTTAATATCTTGGCATCAAATTATCAGATTAACACCAAAAACTATACAGCTCAGCACATCAGTAACCTGAACACAATTGTAAAGTAACTTGACAATCCAAGCAATATTTTTCAAGTTATCAAATCCCAAAGAATTGGAGGAATTTTCAATTTGAAGGATAAAGGGTTAATATCTCAGGATTAAAATAACAGATTAACACTAAAAACTAGACAGCTCG
This sequence comes from Pictodentalium vernedei, assembly GCA_031216915.1. Lineage (NCBI taxonomy): Eukaryota > Metazoa > Mollusca > Scaphopoda > Dentaliida > Dentaliidae > Pictodentalium > Pictodentalium vernedei. The sequence goes on from CM062297.1 coordinate 853,495,750, forward strand.
GTACATCAGTAACCTGATCACAAATATAAAGTAACTTGACAATCCAAGCAATATTTTTCAAGTTATCGAATGCCAAAGGGATTGGAGGAATTTTCAATTTGAAGGATAGTAACTAGACAATCCAAGCAATAATTTTCAAGTTATCGAATGCCAAAGGGATTGGAGGAATTTCCAATTTGAAGGATAAAGGGTTAATATCTCAGGATCAAATTATCCGATTTACACCAAAAACTATACAGCTCGGCACATCAGTAACCTGAACACAAATATAAAGTAACTTGACAATCCAAGCAATATTTTTCAAGTTATCGAATGCCAAAGAAATGGATACGGATGCCGGATGGACAGACGGACGGACATTCTAATAAATGGGTACTTAGGTGACTATTTTTACGGGACTACAATAAAATGCATGTCCATTATACTAAAACAAGTGATTTGGGGAAAAATTTTTGGGGTGGTAGCAAACCCTGACCCTACCCTTTACTGACCCTAACCCTACACCCCCCACCCTCTATTCTAAACCCCACCCTAGACTAATGAAAATGGCTATTTTTTTAGGGTACATTATCATAAAATGCATGTCCATTCTATTAAAACAACTTTTTGGGAAAAAATTTTTTGGGGTAGTAGCAAACCCTAACCTTTACTGACCCTAACCCCACCCCACCCCAACTCTAAACCCCACCCTAGAAAATTGGGATTTACTTGTGGGACTAGCCACCTAAATCGCGGTAGTCACCTAACCCCCGTTTATACCGAAAATTAGCCCCCCTAAGTAGTCATTTATGAGTGCGGATGAACGGACAGACGGACGGATGGACAAAGGATGGACGAATGACGGATGGTCACCCCGGATGCCGGCATTCTGTGTACCATACATAGTACAGGTACACATAAAAAGTAATTGATCAGTTAACCGTTACTTTTGAAGTACGGTACTATATGGCAGGGTATTTGATGGCTGGATTCACATTGCAAAATGCTATACAAAAATGTCCAATTGCTAACCATTTTTCTTTCATATTGGGTAAGCTAAAATTTACTATTTATCATCACTTTTTGAAACCAAGATGGAAACTGCTAATCAAATTTTTAAAAACAAAAAATACCCTGTATGGGTTAACTATGGAACAAATTTGCTCCAAAACAGGCAAACATTGTTACACTGGCTCTCATCAATTGCATGAGACAGAGAAATGCATGCCAGTTACGTGCCAAAATACTTGTTCACTTGCATGATGATTATACTGTATCAGCTAAAAACGGTCATTCTCAACCCTTCACCAAATGCAGGTAGCAGACGATACTTGCACAAGAAATTCTTGAATTACTAAAGATTTTCAATGTTTGTCTCAAAAACATAGCTTATGACCCCCCCCCCCTCCCCCTTATTGGAACAAGCTCAATGAGCTTGTTCCAATGAGGGGTCATAAAATATGTTTTAAGACAAAAATTGAAAATATAAAATTTGAATGGACATGTTTGTATATGGCGCTGCCCGGTTTTGTCCATTATGCTGAGTAAAGTTTTAATTATATAAATGGTCAATGGTACAGCAATTATTCAGCGACCTATTGAGGCAAGTGATTAATCAGTTAACCAAGGTTAACCCATGCGATTAATCAATCACGAAAACCCTTTAATCGTTTCAGCTCTAAAATTAATTTAATTTTATTAAATTTTATCTGATGAAAAAATGCTTCTATTGTGGGGGGAATGGTAAATATGGATCTTCTTAACAAGCATTTGCAAGAACATCGCAGGAATGAAATCACCGTTCTCGCAATTTGCGAAACACTGGTGAGCAAAAATATAGGCTTGGCTTGAAGAAACTTAAATCTAACCCGCCTAATGATGGTGCATAGCAAATATCAAAAGATTCTGATTGGTGGGTCTGAAGAAAAAGATTTTTAAAGAATATTCCTCATACTGCACGAATTTCAACATTTGGACTCCCATAGAGAGCCCAAATATGGACCCAGGGATCTGATTTCAATAAACCTGTAAAAAAATCTTCCAAAGATGGTATATGTGAAATTTGAAAGGTTTTGGAGGAGTGAATTGGGTGAAGAAGAGTCTTAAATGCTTTCTCCATTACCCACAGTGTTACAGAATGCTGACTAAGCATTTTTTCAAAGTCCCGAAAAAGTACCCCATGACAGACCTGACAGAAATTTGCTTAGACCATTCCATTCTGTTGGTCCCAAGGAAGCTTCACACCAAATAAGAATTCTCAGTGCCATGTAGTTTTGGAGATATGTGCGTTTTTAATTTTGTTCTATTTTTAGCTCCTGTGGTTCCCATGGGGGGATGGGAAAATATTTTGGGGCATAAATTAATTACTTATGATCAAATAAACCCACAAATTAAATTTGGTTCAAATCAGCCTCTTGGTTCGAAAAACAGAAATTTTGGGCGGGGCGAAAATACTTGCCCTCCAATAATGAAGGCAAATAAAGACCCACAAACTTCTCTTGAACACAACTGAGTCTACACCTCAAAAGGAAGCAGTACACCACATATCAAATCTCTGCTACTCCTGGTTCACAAGAAGATTTTTTAAGATTTAGGCAAAAGTTTTGGGCATGGCCCTACTGAGGGCCAGGGCAACTTGATTTAAACAAAATCAAAATGCAATGTCATAACAAACAAGCATCTCAAATTTCACCTAATGATTAATCGGTTCAGCAGTTTTGGAGAAGATGCAAGCACCAAGTTCACGGACTACGGACGGCGAGTGATCAATACACCTCACCCTGACTGAAAGTCAGGTGAGCTAAAAACTCAGTGGACCATGAGTGCAGCAGTTGGGCGAGACGCTTGGTTCAAGGAGAGAAGAAACTTGTAGCTGCTGGCTTTCGAAAGTGTTGTTAAAACCCAATAAATAAATAAACAAGAGGCCCCACAGGGCCTGAAGCGCTCACCTTGAACAGAACATGATAAAAACACAGAACAGAACATGAGATAAGAGTCCAAGAATGAATCTACATTAAGCAATCCATCTCCATAGGATACACTGCATATCTTTGAGCCCCCCAGGAGTGACAAAAACAGTCCAAGCATCATGCCTTTTCTTTAGTTGATCATGATGTAAAATGTGGAGCTCCCCTCTCAAGCCCCTTGATACAACCTATGTAGATTACTCTTCACCTCTAGTGGGTACTGAATAAAAATTGTCTAATTCTTCAGCTACTTGGCCAATTCTGGCTCCTATAGGGAGCTCAAATATCAACCCAGGCACTCGATTTGAACAAAGTTGAATCTGATCTCCTTAGAAATGCTGTATACCAAATATGAAAGCATTCTGACTGGTGGATCTGAAGAACAAAATTTTAAAGAAATTTCCTCATACATGTATTGCACTGAGTTCAAATTTGCGCTACCATAGCGAGCCCAAAATGTGAATCTCCCCCCCCCCCCCCCCTCCCCCCTTAGAGATGTATACCAAATACGAAAGCATTCTGACTGGTGGATCTGGAGAAAAAGATTTTAAAAAAAACTTCCCCATATACATGTAGCCCTAACTTAAAATTTGGACTACCAAAGGAAGCCCAAATATTAACATATGGACTTGGTTTGAACAATCTTGAATCTGACCATCATAACAATGAGGGTACCAAACCTAAAAAAAATTCTGACTCATGGTTCTGAAGAAGATTTTTAAAGAAAATTCCCCATAAAATTTGGGCTCCTGCATTGAGTCCAATTATGAATGAATGGGCTTCATTTTAACAAACTTGTATCTGACCCCTCTATGGATGCTGTACACCAAATATCAAAAGATTCTGAACACTGGTTCTTGAGAAAAGATTTTCTAAAATGTTTGCAAAAATGCTGCGCCAACATTATTCTGATGCCCTCTGCAGAACTCTCTAACAACAACAGAGGGCATTTTTTTACCATTCAATTCTGCTGGTCCTAAGGATGCTTCATACCATAACAGTTCTCTGTTCCATGTGGTTTGGGAAACATGGGAGTTTGAAAACATTTCTATTTTTCACTCCTGGGGTTCCCATGGGGATGCTGGGGTTTTTTTGCATGAGGCAAGTATTTATGACCCAATATTACCACATACTGAATTTCATTCAAATCGGACCATCGGTTCGGAAAATGGAAATTTTGGGTAGTACCAAAAATCTAACCACTGCCATTATAAAGCCAAATAATGCTTCACAAAGTACGTTTGAACACACGTGATTCTACATCTTAAAAGGCAGTTCCATAACGAATATCAAGTCACTGTACCCACTGGTTCATAAGATTTTAAAAATATTTTGGGAGCATTTTACCCCACCCCGTCCCTATGGGGCTGGGCATGTATTACAAAAATGTAATACCCCTTTGGTACCATTACTCACTCAAACTTTAACTTGAATTGACCAAAACATGGTGTTGATGGATGACAGACGGATGGACAATGGACAGAGAGTGATTAGATATGCCCTGCTTGACTTTGTCGAAGTGAGTTAAAAAAAAAAAAAAATTAAATGGTTCATGTCCGATATTTTACCCACGTTATTAAAACTGATAAATTTGTCACTGGAGTGCAACAAGGTTTATGCTATATATAGCATTGCAAAGCCTTCTTGCACTCAAGCGATGGAATACTCCGAATACACCGCCACCCATGCTATTCTGTAGATTATCAGGCCTAAAACAAACCAAAAACATGAACTTATGCATGAATATTATTACAATGAATACGCTGTCTTACACATAGGAATACCACACAATCCAGTGTAGACTGATTTCAAAAAGTCCTCCGTAGTGGAAGGGCAATTTTAACAAACATACAGGCCCAAATACGCTCCATACACAGTGTAAAAATTTCACAAAATTAATAAACATTCCTATATGTTTAATAGGAATTAGGAGTATTGTAATTAAAAGTCAATTGTGTGGTTGTTTATAAACTTATATTACTTTGTTATCAGGTGTTAAAAAATATTAATATTTGTAAACACACCCACCCATTTAGATTAGTCCCTGCTCATAGCAGTGACACAGACATACAGTACAGTTGCTGATCATAATCCTTGCATGGGCAGTGCATGATGTCCATGCATGTTTTTTCCAGGTAATAGAAAATCATCATCAATAAAATTTTAATTAATGAAGCACTGAATTGTATCCTGTGGTTCATTAATTAAATGTTTGCTGATTATTGCTGTAAACAATGTTTGAAAACTAATATCATTGCATTCGCAGAAATATTGCCCATCCACGGAAAGTGACCAGTCCAAGGCAGCACAGAGTCAAGGTAATTGTGTTTTACTGTCTTTAATTTAAAATTTTGTTTGTTTGTTTTTTTTTTTTTTTAGGGGGGGGGGGGGGGTGCACCAGACCCCCTCCACTGATGAGAGGGTCACACACCCTCTTGTCCTCACTCCTATCTCACTGCTATGTGGCTCAGGTGATTCTGTGCATCATATTCTTTATGACTCCCACTAGATACATGTATTACTCTTGCCCCTACATGTAACTTAGATATCCTGGCTGAGCACCAGTATAATGGTAAACTAACATCAAATTGTGTGCTTATGTACATGTACAGTAGCTAACATATTGGAATAGTATAATGTGCTTTGTCAGAAACTTGATCAAGTATTGATGACAAACAACAATTTATCTTATCTTATCCTGGTGCCAGTAATAAATAGTGTAAAAATTCCACAAATTTTTACACTGTTTATTACTGGCACCAGGTTTTTTCAGCTATTAGCTAACATAAAATTGTGCGCTTCATGAAAATTATTTTGTTACTACCTGTTAAAAATTACTGTTTTAGAAAAAGAAATCACTCCTTTTCTGGCAGGCATACTAAACACCGAGGTAAACTGAGGGATACCAAGGAGAATGAAAACAGGAGAGAAACGGGTATGAGGTGGTGTGTTCTTTTTATTATTTATTTATTGGTGTTTAAAGTCACATTTATCTGCACAACAGCTTATTGTGACCATGGCAGTTTATGGATGGAGGAAACTAGAGTACCCCAGGAGAACCACTGAGCATACTACACAAGCACGGTTAGCCTTGTTCGAAGACAGGTGCACCAAGAACATGCAGTATGCCTTAGTACACAGCATACCTTGCCCCCACATGGGTAGTGGGGGTGAAGTGTCTTGCCCAAGGACACAAAGCTGATGCCGCAGGTGGGATTCGAACCGAGGATCTCTCAGCTTGCAGTCTGCACCTCTACCTAGTGAGCTAATGCACCCCTGATGGTGTATTCTGATTATGTAAATAGATTTAAGCAGTACTAGCTAGTATGTGATTGGTTTTAATGCCATATTTGAGAATTATGGGTGCTGAAGTAATAAGAGTGCGCTGAAAAATCTTCCCTTTGGTATTTAGTAGGTAGCTTGGTAATGGTAAAGTGACTTCCCCTCAGTAAGCAACAGTGTGAAAGCTGGCAGCCAGCTTTAATATCGGGCCGAACCTAAAAACACTCGTTCTCATCCCAAGGTGACAACAAAGGTACCCAAGAAGTTTCATGAAGATCGGTTCATAAATAATGTACAGCCTCCAGCTTTAGCATATTGACATGTGCACTTACAGTGTATATGTAGCACTGAATAAATCAAAGTTCATCTAATTTGCATAATTTCTGTACAAGAAAAAAACCTGTATTTTATGTAATGTATTCCATGTTACTAAACAATCATACACAAATTTATTCAAATCAGAACTTTCATACAGAAGTTCTGTACAAAAAACTGATTGCAGTAATTTCAGTACAAAATAGTTGCCGGCGGCCATCTAGAATTTTGGACCCCTCCCCAAAAACACTCATTCTCACCCCATGGTGATAACAAAGGTACCCAAGAAATTTCGTAAAGATTGATTCATAAATATGGCCTCTATCCCAAGTTGTATAGAAGTTCTGTACAAAAAACTGATTGTACCTAATTTCAGTACAAAATGGCCACTGGTAGCCATCTTGAATTTTGGACTGCACCCAAAAACACTCATTCTCATCCCAAGGTGATAACAAAGGTACCCTAGAAGTTTCATGAAGATCAGTTCATAAATACAGCCTAGCCCAAGCCGTATTGACATGTGCACTTACTGGGTATACATGTAAGTAGCACTGAATAAATTAAAGTTCATCTAATTTGCATAATTTCAGCACGAGAAAAAAAAACGGTATTATATGTGATGTACTCCATGTTACTAAACATTCATAGAAAAAATTATTCAAATCAGAACTTTCATACAGAAGTTCTGTACAAAAATGGCGATTGCACTAATTTCTGTACAAAATGGCTGCTGGAGGCCATCTTGAATTTTGGACCGCACCCAAAAACACTTGTTCTCGCCCCACGTGATAACAAAGGTACTCAAGAAGTTTCGTAAAGATCGGTTCACCAATACACCCTCTAGCCCGAACCGTATTGAATTGCTGTTCCCGAACAGGCGGACAATGGGCCATGACATAACCTTAAATTTGACTTTGTCAAAGTTGAGCTAAAAATGGGGAGTATCCAAAGTATCACAAAACAAAAACCTATTTGTAAAGGACTCCCCCTTTCAAGGACAATGGGACAGCGTTGGCATTCACCACCATGCTGCCTTGAGGCTGCATTTTGAATTCCTGTGGTTGTTGTTCTTATGAAATATTATTTTATTATTATCAGTTATGGTACAAATACGGTACCGAGAGCACACTTTCAGGAACCGCTGATGTCTAATGGCGACTGTGTGTCAGTGCGTGAGGTGCACACATACTTTTGGGGTTCTATACACCACATCCTTCATTTTGCAATATAATTTGTGTAAATTTATTTGGAATTTATAGAATTTCAGACTTGTAAATTTCATAGTATTGTTTTTGCCTTAGTTATGGTGCTTTATAAGTAATGGGCAATTTAGTTTGAAAAAAAGGGGTTCATGAAGATTCAGCCCTCATACTTTTTCAGAGAATATTCGGTCCCCAATTTCATTCATGCCGCCACCCCTCTCTCCTGTTAACCCATATAATGAACATCCCAAAAGACATTTTAATATCTAGATATTTATGCTTGTTCGCAACTTATTATGGACACAAATGGACACAGATACAAGGTAATTGTGTTTTACTGTCTTGAATTTTTTTTTTTTTTTTGGGGGGGGGGGAGAGGTGCACCCGACCCCTCCACTGATGAGAGGGTCACACACCCTCTTGTCCTCACCCTTATCTCACTGCTATGTGGCTCGGGTGATTCTGTGCATCATATTCTTTATTACCCGGCCACACTCCCACTAGATATTACTCTTGCCCCTACATGTAACTTAGATATCCTGGCTAAGCACCAGTATAATTGTAAACCAACATCAAATTGTGTGCTTATGTCCAGTAGCTGACATATTGGAATAGTATAATGTGCTTTGTCAGAAACTTGATCAAGTATTGATGACAAACAACAATTTTCATTACCAGTACCTGGTGCCAGTAATAAAATAAGATTTGCAAATATCACCCTGCGTTTTATCAGCTATTAACAAACATAAAATTGTGCGCTTCATGAAAATTATTTCGTTACTACCTGTTAAAAATTACTTCTTGTTTTGCTCTTTTCGAAAAAGAAATCACTCCTTTTCTGGCAGGCATACTAAACACCGAGGCAAACCGAGGAATACCAAGGTGAATAAAAACAGGAGAGAAACGGGTATGAGGTGGTGTGTACTTTTTATTTATTTATTGGTGCTTAAGGTCACATTTATCTGCACAACAGCTTATTGTGACCATGGCAGTTTTATGGATGGAGGAAACTAGAGTACCCCAGGAGAACCACAGAGCAATGGCAAGCAACTGTGAGCTCCCCAACATACTACACAAGCAGGGTTAGCCTTGTTCGAAGACAGGTGCACCAAGAACATGCAGTATGCCTTAGTACACAGCATACCTTTCCCCCACATGGGTAGTGGGGGTGAAGTGTCTTGCCCAAGGACACAAAGCTGTTGCCGCAGGTGGGATTCGAACCGAGGATCTCTCGGCTTGCAGTCTGCACCTCTACCTACTGAGCTAATGCATCCCTGATGGTGTATTCTGATTATGTAAATAGATTTAAGCAGTACTAGTATGTGATTGGTTTTAATGCCATATTTGAGAATTATGGGTGCTGAAGTAATAAGAGTGCGCTGAAAAATCTTCCCTTTGGTATTTAGTAGGTAGCTTGGTAATGGTAAAGTGACTTCACCTCAGTAAGCAACAGTGTGAAAGCCGACAGCCATCTTTAATATCGGGCCGCACCCAAAAACACTTGTTCTCATCCCAAGGTGATAACAAAGGTACCCAAGAAGTTTCATGAAGATTGGTTCATAAATACAGCCTCCAGCCTTAGCATATTGACATGTGCACTTACAGTGTATAAGTAGCACTGAATAAATCAAAGGTCATCTAATTTGCATAATTTCTGCAAGAGAAAAAAACCTGTATTATACCGTATTTTTTGTGATGTATTCCATGTTACTAAACATTCATACAAAAATTTATTCAAATCAGAACTTTCATGCAGAAGTTCTGTACAAAAAACTGATTGCACTAATTTTGGTACAAAATGGTTGCTAGTGGCCACCTTGAATTTCGAACTGCACCCAAAAACACTCGCTCTCATCCCACGGTGATAACAAAGGTACCCAAGACGTTTCGTAAAGATCGGTTCATAAATACGGCCTCTAGCCTGAGCCGTATAGAAGTTGTGTACAAAAAACTGATTGTACCTAATTTTGGTACAAAATGGCCACTGGCAGCCATCTTGAATTTTGGATTGCACCCCAAAACACTCGTTCTCGTCCCTAGGTGATAACAAAGGTACCCAAGAAGCTTGGTGAAGATCAGTTCATAAATACATCCCCTAGCCTGAGCTGTATTGACATGTGAACTTACTGTGTATAAGTAGCACTGAATAAATCAATGTTCGTCTAATTTGCATAATTTCTGTACAAGAAAAAATCCTGTATTTTTGTGATGTATTCCATGTTACTAAACAATCATACGCAAATTTATTCAAATCAGAACTTTCATACAGAAGTTCTGTACAAAAAACTGATTGCAGTAATTTCAGTACAAAATAGCTGCCGGCGGCCATCGAGAATTTTGGACTCCCCCCAAAAACACTCATTCTAACCCCATGGTGATAACAAAGGTACCCAAGAAATTTTGTAAAATCGGTACATAAATACGGCCTCTAGCCCAAGTTGTATAGAAGTTCTGTACAAAAAACTGATTGTACCTAATTTCAGTACAAAATGGCCTCTGGTAGCCATCTTGAATTTTGGGCTGCACCCAAAAACACTCATTCTCATCCCAAGGTGATAACAAAGGTACTCAAGAAGATTCATGAAGATCAGTTCATAAATACAGCCTAGCCGAGCCGTATTGACATGTGCACTTACTGGGTATATATGTAAGTAGCACTGAATAAATTAAAGTTCATCTAATTTCCATAATTTCAGCATGAGAAAAAACCCTTTATTATATGTGATGTACTCCATGTTACTAAACATTCATACAAAAATTTATTCAAATCAGAACTTTCATACATAAGTTCTGAACAAAAAACTGATTGCACTAATTTCTGTACAAAATGGCTGCTGGAGGCCATCTTGCATTTTGGACCGCCCCCAAAAACACTCGTCCCACGGTGATAACAAAGGTACCCAAGAAGTTTCGTAAAGATCGGTTCATAAATAAAGCCTCTAGCCCGAGCCGTATTGAATTGTTGTTCCCAAACAGACGGACAATGGGCTATGACATAACCTTAAATATGACTATGTCAAAGCTGAGCTAAAAATGGGGAGTATCCAGAGTATCACGAAACAAAAACCTATTTGTAAAGGACTCCCCCTTTCAAGGGCAGTCTGACAGCATTGGCATTCACCACCATGCTGCCCTGAGGCTGCATTTTGAATTCCTGTGTTTGTTGTTCTTATGAAATATTATTTTATTATTATCAGTTATGGTACAAATATGGTACCGATAGCACACTTTCAGGAACCGTTGATGTCTGATAGCGACTGTGTGTCAGTGTGTGAGGTGCACTGCACACATACTTTTGGGGTTCTATACACCACATCCTTTATTTTGCTATATAATTTGTGTAAATTTATTTGCAATTTATAGAATTTCAGACTTGGAAATTTCATAGTATTGTTTGTGCCTTAGTTATGGTGCTTTATAAGTAATGGGCAATTTAGTTTGAAAAAAGGGGTTCATGAAGATTCAGTCACAGAAAGATTCAGCCCTCATACTTTTTCTGAGAATATTCGGTCTCAGTCGTGGTCGCATGTCATCACCTCTGCGGTCAAATCCTCACAGAAATTTTTTTTAAAAATATTCTATGCATTTTTTCTGTTGTTTTATTTTAAGGATTTATGATTACTAATTATGACAAAATTACAAGTGGGATATGAGACAAACCTTAATGAAGCTGGAACTAAAAAAAAAATAGGGATCTGCGAATCACAAATTTCTTTTCGAATTGAATCTCGAATCGAATCATGTCTCTGATATCGACATCGAATTGAATCCCAAATCGAATCTTAAAAGACAAGTTATTTCATATTGCATCAAACGGAAGTTACGGAACACTGTGATGACCCTTATGCGACGGAGTGAACACCTTAAACACCAATAACTAAATATTCTCTGTAGCACCGTCGCTGAAACAGCTAGGCCTATTGTCCATAGTTTTAGTTTTTGAAGGCCTAACTTGTTACTATTCACGTTCTTAAGAATGTGAATAGTAACAAGTTAAGCCTTCAAAAACCAAAACTATGGATAATGTTCTGGGCCAAATTCACACCTTATCTAACAATTAAACATTGTCAATTACTCAAATAAATAGGAATTGAGCCTACATGAATGAATTTTCTAATGACAGTTTTATCCTATTTTTGTTGGAAATGTAACAAATTGAAGTTAGTATGAGAGATTCGAAAAAATCGAATCCTGAGACTGATTCGGGATCGATCTCGAAGCGTACGTATGGTATCGATATCGAATCGAATCTCGAATATTCGCAGGACCCTAAAAAAAAACCTTCCCAAAACAAGCTGAGAGGTTCTCAGCTCGAATCCCAATTGTGGCAACTGAAATAAGGTGTACTGCACATCGATGATGCACTTGTCTTCAACCAATGCTAACCCTGCTTGCTTGGAGTAACAATGTTGAGAAGCCTGACAGTTGCTTGTCACTGTTGCTCAGTGGTTCTCTCCGGGTGCTCTGGCTGGGTTCCTCCCCCAGTAAAACTGTTGGGTGGCCCTGGCTGTAAAAGCTGTTGTTAAACCCAATAAATAAAGAAATCAAATTTGCTGAATCCAAGACCTTTGAATGATGGTTTTGATTGGGGTATGTGTGGGGGGCATGGGGGGGGGGGGGATGGTTATACAGTGGTGCCCACTTAATTGGATATATCTTAATTGCATATCCCTGTTAATAGAATGTAATTTCCCAACACAAAACCATTTACCATGCCTCCAGTACAAATTTGACCTGGTAATTGAATATAGGTTATAGAGTAATCTCCTGTTAATTGAATAAAAAATCTTGTAACATGTTGAGAAATTGCCCTGACTCATCCCAGCTTTCCTTTGTTATAGACCAATTTGGCCTCAGTACATTCAATACAGGCATTTAATCTATTATATCTTGTTTGACAGAGCACATGGAGCTCTGTCAAACAAAATATAATAGAATAAATGCTAAGTTTATCTCTGGAATACAGGAAAGTGACACAATCCCTGTTAATTGAATACTCCTGCTAATTGAATAATGTTATTGGCAAAGTGGCTCTTCAATTAACAGGGTTCCACTGTACAGCAAACTGAGCAAAAATAAATATCACAAACTAATAATGAAACTATGTACTTGTGAAATTTTCATGTGGTCATTCTACAACATGTTTTAGCTGGTACTATACAGTTTTGAAGGTTAAAGGGCTCAGTAGTTAGAGGTGTAGGCTGCAAGCCAAAGGGTCCTCTATCAAATCCCACCTGCGGCAACCACTTTGTTTCCTTGGGCAATACACTTCATTCCCATTGCCCACGTAGTGCCATTGCGTACCAAGGCATACTGCATGTCAATCGTACACTTGTCTTCAACCAATGCTAACCCAGCTTGTGTGCTGTTTGTACGTTAGATGTTTGTAATTGCTCAATGGTTCTCTCTGGCTTTTCCCATCTGTAAAACCGTCCGACATGAAGTGACCCTGGCTATCGAAGTGTCATTAAACCCCAATAAATAAATCAATAAGAATCATGTGTCCCTATTCTGGAGAACAGTTCGGGGCAAATTGCCAAAGGATGGTTTGGGTTAGATTAGTATCCAGTTTGGGTCAAATTGTTGGAGGACAGTTTGGATGCAATTCTCATGAATTCCAGTCACTTTGGCCCCAAGTCATTTCGGTCCCAGTCATTACGGCCCCAGGTCAATTCAGCCCCAATATACCAGGTCATTTCGGCCTCTTTAAATATTTTCAAATATTGTTTGAATTTTAACATTTTTCTATTTAATTTTTTTTTTCAACATTTTTATCTCTCAATTAGATATTCAGGTATACATATGATATATGTCTAGTAGATTTTCTTTCATGATGAATAAATAAAAGAAAAGTTTCAGCACGTCGAAGGTGCACATGGACTATGTGGGATTTGAAATCCCTTGCGACCTGAATAATTGTATTTGCTTATGAATCTACGACAGCCGGAAGCGAGGGTCAGTAATGTTATTTGGTTTGAGTGTATGCCTTGGAAGTGGGGTACTGGGGTCAGCCCCCCGTGGACAGCGAACTGGAAGGGGACTAGGAATTGCGCATAACTACAAGGATTCTGCTCTGCGTTTTAGAAAATGTGGACATATTTATGGTAGTATCAAAATCGCAGTTTGGTGGTTGTTTCAGAAAAAAGAAAAGAAAAAGAAACCCTGTGAACCTCAAACTGGAAGGTGACTAGGAATTGTGCATAACAATATGAATGAATGACTGCATATACTTTGCAAAATTCCAAAGTAAAATAATTTCTCTTACTTATACAGATAGCATCTTACAGTTAAAACTAGAAGTCCTGTCATGAAATGCGCAGAAATAGCACGTTGATATGCGCGTTAATGTGCGCGTTATGGCCCAAGTCAAGCTATCAAATTATGTACATATGGCCTGTGCACAAGCAATGTTTCAGCCAATGGACCTCCGGGTAACCCGGAGGTCCATTGGCAGAAACATTGCATGTGTTTGCTATGAGTGACCAGGAGAACATGCCGTGCTTTGGATGCCATTCAATATGGCAATTGCGCGCAATTCCAACGCGCAATTAAGCCTAGATAAGCGCACAATTCGTGACAGGACTTCTAGTTTTAACTGTAAATGTATGTAAAATTGAACACATGGATAATTTTTAATTTTGTGTATAACTTTTCTGTACACTGTGTAAATACAAATAACTGAACATTACTTAATAAAGGTAATTACCCATTATTTCTAAACATGAACTATGCACTGATCTTTATACATGTAGATCTCTACACTTAAAATGGTGCCGAAATGACCAAGGGACCGAAGTGACTAGGGCAGAGATGACTTTGAGGTCGAATTGACCAGAGGATGAAATGACTTGGAGCCAAAGTGATTGGATACCATTCTAACAGATGAGAGACCTTAATAAAAGGCTTAATTATTACAAAACACATTGAATGTGAATTTACTGCAGAGATAATTGCTTGACGATATACATTGTATTAATATTTTTCAATAAATATTGAACAATCTATTAATATTTTTTTTAAGAATTATTTTCAGGAGTTAAAACGAATATCGTAGCATATCTAAAATATCCTAACAGATGTGTACTGCTTTTCTTTTGGACGAATCTTCCTTGGTCCTAGTTCTCCCCAGGCCGAAGATTTCCCCAGTTCCCGAAAAAAGATGACATGCCATTTTCAATGGCGGTAAATATCCAAAAGGGTTATTATTTTCCATTTTTTAGTGTTTGAAACTACGAAGCACTGTTCAGAAATACAGATGCACCAAAAAGTAACACATTATTACTTTGTTTTGGTTTCTAACGGGACTGAAAGCAACCTGTCAGTATCACTTTTTCGAATTACACCCATTTCGTCTGCTAACCAAATCGTCCGCCACAATTTTAACCAAGTCGTCCTCTACAATTATACCCAACACGTCCGAAACTCGTTGGCTGGGGGAAAGTATTCATGTATTGTATTTTGAATCATTTTTTATTTATTAATATAATAATTTTATTGTATACTTTATTGTATATTACCTATTGTAATATATCTTAATGTACCTCCACTGTAATATATCTTAATGTACCTCCTTGCATTAAATTTCATATACGTGTGAAATTCTGAAAACAGAAATGTCAGAACAAAATAAACTATCCAGCCATTAAATAAATTTTAATTACTGTTTATTCAATGGATTACCTATAATAATTATATTATTACAGTAAAAGTTCTTAAAGTATATGTACGTTATATTAAGTTCCACAACATAATCTTATAATTTTGCAATTTTTCATTGAAGAGCTCCACTGGTACCTTACAGTGAAAGATTGCAAAATTAGTAGTAGAAGTATTATAAGAATTAATTATATTAAGAAATGCAACAAAATTTGTTATATTAAGTTCTGCAACATAATCTTATAATTTTGCAATTATTCATCGAGGCGCACCGTCGCTTTACAATAATAGCAAAATTATTAGCAAATGTATTAATAAGAATTAATTATATTAAGAAACGCATCAAAATTTATGGTTTATTAAATTCTGCAACATAATCTTATAATTTTGCAATTATTCTTGGAAGAGCACCGGCACTTTACAATGAATAATCACAAAATTATTAGCAAATGTATTATAGGAATTAATAATATTACGAAACGCATCAAAACGTGTTATAATTATATTAAGAAATGCATCAAAACTTGTTATATTAAGTTCTGTAACATAATCTGATAATTTTGCAATTTTTCCAGGGGGAGGGGGATCCTGGGGGCACCAAAAATTTGCAAGACGTGATGTGGGGGTGGGTGAGTCTCTTGAGTGCACCAAAAATGTGCATTTCCAACTTGTGCAATTTTTTGCATTTTTTAAAAACATATCATTATATCAGCCAATATACGACATCATTTGTGTTTCAAACCTTAAAGATGATGTACATCACACTCTTAACATAAATACAACATCAGGAGGCTTTATATGTTGGGGAAATGTCACACGTTAGTAGGGGGTGGGTGTCTTGTTCGAAATGTAAAAAATGTACAGACAATATCTTCCTTGACATTATGACAAGCGGAATCGACTTGGGGACGAAACGTCCGTATACCCTTTTTTCAAGCAAACTTTTCCTTTACAACACCTTCACATTTGGTTAATTCAAAAACTGAGTTTCTGTTCATCTTGATATTTCCCGAGATACATGTCAATGCATGTCTGTATACAATAGCACCAATATAACAACATTTATCCGTTATAAACTTATATTATCGGTTATATGTACGTTTTTTTTCGATTGAGGTTGTCACTGGCAGACAAGCTGCAACGAAATCAGGACTGAGAGTTCGATCTGAAATGACGAGATCATCAGCTGAGCATATTGACAAACCTCCAGAAGGACAGAACTCGAGTAATAATAATAACACTTTGGCCGGCCGCTGATTTGTCGCGGTTCTCGGGTGAGAAGGCCTGACAACCCCTGGAGTGTAGATATGTCGGCCAATGTATCACGCAAAGCTTTGAGGCGAATAAAGTTGCAACAGAGTACATTTGATTCCTAGAGGGGGGCAGGCCAATTGCAATTGTATGGGCAATTCGACAGCGGAAGTTACGTAGTTTTTTCACTGAAATTTACTGTCCACTTCAAAAATCACATTGACGGCTATAGAGAATTCTGTTCTGGAACACATTTATCTGACTGGGTATGTGGAACCCTTTGCGGGCCTACGGCCCGCTTGGGGTTCCTATAAATGTTCTGTTGATCAGAAAAATACAGGAAAAATCAAATTCCAGATCTACATTCTTAGAATCTCGAACCAACGCTTACAATGTGTGTATGTGTGCGACGACCTGGTTTGGTATCGGGCGGGCACGACCACTCACCTCGAAATTATATTAACCCAGTGATCGACTACGAGCCCATTACTCAGCAATTTGTTTATTGTTGAATATATGTTATATTGTGAACTACTGTGCCTTGCACTGTTACTTTTTCTAGTGTTCATTGATATTCATTGATACAAAATATTGTTTAAACTAAATTCCTAAAAAACTGAACACTCATGTTAAGTTAAATTCTTCAATTGCAGACTGACTTTCAATTAACACAGTTCCACGGTACTATCTCAGTGAAACTCACCTGGAGCTCTTTAAGATAAAAGCACCCAGAAACCAATCCCTCGACACATGTCTTGGTGACCTCATCAATTGCCTTTCCATGTTCGCATGTGGGGCTGGTAATTGTTTGAGCAATAAATCGACCATAACGATTCTTGTTTGAGAAGACTTACCAACGGTTGTTCCTTTGTTTTCTTAAAATCCGTTAAAAGAATTTGCTGTGATCGGCTAACTGAAGAAGTTCTATGATAGTCTACCAACTGATTTAGTGAATTAAATTTCACAACCCATAGAAAATACTTTCCATTTCCATCACGTAGAACTTTGAAATGCTGTACACCACTTCCATATCTGAAAATATAATAAAACATGTCAAGTATAGCTAGGGGCGTTGCTATTGGGCAGGGGGCGGGATCTCGGATGGTGGTGTCCACCACTAGATTTCTAATTACGTCTCATCTCCCTTATCCAGGCAGACAAAATGCTGACCACCACCTCATAATTTCCAGCAAGTGGTTAGTTTATTTCATTAGCATCCAACTGCAGGTTTTAACCTTTTACACACAATATATCACATTTTGTTATTTTAATATATCTTAATAAACATTCTTTTTTTAATTTTTTTAAACAATTTCAACAAAACCATATCATGTAAACACCATATCACGTGTCCCCTTATTGGAACGAGCACGAGCTCGTTCTAATGAGGGGGCACGTGATATGGTTTTGTTGAAATATTTTGAAATTTCTTTTTTCTGCTGCGGAATTCAGCGGGTGGATGTGGCAGGTTCGTTATGTTAAAGGGCTATGATACGGTATTCCATTTCTACACCACCTTGACTGTAAATATCCAATTGGAGCTCCTAGTCGTCACAAATGCCAACTACAAATCAATATTTGCGGTGATTTCCAGTCTTTTTTAACCCTTTACCCAACGTAATGGCCAAAACCGGCCAGCGCTATTCTCAAAAATCGCCAATTAATTTTCAAAATATTTTCGTCGTCGAGCTCGTTCCAACGAGGGGTCATAACCTATGTTTTTGAGACAAAAAATGAAAAAAATTAGTTATTCAAGATTTTCTTTTGCAAGTGTCGTCTGCTTTTCATGTTAGGTAAAGGGTTAATCAATATCTGCAGAAGCTTTACTACTTTTCAGTTTAAAAACTGTCCAATTTGACCAAATTCGGGGACCGATCTACACTGTAAATCTGAGTGAAGCGGGGAGAAGGTATGGGAGGCGGATATGCCCTCCCATGGATGGAGGGTTCTTAGGCCTCCCCCGAGAAAATTGCTGAATTTTGGTGATCAGTGAACGAATTTTAAGCCTATTCTCAGCGAGAAGACATCATAAACTTGTCCTGCAGAAAGGTCCGTCGGTTGTGACACTGAACAAGACAGAATACCGCGGGTTGTTTATAAAAGTGACAAATTGTGTAAGCAGCGTGCTAGATGGTCTATAAGAGAGCACGCATCATCTCCGAGGACAGTTTTCCGTAATGTAATCAACACAAATTCAGATGGTTCTGTCGGTAATTGAGTGCGGGGAGACTCATCAATCATCAAGTATACAAACGCGAATGTCTGTATCTATATCTCTCTCTATCTTTGTTCCGGGTGAACTCCTCCGTTTCTCGACCGATCGATCTAAAATTTTGTACACGGAAGTAATTCGTCCCTGTGAGTAACACGGGATGGGTGTCGTGCCCATGCGGGGTGACCTTGGCCTTGAAATTGACGACCTTGACCTTTTATTTCGAAAACGGCTGTGCCGATCGGGCTAAAATTTCAGATGTGCGGGCATATTGACCCATCGATCATTTTGACTTTATCGGGGGTGTCCCTGCGGTGTGACCTTGACCTTCAAACTGGTGGCCTTGATATATTCCTCTGTATCTCGACCGATCAATCTCAAATTTTGTACACAGGGGTAATTCGTCCGTGCGATTGACATGGGATGGTATTTCGCTTCTGATATAACCATCTTCTCCCGTGCAACGCCGGGTATACACCCGCTAGTCTCATATAAAAGACCGAATCTGGGTTTATGCATATTATAATGCAGGTGAATCAGATCAGAGCTCTACCAAATATATAGGATGCAAAAAATCTAATAATCGAAAGCGAAAGAAACGGTTTGACCAGGATTGTAAGAAACTGAAACATAGGGTGCTCGATGCAGTTAAATAACTTGAACAACTCCCATATGATAGAAAAATTGCGGCCATATTTTTTACAGTTAAACAAAAGTTACAAAAATTACAAAATACAAACAAACGCGCTTCAATAACAAGAGGCCCCAGAGAGGGGAGGGGGAGGGGGTGTTGAGGGCGCTCACCTGACAAGGTAGAATAAATATCAACCCAGGGAATTGATATCAACAAGTTGCATCTGCCCCTCTTAAGAAAAGCTTATACCAAATATTCAAAGATTCTGACCAGTGGATCTAAAAAGAAATCTCACCCCCCCCCCCCCCTAAGGATGCTGCACACCAAATATCAAAACATTCCGACTGCTGGATCTGAAGAAGATTTTTTAAGAAAATTCCTCATTTTGAACTAGAAGATTTTTTAAGACAATTCCTCATTTTGAACTAAGTTACAATTCGAGCTTCCACAGTGAGCCCAAATATAGACCTAGGGACATGGCTTGAACAAACTGAAATCTCACCCCACTAAGGATGCTGCATACCAAAAATCAAAACATTCCGACTGCTGGATCTGAAGAAGAAGATGTTTAAAGAAAATTCCTCATTTTGAACTAAGTTATAATTCGGGCTCCCACAGTGAGCCCAAATATGAACCCAGGGACTTGGCTTGAACAAACTGAATCTGACCACCTAAGCATGCTGTATACCCAATATCAAAAGATTCTGCCTGCTGGAACTTGAGAAGAAGATTTTTAAAGAAATTTGCCTGAAATGCATTAAGTTCAAAGTCGGGCTCCCATACTGAGCCCAAATATGAACACAGGGAGCCGATTTGAACAAATTTGAATCAGATCAACCCCACAATGTTGCATACCAAATATCAAAAGATTCTGCCTGCTGGATCTGGAGACGAGTTTTTAAGAAATTTGCCTGAAATGCACCAGGGGGGGGGGGGGGGGGGGGGGCGATTTGAACAAACTTGAATTAGATCCACCCCGTAATGTTGTATACCAAATATCAAATGATTCTGCCCACTTGTGCTGGAGAAGAATATTTTTTAGTAATTTCTCCAATATACGTAGGGTGCTATCGGAGTTATGCCCCCAAGTTTCGAGCAAATCGACCTAGCGGTTTCAGAGGAAAAGTCGTTTGAAAAATGTTCACGACGCCGGACGGACGACAGACGGCGGACGGCAAGTGATAAGTTTAGCTCCCTTCGGTGAGCTAAAACCTGTCGACTAAACTAGCTGGATTACAACACTCGAACCCCTAGGAATACTGGCGCCTGCTGAATACTCTACGGTCAAAACCCCTGCTCAAGAACTACTTACAGTTAAAACTTATAGTCCTGTCACGAACTGTGCGCTTATCTAGGCTTAATTGGGCGTAGGAATTGTGCGCAATTGCCATATCTAGTGGCATCTAAATCACGGCAGGTCCTCCTGGTTACTCACAGCAAACACAGGCAATGTTTCTGCCAATGGACCTCCGGGTTGGATGAAACATTGCTTGTGCACAGACCACGTGTACAAAATTTGATAGCCTTACTATGGTCATAACGCGTAGATTAACGCGCAGATCGACGTGCTATTTGTGCGCATTTCCTGACAGGACTTCTAGTTTTAACTGTAAATATGTCTGTATACCGACAGGGTAATGCTGTCTTCCTGCCTTCCCCTAGCACAAAACTTCCATGACCTTCGACGACCTGCTGTTGAAGAAACAGAATCGATGTGAATCTACATTCGAGGACGTCACAGCAACGTTTACGTGCTATTTGTGCGTATTTCATGACAAGGCTTCTAGTTTTAACTGCAGAACCAGATGAAATGATTGATGTCTTCCAGACCTTGCTCTGTAAACAAGAAGCTCCATATGTCAGCTGCTTAGATACGGATAACTCTCGAAATATGGAATAATTTCAATCGAATATCACCGTCGAGAAATCTTAAAAATGAAAAACGTAATAAAAATACAGAGCCAAATAATAAAGCCAATGAATTCCCAAAAGTAGTTGTAGCTTTAGTAATTGATGAAGTAACCAAGCTCTTCAATCGAGTGCTGAACTCAGCACATTATCTGGAGTAAGTCTGTCTTGTCAACCATTTACGAGAAGGGAGATAAAAAGGGCTCAAATAATTACCGGGCAATTGCTATTAGTAACACTATTGAGAAACTTCTAAACAAAATAATAAATACCAGAATCACTTAGTATCTAACAGACAATGGTACAATTAGCCATAATCAATTCAGCTTTAAAGAGAATCATGGTACTGTTGATATTGTTTATTCCTAAATCAGCTATCAATAATTATCGCTCACTCAAGAAGCCCCTGTACCTTGTCTTCGTAAACTTCAAAGAAGCATTCGACTCAGTGGATTGAGAGCAGTAAGAAAAGGCCATTGGGCAAACTGATTTAACACTGAAATTCCCGTAGACATTTTTACGCCAGAGTGCCATCAGCCGATGGCACTCTGGCGTAAAAATGTCTGCGGGAATTTCCAGTGTGAAATCAGCTCGCCCATTTACTTCCAGACCTGGATTTTCTCTGCCGAACAAATGTCTATGTTAATTTCAGGGTTAAATCAGTTCGCCCAATGGCCTTCGCCTCTTAACACTGCTTTCCCCATAGATAATCCTGCGGGAACTCTGACGAATTGTACTCTGGCGAACAACAATCACCCATTACAGAATGGGTAATGGAATTGTGTCACTACCTGAGACGTTTGTTTTTAGAAAAAAAACTTGTGATGTGTTTGCAAAACTTTTTTGAGAATATGTTGGTCCTGAAGAGGACCGTCACGGAGGCATTTTTTGAAGATACTCATTTTATGATACCAACACTTTTAAAACGATATGTAGAGATAAGAAGAATTAGGATAAATCAGATTGTCCCTTTATCCCGATAGATTCTGTCTTTTGGTTGGACAAATAGCCATGTCAAAGGGTGCGCCCAACATCCAAGGTATATGAGGGCGTGCAACATCCAGGGTATAAGCGCACGCGAAACATCGGGGTATATGGTTTCAATGAAAGCTTTTCGCTTGCCTCGTTATAAAACTCGAACCAAAAATCCGAAAATAGTTATAAATATCATCAGATTTCCGACAATACAATCATAAAAATAAAATAAGAGCAAATAATTCGTCCCCTGAGTACTAATGTGTTCTATGTGCCAGTAGGCACATAGAATACATTGGAACTCAGGGTACGATATGTCAACAAAATACTGTTTACTCGTTTCCTTAACGACCCAAGGGATGTAACTCTATCTGTTGTCTTCTGCGATTATAAAAACAAAATAATTATCTCAAATTTGGTCCACGTGATTGTGGAGCTGAGAAATATGTCCACAAATTTATTTCTACTGTGCTTGTATTGTATTTCGAAAGGGATAAAAACGTTATCTCCGCCAACATATATGGTATATGGAGATTTAATACCTGGATGTCTCATTTACACACCTCGCATGCGGCTCGGTTTTAAAACCCGACATCCAGGTATTAAATCTCCATGTACCAAACATGCTGGCGGAGATAACTTATATTAACTTGTATCCTAAATGTATGTCAGAGTAAAAAATTCAATAACTTATACTTGGATTTTTAGGAATCCTCATAGAATTCACTGAAGTTCGGGTATAGGTAACTGAATTTAACCTCCCACATTTTATATTTTCTTTCAGTTGCCAATTAAGATCAGGGTACAGATCAGCCTTTTTACCCGGTATCTCTCTAGATCATTATCACGGGCTGCTAAGAATCGTCTTAGTCCTGCACTTCGTTCCATTTTGTCAATAATTGGCTGGCTCAACTGACGAGTATACTTTAGAGGACCGGTACAATCTTCTGATAATTGTCTTCGCCGCATCTTTTCTTTCTCTATTCTTTTATGTTCTTCTTCCAATCGCTTATTCCATTCGTTATCAGATATTTCCTCGGTCCTCCACTTTCTTTCTGTAAACTTCTTGATCTAGAGAGAACTTTACATTGATATGTCATGGAAGAAGAAATGATGAGTGCATGACGAAAGAGATCAAATGGTGTTGTGCAGGGACAGTGTGCGACAAGCCCCTTTCAGCCCTCGTTAACGGATTGAAAGAATTTATAGCAAGATATCCGGGCGCGACAAAGTTGGAGAAGGGAGGATACTCAACAGATGACAGGAATCATGGAGTTCTTGGTTGTTAGGATGTTTCGTGGGGTTCTTTGGTGTTCTTTGGTGTAATCCCTCGGATGAGGACCAGTATGAGAGGGGGGCCCTCTCGACAAAGGTGTTATCTCTCCCCGATGGTGATGTGTCTGGTGTTTTCAGGCAAGTATAGTCTGCCACATATAATGTAATCTGGTTATGATGAGCACATGAAATGTTCACTGCTTTTTAACCCTTTACCTAACATGAAAAGCAGACGACACTTGCCAAAAAAATGATTGAATTACTAATTTTTTTCATTTTTTGTCTCAGAAACATAGGTTATGACCCCTCATTGGAACGAGCTCGACGAGCTCGTTCCAATGAGGGGTCATAACGTATGTTTTTGAGACAAAAAATGAAAAAATAATAAAAAATAATTGGCGATTTTTGAGAATAGCGCTGGTCGGTTTTGGCCGTTACGTTGGGTAAAGGGTTAAACCGAACAAAAACTGTCATTCAGATCAAAATCGCCCCAAAGAACACTTACGTGCTGTTTGATTATAAGGCGGAAAAACATCAATCCTTTACAACGTTCACAATCACGTCGTTGCAGTAAGTATAAGCCTGTCAACTCAAGCTGGTTTATTTGATCAACATGGATTTTTCCCAAATTAGAGAGCTAACAGATAAAGAAGCAGAAAGATTTTTTTAAGAAAGAAGACAGAGGACAAACGAAGTTTTCTTGTCAGCTCTCTACCAGTGGTGTAGTTCGCC
Organism: Pictodentalium vernedei; assembly: GCA_031216915.1. Lineage (NCBI taxonomy): Eukaryota > Metazoa > Mollusca > Scaphopoda > Dentaliida > Dentaliidae > Pictodentalium > Pictodentalium vernedei. Next base: position 853,520,137 of record CM062297.1, read on the forward strand.
CCTGCCATAGAATGAATACAAAGAAATGAAGGAAAAGTTTCCGGAACTAGGAGCGGCGAGACGGCTGTTTGGAGAGATCCAGTTCCATAACAGACCAAAGCACCCATGCGAATACTCAACGGCCATTTATAAAGCGATCATGTTTAGCAGAAGAGAAGAAGATTGGGAAAAAGAATTCTTCAGCGATGAAGAGATGAGACCGCCTCAATGCCACTCCTTGGCAGAGTGAACTTCACCACCAAATTGGCTTCGCGCAGGTCCTTTTTATGGCTACACATTTTTAAAAGAAGTCCCTTTTTTCACATGAATCCCTTCCAATTCCATTGAAATCTGCGTTTCATGTTGGGTAGACGAATGAGTGGTGTTTTTTTGATCTGTTCCGTTTTCTTCTCTTCAAAAACCTCAGTTTGTGTATCAGTAGTAATAAAACGTTTACGTGGTTTTGGTCCAGGTTTTTGCCGTTGTAGAATTTGTATTGAATTCTCTTCTATCATCTTGAATTTTACCGGTACTATTAGTTTCTCTGCTGATAGGACTACTTGGGTGTGACAAGATTTCATTTCTTGTATAGCTTTTAAAATATCCTTCAGTAAACCTTCATTATGATTTTTGGAAGTAATGGTTGATGCCGATTCTCTCGCTATTGACTTTTCTTTCCCATCTTCTGGTGATAGTATTGCAGGATCAATGCCTATTAAATCGTCAAAGTCTGATAAAACATTGAACTCTACCATATTTTCTTGACTGAATAAATACAATCATCAAATGTTATTGTGACTTGGTATTGAAAGGCAAAGCAAGCTGTCATTCGTATCAAAATCTCTCCAAAGAACGCCGACTTGCTGGTTTGATTATAAGGCGGTAGACAATCAACCATTCACGACGTTTGCTGTCACGTCGTTGGAGTAAGTATAAAACTGTCAACTCGTGCTCTTTTATTACTTGATACTGAACCAACCATGAGGATACAGCTATTCATAAAGATGAAGATATCGAAGGGAAGAAATGGAATTGGAAGAGGTGGAATGAAGCGGGAATCGACCATTACTATTCCAAGAAATAATTTACGACGACTTGCAAGAAGAGCTGGAGTCGAGAGAATTTCATCATTAGTATTTGACGAAATTCAACAAGATTTAAAACAATTTCTACGGAATGTCATCAGGGATACTATTTTGCAACCACCTGTTGTTACAGCTCACCACTTTTGTTACATCACTTGCCCACTTTTGTTACAGCTCACCACTTTTGTTACAAAGTTAACCACTTTTGTTACAAAAGAATGGTCTATTGACAAATTAAAGACAACACATGATGAAAATATGCAGTATTTTAATGGCGCTAATTACACATATCTGTCACTAATATTTTTGATGGAAAAATGTTCTCTCGACAAGTAATGGGCTGGGACGATCCATGATGAAACAATGCCGGCAATTACTGAGGAAAAAAGTGTAACTTGTGATCTCCTGAACACAATAGCAGTGTCCGATGTCAGTAGCGAGTGTATCCACCACGTGCCAAGTTGACAGCCAGAACCCTCCTCCTAATGCTACCAGTGAGCCTTCTGACACGGTCCAGAGGCAACTGCTGCCACTCTTCATGCAATGCCGCTTCCAAATCGGTCAAATTCTGTACAGGCGGATCCCTTGCTTGCACACAACGTCCAATAAAGTTCCAGATGTGTTCTAAGGGATTCAAATCGGGACTGATTGCAGGGTAGTATTGTAATAGCGTTGTCTTGAAGGAATGCTATCACAGCGTGGGAAAAGATGTGGTCTTCCATTGTCGTCCATGTATACAAGGCGTGTAGCCAACGGGTGGTTGTCAAAATGAAGCACTACAACCGGATTGAGAATGTTTCGGATGTACTGATAACCACTGAGATTCCCACGATTAGTCACCATTTCAGGTTTGCAATCACGAGAGAGGCATCCCCAGATCATTACTGATTCTCCACCATACGGGACTGTAGTTCTGATGTTCCTGGGCACGTAAGCAGTATTTCTATGCCTCCACACTCTAATGCGACCATCTGTGACGTGAAGCAGAAACCTACTCTCGTCTGACCTATGGACTCTCCTCTATGTCCTGAGATTCCAATGTTGTCTTGCCATTCACCACTCCAAACATCATCTTTGATGCTGATCGGACCCTTCTGGACCTCTTTCCCGCTGTTTTGAGATAGTTTCAAACAGTTCTGTTGCACAAACGCCTGTTGGGGAGCCAAAGGCGTTTTTTCAAAACCCCACTTGAAGCAAAAGGTTCACGCCTAACGAGGCGTGCCAGACTCCGATCTTCCCGAGGAGAGGTCTTTTGAGGTTGTCCAGGCCCTGATCGATCCTTGACATCATTGGTTTGTTGAGGTTTTCGGACAAGTCTGCTGATGACAGAATGACTATAGCCAACTTGCCTTCCAATTGCTTTGAATGACATGCATGTTGCATGCATGCGAACGATTTACAATCTTAGTGCCCCTGACAGTCTCCTCGTTGCCATGTCAACATTTAAGGATAAAAGAAGTGACATATTTTCTTGTTTTATACCCAGATATTGCATGTGGATGATAATGTTTCTTGTGACATTCGTGGGAAGCATGCTTCACGTGGAAGAGGGATGTGTTTGGGTTACGCTCTCAACCAGAAACTGTACTGCCAGACATAGCAATCATTAAAACATAATAATCAGTAACAGCAACTTCACTGTCATGAAAATTTCAGGGGGTGCTTACTTAAGTTCCAGGTGTATAGTAACCTGCCACCTTGCGACGTCTCTTTGTCATGGTGATAATTAGTGTATCGTGCGCATGCGCACATGTATATCTGAAATGTCGCATGCCTATCGGTGTCAATTTTAGGAGATTCTAGCTCCTTAAGCTTTGAACATTCATAGTATGTGATGTTGACTTCTTGCCCTTTTAGAAAGTTCTCATGCAGGTTCTCATCTGACGTCGGTCACGTGACCGGAAGGGATGGGTGAGGTTACCATGGTGGCCGCGTGTGTGGCCATCTTGTGGCATCATTCCTATGGTGGCACCTGGTCCCACTGCGCAAGAACAGCACTTGTTTCTAAGGTGACACACTTCCGCCAGCCATTTTGACTAGGATTGCCACCATCTTGGTTGTTAAGGGTAGCACGGGGTTGCTATGGAGCCCAGTGGCCACCTGGTTGGACTGGAACGTTTTTTTTTTTGTTTTTTTTTTTTTTGGGGGGGGGGGAGGTGTCTTCGATTCAGTGGGTGCATTGAATCACCTCAAACAACCCAAACAACGGTTCAAACCTACCCCAACGGACCTTTTATTGGACCGAATCAACACCGAAACTTACCCAATCGGACCCACACGAATACCAAATGCCTATGGGGAGAAGCCTCAGTGAAGCCCTAACTCATAGCTCTCACGGCCTCCTCTGCCCTCTTACCCCCACCTCATGGCCTTCCCTGACTCATAAACCTAACTTCATGGCCTCATCTTGCACTCTAGTGAACATCTACCTATAAGGATAAGGCGCCTATGATGTGAGGCCTCAGCCCTTGTTTAAGTTCGCACGGTGGCTCGGTAGGTAGAGGTGCAGGTTGCAAGTCGAGAGGCCCTTGGTTCGAATCCCACCTTCGGCAAGTGCGCTGTGTCTTTGGGTAAGACACTTCACTCCCTTTGCACACGTGGGGGCACGGTGGCGTGTTGTACTAAGGCGTACTGCACATCGATGATGGACTCGTATTCAACCAATGCTAACCCTGCTTGTTTGGAGTTGGTATGTTGTGGAGCTGACAGTTTCTCGCCACAGATCGGTGGTTCTCAGGCTCCCTCCACCCATAAAACTGCCATGGACATGATTAGCCATTGTGCAGAAATATGTGATCTTAAACACCAATAAATAAATAAATAAATAAATAAATAAATAAATAAATAAATAAATAAATAAATAAATAAATAGTGACCATTAGTGATCGCCTGTGGTGATCACTAGTGATTATCACCCCATACGAGGATAAGATGGGTGTGAAGAGAATGGGGCTTCTGGAAGGAGAGGGGTCGAATGTGTCACCCTTGGCCGGGGTGCAGGGTCATTTGCAAGGATCCCCAGGACAGGTCCCCGTGAATTACGGGGGAAGCTAGCGATAGGGTCACTCGGAAGGGTCACTGGGTCACACATGGATGGGATGGTGGGTCATGTGAGGAGGTTTTCTGGTCGAAGTTTCTCCGCTGGGTTTGCGTCGCAGGGGACCTGTCGCTCATGGTCGGGATGCAGGAGTTGGGTCCCAGAGCAGGACTTCCTTGGAAGGGGTGATGAGGCGTTGTTTCAAATGTGGGAGGCAAGGGCTTCTGGAAGAATGGTGACTGTGTCGCTCTCGCTCGTCCCGTTGGATCACCTCACTAGTAATCGCCTCACCTCACACCCCTTTATCCTCATCTCTCAAGTGAGCACTAATGATTGCCAGTAGTTATAACTATTGATCGCCTGTGGTGATCACTAGTGATCATTCTCCCCATAGGGAGGATAAGAGGGGTGTGAGATGCGGCCTCTGTTATGAGGTAGTGGTAGTAGAAGCAGCGAGTGGCCCCGGGTGATATATCGTTTCTGGGGTCTTCATCAAACGTTGCTAAGTCATCCTCATGTATGCGTAAAGATAAGGTAACTGTCGTCAAAGAATTAAAAAAATAAGGTTTGAACGGTTTATATCACATTGACACTTTGATATTAAGTTGTAACTACTTTGTCAATCGACACTCAAAAGCAAAAGTTCATCATGTTATGAAAACCACATCACTACAAAGGGAAAAGAACAGAAAACCCAGGGACCGACCTGGGCATGCCCCAGTGCGCATTTGGTTCTGAAACATCAGGACCTGGCTCTTAAATCTCAGAAATAGGCTTCTCGGTTGGCGCGTAACTTCTCAGATCATATTTTGATATTCTTTCGATGGATAATCGAGAGAGACACTCTTACATGTATTATATATATGATTATCATTTATCATTGTTGTAGAGTGCTTAAGTTAATACTTCAAGTCTTAATTACCAAGCATTATTCTTCACTGTGGTTTCTGATCAAGTCTTGGCTGCCTAAATAGGCAGCCAAGACTTGATCAGAAACCACAGTGAAGATTAATGTTTGCTATAGAGTACTAAATGAAAATGATGAGAGCTATTACATACTTGCAGTGTGTGTTACAAACAGCAGTGTGACTCCGTAAATTGACATCTGGCGCATGAATTGAAAAAATAGGCTCCGAGGCTAGAGCGTATTTTAAATAGTCCTGATCGGTCCCTGAAAACCATTTGTGAACTGGTGCAAAAATGTAAAAAACGTAATATGTTAAATTACTTCAGGAAAGGAAAACCCATTTGAGAGGTGTTTAAAAAATGTAAATGTTTTATTCCAAAATACAAATCACCTGATAATGACACAATGCCAAAAATTCAGTATGTATTGTTTGACTCTGAAACCACTCAAGGCTCAGGAGTTCACATTCCAAATCTCTGTATTGCTCATCGGCCTTGCACAGATTGTATCCGTAAGCCCATAGATCAAAAATGTACTTCATGTGATCCATTTGGACAAAGAAAAACAATATTTAAAGGGTTGTCTACGTTGGCAGATATTTGTAGATGGCTTTTCAGTAAAGAACATAATGGGACTACAGCTATTGCTCATAAATTAAGAGGACTTGATGGACAATTTGTATTAAGACATCTTGTTGAAAATGATATCGCATCTCCAGAAATTATTATGAATGGAAACAAAATTATTCTACTTCAAGCTTATGGTGTGAGATTAATTGTTTTTTTAAGTTTTCATTTAATGAGATTGGCACAATTCCCTAAAACATTTGGTTTGATTGAATTAGCAATAGGTTATACCCCTCATTTGGCAAGTACACAAATTTATCAAAATTATTTTGGTGATTATTTAGATGCCGAATTTTACATGTGAAACGATCCAGCCGTGGTTGGGTCGGCAAATAAGTCTCGGCTTGGTTCAGTAGTTGGGGACCGATGATAAAGGCCGTGGAAGAGTTAAATGATAACACTCGGAGACAGGCAATTCAAACATCACTAGTTCCACGGATTTCCTTTTTCGTAGCGATAATTACGTGAAGAATGTATCGCTTGATTGCGCCTTCATGTAAAAATATCGTTTTTGTATAATAAGACTTGGGATTTTGTGAAGGCAGCTGAAGGTAATCATTTAGTGATATTTATTTGGAAAAATATAATTTTTTCGATGTAGCTTGCAAGTCGGGATTGGGAAGGATCATGGAATTTCCTCTTTCGGCGGATCCGGTGAGTCTGTAGGCGAATTCATTATGTTTGTATTGACTTTTTGAATATTCTGTGCATGAGAATGGTGCGACCCGACTGAGATTTTCTTACAGGGGACGCACACTTCTCAGCCAGTAGCAGACAGAACAGGGTGGGCCGAGGGTAGAGTAGTTCAGACCTCCCCCCCCCCCCTTAGGTAGGCAATCATTGGCAACATTATAGTAAAATTAGTAGAGATCATGTCAGCCCTGGGTCGTATTTAGTACATTATGGACGGATTACTTTAGTGGGGGACACACTTTGGTTGAGGGTTGGAGGAGACCTTTGCCCCTCCCCACCCGTGAAGTACAGGGGGAGTTGTTAACTTTTATATGCGTTTCAGGTTGAACATGGTTAGGATTGGGATCCGATTTATGTAGGCCAGCTCGCCTCCGTAGAGGTCTGCACTGGATAAAATAGTTATTGATTGTGTCGCGATAATCGTGGTATTTGGTAGTGGTACTCCCTTGCGTTCGTAATTTCGAACAGAATTTGAGCGCGGAGTTTTGGTAGCGGAACTCATTTGAGTGAGTAGAACCGAAACTATTTGTAGCTCCCCTTCTCCCGACTGGGATAGGGTAAGGGTAGTAGCCTATTTATTATTTAGCGCATTGGTTGAGCGTTGGCGACTGGTATTGGGCGGAAGGTATCTCGTTAACTATAATGTGGAGGAGTGCTTGTTTAAACAGGTAAGCAAGCCCTGCTCGTTTTGGTAACCCTCCTTAAGGTTGTTGGTAAAGAAGTTTTCTTGAATGGCCTTTTAAATAATTGTTAATGATGCAAGATCCCCCCACTTGAGTAAGGAGAAGACTAATGTACTGGAAAGAGTTGAAAATGATTTGTTTATAATTAATTAAATATTATATCATCTATTCTCTTGCTGTTTGGTCGTTGGAAACACCCCATGGAATGAGAACCCGCTTCTTAACCCCCGGTTTTTTCAAAACTGCGGACCTCTATGGGAGGGACCCTCTTGATGTTTTTATCGGGGGTGGTGCAAGGGCATTTCTCTGAGGAGGACTATTGGAGGCGCTGGCTTCGATTAGAACCACACCAGGCGTTAGTTGCGGTGTAAATCGAGAGGGGCGGGGCTCAGGTTTGATACACATGCATGATTCTATGTCTCCATCGGATAGGGAAGAACTCATCAAATGGCATCATCAAACACTTTCCACCGATGTTATTTTTATTTTTCGAAAAGAAATGGAAATGTACTGTGGATCAAATGTAGATATTTTATAAAGAGGTTGTGGGAAATTTAGACAGAAATTATTAGATGATAAAATAGAACCCTTCAGCTGACGTCTGTAATAAGGTTTTGAGAAAACATCAACGCCATCATTTCAGACATAGGTTATCCATCTGCAGTCAAGTGCTCTTTAAAGGCTATCAGCTTTTTACTGTTACTTGCACAAGAAGAACACATACACATACAACAAGCACTGAATGGTGGGCAGGCTAAAATAGGAGATTATTTAAGAATTGAATGCAATTTGTTTGCGTTCAATTCTTATAATTACATTCCGTAACTGTTTAAACTACTTTTTACCAAACAACAAAGCAGAAAGACGAAATAAAACATGTATGAACGAACGAGGCGAAAAACCACCCTCACACAAAAGACAAAGCGCACAACTCTGATTTTTAATTTTCACAACTTTAGAAATGGAAACGGGTATTTTAGTAACGGGCTTTATGCCACAGTTGGGAAATGTCACCAAAGAAACAGCAGTGGAGTTGATCACTGCGAGAGGCGCTAAAAGTTAAAAACCCGCCCAAACACCACCCGAATTACATTCTGTTAACTGCGCTCTAAATGCGGGTCAAAGTTCGAACAAATGTATTCATTGGAAAATGAATTACATTTGGTCATGACGTTTTCATCCAGCTGACCAATGGGAATGGAGTATTTGGACTCAAAACGTATAACTACATTAACAATGTAATTATTATGTATATGGATTCCACAAAGACACAAACACCATTTATAAATAAATACATACAGACACAGGGTTGCCTAGAACATCTGAAGTCATTTGGGTACACCTTGAAAGGGATATGGGAACATGAATATGGCACTTTATGCAAAACAGATTCAGAATTAAAAAGAGAACTCAATTCATATTTTCCAAGCATGGATCCAATAAAACCGTGGGAAACTTTATTTGGAGGGAGAACAAATGCCATTAAATTATACCATAAAATAGATCAAAGCTCAAACACTGAAATAAAGTACATAGATATTTGCTCACTTAATCCGTATGTTAATAAACACAGAGAATATCCAGTAGGTCATCCAAAAATACTGACAATAGAAAACACAGATACACATAATTTAAGACTCTAAGGGGGACCCATTAAATGAAAAAAATTTCTACCACAAAATCTTCACATGCCAGTTTTCACAATTCACTGTAACAAGAAAATGGTTTTCACACTTTGCAATACATGTGCAGAACAAGACAATGATCACTGTGAACACACACCAGAACAACACAGTCTTGTAGATACATGGACAACTTTCGAACTTTTCAAAGCAATGGGTATGAGGTACAAAATGCTTCGACACTTCTCAGATTTTGCACTGGGAAGAATGGTCTACAGACATTTACAAAGATAATGTGAATAAATATTTAATGAAAGTGTAATTGACACTGTAGCTCAACTTGACAAACTTGAACTTGGTAAGTTATAAATGAAATGGCAAAATTGAAGATCATTGGTACCAATGTTATTTTTTTTTTTGCCAGTGGCAACATTTTTTGTCAGAAACCCGAAGAGCTCCCGATAGCTCCCATCTAGAGGCCTCCCCAAACAAGCATGCCAGGTTTCAAAGCAATCTGATCATAAATGTGCCCTGTAGGGTGTACAAAAGGGAAATATTGTGGTCTGACTAAACTAAGTTCTATGAACGTTGGCCGCGGCAACATTTTTTGACGAAAACTGAAGGCAATCGATAGCTCCCATCTAGAGGTCTCCCCAAACAAGCATACCAGGTTTCAAAGCAATCAAATCATAAATGTGCCCTCTAGGGTGTGCCAAAGGGAAATATTGTGGTCTGACCAAACCGAGTTCTAAAAACGTTGGCCGCGGCAACATTTTTTGACGGAAATTGAAGAAAATCGATAGCTCCCATTAAGAGGTCACCCTAAATAAGGCTACCAGATTTCAAAGCAATCAAATCATAAATGTGCCCTGTAGGGTGTGCCAAAGGGAAATATTGTGGTTTGACTAAACTAAGTTCTAAGAACGTTGGCCGCGGCAACATTTTTTGACGGAAATTGAAGAAAATCGATAGCTCCTATTTAGAGGTCACCCCAAACAAGCATACCAAGTTTCAAAGTAATCTGATCATAAATGCGACCTGTGAGGTATGCCAAAGGAAATTGTGGACGTACGTACTAACGTAGGTACGTACGTACGCCGACGGACGAGAAGTGATGGCAATAGCTCAGCTTGACTTTGTCAAGTTGAGCTAAAAATGAAACAAGAATCCATCCAAATATTTTGACTTGATACAGGAGCTGAATACACAGAACGACACATGCGTGTGAATGGGTTAATCGATATGGCACAAGTGCCAGCACAGAAGGATAGTGGGGAGGCCGCGAATGTGTTGATATTCTTTTCGTACTTCAAATGGTATTACTCGTAAAATAGATGCTTCAGTATAGAGCTGTAGGTTTTTAAATTTCTTGTTCGGTTTCGGTTTTGGTTTTTCAGGTGGAGAAAAACCTCGGTTCGGTTCGGTTTTCGGTTTGTTCATGAGGCCAAGTAAAATTCAATAAAACTCATTCTTATGTCCAGAGTCATAACTGAATGGTAGTGAAATTGAGTGAAACTCAATGAATGCCCGAAATAAGCTATAATACATGAAGAATCAGGAAGGCCAATATAATAATTACCTAAATATACAGAACCTTTATTGTGCTTGGCCATTTTTCGAGGTTTGACACCTACACGCAACTCGAGGAAAGCTGCAAACACAACTAAACTGAAATGTCGGAAATTCACAGAATGTAGCCTTCCCAGAGTAGTGAGAGTACCCAGACACTGCCATAGGCAGTATCTGGGTACTCTCACAACTCTGGGATGGCTACATTCTGTGAATTTCGGCAGCAAGAGCTGGCAAGAGAGTATTTAATAAAAAACGAAAAACCTTAGATTACAGGATGTCGATGGTTTCGGTTTCGGGTTTTTAAAAAAACTAAAAACCTCGGTTCGGTTTCGGTTAACCTACAGCTCTACTTCAGTATCACCTAAAATATATAATCTGCAATGTCGGAATAAATAAAAAGTTGATTGAAATCAGTATTTAAATCTACATTATATTTAAATGCATCTCTTCCTGTGTTAGGAAAAATTACAGAACAAATATTTTCACATCCCAGTTTTTGTAATGAGAAAAACACTCATTCCATATCCTCTATGTATCAAGACGGAATCAGCATTATAATAAAAAAAATAGTGACTGAGCTTGAAGGTAACAATGTGGTTTGTCTCCCCTCAGGACCATTATCTCCCGAGGCGCTGATAGTCCCTCGGTGAGACAATCCACATTGTTACCCTCAACCTCAGTCATTATTTTTGTATTGTTATTCAAACTTTTTTATTTTCTTTTCACCTGGAACTTAAGCACCCACTACTTTTCTTAGCCAGGGGATGTGCGAAGGGTGCTAACGCATTTTCCCACAAAACTGGAGTTCTCTTGAGGGGACTATCTCCCATTTGTGATTCCAAATATTGATAAAACGGGGAACACCTACTTGTGGTTTAGCCATTAGCCATAGAGAATACGATGTCTCGGGGCAAGTTATTTTAAAACATAAATGTTCCCTTTTATATGTAGTTTCTGTGGAATGCCAAGGCACAACTCTAACACTCTTTTTATAACCTCGCTTATAAAAAAAATATCAAAAAAAGGTGCTAAGCGTGTCATAGAAACTAGTTGCGCTGTCCTGGTGTTACATTCGCTATACGTTACACCGAGCTTATCGTTGTTTAAGTCTCCCAGAATTAACAGAAATACTTATACAGGTATAACATATATCTGGAAAATAAACTTTAGTGATCTACTCTGTGTGCAAAAGTGCTTATATTTTGGTTCCTAAGTATCCCTATACCAGTTGCTACAACAAAGCTTTGAAAAGCTGTTTTCAAAATTGTATCCGTTGGACCATGGTCGCCCTGGCGAAGTCGGTGATCGCAAATCGCCACTCAATACACCTCCGCAACAAAATTCCTGGCTGCAATCCTATTTCAGTTAGGTGAGATACAAGAAAACAAACAAATATCTGAAAATGATTGATATATTTGTCATTACATACTTGACTGATAAAGTAAAATCACCAGGTGTGCTCTCAGATTCTCTTATAATGAATGCTCCATCAGACTGAGCAAGCCCTCCTTCTACTTTCATCAATAAATCTTCGGCACCCTGCCTTGACATTTTGCCCATAAACCATCTGCAAAGACAGAAAATAGCATAACAGAAAAAAAACATCACAGCAAGACCCAACTAAATGGATATCTCTAGATTGAATAACCCATGTTAATTGAATACAGCTTCCAATACAAAACCATTTACAGCACACTCTTGATTGCTGAACAGAAGATCTTGTGCTCTATCAAAGATTTACTATAAACAATATTTTTTGAATATGCAAATGATACATCAAGAAGAAAAATATACATTGTGAATAAATATAATACCATATCAGAAGTGTTGTCAATGTTACATTTTCGACTTGTTTGAGAATCAGGATTCGACATCAATCTAACAGCTCAAAAGCTTATTTAAGGGGTCATCCAACAAAACTTTTGACATTTTTTTTGAAAATCTCAACAAGATAAGATAAGATAAGACACTTATTGTCATAACATCAACAAAGATGAATGAAAAAAAAAAAGTAAAAATAAAAAAAAAAAAAAAAAAAAAAATAGGTGTGCCAAAATACAGTTTGAGAGAGAAACGAAACGAGACGTACATCACAAAAAAAAAAAAATGAAGAATAACAGGCGCATATTCCGAGCAATGAGATACTTCTAAGTTATTATATAATCCCTATTAACTGGTAAAGTGCTAAATTATTTTTGGCCACCAAAATTTGTTCATATGACTTGGCCTTGTTACAATTTATTGGAGAGTGCCCACAGGCACTCTCCTATAAATTGTAACAGGCAAATTTTATTAGTCTAAATAATATCATTACAAAGATAATATGAAGCACAACCACTGACTTTGAAGACTTCAAGTTGCAGTATCTGCACTTCAGAATAAAGCCCAAATATGGGCTTCCAGCACTCTACCAGTTAACAAATAGGACGGGTAGTGTCTAGGATTATATATAATTTCATCAACAAACTCTAAAATTACCCCCCCCCCCCCGCCCCCCTAGCGGGCTACTTGATGTATTTTAAGGTGACGGACTGCAAACTAATTTGTTTTTTTCATCCAGTTATACTTTCGTGTAATACATGGAATATCTTGTTATTTCTGAAATTCCAGTTCCTATTAATTTTCGAAGGCCATATTAAAATCGGGTTCTACCGGGAGTTAGGACTTTCTAGAATACTTTTCAGAATTTGTCTAACATTATTTTTTACCTTTTGCTTTCTACTTTTACCTCGGTTTCTTTTCTTTTCGGGTTGTATTACACATCCGTTCTGTCAGAATTTAGCTTACGAGAACTTTTATCGCCACATTTCATTTCTTTCGTCGTCTGTGTGTCTTTTTTTCTTTTTGTGTCTGTACCCCGAAGAAGGCCTTCATCAGACCGGAAGCTAGGTGAAAATTGTTTTATCCTGTGCTGTTTGAGCTTTATTTCGACGGATACATATATATATATATATATATATATATATATATATATATATATATATATATATATATATATATATATATATATATATATTCTAGCACCGCGCCACAGGATTGAAAACTGAAAGGTTTTTCGGAAGGTGGCCTGGACTGGAGTCGATCCTGAGTCTACGGTACCCAATCGTCTGGCCATAAATGCTCTGCCACCATACCAAGTGAGCCAACGGTAGCCCCCCCCCCCCCTCCCCTCCCAAAAAAGCTGCAATTATCTCAGCTAGTATGTTAATTCAAATTTACAATCCGACCGAGACCGATATTCAAGAATTGACAATTATTAAATTGTTGGAATTGTTTTCTGTGTTGCTTTGTAGTCAATATTGTATTGTAAGATTTACCCGTGGATCGTTTGCTTTTGCATCCAATGCAACTGGAACAGATTACTGTTATAATGGTAAATAGTCCCAGGTTTTAAACACATGAATCTCAATTAACCCTTTACCTAACATGAAAAGCAGACGACACTTGTAAAAAAAATTCTTGAACAACTAATTTTTTTCATTTTTTTGTCTCAAAAACATAGGTTATGACCCCTCATTGGAACGAGCTCGACGAGCTCGTTCCAATGAGGGGTCATAGCCTATGTTTTTGAGGCAAAAAATGAAAAAATAATGAAAATTAATTAGCGATTTTTGAGAATAGCGCTGGCCGGTTTTGGCCGTTACGTTGGCTAAAGGGTTAATGGAAGATCCGGGTAAATGTCATATTTTTTTTTTTGGGGGGGGGGGGGGGGGGGCGGTTGCCGTTCGCTCAGTTAGTATGGTGGCAGAGAATTTATGGCTAGGCAGGGGTGCCGTTGACCCTGGGTCGGCTCCCGTCGCGTCCACCTTCCGAAAAACTTTATCAGTTATCAATCCAGTGACGCGGTGCTAGGACTATGCCTGGTGGAAGTCCAGTTTGACAACGGCGATATAAATTAAATTCAAGCAGTTGCATCTTCACGAATCTTCCATTAATTGAGATTCCTGTGTTTAAAAGCAGGAAACCATAGACCATTATATATATATTTTTGGGATTGGATAAACCGTGAGTAACCTGATGGCAGGGAGGGCAGGCTGGCATGCCAGCCATTATAATATATATGCTACTCAAAGTTTGCTAAGCACCAAGTATATCCAACTACCTGTTTTACGTTTTAGTTGAAATATTGTTATGAAAAGTGTATATATTTTATATTTAATTATATCTTTAATGCTTTAAGCACAGAAATTGAGATAGTGTTTGTGTTTGACATTATTTTTTAGCTTTTGAATACGATAACCAGGGAAAATGGATATTATTGGTAAAAGAGGATTTTTTTCAAATTTGCCAAAAAGTTGACGGAGCGAACTGATATGGATTCAATATCGAGTATGAGACCCTTTATTGTTCATTACAGCTTGACTACGCGATCTCATTCTCCCATTCAGGTTTCAGATGGTCCTTTGTGGAATGCTGTTCCATTCTTGGATCAGCATGGCACTAAAGCTCCTGAAAACTTCTTGGTTGGACTGAACGGACTGAAATTGCAAGCTGCAGACATGTTCGATTGGATTGGGGTCAGGGAATCTTGCTGGCCAGTCCATACGCTCAGTCTCCTCCCTCTGTCGGTACTCCTGGTCAGCATGGGCAATATGAGGACGGGCATTATCGCCCATCAGAATGAATCTATCACCCACTGCACCTACATACAATCTGACGTGGACATCCAGGATTTCATCAATATATCGCTGCGAAGTCAATGTACCACGGCCAAGGACACAAAGCTCTGTACGTCCATCCCAGCTGATGCCGCCACAGACCATTATTGACACTCCACATAGCCGTCATGCTCAGCCATGTTGGCTGCATAGAATCGCTCTCCTGGTCTTCCCATATACCCTAGTACGCCTGTCTGTTGTACAGGCAGTACCTTGACTCAATTGTAAAAAGGACAGGTCGTCAATCTTCCCTGGTCCACCCATCGTGATCCATGGTCATTCATATCGTGCCTGGCGGTGGTTCTGGGAAAGCTGAATGCGAATACATGGTCTTCTCGATCGGAGCCCACCTTCGTGCAACCTTGCCCGGATAGTCTGCGTCGAAACATTTAACCCGGATGCATTCTGAAGGTAACTGCGAAATTGGCTTGTTGTGTCAAAGCGGTTCCTACGGGCCTGGATGATGAAAAACCGATCTTCAGCTGCAGATGTTGCCCTGTCTCTGCCACCACCATGTCGTCTGACTGGTGTGCCATACGGCTGAAATCTTGCCCAGACTCTGGTGATCACCGTATGGTGCACACCAAAGGCTTCACCAACCTGACGATGGGTAGCCCCTTGTTCCACCATCCCCGCAGCCCACCACATTTCTGCTTCAGACAAATGTCTTCTTCCATTTGCATTCGCCATATTCAATCATTAAATCAAAAGGGTTTGTGTTGAAATGAAGACTGTATACCCTACACATCTCATGTACATGTAGACAGAACACGAAAACATCACGGATGCAAGGGGTACATGCTTTCCACATGCCGGTTCCACTGACAAACAGCGAGAAAAACTTATAATAGCCCATGTAACAAAAGTATTTCCCCTCCATTTTTGCGTTGCCTTGGGCACTCGGAAGGATGCGAAATTTGGGGGGCCCGCACAGAAAAACAGTGATTAGCAAGATACCTACTGTTTATTTTGGGAATACCGAGTTAATTGATTCTTTCTCTTACAAGATTTCAGACAAATTGATAATAGATTGTGAATCCAACAATGTCAAAACCCCTTTTGGGAGTCTTATGGCACAAACGTGGCGCATATTTTGGGGAACCCGCAGAGCACCACCATGCTTCCCAAGGCACCGTCTATAAATCTGGGGAATACCAAGCGAGTTGCCCCTTTTGCTAACAAACAGTCAGAAAAACTGATAATAGGCCATATAACAAAAACATTTCCCTCCCTTTTTTGGGTTGCTTAGTGGTCCCAGAAGGCTGCAAAATTTAGAGGGTGGGGGGGGGGGGGGGGGCGCACAGAACCACTGCGGTTAGAAAGACACCTACATTTTATTTCTGGAATACCGAGGTAACTGACCCTTTCCCTAACAAGATTTTACACAAACCGATAATAGACTATAACGCATAAAGTGATAGAACACTTTTGGGAGCCTTATGGCACAAAATGGGTGCATATTTTAAGGGGGGCCGCAGACCACCACCATGTTTCCAAAGGCACCATCTATAAATCTGGAGAGTACCAAGCAGATTGCCCCTTTTGCCAACAAACGGTCAGAAAAACTGATAGTAGCCCATATAACAAAAACATTTCACTTCCTTTTTTGGGTTGCTTTGTGGACCCAGAAGGGTGCAAACTCTGGGCGGCCCGCACAGAACCACTGTGGTTAGCAACACACCTACTATATATTTCTGGATTAACGAGCTAATTGACCCTTTCTCGAACAAACTTTCACACAAACCGATAATAGACGATAAAGCATAAAACTACAGAACCCTTTTTGGAAGCCTTACGGAACAAAAGAGGTGCATACTTTAGGGGGGGGGGGGGAGGGGCGAACAGCACCACTATGCTTCCCAAGGCATCTTCTATAAATTGGGAGAATACCAAGCAGATCGTCCCATTCGCTAACGAACAGCGAGAAAAACTGATAATAGCCCATATAACAAAACATTTCCCTTCCTTTGTGGGAAGCATTGTAGACCCGGAAGGGCGCAAACTTTGGGGAGCCCGCACAGAGCCACTGTGGTTAGCAAGACACCTATTGTGTGGTTTTTTTGAATACCGAGCTAATTGATCCTTTCTCTAACAAGATTTCAGACAAACCGATAATAGATTGTAAATCCAAAAATCACTGAATCCCTGTTGGGAGCATTATGGCACATTTTGGGGGGCCCGCAAAGCACCAACATGCTTCCAAAGGTACTATCCATAAATTGGGAGAATACTAAGCAGATTGCCCCTTTCGCTAACAAACAGTCAGAAAAACTGATAATAGCACATATAACAAAAACATTTCCCTTCCTTTGTTGGCTTCCTTTGTGGACCCAGAACGGTGCAAAATTTCGGAGGCCCGCACAGAACCACTGTGGTTAGCAAGGCACGTACTGTTTATTTCTGGAATACCGAGCTAATTGACCCTTTCTCTAAAAAGAATTTACCCAAACCGATATTAGACTCTAAAGCATAAAATGATAGATCCCTTTCGGGAGACTTATCACACAAAAGGGGTGCATATTTTTTTTTTTTTTTTTGGGGGGGGGGGGGGGGGGGGAGGAGCCGCAGAGCACTACTATGCTTTCCAAAGCACCTTCTATAAATCGGGGAATACCAAGCAGATTGCCCCATTCGCTAAGGAACAGCGAGAAAAACATATAATAGCAATATATAACAAAAACATTTCCCTTCCTTTTTGGGTTGCTTTTCGGCCTTAGAAGGGTGCAAAATTTTGGGGGCCCGCACAGAACCACTTTGGTTAGCAAGACACCTACTGTTTATTTCTGGAATACCGAGCTAACTGACCCTTTTTCTAACAATATTTCACACAAACTGATAATAGACTATAAATCATAAAACTACAGAACCCTTTTTGGGAGCCTTATGGAAAAAGGGGTGCATGTTTTGGGGGCGTTCAGAGCATCACCCTGCTTCCCAAGGCACCATCTATAAATATGGAGATTACCAAGCAGATTGTCCCTTTTGCTAACAAACAATCAGAAAAACTGATAATAGCCCATATAACAAAAACATTTGCCTTCCTTTTGGAGGTTGCTTGGTGTACCCAGAAGGGTGCAAAACTTGGGGGTGTGCGAGGGGGGGGGGGGGGGGCGCACAAAACCAACGTGGTTAGAAAGACACCTACTGTTCATTCCTGGAATATCGAGCTAATTGACCCTTTCATTAAAAAGATTTCACCCAAACGATAATAGACCGTAAAGAAAAAAAATGACCGAACCCTTTTTGGGTGACTTATGGCACAAAAGGGGTGCATGTATTGGGGGCCCGCAGAGCACCGCTAAGGCAACATCCATAAATTTGGAGAATGCAATTGAGATTGCCCCTTCCACCAACAAACAGCAAGAAAAGCTTACAATAGCCCATATAAAAAAATTTTTGGGATGACTTTGGCACCCGGAAGGGTACAAAATTTGGGGGCCTGCATTGAACCACTGTGATTAGCAAAATACCTACTGTTTTTTTGTGAATACCGAGTTAATAGATTCTTCCTCTAACAAGATTTCAGACAAATCGATAATAGATTGTCAATCCAATAATGTCAAAACCCCCTTTTTGGAGCCTTATGGCACAAAAGTGGTGCATATTTTGGGGGCGCCGCGAGCACCACCATGCTTCTCAAGGCAGCATCTATAAATCTGGAGAATACCAAGCAGTTGCCCCTTTTGCCAACAAACAGTTAGAAAAACTGATAGTAGCCTGTATAACAAAAACATTTCCCTTCCTTTTTTGGGTTGCTTTGTGGACCCAGAAGGGTGCAAAATTTGGGGGGCCCGCACAGAACCACTGTTGTTAACAACACACATACTGTTTATTTCTGGAATACCGAGCTAATTGACCCTTTCTCTCACAAGATTTTACACAAACCGATAATAGACTATAAAGCATAAAATGATAGAACCCTTTTTGGTATCCTTATGGAACAAAAGTGGTGCATATTTTGGGAGCCCGGAGAGAACCACCCTGCCTCCCAAGGCACCATCTATAAATATGGAGAATACCAAGCAGATTGCCCCTTTTCCTAACAAAAAGTGAGATAAACTGATAATATCCCAGATAACAAAAACATTTCCCTTTCCATTTTTGGGGTTGCTTTGTGAACTCGGAAGGCTGCGATATTTTGGGGGCCCGCACAGAACCACTTTGGTTAGTAAGACACCTACTGTTTATTTCTGGCATACCGAGCTAATTGACCCTTTCTGTAACAAGATTTCACACAAACTGATAATAGACTATAAAGAATAAAACTACAGAACCCTTTTCGGGAGCCTTATGGAAAAAAGGGTGTACATTTTGGGGGCCCGCAGAGCACCACCCTGCTTCCCATGGCACCACCTATAAATATGGAGAATACCAAGCAGATTGCCCGTTTTGCTAACAGAAAAAAACTGATAATAGCTCATATAACAAAAACATTTACCTTCCTTTTTGGGGTTGCTTTGTGGACCCAGACGGATGCAAAATTTGGGGGGGCCCACACAGAACCACTTTGGTTAGGAAGACACCTACTGTTCATTCCTGGAATACCGAGCTAATCGACCCTTTCACTAACAAGATTTCACACAAACGATAATAGGCTGTAAAGAAAAAATGACCGAATCCTTTTTGGGAGACTTATGGCACAAATGGGGTGCATATATTGTGGGCCCGCAGAGCACCACTAAGGCACCATCCATAAATTTGGAGAATACAATGGAGATTACCCCTTCCACTAACAAACAGCGAAAAAAACTTATAATATCCCATATAAAAAATCTATTTCCTCTTCATGTTTGGGATGGGTTCGTAATTTGGGGGGGGGGGGGGGGCGCATTGAACCACTGTGATTAGCAAGATGCCTACTGTTTATTTTGGGAATACCGAGTTAATAGATTCTTTCTCTAACAAGATTTCAGAGAAATCGATAATAGATTGTCAATCCAACAATGTTAATGTTATGGCACAAAAGTGGGGAATATTTTGGGGGGCCCCGCGAGCACTACCATGCTTCCCAAGGCAGCATCTATAAATCTGAAGAATACCAAGCAGTGGCCCCTTTTGTCAACAAACAGTCATAAAAAACTGATAGTAACCCATATAACAAAAACATTTCCCTTCCTTTTTGGGGTTGCTTTGTGGACCCAGAAGGGTATAAAATTTGGGGGCCCACACAGAACAACTGTGGTTAGCAACACACATACTATTTATTTCTGGAATACCGAGCTAATGGCCCTTTCTCTAACAAGATTTTACACAAACCGATAATAGAATATAAGGCATAAAATGAGCAGAGCACCAACATGTTTCCCAAGGCACCATCTATAAATCTGGAGAATATCAAGCAGATTGCCCCTTTTGCCAACAAACAGACAGAAAAACTGATAATAGAACATATAACAAAAACATTTCCCCTTCCTTTTTGGGGTTGCTTTGTGGACCCACAAGGGTGTAAAATTTGGGAAGGCCCGCTCCACTGTGGTTAGGAATACACCTACTGTTCATTCCTGGAATACCGAGCTAATTGACCTTTTCGCTAACAAGATTTCACACAAACCGATAATAGAATGTAAAAAAAAATGACCGAACCCTTTTTGCGAGTCTTGTGGCACAAAAGGGGTGCATATTTCTTTTTTTTTTTCTCTAACAAGATTTCAGAGAAATCGATAATAGATTGTAAATCCAACAATGTCAAAACCCCTTTTTGGAGCCTTATGGCACAAAAGTGGTGCGTATTTTCGGGGTTCTGCGAGCACCACCATGCTTCCCAAGGCAGCATCTATAAATCTGGAGAATACCAAGCAGTTGCCCCTTTTTCTAACAAACAGTCAGAAAAATTGATAATAGCCCATTTCACAAGACCATTTACCTTCCTTGTTTGGAATGCTTTGTGAACCCAGAAGGGTGCAAAATTTGGGGGCCCCATAGAACCACTGTGGTTAGCAGGGCACCTACTTTTTATTTCGGGAATACCGAGTTAATTGACCCTTTCTCTACGATTGCACACACACGGTTAACTGACTATAAAGCAAAAGTTGACAGCACTCTTTTTTGGGAGCCTTATGGCTCAAAAGGGGTGCATATTTCTTTCTTTTTTTTGGGGGGGGGGGGGCGCTAGCACCAATGTGCACCATATATAAATTTGGGGAATATGGAGAGGATTATCCCTTTCTCTTACAAACACTTGTAAAGACTGATAATAGCCCATGTCGGAAGAAAATTTAGGTACCTCTTTTGGGTGGTTTCTCGCGCCAAAATGATGCAAAACTTTGGGGTCCCACAGAGCACCCCTTTCTACAGTCTATAAATATTTGGAATATTGAGCCGATTGACCTTCCCTCCAACAAGTTGCTGGAAAAAGCAATTATAAGTCTTTCAGCAGAAAAGTGTGAGAAACCATTTTGGGAGTCTTGTGACATTAAAGGGGTGCATATTTTAGGAAACCCACAGAAGGCCCACTATGCTTCCCATAGCACCATTTATAAATTTTGAGAATACCGAGCAGATTGTCCCTCTCTGTAACAATCTCAAAGCATCAGAATAGCCCATAAAGTAAAAACATTTGGGTACCATATTGGGGAGTTTTATGTTCCCAGAAGGGTGTATTTTATTTTGGTTTAGGAGCGGGTTGGGCCTGAACAGCAGCACTATGGTTAGAAAGTGGCTTACACTTTACTTTGGGAATACCCAACTAAATGACCCTTCTTGTAATAAAAAATCTGACAAACCGTAAAGACCGTATAGAAAAATCTCAAAACACTTTTTGGGGAGTCTCAAGGCACCATCTTTGAATTTTGAGAATACCGAGCAGATTGCTCCTTATTCTAGCAAGCGGCCAGAAAAAAATGGTAATAGCCCATATTTCAAAAACATTTTGGTTTCTTTTGGGGAGTTTTTTGACCCCAGAAAGGTGCAAAATTTGGGAGGTCCGCACATCACTACTATGGGTAGCAAGACAGCTAGTGTTTATTTTGGGAATACTTCGCCTAACAAGAAATCTGGCAAACCGATAATAGACTGTACAGCAAAAAATCTCAGAGGCCTTTTCGGGAGCCTTGTGGCACAAAAGGGGTGTATATTTTTGGAGTGCCGCAGAGCACCACCATGCTTCGGAATGTACCATCTATGAAATTTGAGAATACCGAGCAGATTGCTCCTTTCTCTAACAAACAGTCAGAAAAACGAATAATAGACCATAGAGTAAAAACATGTCGGAATCATTTTTGGGCGCATTGTGGCCCCAAATGGCTAACAAATGTGGGGCTTGCACAGCACGACTATGGTTAGCCTCCTACTGTTTATTTGAAGAACACCGAGCTAACTGACCCTTCATCTGACAAGAAAACAGACAAACCGATAATAAACCGTATAGTAAAAAAAATGCCAGAACCCTTTCTGGGAGCGTTTCGCCACAAAAAGGGAATATATCTTGGGGTGGGGGGCACAGAGTATCACCATGCTTCCCAAGGCTCCAACTATTAAATTTGGAGATATTGGGCTTATTGGCCCTACCTCCCTCAAGTAGATCGAGAAACCAATAATACTTCTTATTGCAAAAAGTTTGAGAACCCTTTTTGGGACCCATGTGGCCCTAAAGGTGTTCAAATTTCGTGGGCCCACATAGCACCACCATGCCTCCCAATATATTTTCTTATGATTCAACAATTGCGCCTTTCTCTAACAAGTAGTCAAAGAAACCGATAATAGCCGAGCAAGAGAGGGCAGTAATCCCTTTTGGGGCTTGTTGCCACTACAAGAGTGAACACTGTTTAGTAATCCACGCAGTACAAATTTCGAGAATAACGAACCGGTTACATTCTTATCAACAAGCAGTTTAAGAAACTAATAACAACGCATATTGCAAGAAAATGTAATTATTTGTTTGGATGAGATGTGGTCCGAAGAGGATGCTTATTTTAAAGGACGGTGGTTCAAGGCAAGTGGACATCATAGATATAGCTGTTCAGTACTCCACAGTACCAAACGCTACAGTGCCCACACGTGGGAATTGGGGATTAAGTGCCTTACCAAAGGATGCTGTTTTGGACCTTGCTGTTTAAAGTCCATTGGTCTAACCAATAAGCTCCAATGCACCTCACGAAACATGTTCATATTGTTGGGGGGGGGGGGGGGGGGTGCGATGGTGAAGCACACAGACCTGACCAGCTTAGCAATCACACTATCATAAAGTTTGAGAATACCAAACTGATCAATAAGTACTCAGAGAAACTGATATGACCCCATTGTGCAGGAACGTGTAAGTACACTTCTATGACCAGGCATATGTTTCGGCCGGTGCACAGATTTAGGCGACACTCTTTGAATCTAGCTTTGCGGATCCTCTCAACCTTGCCTTCATCAATCTTGTGACTGAGAAACTCGATTATCCTAAGCCCTATCTGACATGTTGGGAGTTTCACTGTGAGCTCCGCCTTCTCGAGCCCCTTCAACAGCACCCTAAGATCTGCCATATACTCTATACTCCGCCATATACTCTGCCCATGTCTTTATTTTAGAGAGGATGTCGTCCACATAGTTGGCCAAGTGCGAAGTTGGCCAACAGCTTCCGCATCATCCTATTAAATGTGGCATCAGCGTTTACCATCCCAAAAGGGAGCTTACAGAACTGGTAACAGCTATCCGGAGTCGTAAATGCAGTCATATGTCCATGTTCTGATATGATTGGGATCATCTGCCAGCAGCCCTTTCTCAAATGAACCTTACTGAAATACTTGGCCTGCCCGTAGGTCGTTCATGTTTCCCATGGGCTCATTGTCAAACTTTGCTATGTCGTTGAGTCGTCTAAATTCAATACAAAATCATAAACCACTCTCCTTCTCAACTAAAACAAGGATACTTGGAATGTTCGATGACTCCCACGTCCATCATTTTCTCCACCTCCTCCCCCATTTTGGTCGGTGGGCAATAGGACGGCTACCTTCTGACCTACCTCAAACTTCCTCTGCTTCATTCTACGGTCATAAGGGTTTTTACGTAGACTCTCACGTGCCAGTGGCATCTTTCTGTCAGCTTGTTTCGGAGGTCCAGCACATATTGGTATGTATTACCTACTGGAGATGTATCATCCTCTGTCAAAGGTCGTTGAGTACTTGCATTGTGCCTCTCACTGTTCGGTTGTAAAGTAGCTTGAATGGAGAGAACCATGTGAGGAACCTCCCGAGAGTCAAATAGAACTCTGGTAGATACCGGTTCCTTGGGCCTCTCCTGACACATTTTTAAGCATCGCCTTCAGACTCTCATTGATTCTGTCGCACAGCCCAATGCTTTTGGGGTTATAGGGAATGGTGAATAGTTGTTTCACCGTAACCAAACAGCACTCCTCTTCCAACATCTCAGAGGTGAATTGGGACCTCTGATCTGTCAGTATTTCCTTTGGGAAAGCCAACCTGCTGACCATCTCGAGCAAGGCTTCAGTCACTCACTCCATCTCAAATTTAGGAAGAGCGATTGGGGTACAATGTGGTATAATCCACCACTGTCAGAATATACCCATTCCCCATTTACCTTTCCGACACGTGTTTAATCGGACCGAATAAGTCTACCCTTACCATGTGAAACGGTTCTTTCATTAGAGGCATTTCCCCTAACGGAACCCTGGGGAGGCTACCTTTGGGCGGTCTTCTGGCATACGTTGCAAGACTGACAAAATTTTGCTACATCCCCTATAATGACAAGCCAATGGATATTGGATGTGAAACGGTCGACCAGCTTCCTCCACAACAGGTGCCCTCCCACTAGCGATTCATGCGCTAGGGTCATCACCTGCTTCGGATACTTTTCCAGAGCCATTTTTTCACCTCGCCTTTCGACCTACCCTTCTGTTCTTCATACACCAGATATCGAACCTTACCCCATCGTAGCTATTGGCTTACTACTTTTGACCAACTCCCAAACCTTCTCCAATGTGGAGTCCTCCTTTTGTGCATACATACGGTCTTCCACGTGGACATCTTCAGTCGTCTCCCCTGATACTTTGGGGCGGGGGGGGGGGGGGTACTGGCTGCTTTCCCCTCACAGCTTGTGCCCAGGTGACTACTGCAGAAGTCTCCTCAGGTGAATCACAGACAGGCGCCTCTATACACATGGCCTCCACTTCGCGAATGGGGTGTCCACCCTCAAACTCGCAAGGGGGAACCTCCTCACCATTCCATCTATGAGCACACACATGTGATCGTGTCCAATCAGTTGTTCGTCACAGACGAGTGCCCGCTTGACAGCCACGCTACTACATCTCGTGTCTCACAGCACACGGACTGCCTCCACCCCATAAAACCCAGACTTACTGGCATCTCTCCCTTTTCCTGATCGGATGGGCACTCCTCCCCCTTCCAGCCTAAGATGTCCAACGTCTATACACCTCCGCAGTGGGTTCTCTTCGGGCCCAATTCGTTGGAAAAGTGCGACCGTCCATAGCTTCCCAGAGGATTGCTTGGCATTTGTCCAGATTTTCGGGGATGGGTATTTCCTCCTATTCTTTGCTGTGCCCCAACCATAGCATTCGTGTCAACATGTAGCATGTTAACTCCTTGAATCCCGACCCAGTGGGCCACTGAAGAAATGCATTCAATGATCCCTGGTTGACCTCAGTGACATTGGGCCCCAGTTTGGGACCCCATTCAGTTTCTACTCATTCTGGTGTTGGTACTATGACCAACGTGTGGGCCCCCAAAATTTTCACCATTCTTGGGCCACCCCAACCCCCCTCCCCCCTCCCCCCCAAAAAAGAAAAAATGGTACCGAAGTTTTCTTGCTTTATGGGTTATTATCAGTTTTTCGGTTTGTTAAAGAATGGGTCAATCTGCTCCGCATTCTCAGAATTTATAGATGTGCTTTGGGAAGCATAGTGGTACTCTGCGGGACCCTAAAATATGAACCCCATTTAGTGCCCCAAGACTCCTAAAAAGGGTTCTCATGCTCTTTGCTATAAGGGGTATTATTGGTTTCTCGAACTATTTGTTGGAGGAAGGGTCAATCCACCCAATATCTCCAAACTTCATAGAAGTTGCCTTGGGAAGTATGGTAGTGTCCTGCGCCTCCGATATGTACTACCTTGGCGCAAGGCTGCCAAAAATGGTTCGGGCATTTCTTGCTTTATGGCTTATTATCGGTTTGTCTGGGGTTTTTTTTTCGAAAGATGAAGAGTCAATTAGCTCGATGTTCCTAAAATGAACAGTAGGCGTATTGATAACCACAGTTGTGCTGTGTGGGCACCCCAAATATGAACACTTCTGGGGTCACAAAGCCCACAAAAAATTGTATCGAAATATTTTTGCTATATGGGCTATTATCATTTTTTCTGGATATTTTCTTGAGACAGGGGCAATCTGCTCGATATTCTCGAATATCATAGATGGTGCCTTTGCAAACATGGTGGTGCTCTGCAGGGCCCCAATATATGCACCCCCTTTGTGCAAAAAGGCACCAAAAATGGGTTCTGTCATTTTTTGATTGACAATCTATTATCGGTTTGATTGAAATCATGTTAGAGAAAAGGGTCAATTAGCCGGGTATTCTCGAAATAAATAGTAGGTGTTTTGCTAACGACAATGGTTATGTGCGGACCCCCCCCCCCCCCCCCCCCCCGCCTCCCCCACCAAATTTTCACCCTTCCGGGTCCATAAAGCACCACCAAAAGGGAAGAGAAATGGTTTTGTTATATCGGTTATCAACAGTTTTGCGGGCTGTTTGTTAACGAAAGGGGCAATCTGCTTGGTACTCTCCAAATTTATAGATGGGGCATTAGAAAGCTTAGTGGTGCTCCTAGGGTCCCCAAAATATGTATCCCCTTTGTGCCATAAGGCTCCCAAAGGTGTTCTGTCATTTTGGGATTTACAATCTATTATAATAAAAATTACAATAAAAATGGCCGCAATTCAGCCATCTTTAATTTTTGTTCTACAAACTTTGATGTGCATCATATTTTCATAATGTCTGATTAATGTTAAAAATGTGAAAAAACCAACATCCAAGCATCTCGGAGATACAAGTGGTAACGTATAAAGATATGACAAAATTACAACAAAAATGGGCGCCATTCAGCCATCCTTTTTTATAATATTTGCGGTGCATCGTATCTTCAAAACAGTCCGGCCGCCAGGGCACTAAATCTCAAAGTGGCGTGCAAAGTTTTTTCTCGATGGAATGTGTAAGAGTAACATCTCTAAACTGCGCAAAAGTTTACTGGACGTCCGGCAGTCTTGAGCAATTTGAAATATCCACGTTTAAGGTGACATCGACATTTCACGAACTGCAGTGTTTGACTGTGGCTAATACAACATTCTGGGCACATACCAGAGGTTGCGTCAGAGCCTATATACGTTTTATCCATCCTCTGAACACCGATTGTAGCACATCAGCCAAACCTGATTCACACATCGGCTTTCCTGTAGCGCAAATGAAACTCATACTAAGATGCATACCTCCTAAATGGGGGAAAAAGATGGAAAGTAGCCCGGAGACGGCCACAATACCCGCACGGTGATTTTGTACAGCTGTTGATCAGCTGTGAACACTTTAAAGCTCTGTCCTACATTCAACGTAAGCCGTTGGGCCTTTTTCGTAGCAGTGGTAATAGTTTCGGGATCGGCCGGTGTAATGTCGATCAATGGGAGATATTCGCCTCTAGTTCGACATTCAGGGAACATTCCAAACTCAGGAGATATACGAGTGTTAAATTCTGGACCACTTTGCTTTTGCAGAACATCACTGAAGAATGCAAAATCGGTCTTTGTGGGCCTTCGAGTTGACAGTGGTGAATGACAAAGAATTTGGAGCTACGGCATGCATTTTTTTTTGGCGTGAGAAATAGGCATATGGTGTTTCGGTCTGTGATAACGAACAGCATCCAACTGACAGTCAATAGTCTTTGACATTTCAAACCTTTTAAGTCGCGGGAGTCGACTGTGTTGCGACTGGGCCGCTTGAGATAACAAAACAGCCGGAGAATGGGTACTAAGTTTTTCATTCTGTGGTGCAATCTCAGCATCAAAATTATCTACCACTACTTGTAATAGCCCACCGCCAGAACTGGACATTGGTGTGAAGTCAATATTGCGAGCTGTCGTATTTGCTGCCGATTTTTTGAAACAATTCACCACAGGAACATGTTACTCCGAAGCCATGCATCGTTTTTATGAGGTCTTTGGAATCCCTCATCGTTGCAGCAAGACCAATTTGCATTGTTTTTGGCATCCCACGTACCAGTTATATTACAATGTTGCTAATCAGCGTCCCGGCTGGTGTGTGGTCTAATTTCGGTGACAATCAACCCAGAAAAGCCAACAAAGTCCCGCTTGAAAACTCTGATATTTTGTCCAAGTTGAGCTCGAGACCATACGTGTTTCGAGCTACATCCACATCCTTTATTTCGGCGCATATACTTATCTTAAAAACTCTCATTGCGCTTTTCGCATCACAATCATCTGGATCCCGTGTAATACGTAGAGCCGATCCAGCTTTCGATCTATCCGCTAAAACCGTAGCTAACCCTGGCGAGGAAAGGACTAAAATGTCGTTGCCGTACTTCCCAGAAAGCTTAGCAACAAAAACTTGACTTGAAATACAAGTTCTCCCACACTCACCATACCATTTGAAAAAGTCAACCGAATTCCAAGTAAGGGATTGATCATCTCTCACGAAAACAACCAACGATTTTGGCATCAGGATTTGAATCTGCTGAAGTAGTGCCAATGTACAGCTTTGCCGCGGACGCTACAGATCTTGGACTCACAAATGTAGCTCTAGCACACGCAAATCACTCATAGCACTCAAAACCCTTAACCTAACCTCTTCACCCAGTTATCCTCTCGCACGCTGCTCACAAACCCGGAGTATCGTTTTACGGTGAATTACTGATGCTTCCAGGATTTACTGCTTGTCGGAAATTATAAGCCTTCGTTACTTTCCACAGTGTGATTTATTGGAATTTCCGGGTTTGATTATACAATAACTTCCCAAGTGAATTATGCAATCAACAATTGGGTCATGTATCCGTGCGCGCAAACGAAGACGCTTTGCCGTGGGTGTAATGGGGACTTCATTGTTTTTTGTTTTTTTGAACACTTTACCTACCATGAAAAGCAGACGACACTTGCAAAAACAATTCTTGAATAACTATTATTTTCATTTTTTGTCTAAAAAACATAGGTTATGACCCTTCATTGGAACGAGCTCGTTCCAATGAAGGGTCATAACCTATGTTTTAGAGAAAAAAAATACTAAAAATTAATTGGTTATTTTTGAGAATAGCGCTGGCCGGTTTTGATCGTTACGTTAGGTAAAGGCTTAAATAATATAATTATCGTTAATTATCGTTAATAATGAAAAGAAATAAACAGAGTAATCGTTTGACTGGACTGTGCCATTTTAAATCAAACACAATTTGTGCTTGACATGGCCTCGCTCGTTTGTCGGATTGTACATCTGCCTCGATAGGAATATTTCTGTTTCATGTAGCTTGTCTGACACTTTTCGGGTGAACATATTTCTCTACACAATATTTGTGACTTCTCAAGACAAAATTGGCATCCAAATCTAGCCGCGATTGTAAATCTACATGCAGACAATCATTGTACAGTTTACTGCATCTGATTATGTTCTCAATTCGCTTCGACGTCACTTTTATCAGACGGTCACTTACCCTAACGATTTCACATCCGTATTTCGAAGAGCTAAAAAAGCTACGATCGGCCATGGCAGATTCTGCACATAAATCGACAGAAAAATTCAAATAATGCCGTACTAAAAAAAAATGGAATGACAAAAGAATAAGACAACTTTGTCGTCAAAGGCTGCTCATAAAGCACTTATTTTCAAAACAAAATAGTAGTATTGGGCCAACATGCACTTATTTAGCTTTGAATGATGTCATTTGTGTCTATATGAGTATTTAACTGGTAGAGTGCGAAGTTATTTTTGGTCATAAAAATTTGTTCCTGCGTCTTTGCCTTGTTACAATTTATGGGAGAGTGCCAAGAGGCACTCTCCCATAAATTGTAACAAGGCAAACCCATATAGACTAAGTAATTTCACTTCTAAGATAATGTGAAGCACATCCACAGAATATGACAGCTTCAGGCTGGGGTACCTGCTCTTCATATTAAAGCCCTGATAGTGGCTTCTAGCACTCTACCAGTTAACATCCAGATTTTTTCTGGTAAATGCCGATTACATGTGAGAATTTTAGCACCTAGGTTAACTATACGAACTGAAATTGTGTACCCCATTTTTGCGGCCGCCGAATATGTCAAATTGCTCAAGACTGTCAAACGTTCAGTAAACTTTTATGAATCAGGAGATGTCCCTCTTTCAGAAACCACCGAGAGAAAAACTTTGGACGCGACTTTGAGTTTGGGCGGAAAGTTGACATTTGGCGGCCGGACTAAAAATGAGATTCTAGTTCAAATGGGATATTCGGTTCTAAAAATTGAATTTTGGGGCGGGTCATGAAATTTGCCCCTCCTACAGTGAGCCCAAATGTCGCCGAGGAACTTTGGGAAAAACTAAATGTGAACCATGAGACTGCATGCAAATGCCAAAACATTTCTCCCCCACAGATCAGGAGAAGATTGTTCATGTTTTCCCTTTAGCAACAGTGTTAACCCTTTACCCAACAAACGGCCAAAACCGGCCAGCGCTATTCTCAAAAATCGCCAATTAATTTTCATTATTTTTTCATTTTTTGTTTCAATACATAGGTTATGACCCCTCGTTGGAGCGAACTCGTTCCAATGAGGGTCATAACCTATTTTTTTGAGACAAAGAATGAAAATAAATTGTTATTCAAGAATTTTTTTGCTTTTTGGTAAGTGTCGTCTGCTTTTCATGTTAGGTAAAGGGTTAAATAGGAGCTAGAACAAAATACCCCTTCAAGAAATTCCAGGGATTTCCATGCGGATGGAAAATATATATTTATCAAAAAAACAAATATATGTTCCCCATTAACCAATTTCGGACCCAAAAACTGGAATTTGGTGTAGGATCATGGATTTTTCCTACCACAGGACAAGTTCAAATAATTATTTTGGGATAACGGTAGCCTAACAAAACAATCGTTTCCCATGTTTGTACATGTGTGCAAGCCTGAACTATATATATTCTCAATACCCATTGCCAGCAATCTGAATGAAAATGCTGGGAGCGATGACCGCCAACAACCATAGAACTTAGTTGACAGGAGCATCGCGAAGACGATCGACTGAGGACGGTAATTCCAATTTGTCCCGACTATCTTGACTCAATATACTATTCCAACAGCTACATCATCAGGGAACGCCTTCAAAGAAGACATGCCTTCATGGTGTAGTTGGAATATTTGTCATTCTGGATTATAGTTTAAAAAATACACAGTAAATTTGTTTGTGGATAAATACACGCAGATCCAGGCCTGACGCATGGGATTCCCTACTTCTTATTTAATGTCCACGTACTCTATTCAAAATTGGTCATGTCGGCACCGAATTGGCCACAGACTTTCATCGGTATATGACCGACCTCATGTGTGACAATTAGCACATTTAGTCTCGTAAAAAATAGTACGTGATTACCAGCAAGAGCGAATTGATATGTAAGACTCCAATCCGGGAGAAAATGACCTGACAGAAAAAATATTGGGAGGGGGGGGGCCGCTACACCCCTCCCATAGTTACGCCCATGTGCGTTGGTGAAGGAAATTGAACAATAAACAGTATTACTTACTCGTGAGGTTTCATAGATAAGTAGTTACTTGGAACATAGCCCTCTCGACCATTATACTCGGCTTTGTACCAATTTTTAGCACCAACTATGTTCATTAATAACACCTAAATAAAAAGAAAAAATAGAAGGACTCGCATATCACACACTGTATAAAAAATGAAAGTATAAGTGGTCCCGTAGCTACGGTAGCATACACAAACTTTAACCCAGACTTACAGAATAATGTCATAATTACCTAACTTAATACTGCATTAAATTTATAAGTCATTATTACCACTTTAACGGGCGTTCCTTAGGGCATTGTCGGTAATTTCTTGGGCATTAATACACAATAAATGCTAAAGTTATCACGTGACCTGCTGGGCCACAGATGGTATTTTCTTTCCGTTAGCATTCGGAGGTCCGACACGTCACGTGACAGAATTACGCCCCGTTCCGAATCTTCTGTTTCCGCTCTGGAAGTTCGGATGCCGCGTTCATTTTCTGTTCACATTAAAATATTAGTGTTTTTCTTGATTAAAGGACAAGTATGTTGAATAATTCTCGGATTTGCTTAAACTATTGACTTGCAGTTATTTTGGGGTTATTTGAATGTCGTTCCCTATTCGTGGTAATAATAGGACAAACATGACTTTCCGAGCATTATTTATTTATTTACAGGTGTTTAAGATCACATACTTATGCACAATGGCTAATCATGACCGTGGCAGTTTTACGGGTGGAGGAAGTCGGAGTACACGGAGAAAACACCCGAGCAACGACGGGCAGCTGCCAGATCCCCAACATCGTAACTCCGCACTGCAGTACAGGCAGGGTTAAGACTGATTGAAGACATGCGCACCATCGACGTCCAGTACGCCTTAGTGTACGGCGTCATCGTGCCCCCATGTGGACAATCGGGGTTAAGTGCCTTGCCCATTCCCGAGCATTACGGTTCTATTAGCGGTTCACCAGAACTGGTTTACAACCCTCTGTCTTATTGGCTACCCTCGACTTCGTCTCGAGCCGCTTGTAAGATCTCGGGGTGTTAATCATGTCTGTTGGTCGCTAATTGACCGTATTACCCTTGAAAATCATGTTGTTGTTATGTTATAAAAGGAAACAGATAAGCCACAAAAGCTATTCTAGACAGCTGACCGTGACAGAAATATGATATTCACACTAACTCATCATACAAAATGCCAGGTTTCAAGAAAATTGATCCAGAAATCTAACCTGTCTAGTGTGCTGAAGAAATCCAAGATGACTGCCACGGCAGTCTTAACTGATCGCCGACCTGGTTTGAAATATGACAATTGTCTTTACCCGAAACTGTTTTGAATGCTTAGCTTTGTTCTTGAATATCTGTAACACATTTGGCCAGGAGTTGTTCTCCTGAAATATTTTTTTTTATTATCCGTTCTGGTATGGTTACGGTAGCAGACTTCCATGAACCATTCGTGTCAACAGTAAATTTCGTCTTTTACTGGAAGATAGAAGCCTATGGTTCTCACACGACGTACTTCAACTCTGTGAGTTGAATGCATATATTGTCCTTGTTCTATACATCATAACCTTCATTTCGACGTATAATCTCTGCATATTTAATTTATGTTTATGGAATATCATGCAGACTTGGGAATTTAAAAGTAAACTAATCTTCCTTACTTATATAGCACCTTAATCATTTTACCGTATCTCGGGGGTTCATGATTTCTGCTGGAAACTGCACCCAGAAAAAGTAACAATATCTTGGCCCTGACGGGAGTCGATCCTGGGTGTACGCCCCTGCCACCATACCAACTGAGCTAATGGCACCCCCCGCCCCCCCCCCCCCAAAAAAATAAATAAAATATCACAGCTAGTATGTTAGTTCTCATTTATAACCCGCCCCGAGATCGATTTTCAAGAACTGACAATTTCTGAATTAGGCCTAAAAAATTAAAATCTGTTTCTCAGGCCCTCCCGCATGATCCTTTTGGCTGCCGCATGCTCTCCCTTTATAACCAATGTAAACTTTAAAAAAATAAAAATTAAACGGTTTATGTCTGATATTTTACCCAAGTTAATAAAATTGATAAATTTGTCCCTGGAGTGCAAGAAGGCTTTGCAATGCTTTAGTATTGCAAAGCCTTCTTGCTTTCAAAGGATGAAATACACCACCATCCATGCTATTCCGTAGATTATGAGACCTAAAACATAAACCAAGAACATGAACTTTTGATGGCAAAGAAATAATTAGGAAAAGGTTAAGCCACAAACGCTATTCTAGAGAAGCTGACCGTGACAGGAATATGATATTCACACTTACTCATCATACAAAATTCCACGTTTCAATTGATCCATAAATGTAACCTGCCTAGTGTGGTGAAGAACTCCAAGATGGATGCCATGGCTGTAGAAATAAGATAGCCGACCTTGTCTGAAATATGGCATTTGTCTTTGCCCGAAAGTGTTTTGAATGCCAAGCTTTGTTTTGGGATATCTGAATCGCATTCGGCCACGTGGTGTCCTACTGAAATATTATTTTATTGTCCGTTCTGGTATGGATACGGTAGAAGACTTCCAGGAACCATTGATGCTTTCTCTTAACTCTGTAAGTTGACTGCATATATTTTCCATGTTCCATGCATCATAACCTTCATTCTGATGCATAATTTGTGTATATTTAATATATTTATACCATGATTACCTATTCTACTATACATAAAAAGCCTATGGCAGAAATCTTAGCTTCACACACAAAGCGTGGCGAACACGCCAGCAATTTCAGTAGTAAAAATTTACACCTACAGTGGAACTACATCCAAGATGACCTTTGGTTACCTCGCCTTGAATGCAAACTTGTCTAAATTTATCACTTGTCGCCTCATGAAAAATGAAATGAAACCCGCAATTATTTATTACGTTTTTAAATACGTTTACCCCAAAAGGTACCCAAAATTAACAAATACATATTGTCGCATGTTAATAAAGCATCCATAACTCGAAATAGTCTGTTATTATGTTATTCAAATGAAAAAGGCCCCATAATTTGCAGTTTTGCTTTCTATTTGGTTCCGGCTATAAAATTGCCAGCGGAAGTACCGTCCACCGGCTCGAATGTAAACAAAAACAGATTTGCACGCGTGAATATTGATTTATTTAACATTTAAACTCTTATTAATCTGACGATCCTGGTATAAATAAAATATACCCAAAGTAGCTTGGTTTACCAAATGTTCACCACTCGTGGTGAACATTTGGTATACCAAGTTACTATGGGTATATCTATAATCAAGGGATCCCAGCGCATTTTCACCATACTGCGCTCTTGCTGCGCTGGAAAGTTAGGTGCGCTGGAAAATTGAGTTATTTTTAGAAAAACTTCAATTTTTTTGGTGAAAAAGTTAATTTTCTTGGAAAATATTGGGTTTTCCCCCAAGATAATTCAATTTTTGGCCGAAAACCCTGGATTTTTCCGGAATATGTAAAAAATTTGAACATTTCTGGCTCACTTCCGACGGAATTTATTAAAAATGTCTAAAAATTCACCGACTTGAAAAATTCACTTTTCATAAATTTAACACCGACTTTCTCCTGAAAAAATTCACTTTTCCATAGCGTTAACACCGACTCGCCATTTGAGGTGAATTTTTCCGAAATTCCTTATGAATAGATTTGCAAGATTGTGACCGGAAGCAAGATTAGCACTGAGATTCCCATTGACAAAAGTTCCCAAAAAAACATGGCTATTTTTTGTGGTCGTAGATTGAAAATGCGCGATCGAACGTCGATTCCAATGGGAAAAAAAGTCCGATTCGACCGGTGAATTTATGAGGTGCGCTAGAACTCTCCGGTGATAAATGTAGGGTTTTTGGTATAGAGAGAGACAGATCGCTGGTTCGAGTCTAAAAAATATATAATTAGCTCGACGGTGCGATCTGGAATGGATGGATGGATGGATAGATCACGATTGAGAATGTGTGTGTGTTATATTATGAGTTGTGAGATGGATCATAAATTTTTAAAAAAAAAAAAACCGGTAATATATATATATATAAAACAACATTAAAAAAATCAGAATACAAAAATAATTGTTTTTCATTAAAGAAAAAAATAAAATAAAATAAATAAAACAATGTTTCTACTCATCGGAGATTCGAAGCGAAGTGACGAGCAGGTTCGCGAATTAATACGAAGTAAGGAGAATATTCAGGCGCAGGATAGGGCCAGGCGATTGGGAGAGACGGTGTTGAGACGAGAGACGACCAAGTTGTTCAGACCCATCACCAAGGTTCAGGAACGAGCCAGGAAAGAGATCGTCGAGGAACTGAGACCCATAAAAGAAGG
The DNA here is from genome assembly GCA_031216915.1 of Pictodentalium vernedei. Taxonomy (NCBI): domain Eukaryota; kingdom Metazoa; phylum Mollusca; class Scaphopoda; order Dentaliida; family Dentaliidae; genus Pictodentalium; species Pictodentalium vernedei. Next base: position 853,556,020 of record CM062297.1, read on the forward strand.
TTCTCAGAGGATGGCTTCGCACCCCGGTAGTTTTGCGTCGAGAACTTTGTCCGATTACACTCCGATGGGAATCGAGACCGATCCAAGTAGCGTCGGAGGTTTTACGCCGAGAACTTTGTCCGATTACATTCTGACGGGAATCGAGACCGATCCAAGTAGCGTCGATAGTAGCAACGCTTCCATCATTGTTAGCAGCATCAGATCTGACGATGTTAGTAGTGGAATCATGAAAGATCCGATGTACGGATTTTGTTGTGATCGCGATAAAACTTTCATGGGTGACACAGAAGTATCGTTTGAAGACGGCTATTTGATCGTCAATTTGAACAGGTACGAAATGACCAACGGACTGCATACTCTGCTCGCTCACCAGAGACCCGCAGATTACACTAAGAGGGGTTACCAAAATTACGGAGACATTCTGATACAGACTCACCCAATGAAGAAGAACAATGATCCCAAAGAGACGAGACCGAAGGATAGGAGAGGTTACAAGTGGAAGAACGTGGTGAGTCCCATATGGGAGTCGAATGAGAGATTTGTGACAATAATATATATAAAAATAGGAATTAAAATAAAGAAAAATAGAAAAAAATACATAGTTCAAAACTGAATTTAAAACATAGTTTAAAAAAACTGGAGAAAAAAAAATGGATATCAAAGACATGTCTTGGAATGACGCGATGACCAAGAGGTCGAATGATGAGTTCTTTCCCAAGAGCATAAGAGGTCTGATAGTGGGAAAATCGAACTGTGGAAAGACCAATTTCTTGATGAATCTATTGTTGTGACCCGACTGGTTGGAATATGACAGATTATTCGTTTTTGGAAAGAGTCTCTTTCAACCGGAATACAAATTGCTTCGAGAGTACATGAATCGTAAATTACCCAAGGATGTCATGGCGAGAATCTTCGACAATCGAGACAAATTCAAAGGACGTGAGAGAATTGACCAGGAGAAATGCCGAGTGTTAGAACGTGGAATGTCTGTTTTACGAGAATGCTGATGACATTCCCGATCTCAGACAGTTGAAGTTGGAGAATAAGAATCTCATGATCTTCGATGATCTGCTGTTGAAGAGACAGAATCGATGTGAATCATATTACGTTCGAGGACATCACAGCAACGTGGATTGTTTCTATCTGTCTCAGAATTATTTTTCGACTGCCCAGACAGACGATAAGGGAGAATGCTAATTTTCTGTGTCTCTTTTGTCAGGATCTCAAGAATCTCAATCACATCTATGGGGATCATGTGGCCAACGACATGAGCGGGGAAGAATTCAGGAGATTCTGTAAGAAGGTGTGGGACAAAGGATTTCACAATTTCATGGTGATCGATTTGACTAGCAAATTTAACAATGGAAAATATCAAAGCGGATTCAACGATTTTTTTATATTTCTGATAATAATAGAGAAGAAAATAAAAAAAATAAAAAAAATATTGATAAAACATAAAATATATAAATAATAAATAATAAATAATAATAATAAAATGTCAGAACATCTATTAGAACAGATAGTTGAGAATACAGCTGCAAAACAATCCTTTCAAATCGTAGTGAGTCACAACATGACTCGATTCACTATGAAATTCGAACCTTCCATCGAATTGAAGAAGTAAAAGAGATACGAGATAGCGTTGGTTAATCTCGAGACTTACTATTCGTTTCCCAACATCACCGAAAAGAATAATGCATTCAAGTATTCCACAGTGTGGATTGGTTCGAGATTCGATTTCCCAAAGGGAGTTACGACATAGACGATCTGAACCATCACATCCAGATGAGACTGAAGACCGATGGTCATGGAAGCAAGATGATAAGACTCGCTCCCAATACGAGTACTCTACAGATGGCATTAGACTTGGGAGATAATTTTCGTGTGGATTTTAGTGCAGAAAATTCGATTGGTAAGATGTTGGGATTCGACTGAAAGATGTATCGAGGTCACGCCGCATCCGAAAATATGGTCGACATTCTCGCGGTCAATAGCATTTTAGTGAATGTCAGTGTAATTATAGGAAGTTACGTCAATGGTAGCACGCAGCCTATGATCGACTCGTTCTTTTTAGACATTTCGCCAGGTTATAAGATCATGGAGCGACCTCAAAATCTTGTCTATCTACCCATGATTCTGGACATGTTGTATAGCATCGAAACCACGTTGATGGATCAGAATGGTAATCTGTTAGATCTTCGTGGAGAGAGAGTGACTATACGATTTCACATCAGAGAAATATAAAAAAAAAATAAATAATTTGAAAAAATAACACCTTAAAAAAAATATATATTTTTTTATTTAAAACAATCTGTTTTTGGTTTAACATTCTTAAAACACTCGTCGATGTCTAAACCGGAATCGAACATAGCAATAATAAGTTCTTCAAAAGCCGTTTCTCCTCTATATGTTAACGTGTCTAGTAAATGTCTCATGCAATCTTTCATCGTTGTTCCCTGTTTTTTAATTCGTTCTACTATTTCTGAAGTCAATATTATGGGGGTGGTTATTTCCAACCGATCTAATATATTGAATAAATCGCTCTCATCTATGTTATCTACCAAATGCATTCGATTTCGTCTCAAACAACTTCTATTTTGGTCATTCATTTTCTTTATTAAGCACAGTTTTTTTTAAAAATTAAATTAGCTTTTTATTTTTTTATTTAAAGAAGTTTTAGGTTTTATTTTATTTCTTATATAATATATAAGAAATAAAAATAAAAAAAGAAACTTATAATATTAATAATTTTAAAAGAAAAAATATATAATCAAATCAAATCCAAAAAAAAAAAAAATATGAGTAGATACATAATTAAAAACGTGAACATATCCGAAGGACAGAAAGCTGAACTTTGCAGAGCATTGAGAAATCGATGATTTAAATTCAGTTATGAAGATCTGGTGAGTGGCAGTAGCGATTGGATTGCCTGAACTAAAACTCAAATCAAAAGGATGGATCAAGTGATTCGTAATTGAATGGGAACGATGGTGAGACTGAGTCCCACTCAACTGGAATATAATCTGAGTATGAAAGGCGGTTTCTTACCATTATTGGCGGGGCTCACCACCAAAGTATTACCCATTCTCACGAAGATGCTGTTGCCAGCTCTGGGCGTGCGAGCTCTCTCAGGACTCGCTTGTTCGAGAGTCAACAAATTAATGGGTAGAGGATTGTTTTTGAAGAAGGGAGGAGCTGCGTGTTGCATAGACATCGAAGGTAAAGGATTGTATCTAAGACCAATGAGAAAGGGCAGTGGCGATGCTTTCCACGGAGACGGTTTCTATCTGAAGACCAGAGAAAATGTGGAACCGATCGGCTAAGGTTTGTTGTTTGGTCCGAACTCACCGTTTAAGAATATACCCCTTTTGGGTACGTTATTATAGAAAAAATAGCAATTAAAAAACAAAATGAAGCAATGGGAGAGAAAAAAAGAAAAACAACTTCCAACAGATGTGTTAAGAAGATGTTCGTATTCCGAAAAGCTTTTAGCTTTTTCTAAACATTTACATGAGTATGCATTAGAACAAATTCAATTGGAACAATCATACACGACGCATGTTTAAACGTGTACGGAACGTTGTTTTCATTAATATTGTTATTCATATTCTTAAATCAAAGCTATTTCGAAAATATCGAAATGATGAAGTGTTCGAATGAAAAAAAATAATGTGTCTTACCTAGATTATCGCATGATTATAGATATCCTAGATCGTTTAAAATATGACTTGAAATTTGTAGAACATTACAATTACGGGAAATATTCTTACATTATTTATTGCATGAAAAACGTAGTTAATGTATTTGATCATGGTAGTGGTGGTGATGAAAATATTGAAAATTCCATTCATGCATGTCTCAAATGTATTCGCAGATTACACTCATTGGCATCAAATAAATCATGGACTGAATTTGCTAAAAGGTTAAAAATCATTATTGATTATTTCCCATATCATTCTAATGATGACGACGATGATAAAAAAAATAGTTTTATCAAAATAGGAAAAACATAAAATCCTTCTTTCGAAAAAAATGTCATCTCTTTCCTATAACAATATGTGCAATGATAATAGATGGGAAGAATTCGTTCATTCAGTTGATGATGTGAAGAATAGAATGTGTTGTTATAAAAAAAATGTAATACATAAAAAAAAATAAAAAAAATAATACGAAAAAAAATAATTAAAAAAAATAAGAATATAAAAAAATATTTTTTTTATATATATAATAACAATTATGAGTAAAACGAACAATTCCATGGAATTGAGAGCTTGGTTTCTTCAAAGGATGCTGTGCAGAGCTTACTCGATCTGCGTGAATGAACAACTTCCTCGCGTCTTGCATGAAAGATGTCTTGGCTGTCAAGAGGAGAGAGATTTTAACCACATTAATCATTCGTGTTTTATGATGGAATGGGAAGACCTCGTCACCATGCATTTCATGCCTGCATTGGAATGCATCTGACACAACGATGTCATCGAATGTTGGAAGCAATTCATGTCTTGCATCAGAGAACCCGAACCCACTAATTCAGAAGAGTCGAGGTTAGCACATCAAGGTCTCACCACCGAAGACAGAGCACACATTTTGGAATTTTTATTGAAAAGGAGGTGACCACTAAAAATTGTTTCCATTAAATAATAAGGGATGAAAATAAAAAACAAATGCAAACAAAAATAGATATAAATAAATAAAATAAAAAATGGAACTTTGAAATAAAAAAATCTATCCATCGTTAGAGAAGTTGAGCCTCAAGCCATGGTACCTTATCTACCACCACCACCACTAGAACAAGGAGAAAGTGACGACGTGGTGCAGAGGTATCGAATCAAACAAATCAATAGAATTCAATCATATCTGACACGAGAGAGAGATTCTCATCATTCGTTCAATAAGAAATATTCGAGATAAGACAAATTTGTGAATGGTGTGGATTTGACTCTCATTGTGGCCTCTTTGGGTTTGAATGTTGCTGGAATCAATCTATTATCGGCTGCCGTCGTTGCTCTTCCGGTCGTGTTGACTGTAGAATGATTGGCTTTGACTGTCGGATTCGTTAGTATGATCGGAAATTTAATGACAAAGAAATTATCTGCAAAGGTCAGGAAGCACAAAAACATCAGCATTTTGGCCAGTGCAAAGATCGACATCGTGTTGGATAAGATCTCCCCGGTGTTGAAAGATGGTAGGATTTCGGACTGCGAATTCCTCGACATATTGAACGGAAAACAAAAATACGAAGTCATGAAAGCAAATATAAGAGTTAAGCGTCATCAGATCATCAAGGAACAAATGAAGGATTCTCTCATGGAAAAAGGTAGGGAAGAATCGAGACGATCGTTTTGTAAATTATTGGATCCCAAAAAGTTCTGGAAGCAATCGATCGAAAAAAAAAATAGAAATATAAAAGGAAAAAAAATAAATAAAATAAAATTATATATATAAATTTAAAAAAAAATACGAAAAATAAATAATTAAATATATATACGAAAAAACAAAGACAAATGTATTGCATCAAATGCAAGAGAGTTACCGATACGGTTAACGTTAAAAAAGTACTGACAAAAAATAACAGACCCATGCTTAGCAGAACATGTAAAGTGTGTGGTTTGACCAAGACTCAATTCGTCAAATGAGGTGCCGGCCTGACAAATAAAATGATTAATAATCTACCCTTTGAAATGCATCTACCAGGACATCGATTCACGTTGCCCTGCAAAAAATTAAATAAGAGATTGAATCGAGATTTGACTCCCAAATCTTGGAGCAAACCCATCAATAGGGTGGATTCGGCCACTTATGCTCACGATCTGTGCTATGCTAAACATCCCAACACCGAGATTCGTAATCGAATCTGCGATAAAAACATGTTGACGCAAATGAAAAATATACCGAATCCCACTAGGAGAGAGAGACTGAAACGTTCGCTGGTCGGTAAAGTGATCGGTACGGAACGTCGATTCAGATGGGGTGATAAAAAAAAAGTGACCAGAAAAAAATTATTAATGAATGCATTGGCGAACAAACTACACAAGCCCGTCACAGATAAATTTCGAAGGAGAAGGGTATTCATGAAGGGTCTGGATCAGATCTGGTTGGCCGATCTGGATGACACAAAATCGGTTTCGAGATGGAACGAGGGCATTAAATGCATACTGATGGTCATCGACGTGCCTTCAAAATACGGATGGATGAGACCTCAGAAGAATAAATCGGGAGCTTGTGTGGCCGAGGCTCTGAAGAGCATATTCACATCATCTTCTCAAGGGGAAGGAATTTTACAACAGTCACGTTCTTCCATTGGTCGACCTCTATTCTGTTGAAAATGAAGGAAAAGCTAACGTGATCGAACGTTGGAATAGAATCATGAAGGAAAAAATGTACAAGTATTTCATGGCTAATAAGACCAAGAAATATATCAATGTTCTAGACGAACTGGGCGAAGAATACAACAATACGCAGCACAGATCAATCAAGATACTGCCTGCAGAAGCTAGCGATCCTTGAAACGAAAAATGCGCCTTTGCAAATCTCTATCCCAAAAAGCTTAAGATTAAGAAGGAGTTCAGACCACCAAAATTTGCAAACGCGATTGAGTGAGAATCACATCTTTTAAGTCACTTTTCATGAAAGGTTACACTCCTAGATGGACCTAGGAAATCTTTACAATCATTAGAATATTACACACGGATCCAGTGACTTACGAAATAGAAGCATTAGAGGATGATGAAGATGGCAGCAGAGAAATCATTGGAACATTTTACGAACAAGAATTGCAGAAGACGGCGTTTTAAAAAAACCTTCACTTTTTTTTACACATATATGATAAGAAAAAAAAAATAAAATAAAATAATTAAAATAATAAAATTAAAAAAAAAAAATTTATAAAAAAAAGCAAATGAATTAACACAAACAAAAAAAAACATGACAAATATATTAGATATAACCGACGGTCTATTGAGAGATGAAAGCATTCAAGAATACAAAGTTCACAAATATGAACCCGTGACCGGAACCAGTCTGAACAATGCCGGTGAAATAAGAATCAACGTCGAGACTCAAGATCTGTTCGTCCATCCCAGTGAAAGTTACATAGTAATACAGGGACGTCTCACCAAGGAAGACAGAAGTGATTATGCTGGTGATGACGTAGTCACTCTAGCTGATAATGGCATGATGCACCTGTTCAGCATTATAAAACACATGCTCTTGGGACAAGAGATATAATCTGTGTTTCATCCCAGGCAAGGCAGCACGATCTACGGACTCTTGATGTATCTGGACGATTTTTCGAAATCTAAAGGACTCAATCGATTGTGGGTGAAAGACACCGTCATAGCTAATGCACCATGAGATTCGACTATGTTGTCAAGACGTCGTGACCCAGAGGAACGTTTTCATTCAGGATACCTCCGAAACACATATTCGGATTCACAGAAGATTACGATAAGATTCTCTGTGGATTCAAACACAATCTGACGTTGATTCAAAAAGGAAATGACGAAGCCATCATGAGACTCGCTGTGACCGATGAACATAAGATAATCTAAACAAGATATCTTGGTTCGTTCTGCATGTACTGCCTTCGGTTGCTCAGAAAGTATGTCTCTACTAGATCATAGAATCAAAGAGAAAATTACCGATTTAGAATGAGACAGTGCGACACGGCTAGTATTCCATCGTCCACCAATCACTTCGATTGGAGATTGACCGTGAAATCTGCTTTGGAAAGACCTCGATTCATCGTAGTGGCATTTCTGACTGATAGGGATGGGTCTCAACAAGAGAAAAACCCTTCCCTGTTCAATCATTGTCACTTGAGAAACATGCAGGTATTTCTAAATGCCACGAGATATCCAGCCATCAATTATAATGCCTCTTTCGATAAGAACGATTTCTGCAGGCTACATGGTGACACCGCCGATTTCAAGAAGAAATATCGTCAACTGGACGAACATCACTCCCACCGAATACAAATTGATGTATCCCCTGTTCATATTCGTCATTAGTAAACAGAGCGAGCAACTCAAGAGTAGCATCTTAGACATTCAAATCAAGATGCAAATTGACAGGAACGTGCCTAAGAGAACCGAGGCTTTCACCCTAGTCCTGTTGGATAGAGAGTTAGAATTCGAATCAGATGGACAAAAAGAGTTCATCGTTCGCTGATGAAAAAAATAATAATAATTAAAAAAAAATTAAAAATACCAAAAAAAAAAGTAATAAAGAAAATAATTAAAAATATCCCCAAAAAATATAAATGAATTTTGATGGAGATTGAATATTCGATCTCTTAAAATCCAATTATATGTTTATTTTTTTTTTTTGAGTTGTAACCACTACATCACAAAAGTGATTATATATACTTCAATTTTTTTTTGTTTTCACTGTTTGTTCAGAGGATCGAGTTTGATCACCAGAGAGACCGCAGAAGTGGCAGCTTCAGGATTATTGGTTTTCATCTTGAAATTGATCCTGTCCCCCATCTGCACCTTGAGAGGCATAACGAAGACGCTGGTGTTCGAGCGTCGATCCTTCATCTTTTTGACTCTGTACCTCTTATCGGTTTCCACACAGTTCACCACGAGATTGACGACCACTCTATTGCTCAACTCAAGTACATAGAAGTCAGACTCGTTCGAATAATCTCGCCTCCCGCCAGCATGGGATATCCTATCAGACCATGCAGCGGTCTGTTACCTCCGTTTCCAAAGGACCATTCAGCTTTTTCTGCTTCTAACGCACTGCTCTCCTCGGCCCAAATGGTGATCAATTGTCTGGCGTATTTTATCTTTTCCTCGACAGACATCGGAGTGCAGGCATCCGACATGTGCACGGGATCCAGTAGATTCGTGAGTGCGTGTCCTTCCATATCCAGTTTGCCTTCCATGATATCACCCTTTCTCTAGACTATATTTTCATCCAAGTACTGTCTGCTGACCACACTGAAACTGAATTCTGGTTCGGCGTCGAGACCGAATAGATTGTAACCAGCCATGTCGATGCTGGCCTCCATGGTTCCTCCAGATTTTTTGTTCAGATACAATTCCTCGACTTGAGATTCCAGATAGGATTGAGAATTCTGTAGTGGGGAATCCACATAACCTTTGTTGACCACCGCCGAATCGCATTGTCGATCTGGGAAGATTCAATATCTTGTTGAATCCTTCATCCAGATCTGATCTCATTTCTAGCTCGTCAACATTATTCTTTCTCAGTTCCAATTCTACATATTGTTTGGTCGCTGCATCATTAGGATACGTGGGAACAGGCACGTTAATTATCTTGCTAGAATTTGCATTCAATTCGGACTGCATCACTTTAGGAATGTAGTGATCTCTCAGATGTTTACTGAATCTCACATGAGCATCGTTTGCATATCTTTTAGTGGCAGCATCGGTCAAATTTCTAGGATCTGTTACATTCACCACTCATTAAGATTTCAAGTCAAGATCGTCCGTCATGTCTTCATTCACGTAATTATCTCCCATCATCTGCTGGAAATTTTCGTCTCCTCTATCGACGTATTTTTTGAGTCGCGGCATCTGACAGGTCGATCAGTTCTGGAAGATTGTAGATTTTCTTATTGTTTATTGTTTAAGTTTAAAGTTTAAAGGTTCTTCTCGAGGTTTGTATCTCTGGACGTATCATTTGTCCAAGTTGGCAATGTCACTACCACTGCCAACAACTTCAACCATTTTTCTTTTCTTTCTAGAGGAACCTTCATTATCGTCAGCGCGATCAAATTTATCAACTGGCATGTTTGTGTGTGTTTTTGAGTTTTTTTTTTATTATTATTTAAAAAAAAATATTTTTTATTATTTTAATTATAACAACCAAAATGTTTTATTTATATCTCTCTCTATATATATATCATTTTTTTTTAATGTAGATCATTGAGAATATCCTGAAAGTGATCTCCTTCTGACCATCTCTTGAGAATGTAGAGACACAGGTGACTGCAAAACACTTGATCCGGTGCTGGTATTGCAAATAACTGATGTTAAATAGTTTCTTATTTCTATCAGCAGCGAGATTCCATACCTATCGAAATAATAAAATTTATTCCAATGCGTGCCCTCACCTCTGATAGCGTCCAGATTTAAAATTCCACATTCTGAATTGTCTTTTTGTCCTCGGTAAAGAATCTCTAGAAAACACACCTCAAAAATGTTTGATTTTAAAATTTTTTGCCGTCTTCGACAGATCAGTGTTGGATAGGGGTTCGTTAGGTAAGACGACACCTTCTATGGATATGTGTTTTATTTTCTTCTTATTCATAAATATGTTTTTTTTTATTTATTATTTTTTTAATTTTTTTTTAATTTATAACTCGCAAGTTTTTTTAAACTTACAACATTTTGATATCTTCAGTCATATGACATTCATCCTCTCGATTTTGTTGTTGACTTATTGCGAAATAATAATGTCCGAGTGCAAAAGTGTGTATTTTATCCTCACGTATAATTCTCTTATAGTCGTCGGCCGTCAATGCAATTTTATTTCTTTTCACTTTGAAATGCAGTCATCTTTTTATACACTGTCGAATCTTTGAAAAGACAATCTTTGTACTCGTCGAAAGTGATGTTTTCATTTGTAACACACGCTTGAATGCCTTTACATCTCTTGATCTCTTTGAATTTACCAAACACCTTTTTATTGACGCCCTTTGGAATCTTAGATGGGTGATCATCAGGATAATTACTCGTGTTGAACCATTCGTTCCTATCTGGCGCTATGTCCTCGTAGACGTCTCTAGCCTCTATCTCATAAGCCAGACTATCTATAACCACTATATACGACCACTAGAATTTTCGTCGAATATGATTCTATGTTGATAATTGGGTTTTGAGATTAATTTTCTAGACCTCTCTTCGGACGTGATGAGTTGAACATCGGTTCTATTCCTAATGTTTTCCATAGATTTCCCATACACGCAATTGTTCATGAATTTGAAGAAATCTTTTTCGAAGTCGCTCTCAGCCAGCATTCTTAAATTCGTGTTGAGATCGATGTGTTTTTTCATCCAAGGCTCCTCATCAAATCAAATGATTCGATGCATGTCGATTAATATCATCCCACAATCGATGTAACATTTCAGATTTTTGCAATAGACCATGTACTTGCGTTTGCGATTTAAATTGGGAACGAGTTTTTCAACTCTGTTCACTTCTATTCATTCGGGAGCCAGCGGATAATCGTTGTGTGAATCGTGTAACGTTTCCGGATAGTCCAAATTGACCTCCAGAATACAAGTATAGTCTCTCCATTTTTGTTTTTCTTCTGACATAATCAACCCATTTGAAATTTCCGATCAGCAAAGGATAACTCATGGCACAACCGTATAAATTATTAGCATCCCAACACTGTATGTATTTACTCGGTTTTTCCGAAGTCTTTTCCTATGTGAGAATTATTAGCTTTCGTATATCTGGTGGAAATCATAGAGACGCCACCCCTCAAAGCCTTTTCGAACATGAGCAAATGTCAACATCTGATAATAATTCCAATTGGACTTTGGTCATCTTCAAGAGTGCATCCCATGCAAGTCCAGGTGCCATGAAATACCAAGCCAGAAATAGTTCGTAATGTCGACGACACACTCGTTGAAAATTTTCGAACACGCCAGCCAAGAGAAGCACATCGGTTTTCAGATAGAGGGCCCGATAATCTTTCATGGATTGCATGTCAAATAATCTCCCCACTTTTTGCACGTGTTTGTAATCGTTGTCGGGAATGTGGGCCCGGTATAATTTCAAATAAAAATCTCCTTTGGAAGGTAGAGCGATGTCATTGAATTTCTCGAGATCACTCATGTAATCATAAGGGTAGACGCCTTTCCACAACATGATGTCCACCAATTGTCATTGACGATCAAAATGTTGTTTCGTGATTTTAAATTTCTCCCTATCCAAACTGTTGACTAATTTTTCCAGACTGGCCGACATGAATTTATAACTGTCGATGAAACGTATCTCTCTACGGATGGAAATCATTTTCTCAGTCAGACCATCGTCAAGTCTCTTTCTATTGAAGACCTTCCATTTAGTGAAGGAAATGCATTTTTCATCGCTTTGCGTGATGCAGCTCAACAACCCCCCCCCCCCTCGATGACACCCATATTTTTCATGAACAGGTGACTGTCATAGTCCGAGAGATTGTGAAATATCACCGGATAGAATTGAGCATCTCGAAATCTTAAATTACATTTGTTGTGAGCCGCACCTCGAAACAGACCCGTGTAGTGATCGTGATCTCTAACTTTTTTATTGTTTTCAGACTGATTATCAAATAATTGTCTGCAGATGTGACATTCGGTGGTTTCGTTGTACTCTCGCTGTTGCTCTGGCCTGATGATCATGTCTTTGGACTTTTTTAAATCTGTCGTAAAGTTTTTGAATTTTCGATTCTAACTCTTCCACGAATTTTGAGCCACGTCGTTGCGTTCTGAACATTTGGTGTAGATGATTGGACCTGACAATTCTCGATCGTCGAAAGAACATTTCACATAATAACAATAGCCTGAAGGTAGTGCTTCTGATATTTTTTAGCATAACTCCTACGCTCATCGGGCTGGCAAGAATTCATTTTTGTGGTGAAACATTCCAAATCAGCATAGACGACGAATGGCGGTTCTAATCTTCTATTGTAGCAATGAAAGTCCACATAAGTGTTAGGTTTAGGCATTTTAACGGCAACGCCTTGCTTTTCATTGCAATAATCCCGTTGATGCATCATTGATTCTTGATGAGGGAACAAATTTATGCAGTTGAAACAGAAAAATCTCTCGCACTTATGTTTACTAATCTGCTTCAACAGCAATTTACTCATATTTTTAATCCAGCAATAATGTGAATTGTCACCCTCGGAAATTAATAACAAATTAACCATCTTTTCTCTCTCTTTGTGCGAAGTCAGTCTGAGAGGATAGACTGTTCATCGTATCCCAAGACATTCATGTCCATGGTGGGATTTAGCTTTTCGAAACACTCAATGTCTTTCAACTGCGTCAGGAAGGCACTCTCGTCAAATCGAGATTTTTACAAGTCTCTGTGTACTTGGAAACTCTCTGAGCATCCTTTTCTATGGGATACAAGGCCGATGTGATCGCCCATTTGAAACACTCACTATCATCTTCATTTTTCACATTGATCACGGCATTTTTATTAGATATGTAATAAGGTTATTTTATATAGGAAGACCCTATCAAATGGTCATGTCTCTCCACGTGAATCTCGAGATTCAATACCTTCTCAACGTCGAACCACTTCCCTTGTTTTGATAAATAGCCATAGATTCCAACATCTTGTCTTTCATCACCCCGTAAACGTCGGCTAATTCGTCGTCTCTAAATACATTCTCGATTTTAGACTGGAAATAGGCATCTTGCACCATGCTCTCGCCCGTGTTCACATTGACCTTTTTCATCAGACAATGCAAGATTATTTTTATTTTTAGACCCTTATTTAGATGTTTTCGAAATATGTTCAACACTCCACCCTTCGCCCGTTCCATGAACGATTCGGGATCGAGTTTCGCGAAACCGGGAATCACATCAAAAGTTTAAAAAAATCCTTTGATGGTGACGTCTCGTTCTATCGGAATCAACGATGACTCCAACACTTTGATTATGATTCCCTTTATCACATCAAATCCCTTTTTTCATTCAGTGCTCTCACGATTGCATCCATCGTTTTTTTTTCTAATGAATAGTCATCTCGAACCACATCGCTTTTCATTTTTTTTATTATTCTCTTTCAAAACCTTCTGCTGCCCTACCACTTTTCATTTAACAGTCTTCTTCTTCTTCCTCTTAGTTTTCTCAGTCGTTTGTTGATGGTGTTTTGTCATCGCTATCTTCTTATCCTTTTTTTGCAATTCAAGTTGTTTTTGTCACTACCGCAAATCTTTCGTCCATTCCCTTTCCGTCAAGCAAATGACTTTTGCATTCCTCTTTTATCATGTGTTTAACACCTTTCAATTTCAACGACTGATGCACTTTGGCTTGTAATTTCACCAGTGATAGATCACAAGTCTCCTCGCACACGGCTTCGATCAATCATTCTTTGGTTTTGTAATGGTTATAATTTTTAATTCCTAGATTTCTACAATACTTTTTAACTCAGATTTGGTAAAAAAATATAATTTTTTTCCGCGGTATGCTTTTTGGTTTTTGGCATTTTTTATTTAATATATATTTATTTTAATTTTTTTTTTAAAAAAATTTGTGTATTTTTAAACTTCTTCTTATTATATATATATATGTTTTTGTTTGTTTTTTTTTCTTTAATGACAAAAAAAAATAGAAAAATCAGAAAAAAAACAAGTACTACTTCATGATAAATACTTTAATAAGCTTTTCAAGTCAAGATTTAAATCTATCTATAATGAACTAACTCTCTTTTTTAATTATATGTTCGCATCTGTTATGAGCATGTTAACTTTAAAGCTATCCTTTTCCTGACAGCTATCCTTTCCCCTCTGAAAAATCCATTGGAAAACTAGAGTCACCCTCTCGAATGTTCGTTCTCCCCCGATGATGTTGACGTTGTTGTTGCTGTCTTCTCATTTTTTGTCACGATTTGAGTTGTTTTTGTTACTGCCGCACATCTTTCGTCCATTCCTTTTCCGTCAAGCAAATGACTGATTCATTCATCTTTTTTCATGTATATGACATCTATCAATTTCAACGAAAGACGTACTTTGACTTGTAATTTCACCAGTGATAGATCACATGTCTCATCATGCACGGACTTCCATCAATCGTCATTTGGTTCTGTGACAGTTGTAATTTTTAATTCCTATATTTCTACACTATTTTTTCAACTTGGGTATGGTGGACAAATATAATTTTTTTTCCACGATATACGTTTTTATTTTTGGCATTTTTTTGTGTGTTAAACTTCTTATTTAATATATAATATTTTTATGTTTTTAAAAAAAAAAAAAAAATTTCGAATTGTTAAACTTCTTATTAATATAATATATATATTTTTTTTTTGTCATTAAAGAAAAAAAAAAAACCAAACCCCCAGAAAAAAACGAGTACTACCTCATGATAAGCACTGTAATCAGCTATCGAGTCGAGATTTAAAATCTATCTATAATGAACTAACTCTCTCTTTTTTCATACTTTCACATCCAGGCCGAGCACGTTAACCTTAAAGCTATCGTCTCCCTGCTGATAAATCCATCGGAAAACGAGATTCACCCTCTCGAACGTCCGTTCTTCCTCGTTGATCAGATTCAATCTATCGACCACTTCTTTAGAGACGTTCGGATATATGTTACTCCCGTAGAACAGGGACAGATCATCTGGGTCGAAATTTTCTATCTTCTCCGAGAGGATGGCCAATAGATCGTCTTGACATCTGTACATTAATTCCAGGGAAGTCTCGTTCAATTTCAAAGGTAATGCACATTTGTCGTATTCCTCTCTCAACCCACTCATCTCCACATCCTTCAATTCGATGGCGTCGTGCGATTGCAGTCTATAAATTTTACTATCGAACTTCGAATATCTCTCGACTCTATTCAGTTTTAATGCGGATTGTTTAGGTAGTGTCGATTTCATGACTGATTATTTTTTGTTGTCGTCGTTTTGTTGAACTTTTTTTTTTAAAATGATAATTATTAATTGTAAAAAACATTTTTTGTTTTTTTTTCTTATTATATATGTAAAAAAATAAAATAACAACTTTTTTTTTTTGCAGTTTTTTTCTTTAATGACAAAAACAGTTATTATTTTTTAATTTATCATCATTCATCTCACAACTCATAATATACATACATTTTTTCAATCGCGATCCATCCATCCATTCCAGATTGCACCGTCGAGCTAATTATATATTTTTTAGACTCGGATGAGTGATCTCTCTCTATCAGTACCAAAAACACTACATTTATCACCAGAGAGTTCTAGTGCATCTCATAAATTCACCGGTCGATTTGACTTTCCCATGGGAATCGACGTTCGCGCATTTTCAATCTACGACCGTAAAAAAGAGCCATGTTTTGGGGGACTTTTTGTCAATGGGAAGCTCAGTGCTAATCTTGCTTCCAGTCACAATCTTGCAAATCTATTCATAAGGAATTTCGAAAAAATTCATCTCAAATGGCGAGTCCGAGTTAACTCTATGAAAAAGTGATTTTTTTTCAGGAGAAAGTCGGTGTTAAATTTTTGGAAAGTGAATTTTTCAAGTCGGTGAATTTTTAGACATTTTGAATAAATTCCGTCGAAAGTGAGCCAGAAATGATCAAATTTTTCACATTTTCCAGAAAACCCCAGGGTTTTCGGACAAAAATTGAATTATTTTTTGGGAAAACCTAATATTTTCCAAGAAAATCAACATTTTTACCAAAAAATGGAAGTTTTTCTAAAAATAACTCAATTTTTCAGCGCACCTAATTTTCCAGCGCATCAAGAGCGCAGTATGGTGGAAATGCGCTGGGATCCCCTGGTATCCCCTATTTTTATATGCTCATAGAATAACAGACTTGCGGTCTGGGTGGTCTCTACATCCATATCATTCTCTCCAGTAATATTTGCCCACACTCGTAATAGAAAGGAAGTGAGCATGTTCTATAAAACAGCGTCTGCAAAAT
This sequence comes from Pictodentalium vernedei, assembly GCA_031216915.1. Taxonomy (NCBI): domain Eukaryota; kingdom Metazoa; phylum Mollusca; class Scaphopoda; order Dentaliida; family Dentaliidae; genus Pictodentalium; species Pictodentalium vernedei. Next base: position 853,572,625 of record CM062297.1, read on the forward strand.
ATGGCGAGTTTACTGCAAGTTTGTGGTCTTCATAATCATATCCCCGCAGTATTACAATTTGGATCATGGGGCAAGGTTAATCAAATGATGGCAGTTGATCAGATGCTGAAAAATGATTTTATTTTCACCAATTCAAGCTTTCAGAATTGAACATTGAGTTGTCTGCTTACATCCACGTAAAACAAACATGAACAATGAGATACCAAAACAAACCAATCTATTAATCAGGTTACCTAGGTCGTGAACCACTAAAATATTTTTTACAGTATTCTTATTAAATAACTAGAGCATGTGATTAATAAAAATGCATTCATACTCCTATTATCTGGTATTTTGGGGTTGAATAACTTTTGTTTTATTTCGTGTATTTGGTTGAGTATACCTTTTGATTCTTTAAAGTTTTCTTCAGCTTGCACATGCAACTTATGAATTTATTTTGCTTACAATTTTATTTTTTTATTTAACAAATTGACGGTGAAAACGAGTGTCAAGAAACAGTGAGCAATACAGTTAAAACTAGAAGTCCTGTCATGAAATGCGCACAAATAGCACGTTGATATGCGCGTTAATGTACGCGTTATGGCCCAAGTAAAGCTATTAAATTCTGTACATATGGCCTGTGCACAAGAAATGTTTCAGCCAATGGACCTCCGGGTAACCCGGAGGTCCATTGGCAGAAACATTGCATGTGTTTGCTATGAGTAACCAAGAGAACCTGCCGTGCTTTGGATGCCATTCGATATGGCAATTGCGCGCAATTCCAACGCGCAATCAAGTCTAGATAAGCGCACTATTCGTGACAGGACTTCTAGTTTTAACTGTACCTATTCACCCTGCATCAATTGTTTGTTTCCAGTTCAGGTGTGATAATCTTCAACACCAAACAGTGACCGACAATAGTTCTGTTCTAGTTAGTTGTTCTAATCGGGCGGTTCAGACGGGGTATTGGCAAATACACTGAGCGATAGGCGAGCATGAATGGGTTAATCTATATGGCACGGGGGCTATATCGATTAACCCATTCATAAAACATACCGTTCTGTGTTTATTACATACCTTCGCGTCTATAAAACAGTAGAAGGACACTCAGCAATTCATTTGACAACTATCAACAAAAAGAACACATTTTATCGCCAACCAATTTTGCGACGGGAACCCATGTTACTATTTCGTCCTCTGAGTTCCAATGTGTACTTTATGACACATAGAACACATTGGAACTCAGCAGACGATTTTAGCTATCGCTAGCGATTCAAATTGTAATTGCGGTGCACGATTTATAGAAAATTTCAGTGAAATTTCGCTTCTTTATAAAAATAGTCCATCAACGATTTTCATTTCCCGCATGGTAAAGTGCTGCTGCAGATGGGGATTTCATAGAACAGACATGTAATAAAATATAAAAAAAAGATATACAACAAAAGTTGACAGACAAATAAACATTAGTGTTTTACATTATGGGCATATTATGTCCCTTAAGTTCCCCTCAATGCTGTCTATCAGATTATCTGCCTTTCTGCACTTCTTTTGTTAGGGTTCTAATTTGCCCCCTGTGCTCAGTTGTAGAGCAACGCCTTGGAACGTTTGTTCTTTTTAAAGAGAATCTATTAGTTTGAAGATGTTTGGTAGTGTGACCAGGAGAACTCGCTAGAGTTTCCAGTATCACCCTTCAACGTGATGTGCTCTATGACTTCCTTGTGTTTGAAGGCCCTTTGCCACTTATTGGGAGTTTGTTGATAATTGCGCGTTCAAATATTTTACCCAAACAGCTCAGAATACTGATAGGTCAATAGCATGATGGGTTATTGGGGGCTTTATCCAGTTTGAGGATAGTAGTAGGAGATGTGGAGATCGGGCCCCATTGGCTAGACCCCGGAAGTGACGTCATGTCACATGATCTGGTGGCGCTATATTGTGTTGTCATGGTAACCAGCGTGAGCGGCCATCATTTGACGTCATCTCCATAGTGATGAGTAGTGTTAGTGCACGTGCGCAGCACATGATGTTAGGGTGATCTGTGTTTCCGTCGTCCATTTTGTATACAGGAGGCCGCCATCTTGGTTCCTATGGTAGCACGTGATTGCTATGTGATCCAAAGGCTTCTTATCGGACAGGGGTATGTTCGGAGGGTATGTTCGATTGAATCGGAGTATCACGAATTACCCAAATGAACCCGACAAGTTTACAATTTCGAATTCTTTCAGAATTCTCTGCTTCATCTATATATGCAGTAGTTTTCGTCTACCTGACCATGCTCCTTTGTTCTGGAGTATACTCCAGTAGCGTAGAAGAGCCCTTCAGTTGGAACAGTTTTAGCTTTTTGGTGCTATTTTTAGCTTTTCTGGTCTGTTCTTGTTAGTTCTGACCCTATTCCGTGTACTCTTGTTTCATTTGTCTAGATCACCCAGTCAGTTCACTTTACCATTCAGATTGCTTGATTTCCCAGTAAATTCTGGGTTTCTACCCATGTATCTACAAGCTATGTTATGCCGTTTTTGTTCTATTTATTCCGACGCCCCTAAATATGTTTATATTCTATTTTACACATCACAGGTAGCACATAGGCACATGCTGGATGTGCCAATATGTGCTTATGTAAAAATGCACAATGTGACGCATTGTGCAATAGCACATAGGCACATACGTGTATTTGAGGATACCTATGGCCTGATATTGTATTGTTGGAGGATACCTGTTGTAGAAACATTACATCCGGGTACGTCTGTTGGGATAGTAGATAAAAAAAACAAACAACAGTATATAACATTTCATTCATTTTTATTCGAGTATACAATTCAATTTCTCCAGGCATCATTTTCGTCTTTGTAGTTCTTCTCTCATGGTCTAACCATTTTATCTTTTTGTGGGTTGGAGCTTTTTCCCATTATCTGGCTAGGTTCTTGATAACACACGTTCTCTCATTGATAGCTGATAACTTGACTTTGTTGGTTGCTTTAATTTCCTGTCTGGCATTTTTGGATTTCTCTTTCTTGTCTTTTAGCTGTTTCATAGTGGCAACCTCAGTCTTCTGAACATCATTTCTAGTTTCAGTAGAAACTTCATTCTTAGTTTCAGTAGAAACTTCATTCTTAGTTTCAGTAGAAACTTCATTTGTGGTTTGACTAGAAACATCGTTCTTGTTTTGACCCCTCTTTGAATCTTCATTCACAGTAGAAACTTCAGGCTTCTTCGTAACTTCGTTCTTAGGTTTCAGTAGAAACTTTGTTCTTAGTGGAAACATCTTTCTTTGTTTCAGTAGAAACTTCAGACTGATTCGTAACTTCGTTCTTAGTGAAAACATCTTTCTTTTTGGGGGCTGGCATCGCTCACTTTTCTTCGTGTTGTTTCATAATTTGAGTAGTAACTTCATTCTTGTTTGTATTGGAAGCATCAGTCAGCTCTTCTGTGTTTATTCTCTTGGTTGCATTGGCAACTTCGGTGGTTAATGATCGGCCAGTATCATCCACACATCTTTGTTTCTTTCCACCAGCATCCATGTCAAGATGTTTTCTCTTGGCTGCAGTTACCACACGAATCACTTGAGCCAGTTCTTGGGAAGTCAGCTTTAATCCAGCATCATTCTTGAAGATCTGTACATGTGAGTCATCTTTGAATCTGAGCACTGTTGTTGACACAGACATCTTCACTCTTCGACGTTCAAAACGGAAATGAGTTTATTTTTATACTAACACCCCTTTTATACTTTTTGTTCTCTAATCTTCTTCCTCGCTTTTCCAAGGCATATTTCTGGGATTCTTCAAAGTCAAAGTCCTCTTCTTCACGAAGACGCTTGGCTGTTTCTTGAATTTTCTTGTGAATTCAGTCGTTGCAAAAATTTCTAATGTTCACAAGGGTATTAATGTATTTCTCACTAATGGCTTCTCTGGGTATCGCGGAACTAAATATTGAAATTAGAGTGAACCGCCTTAAAATGTTGCACTCGGAAATGACGCAATCTCTAAAAATAAACAGCCTTGGGAAAATCCATCGTTTCAATAAAAGTTTGAAACATTCTATTGACATCTTGCATTATTGTTGAATATTCCTGATAAAAAAGAGGGTGATTTGATGACTTTTGGACCTAAAAAATACAATTTACTTCTTGTGTGTTTTTGTAGGGAACTCCCTGAAAAATATGTGCATGTGACCGGTACTTCCCTTTGAGTCAGTTTTTATCTCTTATTTGTTGCATGACCCCCTGTTTTCAGATCAGAAAAAAGTTGCCTGAAGGGCTATACTTGACAGAGATATTTGAATGCCAAAATTAAAGTGATGCGATCATATTTTTTTCCACCTGAACGTTATAATGGTCGCCTATGGGAAATTTTTTAGTTCTGTGATACCTATAGGAAATATGTTTTTTGGCTTCCAGACCAGATTCAGTTATTATTTTGGGGGATTATTTCACATTTAAATATTTATTTGGGGACCATACACCTTATCAAACCATTTTATTGTTTTGAGAAGTTACATTTTTGTCACAGTCAGCAATAAAAGCTATATATTTCCAAAACTAAGGCTGTTCATGAAAGAAAATTCACATTTTGAGCAAGTGTATTCCCTAGGAGCACACTATAACCTCTGGCAGCTGCTAACTAACAGCCTATCTTACCCTATTAACATATTTATTTAAACCATGGTTTATCCTCATATTACTAGGGGCAGGGAGGATTCCAAATTTTCCAACCCCTCCCAAATCACCATTCAAATACAGACAGAAAACCTACAATGCCCTTCTATTCACTATTATTTAGAAGTTTTTCTCTTCTATATTATGCTCTTCAAAATGTTGGAAAACAATTCCTTCATTGAAAGAGTATCCCGGAACACAAATTTGATGAGGGGGTGGGGCTACAGTGGAAAATAACATAATAAAATTACGAATGTGAGTGAATGGCATTTGTGCATAGCTACCAATATAGTTGTCTAGTACTAGTGCTGTCATGGTTCCCCTGATACAGCATAAATTTACAGTGACAGTTGTGAAATATTGCTCTTTCCCTGAACCAAGTCCTCTCTCCCACACATATTTAAGCCTTCTGCTGATGATAAACATTTGGAAAGACTGAAAAGCATGTTTTTAGAGACTGAAGTTAGTATCATACACTTTTAGTTTCTTGTGATTTACTTTGAGGTTTCAGCACTCATGGTCCACTGAGTTATTTTTCAATTTAACAACCTTGCCCTGGCTCTTCCACTTATTTTTCATTGTATGCCATTCAGTACTCTCATGTAGACCTCCTACATGTTTGACTGCAAGCCTATCTGTCTGTCTGTCTGTCTGTCTGTCTCTTCATCAGACATGGTGTTTCTTTGCTTTTCACTTGCCTGGATCTACATTTTCAATAATTGGCAGCTGACTGACTTTCACCCCCCCCCCCCCCCCCACTACCCCACACACAAGTATATTAAAATCAAATACCACTATATTCTTGAAGCAAATGTCTGATTCATCCTCTTTGGAAACATGTTTTCAACAATTTCAATCTTTTTGCCAGAATGGGTGTCTGTGGGGATTAAAACAAAGGTTATGAAAGTGCACTTATGGGAACTTGCAGCATAAACATAGCACTATAGAATCAATATTTGATGGTTTTAGCCATCTTACCAGTGTTATGAGAGATCACAGTAGCAGATACTGGTCATTCTTTTGGAAAAAACACTGTTTTATGTTTTGTCAGTGCCATACCAATGACTCTATGTGCCTTTACTGAGAAAACTGAGGCTTTTCCTTTACAAAAATTGCAACATATTCATCAAATACAATGTGAAATGTCTTCAGAAGCCAGACTGTGATTTAAAAACTATTACAGATGGGAACGTTCATATCACAGTAGGTTTGTTTTGGGTTAATATCAATTAAATTATGAATTATATCACATATTTTGATGAAAAGGGGCATACCAGGGGGTCCTATTCAGGGAAAAATGTTACTACATCAGATGGTGGAATAAAATTTGAGATCAGTTCTTAGGATAAACTGGAAGAGTCCTTTCATATTGGTGAAATATATAGCTGCATCCCCAGTTTTGGAAACAAAATTGACATCCATATTGTTCCATGGGGGTTGGGACACTGGTTTGCTTGCAGTATGGTTAAATGAGACAGATTTTTTCTAAAAATATTTTGTGCTGATGCAGATGTTAGTTTTATTTTGGGATCAGGGTAGTTTTTTAAAGAAAGCAGTAAATTCTCATCCTTCTCAGTTAATTTATATACTAACAGGATAGAAAAAATCTTTTGGAGGCAATACCAGTTTTCAAGCCCACTTGACAAAGTTTGGACACTTTTCCTTAAAAGAGCAAATTTTCCATGTTTTTGACTCAGCCAAAGCCAAAAGTTAGATTCTAATGCAGAAATTACTCTTTTATCTCATGGAAGTGGTAAAATGTCTCTTTGGTGGGGTTGGGGACGATTATAGATATCGCGGAACTAAATATTGAAATTAGAGTGAACCGCCTTAAAATGTTGCACTCGGAAATGATGCAATCTCTAATAATAAACAGCCTTGGGAAAATCCATCGTTTCAATAAAAGTTTGAAACATTCTATTGACATCTTGCATTATTGTTGAATATTCCTGATAAAAAAGAGGGTGATTTGATGACTTTTGGACCTAAAAAATACAATTTACTTTTTGTGTGTTTTTGTAGGGAATTCCCTGAAATATATGTACACGTGACCTTTACTTCCCTTTGTGTCAGTTTTTCTCTCTTATTTGTTGCATGACCCCCTGTTTTCAGATCAGAAAAAGTTGTCTGAAGGGCTATACTTGACAGAGATATTTGAATGCCAAAATTAAAGTGATGCGATCATATTTTTTTCCACCTGAACGTTATAATGGTCGCCTATGGGAAAATATTTAGTTCTGTGATACCTCTGACACTCTTTTGAAGTGCTCTATATGCTGTTTCAACGGCATCATCTCTATCCATTCCATCCTCGATATACTTGTTCATGAGGTTATCTTCACTTCACTCTTTCGTGGTCGTAGAACAAAATGAGCATTTGGTGTTGGCACAGCCCTTTTATACCTTTTTCAGAGTTAAGACTGGCTTGATAAGCGCCGAGAGAAAGCAACTCTTTCGTAATATACTTCTTTTCATGTCGGTAGAAATTCCATCATCTGTTAGCAGCTTCAATACATGTTCATATTTTCGCAGGTCATCAAATTCGGCCAAATTCAGTGGTATCGTATCTTCAAGGATGTTGGTAGCACATTCACATAAACAGGTAATCAAATCTTCATCAGCAGTGCGGAGAACGGCATCGAGTTCCTCCTTGTCAGCATCCCGTAAAAATTCTAAAAGTACTTTATTCTGGACAGTCATTAAATCTCCAGTGTCTCTCGGTTCTTCTGATCTTCTTGGACAATGATATTCTTCATGCCTCTTCCTATTGTGTGGTTGGGGGAACAACTTCGTACAATATCTACAGTGGAGCCGACGAAGGGTCTTCTCGTGAGTAGGTAATAAGGGCCGATTCAAACACAGATGACGATGTATGTGTACATGTACACGTACATCGATGTACACCTCCATAGGATTTAGTGTTAAAATCGTGTACTTCTTGTGAAGTAATCTTAATAAACACTTAATAGAATGTTTGAATAATGTTATAATCACACGCATTTTCCACTCAATTAGGTTTGAGTGGTAAATTTTTAATATATTCATGATAACGATCAGAGAGATTTGAATAATGAATGAATGAATGAATGAATGAATTCCTTTAACGTTAAATTAGAAAAAACAGTTTCTTTTATGTGCTAGAATGTTTTAACTGTCATCAAAAAGTTCTCTCTTAATTCGACAACGAGTGAATGGTTTTTTGATATGTGAATGGAATTCCTTTTAACAAACGTAAATTACTCTCAAATGCGTTAAATCAGAAACCGGTTTGTCATGTACTGCTTAAAACTTTCCCAATTCAATCAATACTGAGTTGAGATGTGAATTTTTTAGTTATTATATTAAAGACAGAAAGATTTTTATTAACTTAAAACATAAAAATATAATTATATATTTAATTTTGAAAATAATAAAATAACTCGCATTAGCATACTGAAAGGAACATTAACAATTAAAAAAACGAAAAATGTTTTTACAGATGGATTCTAGATGCCGAAATCAAATTTTAGACGAGTATGAACATGCTAAGAAGGGCATTCAGTCGGCTGACAGAAGCAGACGTCTTGGTGAGATTGAACTCAAACGCGAAGCCACAAAAATATTTAAACCCGTGATGGAGGGTCAAGAGCGAAGCAGGAAGGAGATAGTCGAAGAATTGAGACCCATAAAAGAGAGTTCTTTGAGAATGGGTTCGTTGCCCAGTAGTTTTGGAAATCGGCATTCCGTTCAATCTACACCGGATTACGTTCCCACGGGAATTCAAACAGAGAGCGAGACCAACACCGATACAGCTTCGACTATCACCACTGATAGCGTCGCATCGTCTGATGATGGCGGTAAGAGAGATCTGTTGTATGGATTTTATAAGGATTCTGACAATAATACTTTTATTGGAGACACAAAAGTAGAAACAGGCGATGATGAATTGATCGTGGGTTCGAACAGATACGAATTGACTGATGGACTGCGCAGATTGCTCCTTTACGACAAGCCTAGTGATCACACGGAACAGGATTTCGACAATTACGGCGACATTCTGGTTCAGACCCACGCCATGAAGAGAAATAACGATGCCAGAGAGACGAGACCCAAAGCCAACAGAGGTTACAAGTGGACGAAAGTGGTGAAACCCATATGGGATATGAATAAGAAGTTCGTCGAATCGGTGACTGGCAAAGGGGTGAAAACCACTTTTCTTCCGAGCGATTCTGACGCTCTGTCTCAGAGATTGAGTTTGTTGATGGCGAGCAGACGGGCTGGTAACACAGGATTAGATAATGAGATAGTTACTATATGTGACGAATTGTTAAGACAGAAGGATTTGAATAAAAACCATTATAAAAGGCTGATGAACGAATTGAAGGATTGATGTGTATATAATAAGTAGAGAGAAACAAACAAACAAAAATATATAAAATAAAAAACAGTAAATTTTAAACTAGAATAATAAAAGTATTTAAACAACAAAACGATTTACTAGTGAAAAAAAACAAAATATATTATAAAAATAAAATATGTTGGTGATAAAGAACAGGGGATACGCCAGAACTTACGTTCAAGGCGGTTCTGGCATCGTCGATTCTATAATGCGAGCGTTCACGAGCGATGCGGCTAGAAAACTCTCATCAACTGCGTTTGAGGTCGGTAAGAAGACGGCTTTGGATGCTGGTAAGAAAGCCGCTTCCGAAACCAGTGATAGGATAGCTTCTGTGGCTGGCAAGAGGAGAGCCGACGTGTTGATCGACAAGTTGATCAGTCCGCCGGCGAAGCGAGCTGCGTTAGAGCGAACGCCGAAAAGTTGGAAAGATTTTAAGGATGCTGTGGTACCCATACAAGATTTAGCTAAAATGACGAGTGGATCAGGATTGAAGAGAACTCGCGACGGTGTGATATAAATAAATAATAATATTAAAACAACTGAGTTTGAAAAACATATAAAATTTGTATTTGAAAAGAATCTAAAATAACAAACAAACAAAAAAAATAAAACAAAGATGAACATTAAAGATATGTCTTGGAACGACGACGCGACCAAGAGGTCGAATAGCGAGTTCTTTCCCAAAAGCATAAGAGGCTTGATAGTGGGAAAAATCGAATTGTGGAAAGACCAATCTGTTGATGAATCTGTTGTCCCGACCCGACTGGTTGGATTACGACAGATTGTTCATGTTTGGCAAGAGCTTGTTTCAACCCGAATACAGATTGCTTCGAGAGTGCATGGATCGTAGATTGCCCAAGGACGTCATAGCCAGAATCTTTGACAGTAGGGAGGAATTCGACAAGAGTGAAGCTCCACTATCGACCATTTTGGACGGTGCGGCGATGGAGTGATGAAGAGAAATGCAACTTCGAACGTCGAGTGTCGATTTTATGAGAACGCTAGCGACGTTCCGGATCCTAGAGAATTGAAATCGGAAGATAAGAATCTCATGATTTTCGGCGATCTGCTTTTGGAGAGACAGAACCCATGTGAATCGTATTACGTTAGGGGTCGACACAGCAACGTGGACTGTTTCGACCTGTTGCAGAATTATTTTCGATTGCCCAGACAGACGATAAGGGAGAACGCTAATTTTCTATGTCTCTTTTGCCAAGATCTCAAGAATCTCAATCACATCTACGGCGACCACGTCGCAAACGACATGAGTGTGGCGGAATTCAGGAGATTCTGCAAGAGGGTTTGGGATGGAGGACTTTACAATTTTGTCATGATCGATTTGACAAGTGAATTTAATCGCGGAAAATATCAGTGCAGATTCGACAAGTTTTATGTTTCTGATGATAATAAGATAGAGCACGAAAATAAAAAAAATTTAGAAAATAATAAATCTTCAAATAATTGGTTTTGAAAAAAAAAAAAAATTAAAATATAATGTTGGAACAAGGAGAATTGTTAGAACGAATAGCCAAGAATACGGCTGCAAAACAATCCATTCAAATTGTGGTGAGTGGCGATTCGATTCGATTCGCTACGAAATTCGAACCTTCCATCAAATTGAATAGAGAGAAAAGATACGAGATGGCGTTGGTGAATCTGGAGACTTATTATTCCTTTCCCAACGTCACCGAAAAGAATAACTCGTTCAAGTATTCTGACGGAGTGGATTGGTTGGAGATTCGAATTCCCAAAGGGAGTTATGACATAGACAATTTGAACAATTACATTCAGACGCGAATGAAAACGGATGGAAAGGGAAGCAACAAGATCAGACTCGCTCCCAATCCTAATACCTTACAGACGATGTTGGATTTGGAAGATAATTTTCAAGTGGATTTCAACACAGACGATTCTATAGGCAAGATGTTGGGATTCGATGGAAAGATGTGGCGAGGCCACGCGGCATCTGAAAATACGGTAGACATTCTCGCAGTCAATAGCATTCTGGTGAACGTGGACGTGATAGCTGGAAGCTACGTGAATGGTAGCGCTCAACCGACGATCTATTCCTTCTTTCCAAATTTGTCGCCGGGTTATAAGATCGTGGAGCGACCTCGAAATTTAGTTTATCTACCAGTGATTTTAGACACGTTGTATAGTCTCAAAACCACGTTGACGGATCAAAATGGTGAACTGTTAGATCTTCGCGGAGAGAGGGTGACGATACGATTTCACATAAGAGAAATATAAAAGCAAAAAAAAAAAATATTGTGTATATATATAGATAACAAAAATAAAATAAACGCAATATTAATTTTACAAAATTATTTTAATATAAATAATTATTATTAAACAAGAAAACAATTGAAGTAAATATATTTAAAAAAAAAGAATTATGACAGAATACGTGATTAAAAATGTGAACATATCCGCAGGACAGAGGAAGAAACTTAAGAGAGCGTTAACAACTCGAGGCGAGGAGGTGAGATTCAAATTCACTCACGAAGATCTGACGAGAGGCGGTCAGGATTCGATCGCCTGGACCAGAAGTCAAAGCAAAAGGATGGAGAAAGCGATTCGCGATGGAAGAGGGTTGACGGTGAGATTGAATCCCGCTCAATTGAGATACAATTTGAGAATGGAAGGTGGTTTCCTACCGCTATTGGCAGGAATCGCCGCAAAAGCATTACCCTTTGCTGCAAAGGCACTACCCTTTTTCGGAAAGACTCTCGGCGTGGGAGCTCTCACGGGACTCGCGAGTTCGGCAGTTGAGAAATTAATGGGTGGCAGCGGACTGTTTTTGAAGAAGGGAGGAGCCGTGTGTCGCATCCACATAGACGACAGCGGTAAAGGATTGTATCTAGAACCTGTTAGAGGTGGCAACTCTTTGAGTGGAAACGGTCTCTATCTGAAGAGTGGACAGAACGTTGAGCGACTCGGCAAGGGTTTGTTGCTCGGTGAGAATTCGCCGTTTAAGAATATACTGATTTTGAATATGTTATTATAATATAAAATTATATAATTTATATAAAATATAAATCATAGAAAGTATAAAATAATATAGAAAATGGATAAAAAGGTGGAGAAACAATTAGACGATAATGATGAATATCGCGAGACAGAGTGTAAAAAAAAAGATGTGGAAAAATGGTTAGACGCTAATGATGGATATCTAAGGAAAGAACTGATCAAAGAGTTAGATAAACAGCGGGATAGACGGTTGAAAATGAAAAGAATGAGAAGCTTTCCACCGTCACCACTACCTTCTGAAGAGAATGGTAATGATGCAAGTGTTACCAAGAGATGCACAACATTCGTTCATAATTATGATTCGGATAAACAAATGTGTTGTTATAAAAACTTATCATATTACAAAAAAAAAGAAAAGAAGAATCGACGCTGAAATTTAAGAAAAAAGGAAACGTTATTATAATATATGGTAATAGTGAAGAAGGAAAACAAAAAAAAAAAAAAGTAATGAGATCTAAAGATGATCTCATTACTTTTTTTTTTCCTTTTTCTTCGCTAAAAAAATCAATCTCTCTATTGTTTATATTTCCAAGCCCGTTATTAGCATGTTGACACTCGTGTTTTCAAGATGATCTCATTACGTTTTTTTTCCTTCTTCTTCACTTAAAAAAATCAATCTCTCTATTGTTTATATTTCCAAGTCCGTTATTAGCATGCTGACACTGGTATTTTCTCCTTTTTTGCAAATGTGTTGAATGTTTATCTTTACTCTTTTGAGTTTTGTTACTTCGGTCAACTCGCTCTCACCACCCAATTTCTTCACGAGTTCGAATTAGATGTTTGGAAATATATAACTTCCACAGGGCAATGACAAATCGTCCTTGTCGAATTCTCTATCTTCGGCGATGACGATGTTCTGCAGATCGCTTTCATACTCGTAAAACAAATCAAGCGTGGCTTCGTCCAATTTCAAAGGCATGCGATATTTGTCGTATTTGTGCTCTAAGCCCTTTTGTCTCAACCTCGTTCAGTTCGATGGGATCGGGTCATTGTAATCTATAGATTTTAAAACCTAATTTCTTACACGTTTCGACTCGTTTCAATTTCAATTTGCATCTTTTAGGTGTTGTTGTCGTCATGATCGATTATTTGAGTTTTTTTTTATGAATTCTTGCAAATAATGTATATTTTAAATTTTGTATTTAAATAATAATTTGTTAAAAAAGTTTGTTTATTTTTTTTTGCTCTTTATATATATATATAAAAAACGTTTTTTTTTAATTTTTAATTTTCTTTAATGTAAATTTTTTTAGTAAAAGTTTTTTCTCTTTATATATATATATATAAATAAAAAGTTTAATTTTAACATTTCAATCTCTATTGTTTATATTTCCAAGTCTGTTATTTGCATGTTGACACTCGTGTTTTCTCCTTTTTCGAAAATGTGTTGAATGTTTATCTTTACTCTTTTGAGTTTTTTTACATTGGTGAACACGCTCTCACCACTTGATTTGTCCACGAGTTCACGTGAGATTTTTGGATATATGTAACTTCCATAGAACAACGTCAAATCGTCCTTGTCGAATTCTTTATCTTTAGCGATGACGATTTTCTGCAGATCGCTTTGGTACTCGTAAAACAAATCGAGCATGGCTTCATCCAATTTCAAAGTCATCTTATATCTGTCGTATTTATGCTTTAAGTCCTTCATCTTGACCTCGTTCATTTCGATGGGATCTTGTTGTTGTAATCTATAGATTTTATGACCGAATTTCTTATACGTTTCGACTCGTTTCAATTTCAATTCACATCTTTTAGGTGTTGCTGTCATGATCGATTATTTAGGTGTTTTTTTTTTGTTTTATGAATTCTTGCAATAATGTATATTTTAAATTTTGTATTTTAATAATTTGTTTAAAAAGTTTTGTTTTTTTTTTTTTTGCTCTTTATATATATAAAAAAAAAGTTTTTTAATTTTAATTTCTTTAATGTGAAAAATTTTTGGAACAATTGTACAATACATTGAATCATGCAAAACAAGACGTTATCTCAATTCTTGACTTTAGAAGATTTGATTCGATTCATGAAAGAAGCAGACAAGTTTTTAGAATGTGCAAGACTTCGAACGTTTAAAAATTGGCCTTCGCATCTTGCAGTTATCATCATCTATTGAGAAGGAATCGGGTGACATGAACGCGCGTCTGCTTCACAGAATTTTGTTTTGAACCTCGTGCGAGACTTCACGTAGAAGTCGTAAGAGTTCTATTTGTCTTGAACCTCCTTCTTTTTTAATAGTTCGAACGACATTGTCGATTAATTTTTGTTCACTAATAGTATTACGATTCGATTTTCCATCGCAAATCGTATCGTTTTCTTTCAAAACGCGTAAATATAAATTACGATTTTTTTCTTCTTGGTTTTTTTGAGAATAACGATTTATTAAACAACGTCGACGCTTATGTCGAGATTCCGTCATGGATGTTGTCGTCATGATCGATTATTTGGGTTTTTTTGTTTTACGAATTCTTGCAAATAATGTATATTTTAAATTTTGTATTTAAATAATTTGTTTAAAAAGTTTTGTTTTTTCTCTTTATATATATATATAAATAAAAAGTAAAATTTTTGACATCCTTTTTTCTTGTATTAATTCAATTTTTTTTCACGTTAAGGAACATAAAATTGACTAATTTCATCAAAAAATATTTTTCACATTAAAGAAAAAAAAACAAAACTTTTTTAACAAATTATTTAAATTCAAATTCGAAAAAAAAAAAATTCTTACAAATGAAGCAAACAGATAAAAAAAAATTGGAAAATTTAAATGAGAAAACCGTACCTCAGTTAAACGAGATTTGTAAACTATTAAAAATTTCACATTTCAGAAATCATAGAACTGAATCAAAAAAAATTGAAGTCATACAGAAATATTCGCGAAACGATGGAAAGGCAAACAAAATGCTGATATCAACGACGTCAAAAAATGCATCGGTTGTGAAAAATGAGAAGAAGAAGAAAAAGATAGTAAAAGGAATCGAAACGCCGACATCAAAAAAAAACCAAAAACGTTTCGATTGTGAAAAATAAGAAGATGACTAAATAAAAAGCCGTTGAAGAAGAACTTCAAGTTTGCAAAGAAAAGAAAAGAAAAACTAAAACGAAAACGAGTGATGCACTTCAGATTCTAGGCAAACGAGATATATCGAGCAAAATTCGACGAGCAATAAACGAAGGGAAAGGAAAGGAATATCTAGCATGACTCGCCACGGAACTATTTCAATCGAAGACCATAGAACGGGAGAGTGTGATCAAAGGTATTTTTAAAACTTTCGACGTGGTTCCCTCGTTGAAGAAAATCGATTCGAAATTGTTCATGGAACGGGTGAAGAAAAAAGTATTGGATTTGTTTCACAAATACATGAACGTGGGACTAAAAATTAAGATGATACTCCATTGCATGATGAATAAAATTGACGTGAAGTCCGGTGAGAGCATCGTGAAAAATGCATATTTCAGATCTAACGTCAAACCCATATTTCGAGGTTCAGATTTATCGGACGTTTTCGAAAAGATGAAAGACAAGATGTTCACATCTCTCGCAAATTATCAACATGAAGTAGTAATTGGACGTTCACATAACTGAAAACGATTCGTTGAAAGGATCTTCCTACGTGGAATTACTGTATTTCTTAGCTAAAAAACACGCCGTGGTCAACATGAGAAATAAAGATGATCAGTGTTTTAAATGGGCAGTCTATACCCTGTCAAAATGAACCCCGATAGAGTTTCTCATTACAAGAAGACTTCTAAAAATCTTGATTGGACCGGAGTGACTTTTCCAACAGAGTTAAAACACATCAAACGTTTCGAGGTTCAAAATCCCACCGTAGCAGTGAACGTCTTGGGATACGACGATGAAAAATGAACGATCTATCCTCTCAGACAGACTTCGTATCTCGAAAGAGAAAAGATGATTATTTTATTATTGATTTCGAATGGTGACAATCGTCATTATTGTTGGGTCAAACATCCGAGCCGATTACTGTCGAGACAAAATAATAAACATGAACATAAGGTATGTCTATGTTGCAACTGCATGAACATGTTTAAGAGCGAAAAATCATTAGCGAAACATCAGGAATATTGCAACGAAAATCAAGGTGTTGCCGTCGAAATGCCCAACCCCAACACCATCGTGAAGTTTGAAAATCGCAATAGAAGGTTAAAAGTACCATTTGTCGTGTACGCCGATTTCGAATGTTTCACCACGAAAATGAGTTCCTGTCAACCTAACGCTCTTCAAAGTTACGTCAAAAGATATCAAAAACACATACCTTCGGGCTATTTCATTTACGTGAAATGCACTTTCGACTCGCAACACGACATGGGTCCCTTCACCTACACAAAACAGTATGAAGACGATGATGTGGCCCAAAGGTTCGTGGAAGAGTTAGAATCGAAAATTCAAATGTTATACGACAAATTCAAAACTCCGGCAAAAATGATCATCATGCGAGAGCAGCAGGATGAAAATAACAGAGCCACCAAATGTCACATATACAGACAATTGTTTGACGAGAATTCGGAGGAAAATAAGAAAGTCAGAGACCATGATCATTACACGGGTCTGTATCGCGGCCCGGCTCACAGCAAGTGTAATTTAAAATATCGAGATGTCGCTTTCTATCCGGTGATGTTTCACAATCTCTCGGGTTACAACAATCATCTGTTCATGAAAAATCTCGGCACCTCACACGAAGAATTAAATTGCATCGCAAACAGCGAAGAAAGATACATTTCCTTCATGAAATGGAAGCTCATGGAGAAGAAAAGAGTAATTGACGGAAATACATTGGAAGAAAAAACGAAATCCATTCATAGATGCATACGTTTCATCGACAGTTTTAAATTCATGTCAACCGCTCTGGAAAAATTAGTCGATAACATGAGCAAGGATAAATTTAAAATCATGAGCGAACATTTCGGAGAACGAGTAGACGTCATGTTGAGGAAAGGAGTCCATCCTTACAATTACATGAACGATCTAAAGAGATTCATAGACACCGCACTACCTTCGAAAGAAGATTTTTATTAGTAATTATACGAATCCGACATTTCCGACGAGAATTACGAACACGCCAAAAACGTGTGGAAATCATTCAATATGAAAACCATGGGAGATTATCATGATCTCTATCTGAAGACCGACGTTCTGCTCTTGGCAGACATGTTCGAAAATTTTCGAGACGTCTGTCGTCGAAATTACGATCTGGATCCTGCTTGGTATTTCACCGAACCCGGTCTGGCGTGGGACGCTCTGTTGAAGACCACCGAAGTCCAATTGGAATTATTATCCAACATGAACATGTTGCTCATGTTCAAAAGGGCTGCGAGAGGTGGCATCTCGATGATCTCTCACAGATATTCTGAAGCTAACAATCCCTACATGAAAGAAGGTTTCGATTCGAAATGGTTGATTAAATACATACAGTATTGGGATGCTAATAATCTGTACGGTTGGGCTATGAGTCATCCTTTACCAATTGGAAATTTCGAATGGGTGACCGAACCAGAAGAGATGCAAAAATGGAGAGACTATCCTTGCATTTTAGAAGTCGATTTGAACTATCCAAAAGAATTACACATTCCACACAACGATTATCCCCTGGCTCCTGAACGAATGGAACCGAACGAAGGAGACGAGGAAAAACTCATTCCCAATTTATTTAACAAACGTAACTACATC
Organism: Pictodentalium vernedei; assembly: GCA_031216915.1. NCBI lineage: Eukaryota > Metazoa > Mollusca > Scaphopoda > Dentaliida > Dentaliidae > Pictodentalium > Pictodentalium vernedei. The sequence continues at coordinate 853,590,349 of CM062297.1, forward strand.
GTCTACAGCGAGAATTTGAAACAATACGTCGATTACAGGATGAAATTAGTCGACATACATGTGTAACTCCTCGGCCAATTTGCTTGTCAATAATCGTTTCTTCGTCTTCTTTTCAGATGCACTTTTTTTTTGAACACCCCATCCTAATTGACGTTTCACACCGATCAGATTGCCGGCCAGCGAACGTTCTATCTTCTCTCTCCTGGTCGGATTCGATATGCCTCTCAATTTCCTCAACATGTTTTTATCACAGACGTCGTTGTGAGTCTAGGTGTCGGGTTGTCAGGCGTAGCAAAGATCGTGATCATACGCGGCCTTGTCCACCCTATTCACAGGTTTGCTCCAAGATTTGGGTGTCAGATCGGCGTTGAGTCTCTTGTTCAATTTCGTTCCGTGTCCCGTGAAACTGTGACCGGGCAGATGCATTTCGAAAGGTAGATTATTGATCATTTTATTCACGATGCCTTTACCTTTGCTCGAATTCTTTTTTTGACAAATCGAGTCTTGACAGAACCGCACACGTCGCAAATTCTGCGAAGCATCTGTCTGTCATTTTTAGTTCGTACTTCTCGAGAATTACTCATCTCGGTAACTCTCTTACACTTTACACAATACATTTTTTTTAAAGTTATTTAAATTAATTTCGTTTTTATTTTATATATAAATTTAATAATTAATTAATTCTGTTGTTATTATATATATATTTTTTTTTTCAATCGCTGCTCTTGAGTACTATCATCTTACTGAATTCCTCCCTGGCCTCTTTCCTCCCCTTTTCCACGAGAGAATCCTTCATCTCTTCCTTGATGATCTGACAAGTCTTGATTCTCACGGTTTCTTTCATGGCATCGTATTTCGTTTTCTCGCTCAATATCGCGAAGCATTCTCCGCCTGATATTCTACAGTCTTTCAATGCCATAGAGATCATTTGGGATATCGTGTTGATCTTGGAGTCGGCCAAGACGCGAATCTTGTCGTGTTTCCTCGCCTTCAGATATAATTTCCTACTCAAAAAGTTTCCGAGTGTGCTAAACAATCCGGCGGCGAGAGCCACTCCTTCTATGGTCAACACGATCGGAATGCCGTCCGCGGTCGACAACAATCTGATGCCAGCCGCGTGTAAACCCTGGAAATCGTGATGAGTGTCGTGTCGATCGCGTTGACGAATTTCACGAAACGCGAATACTTCTTCTTGAGAGAATGACGAGAATCTCTCTCTCGAGTTACATACTCTTGGATTCTACTGATTTGATCGATGTGATACCTCTCTCCTCTTTCTTTTTCTTCTAGCGACAGTGCCATTGGCAAAACGCTGATCGGCTTCTCATCCTTGTCGTCCACTAACGTCGGATACAATTTATTTCTGGTTCTCATTTTTGTTTTTTTTTTCTTTCTAATATTAGATAAAAAATTTATGTGTGTATTTATTTTTTACTTTCTATTCTCCCTTATTTTATATCAACGAGAAACTTAGACGTATGCTTCATTGAACAATAATTTCATAATGCATCCTTTATCTCGTAAAGTCAGACTTTTACGTGCCAATTTCTGTTCTTCCGAAACTGTGGGCTTGCTTTGATCCTTACAGAAGAGTAATCTCTTCCAAAACGTGATCACTTCATCGATTTGAACGCGTTCGAACCCCCGTTCAAAATACTTGATGATCATATCTTCCCTTTCCATCCACAGACACGAATGATTCTCGTGATCGAAGTCTAGGTGATCCCGACATCTGACGCATCGTTCTAACAAGAGATGACCTAGTTGTTCATTCACGCAGAATGCGTAGGCTCTCATCAGCATTTTTAAAAGAAACCTTACTCTAATAGTCTGAGAATCGCTCATGATTTACGTATTTATTTTTTTATTATCTATTCGATTTGATATATTATTTTTTTAAATAACTATTTATTTATATATTTTTTTCTCTCCTATATATATCAATCACTTTTTTGATTCTTTTCTCTAATTGTCTCTAAACTCAATTTCTCTTCTTTACATCGAAACAAAACACGAATGTCTATTTTTACAGATCATATTTTATAGTTGACTCTTTTGAACGGATGCCTTTCATTCACGCAACTCCTTTTTAAAACTGACGCTCGAGTTAGATACTCTTGGATTCTACTGATTTGATCGATGTGATACCTCTCTCCTCTTTCTTTTTCTTCTAGCGACGGTGCCATTGGCAAAACACTGATCGGCTTCTCATCCTCGTCATCCACTAACATCGGATACAATTTATTTCTGGTTCTCATTTTTGTTTTTTTTTCTTTCTAATATTAGATAAAAAATTTATGTGTGTATTTATTTTTTATTTTCTATTCTCCCTTAGTTTATATCAACGAGAAACTTAGACGTATGCTTCATTGAACAATAATTTCATGATGCATCCCTTATCTCGTAAAGTCAGACTTTTACGCACCAATTTCTGTTCTTTCGAAACTGTGGGCTTGCTTTGATCCTTACAGAAGAGTAATCTCTTCCAAAACGCGATCCCTTCATCGATTTGAACGCGTTCGAACGCCGGTTCGAAATACTTGACGACCATATCTTCCCTTTCCATCCACAGACACGAATGATTCTCATGATCGAAGTCTAGGTGATCCCGACATCCGACGCATTGTTCTAACAAGAGACGACCTAGTTGTTCATTCACGCAGAATGCATAGGCTCTCATCAGCATTTTTAAAAGAAACCTTACTCTAATAGTCTGAGAATCGCTCATGATTTACGTATTTATTTTTTTATTATCTATTCGATTTGATATATTATTTTTTTAAATAACTATTTATTTATATATTTTTTTCTCTCCTATATATATCAATCACTTTTTTGATTCTTTTCTCTAATTGTCTCTAAACTCAATTTCTCTTCGTTACATCGAAACAAAACACGAATGTCTATTTTTACAGATCATATTTTATAGTCGACTCTTTTGAACGGATGCCTTTCATTCACGCAACTCCTTTTTAAAACTGACGCTCATATTTTATAGTCTACTCTTTTGAACGAAAACCTCATTCAGTCACATCAATAACATGTATTAGTTTTACTTCAGGAAACGTGACAGTGGGTTTGCCAGTTCAGAAACACCTCTTTTCCGTGTACCGTACACGATTCGATTTCCGACGTAAAATCCGCAAATGGATTTCCGTGTACGCCTCCATAGGGTTTCAGTGTTAAAATCGTGTACAGACGCGGATGATTTAGAATCAGCAAGATGATGATTTAGAAACGACAAAACGTTTTTTGCTCGCAATTTAACACTGAATCCTATGGGGAAACCCATTTGCCGATTCAAACACAAAACGCTACATGTACACATACGTAAAATTTCATGCGTTTTTTTTCACTATTGGATACAATCCAGTGATTTTGAATCGGCAAAGCCGATTCTAAAACACCCTAAAAAACGTTAAAATCGTGTACCTGTACACGATTTTAACACTAAATCCTATGGAGGTGTACATCAATGTACGTGTACATGTACACGTACATCGTCATCTGTGTTTGAATCGGCCCATATTACCTACTCTCGTGTCTTCAATCATTATAAGATCTCGAAAATGACTTGCCACGAATCGGTAACGTGTATTCACTCGACGACAGTCAGGACACAAAAGAGTTTATTTTCATACCAACACCCTTTTTATACCTTTCCGAACAGAAGAACCCGGATGTAAGGTTTCTAAAACAAGTATCCACCAACAATACAATGCCAGGCCATAGGTACCCTCAAATACCCGTACGTGCCTATGTGCTATTGCACAATGTGTCACATTATGCATTTTCACATAAGCACATATCGGCACGTTCAGCATGTGCTAATGTGCTACAGGTAATGTGTACAACATTATGACACAATGAGTAATAACACACATGCACATTTGACCAAACTCCCGAGTTGCATGGAATCCCTTTTTGGGGAAACGTCGGTGGTTATAGAATCCCTTTTCAGTCGTATGTGCCTATGTGCTAGTGCACAATGTGTCACATTGTGCCTTTTCACATAAACACACATCGGCACAGCATGTGCTTATGTGCTATCTGTAATGTGTAAAATAGAATATAAACATATTTAGGGGCGTCAGAATAAATAGAACAAAAAAGGCGTAACATAGCTTGTAGATACATGGGTAGAAACCGAGAATTTACTGGGAAATCAAGCAATCTCATTGGTTAGTTAGCATCAGTAAAGTGAACTGACTGGGGGATCTAGATAAATGAAACAACAAGAGTACACGGAATAGGGTCAGAACTAACAAGAACAGACAAGAAAGGCTAAAAATAGTACCAAAAAGCTAAAACTATTCCAACTAAAGGGCTCTTCTACACTACTGGAGTATACTCCAGAACAAATGAATATGGTCAGGTAGACGAAAACTACTGCATATATAGATAGAAGCGGAAAATTCTGAAAGAATTCGAAATAGTAAACTTCTTGGGTTTATTTGCGTAATTCGTGATACTCCGATTCAATCGAACATACCCTCCGAACATACCCTTGTCCTATAAGAAGCCTTTGGGTCACATAGCAACCACATGCTACCATAGAAACCAAGATGGCGGTCTCCAGTATACAAAATGGACGACGGAAAAACGTATCACCCTAACAACACGCGCTGCGCATGCGCACTAACACCACTCATCACTATGGAGATGACGTCACAAGATGGCTGTTCACGTAGGTTACCATGACAACACAACATGGCGCCACCAGGTCACGTGACATGACGTCACTTCCGGGGTCCTGCCCGGGGTCCTGCCAATGGGGCCCGATCTCCACATCTCCTACTACTGAGGATAATCATTTTGGTGATTTTGTCTCCTCCAGGACGTGACAAGCCAAATGGGGGAGCCTGGTCGGATCGAAGAGAAGAAGAAAGAAACCCCAGCAGTAACGCCAGCTAGGGAGTGGCCCCGGCGTGAAATTCCTTAACGGTTACAAAAATAGTATTTATTTATTAGGGTTTAACGACACTTTAACAGCCAAGGTCATATCGTGCCAGCTCCCAAACATCGTAACTCCGCACTGCAGCACAGGCAGGGTTAGGTTGGTTGAAGACATGCGCATCATCTACGTGCAGTACGCCTTAGTACACGGCGTCATCGTGCCCCCATGTGGACAATCGGTGTTAATTGCCTGGCTCATGGACACAACGCGGGAGTCCGAATCGATCATTCAGACGGTCACCCATTCAAGGACTAAGCGGGCTCGACGTTGCTTAGCTTCGGTAATCTGACGAGAACCGGTTACTACAACGCCACCGCGCCCCCCACAAAAAACAGTATTAGAGAAAACTCTTGTAGTATATTTGAAGGACGGGGCTCACCCACTGATCCTTAGGTTGTAATGTTTGAACCTCTCCCCCCACCCCACCCCTCCAAAAAAAACCTTTGATATAATCAGTGTGTTATGGCTTAAGTGTGTCTCAGTTTGTTGATGAAATTTTGTGATTTGTTGCGTTGGTCGGGGGAGGAAGGGGGTTAAGCAACGACGATGCTGGCATCTGCCATAAGGGACCGCAATGCAGAGAGTTATGCGGTTCGCTGATATCCATCTGCTCGTATTCATACTGGGTGATTGCATGAGCGTGCCTTTTGCTGTGCTGTAGTTCCGTTGACGGTATGTACGCGAGTTGGGATCAAACTATGAGCGGCACCCACCAAAGACGATGCTGGCGACTACTCGGAGGATTGCGGTGAACAGATACTAATCATACTTATGCAGCGGTTAGTGTTTACCTATTAGTGTCCACTCTGGGTTGCTAGCACGTGTGTGTGTTTGTTGACCATGTGCAGTGATGTTGTAGGTGAACGCGAGTATCAAAAGAATTGCAGTTTGTTCTATATATCAAGTCTCCATTCTGTTATGAGTGCGTGAGTTCGGTGGGTGTATAGGCGTCAGTGTTATAGAGTTGTACTCGATAATGGTTAGTACTATCTATTATGGACGGAGTGAGGTGTCTGGGGTAAACCTGATTGTTCAGATGTTTTACCTTCAGATTAGCTTTTTGGTACGACTGAAAGATTTTGTCTCCGCTTGTCCACAGAATTATATAAAATTTCATAATCGTGGAAATTTGTTCACTGGACACTAGAGGTCGCTGACCTCAACACACCACCAACATCAATCCCTCCCACGGGCATTGTTTCGATTATAACTGGCTTCGACAGATTAATTAACAACGGTGCGCATCCTGAACAGGAATAAGCCGAAACAGTTTGAAGAATAAATCTATTATCAGTTTACTACCAATGACTTTCAATCAGACCTTTAGATCAGTCTAATCTGGGAACAACGGCAAATATGGATGTGGCCTGCACGTTTGGAGAAAAAGCACCGGTATTTTCTTCTTCTTGTCGTTTGTTTTAGGTTTTAGGTCCCCCGTCTTAAAATGCTAGTTTACAACCCCATGTTATAGGTCTTCACAATTATCGCTGGTTCCCTCCCACCACCCTTTAGCGTAAGTTTACTCAGCTAACTCGAAAAGGCTTCTTAGTTTCCCTATGTCGAGCCAAAGGTCCATTTTAAGGTAAAGTACGCATGGCGTTTACTGAGAAATCCCACAAACATGAATATAATAGATCTCAAGCTTTAAGTGCATGATCATATGGCATTCGCCACAGAAAAGCAGTCAGCGTCGACTGTGACGCCGATAGCTTTTATATGGCGAACTCTGTGAGTTTTTAAAAACATTATTTATCTGTTGCATTGATTGATTCGAAGGTAAGATCTAGGCGATATATATTCCTTTATTTTCCTCCGATATCGAAGAGCATATATATTTATAACAAAATGAATAAAAAGTGTGAACAAAACAGAGGAACAAGAAAAATGAAAGAAGCAAAAGTTACATGGACAAAGTATAAATCTATATCTGCAGGTTTATACATACAGTAGGGTAGTTTAATTAGTGGTGATACGATCTGCCGTGATCGTTCGACTCCAGATCTACTGACAATAAGAAAAACAAAAAAAAAAAACAAAAAACAAATAGATTTGAGAACAAACAGTTCTGGAGGGGAAAACAATCACGAAAGACACTATCTTCCGCTCTGGACGCGGAGTGCTGCTGTAAAAACTATTTCTCCCTTCTTAAGAAGATTTGACTATCACATCCTCGTATTGAATCAAAATGTTAAGACACTATGAGAGATACAGGGGGTGGGAGTGGGGGCTCTATTAAGTGGTTATTACTATTATTAATGTAGTCTTTTAGACTATTTGTCACACTCGATCGGTTTGAATAACACCGAATATTATTCACTGTATAAAAACTGTTCTGATGCTTCTGCTACCACCAGGGCAGCAACATGAAAATAGCAATTGTTCTAACATTTAACCTTCCAAGAGATATGACTTTCAAGTCGCTCACCGGATATTTGATATATAGACGTTTGTGGTTAAAAGAATCGAAAGAGTAGGGTTGCTGATGGGAAATTATCCGAGTGAATGAAGCTGACCGAATCATCGGAGAGATTCACAGTCGAGTCATTGTGTTCACTACTTCTGTATATGTATTCCACAGCTTTGCTGTTGACGTAACAAAGAAATGAACGAACTTTGAAACGTCTTCAACAAACTCTAAAAATCTTCCGGGACATAACTTAAAAATACAGACAGAATTGCCTCCTCACTGAGCTGATCCAAGTACAAGTAACATGTAACACCAAACAAGTCAGTTATTGAGTACCACACAGAGTTGCGAATACTATTCAGGCAACTGCATGACAAAATGACGTGACTAATTTCGTCTGACACGAGACAATGGCACATTGTACAGACTAGAGGGTCGGATTGGAACGTCCTGGTGAGAAGTTTTGCAACTAAAATGAATGCTGTTTTATCTTCCGGATATTTTCTACAAGTCTCCCACAGGCAAGACATCTCAACCTTATTATGCACACTTAGAAAGCGATTGCATGCACTACTATCATTCAGGCGATCAAGCCATTCGTTATAATGTATTTGGTTCACCTGATATCATACTATTTGTACCATTGGGGTTTTGGGGGGAGTATATTATCTTTCTTAAAAACTAACATATACTCATTGGCGTTATAGTGCTGAACTATTGTATTTATATCTTCTATAAATGAGTAATTATTAAACTTACGTTTGATAAAAGACTGGTGCACTCTGAGCAAGAAAGCTTGTTTTGCTACTTTATTTCCTCTGTAATTACAAAGGGCTCCAGAAAAGGAAAGTTTTCGTTTATTAATCATGCTGTTTAAGTCGTGCATGCCGAGAAGTCCCTGAACAAAATCTGTTTTAGTACTGACAGGGAGACCTTGCGATCTATGGATTTTTTCTAACCAAAGACAAAGCTTTTTGGTACTACTGAAAGATTTTGTCTCCGCCTGTCCACAGAATTATATAAAATTTCATAATCGTTAAAATTCGTTCACTGGACACTCGAGGTCACTGACCTCAACACACCACCAACACCAATCCCTCCCACGGGCATTGTTTCGATTATAACTGGCTTCGACAGATTAATTAACATCGGTGCGCATCCTGAACAGGAATAAGCCGAAACAGTTTGAAGAACAAATCTATTATCAGTTTACTGCCAATGACTTCCAGTCAGACCCTTAGAACAGTCTAATTTGGGCACAACGGCAAATATGGATGTGGCCTGCATGGCTGGAGAAAAAACACTGGTATTTTCTTCTTCTTGGCGTCTTAAAATGCTAATTTACACCCCCGTGTTATATGTCTTCACCATTATCACTGGTTCCCTCCCACCACCCTTGACGTAAGTTTACTCGACTAACTTGAAAAGGCTTCTTAGTTTCCCTGTGTCGAGCCAAAGGTCCATTTGAAGGTAAAGTACGCATGGCGTTTACTGAGAAATCCCACAAACATGAATATAATAGATCTCAAGCTTTAAGTGCATGATCATTTGGCATTCGCCACAGAAAAGCAGTCAGCGTCGACAGTGTCGAATACGACACTGTCGACGCCGATAGCTTTTATATGGCGAACTCTGTGGGTTTTTAAAAACATTATTTATCTGTTGCATTGTTTGATTCGAAGGTGAGCTCAAAGTAATATTGCAAGCATCAGGGAAACCTGGCCAAACTATAATTTGCCGAAACACTAAAAACTATGGCAAAAGCTTCAAACTCCGCATAATTTCGGCGCAATTATCTTAAATGGACACAGCGTTTACCGTCGTTAGTTGGGAAGAATTTAAAGGCCTGCTTCCAATAATTTATTAAATCCATTACTTATACCCACGTCTTTATTCAACATTCATAAATTGTCCGAAATTCGCGGAACACACGGCCTTCTAGGATGGCGCCCTAAGATATATTAAGGTTATTGAAATCCTAAGTTTCATCCTCCGACCCCTATTTTGGGGACGGATTGACCTCTAAAAGTGACCAAATGGTCAAAATGGTAATTATTGGCCGAAATTCGTGAACAAACAGCGTTCTAGGGTGGCGGCCTAAGATACAAAATTATTGAAATCCTAATTTTCATCCTCTGACCCCTTTTTAGGGGCCAGATTGAGCCGTAAAAGTGACCAAATGGTCAAAATGGTAATTATTGGTCAAATGGTCAAAATGGTAATTATTGGCCGAAAATCGCGGATAGATCACCTAGAAGTCTGCTATGGCATAAGTAAGAGAACGACATTTTAACATTAAAATACCTTAAAATAAAGTAACAGCTGTATTCTAGAATCATTCAAGTAAATATGACGCCGAGGGATACGGCCGCAACAGAAATTCCGCCTGCCCCGATATTCTTTATTATAATGGAATAAAGTTGTTTGTAACTATTGAAGACGGAAGTGAACGGTGATGGGACTATTCATTCGAGATCTGTAGGTGATCTGCGAGTTTTATGATTACGTCTGATAAATATTTTGTAATAGTTTAACGCATTACACCATAATGGCAGTTGCACAAGACAAACATAACAAAAAATAAGATCACCGGGAATAAATTATTTATAATGCCTACCCTGGAATTGGCTAGGTTTCTCGAAAAGATCTGTGTCCATGGATGTTTTCCCATATGAACTGAATGTTGACAGGGTTTTGAGGAAAAAGAACGATGTTAACGACACCGAGTGTTCAGAAACTAAAGATCGAGGAAAATGTGTCACCATCAAGTTTGATAGTAATCGTTTTGAGAAATACAATGGCGGATTTGTGTCTCGATACTGAAAGGCGTCAAAGAAAACAGAGAAAAATGGTGCAGTGTAGAAAATAATTTCTGACTAAAAAGGAGTTGTCATAGGGGATGTTATTGTTGTTTCCAAAGGAAAACCTAAGAGGAGGACGACTCTTCACGTTTACAGAACTAACAATAAATTAATGATACAAGTTACGAGAACAAGTATAGACCGGAGGCTTGAATCATAACTCCCAATTCTACATCAACAAGGATTCAACGAGAAATATAATGGTGATATAACTGGACTTGAAATTTCAACACAAATTCGGTGTCAGAGTTTTCACACAGCACTGTAGGGTAGGATTCCCCATACAACGAGAACACCGCATTAAAAACATGAAAAACTCCATTCACTATTTATCGTAATACCGGTAATAGACACAATAAACACAATGCTAGTTTCGTCACACCAACTGTCAGAGAAACTCAGAAGTCGCGAAAAAAGGCTCAACAACAGTGCAGCATCATCTTCGTTCACGATGAGTATTACAATAGTGGAGCTCCAGGCTCTCATTGAAGATATCAGAATGGAGCAGTTGAAAATGGAGGATGTATTCTATTTATTTATTCATTTATTGGTGTTTAAGGTCACATATTTTTGCACAATGGCTAATCATGACCACAACATGAGTCAACTCAAGATCAGGGCTAAGCGTTGATAAGCCATGTTGCCCATTTTAGAGAGGGTTTGCACCTCCCAAACATTGGTGACTGGGTCCTATTTTGTCAGTAAAAGAGAGCCTGTATACCGCAGTGAACAGGCACTGCTTCACCTCCCGGGGTTCCTGCGGGGAGGAGGATGTATTCAATCAACGTATACGCAATTTGGAGGTTGCAGTTGAAGTGCTGAAGAAAGAAAATGTTGATCTTAAAATGAACGATTTAAATTCACAGCAAATTTTAAGAAGTGAACTTCTGTGCAAAACGAAGAATAATATTAGTTCCTCTAAAACGAAAACAAATACGCAGTCTCAACGGTTCTTCACAAGTATGCCCAAACTATAGTGAGTCATTCGCAGCTGAAAATATAATTACCAATGTGAAACATCCAACAGGTTTGGCATTTTACAAAATTCAGTCAGTGAAAATAATCTGCCATGTGCACGTGATGAGAAGAAAGGACAGTAGGTAATAACTGCGGATTCTAACTGAAATGTACACGATTTTGTACATGTACACGTACATCGATGTACACCTCCATAGGATTTAGTGTTAAAATCGTGTACAGGTACACGATTTTTCGTTTTTTAGGGTGATTTAAAATCCGCTTGAGGATTCTAAATCACTGGATTCTATATAGACATCGCTCAAGAGTGAAAAAATGTATGAAATTTTAAGGGAAAAAGAGGTGTATCGTCTGATTTAGAATCCGCAGATGGGTTTCCCCATAGGATTCAGTGTTAAAATTGCGAGCAAAAACGTGTTGCCGTTTCCAAATCATCATCAAAAAGTGGTTTGCGGATTCTAAATCATTTTAACACTGAATCCCTATGGAGGCGTACACGGAAATCCATTTGCGGATTTTAGGTCAGAAATCGACTCGTGTACGGTACACGGAAAAGAGGTGATTTTGAACCCGCAAACCCACTGCCATGATGAGAGTAAAAACTGACACTCATGTTTTTGTTGTGATTAAATGAAGGTTTTCGTTCAAAAGAGTCGACTATAAATATGAGTGTCAGTTTTAAAAGAGTTGCGTGAATGAAAGGCTTTCGTTCAAAAGAGTCGACTATAAAATATGATCTGTAAAAATAGACATTCATGTTTTGTTTCAATGTAACGAAAAAAAAATTGAGTTTAGAAACAATTAGAAAAATCAGAGGTAAAAATCGTTTGTTCGCGTTTTGTCACTGTTAATTTTGTGAAGTAATCTTAATAAACACTTTATGGAATGTTTGATGAAATTGACACTCATGTTTTTGTTGTGATTGAATGAAGGTTTCCGTTCAAAAGAGTCGACTATAAATATGAGTGTCAATTTTAAAAGAGTTGCATGAATGAAAGGCATTCGTTCAAAAGAGTCGACTATAAAATATGATCTGTAAAAATAGACATTCATGTTTTGTTTCAATGTAATGAAAAAAAATTGAGTTTAGAAACAATTAGAAAAAATCAGAGGTAAAAATCGTTTGTTCACGTTTTGTCACTGTTAATTTTGTGAAGTAATCTTAATAAACACTTTATGGAATGTTTGATGAAATTGACACTCATGTTTTTGTTGTGATTGAATGAAGGTTTTCGTTCAAAAGAGTCGACGATAAATATGAGTGTCAGTTTTAAAAGAGTTGCATGAATGAAAGGCATTCGTTCAAAAGAGTAGACTATAAAATATGATCTGTAAAAATAGACATTCATGTTTTGTTTCAATGTAACGAAAAAAAATTGAGTTTAGAAACAATTAGAAAAAATCAGAGGTAAAAATCGTTTGTTCACGTTTTGTCACTGTTAATTTTGTGAAGTAATCTTAATAAACACTTTATGGAATGTTTGATGAAATTGACACTCATGTTTTTGTTGTGGTGTGAATGAAGGTTTTCGTTTTTAATGGATCGTTTTAATAACGTATAATAAACACATTTTTCCACTCAATTAGGTTTGAGTGGTAAATTTTTAATATATTCATGATAGTGATCGGAGATTTGAATGAATCCTTTATACGTTAAATTAGAAAAACGGTTTCTTTTATGTGCTAAAATTTTTTTAACTGTCTTCAAAGGTTCTCTCTTAATTCGACATTGAGTGAATGGTTTTGATATATGAATGGAAATTCCTTTTAACAAACGTAAATTACTCTCAAATGCGTTAAATCAGAAACTGGTTTGTCATGTGCTTAAACTTTTTCAAACTTTTCAAGTTTTCCCAATTCAATCAATACTGAGTTGAGATATGAATTTTTTAGTTATTATATTAAAGATAGAAGATTTTTATTAACTTAAAACATAAAAAAATAATTATACATTTAATTTTGAAAATAATTAAATAACTCACATTAGCATACTCAAAGGAACATTAACAATTAAAAACGAAAAATGTTTTTACAGATGGATTCTAGACGCCGAGATCAAATTTTAGGCGAGTAGTGAACGTGCTAAGAAGGGCATTCAATCGGCTGACAGAAGCAGACATCTCGGAGAGATGGATCTCAGACACGAGACCAAAAAAATATTTAAACCCATGACGGAGAGTCAAGAGCGAAGCAAGAAGGAGATAGTCGAAGAATTGAGACCTATAAAAGAGAGTTCTTTGAGAATGGGTTCGTTGCCTGCTAGTTTTGGAAATCGATAGTCCTTTCAATCTACACCGGATTACGTTCCCACGGGAATTCAAACAGATGTGAGCGACGATGCAACTTCAATTATCACCACTGATAGCGTCGTGTCGTCCGAGGATGGCGGTAAGAGAGATCTGTTGTATGGATTTTATAAGGATTCGGATGGTAGAACTTTTGTTGGCGATACAGAAGTGGAAATAGATGATGATGAATTAACCGTCGGCTCGAATAGGTACGAATTAACTTCCGGACTGCGCAAATTGCTTCTTTACGACAAGCCTAGTGATTACACGGAACAGGATTTCAACAATTATGGCGACATTCTGGTTCAGACCCACGCCATGAAGAGAAATAACGATGCCAGAGAGACGAGACCCAAAGCCAACAGAGGTTACAAGTGGACGAAAATAGTGAAACCCATATGGGATATGAATAAGAAGTTCGTCGAATCGGTGACTGGTAAAGGGGTGAAAACCACTTTTCTTCCGAGCGATTCTGACACTCTGTCTCAGAGATTGAGATTGTTGATGGCTAGTAGACGCGCTGGTAACACAGGATTAGATAATGAAATAGTTACTATATCTGACGAATTGTTAAGACAGAAGGTTTTGAATAAAAGCCATTATAAAAGGCTGATGAATGAATTGAAGGATTGATGTATATATAATAAGTAGAGAGAAACAAACAAACAAAAATATATAAAATAAAAACAGTAAATTTTTACACTAGAATAATAAAAGTATTTAAACAACAAACGATTTACCAGTGAAAAAACAAAATATATTATAAAATAAAAATATGTTGGTGATAAAGAACAGGGGATACATCAGAACTTACATTCAAGGTGATTCTGGCATTGTTGATTCTATAATGCGAGCATTCACAAGCGAAAAAAAACTTGCATCAACCGCGTTTGAGGTCGGTAAGAAGACGGCTTTGGATGCTGGTAAGAAAGCCACTTCAGAAGCCAGTGGTAGGATAGCTTCTGTGGCTGGCAAGAGGGCAGCCAACACGTTGATCGACAAGTTGATCAGTCCACCGGTGAAGCGAGCTGCATTAGAGCGAACGCCGAAAAGTTGGAAAGATTTTAAGGATGCTGTGGTACCCATACAAGATTTAGCCAAAATGACGAGTGGATCCGGATTGAAGAGAACTCATGACGGTGTAATATAAATAAATAATAATATTAAAAACTGAGTTTGAAAAACATAAAAAATTGTGTTTGAAAGAATCTAAAATAACAAACAAAAAAATAAAACAAAGATGAACATTAAAGATATGTCTTGGAACCACGCCGTGACCAAGAGGTCGAATAACGAGTTCTTTCCCAAAAGCATAAGAGGCTTGATAGTGGGAAAATCGAATTGTGGAAAGACCAATCTGTTGATGAATCTGTTGTCCCGACCCGACCGGTTGGATTACGACAGATTGTTCATGTTTGGCAAGAGCTTGTTTCAACCCGAATACAGATTGCTTCGAGAGTGCATGGATCGTAGATTGCCCAAGGACGTCATAGCCAGAATCTTTGACAGTAGGGAGGAATTCGACAAAAGTGAAGCTCCTCTTTTGACCATTTTGGAAGGTGCGGCGATGGAACTGATGAAGAAAAATGCATCTTTGAACGTCGAGTGTCGATTTTATGAAAACGCTAGCGACGTTCTGGATCCTAGAGAACTGAAATCAGAAGATAAGAATCTCATGATTTTCGACGATCTGCTTTTGGAGAGACAGAACTGATGTGAATTGTATTACGTTAGGGGTCGACACAGCAACGTGGACTGTTTCTACCTGTCACAGAATTATTTTCGATTGCCCAGACGATAAGGAAGAACGCTAATTTTCTATGTCTCTTTCGCCAAGATCTCAAGAATCTCAATCACATCTATGGCGACCACGTCGCAAACGACATGAGCGTGGCGGAATTCAGGAGATTCTGCAAGAGGGTTTGGGATGGAGGACTTTACAATTTCGTCGTGATCGATTTGACAAGCGAATTTAATCGCGGAAAATATCAGTCCGGATTCGACAAGTTTTATGTTTCTGATGATAATAAAATAGAGCGTGAAAATAAAAAAAAATTAGAAAATAATAAATCTTCAAATAATTAGTTTTGAAAAAATAAAAAAATAAAATTAAAATATAATGTTCGAACAAGGAGAATTGTTAGAACGGATAGCCGAGAATACGGCTGCAAAACAATCCATTCAAATCATGGTGAGTGGCGATTCGACTCGATTCGCTACGAAATTCGAACCTTCCATCGAATTGAATAGAGAGAAAAGATACGAGATGGCGTTGGTGAATCTGGAGACTTATTATTCCTTTCCCAACGTCGCCGAAAAGAATAACTCATTCAAGTATTCCGACGGAGTGGATTGGTTGGAGATTCAAATTCCCAAAGGAAGTTTCAACATAGACAATTTGAACAATTACATTCAGACGCGAATGAAGATGGATGGAAAGGGAAGCAACAAGATCAGACTCGCTCCCAATCCTAATACCTTACAGACGATGTTGGATTTGGAAGATAATTTTCGAGTGGATTTCAACACGGACGATTCTATAGGCAAGATGCTGGGATTCGATCGAAAGATGTATCGAGGCCACGTGGCATCTGAAAATACGGTCGACATTCTCGCAGTCAATAGCATTCTGGTGAACGTGGATTAGATTGCTGGAAGCTACGTGAATGGTAGCGCTCAACCGACGATCTATTCCTTCTTTCCAAACGTGTTGCCAGGTTATAAGATCGTGGAGCGACCTCGAAATTTAGTTTATCTACCAGTGATTTTAGACACGTTGTATAGTCTCAAAACCACGTTGATGGATCAAAATGGTGAACTGTTAGATCTTTGTGGAGAGAGGGTGACGATACGATTTCACATAAGAGAAATATAAAAGCAAAAAAAAAATATATTGTGTATAATATATATAAATAACAAAAATAAATAAACACAATATTAATTTTACAAAAATGATTTAATATAAATAATTATCATTAAAACAAGAAAACAATTGAAGAAAATATATTTTTAACAAAAGAATTATGACAGAATACGTGAAAAAAAACGTGAACATATCCGCAGGACAGAGGAAGAAACTTGAGAGATCGTTAAGAACTCGAGGCGAGGCGGTGAAATTCAAATTCACTCATGAAGATCTGACGAGAGGCTGTCAGGATTCGATCACCTGGACCAAAAGTCAAATCAAAAGGATGGAGAAAGCGATTCGTGATGGAAGAGGGTTGACAGTGAGATTGAGTCCCACTCAATTGAGATACAATTTGAGAATGAAAGGTGGTTTCATACCGCTATTGGCTGGAATCGCTGCAAAAGCATTACCCTTCGCCGCAAAGGCACTACCCTTTCTTGGAAAGACTCTCGGCGTGGGAGCTCTCACAGGACTCGCGAGTTCAGCAGTTGAGAAATTAATGGGTGGCAGCGGACTGTTTTTGAAGAAGGGAGGAGCCGTGTGTCGTGTCCACATAGATGACAGCGGTAAAGAATTGTATCTTCAACCTGTTAGAGGTGACAACTCTTTGAGTGGAAACGGTCTCTATCTGAAGAGTGGACGGAACGTTGAACGACTCAGCAAGGGTTTGTTGTTTGGTGAGAATTCACCATTTAAGAATATACCGATTTTGAATATGTTGTTATAATATAAAATTATATAATTATATAAAATATAAATCATAGAAAGTATAAAATAATATATAAAATGGATAAAAAGGTGGAGAAACAATTAGACGATAATGATGAATATCGCGAGATAGAGTGTGAAAAAGATGTGGAAAAACAATTAGACGCTAATGATGGATATCTTAGGAAAGGAATAATAAAAGAGTTAAATAAAGATTGGGATATGCGGTTGAAATTTAAAAGAATGAGATGTTCTCCACCGTCACCACTATCTTCTGAAGAGAATGGTAATGATGCGAGTGTTGCCGAGAGATGCACACCATTCGTTCATAATTATGATTCGGATAAACAAATGTGTTGTTATAAAAAACGTAGCATATCACAAAAAAAAAAAAGAAAAGAAGAATTGACGCTGAAATTTAAGAAAAAATGAAACGTTATTATATTATATGGGTAATAGTGAAGAAGGAAAACAAAAAAAAAAAAGTAATGAGATCTAAAGATGATCTCATTACTTTTTTTTTCCTTCTTCTTTGCTAAAAAAATCAATCTCTCTATTGTTTATATTTCCAAGTCCGTTATTAGCATGTTGATACTCGTGTTTTCTCCTTTTTTCGAAAATATGTTGAATGTTTATCTTTACTTTTTTGAGTTTTTTTACATCGGTGAACGCGCTCTCACCACCCGAGTTTGAATGAGATTTTTGGATATATGTAACTTCCATAGAACAACGTCAAATCGTCCTTGTCGAATTCTTTATCTTTAGCGATGACGATTTTCTGCAGATCGCTTTGGTACTCGTAAAACAAATTGAGCATGGCTTCATCCAATTTCAAAGACATCTTATATTTATTGTATTTATGCTCTAAGTCCTTCATCTCGACCTCGTTCAATTTGATGGGATCATGTTGTTATAATCTATAGTAGATTTTAAAACCTAATTTCTTATTCGTTTCGACTCGTTTCAATTTCAATTTGCATCTTTTAGGTGTTGCTGTCATGATCGATTATTTGTTTTTTTTGTTTTATGAATTCTTGCAATAAAGTATATTTTAAATTTTGTATTTTAATAATTTGTTTAAAAGGTTTTTTTTTTTTTTTTTTTTTACTCTTTATATATATATATAAAAAGTTTTTAATTTTTAATTTTCTTTAATGTGAAAATTTTTTTGTAAAAAGTTTTTTTTCTCTTTATATATATATAAATAAAAAATTAAATTTAACATCTTTTTTTCTCGTATTAATTCAATTTTTTTCACGTTAAGAACATAAAATTGTTTAATTTTTTTTTTGAAGGAATTAAAACATATATAAACAATTTTAAAACTTTTTAACAAATTATCAAAAAAAAAAAGTAATGAGAGCTAAAGGTGATCTCATTAGTTTTTTTCCTTCTTCTTCACTAAAAATCAATCTCTCTATTGTTTATATTTCCAAGTCCGTTATTAGCATGTTGACATTCATCTTTTTTCCATTTACGAAAATGTCTTGAATGTTTATCTTTACTCTTGTGAGTTTTTTTACATCAGTGAATGCACTCTCACCACCCGATTTGTCCACGAGTTCGAGTGAGATTATTGGATATATGTAAATTCCATAGAACAACAACAAATCGTCCTTGTCTAATTCTCTGTCTATGGTGACGATTATATTCAGCAGATTGCTTTGATACACATAAAACAAATCGAGCATGGCTTCATCCAATTTCAAACACATCTGATATTTGTTGTAGTAGCGCTCTAAGCCCTCCATCTCAACCTCGTTCAATTCAATGGGATCGTGTTGTTGTAATGTATAGATATTAAAACCGAATTTCTTACACGCTTCGACTTGTTTCAGTTTCAATTCGCATCTTTTAGGTGTTGTTGTCATGATCGATTATTTGTTTTTTTTTGTTTTATGAATTCGTGCAAATAATGTATATTTTAAATTTGTATTTAAATAATAATTTGTTAAAAAGTTTTATTTTTACTCTTTATATATATAAATAAAAAGTTAAATTTTAACATCCTTTTTTTTCTCGTATTAATTCAATTTTTTTCACGTTAAGGAACATAAAAAAATTGATTAATTTCATGAAAAAAAAACATTTTTCACATTAAAGAAAAAATTTGAATTAAAAAAGAAATCTTTTTATATATATAAAGAGTAAAAAAAAACAAAACTTTTTAACAAATTATTTAATACAAAATTCGAAAAAAATATTCTTACAAATGGAGCAAACAGATAAAACAATAGAAAATTTGAATGAGAAAACCGTACCTCAGTTAAACGAGATTTGTAAAATATTAAAAATTTCACATTTCAAAAATCATAGAACTAAATCAAAAAAAATTGAAGTCATACAGAAATATTTGCAAAACGATGGAAAGGCAAACGAAATGTCGATAGCAACGACGTCAAAAAACGCATCGGTTGTGAAAAATGAGAAGAAGAAGAAAAAGATGGTAAAAGGAATCGAAATGCCGACGTCGAAAAGAACCAAAAACATTTCGATTGTGAAAAATAAGAAGATGACTAAACGAAAAGCCGTTGAAGAACTTCAAGTTTTGAAAGAAAAGAAAAGAAAAACTAAAACGAAAACGAGTGATGCACTTCAGATTCTTGACAAACGAGATATATTGAGCGAAATTCGACAAGCAATGAACGAAGGGAAAGAAGAATATCTAGCATGACTCACCACAGAACTATTCCAATCGAAGCCCGTAGAACGGGAGAGTGCAATCAAAGGCATTTTTAAAACTTTTGACGTGGTTCCCTCATTGAAGAAAATCGATCCGAAATTGTTCATGGAACGGGTGAAGAAAAAAGTATTGGATTTGTTTCGCGAACACATGAACGTGGGACTAAAAATTAAGATGATACTCCATTGTGTGATGAATAAAATCGACGTGAAGTCCGGTGAGAGCATAGTGAAAAATGCATATTTCAGATCTAACATCGAACCCGTATTTTGAGGTTCAGATTTATCGGACGTTTTCAAAAAGATGAAAGACAAGATGTTGACGTCTCTCGCGAATTATCAACATGAAGGTAGTAATTGGACGCTCGATGAGGTGTTGAAACTCGAAATTCACATAACTGAAAACGATTCGTTGAAAGGGTCTTCCTACGTGAAATTACCGTATTTCCTAGCTAAAAAACACTCCGTGGTCAACGTGAGAAATAAAGATGATCAGTGTTTTAAATGGGCAGTCACCTCCGCTTTATACCCTGTCAAAATGAACACCGAAAGAGTTTCTTGTTACGAGGAGACTTCTAAAAATCTCAATTGGACCGGAGTGACTTTTCCAACAGAGTTAAAGCACATTGAACGTTTCGAGGTTCAAAATCCCACCGTAGCAGTGAACGTCTTGGGATATGATGATGAAAAACGAACGATCTATCCTCTCAGACAGACTTCGTATCTCGAAAGAGAAAAGATGATTATTTTATTATTGATTTCAAATGGTGACAATCGTCATTATTGTTGGGTTAAACATCTGAGCCGATTACTGTCGAGACAAAATAATAAACATAAAGGAAAGATATGTTTATGTTGCAACTGCATGAACGCGTTTCACAGCGAAAAATTGTTAGCAAAACATCAGGAATATTGCAACGAGAATCAAGGTGTCACCGTCGAAATGCCCAAACCCAACACCATCGTGAAGTTTGAAAATCACAATAGAAGCTAAAAGTACCATTTGTCGTGTACGCCGATTTTGAATGTTTCACCGCAAAAATGAGTTCCTGTCAACCCAACGCTCTTCAAAGTTACGTCGAAAGATATCAAAAACACTTCGGGCTATTGCATTTATGTGAAATGCGCTTTTGACTTGCAACATGACATGGGTCCCTTCACCTACACGAAACAGTGCAAAGACGACAACGTGGCTCAAAGGTTCATGGAAGAGTTAGAATCGAAAATTCAAATGTTATATGACAAATTCAAAACTCCGGCGAAAATGATCATCACGCGAGAGCAGCAGGACGAAAATAACAGAGCCACTGAATGTCACATATGCAGACAATCGTTTGACGAGAATTCGGAGGAAAATAAGAAGGTTAGAGACCACGATCATTACACGGGTCTGTATTGCAGTCCGGCTCACAGCAAGTGTAATTTAAAATATCGAGACGACGTTTTCTATCCGGTGATATTTCACAATCTCTCGGGTTACGACAGTCATCTGTGCGTGAAAAATCTCGGCACCTCCCACGAAGAATTAAATTGCATCGCGAACAGCAAAGAAAGATACATTTCCTTCACGAAATGGAAGCTTATGGAGTAAAAAAGAGTAATCGACGGAGATACGTTGGAAGAAAAAACGAAATCCATTCGTAGAAGCATACGTTTCATCGACAGTTTTAAATTCATGTCGACCACTCTGGAAAAATAGTCAATAACATGAGCAAGGATAAATTTAAAATCACGAGCGAACATTTCGGAGAACGAGTAGACGTCATGTTGAGGAAAGGAGTCTATCCTTACGATTACATGAACGATCTAAAGAGATTCGAAGACACCGCACTACCTTCGAAAGAAGATTTTTATTTGAAATTATATGAATCCGACATTTCTGACGAGAATTACAAACACGCCAAAAACGTTTGGAAATCATTCGATATGAAAACCATGAGAGATTATCACAATCTCTATCTGAAGACCGACGTTCTGCTCTTAGCAGACGTGTTCGAAAATTTTCGATATGTCTGTCGTCGAAATTACGATCTGGATCCCGCTTGGTATTTCACCGCACCCGGTCTGGCGTGGGACGCTCTGCTGAAGACCACCGAAGTCCAATTGGAATTATTATCTGACATGAACATGTTGCTCATGTTCGAAAGGGCTGCGAGAGGTGGCGTCTCGATGATCTCCCACTGATATTCTGAAGCTAACAATCCCTACATGAAAGAAGGTTTCGATTCGAAATGATCGAATAAATACATACAGTATTGGGACGCTAATAATCTGTACGGTTGGGCTATGAGTCATCCTTTACTGATTGGAAATTTCGAATGGGTGACGGAACCGGAAGAGATGCAAAAATGGAGAGACTATCCTTGCATTTTAGAAGTCGATTTGAACTATCCGGAAGAATTACACGATCTACACAACGATTATCCGCTGGCTCCCGAATGAATGGAACCGAATGAAGGAGACGAGGAAAAACTCATTCCCAGTATATTTAACAAACATAACTACGTCGTCTACAGTGAGAATTTGAAACAATACGTCGATTACGGGATGAAATTAGTCGACATACATCGCATCATTCGATTCGACGAAGAGCCTTGGATGAAAAAATACATCGATCTCAACACGAATCTCAGAATTCGAGCCAAGAACGATTTCGAAAAAGATTTCAAACTCATGAACAACTGCATGTACGGTAAATTGATGGAAAACATTAGGAAGAGAACCGACGTTCGACTCGTCACGTCTGAGAAAAGAGCTAAAAAATTAGTGACGAAAGCCAATTACAAACACCGATCCATATTCGACAAAAATCTAGTGGCCGTTCACATGCAAAAGACGCACCTGAAGTTTGACAAACCGTATTATCTCAGACCGATCATCTTAGATATCTGCAAGCGATTGATGTATGAGTTTCACTACGATTACATCAAACGAAAATTTGGTGATAAAGCCAAACTACTGTTCACCGACACGGACAGTTTAGTTTATGAAATAGAGACGAAAGACGTCTACCGAGATATATCTCCGGACGTGGCCGTGTGGTTCGTCACAAGCAATTATCCCGTCGATCACCCGTCCAACATTCAATCGAACGACAACAAGAAGGTGTTGGGTAAATTTAAGGATGAGAGCGGCGGTAAACAAATCGTCGAATTCGTGGGCTTGAGACCTAAACTGTATGCTTATCATCTAGAAGATGAAGAGATCAAGAAGTGCAAAGGGGTTAAAACGTGCGTAGTGAAGAAAAACATCTCTTTCTAAGAGTATAAAGATTGTCTGTTAGGAGGTGGTCCGGTGTATAAGACTATGAAATCGATTCGAAGCAAAAATCATGACTTGTATACTGAAATAGTCAACAAGATTTCGCTGATGGCCGATGACGATAAGAGATTCGTATTAGATGATAAAAAAAGCATTTAGCAAAAGGACATTGGACTTTGGATCTAATTTTAGACGATATGAATGTGGATGATTGGATTCCAGATATGATTGTGGATGATAAGATTCCAGATATGATTGTA
Source organism: Pictodentalium vernedei (assembly GCA_031216915.1). NCBI lineage: Eukaryota > Metazoa > Mollusca > Scaphopoda > Dentaliida > Dentaliidae > Pictodentalium > Pictodentalium vernedei. Next base: position 853,613,659 of record CM062297.1, read on the forward strand.
GATGATAAGATTCCAGATATGATTGTAGATGATAGGATTCCAGATATGAGTAAGGATGATACAATTCCAGAAAATCAAGAGGAATTAGATGGATTCAAAATTATAGAAATCGATAAAGACATCGAGAGAGTTAGTTTAAAAAAAAAATAAAAAAATAAAAAAAAAAATAACGTCATTTTAGTGAATTATAATAAAATAAATAAATAAAAAAAAAAAAAAAATGTATACGCATTTATGAATAAGAAAATAGGGATATCCGTAGATATGAACCCCTATCCAACATCGATCTGTCGAATGCGGAGAAGGATTTGAAAATCAAAGATTTTCTAGGTGTGGTTTCCAGAGATGCCTTGCCGAAGAGAAGACCTCGACAATCAGAATGCAGAATTTTAAATCTAGACGATTTATCGTGTTAGATGATAAAATAAGCACTTTAGCACTCCGACATTGGACTTTGGATCTAATTTTAGACGATATGAATGTGGATGATTGGATTCCTGATATGATTGTGGATGATAAGATTCCAGATATGATTGTAGATGATAAGATTCCAGATATTATTGTAGATGATAGGATTCCAGATATAAGTAAGGATAATAGAATTCCAGAAAATCAAGAGGAATTAGATGGATTCGAAATTATAGAAATCGATAGAGACATCGACAGAGTTAGTTTAAAAAGAAAAATAAAAAAAAAAAATAAAAAAATAACGTCATTTTAGTGAATTAAAATAAATAAAAAAAAAAAAAATATATACGCATTTATGAATAAGAAAATACAGATATCCGTAGAAGGTGTCGTCTTACCTAACGAACCCCTATCCAACATTGATCTGTCGAATGCGGCGAAGGATTTGAAAATCAAAGATTTTCTAAGTGTGGTTTCCAGAGATGCCTTGCCGAAGAGAAGACCTTGACAATCGGAATGCGGAATTTTAAATCTAGACGATTTATCAGGTGAAGGCACTCACTGGGTGGTGTGGTTCAAGAACGGGAAGAAGAATTATTATTTCGACAGCTACGGAATCTCACCACCAAAAGAAATAAAGAACTATTTCAACAAATCGATGGTTCATTACAACACAGAACGAGTGCAATCACCAGATCAAGTGTTTTGCGGTCACTTATGTCTCTACGTTCTCAAGAGATGGTCTGAAGGAGATCGGTTTCAAGACATTCTCAATGATTTACATTAGAGAGAGATTTTTTTATAGCATATATAAAGATAAAAAAAATTATTTTAAAAATTTTTAATCGAATAAAAACGAAAAATAAAAATAAAATTATATATATAAATAAATTTTTAATAAACTGCATTTTGAAATATATTTTTTTAAGAAAAACAAAAAATCTCAAAACAACATGCCAGTCGATAAATTTGGTAGAAGTGACGACGAAAAAGTCAACCTAAGAAAGAAGAGGAAGACGTTCGAAGTCGATGATGGTTACGACGTTGCCAACTTGGACGAACGTTACATTCGGAGATACGAACCTCGAGAGGAACCTTTGAACATGAACGATAAGAAGCTCTACAATCTTCCCGAGCCAACAGGGGGAACGCCGATTTCGAACAAATCATGCTAGATAATTACATAGATAAAACCATGACCGACGATCTCGATCTGAAATCCAAATGTTTGCTGAACGTCGCGAATCCCATAGATCCCACGGATGCCGCGACTAAGAAATACGTGGACAACTCTCACGCGAGATTCAGCGAACACCTGAGAAATAGATACGTTCAGAAAACGATGCACTCGGAATTGAACACCAATTCTAACAAGATAATGAACGTGGCCACTCCCACAAATCCCAAGGACGTGGCGACCAAACACTACGTAGATCTGGAACAGAGAAAGTCTGACAGACGAGAAATGAAATCAGATCTGAATGCGGGATTCAACAAGATATTGAATCTGTCGAAGGTCGACGACACGGATGTGGACTCAACCGCGGTCAACAAGGGCTATGTAGATTCTGCCGTGATCCGATCACAAGAATACCTAGAATCGCAAGTGGACGATCTCTACCTGAACAAACAATCTGGCGGAACCATGGAGGGTGGTATCGACATGAACGGTGAGAATTTATTCGGACTCAGTCACGAACCCGAATTCAATTCCAGCACAGTCAGCAGGAAGTACGTGGACGACAACTCAGTCTGGAGGAAGGGCGACATCATGGAAGGTAAACTAGACATGGGTGGACACGCGCTCACGAATCTACCGAATCCCGTGAACATGACGGATGCCTGCACCCTGATTTCGGTGGTGGAGAAAGTTAAATATGCTAGACAATTGATCACCGTGTGGACCGAGGAGGCCGGCACCTTAGATGAGGGAAAAGCTGAGTGGTCTTTCGGAAATGGAGGTAGCGGATCGAAACATGGTCAGGTGGGATATCCCATGCCGCTGGGAGGTGAAATCCTTCGAATGAGTCTGGCTTCCTCAGATTTGAATAACTGAGCGGTCGTCAATCTCATGGTGAATGGAGTAGAGAGCGATAAGAGATACAGCATTGAAAAGACTGAGAATCAACACGTGAATGTTAGCACGTTCGGCATGCCTCTCAAAGTGAACGCCGGAGACAGGATTAATTTCGTTACGAAAACCAATAATCCCGAAGCCGCTACTTCCGTGGTGAGTCTACTGATTGAACTAGTTCCTTTGAACAAACAGTGAATGTGTGGAAAATAATGAATTAAAAAAAATAATGTGTGATTTATTAAAAACAAAAAAAAAAGTAATGAGATTTAGAAAGATGTTCAATCTCTCTAGATCACATTACTTTATTTATTTTTTTTTTGTTTTTAATAATTACTCATTACTTTTTTTATTTTTTTTTTTGTTTTATTTTTTTTTTCACACACGTCTCTCATCGAATGATCGACATCTTATTTCCATCTGATTCAAATTGTAATTCTCTGTCCGACAGGACCAGGGCGAAGGCTTCGGTTTTTCTCGGCACGTTCCTATCGAATTGCATCTTGATCTGAATGTCTAAGACACTACTCTTGAGTCGTTCACTCTGTTTACTGACGTCAAATACGAACATGGGATACATCGACTTGTATTCGCTGGGAGATATGTTAGGATTGCTCATCAATTCATCTAGACCATGATGCTTCTAAAATCAGCGGCATCGCCGTACAGTCTGCAGAAATCATTCTTGTCGAACGACGCATTGTATCGATTGCTGGATATCTCGTGGTGTTCAGAAACATTTGCATGTTTCTCAAATGGCAGTGATCGAACAGTCGCATTCTTTTCCTGAGACCCATCCCTATCGGTCTGAAATGCAACCACGATGAAACGTGGTCTCTTGGAAGCGGATTTCACCGTTAATCTCCAATCGAAGTGATTCGTGGAGAGAGGAATGCTAGCTGTGTCGCACTGTCTCATTCTAAATCCCACGAGTAATTTACTCTTGGATTCTATGATCTTGTAGAGACGTGCTTTTTCCACGATCGAAGGCTCCGCATGCGGAACGAACCACGATATCTTGTGTAGAGTTATCTTACCCGCATTGGTCGCAGTGAGTCTCACTATTGCGTCGTCGTCTCCTTTTTGAATCAACATCAGATTGTGTTTGAATCCGTACATGAACCTGTTGTAATCGTCTGCAAATCCGAAGATGTGTTTCAAAGGTATCCTGAACGAAAACGTTCTTTTAGGTCTGGACGTCTTGACGACGTAGTCAAATATAAAGGCAGCGCCGGCGCTAGCAGGGCCGACGGTGTCTTTCACCCACAACTGATTAAGTCCTCTGGATTTCGAAAAATCATCAGGATACGTCAAGAGTCCGAACATCATGGTGGCCTGACCGGGATGAAACACAGATTCTATCTCTTGTCCGGATAGCATGTATTTTATATTACTGAATAGATGCATGATGCCATTATTGGCTAGAGTAACCGTGTCGTCGTCGGCGTAGTCGCTCCTATCTTCCTTGGTGAGACGTCCCTGCACCACTATGTAACTCTTGCTAGGATGTATGAATAGATTTTGAGTTTCGACGTTGATTCTTATCTCTCCCGCATTGTTCCGGTTACCAGTTCATATTCGTGAACCTCATATTCTTGAATACTTTCATCTTTCACTATGCTTTGTGCTATATCTAGTATATTTGTCATTTTTAAAGGATTTTTGTTTTTTTTTGTTTATTAATTAGCTTGCTTTTTTTTTATCTAAAAAATAGTTTTTAATTATTTTTTTTATTATTTTTTTTTCTCTTCTGTATATATATATGTGTGTGTAAACAAGAAAATGTTAAAGAGAGTAAATAAAAGAAATTTGTTTTCTTATCAAAACTTTGTCTTCTGTAATTGTTGTTCGTAAAACTTTCCGATGATCTCTTCTCCATCCAAAACTTCGATTTCGTAAGTCACCGGATCAGTGTGAAATATTTTGATTATCACAAAGATTTCCGAGGTCCATCGAGGAGTATAACCCTTTTCGAAGTGCTTCTTATAAGCGTAGATTCTCACTCGATCACCGACCGCAAATTTCGGCGTTCTAGACTTCTTCCTAATCTTAGATCTTTCAGGATATAGATTCGCGTAGACCCGTTTTTCATTTCGAGGATTGCTAGTTTCCACAGGAGTCATCTTGATCGATCTGTGTCGCGTGTTGTTGTAATCTTTGACCAGACCATTCAGAGCGTATATGTATTTCTTGGTCGAATTCGCCGTGAAGTATCTATGCATCTTTTCCTTCATCGTTCGAATCCAACGTTCCACCACGCTGGCTTTCTCTTCGTTTTCGATTGAGTAGAGGTCGACCAAGCGATGAACGTGCTTGTTGTAGAATTCCTTTCCCTTATCCACCCACAATTTACTCGGTTTTCGAGAAGATGAGTCGAGCACACTCTTCAGAGCCTCGGCTACGCAAGGTCCCGATTTATTCTTCAAAGCTCTGATCCAACCGTATTTGGAAAACACGTCGATGACCGTCAGTAGATATTTGACGCCCTCGTTCCACCTCGAAAACGATCTCATGTCGACCAAGTCGGCAGACCAAATATCATCCAAACCCTTCACGAACACCCTTCTCTTTCGAAATTTATGCACGATGGGTTTGTGTAACTCCTCGGCCAATTCGCTCGTCAATAATCGTTTCTTCTTCTTCTTTTCCGATGCGATTTTTTTTTGAACGCCCCATCCGAATCGACGTTTCGCACCGATCAGATTGCCGACCAGCAAACGTTCTATCTCCTCTCTACTGGTCGGATTCGATATGCCTCTCAATTTCCCCAACATGTTTTTATCGCAGACGTCGTTGCGAGTCTTGGTGTCGGGATGTCCGGCGTAGCACAGATCGTGATCATACGCAGCCGCGTCCACCCTATTCACAGGTTTGCTCCAAGATTTAGGAGTCAGATCGGCGTTGAGTCTCTTGTTCAATTTCGTTCCGGGTCCCGTGAAACTGTGACCAGGCAAATGCATTTCGAAAGGTAGATTATTGATCATTTTATTCACGATGCCTTTACCTTTCCTCACGTTCTTTTTTTGACGAATCGAGTTTTGATAGAACTACACACGTCGCAAATTCCGCAAAGCATCTGTCTATCATTTTTAGTTCGTACTTCTCGAGAATTACTCGTCTCGGTAACTCTCTTACACTTTACGCAATACATGTTTTAAGAGTTATTTAAATTAATTTCGTTTTTATTTTATATATAAATTTAATATTTTTTTTTTTTAAATTCTGTTCTTATCATATATATATTTTTTTTTTTTCAATCGCTGCTCTTGAGTTCTATCATCTTTCTGAATACCTCCCTGGCCTCTTTCCTCCCCTTTTCCAAGAGAGAATCCTTCTTCTCTTCTTTGATGATCTGACGAGTCTTGATTCTCATGGCTTCTTTCATGGCATCGTATTTCGTTTTCTCACTCAATATCGCGAAGTATTCTCCGTCATATATCCTACTATCTTTCAACGCCATCGAGATCATTTCGGATATCGTGTCGACCTTGGAGTCGGCCAAGACGCGAATCTTGTTGTGTTTCCTCGCCTTCAGATATAATTTCCTACTCAAAAAGTTTCCGAGCGTGCTAAACAATCCGGTGGCGAGAGCCACTCCTACGGTCAACACGATCGGAATGCCGACTGCGGTCGACAAAAATCCGATGCCGTCCGCGTGTAAACCCATGGAAATCGTGATGAGTGTCGTGTCGATCGCGTTGACGAATTTCACGAAACGCGAATACTTCTTCTTGAGAGAATGACGAGAATCCCTCTCTCGAGTTAGATACTCTTGGATTCTACTGATTTGATCAATGCGATACCTCTCTCCTCTTTCTTTTTCTTCTAGCGACGGTGCCGTTGGCAAAACGCCGTTCGGATTCTCATCCTCGTCGTCCACTAACGTTGGATACAATTTATTTCTGGTTCTCATTTTTGTGTTTTTTTTTTCTTTCTAATATTAGATAAAAAAATTATGCGTGTATTTATTTTATTTTCTATTCTCCCTTATTTTATATTAACGAGAAAACTTAGACGTATGCTTCATTGAACAATAATTTCATGACGCATCCCTTGTCCTCTAAAGTCAGACTTTTACGCGCCAATTTCAGTTCTTCCGAAACTGTGGGCTTGCTTCGATCCTTACAGAAGAGTAATCTCTTCCAAAACGCGATCACTTCGTCGATTTGAGCGCGTTCGAACGCCGGTTCGAAATACTTGACGACCATATCTTCCCTTTCCATCGACAGACACGAATGATTTTCGTGATCAAAGTCTAGGTGATCCCGACATCTGACGCATCGTTCTAACAAGAGACGACGTAGTTGTTCGTTCACACAGAATGCGTAGGCTCTCATCAGCATTTTTAAAAGAAACCTTGCTCTAATAATCTGGGAAGCGCTCATGATTTACGTATTTTTTATTATCTATTCGATTTGATATATTTATTTTTTTTAAATAACTATTTATTTATATATTTTTTTTTCTCTCCTATATATATCAATCACTTTTTTTTATTTCCTCGGGAAACGTGGCAGTGGGTTTGCGGGTTCAAAATCACCTCTTTTCCGTGTACCGTACACGAGTCGATTTCTGACCTAAAATCCGCAAATGGATTTCCGTGTACGCCTCCATAGCGATTCAGTGTTAAAATCGTGTACAGACACGGATGATTTAGAATCCGCAAACCACTTTTTAATGATGATTTAGAAACGGCAACACGTTTTTCGCAATTTTAACACTGAATCCAATGGGGAAACCCATCTGCGGATTCTAAATCAGGCGATACACCTCTTTTTTCCTTAAAATCTCATACATTTTTTCACTCTTGAGCGATGTCTATATAGAATCCAGTGATTTAGAATCCGCAAGCAGATTCTAAATCACCCTAAAAAACGAAAAATCGTGTACATGTACACAATTTTAATACTAAATCCTATGGAGGTGTACATCGATGTACGTGTACATGTAAGAAATCGTGTACATTTGAGAATCTGCAATTATTACCTACTAAGGACTGTTGCGTATCGCATATGAGTTTCAACTAAATGAGCGACATTGATTGGTAAAGAAAGGTCATCTTGTCGTTGGGAATTCTGTTTTCCACTATCTGAATGCTCGTCGATTGGAAATTGATGGGGAATTGGTTAGGAAAGTTTGGATTGGAGGCCTCAGATAAGAAAACCTCCGTGATTGGTTTGAGTCAACAGATCCTATTGACAATGTGCATAAAATTACAATTCACGTAGGCATTAATTCTTGTCGACATAGAATTCCGACGGATGCCAGGGAATTAGCAAGTGGGCTTACATTCATTCGGGGAATATATCCCGATGCAACAATCAGGGTTTCGTCAGTGCTACCAACTCCAAGTCGCCTTGGGGCAAATAAGGTTATGTTTGAAACAAATGAATGTCATCGCAGTGTTTGTGACAAAATGCATTGTATATTTATTGATCATGCGACAAGATTTTCTTGTCGCGTGGGGTTTTGTCAGTCGGGCAAACTTTTATGATAATTGGCATCCCAGCGACCTGGGTCTCTTGTTCTTGTTCTCAAGTTCTTGGAAGAGAAATAATGTTTTGTACCCCAAGACATCAAGAGCGTTTGTATAACAACAGATTTGTGACACAGGGAGGATGTGAATCATTTGTAGATAGGGAGATAGCAGTTGATGTACACAAAATGATGTTCTCAATTTCAGACTCAATGTAGCGGGATATCCCTGAATTACGTGCAGTTTTATCAAATGTAGTAACTGTAGTGTCCAAAGAATGATTCGGTGATAGATATTTGTTCACACTTCATTCTGATATATCGTATTTAGAGGTATATACTGTATGCTGAATGTCTTATATTTGAGCAACAGAACATCAATAACCAGCATGTCGATTGCAGTTTATTTAGATCTATAACAATATTCTACATGCTAGCAACACATTCCAGTTAAAAGCTGTTACCTTTTAATTTGATGAAACTGAACTTATGTGACGTATTTACAATACAAGTATGCAGTACAGTTTTATCAAGTCTAAATGTACACAAATTATTGATCGAACGTCTCATTTCGGTTTGAGTGCGTATTCTATACAATACTGTAATTTAAAATAAGTTATCTCCGCCAACATGTATGGTATATGAAGATTTAATATTTAAACACCGAGCCGCAGGCGAGGTGTTATTATTATTTATTATTTATTGGTGTTTAAGGTCACATAATTCTGCACAATGGCTAACCATGACCGTGACAGTTTTGCGGGTGGAGGAAGCCGGAGTACCCGGAGAGAACCACCGAGCAACGGCGAGCAACTGTCAGCTCCCCAACATACCAACTCCACACAAGCAGGGTTAGCATTGGTTGAAGACAGGTGCACCATCGACGTACAGTACGCCTTGGTACACAGCGTCACCGTGCCCCCAGGCGAGGTGTTTAAAGTAGCTGAAGTAGAATATTTTATTTAAGTGTCACAATTCAATACGCATACATAATATACAGAGAGTATTAACAAAATATTTATCTGAAATCCAGCCTATGAAAGCTTATGAGACACATTTTCATCACAATACGCCACAAAATCCTAATAACATGAAGCAAACAATGGCAAAACAATAAACAAAAAACAATAAACAAATGAAAATTTAAAAAAAAAACCTTTAGAGCTCCGGAACTGAAAAGTTTGGCCGGCCCAAAGCCCAGATAAAATCTGATGGCAGGTTTATTTTTATCAAATATTACAGAGATCTGTTTTAAGATACCCAGTTACCACTTACGTGTTTCATCCACGCACAGACGTAGCCCATTAATAACCAAGCTACCTACTATATACCAAGGGGTAGTTTTCGGTAACAACTCGGTCTACATGTATATAGTTTGCATTTACTTGAATAATTCAAGTAATATCACGTATATTGCTTCGAAGTAATCAATTAAATGTCTGCAATTATATTTAAACCTTTTTAAACAACCCTGACTTTTTTTTTCGTTTCACCTCAGTATCTCTTGGTATTAGGACCCTTTTCTGGGTGTGGGGGGGGGGGGGGGGGGTTTGGATCAATTTACATAGGATGATTTGGATTAAATTAGCAGCCGGTTTGGGTCAAATTGCTGGAGGGCAGTTTGGATGCAATTCTCACTGATGACAGTATATTATAGAACACATGGAGAGTGGATTTATTTATTTTTTGTGGTTTAACAGCACTTTTGAGTCACACAGTTAGAGTCACCTTGTGACGGACAGTTTTATAGGTGTAGGAAGCTGGAGTCCCAGGAGAGAACCACTGAGCAAATGCCAGGCTCCCAACATACTAACTCCACACGAGCAGGGTTAGCAATGTTTGAAGACAAATGCACCATCAACGTACTGTACACCAGGGACCGGTCAGGACTATTTAAAATACGCTCTAGCCTCGGAGCCTATTTTTTCAATTCATGCGCCAGATTTCAATTTACGGAGTCACACTGCTGTTTGTAACACACACTGCAAGTATGTAATAGCTCTCATAATTTTCATTTAGTACACTATAGCAAACATTAATCTTCACTGTGGTTTCTGATCAAGTCTTGGCTGCCTATTTAGGCAGCCAAGACTTGATCAGAAACCACAGTGAAGATTAATGCTTGGTAATTAAGACTTGAAGTATTAACTTAAGCACTCTACAACAATGATAAATGATAATCATATATATAATACATGTAAGAGTGTCTCTCTCGATTATCCATCGAAAGAATATCAAAATATGATCTGAGAAGTTACGCGCCAACTGAGAAGCCTATTTCTGAGATTTAAGAGCCAGGTCCTGATGTTTCAGAACCAAATACGCACTGGCGCATGCCCAGGTCGGTCCCTGGTACACCTTAGCACACAATGCCACCATACCCGCACCTGTGCAATGGAGGTGCCCAAATCGGTCAATGCAGATACGGTAAAATTCTTCAATTTTGTAAAAATTATGACAATTTTAATGGAGACTGTTTTCTTCGGTAAATTCTTTGGGGAAAATACTAAAGTACTAAAGGAAACAATTACATTGCATTACCAAAATAAAATTTAAATTTAGGGGCGAAAACACCCACCTCCATCTGTGGGGTAAAATGACCCGGGGCAAATAAGGATTGGGGTGAAACGGCTCGAAGGGCGAATGGGAATTGGGGCAAAACGACCCGGGAGCAACTTATCAGCAAGGTATAACCTATTTTCAAGCAAACTTTTCGCTACTGTTTATTACACCTTAAAATTGGGATAATTCAAAAACTGCGTTTCGTTTTAATTCTTGAACTTCACTGGCTATGTGTCCATGCATATCTTTATGAAATATCACCAATATAATCAACAAGATCACCGGTTATAGCTGCGTTTTTTATGAAGGTACATCATGTAATCTCCGAATAGGACAAGTTACAACGAAATCAGGAGAGTTCGATCTGAAACAACAAAATTATTTGCTGAGCGTGTTGAAAAACCTCTAAAAGGACAGAATACGAGTGAAGTGTAGACAAGTAACAATCACGCAAAGCTGAGATGCGAGTTGGGTTGCAACAGAAAACGAACGCGTTTGACATTTTGTTTGATTGTTGATATTGGCCCAAAGATTTCTTGAGGGGGATAAGCCGATTGCAATTGTATCGGCAATTGTGAACCGGACGTCACGTGATTTCTTCCCGGAAATTTACTGTCCAATTCAAAATATCGCTTGACGGTATTAGAGAAGTCTGTTCTGGAACACATTTATCTGATCGGGTATGTGCAACCCTTTGCGGGTCTATGGCCCACTGAGGTTCGTGGGAAGGCGGTTTGCAGGTATTTTCTTTGTTTTACTGCTGGGGCATGACCCATTTGAAAGCCTTCCCATAAACAACTTTTATCCCAAATTTTACTTAAATCTGAGAAGTAATGTTCAAGTTATAATGCAAGCAGACATCAGAGTGTAGATGGACATATTTACGGACAGACATATGAGTAAACTTCAAATGCAAGAGATTGTGCCAGAGGTGCTGACATACTGGTATCAAGGATAAGGCTGTGTCAGATGACAGACAAAATCCCTCGCCCAATGGACCCTGCAACAAATCTCAGAGCAAAATTTTTTTGTGTAAAATCTTTGCAGTGTTCACAAACCCATTCTAAAAAACACCAAAGTAACTCTACAGGGTCATGTAATATTAAGAACAGCATGCTAAACATGGCATATGCACCCCACTACCCCCCCCCCCCCCCACCCCCATCTCTGAAAATGCTAAGATGGACATATTTTCAACACTAGGCAGACACACGAGGGGTTTATCATCTTTGTTTTACAGCGGAGAAAAATCCAACCCGGCAAAATTTGTGATATAAACGTACACCACCCCCCCCCCCCCCACCCAACACAGTAGTAACTGTAAAGGCCAGAAACAATGATTGAACCATCAAAGAGAACAAAGACATAATGCCACATGTGGGGAGATGATTTGAATGAATTTCCTTGGTTTTACTGCAGGCACGTGACTTATTTGAAAGCCGTTCCCACAAACAATTTTCATTCCAAATTTTATCGAAATCTGATAACCCAAACCTGACATGAGGCAAACAGACAAAAAAAAATGGTATTTTATGAGACAAACAGTAAATTTTCAAAGTTAAAATGTGGGATAAGTCTGAAAAGTGAAAAGTAATAAATATGCTTGAGATCCGATAATCCAAACCCGATATACAAGGCGAACAGACAAAAAATAGGCTATTTTTGTATATTCAAAGGGCCATAATGCACAGAAAAAATCTTTTCAACAGCAAAACGGCTGTTACTCCTTAAAGATCTTGTATGTATGATAGTGAATATGTGAATGAAATTTCAATGAAATCTGAACAGTTATGTTCAAGTTATAACGCGGCCCGACATTTTAGTGAGGATGGACAGACGTATGCACAGATGCATGGACAGACACACGAATAGGCGCAATCCAGTATACCCCACTTTTTTAAAATAAGAGGCACCAGGGAGCCTGAGGGAGCTCACCTGACATGGAAGCCTAAATATCAGGTAAAGTATTGTAAAGGTGAGTGACAATTACATGTTAAACTAGGAAAATGGGGATCCTTGTATGGTGCATCATAAGCCAAATGTTAGCAATTGTTTTGGCCTGTTTGATTCAAACCCTTCTACAGTTGGTTCCTACTAATTAATAAATATTTGTCCAGTCCTTCTTAAAATATAGGTATTTGAATTTTTTAATTTTAGCTCATAGGGTTCCTTCGGGTGAGGAGGTGAGGAGGTTTTATTTTTCTCATTGGAAACAGAAAACTGGGTTGTGCTAATAATGCTTACCCTCCCCAAACAACACCAAATATTAACACAGCCGAGCCCAAAAGCACCCGTTACCATCCCATGGTGATAACAAACGCAGTCCTAGAAGTTCTGTACAGAAAACTGATTGCACCTAATTTGGGTATAAAATGGCCGTCGACAGCTATCTTGAATTTCAGACCCCACCCCAAAAGACTCGTTTTCGTCCCAAGATGATAACAAAAGTACCCAAGAGGTTTCGTGAAGATCGGTTCATAAATACAGCCTCTAGCCCAAGCCGTATTGACATGTGCACTTACTGTGTATAAGTTGCGCTGAATAACTCAAAGTTCATCTAATTTGCATAATTTTTGCACGAGAAAAAAACCTGTATTATATGTAATGTATTCCATGTGACTCAACATTCATACAAAAATTTATTCAAATCAGAACTTTCATACAGAAGTTCTGTACAAAAAACTGATTGCACTAATTTCTGTACAAAATGGCTGCCGGCTCACGGTGGTAACAAAGGTACCTGTCCTCGCCTCACGGTGATAACAAAGGTACCCAGGAAGTTTTGTAAAGATCGGTTCATAAATACGGCCTCTAGCCCGAGTCGTATTGAATTGTTGACGCCGGACAGACGTCCAGACGGACGACGGGCCATGCCATAACCTCAAATTTGACTATGTCAAAGTTGAGCTAAAAAATACAGCAGTGCTGTGCAAAAAAGGACGATGAAAATATGCCAATGCAGTTTTACTGAAAAGACGTGATGTCAACATTGACCTGTATGTTTTTATTTGCAATACATTTTGGGCCCGTATACCGAATTTGGTCAAAATCGGCCCAGTAGTTAGCCCGTTGCTAAGGTGTCGCTCTGGTTGGTAGGGAAGTCACGTGACGTCAACATTGACCTATCTGTTTTCATTTGCAATGCATTTTGGGTCCGAATACCGAATTTTGTCAAAATCGGCCCAGTAGTTAGCCCATTGCTAAGGGGGCGCTCTGGTTGCTAGGGACGTCACGTGACGTCAACATTGACCTGTATGTTTTTATTTGCAATACATTTTGGGTCCGTATACCGAATTTGGTCAAAATCGGCCCAGTTGTTAGCCCGTTTCTAAGGTGGCGCTCTGGTTGCTAGGAAAGTCACGTGACGTCAACATTGATCTGTCTGTTTTCATTTGCAAAGCATTTTGGGTCCGTATACCGAATTTGGTCAAAATCGGCCTAGTAGTTATCCCGTTACTAAGGGGAGCTCTGGTTGCTAGGGAAGTCACGTGACGTCAACGTTGACCTGTTTGTTTTTATTTGCAATACATTTTGGGTCCGTATACCGAATTTGGTCAAAATCGGCCCAGTAGTTAGCCCGTTGCTAAGGTGGCGTTCTGGTTGCTAGGGAAGTCATGTGACGTCAACATTGACCTATCTGTTTTCATTTGCAATGCATTTTGGGTTCGTACACCGAATTTTGTCTAAATCGGCCCAGAAGTTAGCCCGTTGCTAAGGGGGCGCTCTGGTTGCTGGAGAAGTCACGTGACGTCAACATTGATCTGTCTGTTTTCATTTGCAAAGCATTTTGGGTCCGTATACCGAATTTGGTCAAAATCGGCCTAGTAGTTAGCCCGTTACTAAGGGGGAGCTCTGGTTGCTAGGGAAGTCACGTGACGTCAATATTGACCTGTATGTTTTTATTTGCAATACATTTTGGGTCCGTATACCGAATTTGGTCAAAATCGGCCCAGTAGTTAGCCCGTTGCTAAGGTGGCGCTCTGGTTGCTAGGGAAGTCAGGTGACGTCAACATTGATCTGTCTGTTTTCATTTGCAAAGCATTTTGGGTCCGTATACCGAATTTGGTCAAAATCGGCCTAGTAGTTAGCCCGTTACTAAGGGGGAGCTCTGGTTGCTATGGAAGTCACGTGACGTCAACATTGACCTGTTTGTTTTTATTTGCAATACATTTTGGGTCCGTATACCGAATTTGGTCAAAATCGGCCCAGTAGTTAGCCCGTTGCTAAGGGGGCGCTCTGGTTGCTACGGAAGTCACGTGACGTCAACATTGACCTGTATGTTTTCATTTGCAAAGCATTTCGGGTCCGTATACCGAATTTGGTCAAAATCGGTCCAGTAGTTATCCCGTTGCTAAGGGGCGTTCTGGTTGCTAGGAAGTCATGTGACGTCAACATTGATCTGTCTGTTTTCATTTGCAATGAATTTTGGGTCCGTATACCGAATTTGGTCAAAATCGGCCCAGTAGTTAGCCCGTTGCTAAGGTCGCGCTCTGGTTGCTAGGGAAGTCAGGAGACGTCAACATTGATCTGTCTATTTATTTGTAATGCATTTTGGGTCCGTATACCGAATTTGGTCAAAATCGGCCCAGTAGTTAGCCCGTTGCTAAGGGGACGTTCTGGTTGCTAGGGATGTCACGTGGCGACACCATTGACCTGTCTGTTTTCGTTTGCCATGCATGTTGGGTCCATGTATCAAAATTGGTCAAAATTGGCCCAGTAGTTTGCCCGTTGCTAGGAGCGTGCTTTACTTGCTATGGTCGTCAAGTGACATAATCAGTGACCCATTAACCTCCCCACCCCCCCCCCCCCACACACACACACTCAATATATTAAGGGTCCCTTGAGCCTATGAGGGTGAAAGCAATGGTGGAGAGTCATCACTCGTTCTAGCGTCCGAGTATCCTTGAAAAAATGTAACCTTATTTGTCCCCGGTTCCTTTGGGGAAAATCCCTAAAAGTTTAATCAGCCAGAGTCATTCTCGTGAAGTCGCATCTCGTTAACTACTTCCTACGTTAAAAAAAAGTGTGAAATTAGTATAAAGGACTCACGAATTTCGACGTCGGCTTCGCCTCCGTCTCAACTCGGGCGCCTTCGTCCTTTATAAAAATGGGGAGTATCCAGAGTATCACATGACAAAAAACTATTTGTAAAGTACTCCCCTTTTCAATGACAATGGGACAGCATTGACATTCACCACCATGCAGCCTTGAGGCTGCATTTTGAATTCCCGTGTTTGTTGTTCTTATGAAATATTATTTTATTACTATCAGTTATGGTACAAATATGGTACCGATAGCACACTTTCAGGAACCGCTGATGTCTGATGTCGACTGTGTGTCAGTGCTTAAGGCGCACACATACTTTTGGGGTTCAAAACACCACATCCTTCATTTTGCTATATAATTTGTGTAAATTTATTTGGAATTTATAGAATTTCAGACTTGGAAATTTCATAGTATTGTTTTTGTCTTAGTTATGGTGCTTTATAAGTAATGGGCAATTTAGTTTGAAAAAAGGGGTTCATGAATATTCAGTCACAGGAAGATTCAGCCCTCATACTTTTTCCGAGAATATTCGGTCTCAGTCGTAGTCGAATCTTATCACCTCACTGGTCAAATCTTCACAGAAATTTTTGTTCTTTAAATGTTCTATGCATTTTGTCTATAGTTTTTTTAAAGGATTTATGATTACTAATCATGACAAAATTGTGCAATATGAAACAAACCTTACCCCTTTACCAAACGTAACGGCCAAAACCGGCCAGCGCTATTCACAAAATTCTAGATTCAATTTTAATTACCTTTTCATTTCTTTGTCACAAAAACATAGCTGATGAGCACTCAACGTGCTCGTTCCAATGAGGGGTCATAAGCTATGTTTTTGATGCAAAAAATCAAAATAACTTGTGCTTCAAGAATTTCATTTGCAAGAGTCGTCTGCTTTTCGTTTTAGCTAAAGGGTTAATGAAGCTGGAACAAAACAAACCTTCCCAAAACAAGCTGAGACGTTCTCAGTTCGAATCCCACCTGTGGCAACTGTACTAAGGCGTACTGCACATCAACGATGTACTTGTCTTCAACCAATTCTAACCCTGATTGTTTGGAGTTACTATGTTGAGGAGCCTGACAGCTGCTTGCCATTGCTTGAAGAGCTCGTTCCAACGAGGGGTCACATGATATGGTTTTGTTGAAAAGTTTTGAAAAAATAATATTTTTTCAACTGATGAATTTGCATTTTACGGGGGCAGATGCTGCCGATTCGTTGGGTAAAGGCTTAATAAAAAAAATAGGAATTTTCCAGTATTTTAGAGTCCTAGATCCTGTATTCTAGAGGTAAACTAAATAAGTTTACCTCTAGAATACAGGAAAGAGACAGAATCCCTGTTAATAGAATACTCCTGTTAATTGAATAATTTTCATTGGCAAAGTGGTTCTTCAATTAACAGGGTTCCACTGTACAGCAAAAACAAATATCACAAACTAATAATGAAACTATGTACTTGAGAAATTTTCAAGTGGTCATTCTACAACATGTTTTAGCTGGTACTATACAGTTCTGAAGGTGAAAGGGCTCAGTAGTTAGAGGTGCAGGCTGCAACGTTAGTTGTTTGTCATTACTCGGTGGTTCTCTCTGGTTTTTCCCATCTGTAAAACTTTCCAACATGAAGTGACCCTGGCTGTCGAAGTGTCATTAAACCCCAATAAATAAATCAATAAGAATCGTGCACCCCTATTCTGGAGGACGGTTTGGGGCAAATTGCCAAAGGATGGTTTGGTTTAGATTAGTATCCAGTTTGCGTCAAATTGTTGGAGGACAGTTTGGATGCAATTCTCACAAATTCCAGTCACGTTGTCCCCAAGTCATTTCGGACCCAGTCATTGCGGCCTCAGATCAATTCAGCCCCAATTCGGTCATTTCGGCCTCTATAAATATTTTTTAAATATCGTTTGAATTTTAACATTTTTCTATTTAATTGTTTTTCAACATTTATACTTTAATGAATTTTAACATTTTTCTATTTAATTGTTTTTCAACATTTATACTTTAATTAGATAGTCAGGTACATGTATACATATGATATATGGTATTCCTTCATGCCGAGTAGATTTTCTTTCATGATGAATAAAAGAATGAAAAGTTTCAGCACGCCGAAGGTGCACATGGACAATGTGGGAAATACCTTACGACCTGAATAATTTTATTTGCTTATGAATCTACGAGAGTCGGAAAGGAGTGTCAGTAATGTTATTTGGTTTGAGTTTGCGCATTGGAAGTGGGGTACTGGGGTCAGACCCCCGTAGACCTCGAACTGGAAGGTGACTAGGAATTGCGGATAACTACAAGAATTCTGCTCTGTGTTTTAGAAAATGTGGACATATTTATGGTAGTATCGAAATCGCAGTTTGGTGGTTCTTTTAGAAAAAAAGAAAAGAAAAAAAAAAACATGTGAACCAGACCTCGAACTGGAAGGTGACTAGGAATTGTGCATAACAATATGAATGAATGAGATGACTGCGTGTACTTTGCAAAATTTCAAAGTCAACAAATTTCTCTTACCTATATAGATAGCATCTTAAATGTATGAATAATTGAACACATGGATAATTTTTAATGTCATGTATAACTTTTCTGTACACTGTGTAAGCACAAATAACTGAACATTACTTAATAAAGGTAATTACCCGTTATTTCTAAACATAAACTATGCACTGATCTTTATAGATCTCCACACTCAAAATGGTGCCGAAATGACCAAGGGGCCGAAGTTACTAGGGCCGAAATGACTTTGAGGTGGAAGTGACCAGAGGCCGAAATGTCTTGGGGTCGAAGCGACTGGATACCATTTTCACAGATGAGAGACAGACGCTAATTATTACTGAACACATCGAATGTGAATTTACTGCAGAGATAATTGTTCGACGATATACATTATATTAATATTTTTTTCAATAAATATCGAGCAATATATTAATATTTTTTTAAGAATTATTTTTAGGAGTTATTTATTTTATTATTGGTGTTTAAGGTCACATACTTATGCACAATGGCTAATCATGGCCGTGACAGTTTTATGGGCGGAGGAAGCCGGGGAGAACCACCGAACAGCGACGAACAGCTGCCAGGCAGTGGCGGCTGGTCCATAGGGCTTGGGTGGCCAGGGGCCCCGGGCTCCAGGGGGTCCCCAAGGGCTCAAAGGAAAAAGAAATTTGTAGGTTTTTTGGGGGGCCGCAGAGAAGTTATTAATTTACAGGCTCATGTGCAAAAATGAAATTTCTCCGCGCGCTGGAATAGAGTTTTTCATCAACACACCGTTCCGCTTACAGTAAACCGAAAGTAATACTCGATGACCGCGAGTCCAACAAATCAAGAAGAAGCCGAAGGAAGAATCCAAAGTTTCAAGTTTTTATCAACCAAATCTGTAATCCCAAAGGTAAGTTCACCCGATCAACCAGATACGCATGAGATAAAGTGTTATGGTAATTGTCCATTTCATAATTCAGTTGACTCTAACAACTGAAAAGAAGTTGGAGAAACATCAACAGGTGTATTATGTGAAACTACGTAAAGCCATAACAATAACAAAGTAACTGAACGGTGATGTATAGTAATGCGTGTCAGTTGGCGTAGTAGCGATGATCGATTATGGTGTTAGTTTCTTCATTGGTAATTGCCAATTGCGGGGGGGGGGGGGGGGGGGGGGGGGGCAGTTAAGCCGATCAGCTCAGTTTCTTTCACCATACGGGATTTCCACTACCACATTCCGGCATTCGCTCAATTTAGCTATTGACGAGTACTGGTAACTTCCGTGCAGGTTTTCCACCCCCGATAAAACTGGCTGTCGCGATAACGATATCGCCGAAGTACGGTAGTTATGGAGAGCGACGTTAACCTTTTGGGACTTTAATTATCCTGACGTTGAAACGTCACTGGGAATTTAGTTTCTTCAACGTTTTTCAAAATGCTACGTTAAACGTCGGAAAGTACCAATAACGAGATATTTTTCATATTAGTGATTATGGGTTGAGGGCTAGATTATTTTTGGTGGTCTGAATTTGTTATTCAAAACTTGTTTTATTATAAATTATTGGAGAGTGCTCACCGGCACTCTCCAATAATTTGTAATACAAATTTATATAAACAAAATATTATTTGTGTTTGACTGAATATGAAATATAAGCAAGGAGAGTGTTGGCTTTTGCTCTGGTATCCTCATTTTTTGAATGCCCTGATAGTGGTTTCTAGCACCCAACCAGTTAAGAAGTCTTGACAGCATGATTATTTTAGTATTTTAAGCTGCGATAACATATGGGTCAACGGTTATCGCTGAGCACTATTCGGGAGAAAAAAGGAATTTGAGGTTAAAACTTTAAAGAATCGAAACATAATAACAAAACAAATGACCACAAAGTATCAATGTGCTGTTTGATTTCGCACGTAATAACACGTACAATAGTATTAAAGGGTTAATCTCCAACCAACCAATGAATGAATCGAATCCTTGGTAATTTGTTCTGGCATAGTTTGTAACACAACTTCATAGTCTTGACGGGTTAGCCATTATAGCCATTGAAACGCACGAAGCTCGGGGACTCGACACGGACAAAATAATAGACTCATTCGCTATTTATTTACTTATTTATTTATTGATGTTTAAGGTCACATATTTATGCACAATGGCTAATCATGACCGTGACAGTTTTACGGGTGGAGGAAGCCGGAGTACCCGTAGAGAACCACCGAGCAACGATGAGCAGCTGCCAGCTCCCCAACATCGAAACTCCGCACTGCACTGCAGCACAGGCAGGGTTAGATTGGTTGGCCTTAGTACACGGCGTCATCGTGCCCCCACACGGGCAATGGAGATGAAGTGTCTTGCCCAAGGACACAACGCGGTTGCCGCAGGTGGGATTCGAACCGATGACCTCTCGGCTTGCAGCCTGTCTACTGAGCCACGACTCATTCGCTAATCAAAACGCATGAAAAGTTTCCTTCTGAAATTTGTCATGTCGATTCACACGTCCAAGTCATTACCCTCTAGTCAACAAATCACGAGTCATGTTTAAAATAAATCATAAAACATCATGTCTTATTTGATGTTTTATGATTTATATGATTTTTTATCTCTAATTTATCTGTTGAGTTTCCTTTGATGTTTTTTTTAATTTTTATTGGAAGAGTATATTTTCATTTATATTTTATTTCGTATCAGTGAAGTACTGTTTTCTTTTGTTCTTTTGTTTAATAAGAAATCAAGCGTTATCTACATCTCCACAGAAAACCCAGACATTCATGTACAGAGCTCGATATTGCAAGTGAAATGTGGGATTCTTCCATTAACAGACAACTGAATTCTCCTCTCTGGAGCAGTCTAGAGTGAAGGATTTGGCGTTTTTCATCCATAATTTTCAAACTTTTCTCACACCGAGCCGAACCATGTTCATGCCTCCGGTCGCCACTGCTGCCAGCTCCCCAACATCGTAACTCCGCACTATTTATTTATTTATTGGTGTTTAAGGTCACATACTTATGCACAATGGCTGATCATGACCGTGACAGTTTTACGGGTGGAGGAAGCCGGAGTACCCGGAGAGAACCACCGAGCAACGACGAGCAGCTGCCAGCTCTCCAACATCGTAACTCCGCACTGCAGCACAGGCAGAGTTAGATTGGTTGAAGACAAACGCACCATCGACGTGCAGTACGCCTTAGTACACGACGTCATCGCGCTCCCGTGTGGACAATCGGGGTTAAGTGCCTTGCCCAAGGATACCTAGCTGGAGTCCGAATCGATCGCTCAGATGATCACCCATCCGAGAACTAACCGGGCTCGACGTTGCTTAACTTCGGTGATCGGACGAGAACAGGTTACCTCAAGGCCACCGCGCTCCCATTTTTTTTTTTTTTTGTTTTTTTTTTTTTTTGTTTTTTTTTTTGTTTTTGAGTTAAAACGAATAACGTAGCGTATCTGAAATATCCTAACAGATGTGTACTGCTTTTCTTTTGGACGAATCCTCCCTGGGCAAAGTTTTCCCCAGGCCGAAGATTCCTCCAGCTCCCGAATAAAGATGACATGCCATTTTCAATGGCGGTAAATATCCAAAAAGGTTATTATTTTCCATTTTTTAGTGTTTGAAACTACGAAGCACTGTGCAGAAATACAGATAGCACCAAAGAGTAACACATTATTACTTTGTTTTGATTTCTAACGGGACTGAAAGCAACCTGTCAGTATCACTTTCTTCGAATTACACCCATTTCGTCCGCTATCCAAATCGTCCGCTGCAATTTTACCCAACTCGTCCGAAACTCGTTCGCTGGGGGAAAGTATTGAAGTATTGTATTTTGAATCATTTTTTATTTATTTATTTATTTATTTATTTATATAATAATTTTATTGTATACATTATTGTATATTATTTATTTTAATATATCTTGATGTACCTCCTTGCATTAAAATTTCATATACTTGTACGAAATTCTGAAAACAGAAATGTCAGAACAAAATAAACTACTTAGCCATCTAATTAATTTCGACACTGTTTAACGCAGCTCTGATTACTGTTTACTCAATGGATTACCAATAATAATTATATTATTACAGCAAAAGTTCTTAAAGTATATGCATTTTATATTAAGTTCCTCAACATAATCTTATAATTTGCAATTATTCACTGAAGAGCTCCACCGGCGCTTTACAGTGAATAATTGCAAAATTATTAGCAGAAGTATTATAAGAATGAATTATATTAAGAAACGCATCAACATATATGTTATATTAAGTTCCGCAACATAATCTTATAATTTTGCAATTATTCACCGAATCGCACCACCGGCGCTTTACAATGAATAATAGCAAAATTATTAGCAAATGTGTTATAAGAATTAATTATACGAAGAAACGCATCAAAATTTATGTTACATTAAGTTCCGCTACATAATCTTATAATTTTACAATTATTATTGGAAGAGCGTCACCGGCGCTTTACAATGAATAATCGCAAAATTATCAGCAAATGTATTACAGGAATTAATAATATTAAGAAGCGAGTAATAATAATAACACTTTGGCCGGTCGCTGATTTGTCGCGGTTCTCGGATGAGAAGGCTTTGGTTACCCCCGAAGTGCAGATATGGATATATCACACAAAGCTTTGAGGCGAATTTGGTTGCAACAGAAAACGTTTGATTCACAGAGGGGGACAGGCCAATTGCAATTGCATGGGAAATTCGACACCGGAAGTTACGTGATTTTTTCACTGAAATTTACTGTCCAATTAAAAAAAATCACATTGACGGCTTTTGAGAATTCTGTTCTGGAACATATTCATCTGACTGGGTATGTGGAGTCCTTTGCGGCCTACTGCCCGCTTGGGGTTCCTATTAATGTAGTAAATGAGTGCCTAATTCATCAACGAGCTCGTTTCAATGAGGGGTCACATAATATGGTTTTGTTGAAATATTTTGAAAAATTTAATTTTTTCAACTGCTCAATTTGCACATTACGCGGGCTGATGCGGACGATTCGTTAGGTAAAGGGTTGAAAAAATTACCTACCAACCTGAATTTCTCCGGCCAACAAATCGGAAACAAGTGGGTTGTTTTGTGTAACACGATGATGACTGTAAAGTGTGCAATTCCTTCAACTCGAAATATTTCACGCCCCATAAAGTATCTCTATGAGACTATGAACAAAAAATGACAAAAATTGATCGTGAAAGTTAATAAGTGTACACATATTTCTGATATAGACGTCAGTACCTTTAAAATGAAACCCTTCTGAAAACTGAGTTCATCGGCAGCTGTTGCTTGAAAATCGTATATCGCAAGTGCTTCCATGTTGATTTTCTTTCCACTCATCAAGACAGTGTCAGTTTTAATAATAATGCAGTTGATGGCAACTGCAGTAATAGGTATTTGCAATCACGTGACTGCATCGACTCATTCAGCCATAGTGTGGGTATCAAAAATGTAAACAAATGTAGTAGTGACGGTGGGATGGTGGTGGATGCACTAGGACAGACAGGAAAATGCACTAGGACAGACAGGTTGATCATGGTTCGGTCCGGTGGGGGAAAATATTGAAAAAGAGCAAAATCCTCGTCTCTGAGAAACAATGCACTGGGGACTGTTTAAATGTTGGCTAGGGGTGGAATCATGCACAGGCAGTGGGCGTATTCTCAGATTTTATCAGTTTTAACCCTTTACACACCGCAGACGATATCAAAATTTATTATTTGAAATATCATTTTTTCAAATTTTTCAAAAAAATTCAACAAAACCATATCATGTGACCCCTCGTTGGAACGAGCTCGTTCCCACAAGGGGTCACAAGATATGGTTTTGTTGAAATTTTTTGAAAAATAATATTTTTGGAACTATTGAATTTGCATATTACGCGGGCGGGTGCGGCCGATTCGTTGGGTAAAGGGCTAATAAAATATATATTTATATTACTAAAAAACACGAACACGTGTTTTTTTAGTATTGATAATATAATATATATTTTATTAAAATTGATAAAATCTGATAATACTTCGAGTGCCTGTGGAATCATGGATTTAGCAATTCGAGTCCCAGGCTTTCGACATGTGCCAAAGATCACAAACAATGGTGTATTTGAAGGTTTTTGACAAATTATGTATTTTCCCATAATAAATAAGTTATCAAAAAAAAAAAAAAATCGCCAACTACATCATTTTTCATGATCTTTGGCACATGTCGAACATCTGTGATTCGAGTGAGACTTGAGATTCGAGCGAGTGACAGTTTATCTGGAGAATATGCAATCTACATGTAGTTCGTGGTTAGTGACTTTTTATACTTAACCCCCTTGAAAACGAACAGCCGCCTTTCTCATTCCAGAATCGTGATACGACCTGAATTAAAAAAAATAAATAGTTGCTCAGTGAATTTGTGTGGTATACGAATGAAGATTTTCAACGTGCAACCCCAAGCAAGCGCGTTGAAAATATTGATTGTCTTCCCCCAAGCAACGAATATAAACCTGGCTATTTCATCTCCCAACGGTGTAAATCAATTGTAAATTTATAGTATTGTTATTACATTGTAAGTGTATTTGATTTATACCGTTAATTAAACTAAATATAACTTTACCAGCTGATGGCTTTGACCTGGCATGTAATACACCATCAGAGTCCAAAAGGTTAAATGAGCCCCAACAAAAGAAACAGAGTTGGTCTCTATTGCTTTTTAAAAGACTTGAATAAAATACAACCCCTTTACATTGTGGGCCATTGGCCACCCTGGGCCATGGACGATCCGCGCCTAAAACGTAGGTGCTATCCGATAAGCCAGCCACCAAAGGCGTCGAAAGGATCCTAGGTGGAGAGACACGAGTATTAAATACTACATGGCTGACAATAATATCATTGTCGACACAGGAAGAGATTCCCGGAAACGTTAGCTCCCTTTAATTTGCTAACGCTGTCGGTAAATTTTGCACCAAGGGTATGTGGGGATTTCATATCAAAACTGAAATTTCGAAATGTTGAAAAATTTATACCATCGATGTGCGCATCATTTCACAAACTTCAGGCATTTGGAATAGTAGTATTATACCGAACGTATAGAAGACCTTTTCCCATATTATATACTCTATACAAATCCGCCATCTTGATTTTTTTGTGTGTGTTTGGGGAGAGGGGGGGGGGGGGGGGGGGGTTGACACAATTCCCCAATATAGTCTATATAAATCCGCCATTTTGTCTTTTTTACATGATTTCCCTACATACGATGGGTTTCACCATTTTGGTTTTTAGGGAGGGATTTTTTAAGGAACATTCTATTTTTCCCCTATGCACGCAATAGAATCCTGAACTCCTGATGTCTGAAGAGGGAATTTCCCTCTATGTGTTTTGTGGAAGGATTTTGTTTTATATGGATTTATTTATATTCTCCCGAAGATCATTGTATGCCTGAGGAGCAGAGCCAGGCTAATGTCTACAGACAACTAAAAGCGGCGAGCAACTGTCCGACCCCTCAACGTAATAACTCTACACAAGTGGGTTTAGCAGTCGTTGGAGGCAAGTTCGCCGTCACGTGCAGTATGCCTTATTTATTTATTTATTTATTTTTATTTATTTATTTATTTATTTATTTATTTATTTATTTATTTATTTATTAGGGTTTAACGACACATTAACAGTCAAGGTCATATCGTATCGTTAACAGTGTTACGGGTGGAGGAAACAGGAGTACCCGGACAGAACCACCAAGCAAGGACGAGCATCTGCCAGCCCCACCCCACCCCACCCCAACATCGTAACTCCGCACTGCAGCACAGGTAGGGTTAGATTGGTTGAAGACATGCGCACCATCGACGTGCAGCATGCCTTAATGCACGGCGTCATCGTGCCCCCATGTGGACAATCGGGGTTAAGTGCCCTGCCCACGGAGACAACGCAGGAGTCCGAATTGATCGCTCAGACGGTCATCCATCCAAGGACTAACCGGGCTCGACGTTGCTTAACTTCGGTGATCTGACGAGAACCGGTTACCGCAACGCCACCGCACCCCCGTACGCCTTATTACACTGCGCCAATTTTCCCCCAGACAGAACGCCGTTACCGCTGGTCATGATTGAATCGTCCACCGCTTTCGGTTTGAAGTTGAATATTCTAACCACAATGTCACCATGCTCCCTACATGCCATCACAGGGGCGTAGCTAGGATTTTCCTATTTAAGGGAGGGGGGCATAATTGTTTTAGGGGTTCCATTTCGATATATGTCACACGCATATCTGAAGGCCGTAGGCATGAGCTGGTGGTAGGTATGGCCTTCCCATTGGTGGGAGAGTCATACCCCACATCACCTCAGGCCTACGGTATCCCACCCCCGCTGAATGATGTTCGGGGGGGGGGGGGGGGGCTCCACGAGAAAAGTTTGAAAATTCATTACCCTGAGAGTGAATTTGGGACCCTCTGTTGCTTTAATTTTCCCATTTTCAGGGAGGGCACTGTAATTTTTAGAGGGCCACTCCCCCTAGACCCTCTTGGCTACGCCACTGTGCCCTCCACCAACACTGCAAAACAAAAAAAAAATCAACTATTCGCCCTGTCCCTCCACCACAAAGTGAGCTAGAGTGATCACAGGCGTAAGGCCCTACTTTTTTCAGTACAAGTAAGCGGAAAGCTTGTTCATGTTGAAGTCAAGTTATATTATACGAATAAACCTGCGCGATAATGACTTTGCCTACGATATGACTTTGCCTACGATACTAAACAGTTACTCTAAGCAGCAATGATTTTGTGAAATCTTGAGAAAGCGGATTTCATCCGAGACCTACACTCTGTTACTCAGAAGTGAATATGTTTTTCGGTTCAAATGTATGCTAGAAAAGTGAAAAGTGGATAGGAAAACTAGAGGTCAAGTTGGAATGACAATAACAAGAATGGTGCCACCAGTACACTTTGACTCTTTCGATGTAATTCTGGAGATACACTATTCATTTTGTAATTTGTATATAGCTACAGATGCCCAAAGTGTCTTTGAGTATCAATCAATAGGGGGCGCGGTGGCTCAGTAGGTAGAGGTGCAGGCTGCAAGCCGAGAGGTCCTCCGTTCGAAATCCCACCTGCGGCAACCGCATTGTGTCCTTGGGCAAGACACCTCACCCCCCCCAATGCCCACGTGGGGGGGGGGGGGGGGAGCGGTGGCGCTGTGTACTAATGCGTACTGCACGTC
This sequence comes from Pictodentalium vernedei, assembly GCA_031216915.1. Lineage (NCBI taxonomy): Eukaryota > Metazoa > Mollusca > Scaphopoda > Dentaliida > Dentaliidae > Pictodentalium > Pictodentalium vernedei. The sequence continues at coordinate 853,640,884 of CM062297.1, forward strand.
GATGGCGCACCTGTCTTCAACCAATCTTGACCCTGCCTGTGTGGAGTTGGTATGTTGGAGAGCTGACAATTGCTCGCCGTTGCTCGGTGGTTCTCTCCGGGTACTCCGGCTTCCTCCACACGTAAAGCTGTCATGATTAGCAACTGTGTAGAAATATGTGACCTTAAACACCAATAAATAAATAAATAAATAAATAAATAAATAAATAAATAAATAAATAAATAAAAAAACCTAAATTCAGGTTTCGGGGCGATCCTAATTTTCATATCCGACCCTAATATTTTTATGAGCTCCTTGTCAAAAAAGTTATATCTGTTTAAAACGCTATCTGAAGATTCTTACGGATCTAGCATCAAATGCATGTGGTCCAGCTATCGTACGGTAGAGGCAGGCCTCTAGTAATAGAGGCCTGCCTCGACCGTTGGATAGCTAGAAGATCTGAAAAAAAACGATATCACTGAATCAACTCTGGCGTCAGGGGAGTCGTTAAGAAGGATTTTAGGCAGGGACGTGGAGAGAGGTTTCCGACTGGGGGTGGGGGGGTGGGGGGGTGGTGGGGGTGGGTGTAGGGTAGGGTAGTGAATTTCCAACTGGGGGAGAGACCGGGAGGGTGGTACCCCCACCCCTCACGAAGGGAGAAATGTTTTGAAAATAAAGCCATGAAAGGGGTCATAAAATTGATTCTAGTAACTGAAATGCCAACACGTTTATGATAGAATTATCAGGTTATTATTATTAGATATTATTCTGGGAATTGAATATGTGCCAAACAAATGCTCAAGCTGAGAACTTAGAGTAATTCACACAGTGGGACTATCAGGTAGTGTTGGAATAAATATTGCATAACAATTACTTGTTATAATCAATTTTCGTTATTTCATGATTTTGTAACTGTGAATGATGGAATTAACTCAGAATAACGATTTTACATGATGTGATTTTCTTGAAGTGCATTTCGAGGATTTTTTTTTATTACGATGAGAATCGTACTATAGAAATCTCGTACCGATTGACATCATACATACTTATGAAGCGATATTGCGTACACTGTAGTTGTAAGTAGTAACAGCATTTTTGAAACCGAGTTGGGTTTTGGAAAGTAAAGGAGACATCAGCATCACCAAAGAAGCTCTAAAATCCAGATAGATGGAATTTCCAGCTACTCATGACTTGCCCTGCGAATTTTCAACTATAGGAAATTTTGGCCAGGATTGGGCGGCAGCCACACCCCCACATCCCCCTGTCGCCACATGTCCCAGTTTCTATTCGAGATTTTTTAGCCTTTATTGAACCCTCGGATATCAATTCTATTTTGCTAGTAATCATGCACTTTCTTATAAGACTATAATTGATACTTCACCTTGCGTCACCCACACAGCCGGTCATAGAAATCAACGATGGCATGGCTTTGTGATACGTTTGGAATATTTAGTCAGTCGGGGCATGCGTCATCAGCGTCGGGACAACTGTGACGGTCAGTAGTTGCGTGGGATTGGGTGACCAGAGCTCTTATTATATGCTAAACGATAGATAATCGAAAAAATGAGTAGAGATAGAAATTGTATCCCCCACAGTGAAGATACAGAAGCTTTCGCTTTCACGTTATCGATCAAAATAACGGCTTTCAAATCATGACTTCAAGGTGAATACGAGTCAAGTTATCACTGGAAATGACCAGTTTGTTCTAAAACGTATAATGAAAAGAAAATCTAGTGTTTTTGAGTGGATACCGATCATTTTCAGCAATAATTCAACACGTATTCACCTTGAATTGATGCATAAAATCCGGCAGCTGAATCAGATCGCAAGATGCTACCTGTTCCGAGTATCAATCAAATAACTTCCGCGAATCAATGCGCATCAGCTGTTCACTTTCATGCATTAATTCAAATGTGAAATGACTGGAACTGTCTATAGGAATGATCAGATTCTTATAAAAAGCGTGTAATAAAAAGAAAATCTAGTGTTTTTTGAGTGGATACCGAAAATTATCTCACTCGTGACCTAGACAAATGGTTATTTTCGCTCGCGAAAAATAACCATTTGTCTTGGTCACTCATAAGATAATTTTCAGTATCTACTCAAAAATGTTATATATTGTTGTTTGTTTTTTACACCCTTCCCAAGAGAAGTATCAGGATGTAGCATGAAGTACCCGGGTGTAAGGTTTCTATAACAAGTATCCGCCAATAGTCCAATAGAATTGGTATCCTAAAATACCCAGATGAGGCTGAGAGCAGTAGGTGGAGTCACTCGATCGAGCAATTACTCTATAGCGCATTTGCTCGATGGGGTTCGAGTCGTTCGAGCAATTGCTCATGCAGCAATTACTCTCTTGGCTCTTTGGCTTATTTTGGAAAAAGTCCTACTTACGGAATCCCCCTTTTTGAAAATGACTGGACTTAGGTACCCCCTTTAGTGACATGAGTCGAAGAGTTGTATGTCCGAGTCACTCGAACGAGCAATTACTCGTTAGCTCACTTGGTGGACTTCGAGTCGTTCGAGAAACATGTGAAGTCACTCGATCGAGCAATTGCTCTAAGGCTCATTTTTCTCGATGGGTTTCGAGTCGTTCGAGCAATTGCTCATGGAGCAATTACTCTCTTGGCTCTTTAGCTTGTAAGGGGAATTTGGGATAGGTATGTCCTGGGGTGAACCAGAAGGCTGGGCCAAACAAGTAATAGTAAAGCTAAAATAGTACCAAAAAGCTAAAACTGTTCCAACTGAAGGGCTCTTCTACGCTACTGGAGTATAATCTAGGGACAGGAACATGGTCAGATAGACGAAAACTATTGCAAAGATAGATAGAAGCAGATAATTCTGAAAGAATTCGAAATAGTAAACTTGTCGGGTTTATTTGGGTAATTTTACGAATCGGGAAATTACTCCTGTACCAAGGAACATACCCTCCGAACATACCTCTGTCCTATTAGAAGATTTTGGATCACATAGCAACCACGTGCTACCATAGAAACCAAGATGGTGGCCTCCAGTATACAAAATCTACGACGGAAACACGTATCACCCTAACAGTAACAACACGCGCTGCGCATGCGCACTAACACCACGCATCACTATGGGGATGACGTCACAAGATGGCCGCTCACGTGGGTTACCATGACAACCAAACATGACGTAAGTGGGTCACGTGACATGACGTCACTTCTGGGGCCGTGCCGGGGTCTGGCTGAATTGGGCCTATCTCCACACCTCCTACTACTCGCGCAACTCCCAACACCACGAGACTAGATCCGCGACAAATTGTGTAATCTGTGAATGATCCACACGATTTCTGGACACCCCTGCTGGATCGGTTGTATCCCGGTTGAAAATGTGATGGTGGGGGGGGGGGGGGGGGGTAGAAAACATGCCTACTCTCCTTGACGCCTTCCGGACTTCAGAAAGGTAATATTTTTATAGGTTGATGCAAAAACATTCACTAAAGTGCAATTAGCCTGAGAATGCTCCAGACGAGTCTTTGTGCTGGAGAATAGTATTGGCTGAATGGCTGTCAGTCTATAGTCCTTGTGCAGCCTGGTCAGTTTAAGGGAAAACTCATAGACCTACCTGGGCTTATGCATTTTGCTTGTGGATAAAATAACTAGATTTAAGCCAGAGAGAGGCCTCGGAATCCCTGAAGAGCGTCCCCGTACCAGCCACCATGGAAAGAGAGATGCCCTCACACGAACTCTTCCCCAACACACGCATGCGCGCCCTCGGGACATGCCTGTGGCATGTCTTGCTGGGATCCCAACCTCCAGTTAGAAATCTTACCGCCCCCCCCAACACACCCCTCCATAAAAGACCCTCTAGCTACGCCCTCGATGCCAAGGGCAACAACAATTTGAGAAGCACCCTGAAATAAACAAATTATCTATTTGACGTATATATTTGAATGGGTGGGCGAAAGGGCGCATAAAACCGAAGCGGGAGATTATTTGAGCTATTAATTGTGACATCATGGTGTTAAATTGAGATTGACATAACCCGGTCAGACTGTAGTAACCGGGTCACACCGTGTTGATGTTTTTGTTTACACTTGGTTTCATTTCTTGTTCAACAGTTGAAAATAAACAAATTAAAAATCGGTCACTTTCGATTGGGGGCGCACAGAGACCGCCAAACCCCGGTTAGGCTGTGTTGGTGTTTCTGGTTATGTTTAACCCTTTACCTAACACGAAAAGCAGACGACACTTCGCACTTCTTGAATAACTATTTTTTTTTTCATTTTTTGTTTCAAAAACATCGGTTATGACCCCTCATTGGATCGGGCTCGACGAGCTCGACGAGCTCGTTCCATCAAGAGGTCATAACCTATGTTTTTAAGACAAAAAATGAAAAAAATAATGAAAATTAATTGGCGATTTTTGAGAATAGCACTAACCGGTTTTGGCCGTTACGTAATGTAACGGGTTAATTGGAGGTGCGATACACACAACAAACACCACAACAAATCTGGTGGCGTGTGATTGTTGATAAAAAGTTATCAACTTATTCGTTTGGACACAAAAATAGTAAATGGAGTATGTAATGGTATACAAATAACCCAATTCCAACCGAAAGTGACTATTTATTTATTTATTTATTTATTTATTTATTTATTTATTTATTTATTTATTAAGGTTTAATGACACGTTAACAGCCAAGGTCATATCGTGTCGGTGACAGTTTTACGGATGATGAAAGCCGGAGTACCCGGAGAGAACCACCGAGCAACAACGAGCAGCTGTCAGCTCCCCAACATCGTAACTCCGCACTGCAGAACAGGCAGAGTAAGATTGGTTGAAGACATGCGCACCATCGATGTGCAGTACGCCTTAGTACACGGCGTCATCGTTCCCCCATGTGGACAATCGGGGTTAAGTGACTTACCCAAGGACACAATACGGGGGTCCGAATCGATCGCTCAGACGGGCACCCATACAAGGACTAGCCGGGCTCGACGTTGCTTAACTTCGGTGATAGGACGAGAACCGGTTACAGCAACGCTACCGCGCCCCCAATCGAAAGTGACCGATTTTTAATTTGTTTATTTTCAACTGTTACTAATCACCAGAGACCTGGCTTTGGGGGTTGGGGTGGGGGTGGGGGGGGGGGGCACAGAGAGTTTATTTTATTTTCCACGTTCCAGGAAGCGTTTAAGGCTCTGGGCCCTGGTGGTATCTTCCATGTAAGTTTAATGAAAGCAATTGGAAGAGTCCATATTTATTATTTGTGTTGGACCACTCAATATTTGATTGGTCCAACCCACACTTTAACTGATTAACCACCCTACTTAACTCAAGTATGGCATCTCATGTTCTTGGACCGAAAAAGCGGTCTCTAGGTTTCAAAAGGTTAACCCTTTACCCAACGTAACGGCCAAAACCGGCCAGCGCTATTCTCAAAAATCGCCTATTAATTTTAATTATTTTTTTCATTTTTTGTCTCAAAAACATAGGTTATGACCCCTCATTGGAACGAGCTCGTCGAGCTCGTTCCAATGAGGGGTCATAACCTATGTTTTTGAGACAAAAAATGAAAAAAAATAGTTATTCAAGAAATTTTTTTTGCAAGTGTCGTCTGCTTTTCATGTTAGGTAAAGGGTTAAGCACACTGTCGCAACTACCTTGTAATTCTGTAAAGGATAAGACACGATATTCAGGAGGGGGGGGGGGGGGGCAAAATCAGAGGCCATTATCTGGCATGAATTATATGAATTTTAACCGACTTTACATTAAATTCATGTTTGATGTGAGAAAAAGATTTTTTTTTAGCGGCGGTCAACGAAGGGAGGCGTAAGGGACAACCGCTCCTAGGCGCGACCTAAATGTCAATAAACCTATTAAATCCAATGAAACAATGCGCCAAAAATACATTGCGATGCCTTGGGCAAGGACGGCACCTGTTAGACTGGCCCTGGGCGACCATCTATGCTTATCCGCCACTGATTTTATCAAATTTGCGAGAATAAAAATTGAAAATGTGAAGGTTTTTGCCCAGTGAGTTATGTATGGAGATTTCATTGGAAAAACCTCCTGAAACTCTCATCGACGGTTCGATAATGACCCGCAGAATCTGCATTGTGTACTTGGCAAAGACATTTCATCCCAATGGCATCTGTGTGGGTACGGTAGCGCTGTGTACTAAAGTGTAGAAGGCCGAAGATGGTGCACTTGTCTCCAACTGATACTGGCCTTGCGCGTGCCGGGTTAATAAGCTGGACAGTCGCCGATACTCGCCGTTGTTCTCTCCTGGTAGTGCGGGAACTCAAACTTCGTTCACTCGTAAAACTTTTGAAAGTATCGTCAATGCAAGAAGACCCAAGGGGCCTGAAGTGTTAATCTGACAGAGGTCCATTTATTCTCCACAAATTAATTCAAGGATTTAAACAAAAATAATTCCTCACTTATCATCTATTTTCATTTTTTTCCACCGACCGGCGACGGGAGCAGTGGTTTGAGAGATCAAGCGCTGTCAAACATCTCAGAGTTCCCCACAAGGAAATTGCATTATTATAAATAATTCATGCACTCTAAAAAAAACAATACATTTGGTATTCCAACATACCACCAGTGCATGCGACACCTGAAATACCAAATATGGATAGCCTCCCCTATATTTTGTGCGTACAATATACCAAGGTCTCGTTTCCAATTAAAAGGTCATTTCCGAGGTTATTGGATCTCATCAGCCAAATGGCTATTTTGAGCTATAGTTTCAGTTTATGGTGGTGTGGATTTAGTAAATAATTCTCATTAATGGTGATATGGCCAAAATAATCTGTTGATGGTCTTGATTCAACCTGTGTATTGTCAAATGCATTTTAATTGGGGGTCAAGGTCACATGGAAGTGTTAAATGACTAACCCAGGCCTGTTTGGGATTTGACAATTTGCAGTTTACAAATGGGACAATTTTTGTGTAAATTTGCTTTGAGAAAGCCTTCTGAAAAAATGAATAAGAAACCCGTATGTTTTTTATTTGTCAGAATGATCATGTTATGCTGTAAAATCCTCAGTGGAGGAAAGAGGAATTCCTACAACACAGTTTTATCACTATCGATGCACGAAAATTGGAGATTTATCTCCAAAATGAGAACAGTTTGACCATTTTGAGCCATTTTTTTAGCCATCAACTGTATCATTCGGCTGAGTGTATTTGAGTGATATTGTAAGATTTTTGTTGTGTACTGTTGTCTCCAGAAAGGGCCAAATTCAGAGCTTCCAGAAACCATATACATTGTGAGTATTGTGAATAGGGGGGGTAATTTAAATGCGAAATATCCTGAGCCTTGTTAATCAGAAGCTGCATATTTCTTGAAAAGCCGACATTTTCACCCGAATAACTGTAACGAGACCCAAATGGATGGTTGTGGAATACCAAACTATCGATAAACAGGAGTTACATTCCCTGCATATCCCTTGCATATCCACCACGTGAGCAACTTGGCCGTCAAGCGCGAGCCTCGTCTATATAAACAATGACGGTTTCGGTCGAAGTCTGGGACCTTGAAAACGTGGCTGTGAGTTGCAGTGTATGTCTTTAATATCTGTTGAATGTTATTGAAGGAACTGCATAACTGTATAACTCAATTTTTCTTCTTTCATTTTTTTTTCATAGCCACATGATTTGTGGTGTTATCTGCAAAATAAATGTCTCTTGTCCCGTGAGTAGCTTTTCATACTTCGGTCCAGTTCTTTGGATCCCTCAATGGGGCAATATTAGAACCTTCTCCTCCCATGTATATGTTGTGTACACGAAAGGGATCGGTGGGGCGGGGGGGGGGGGGGAGGTGGGTGGGAGGGGGAGCAGCTAATTAAATACCAAACTTTTGGTTTCTTAGAGCACCATAGTATAGTTACTTGAGTTCTCCGGAATACCACAATAAAGTACCAAACTTTGGGTTTTCTAGAGAACCAAAACAGAGTACCAGACAGTTTTGGTTTCTCAAAGTACCATTACAGTTTGTTTTTTTGGAGTAACAACAATGTTTTGGTTTCCTGGAGTACCATAATTTTGGTACCCCCACACGAGATACGTTGAGTACCACATTTGGTGTTATAGAGTACGTAGAGTTTTTGGAGCGTAGGAGCAGAAAATAACCAATTTACACAGAACACATATACATTCAGAGAAATTCACGCCAAATTTGGTATTTCAACAAAAGCATATCATGTGACCCCTCATTGGAACGAGCTCGATGGGCTCGTTCCAATGATGGGTCACGTGATATGCTTTTGTTGAAAAAACATTTTAAAAACAGTAATTAAAGCAATACATTTTGATATCGTGTGCGTTCGGGAAAAGGGTTAACGCACGCGTGATGGAACAATTGAAAACGTGTTCGTGACGTTGCTTCGTCGCCATTTTAAAATTGCACCAAGTTAAAATTGGGGCTACCATGAAGAACCCATATTTGTCTCGATTGAACAGAACTAAATCTGATCCCCTTAACGACACTGAATAACAAATTTCAAAAGATTTTGACTTGTGGATATATTTAAAGGAATTGTCCTCGTATTACACTAAATTATAATTTTGGCACTGTTGACACTGTTGAATATGAATTTGCGGACTCGATTTGAATACACATGAATCTAATCCCCTTCCATCCCCAATCAAGATACTGTACATGAAATATTAAAATATTTTGAGTGGTATATCATACCATATTTACAAAGAATATTCTTCATATTGTACCAAGCTAAAATCCGGACTCCACCCCCCTCCCCTCTCCCACAAGGATGCTTAAAACTAAATAATTTTCACGGGTAGATCAAAATATTTTCAAAGAGTATTCCTCATATTGCACCAAGTTAAAATTCGGGCTCGCATGGAGAGCCCAAATATAAAACAGGGGACTTTAATTATCAGTTCTGGTATTCGTACCAGAACTGATAATTAAATAATATTTCACGAGATCAACTAATGGCCAAATGTGATTCACATATCCAAGATTAAAGCTAGGCCATCAAAATTATTCAAAACACAGCGACAGAGCTGCATGGGTGTAAATTTCAAACTGTAGGCTTTGTTTACATTTTTAAATTACTTTCGATTTCCGGTCAACGTCATCGGACGGCGAAAACACCGAAAAACAACGCCGTCTAAAATTAAATAATGTGAAAGATCGCCTTAATACAGCATACTATTATTATATAGAGACTGCACGACTGTCATATTCTATGCAAAGGTATCATGACACCTGATAAAATGTCTTAGAATACCAATTTTGTTTTTCGATGGAAATTCGTGGTATCGAGTGATTTGCGCATGTCCGTCGAATATGGAATCCATCTTCAATAAAAAAAATGCAGACAGCGTTGTACTTTTTCCCAAATGCAGTCCTATCGCTGCACTCTGAAGTATTTTGAATGCCTAGCTTTGTTCTTGGGTATGTGAATCACATTTGGCCACAAGTTGTTCTCGTGAAATATTATTTAATTATCAGTTCTGGTACGAATACGGTTGCAGACTTCCAGGAACCAGAGATGCCTGTTGTCAACTTTATGAATTGATTACATATTGTAGTGAGAACTACTGCTGGAGGTGGGTATTTCTCGAGGTAAACACTTCCAGTGGTTTGATTATCTCCCTTGATATGCTCTTGTTTGAGATTAACTCTATTCTTGACATTCATTAAAGTTACTGGACGTCTCAATTTAGATTCCTACCTATTGGTAATTCTTAAATCTGAACATAGTGTTGCTGTTTCTTTAATGGATCACTGGTAAATTATATACCAAATTTACCACACTGGCGTCGCCGTAAAAAGAAGGAAGCGAGGAAAGTGTATTCTTTCTTTTTTGTTTTATTTTCTCACTCGGAATTTCGTGAGATGATTTTACGGGAGTTTTTCGTGAAGTCTTGTTTGAGTGAATGATCACTGTGCACAGCTGAAAAGAGAGGTCATTGCTTCTTGTTCGTATTTTTGCCATCATTTAATCAAACATTTTCGTGTTGTAATAATAACTACAGATATTTTATCATGGTACGTCTTAACGTTCAAACTGCCACTGTCGATCAGTTACATACAAGAACTGAAAAATATTGATCAGGCTCAGAAACTGGTGAATTTTAGAAGAGCCCATGGCTGTTTGGGAGCATGTGATTTGCTGGAACTTATTGGTATGAGTTTATCAACACTGATGGATTTAGTATCAGAGAAGAAACTTACTCTGAGATCGGACTGCATTGAAAATGACGACGCATCTTCAACCAAAAAAGTACCACCCAAAATCAAAGTATACTGATCTGAGTGAAGATAAATCATCCTCTTGAGAGAGTGGTCAGGTCAAAGTCACATATCGAACAGCTGAAACTCAAACACTCGAGCAGCCAGATCATTCCATCAGGTCACATTATGAGAAAGATTTTCAAGCAACATTTTGGAGAAGATTAATACTTTGCAGAAAATGTTGCAAACCGTGTTTGACTTTTTAATTAATAAACAAGCAAGCTGCAACAAGACTGAAAACAACACTATCAACAACAGCAATAACGATAATGTTTTATTAAGTAAAGGCAGGCGCGGGTCTGTCAGAACCATCAACAGAGAATCTCCTGCTGCCAGTAATAAAAAGCCAAGAAAAAAAGTCGAGAAAGAGTCAACAAAAACAGGGAGGCATAAGCTTAAGACAATGTAACCGTCATACCATTGATCAGAGATCTCGACAAGGCAGAAAATCCCAGTCAATCACGGATGAGCCTTCTGATGATGCATTTTTCGTTCGCGTTTTAGCTGTTATGCCACCAGGTGGTGTGTATAACCCAGCCTCATTTTACACAAAGAACAAACAGAGCTCATCTAAGATAAAGCGAAGATGCACAAATCAACAAAGAAGAAAAACTATATGCCAAAATTCAAGAACACGTAAAAGGTTCGATTCACCTGAAGACTTTTCAGAGCAGTGCTAGAAAACTCTCCAGCTTGATGGCGCCTCTCCTTCAGAAAATAAGGAATTTGAAAAGCTGAAATTATCTCTGCTAGAAAAGAGGAGGGAAAGCAGAATCCAGCACAAAAAGGCAAATCCTACAAGGGAGATCGACGAAGTGGCGAAGCGTTGGACTTCTCAACCTTCGGACCGTCTCTATATGGACACAATCATTAAACCATCGACGCTTTTATCAAATGAGTTGGGATTTGATGAGGTTTTTAATATTGTTAAAGAAATTACTCAAGATATAACGTCAGTGAGTATGTTCATTTCACCAAAGCAACAGATTCAACCGAAGGGGTCTCAAAACGTCTGTTCTGCTTCTCTGAGAAGCCAAGTCAGGGGAGATTTTAGTGGAGTCTCCTGCGAAGACAATTCAATGTCTGTTAAAACAGACATGCCGAATTGAATTGAAAGATGGACGGCAAGAACTGTGGTCTTCTCATTTGGAAAGTACACACACTGAACCCCGTAGTGGTTTGATGTTTAAAACTGACAGCTATGGATTCCTGCAAGAAGTTATCTGATAGCTCAACGTGTGGTGAATTCAGAGATTAACAGCCTGCAAGTTGTTGTACTGATTCCGCAGATGTGGTGACAATGGATGTCTCAAATTACGTGGAAACACCCTTGTGGTCGGTTATAGCTGACACAATAATTGTTTCACACCGAAGCACCCATTGTCGCTGAATTTGGAGAATAAATGTTACTGACATTCAAATTGGCAGCACCATTTCGTCAGTTTCACGACGATTTAAAAAAATACTGTCAGTTTAATACTCTCAAAGCCTGAATCTGTGTCGAAAGATGTCTGCTTGTGTTCTGATAACAATAATCAGAAAACAAGTTACCTTTTGACATACTGTACAGAAATAATGGCAATATGTCCTGTGTTCACATTATTAAAAATGTGCAAAATTTGCAATAACTCCTTTCAACCATATCATTCTGCTTCCAGTATTATAGTAAAATGGTACTTAAAAAACATTTAAGTCAGTTGTGATTGGAGGTTATGTACTTTATATCTCAATTGATCTTATAGCCATTGGCAAGATTACAATAATAGTATATATTGTGTGTATGTTCATGGAAAGAGTATATGTAATACATGTGTTACACTGCATGTTTGCATTCATTGTGCTTGCACGAACACTAAAAGTAGAAAGTAGTTGTGTTGTCATGAGTCATAATGACACTTAGATTTTAACCATTTCTTTCTTTTAGCAAGTTGCACCCACACACTTTTTCTTTCAAAACTTAGCATTCTTAATTTTACACTACCTGCAACATGTTATTTTCTTCTCTTGTTTGTTTTCATAAGCAGAAAAAAACCTACGTTATATGTACATATATGTAATTGCCAACAAATGAGTTTAAGATGTCACTGTTTGTGCTCTCTATGTGCCATTAGTTGAAGCAGTCAGGTTATGTGAACGCCTGTATAAACTAGTGACGGGGATCAGAAGGTTACAGCTTTCGGTCACCACCCAATCAGATAATCTAAGGACTATTCTTCTGAATTTGCTAATCAGGCTTAAGTTAATTGTCATTATCGGAGAAGAGAAGTTATATTTGTGTACATACATAACGTTTTACTATTGATAAGATTGCAACGAAAAAACCTACATAATGGAGAATATTTGTACTCTTCTCTCAATGGAAATTTATGCACAAAACTTGATAGTTTATTCTAGCAAGATTCATTTGAATTTTAAAAGTTATTTTGAATCATTACACATCTTGTCAGAAAAGGAAATTGTAGTTTAGTTTCACAAAATGGGGAGGAGTGTAGTGAGAACGACTACTGTAGGTGGGTATTTCTCGAGGTAAATACTTCCAGTGGTTTGATTATCTCCCTTGATATGCTCTTGGTTGAGATTTAACTCTATTCTTGACATTCATTCATTAAAGTTACTTCCTACCGACTAGACGTCTCAATTTAGATTACTACATATTGGTAATTTTTAAATCTGAACGTAGTGTTGATGTTTCTTTAATGGATCACTGATAAATTATCTACCAAATTTACCACAATATGTGTTTCGTGTACATCTCAGTCTTCATTTTGATGTATAATTTCTGTAAATTTAATTTGCATTTAAGGAATATGAGAGGTGGGAATTTCAAAATAAACAAAATTCTATTACTTGTATAGCACCTTAAGGTGCTATACAAGTAATAGAATTTTGTTTATTTTGAAATTGTTTTGTTTATTGTGAAGCACATTTGGCCACAAGTCGTTCTCGTGAAATATTATTTACTTATCAGTTTTGGTACGAATACGGCAGCAGACCTCCATCATGAACCAGTGGTGCCTGCTGTTAACTCTTTGAGTTGATTTCATATATTTTTCGTGATCTCTACCTCCCAACCTCCGATTTGATGCATAATTTGTGTATATTTAATTTTAATTGAAGGAATATAAGAGGTGGGAATTTCGAAATAAACAAAATTCCCTGTTGCCATTGATGAACACCAGAAATGTCACACATGCTACCACATAAAGAAACTGAGTAGTTTTTCCTTATTTGATGTATCAATCTGACCATGAATTTACAAAAATATAAAACTCTCTATTACAGAATTGTGGGACATAGAAAATATTTTTCACATTGGCCATTCTTCATCACACTGATGAATTCGCCCGTGCCTCCTTGTTCAGAACTGAATGAATTTGACCTCTGCTGAACATGCTTCACCCGAAACATTGTCATGTTATGGTACTCGGAGCATGTTGTCGCTTCAAGTTAATTATACATTCTTGTGACCTCTTAAACCATGACCGAAATTGGAAGTCCCCGATTGGATGATTTTGTACAGTTGAGTGAGCGAGTTTAGGCGCACGGAAAGTAAGTGTTGGCGGCGCTTTTTATTGGAGATGACGACGTAGTGAATATAGATGAAAAGTAACCCTCAGACGAAGAGTTGACGTTGTATTTACTGGTGTTCCCGTGCTGTCATAGAATTGTTGAAAACGAGAGTTGTGAAGTGAATATCCCCGAGAAGTTTAATCTCTACAGAGAATTTGTCTTTGTGAAGACTGGTAGTAACCAACTAGAAAACCAACTAGCCATAACCCCTAGGATGATTTATGTGGCGCCCATCGTGGTTTATTTCTAGGAATGATTTATTCCTAGGATGGTTTATCTGGCGCCCAACCTGGGTTATTTCTATGATGCTTTATGTGGCGCCCAACGTGGTTTAGTTCTAGAATGGTTTATTTCTAGAATGATTTATGTGCTTCCCAATTTGGGATAGCAATAGAACGGGTTAAGTTCAATTTTTATTTGTTGAAGGCGAATTTTGCCTTTTTTTTGGTATTTTTTAAAATTCTCTGTTGGGAATGTTTTTTTCTTTTCAGTCTTCGTCAAACATCTTCTAGAAATGAGTAATTTATTAAAAGTAAAAATAAATAAATGTACTTATGAAGATTTAAGGGCTTTGCCGGGAATTGGTCAAAAGAGAGCGCACATAGACAGAACGCGATGTGTGTTTGAATCAGTGGGTATTTTACATAACGGGATGGAATGGCGTAGTCATATTTCGCGAGAGCGGAAGGCTCGAGCGAAATATGACTACGCCATTCCAACGAGTTATTACACATCCCACACATTACAATTCATTTAAACAAACAAAATTTAATTCCTATGTTTAAACCCAAAGGTGAAGAGTCCGAGTCCGTTTGTTTTGTTTGATGCTGTACTGATCAAATGGATCGATAAAAAATCAAAAGAACCTTTTGGGAACCAGTGACAGTGTTTGTTGAAATTCGTATCGCTGTTTCTCGTCGGCTGGTGTCCACTCACGCCTAACCATTTGGTGGCTGTTACTGTTAGTAAAAATATAAGTACAAATTTGGGCAGATTTGCAAAACAGCTCATAGAATTTGTTTTAAAAGAAGTTCGAAGCATGTCAAGATGTCCGAAGATTTACCGAAATAAAGTTGACCAATTTATATATAATGGGATCAGCAAAACGAGACGCCCACGGGGCTGGGTTAATGTTGTGGTTGGAAGTGATTGGGTTTTTTTTAAAATATTATTTCATTTTTGGTTAACTAATTTTTTGTGAACAGACTTTATTTTGCTTTGGACGTTTTCATTTTCGCACTACGCGACAGACGATCGATAATTGTACAACGGAATTTGAAAACTTTTCGAAGCGTAACTAATGACTCGATGAGAAAAGAAGTGGTATAAACGGTGCTGGGAAAATAGTTCCGGCTTGTACATCAACTGTTGAATACAGAAACATTTGTCATAGCTGCCATTCCGTTAAATACAAGGGTTTAAAATTAATCGATGTGTAATAAATTATTTTATTACATGCCCATGCAGTCTCTTTTATGCAATACGGCGTGCAATACGGCTGTGCAATACGGAATTCCGTATTGCACACCAACCTGTTCCAACCGGGACTTTTTTTATGCAATGCTACTGCATAAAGTGCATGGTGTTTACCACCGTTGATAGAAAAGAAAATTAGGTCAGTAGGTGCTTGGGTCATGTAATAAATACAAAACCACATGTATGTTTCAATGAGTCGTTTTGTATTCAATTCGTCAGATGTGCGTAGAAAGAAAACGTCTCGACCTTCGGTCTCGACGTTTTCTTCCTACGCACATCTGACTCATTGAATACAAAACGACCCATTGAAACATACATGTAGTTTTGTCTATGTACAGATGGACATTGATGTATCAATGCCAAGCATAAATAAAGTACAAATTCGCAGTTCAAATGATGAACTTCGCGGAAAACAGAATGCTGATATAGATTTAAGCATGATTTTAAACTGGCTGAAAAATAAAGTGGAGCCAAGTGAAAGTGAACTTTCCATAGCAAGTCTTGCTGCAAAATATTACTGGCTAAATAAAGAAATTTGTTCTCTTGAAAATGGCTTGCTATAAAGACCTCGTAAAGATAATTCTAAGGCTTTAGTTGTGCCTATCAGCCTAAAAAATGAGGTGTTATCTCTATGTCATGATATTCCGATGTCAGGTCATCAAGGTATGATAAGGACCAGGCAATGTGTGCGAGAGTCCTTTTATTGGTCTTGTTTGGCTAACGATGTGGAAACCAGGGTGGCTTCTTGTAAAAGGTTCAACGTTTCCAAGAAACAAAATCGCCATTCTCGTGCTTCTTTGCGGCAATTTCAGACGGGATCCCAATGGAAAGGGTTCACCTGAAATTTTTAGGACCGTTACCGAAGGCTGAATGGGGAAATGAATACATATTAATGATGGTCGATCAATTTGCTAAATGGATCGAGTGTGTTGCTTTGCCATCTCAAACGACAGAGGAAACAGCGACAGCATGTGCAAATGAATTCTTTTCCCCGATTTGACAGTCAGTTTGGGGTACAGATCAGGGTCGAAATTTCGAGAGCAACCCGTTTAAAGCTATTTGTGAATTAAATCAAATTCATAAAACACGGACAACGCCATACAGACCGCCGTGTAATGGTCAAGCAGAAAAATATAACATAACTTTAATGGGGGATGTTCGGTGTTTTGTGAATAAAAAAACAAAATAAATGGGAATTGTTTTCTTCCACAAATTGCTGGGGCTCTCCAATCTTCGGTTTGTCACGACAGGATTTACTCCCAATCTTTTAATGTTGGGTCGAGAGGTTTTTAGCCTGTGGATCTTCTTTATCCAACAGGTGTATCTTTTTCAAAAACCAGAAGTATCCCTGAATTTGCAGGCCTGGCATTTTCAGGAGAGCGATTTATTCGCTTGCCTACTGCTCGCCTTAAAAAAACTGAGGGCGAAAAATAGCCCTCCTAGCCTTAGAAAATAATGATTACCACAACAGCCTATCCCTAAAACCCACAGGTTTTCAGATCTCTGCTATGTTTGTGGTCTCTGCAATATGGCCACACTGCCCCTCCCACACCTCCGGACCTTACCAAGGCCCGGAGGTGTGGGAGGGGCAGTGTTGCCTTCTCACAGAGACTACCTGGTTAGCACCACCAAATAAAATGTACAAAGTCCACCAGGCAGAATTCATTAATAGTACACTTTCATTTTGCCACTTTTAGCTTTTGTAAGCTTGAGGAGAGCTAATCGCTCTCCTAGGCCATGTGAGGAGAGTGGTTTTTAGCCCTCCTGCACTTTTAAGAATGCCAGGCCAGAATTTGTGCTCGAGCTTGAGGATGTTATTAAATGTTCTCACGATATTGCTAGAGACCATTTGATTCAAGCTCAGGTTCGAATAAAAAGGAACTATTAGGTGCGAATTTTGCAGAAACCTTACAAAGTTGGGGATGTAGTGTATGTAGTACGCGACACTGCTGTTGTGAAGGGAATTGCCAAACAATTATCGGTAAACTGGAAAGGACCAGGATTGATAATGAAAGTGAATTCCTCGAGCCATTTTAAAGTGACTTCGTATGACTGAAATTACTCTCCACAATGATAGGATAAAACTTTGCAAGGATTGTGAGCTTACCAACTGGTTAGTAACCGCAAGGAAACGGTTGCATGAAAGATCGGCGATTTCTGATCGAACTTCTGTTTTATATCGCTTTCGCAATAAGCCTGATAGTGGGGAGTTCGTGATCCAGTGTGACATTTGCAAAGCGTGGTAAGAAAGCTAAAAACTTGAAAGAGTATTTCTGTCCAGATTGTGACGACTAGGTCACAAGAAGCTAATGTAATGTTTACTATGGTGAGAAGACAAGAGAAAATGTCCCAAATGTTGGAATCAGCCGTTGGAATGTTAGTCTCTAGATAGAGATAATAATAGGAATTCTAAGAGCTAGAGTCTGAATTGAACTCTTGTAGAACGGTCCTCTCTCAGGGACCGACCTGGGCATGCGCCAGTTCGTATTTGGTTCTGAAACATCAGGACCTGGCTCTTAAATCTCAGAAATAGGTTTCTCGGTTGGCGCGTAACTTCTCAGATCATATTTTGATATTCTTTCGATGGATAATCGAGAGAGACACTCTTACATGTATTATATATATGATTATCATTTATCATTGGTGTAGAGTGCTTAAGTTAATACTTCAAGTCTTAATTACCAAGCATTAATCTTCACTGTGGTTTCTGATCAAGTCTTGGCTGCCTAAATAGGCAGCCAAGACTTGATCAGAAACCACAGTGAAGATTAATGTTTGCTATAGTGTACTAAATAAGCTATTACATACTTGCAGTGTGTGTTACAAACAGCAGTATGACTCCGTAAATTGAAATCTGGCGCATGAATTGAAAAATAGGCTCCGAGGCTAGAGCGTATTTTAAATAGTCCTGATCGGTCCCTGCCCTCTCTGCTGTTGATAATGTTGACGAGTCAGGATCTAACTTGTTGCAGATATTCTGGATGAGTCTGGAGCGATTATCTAGAACGGTCCACTCCTGTCAGGAAAGTTTATTCCTGTAATAATTCATCTGCTAGATTTCTCTCTTCTTCGACATTCATCACGGATTGATGAAAAGGGGTATATCGAAGTTGATAAATGAATAACGTGTTTTTAACTTTCTATCCAGTCATGGATTTTCATACTTTGTATCATCTCTTCAAAATTGACAAATTCCACATTTTCTGAATGATATTCGTCCGTCTTCTCAGATAAAACGGGAAGAAGTGTTATGTCATGTTGGCGCTTCAAGTTAATTAGTTAATTCTGGTCACCTCTTGGACCATGACCGAAATTGGAAGTCCCCGATTGGATGATTTTGTACAGCTGAGCGAGTTAAGGCGCACGGAAAATAAGGAATGGTGGCGCTTTTTATTGGAAACAAGCAGGGTTACCCGGCGTTGCTTGGGTTGAGGAGAGTACTATAGCTGTTGTGCCCCTCTACACCCCCACCCCACCCCACCCCGGCACTTTTTTAAACCTCACCATTAGATTCCTGGTAAAAAAATTACCCCTAGTAGACTCCTTTGAAGACCTATATCGGTGAGAAAAATGTTGGTCATAACTTTTGGTGCCCCTCTACACCCACACCCCGATACCTTTTTAAACCTCACCATTAGATTCCTGATAAAAACGTACCCCTAGAAGACCCCATTTGAAGACATATATCGGTAAAAACAAAATTTTGGTCATAACTTTTGGTGCCCCCCTACACCCCCACCCCACACACTTTTTTTTAAACCTGACAATGAGCTCCGCCATAAAAAAGTACTCCTAGTAGACCCAGTTTGGACACTCGGGGTGGCCCCATATTCATTTCTATAGCGGACAGACAAACAGAAAGACAGACATATATTCTAAAATATAGTATAGAAGATGACGACGTAGTGAGTACAGATGAAAAGTAACCCTCAGACGAAGAGTTGACGTTGTATTTACTGCAGGGCTGTCACGATTTTTTTAACTTAGGAATCGATTAATCGTCGTAAATAATCAATAATAATCGATTAATCGTACCTAGACGACCCCTCCCCCACCCTCTCTTTGAAGCCGTTAAAATGAAGTTCAAGTCAGTTGACCAACCTCAGGTAAACAACGAAGACGATCCTCTTTTAGGTACATTCAAAGCTTTGATGTTCTGATCTTTTGAACCGTCAGTGTAATAATTAAGACCGGTCGTCAACTGCCGAGCGGACTTGATTTTTACACCGACAGTTCAAGGCTGAGGTTTAACGTCGAC
Source organism: Pictodentalium vernedei (assembly GCA_031216915.1). Taxonomy (NCBI): domain Eukaryota; kingdom Metazoa; phylum Mollusca; class Scaphopoda; order Dentaliida; family Dentaliidae; genus Pictodentalium; species Pictodentalium vernedei. The sequence continues at coordinate 853,660,406 of CM062297.1, forward strand.
GTTCTTGAACTTTTACCTTTAGAAACAATAGTTTTTTCATCAACTTCTTTTTAATTATTAAACGTCTAAAACGCGATAAAATTTACCGATTCTTCGACAACGAAAAATACTAATCGATTTCGGCGTGACCGATCGACAATCGATTAATTGATTAATCAATCGTGACAGCCCTAATTAACTGGTGTTCCCGTGCCATCATAGAATTGTTGAAGACGAGTGTTGTGAAGTTCGAGAAGTTTAATCTCTACAGAGTATGGGTGTCTGTGAACACTGGCAGTAACTCTGCCAGTGTTCACAGACACCCATACTCTGTAGACTAACCATAACCCCTAGGATGGTTTATCATAAACAAGAAAGACAGCTTCCGGAATTGTTGATTCCTTGCGTTGGAATTAGTATTACTGCCCAGCCCCCGCATGAATAACAAAAAGATTTCTCAGACGTTAATAATACTATACTATTTAAAAAAGTATGGGATATTTGATAAAAGTGAGAAAAATGAAGAAATATATTTCTATTTTCATGAAAAAGACAGTTGAGGCATTGTGACATCTGGAGAATGATTTCGGCGATAGTTGGGTGTCTGACAAGCACACATTCCCCGCACTGAGCTGTAGCAGACATGGACGGTCAGATAGAGAATTTACCACATTTAGTCCAAGACCTCAACACCTTCTAAATCCTCGTAGGTTCGAGAGACAAAGCACGGATCCGACGTGGCATACTCCTCACCAAACGTCCAATGTCAGTTATTTCATTCTCCTGAGTGCAGCGGCGAGTTCCTGGACATTGGTAGGGAGCTGTTGGCGTTTGTCGTAGGCGCCTGCCAAGCATATCCCAGACGTGCTCGATTGGTGAAAGATCTGGACGTAGTGTTGGCCAAGCCAGTGTAGTGATGTTCTACTCCTGGAGGAACTCAGTGGCGACACAAGCCCTGTGTGCTCTTGCACTGTCATCTTGGGAAATGAATCGACAGCCGTGACGGCAGTACTGCCCTGTGACACGCATTGCCTTTGGATGACATGCAATGCTATTCTGCTTGCCATGGTTATGCCTCCCCACATCATAACCGATCCACAACCAAAACGATCGTGCTGCCTAACGGTTATGTTATGGTATCGTTCGTTCCGCCGCCGCCACACTCTGTTGCACCTGTCGTGGAAGTCGAGAGGGAACCTCGATTCATCGGAAAACATAACGTTGCTCCACCGACGATTGTCACAGCGCTGTCGTGCACCACACCAATTACGCCTTGCTGCGATGTGACGTTCCGTCAAACGAGGAATTATTCGAAGTCGTCGAGCGTACAAATTCCAGCTGTTTAGGCGATTTCGGATGGTCTGACCACTGACTCGCACATCCGTCACTGGGTGCAGCTGCTGTCCAATCTCTGAGGCACTTTGATGGCAGTTACGTAATGCTGTGGTTCGGATGAAATGAACCTGGTTAGCAGTTGTCGCCCTTGGACGACCTGACCGACGTCTATTACCAACATTGCTTGCTTGACGGTAGCGTGACCACAACCTGCTAATCACGTTGAGAATTTGAGCCACTGCAGTCTGTCTGTTGCCAGCTTCCAACATGCCAACGGCACGTAAACGTTCGTTACGTGTCAGTCTTCGCATACCTCAAAAGTTACGTTTTGCCCAGAAACTATTGATGAACGAGTTCATACCAAGAAAAGAACGATGAGACCTCCGAGAAAGTATAAATTTTATAGTAAATTTCCTTTCTTATTATACCTACCGAAATTGTTTAACACAGGCTTGCACTACAGTGGAAGAACCTAACTCGGATAAAATACTCTCTATTTTAATCTTTCCCAAGATTTGGGAAAGAAAAGTGGTGTAAAAACACCACGAAAAAATAAGCCAAAACTGGGCCGAGCGCCATCGGCGCACAACAGTGCGCAATGCGTGAATTCGTCATTCTTTTGATTCCGAACAACACAGGAGTTATGTGATCAGCGGGAAGGAAGGATTCTTACCCGAAGAAGAAGACGGGATGGCCTCCATGTAAACAATTTCGGTAGGTATAATAAGAAAGGAAATTTACTATAAAATTTATACTTCTTATCAACCTACCTCAATTGTTTACTACAGGCTGAATAGACAAAAGGCTGGAGGGAATCACATAACCAACCCACACATAACTCAACAGCACTGGGACCGTGGACAGAGGAAGAGATCCCTAGGCCTATCAAACCATAGCATCACAAACATTAGAAAAGCCAATGAAAGATGAGGCGTATGGTGAAGTGCGACACACAGACAGAAAGGGCAGTAACAGCACAAAGTTGGAACTGACCCTGAAAAAAGCTGAAAAGCTTGGATAGACAACATCCTGAGCCGAAGAAAGAGGGCCCTAAGGTTCTCTGTCGGCTCCTGCAACTGTCGCAGATAAAAGGAGAATGTAGCCTTTCTCCAGAAGGCTGCCAGTATAACATCAGTCATCCGACAACATGACAGTTATTAAAAGAGGAAGACAATGCACGCACCTCGTGGCAGAAAAAAACAATTGGTAATACAATCACCAGTAGCTAGACGAGCGGAAGCTGCACGAATAGCAAGACAAGTCCATCAAGAAATGGATGCAGGAGAGATCTGGCATGTGGGAAAACGCATATTCATCCAGGATAAAGGCGTGAACGCCCCCCACCCCCAAGCAGAGCAGCGCCCAAGAAAGTGACCATCTTGGAGTAAACTGCAAAGTCCTAGGACTTTTCAAGGAAAAGAGCTGAACAAGCTTGGAGAGGCAAGGATGAGTGTCGAAACAATGCGGTATCACATAGGATAAAATGTCTCCGAAGCATGGACATGTACCCATTGCTGGAGACCCCCAGAAACAAACATATACCAGGAACTCCGCAAGCGGTGTGATCGAAGGAGTGACAGAAGCAACAGAGTGATCGCACACCATCGACAGAAGAACCTTCCACTTAGCCACAGAGGCTAAACCAGTGGAGTGAGTGCCTCCTTGAAGAAAAGCAACTCCACTGCGTGTCTCGAAAAACCACTACGGAGGAGACAGGACCCGATAAAAGACATGTGCGAAGGCACAATGAAGTCGGGTCAACTTGAAAACCTCCTCGGGCGACTTTGGCAAAGAAAGTCGCGAGATAGAGGGAGACATGCCGGAACCGCCGCTAACAGAGAGCGTAGCAGATTGATCCACACCCACCGAAGCGACGGGTGTGATCGAAAGGATTCGACGACTGCAGGTTCATATCTGGGTGAGAACCTGAGGCGGAATCGGAACCGGTAGGAAGGCGTAGCCGACAAGACCATCCCAAAGGAGATCCAGAGCGTCCACGGCGGAAGCCAGAGCATCTGGACACGGGGACACGAAAGTGTCCACCGGATGGTTCCAACGAGTCACAAGAGATCGATGGAACCCGCCATGTGGAGCATCCACCTGGTGGAAATGACCCTGCCCCGACGGGACAGGGAGTCGGCTAGGACGTTCAGGCGACCGGGAATGTGACGAACAGCCACCCCGGCGTGGACATCCTGAGCGAGCAGTAGATCCCAAGCCAATTCGTACGCGGGAACAGAGTGCGTGCCGCCCTGGTTCCGAATGTAAGCAACCACCGTCGAATGGTCGGACAACAGAAGGACCTGGCGATTCGACAGGTGAGGGATCCACTGCCTGAAACGCAGAAGAAGCTCCTTCTGGTTGATGTGTAGAGCTGCATGATCCTGGTCCCACATCCCGTGAATGGAAAGACCTAGAGGATCCAACGTCGCACCCCATCCGAGATTGCGGGCATCTGCAATCAGAACGCGATCAGTCGTGGGTAAGTCCAACGGAACACCCTGCGAAAGCGACTGGACAAAAGTTCCCGACGTAAAATGTCTGAAGGAACTGTGGTTGGAAAAGGCACCCTGGACAGAGTGGAGTGCCGTCGGAAGGATATTCGCAGCCCGGACCAAACAACATCTAACATCCAAGGATCGGATGTGATGGTGGCCCAACGGTCTGCGAACTCTGCTATCCTTCCTCCAACCTGGGACGAGTCGAGGTGAGGACCTTCATTGCGAACCTCGACGAGGCTCGCGAGAGGAGAAAACACCTCCTCTACTGAATGAAGAATCCTGGGACTTCCCTCAAGACTGCCGACGCTTACCCTTACCCCTTGAGTAAGAAGTAGAAGCGGTGGCAGAAGGATCAGCCCCTTTGCTTCGCAGAGGGTACTTGTTAGGCTTGGAACGGCCCGTGCCTACCCTAGAAGGCTGATCAAGCTGAAGAAACAGCAGCTGATCGTTGGAATGACGTAGGACGTCATTCCGGACCGTCAACACAGAACCATGGAAAAGTTGCGGACCTGCCAAAAAAGCAGATCGAAGAGTAGCGCACTGCTCCTCAGGAAGGGATCGGCCTGTGTTCAGCACAGAGTCCCTTCGAACTAATTCCAGATTAGCCGTGTTACAGGCATGCGTGTGAGTAAGATGCACGAGCGCCTTGGACAGCACACGGAAAGGAGCCTGTACCTCGTCAAACTTATCTGAAGGCAGATAAGCAGCTAAAGCTGAGACGACGTGATCGGAGAGAGAACGCATACCAAGCATCTCTCTCGATAAGCCCAATGTGGACTCCAGAGTCGTCATCGGAATGACGGCAGACTTGGACTTGGAAAGCCCGAGGGAATTGGAGTCCTGATCCAAAACCGTCAAAGTCTGGTAGACCGACGGATTGGCGGAATCGTATGAACGATAACGCGCCGGAGGCAAAAAGGTGTCAACCCTGGTGAAGAACGGAGCCTTCATAGCCTTGGAACTTAGCTTGAAGTCCAAGGCTGAAAATGCTTCAACCAACTGTACCGACGGGCACGGTCGAAGACGCCCAGAAGCAGGTTGTTCCATAGACTGTTTGGCGCGCGACCGATGATCGCGGCCTGGCTGACACTGTCGACTGGTTAGATGGTTGGAGATCCGGAAGGAACCCAAACACGAAATCAAGAGCTGCCCCCAAGTCCGAAGACTGCTGGCTCTCGACATCAAGCATGTCTGACTCTTCCCCTGAGTCGGAAGACACATAGCCCATCGTGGGCAAACCAGCCGACGCCTCCCATGGTGTCCGAACACCAGGGGGATCAGAAAGCGGCCTGTTTCCAATCCCGGGAGGCGGCGCCATAGGGGGCGCCTGGAAACCACTCGCTGCCCCGCTGGAAGCAACGGGGAGGCTCTTTGACAGAACCTGAGTAAGGAGAGGGCCTCCCTAAGCTAACTGCCCGTACTGGCCGGTTCGACAGGGGAACGAACCGGCAAAGTGGCTTCACCTCTGACCCTCTTAACCAGCGAAGGGTCACGATCCTCCAAAAGACCCGACGTGGGACGACGGGCGGCAGCCGAAAACGTCTGAAGGCAGACGTGTATAGGGGTGTGACACACCCCGAGGATCAACATAGCAGGAATTCATGAGAGTCACCGCTGACCTCTGCAGGGCAGAAGGTCCAGGCTGAACAAAAGACGTTGGACCCCCAAAACTGGTCGTGTGGCCAGAATGAGTGGACGGAAACGCCACGGAGTTCATAGTGTCCCACTAAGAACAACCGAATGCAATGACAACTGTGGTGCTCGACGGCGCAGAGACCACAGGAGAGGGTCCGGCCGGCAGCCACTTCTAACTTCGCCGAGTTGAAGTCAGGGAAGGCTGACACCGCAGCAGACCACTGCAGGTATAAAACTACTGTGCTCAATGGCTGAGAGGACACAGTAGGGGGTTCAGTCGGCAGCCCCATTTGACTTCGCCGAGTGGAAGTCTGAGGCCGAAACCCCACAACCACACTACAGACATCCCTGCAGACCCTGTCAGGGAGAAGCCGAGGCCGGCTAAAAACGGTGCCCAATGACGTAGACGGAACAGCAGTAGCAGCAGATACGACGGGAGCTGTTGGAACTGGCGGAAAAGCGGAGAGAGCCACCAAGCTCGGCCTCCAAAGGAGGAGTCACAACACTAGTGACAGCCTCAGATGTCGACTGGAGAGGGCCTATAGTCCCGAAACCAGGCATCTCTACACCAGAAAACCAACAGCTCCCGCAGTATCCACCACGGTAAAACACTGCACATTCCCCACGGAAGGGGAATAACTCTCACCAGACATGGTCGAATCGGGAAGCCCCGAAACGACAGCGGTCCCCACCCCCCGCTGGTGCGGGAGGAGCTGCACATCCCCCACGGAGGGGGAGCAATTCTCATCAGACGTGGTCGAATCGGGCGACCCGAAACGATAGCGTTCACCACAAACCCGCGGGAGCGGGAGGAGCTGCACATCCCCCACGGAGGGGGTCAAACTCACACCAGACGTGGTCGAGTCGGGGGGGGGCGAAACGACAGTGCCCCCCCCCCCCCCCCCGCGGGGGCGGGAGGAGCTGCATATCCCCCACGGAGGGGGTAAACACACATCAGACCTGGTCGAGTCGGGAGGCTCCCGAAACGACAGCATTCCACACCACCCGCGGGTGCGGACGAAACGGACACGAGAACGCACCAATGGCGAGAGCAAAAGGAATTGCCCTAAAGGAACCGAACTGGAAAGAACAGAGGTGAGAGCAGTAGAAGAAAAAGGTGAACTCAACAGAAACAGAAAGTAGAAGAACACCCTCAACTACGAGAGAAGGTGGCAGAACCAGACGGCTGACACCTACTCCAATAACAAATTTTTATCAACCGAAAAATTCATTGTCGAATCGCGATGACACGATGTCGCAAACAAAACATTCGCGAAAACGGAATAGTAAAAAATAAACAATGAGAATGTGGTTGAAAATATAAACGAGAATATATAAAACACAGTCCTGTTATTATACGATCTTCAGATCCATAATTCCAGTCACAGGAAAACCATTATCCACGAGTTGAATTATCACTGTTTCATAATGAATATGGCGGAAAACACATCCTGCTAGTGCCTCGGATAGAAAAAGAATGGCGAATTGACGCATTGCGCACTTTTACGGAAGTCGTGGATTTGTACTATGGAAGAGCGTCCCATACTGGGTGTGCGCCGATGGCGCTCGGCCCGGTTTTGGCTTATTTTTTCGTGGTGTTTTTACACCACTTTTCTTTCCCAAATCTTGGGAAAGATTAAATTAGCGAGTATTTTATCCGAGTTAGGTTCTTCCACTGTAGTGCAAGCCTGTAGTAAACAATTGAGGTAGGTTGATAAGAAATTTCAAAACGCACCCCTCGTGCGAAAAACCTGCACGAAGTTTTCGTGGGCCGGTGACATTCATGATCCACACTAAACTTGGTAACACCTTGATGTGTCCAATCACGCGTGTGTCCAATGCCATTTTCTGAAAATATCAACATCAGTTTGGATATCCCCTACTTTTTTAATAGTACAGGACTGGAGATGAAAAACCTTTATATGTGGATCAGGGCTGGGAGGAGTTAAAAGTTCCCTTTACACGTTAACGTGTTAAATATTTCAGCGCTGACGTGTTAAATATTTCTGCGTTGACGTGTTAAATAACGTTAAATGTTAAAATGAACAAAATTGTAGTATAACAGACCAATTCCGGCCATTTTTGCTGATTTCATCTTGAATATGATTGAACTCACGTACACTATTAACCCTTTCAACTCCAGTGGTATCTCCCATGCCAGTTCAATGGCAGCAATTAGAAGAGTCCATAGTCATTATGGAGTAGACCAATCAATATTTTCAACGTGCAGCCTTCGTGCCGCACGTTGAAAATACTGATTGGTCTACCTCACACATTTACTGAACAGCCTTCCTATAATATAATGACATGCCATGACCCTGACCGGAAAAAAACGGCCACCGGGTTCAAAGGGTTAATATAGTTCTCTCGGGTTATCAAAAAGTCTAACATTCAGCGATGTTTTCATGTAAAAAAGACAATCGCTGCGCCGGCATCCTCAGAATTGCGAAAATGGTAGAAATTGACTCTACTTTCATTTTCACAACTGATGGCATAAATCAACACACACAGCAAATGACGCAAAATTCGACGTCATCGGCATGTGCGATTCGGCTTGGGAAAACCCAAGATAATGACGCAATGCTACATACTATAAGCTATTCAGTTTGTTGACAGGGGACATGGTCTCACGTTCCCTGCATGAAATTTATATTCAACCGAGGCGTTAGCCGAGGTTGAATATATGTTTCATGCGGGGAACGTGAGACCATGTCCCCTGTCAACCAACAGAATAACGAATATGTCCCGTTCTAACACAAGTAAAACATTTTATTTTATTGTAATCTTAAATAACAAAAAAAAACCAAAAAACACCGCCGTGAGCCTCTTCGTTTGTGAACAGCGAATATTAGAAAGCAGACGTTGTTTCGGTAAGGTGTTAATTCGTTTCAGTTTATGTTACAGTAAATTAATGAAAAGAGACATTATAATCTAATCGGTTTCATAAATAATTACCCATGTTTACATAACTAATCTTTTTGTACATGTACGTAATAACGGCACTTTTGCGTGTATTTTACTTCAGTTAAATGTATTTGTCTCAGTTGATTTCAAGTGAAAAAAGACATTGCGAAGAACCGTTGCTCATTGCAACGAGACACTTTCCTTAACAGTGGACATAAGAATCGCTGACAGTAGACACATGCGCGTGCCCAGCGACATAAAATAAAATCAACGAGGCATTGACCAATCACTGCAAGGTATTGCGGTTGGTGTCGGGACATAGATGTTTATTGACGTTGTTAGTTTCCTCGTCGCTCATGTCGTCTTGCTCAGGTAATTGATATTGGGTGCGGCAATGTTGACTGCTGAGGCTATGATATATAGAGGATATGGAATGAGTGTTTTTCTCATATATTTATGAAATGAGTCTACGAATTTTTTGGCGAGCCTCTGGCGAGCCCAAATGGAAAATTCGGACGAGTTTCATAAATATTATATGAGAAAAACACTCCTTTCATATTCTATTTATCACATGACACACGCGCACAAATTAGCCACTCAGTATGAATTTTTAACCCATCACCTAACTTGAGTTGCATATGGCACTTGGAAAAAACATCCTCGTATAACTAACTCGTCGAGCTCGTTCCAATGAAGGGTCATAACCTATGTTTTGGAAGCAAAAAGTGAAAATATAAAAAAAAATGAATTGCATTTTTCTTGTAGGTAAAAGATTAATACAATATAATCCACCCTAAATAGGACAGATAACGTTAATTCTTCCTACTGAAATTATGCAAATGTGACCCAGTTGTATTTTGTTTAGCCAATCAAATTGTCCAGTTTTGAAATTGACCAATGAAAGCTCCCAACTCTAATTATGCAAGTTATGAAAATGTGGCCCAGTTGTATTTTGTTCAGCCAATCAAATTGTCTAGTTTTGAAATTGACCAATGAAATTGACGGAAGGCTTTATTTATCACTGATCAATATGAAAACAAAATATCAAATGTTTTAAAGTGAACAAAACGGACGAGTTATATGATAAAACAAATTACGCACGACACGACTATGAAAGGGTCGACAATGAGGCAGTTTCAATTAACTGACGAAATAACAAATGACTTATACATATATACATTAGATGAGCCACGATGAGTACAAAATCATTCCTGATGCACCCAAGCAAACTTCAAAGTTAAACGTTAATAACTTAGTTAAACATTTTTTAGCTTTGTTAAAGTAGCTTTGTTAAAATAATTTAACTCGTTAACGTCTAATACGTTAACCGCTCCCAGCCCTGATGTGGATGGAATACTCAAACTTTGAGTAGAGTTCAGAAAGATTGTCGGGTAGAGTTATTTATTTATTTATTGATGTTTAAGGTCACATAGTTATGCACAATGGCTAATCATGACCGTGACAGTTTTACGGGTGGAGGAAGCCGGAGTACCCGGAGAGAACCACCGAGCAACGACGAGCAGCTGCCAGCTCCCCAACATCGTAACTCCGCACTGCAGCACAGGCAGGGTTAGAATGGCTGAAGACATGCGTACCATCGACGTGCAGTACGCCTTAGTACACGGCGTCATCGTGCCCCCACGCGGGCAATGGAGATGAAGTGTCTTGCCCAAGGACACAACGCGGTTGCCGCAGGTGGGATTCGAACCGAGGACCTCTCGGTTTGCAGCCTGCACCTCTACCAACTGAGCCACCGCGCTCCCCTGTCGGGTAGAGTGTATGGCTGAGAAAACATGCGGGGTAAAGACGGTTCATTCCCACTATTCCCTTGAGACCAATTCCCCTCAAGGTAAACTGATGTGTTCTACTTTTAAAATAATTCTATATCAATAATTTGATATATTTATAAATATTTATAAATGTATTTAATGTTATTGATATTCAAGCCTGAAAATAAGCAGTCTGTCATTTGCAGAATGAGGTCCCCAGAGGGTGAATTTGCTGATGCTATCTCATACAGTGGGCCAATTTATCCTCTGGGTACCTCTTTCTGTTTATGTTTGAGACCTTGATTCAGGTTGAGGTTCACAGAGGCTAAATTTAGTGATGCCAACCTGTGCAGGGCAGCATCACCAAACTCACCCTCTGGGGACCTCATTTTTTGTAAAATGTTATATGTACTGAGCTATGCTTAAATGTTATAAACCTATATTTTTGTATGTTATGCATAGAAATATTTTTTTCATCAAATAAAGTGCTTATCAGTAAATAAATGTTTTCTTAATTATCCTTAACCTTTAATCAATAACAATATGTAGTTGGTCTTTTGGGAATTGGTCTAAAGGGAATTGGTCTCGTGGGAAGACACCGTAAAGACTTTACGTCATGTTGTATTGCTTTGTCATAACCTGTATTTCTTTCGCGTATTATTTATTTATTTATTGGTGTTTAAGGTCACATATTTTTGCACAGTGGCTAATCATGACCACGCCAGTTTTACGGGTGGAGGAAGCCGGAGAGAAACGGCGAGCAACTGTCAGCTCCCCAACATACTAACTCCACACAAGCTGGGTTAGCATTAGTTGAGGACAGTGCACCATCGATGTGCAATACGCCTTAGTACACAACGCCACTGTGTCCCCACGTGGGCAATAGGGATGAAGTGTCTTGCCCAAGGACACAGCGCGGTTGCCACAGGTGGGATTCGAACCCAAGGACCTCTAAGCTGGCAGCCTGCAAGTCTACCTACTGAGCCACCGCCCCACCCCCTTTTCGCGTATTTATCTGATTATGTTATTGGAGTTTAATGACACTTTCGGCGGCCAGGGACACTTCGTGCCGGGCAGTTTTATGGATGGAAGGTGACGGGGTAACCGGATAGAACCACCCACCGAGCAGCAGCGAAAAACTGGTAACAATCTCAAACATACAAGTTAACTTTCACAAACAGGGTTAGAATTGGTTGAAAGTTAGTGCACCATCGACGTTTAGAGCGCCGTAGTACACAGCGCCACCATCAACCAGGCTACCGCTGGTCGGGTTTGAAATGGGTTAAATAAAACAAAGTAAAACTGAAACAATTTTTATTTATTCAAGGGCGATTCAAAACAAACTAGTATCATGTAACGCCTACAAACATCTTGTATTACCCACGTTAAATAACTGACACCAAACCACAACAAAACAATAACATAAATAAGGATATATAGAATATACCCACAGTAACTTGGTGTACCAAATGTTCACCACGAGTGGTGAAGTGGTGTTTACCGCGGATATATCATTATCATTTATTGGTGTTTAAGGTCACATATCGAGGATATATCAACAAATTTGTCAAAGGTGGGGTAATATTAGTTACATAGTCAGCGAGTGATCGGGTGAGGGGTGGTACCTGGTCTGTAGGTTTTATACAAGGTTCAGCTTCTTATGTAACTAATAGTAGCGATTTGACAGAGAAAAGCATCACTTTTGTGATCACGATAGGTACAGTATGGTCATCATGGAACGTTCAAAATCTACGCGTGGGCAATATTCCCACGCATGCGTTAACAATGACTCTCCGATATAATGCAACTGAATCGCCATCAAATTTTCAATGAATAAAGCACCTGGTACCCAGCGAGGTCCTTTTTGTCTGGTAGCTGTAGTGCCCGTGTTCCAATCAGAAAAAATAGCGTGCACAAACTCAGAGAAGTGGTGTAATTTCCGTCTTGTGGACAATCTGGTGGTCTTTTTTTACCCAGCTGGTGGATATAGCATGTAGATTTTAATTGATACAATGAGAGCTGAATGCGGGACTATAGAGAAAAAAAGAAATGAAAGTGGTTCGTGAATATTTTGAAGATATGCAAAATGCGGTCGAGAATAGGGTTGTGCACAAGAAAAATAGCACTGCTGAGTTGCCAGGCGCTACATCGAATTCTCTTAGCGCAGCACTATGCCACATACCCCGTTCTTTGTCGGATATGTCTCACTTTTTCTTGTATATATTCATTCACAATGACGAGTCCACTTCTGCTGGTATTATTATTTGATTTCCCCACAGCAAAACATTTACTGTAATCAATGTCGGGAAAACGCCATGGAAACGCTTTCATTAGATAAGCTGCTTAGCTGCATTGGCGTGTTCTTTCACAGGGCGTTCGGAAATTGATTTTAACCAAGTTACATATTATCATCCCTGCAGTGAAAGGGAAACTTAATGTTAGATACAATTATCATAATTATTGTGGACTGAAATCATCCGTACAGAACTTTATACTCACAAGATTTTATCAAACTCACCACACGACTGAATTATACGGCAGCGTAGAACCGCCACACAGTAGTATATTTCCATGGATTCCTGATCTGTTTAAACAGATTACTAATCTGTTTTCACAGATTAACTAATCTGTATTTACAGATTAACTAATCTGTTTTTACAGATTAATAATCTGTATTTACAGAATACTAATCTGTATTTACAGATTAACTAATCTGTTTTTTACAGATTAATAATCTGTATTTACAGAATACTAATCTGTTTTTACAGATTAACTAATCTGTTTTTACAGATTACTAATCTGTTTAAAGAGATTACTAATCTGTTTTCACAGATTAACTAAGTGATCTGTAAATACAGATTAGTCAATCTGTAAAAACAGAGGACTCGCGTCTGTTTTGAGAAGCCAGAGAAATCCGACTTCGATTACGCCAGTTTGCCCGAAACAATTGTCATATTCAGGGTAATTACGTTATTTCATACCCATATCTGCGAAATTCATTCGACGTCCCCCTTTGAATGGGTGTCTCTGGTTGCAGACTTGCGTATTGAACAATATTGAGGGCGGCTCCTTTTGTATATTTTAGGCTAAAAAATTGCCACATTATCCAATTATTTAACATGATTATGAGAATGAAAAAGTTAGGGTTTTTTTATATGGAAAAATGGTGTAACTCGGAAAGCTCAACTAGGATTTTAGGTAAGTAGGTCACTTCTCGTTACGCATCCGCGATATCATGAACTAAATATATATAAAACCCTGCTTTCTCCGATTTATTTCTTGCTTTTCTCAGGCCTGGCATTTTCAGGAGAGCGATTTTTAAGCTCGCCCACTGCTCGCCTTAAAAAAATTAAGGAGGGCGAAAACTAGAAAATAATGATTAACATAACAGCTTGTTCCTAAAACGGTAAAACCCACATCGTTTCAGATCTATGCTTTGTAAGTGGTCTCTGTAAGACGGCCACACTGCCCCTCCATCACCTCCGGGCCTTGTCGAGGCCCGGAGGTGTGGGAGGGACAGTGTAGCGGTCTCATAGAGACTACCTTGATAGCAGCACCAAATAAAATGTACTAAGTCTACTAGGTATATAGCAAAACTTCATTTTCCAATTTTGGCTTTTGTAAGCTTGAGGAGTGCTAATCGCTCGCCTAGGCAATGCGAGGGAAGCGATTTTTAGCCCTCCTGTAATTTTAAGAATGCCAGTCCTGCTTTTCTCCCATCACGTCTAATGCGCTTGGACTAATTGTGCAGGCATGAGCAAGTAATGGTCGAGTCATCTTTAACTTTGAACATCATATTCGCCTAACAGTAGTTTTGAGAGACATTTTACAGGTTCTCATCACAAGACACGTTGCTCTCTGAGGAATATAAAACCAGGCGCGTAGCCAGTATATCAAAGTAGGGGGCGGGGGTGGGGGGGGGGGCAAGAGTAATATCTAGGAGGGCTAGTTCAGCGATCTGAACATTGCGGCTACCACCCTTCGTGCTGCTACGTTCAGATCGCTGAGGTAAGTATATCGTTATTTCTGTGATATGTCGTCCCCTGAGTTCCAATGTGTTCGTTGTGCCAGTGTGCAATTTTTTGTGATGCACATGCAATGTTAAATAACCAAAGCACTCGGCCCACTGGATCTTTGTGTCACACCGTGTCTTAAAAATATACTCATATGTTCAAGGTTGCACACACAGTCCATTCACTAACTCACTCTCTCTTTCCTATCCTTCTCTCTTTCTCCCTCCCTCTTCCCCCCTGTCTCCCTCTCTCTCACACCAGAGGAAATAGTAGGGAGCATACATGAACAAATAGGGGGCATACAGAATAGGATGTGCAGCATCATCCAAGCCAGGCCCCGCCACTGTATAAAACTAATATTGAAAGAAGGCGGACTGGCCCTTTTGAATGAATATATTAAAGCAAAACCGACATTTATCCCCAAAGAACGAAGTACTTAGCATAACACCAAATACTGAGATGCACCGCAACTCCACTGTGTCATTTGTTGTTCTCGTTGAAATTTTAGATATTCTCAAAGTTTCACGGTACCAATTTCTTGTTTCCAACACATTCTGCTGCCAAATTATCAAAGGAAATTCAACAATCGATGCCCACAAAGGAGGTAAAAACCCACTCGATTGTTAATACGTGACAGAAATTCGACGCACCCTTCCAAGTTTCACACGCTAGTTTATCTACTTTCAGCAGGTGGAATGCAGCCGCCAGACAAAGTGGATCTCGAGGGATAACCCCCCCCCCCCCCCCGACTGCTAAATGCAAAACTGTTGATGAACAGCTTCGGAGCTTCCCCAATATTACTTTCTGGTAGGTCCAAGTTAATTAAAAAGACGGAAAACTCCGCTTTGCGCCGAGAGGACGACCGACAGTACAGAGAAAGGACGATGTACGTCGAAAGAGACGTTGATCCATTGTACAATGTGATTGTGCTTTTCATTCTCGAAGACATCTGTACTAATAAAACAGGTGTACTAACTCGGACCACCGCTGATTTGTCTCGTTTCTCATATGATGACTTCTGTTACCCGTGCCCCCAAATGCCACTTCCTCCCATACGCCCTTCCCTCCCCCAGAACACAAAAACAAACTGCTTAATGCCGCCCCGTTCTCCTTTCTTTGTAATTTCACTACTCGGCATGCTTCCCTCTCCTTTCTGTCACCAAATAACCGCCTGTCCTTCATTCCCAAATCCCATTTCCTTATTACACTGTTAGTGAATCCTCTTCTGTCAGAATGATATTTTGGACATTCTAAGAGAAAGTGCTCTAGGTTCTCCACTACTTCCATATTGAGAACACGTGGTCACCGCCTCTCCCAGTTTTCCTCCTAAGCCCCAGCGACCTCGACCTCAGTTTGAACAGCAGTGACCCCTCAAATACTGGCTTTATCTTATCACACAGGTAGACCAAAGATCTTTTTCCTCTGACCCTTCTCACAAAACTCGATTGCAATCCTCCATAATTCTCCCACCTACGAATCTTCCACCATGGGCTAACCCCCACCTCCTTTCAGATCAGAGACCTCTATTGAAAAGTTTGAAATCACTTTTTCAATCCACCCCGTAGGTTTCTGCTTTGTGCACCTGCCCACAGTGGAATCAATGCGAGTAATGCGATAAGAATATAATCATGGATTTGTCTTTAGTATGTCATTTGGATCAGTGATGGTGGACACGGGTGACGCACTTTTTCCAAGCATATATTTTGACACCCCACCCCCAATTTTTATGAATAAAAAAATTACCAATAAACGTTTTTCAATCACATCTAATTATTATTATTTTGTACCCATGACCTACAATGAAAGTTGAGGATTGCCAAAAAATGGAAATAAATATAAAATCATTTTTCACCCTCAAAAACATAGATTATGCCCCTCCCCCCCCCCCCCCCACCCCCATCGATCGGAACAATGCGCTTGTTCCAATGAGGGATTATTTAAAATGTGTCTCTTTCAGTGAAAAATTAAAAAAAATAATTAGTGCTCCTCCTCCCGTTCCTCCCACTTTCATTTTAGTTTCTCTGTTACAGACCTTTATTATTATACATGCCATGTCATTTTTTTTCTAAAATACATTCAACAATCACACTCAGAGATGTCACAAGGGTGTCAAAATATACATGTTTTTTGAAAGCCATTCTGAACTCATTTCCAAGGGCCACATTGAGATATGGCAAATCCAAACAAGACCCAATTAATTGGCATTTGCTTTTTAGAACAACACTCCAAGCACTCTGGTAGTATTTCAATTTTTTTCATCATTACTTCCATATTGCCCGTGCAGTATGAAAGATTTAACAAATTATATCTTGTTTGACAGAGCTCAATGAGCTCTGTCAAACAAGATATAATTTTTTTTAAATACTCTATTGCATTCTGGGGAAAATTTGCTCTTGAAAACTTTGGTATTTTGACATCAGAGTGCAGCTGTTTGCGGAGGGTTAATTTCACATAACTTTCAAATACACTCTATTTACCATAACTGTGGTACAAATTTGACCTATCAATTGTGAATAGATTACAAATCTATGTTAACTGAATAAAAACTTCAATGATCTTTGGAATAATTAAAGTTCAAATATATATTTTACCTTGGTACTTCCAATACAAGCTTTTAATCTATTATATGGAACTCTGGAATACAAGTATAACCAAACAAATGTTAAATTTATCATCAGAATTGTGAGAAAATGAAAAAATTCTGATCATCCAAAAACTCTTGTTAACTGGTGAAGTGCTTAATTATTTTTGGTCATCAAGATTTGCTCATGTGTATTTGCTTTGTTGCAGTTTATGAGGTAGTGCCTTTTTTAACAATGAAATTCCATACAGAGTATTTTGAAGTAACGGTACAGATAGCTCACAGATTTCTACATAATGGCTTATCTTGACCACAACACGGATGCAAAGACAAGTTTTGTCAATCATTTATACCCATGTTGCCCATTTTAGAGGACTTCCACCCCAAGCATTGGTGACAGGGTCATAGTAAACAAGCACTGCTTCACTTTCTTGTGTTCCCTCGGGGTAGTTAGGGTCCTATTTTAACAGTGCAAACAAATTCATTTCCCTTAGTAAACAAACAATACTTCACAATGTAGGAATCCCATAAAGGAGGTGGGGTGGGGGGTTATTCAATAAATTCTCTTCTAATTTCCAAACTTGTGCAAGTTAATTAATTAATTAGTAAATCAACCAAAACCAGCCATATGTAATAGGTTATAATTGTACGGAAGCCCAATGGGGCCAACGTGTGTAGCGGGAAGATTGAGCATTGCAAATATTCGCAATGTGAGTGCAAATATTCGCAATGCTCCCACTACACATGTTGGCCACAATGGGTTGAATGCAAATATTCGCAATGTTAAAAGCAAACGTTCACAATGATGAATGTGAATGCAGTAAAGCCCACTTAATTGGATATCTCTTTACTGAATAACCCTGTTAATTGAATATAATTTCCCAACACAAAACCATTTACCATACCTCTAATACAAATTTGACCTGTTAATTGAATATAGGTTATAGAGTAAACTCCTGTTAATTGAATAAAAAATCTTGTAACCTGTCGAGAAATTACCCTTACTCTCCCCAGTTTTTTTTATAGACCTATTTGGCCTCAGTACATCCAATACAGCCATTTAATCTATTATATCTTGTTTGACAGAGCTCAGGGAGCTCTGTCAAACAAGATATAATAGAATAAATGCTAAGTTTATCTCTAGAATTCAGGAAAGTGGCACATCCCTGTTAATTGAATACTCCTGTTAATTGAATAATTTTTATTGGCAAAGTTGCTATTCAATTAAAAGGGTTCCACTGTATTCGCAAAGTTAAATGCGAATTTTCGCAATGCATTGCAAATATTTGCATTGTTGAATGTGAATATTTGCAATGCTCTCCCCTACATATGTTGGCCCCAAAGGGCTTCTGTAGAAATGCCATTAACTCATTGAAGTGTTCAGGCACTCTTCTATTGCTCTACAGGGTCCATTTATGGGAACTATTCTCAGTGATTAGGCCTTAGGTTATCTTTTTTCCCCATTTAGGAGCTATTAACTTCCAATTTTCCTACTTACAATGAATGTTACCCTTTAAAAAGCCTTGGCTGTCTGACCTTTTTACCCTCAAATTGACATGGTTCAATTTACACAAAAAAGTGGTGTACTATAATATACCACTTTTTGTGTAAATTTATGAATGACCCCAGGGGGTGACTAACATAAGCTCCTAGCTTTGAGACAGTGTACAATGTTCATTCTGGCCCAGAATTGTCTGCTGCCAAAAGTTTGGCATTGGATCATGAAATTTCACAGGTACACTTTTAGTGTACCTGTGAAATTTTCAGGATCCTAGGCCAATGTGTTTTAAAGTTGCAGCCTGGAAACCAAATGGATGGGTGGATATATACATGTTTGGGCAGAGCAGACCTGGCATTTTCAGGAGAGCGATTTATTTGCTCGCCTTAAAAAAATTGAGGAGAGCGAAAAATAGCCCTCCTAGCCTTAGGAAATAATGATTACCACAACAGCCTATTCCTAAAACCCACAGATTTTCAAATCTCTGCTATGTTAGTGGTCACGCCAAGATGGCCGCACTGTCCCTCCCACACCTCCAGGCCTTGGTAAGGCCCGGAGGTGTGGGAGGGGCAGTGTAGCTGTCTTGAAGAGACTACTTTGTTAGCAGCACCAAAGAAAATTTACAAAGCCAACTTGGAAGAATTCACACTGCCATTAATAGTACAACTTCATTTTGCCACTTTTAGCTTTTGTTGGCTTGGGGAGAGCTAATCGCTCCCCTAGGCCATGTGAGGAGAGAGATTTTTAGCCCTCCTGCACTTTTAAGAATGCCAGGCCTGGCAGAGCGATTACTGTAGTGTCCCTGCCAGTTGGTGAGAGTAATAATCTATTATGCTATGTGTTTAGAATGTAGCTATAAATGTTTAGAGTAAACTTGAAAAGACTGGATGTTGCCTAGGCTAAATACATGTACATGTGTCTGATGTAGTAGTTAAATCACTGCACCTATAATAACTAACATTGAGCATAACCATAAAATAAGTCCAGAAACAAAAAAATATATTAAAATTGAAAAAGTATTAAAAATAATAAGAGTTAGTTATTCAAAATATAAATACGTAATCAATAGAATAAATATAAATAATTATAGCTAATGGATGCATCAATTGATTTTTTGTTCTTTTACCTCACAGAATGTAAAAATGAAAGTGTCAATGACACTGTACATTAGCTCAACTTGTCAAGACATGTACATGTATAGTATGTGACACAGCAATGACAAACATCTAGGTAATGACCTGATAACAAAGGTACATATAAAGTATTGTAACGGTCTGTACATAAATACTGACTTAGCCTGTAACAAATGTATAGGTAAAGTATTGTAAAGGTGGATGACCGTCAGATGGTAAACTAGAAAAGAAATCTTTGAGTCCCAGAGTGGGTCTGACTGAACCCCAAAATATTTGTTCCCATAGCACAGTGATAACAAAGGCACCCCAAAACACACTTATTCCTGTCCCAAGGTGAAAACAAAGGTACCCAAGAAGTTTCGTGAAGATCAGTTCATAAATACGAGCTGTATAGAAGTTGTGACAAAAAACTGATTGGACCTAATTTCGGTACGAAATGGCCACTGGCAGCCATCTTGAATTTCGGACCGCACCCAAAAACACTCGTTCTCGTCCCACGGTGATAACAAAGGTAACCCAAGAAGTTTCATAAAGATCGGTTTATAAATACGGCCTCCAGCCCGAGCCGTATTGACATTTGCACTTACAGTGCTGAAAGTAATACTAAATATATCAAAGTTAGTCTAATTTGCATAATTTACATACGAGAAAAAAACCCGTATTATATGTGATGTATCCCATGGTACTAAACATTCAATCAAAAATTTATTCAAATCGGCGCTTTCATATGGAAGTTCTGCGCAAAAATCTGATTTCACCTAAGACTGTACAAAATGGCCACCAGCGGCCAGCTTGAATTTCGGGTCGGAGCCAAAATCACTCGTTCTCGTCCCACGGTCATAACAAAGGTACCCAAGAAGTTTTGTAAAGTTCGGTTCATAAATACGGCCTCTAGCCCGAGCCGTATTGAATTGTTGATGGACAGACGGACGACTGGCCACGGCATAAGCTCAAATTTGGCTTCACCAAGTTGAGCTAATGAGCTATTCAACAAAAGGCTGATCAATTTTAATTATTTTTTATTTCAGAAACATAACTTATGACCACACATTGCAACGTGTCCATTGTGCTCATTCCAATAAGGGTTCCTAATCTATGCTCTTGCGACAAAAACTTGTATTATTTAGTAATTAATTGAAGAATTTTTCTCATTTGTCATGGGTAAAGGCTTTAGAGTTTCACAATTTATTTTTAGCCAACAGAACCTCTATCACAGAATGCAAATAAATAAATATGCATCGTTGTCATATAACCATATAAGCCGTACTGTTGGTCTACAGATACCATGACCAGAGTTGACCATTTACCCAATGTAGACGATATCAAATTTTATTATTTTTTCAAAATCTTCAAAACATTTCAACAATACCACTTGACGAGCTCATTCCAACTGAGGGGTCACATGATATGATATGGTTTAGTTGAAATGTTTGGAAATATAATTTTTTTTTCCAACAGCTTCATTTGTAAAGTACATAGGCAGATACGGCTGATATGTTAGGTAAAGGGTTGAAAAAAAAACAAGAGGCCTCTCAGCTTAGACAGCTCCACTCAGGGCACTGCTTTTAGGGGAAGCTAAATACCAGACAAGAATTCAAGTGTTACTGCTTGTGAAATTGATGCTATGACAATGGGTCAAGGTCATGACACAATGTTAATTTATGTGTAACAATTGTGTGAAGGATGAACAAGATCTGTCACGTACATTCAATTATAATATAAAGACCTGACAGGGGCTGTATAATATTATCAAAGTTTTGCAGTCAATGACCTTGACCTTGAAGATATGACCTTGGATCAAAGTCTCGACACACTTTTGAGTCATGAGCAATAATTGCACCAAGTATGAATAAGATCTGTCAATCCTACCAAGTTATACAGACCGGACAAGGGCTATATAACAATATCAATGTTTTGCTGTCATGACCTTGATATGACCTTGGATCAAAGTCGTGGCACTCCTTTGAGTCTTGAACAATAATTGTACCAAGTATGAAAAAGATCTGTCAATCATACAAAGTTATATGGACCAGGCAAGAGCTATATAACAATATTAAAGTTTTGCTGCTGTGACCTTTACCTTGATAATGTGATCTTGGATCAAAGTCGCAACACACCTTTGGGTAATGAACAATAATTTACCAAGTATGAACAAGATCTGTCAATCAAACCAAAGTATACGGACAGGAGAAAAGTCACAGTGAAATGTCAAAGTTCTTTTGTCACCTTGACATAGGGTCTGTGACCTTGACCTTGAGGGGTACATACCATATTATAATTTTTGCAACACATCGTCATTTGGTAATGCATATTGTTATAAAGTTTCATCCATACAAACAAAACAACTACAGATGACCAAACTCCACCTTTCTGCCGACACCTGATCATGAACTTCAGATATCTTGTATCCATTGTGATGCTCAGCACAAAATGAATTTTCATTCTAAAATCATCTCTGCAGGAAAGGAAAATGGCAAGTTGATTTTGGAGTTACCAAAATATTTTGAGTTGCTAAGTGATTACATAAAATCTGTCCAAGCAAAATGGTGCAGTCAATATAAGGTATCGGAGTAAAAATATATTCAGAGAAATTTATAAAAAATAACAGGTATATCCAGCCAGTGCTGATCACCAAACTCATCATTGAAATTTTAGTATTTTTAAAAATATTTTTCTTTAAGTTATTGAACCCTGGTGATATCTGCCATGTCAGTTCAATGACAGCAATTGGAAGAGTCCATATTCATTATTTTGGGGCGATCAGTTAATATTTTCAAATTGCACATTGAAAATATTGATTGGTTGACTCCACACATTCACTTAGCTGCCACCCTACTTATACAGTACGTGGAGGGTGTATTATCACTAAATCACCCGCAGAGTGGAGATTCCACCCAAGCAATAATTACAAATTTGTGTCAAAGCATAACCAGCACAAGCAAAGTTTCAGCCAATGGACCTCCGGGTTAAACCTGGAGGTCCATGGCTGAAACATTGCTTGTATTTTTTGTCAATATGTAAAAACATTGAACGTTATAGTTTGGGTGATATCTCCACTCTGCAGGTGATTTAGTTACAATCCACTCTCCACGTACTGTACACAGAATGGCACATGCAAGTGAATGGGTTAATCGATATGGCACGAGTGCCAGCACAGAAGGATAAAACGAGAGGCTGCAGGCCTTGAATTTTATCCTTCCACGATGGCACAAGTGCCATATTGATTAACCCATTCACACACGTGTGTCATTCTGTGTTTATTACATGCCTTCGCATCTATAAAAACAAATATTAAGACACTCAGCAATTCATTTAACAACTATCAACACAAAGAACACATTTTATCGCCAACCAAATTTGTGAGGGGAACCCGTGTTACTATTTCGTCCCCTGAGTTCCAAAGTGTTCTATGTGCCTACTGGCACACAGAACACATTGGAACTCAGGGGATGATTTTCAGCTATCGCTATCGATTCAAATTGTGACTGCATTGCATGATTTGTAGAAGATTCCAGTGAAATTTCGCTTCTATTTAAAAATAGTCTGTCAACGATTTCCGTTCCGCACATACAGATTTTCATTTTCTGCATGGTTTGGTGTTCCTGTAGATGAGAATTTCATAGAACAGGAATGTAATAAAATGAAATTATGCCATATCATGTACCTGAGCCAGAAAGTGGTCTCTCGGGTTGAGAGAATTAAAATACATTATGACATTACTCATAGGAACAAGATTATTGAGCTTAAACCATTCAGAAACCAATAAGGAATCCAAAACTACACCTCGGAGGCTTCCATTTTTCAGATTCGTTTCGATTTCAGGAAAAAAACCTACATGTAGGTTTCGGGTTAGTTTTTCAGTAGGCAAAGAACATATAATAAATAATACTTCAGGCTCCTTAACTTGGAATATTATTATTATTTATTTATTGGTGTTTAAGGTCACATACTTATGTACAATGGCTAATCGCGACTGTGACAGTTTTACGGGTGGATGAAGCCGGAGAACCACCGAGCATCGACGAGCAACTGTCTGCACCTCAACATTCTCTGTTCAAGCACCGCTCAAGCAGGGTTACAGCGGTTGAAGACATGTGCATCATCGACATGCAGTACGCCTTAGTACAAGGCGTCATCGTGCCCCCATGTAGGCAACCAGGATAACGTGCCTTGCCCAAGGACACAACGCTCGTCTCGGCCGGGGATCAAACTCGGGACCTTTAGCATAGAAGTCCAACAGACCACCACTGAGCCACCGCACTCTCCCTTAACTTGGAAAACGTCTGCAATAGTTTGCAAGACACCACTCACTACAAAAAAACCCTGTTTGTAAATATCCCCTTTGCGTTCAGCCTAACTTCACTCTAATTATTCTAAAGGTACAAGTGGATCAGTTGCTAAGCCTATTCAGTCAGAAAAAAACCTATCAATTACTATTTATTCATTTAATGGTGTTTAGGGTCATATACTTATGCACAATGGCTAATCATGACCGTGACAGTTTTACGGGTGGAGGAAGGCGGAGTACCCAGAGAGAATCACCGAGCAGCGACGAGCAGCTACCAGCTCCCCAACATCGTAACTCCACACTGCAGCACAGGCAGGGTTAGATTGGTTGAAGACCTGTGTACCATCGACATGCAGTACGCCTCAGTACATGGCATCATCGTGCCCCCATGTAGGCATTCGGGGTGAAGTGTCTTACCCAACGACACAATGCGGGAGTCCGAATCGATCGCTCAGACTGTCACCCATCCAAGGACTAACCAGGCTCAAACATATCAATTAGGGGAACAAATGAATAAAGATCATCTTACATGTAAATCTATGTTGTATTCTCATTACAGATGCTGACGTGGCATTAAGCACCAATAATAGTAACTGTGTTGTTGGATGGCTGATACAGGTTCTTAACCCTTTACCTAACACAGCATTTTGAAAAAATAAATTAAAATTTCACATTTTTTGAAAACAAATTTCACAATTTTTCAATAAAACCATACAAATATGGATATCATTAGAACCCACTCGACAAGCCGGTTCTAATGATATCCATATCTGTATGGTGTTACAGTGGAGCCCATTTAAATGGATATCTCTTAATTGTATATCCCTGTTAATATTGAATATAATTTTAAAACACAAAACCATTTACCATACCTTCAGTACAAATTTGATCTGTTAATTGCATATGGGTTGTAGAGTAAACTCCTGTTAATTGTATATACATTTTTGTAATATGTCGAAAAAATTACTGTGACACGCACCAAATTCCCCTCATTTATTAACCTTTTTGGCCTCACTACATCCAATACAGGCCTTTATTCTACTATATCTTGTTTGACAGAGCTCTATGAGCTCTGTCAAACAAGATATAAGAGAATAAATGCTCAGTTTACCTCCAGAACACAGGAAACTGAACAAATTCCTGTCAATTGTATACTCCTGTTAACTGAATAATTTTCACTGGCAAAATGGATATTCAATTAAGAGGATTCTACTGTATTGAGAAAATTCCGAGAAATTTTAGGCTGTGGTAGGCTTATTCCGGTTAATTTTCAGGCCATTTTTCTAATTGTCACATTTTCTCCCTTACTGACTCATCTGATGGAGGATTCAATAATGGAGAAAATGTGACAATGAGAAAATGACATTCGCCCCTCTGACGGATTGGCAAAGTGACAAGAGTCCTCCATAAGGGACACTAGTCCAGTTCCCTCCCAGGAAAAATACTCACACCAAAATGTCTGTTCAGTTTTGGCTGGGTCTTGCATTTTGGTTTTGTTTTAATCTTATTCATTTTACAAGGATTGGTGAACAAGTTATGCAACTTGTATTAATGACTCTCCTTGACCCAATTGAACAGGTGTGTGGGATGACTTGTTTGTGAGATGATGCAGTTTGGTTTTCCGGTTTGCTGCAAAAACTGGAACCGGACATGAAACCCCCCAAACCTGCTATTTTAGGTAAACTTTGGTAAAGTGTTAAAGTCTATGAAAATGCACAAATTTTACATATCAGTTGTTTTTAAGACCTTGACATCCTTCCAAAAATATTTGTTTTTGATACCACAGTTCAATTACTGACATGTTTACATGTCTTTATAACCTTAAAGCATCATATCCATTCAGGTTATTGCACTAAGAGTGCGAGGACGTCTGATGCCCTCCCTAACACACACCAACCATCGCCAAACCATAGGTCTTGGTTGCTAACACAACTTGACCAAAAAGTGATGTAAGTTACTATATATAGCAAAACAATTGTTTGGGGAACACAAAGTGGCTTTATCTTGTTTCATAATGGCAACAATCTTTCTGCCTTATTATATGGCCGCTCATATGAGCGGGCCTCATTATGGTATGGCAATGTCCGTCAGCTTTTGTTTGTCTACGCGATAACTTGAAAACAATACATCCATCAGATACCATTTTTTTATGGTTGATTAGTCATGACTAGAGGATGGTTCCTTTCGATAAACAGCATTCTGGCATATCCAGTATGGCCACCATGGCAGCCATCTTGGATTTTCAGGGACTTTTGATTGTCCATGTGATAACTTGAAAACTATAGTTCCAACAGATGCTGCTTTTTTATGGTTGATTGATCATGACTAGAGGATGGTTTCAATAACCAGCATTCTGGCGTATCCAAGATGGCCACTGTGGCAGCCATTTTGGATTTTTAGGGACTTTTGATTGTCCATTTGATAATCCAACAGATACTGTTTTTTTATGGTTGATTAGTCATGACTAGTGGATGGTTCCTTTCGTTAACCAGCATCATTGTCTGTCCGTCCATCCATTTGTCTATCTGTCTGTCTGTCCATCCATCCATCCATCCATCCATCCATCCATCCATCCGTTAACTTTTGTTTGCCCACGTGATAACTTGAAAACAGTACATTCAACCGATACTGTTTTTTATGGTTGATTAGTCATGACTAGAGGATGGTTCCTTTCAATAACCAGCATCAATGTCCATCCATCCGTCCATCCGTTAACTTTTATTTGCCCTTGCTATATCTTGAAAACAATACATCCAACAGATACTGTTTTTTTATGGTTGATTAGTCATGACTACAGGAAGGTTCCATTCGATAACCAGCATTCTGGCATGTCCAATATGGCCGTCATGGCAACCATCGGGGAGTTTTGGTGACTTTTGATTCTCCACGCAATAACTTGAAAACAATATATTCATCTTCAATGGGTCGTAAGCCAGGAACTGACAATTATTTTTGAAGGAATTATTGACCTTTTGTTCAACTAAAAATTTCTTCATAAGTGCAATTTCTTTACAGGTGGCCGTATATTGATCCACCGCCTGGCGGTGCACTTGTTTTTATCAAGATTCCAAGATATTATAGCAATATCATTCCCATTTTTATCTCTAAAATCTGAAAAACAGGGTTGGGGGTTTTTTTCTTTTATCTGGCTGGGTGAAGTAATGAAATGCTGACACTTTTGGCAATATACTGTTTCTATCTTACAAAACAGGCAGTGTTTTCATATTCTGGCACAAATGACTGAAATAAATTTACAAGTAATTAACAAGGCAATGGTAAATTTACAGTTGAGAAGGTGATACAGTATGTGTAAAGTATATTGTCACTAATCACCCATAGAGTGGAGATTCCACGCAAGCAATAATTGCAAATTTGTTGCAAAGCATAATAAGCACAAGCAAAGTTCCAGCTAATGGACCTCCGGGTTGACCCCGGAGGTCCATTGGCTGAAACATTGCTTGTGTTTTTGTCCATATGTTTAGAATTTGAAAGTTATACTTTGGGTGATAAGTCCACTCCATGGGTGATTTAGTTGCAATCCACTTTCCACATACTGTACAAAATAATGTGTTTTGAAAAAGTTTGAATACAATGATTGCATCTTCTACAATGGAGGTACACACATGCACATTTGAATTATTTTGTTTTGAATCTTAGTTTCACCCTTTACCTAACATAATGGTCACATCCAACCAGCTCTATTCACAAAACTAGAGGCTCTAAAGAGCCTGTTATCGCTCACCTGGAACTACATATAAAAATGTGATTTCCCATAGGTTTTCTATAGTAACCATGAGCTGCAATTGTGGCCATGTTTGCAACATTACATCAACATTACATGAGGATCATTGGTAGATGTCCTCAATCATGTGAAGTTTCAAAACATTTGACTTTGTAGTTTCAGAGGGGAATATTTTTGCAAAATCCATCAATCAGAATCAGAGAATGTCTCTGGTGGCCATATTTTCTAACCAACGGGAACAAAAAGAGGATCGTTTGTAGAGGGCCTCCTACAGACCATCCAAGTTTGGTTCACGTCGGCTCAGTAGTTCCAGAGAAAAGATGAAAATGTGACTTCCCATAAGGTTTTCTATAGTAACTACAGCGACAGGACTTCTAATTTCAACTGTAGCAAAGCTTTGAAATTCTATTAAAAATTGTTCTAACAATTTAACCCTTTACCCAACGCAGACTATATCAAAATTTGTTCCTGTCTCAAGGTGATAACAAAGGTACCCAAGAAGTTTTGTAAAGATTAGTTCATAAATCTGGCCTCTAGCCCAAGCCATATTGACATGTGCACTAATTGCATATAAGTAGCACCGAATAAATCAAAGTTTCTCTAATTCGCATAATATATGCACGAGAAAAAAAAAGTAATATATGTGATGTACTCCATGTTACTAAATGTTCGTACAAAAATTTATCCATATCAGATTTTTCATATAGAAGTTCTGTACAAAAAACTGATTGCACCTAATTTCGGTACAAAATGGCCACCAGTGGCCATCCTGAATTTTGGACCGGACCCCAAAACACTCGTTCTCGTCCCACGGTGATAAAAAAGATATCCAAGAAGTTTCGTAAAGATCGGTTCATAAATACGGCCTCTAGCCCGAGCAGTATTGGCATTTGCAGTAACAGTGCTGAAAGTAACACTAAATAGATCAAAGTTAGTCTAATTGGCATAATTTATGCATGAGAAAAAAACATGTATTATATGTGATGTATTCCATGGTACTAAACATTCACACAAAAAATTATTCAAATCAGCGGTTTCATATGGCAGTTCTGCACAAAAATCTGATTGCACCTAATTTTGTACAAAATGGCTGCCAGTGGCCGTCTTGAATTTCAGACCGGACCTCAAAACACTTTTCTCGAGCTCGTCCCACGTTGATAATAAAGGTACCCAAGAAGTTTCGTAAAGATCGGTTCATAAATACGGCCTCTAGCCTGAGCCGTGTGTACGGTGTGACAGACGGACTACGGGCCATGACAATACCTCAAATTTGGTTTCGCCAAAGTTGAGCTAAAAATGCAGGAGAGCTAAAAATCGCTCCCCTCGCATGGCATAGAGAAGTGATAAGCTCTCCTCAAGCTTACAAAAGCTGAAAGTGGCAAAATGAAGTTTTATTATTAATGAATTCTGCCCAGTGGGCTTTGTACATTTTATTTGGTGCTGCTAACAGGATAGTGTCTATGAGACTACTGCACTGCCCCTTCCACATCTCCAGGCCTCGGCAGGGCCTGGAGGTGTGGGAGGGGCAGTGTGGCCATCTTACAGACACCACTAACATACATGTAGCAGAGATTTGAAAAGATGTGGGTTTTTTTTTTAGACTGTTATGGTAATCATTATTTCTAAGGCCAGGAGGGCTAGTTTTCGCACTCCTTTAAGTTTTTTAAGATGAGCAGTAGGCGAGCGAATAAACCACTCTCCTGAAAATGCTAGGCCTGGTAATGCCAGTATCACATTGATCACATTGATCAAAGAGGCCTGGATTTTGCACTCACTCTGCAGTCCTTCACATATAGTTTACGAGCTCAATTTGCTTCTGTGAAAAAAACTAAAAATTGTGTTCAGGGTAACCCGAAAAAATTATGTTAGCCCAATAATTTTTATCTAATAAAAGTCGCTCATTTAGTTCATTATAACCCTAAATAACCATCTAACTTTAACTTTTGAAACTGATTTTGGACTTCAAGCTTTCAAAATTACGTGTAGAAATAAATATATACTGGATAGTATAAATGAGGAGCAAGTGGCAAGTTCCAGTTCAGCATAGGAAACCGCATTTGATAAACTGATGAACAGCTTTGCCGTTGGTGGTGAATATTAATGAATATCATGTTGAGTTTCAGGTACATGAACAGAAAGCCTCAAATCTTGGCCTACAGTCAAAAACTGTAATTGCTGCAAGTATAGTGTACAACAGGTTTTTTTTTAATTCCATTCAAACGTATACATAGAAATTATTGACAATGGCCAGCAGATGCGTTGATATTGCATTTAAGTGAAGTATGTGGTCAGTTTGGTAATTTGATATTTGGTTTATTTTAGTGAGCACTTTGAATGTCAAGCCAAATGGGGAGGATTTTATCATTGGTCATTTCAAGGAAAGTTTTTTTAATATGTAAATAGGATTGCAATAATTAAATCAACTTGCAAAATTTGACCTTGACCTTGAAGTTATGGTGTGTAATACAACCTCCCATTGGCCTTGAAAACTGGTTGAAAATTGGTGATTGCAGCCCCAACAGTTTCTGAGGTATGGCTGAGACATGACTTGTGACCTTGAACATGTTCCACTCAAATATGACCTTGATCTTGAAGATGCATACGTAACTATAAGCAATACACCTTCTGACTGTCTTCTAAATTTGTAGGAATTTTGATTCATTTCAGAGATATAGGTGAGACACGAACATTGACAGATTTTAAGTGTGACATCGAAATTTGACCTCAGCTTGAAGTTTAAAAGACCCAGCTACATGTACATATATGGTGTGTGGGGTACGTAAAAAAAAACCCTGGAAAAAAAAACCCATACGAAAAAAGCCCCTTGGTAAAAACCCCCTTGGAAAAAACCCCCTCGAGAAAATGCAAGTGTGGAAAAAACCCCCACTCCCATTATTTTTATTATTATTATTAAACATCTACTCCCATTGTTATAAATTTATTATTATTATTATTACTTTTATTATTATTATTATTATTAAACATCTACTTTCTTCACTTGAACACAACTAAATATGTCTTTGATGTCTTATTAAGAATTAATATAATAGTTCATAGTGAAATATCAAAGAAGGATGTCTTTTGATCTCAAAAGTGTCACAACAAAATATGCTCTCAAAGACAATCATTTGTTTTTACTATGATTGCAATTAATCTCACACAGAGATACATCAGAGTGAACTGAGTTTGCTTAATTATTAACACCTTTCCCTTTGATATGCTGCTGCCTTTTCTATAAAAGAGATTGTTTCTGCCCAGAAACTGGAGACACCTGCTGAGTACTGGATCCTGTTCCTCCTTCAACACGCCTGACATGTGACAGCCATCATATACAGCTACCGAGGGTCGAAAGGGGCTTGTCCCCCATACTGTCCCTGCGCGCCTTCGGCGCGCGAAATCATTTCTTTTCTTCTCTTTTTCAGAAACCAGTATGAAACTATTTGTCATGGAGATCATTAGGAATAATAAAGGAGGTCTAAAGTTGTATTTTTGGCGTATCCTCTCATTTCCTTTATAATTGTGTGAAGATTGAGGTTTGTAACATAAGGTTTTGAGTTACTGGCTCAGACACACACACTACACACCTATTCACTCACCCTTACATACTAAAATGTACATATGCTATTCAGTCCAAATCGGCAGCATAAAAGAAGTTGGCAGGTAAATAGCACTGAAATGGTTAACCAGATAATCGATTTGAAACCAGTTATCTACCTCTCCGATTAGAAAAACCGTCGACCGGTTATCCAAAATATTGATAGTGGTCGTCATTCCACGTTTAAAAGGCAATAAATCTGACACTTCTCATTTGTGATAGATTACACATCGAAGCTACGTTGTATATATTGAGATATAATCAACTCTCGTATTCAAGACTTCATTAATGATCAGCAGTTTCCGCGAGTAATGAGAAATTACAGAAAAAATTCTGTGGTGTGTATACAAATGAATGTTGTCGAGTACTCGACAACATTCGTTTGTAAACACACTACGGAATAGTTTGAGAATACTGCTTTCCAATTTCTATAGTTTTGATCCCATATTCAGTGAAATAATGGCCACGGATAACCAGATATTATCCGGTTA
Source organism: Pictodentalium vernedei (assembly GCA_031216915.1). NCBI lineage: Eukaryota > Metazoa > Mollusca > Scaphopoda > Dentaliida > Dentaliidae > Pictodentalium > Pictodentalium vernedei. The sequence continues at coordinate 853,691,870 of CM062297.1, forward strand.
TAGCTCTTGGTTAGTCAGTTACGAAAATGAGCCAACCGTTTCAGCCCTACAGGTATACACCGCTAACATCACAATTTTGTTTTGAAGTTTTGTCATAACAGATGAAAATATATAATTAAAAAAAAAACAAACAGACAATAACAACAATTCTTAAAGGTCAAACATTGGACTGGTAGAGTGCTAAATTATTTTTGGTTATCAAAATTTGTTCAAATATTTTTCCTTGTCTTTGCCTTGTTACAATTTGTGGCACCCCTCCATAAATTTTAACAGGGCAAATCCAAACAGACCAATTAAATTCACTTGAAAGATAATTTGAAACACACCCACAGAATATAAAGGCTTTATATTGTAGTACTGGTACGTGAGAATAAAGCCCAAATATGGGCTTCCTGCACTCTACCAGTAAAAAAAAAACATTCCCACTATTATGATATTTATATGGACTCGGCTATAGCAACCTATAACCAAGATGAGAAAACGTAACTGAGGAAAATTAAATTTCAAATTATCATCAATAGTAAAAGAACTGTACTGATACATAAAAGAGATTTCCAGAGCTTTAACAGCTTATTAGCAATGATCAGGACACCACCAGGTGTAAAAATAGTTAGACCATTAAGGTCTAAAAAGTTAAAAATCTGTTTCTCAGGCACTCCTCCCACCCCAAAATGGTCCTTTTGGCTGCTGCATGCTATCTTTTTATAACCAATGCAAACTTAAAAAAATAAAAATGAAATCGTGTAGGCTTAATAAAATTAAAAATCTGTTTCTCAGGCCCTCCCGCATGGTCCGTTTGGCTGCCGCATGCTCTCTTTTTATGACCAATGCAAACTTGAAAAAATAAAAATTAAATGGTTTATGTCTGATATTTTACACAAGTTAATAAAATTGATAAATTTGTCCCTTGAGTGCAACAAGGCTTTGCAATGCTTTAGCATTGCAAAGCCTTGTTGCGCCCAAGGGACGAATTACACCACCACCCTGGCTATTCTGTAGATTATGAGACCTAAAACATAAAATAAACCAAGAATATGAACTTTTGATGGCAAAGAAATAATTACAAAAATAATATATAAAATAAAAAAACCGCCCACCCGCATGCAATTTTACAAAACGTGGCCTGAGAAACAGAGCATCTACTTTGTGTTGCCTTATGTCTAATATTTTATCTAAGCTAATAAAATTGAAAAATTTGACCCTGGAGTGCAACAAGGCTTTGCAATGCTTTAGCCATGCTTTAGCCTTCTTGCACTCAAGGGAAAAAATACACCACCACCAATACTATTCTGTAGATTATGAGGACTAAAACATAAAACAAACCAAGCAAGAACATGAACTGTTGATGGCAAAGAAATAATTAGAAAATAAAATACAAAATTGCACGCAAAAAATGGCCTGAGAAACAGATCTACTTTGAGACCCTAAAAAAAATTTTGTTTCTCAGGCACCTCCCTCATCATAGAAAATCTGCCTCATCACCTTTTTTTCACCTGGATATCTCTTTCATGACTATTTTGCACTTGTAGGACAAATATTTAACCAACTAGCTCACCGGGCTCTGTCAAACAAGATATAGTTGGTTAAATTTTCAACTACAGTTAAACCTAGATGTCCTGTCATGAACTGTGCGCTTATCTAGGCTTAATTACGCGTAGAGATTGCGCGCAATTGCCATATCGAATGGCATCCAAAGCACGGCTGGTTCTCCTGGTAACTCATGGCAAACACAGGCAATGTTTCTACCAATGGACTTCCGGGTTACCCGGAGGTCCATTGGCTGAAACATTGCTTGTGCACAGGCCATATGCACAGAATTTGATAACCTTACTATTGCCATAACGCGTAGATTAACGTGCAAGTCGATGTGCTATTTGTGCGCATTTCATGACAGGACTTCTAGTTTTAACTGTACATTATGGGGGAGCACTGGCAAAGCGAGACCAGTTCTTGTTAGATCACAAAGTTGATCAATGTCGAGCCTGGTTAATCCTTGGATGGGGTGACCACTGAGCGATGAATTAAGGTTAATAGCATTGAAGAGGACACCGCCAGGTTTAAAAAATAATAGTGAGGCCATGAAAAAAATTCTTGTTTCTCAGGCTCCTCCCTTGTTATAGAAAATCTGTCTTATAATTATACTTTGTTTGACAGAGCTCACAGAGCTCTGTCAAACAAGATATAACTGGTTAAATTTTCAAATACCTTACAGGTAATTTTCACTGCTGAAAACATTGGTTTGCCACATACAGTTAAAACTAGAAGTCCTGTCACGAATAGTGCGCTTAACTAGGCTTAATTGCGCGTTGGAGTTGCGCGCAATTGCCATATCGAATGACATCCAAAGCGCGGCAGCTTCTCCTGGTTACTCATAGCAAACACATGCAATGTTTCTGCCAACGGACCTCCGGGTTACCCGGAGGTCCATTGGCTGAAACATTGCTTGTGCACAGGCCATATGTACAGAATTTGATAGCCTTGCTATGGTCATAACGCGTAGATCGACGTGCAGATCGACGTGCTATTTGTGCGCATTTCATGACAGGACTTCTAGTTTTAACTGTAAGTTGACCATTTCGTTGCTTTCACAAATATTTCTACTTCATTTTACATCATACCATTTCATGCTTGATATAATCGTTATCGAATGCGAAAAGAAGGCTCCCTGTACCCCCTCTCCCTTTGACTTTAAAGACTGAGAGGTTTACATTTATAAAAGATTAAACTGCAATTATGTAAACATACTCTCAAGGAATCTCGTGAAGCCATGTAGGCCAAGGGAAATCTGAGCCTTAATTGCATTGACAACAACGAATACATCGACTCTGTCATTTTGTTTAACATAAAAAAGCTTTGCATGGCTCAAATCGTCCATATTATTCTAAGAATTCGGTCCTCTTCTTTTCATCCAAAAAATTACTAACGATAGTTATGAAAATATCGCGCCACGTGCACGTTTGTCTTGTGATATTTGCCACAACATGTTGAAAATATCATGTTAATGCTATAGGAATATCGCCATAATAAGGCGCTAATATGGCATCATTAACAAAAGAATATCACCTGATGGTATACTTTGTTATAGGCTGCACTGTAAGGCCCCACTGAGTAGGTAGATCTTCTGTTTCTTAGGCCATTTTTTATAAAATTGCATGTGAGAGTGTGTTTTTTATTTTATATCTTTGATTTTTGTAATCATTTCTTTGCCATCAAAGTTCATATTCTTGATTTGTTTTATATTTTTGGCCTCATAATCTACAGAATAGCATGGATGATGGTGTATTTTGTCCCTTGACTACAGTTAAAACTAGAAGTCCTGTCACGAACTGTGTGCTTATCTAGGCTCAATTGCACGTTGGAATTGAGCGCAATTGCCATATCGAATGGCATCCAAAGCACGGCATGCTCTCCTGGTTACTCATTGCAAACACAGGCAATGTTTCTGCCAATGGACCTCCGGGTTACCCGGAGGTCCATTGTCTGAATCATTGCTTGTGCACAGGCCATATTTGATAGCTTTACTATGGTTATAACGTGTAGATTAACGCGCATATCGACATGCTACAGTTAAAACTAGAAGTCCTGTCATGAAAAGCGCACAAATAACATGTTGATCAGCGTGTTAATCTACGCGCTATGACCATAGTAAGGCTATCAAATTCTGTACATATGGCCTGTGCACAAGCAGTGTTTCAGCCAATGGACCTCCGGGTAACCTGAAGGTCCACTGGCAGAAACATTGCCTGTGTTTGCTATGAGTAACGAGGAGAACCCACCGTAATTTGGATGCCTTTCGAAATGACAATTGCGTGCAATTCCTACGCGCAATTAAGCCTAGATAAGTGCACAGTTCGTGACAGGACTTCTAGTTTTAACTGTATTTGTGTGCATTTCATGACAGGACTTTTAGTTTTAACTGTACAAGAAAGCTTTGCAATGTTTATTCAAGGAACAAATTTATCAATTTTATTAACTTGGACAAAATATCAGACAAAAATCATTTAATTTTTATCTTTTCAAGTTTGCATTGGTTATAAAAAGCGAGCATATGGCATCCAAAATGACCATGTGAGAGGTGGGGGTGGGGTGGGGTGGGCTGAGAAACAGATTTTTAACTTTTTTAGGTTTAATGTATGTAATTGTGAAACAATAAAACTGGAATACCATGCCAAGCAGGAACAGTAGTGTGATCACAAAAGCAATATCTTTCTGGAACAGCTTGTGATTTGTTTACGACACACATACACACACCTGTTAGAGTCATTGTGAAAATAATCACAGCATACATACATGCATAGCTAAACAATAGTATCACTGACAGGGGCACTATCACGCCTACTGGTTTCTGTTAATGAAGCTGTCTCATTCAGGTAATCTGTTACATAGTTCTTCCTGTAATGACGTTTACGAATGATTGGCTTCAAAGCTGGAATGAGGAGAACTATAACACCAGATAACATAATACACCCACCAGCCACATAGAAAGTATTATCGTAGTTTCCTGATACATCATACAGAAGACCTGAAAAGAAAATAAATAAAATTTGATGTCACTAGAATCAACCCTGACCCCATCCTCTCAGGCCACCAGTCTAATTCTGTTAGGAATTTCAGGGACTGACCTGGGCATGCGCCAGTGCGTATTCGGTTCTGAAATATCAGGACCTGGCTCTTAAATCTCAGAAATAGGCTTCTCAGTTGGCGCGTAACTTCTCAGATCATATTTTGATATTCTTTCGATGGATAATCGAGAGAGACACTCTTACATGTATTACATATATGATTATCATTTATCATTGTTGTAGAGTGCTTAAGTTAATACTTCAAGTCTTAATTACCAAGCATTAATCTTCACTGTGGTTTCTGATCAAGTCTTGGCTGCCTAAATAGGCAGCCAAGACTTGATCAGAAACCACAGTGAAGATTAATGTTTGCTATAGTGTACTAAATGAAAATGATGAGAGCTATTACATACAGTTAAAACTAGAAGTCCTGTCACGAATAGTGCGCTTATGTAGGCTTAATTGCGCGTTGGAATTGCCATATCGAATGGCTTCCAAAGCACGGCAGGTTCTACTGGTTACTCATAGCAAACACATGCAATGTGTCTGCCAATGGACCTCCGGGTTACCCGGAGGTCCATTGGCTGAAACATTGCTTGTGCATAGGCCATATGTACAGAATTTGATAGCTTTACTTGGGCCATAACGCGCACATTAACGCGCATATCAACGTGCTATTTGTGCGCATTTCATGACAGGACTTCTAGTTTTAACTGTACTTGCAGTGTGTGTGACAAACAGCAGTGTGACTCCGTAAATTGAAATCTGGAGCATGAATTGAAAAAATAGGCTCCGAGGCTAGAGCGTATTTTAAATAGTCCTGATCGGTCCCTGAATTTGATGCTGTTGTGGTCTACATGTTGATTCACTTTTCATGATATTTGCATGATGAAGATTTCCAAAGAATATTCACATACTTCACAAAGTTAAATTTCAAATAAGAACCAAAGGGCATGATTTGAACAATCTCAACCCCTAAGGATGCTGTTTTCCAAACAACCAAATATTCTGACTGGTGGATCTGAAGAAGATTTTTAAAGATTATTCATCATAATATGCACTATGTTAAAATTCAAACTATGCAGTACAGTCTCTGGTGTACTGGTCGTAACCCAAGGGTGGGACGGTGATGTCCACGTATACATACGTTTACCCCTGGTTTACCAGGTAATAAAATTCATCCTCAGCAAAATTTTAATTAATGATGCACCGGGTTTTACCCGGTGCTTCATTAATTAAATATTTGATGATTATTCCTATAATTAATGTTTGGATTTTAATATTATTGCGTCCATGGAAATAGAGCCCACCCATGGAAAGTGGCCAGCCCACAGTGACTGCACTGTAGGAAGCTCAAATATTAACCCTGGTTTGAACAAACTTACATGTATTAAATCTGCCCATCCGCCCCCCCTGAAGGTTGTTGTGTACCAAACACCAAAAGGTTCTAAAAGATCCTGACATGTTTTTCTGGAGAAGATTTTTAAAGGATATTGCCACTTTGCAATGAGTTTGTCACTTGTTGATCTGATGAGGAAGAATTCTAAAGATTATTCCTCATATAGCACTACATGTATGTTAACATTCAGGCTATAGGAAGCTCAGATATTAATCCAGGGACCCCTCCTCCACCCCTCACCAAGGATGGCAAGTACCAAACATCAAAAGATTCCAACATCTGTTTCAGGAGATTTTTAAAGGATGTTCCCATATTGTACTGAGTTAAAATTTGAGCTAACCTTGGGAGCCCAGATAGATGTACAGTTAAAACTAGAAGTCCTGTCACGAACTGTGCGCTTATCTAAGCTTAATTGCGCATAGGAATTGCGCGCAAATGCCCTATCGAATGTGCTATCATGATCGACGTGCTATCTGTGCACATTTCATGACAGGACTTCTAGTTTTAACTGTATGAACCAATTATCAATTTGGTCAAAATCGTCCCAGTAGTTAGCCCGTTGCTAAACGGACGCTCTGGTTGATAGGGAAGTCACGTGGCGACACAATTCACCTGTCTGTTTTCGTTTGCAATGCATGTTGGGTCCATGTATCAAAATTGGTCAAAATTGGCCCAGTAGTTTGCCCGTTGCTAGGGGCGTGCTTTACTTGCTATGGTCGTCACGTGACATAATCAGTGACCCATTAACCTCCCCCCCCCCCCCCACTCAATATATTAAGGGTCCCTTGACCCTATCCTATGAGGGTGAAAGCAATGGTGGCGAGCCATCACTTGTTCTAGCGTCCGAGTATCCTTGAAAAAATGTAACCTCATTTGTCCCCGGTTCGTTTGGGAAAAATCCCTAAAAGTTTAATCAGCCAGAGTCATTCTCGTGAAGTCTCATCTCGTTAACTACTTCCTACGTTAAAAAAGTGTGAAATTAGTATAAAGGACTCACGAGTTTCGACGTCGGCTTCGCCTCCGTCTCAACTCGGGCGCCTCCGGCGCCTTCGTCCTTTATAAAAACAGATTTTTTCCCCAAACAAAATATATTCAACCTAAATTTTTTTCTTCTTCTTAAAACGCATAAAAAAAACAAAAAACTAATTTCCGGATTTTGGTCCAAAATTTTCTCAGTCCCTCCCGGACCCCAAATTTTCAGTGTAAAAAAAAAAAATTTTTTTTTGTCATAAAATTGACCGAAACGCATAAAAAACAAAAACAAAATTTCCGGATTTTGGTCCAAAATTTTCTCAGTCCCTCCTGGACCCCAAATTTTTTTTTTGTCTTAAAATTGACCGAAACACATACAAAAATAAAAAAAAAAAAATTCCGGATTTTGGTCCAAAATTTCTTCTAAGTCCAGAACGGGGCCCCAAATTTTCAGCCTAAATATGAACCCAGGGACTTGGCTTGAACAAACTTGAATCTCACCCCCATAAGGATGCTGCATACCAAATATCAAAAGATTCTTATTGGTAGATCTGAAGAAGATTTTTAAAGAATATTCCTCACAATGCACTAATTTAAACATTTGGGCTCCCATAGAGAGCCCAAATATGGACCCAGGGAATTGATTTCAATAAACATGTGAAACATTCTTCCAAAGATGTTACATGTGAAATTTTTTTTTTTTTATTTTTTTTTTTATTTTGGGTTTAACGACACATTAACAGCCAGGGTTATATCATGTCGGTGACAGTTTTACGGGTGGAGGAAGCCAGAGTAACCGGAGAGAACCACCGAGCAACGACGAGCAGCTGTCAGCTCCCCAACATCGTAACTCTGAACTCTGCACCGCGGCACAGGCAGGGGTAGATTGGTTGAAGACATGCGCACCATCGACGTGCAGTACGCCTTAGTACACAGCGTCATCGTGCCCCCATGTAGGCAAGCGGGGTGAAGTGTCTTACCCAAGGACACAACGCGGTTGCCGCAGGTGGGATTCGAACCGAGGACCTCTCGGCTTGCAGCCTGCACCTCTACCTACTGAGCCACCGCGTCCCCCCCCCCCCATATGTGAAATTTGAAAGCTTTTGGAGCAGTGGTTTGGGAGAAAAGTAGTCTTACATGTTTTTCCCATTACCCACAGTGTTAAAAATGCTGACTCCGCACTTTAATAAATCACAGTTAACGTATATAAACGAAAGTTACCAAGTTACAGTGAAATTATTCCAAAACGAGTTATCCTGTCAAGTTACATTGAAATCCCTTCATAAATATGGCCTGTAGACTGTGCTGAAGATTTTTGGGCTTCGGGCCCCTGTAGCTGTCAGTTTCCCAATTGCGACCAAAGGGGACGTTCTCATCTAGACATTATATGAAGTCAACCTACCAAGTTACAATGAAATCCCTTCATAAATATGACCTGTAGACTGTGCTCAAGGTTTTCGGGTTTCGGGCTCCTGAAGCCATCACAGCTGACCAATCACGACCAAAAGGGGATGTCATCATCTAGGCATTATATGGAGTCAAACTAACAGGTTACAATGAAATCCTTCCAACTATGACCTATAGACTATGCTAAAGGTTTTGGGATTTTGGGCTCGGGCAGTCATCAAGGCTGAATGAACGCGACAAAAAGGGGACGTTCTCATCTAGACATTATTTGGAGTCATCCTACCAGGGTACAATGAAATCCCTTCATAAATATCACCTGTAGACTGTGCTAAAGGTTTTCAGGCTTCAGGCCCCTGTAGCTGCCACAGTTGACTAATGGTGTCCAAAAGGGGCTGTTCTCATGTAGACATTATATGAAGTCAACCTACCAAGTTACAATGAAATCCCTTCATAAATATGAACTGAAGACTGTGCTAAAGGTTTTCGGGCTTTGGGCTCGGGCAGCCATCATGGTTGAATGATCGCAACCAAAAGGGGACATTCTCATCTGGACCTCATCTGGAGTGATCCTACGAAGTTACAAAGAAATCCCTTCATAAATATGACCTGTAGACTGTGCTCAAGATTTTCAGGCTTCGGCTCACAATGAAATCCTTCCATAAATACGACCTATAGACTATGCTCAAGGTTTTTGGGCTCGTGCAGCCACCAAGGCTGAATGATCGCGACCAAAAGGGGACATTCTCATCTAGACATTACATGTATTTGGAGTCATCCTACCAAGCTACAATGAAATCCCTTCATAATTATGACCTGTAGACTGTTCTAAAGGTTTTCGGGCTTTGGGCCCCTGTAGCTGTCACATTTGCCCAATCGTGTCCAAAAGGGGACGTTCTCATCTAGACATTATATGAAGTCAACCAATCAAGTTACAATGAAATCCCTTCATAAATATGACCTGTAGACTGTGCTAAAGGTATTCAGGCTTTGGGCTCATGCAGCCATAATGGTTGAATGATCGCAACCAAAAGGGGACATTCTCATCTGGGCATCATCTGGAGTGACCCTACGAAGTTACAATGAAATCCCTTCATAAATATAACCTGTAGACTGTGCTCAATATTTTTGGGCTTCGGGCACCTGTAGCCATCATAGTTGACCAATCATGACCAAAAGGGGATGACATCATCTAGGCATTATATGGAGTCAACCTAACAAGATACAATGAAATCCTTCCATAAACATGACCTATAGACTATGCTAAAGGTCTTTGGGCTCGGGCAGCCATCAAGTCTGAATGGTCGCGATCACAATGGGTCGTTCTTATCTAGACATTATTTGGAGTCATCCGACCAAGTTACAATGAAATCCCTTCATAAATTTGACCTGTAGACTGTGCTAAAGCTTTTCGGGTCCCTGTAGCCGTCACAGTTGCCCAATCACATCCAAAAGGGGACTTTCTCATCTAGACATTAAATGAAGTCAACCCACCAAGTTACAATGAAATTCCGCAATAAATATGACCTGTAGACTGTGCTAAAGGTTTTCGGGTTTTGGGCTAGGGCAGTCGTCACAGTTGGCAGATCATGCCCAAATGGGGAAATTCTCATCTAGACATCATAAGGAGTCATCCTACCAAGTTACAATGAAATCCCTCCATATTAAACATGACCCGCAGACTGTGCTAAAAGTTTTGGGGTTTTGGGCTTGGGCAGCCATCACGGTTGACAGATCATGCCCAAAAGGAGACGTTTTCATCTAGGCATTATACAGAGGCATCCTACCAAGTTACAATGACCTTCATAAATACGACCTGTAGACTGAGCTAATGGTTTTCGGGTTTTGGGCTCATGAACCCAAACCTGCATATGAAATTTCGTGATCAGACAAGAACTGCGGGGTGTAGCCCGTGCTAAAGGAAAATGTGAACAGACTTTCAGACTCACATCACAGACTAATAGACTTCCGCATGCGTGATGGCAATAGCTTATCATGACTTTGTCAAGTTAAGTTAAAAATGGTCAATTCATTAACATATGAGTGGACCAGACCATTTTGGTCAGGTGCAGGTATGTGTGCCTGACTGGATTGACCTGGAAAGTACCAGACTGGACCGCCTTGACAGTGTGAGTGGACCATCTTGGGTGGTCTGGTACAGTCTGCATCGCTAATTGTATGGTTTTATTAAGAACATTCCGAGATATTTTAGGCCGTGGTAGGCTTTTTCTGGTTAATTCTGGCCACTATGTTGGGTAAAGGATTAAGTGGGCTCCACTGCATGGTACTCTTTTTAGGCAAGCATTTATCAAATAGGGAGCATGGTTGTTCAGTGGTTACAGTATTGGACTTCAAACCGAAAGGTCCATGGTTCAATCCCCGCCAGGGGTACAGTTAAAACTAGAAGTCCTGTCAGGCACTTTGCACTTATCTAGGCTTACATTGTAACTGCAAGTAGGAATTGCACACAATTGCCATATCGAATGGCATCCAAAACACGGCAGGTTATCCTGGTTACTTATAGCAAACACAGGCAATGTTTCTGCCAATGGACCTGCGGGTTACCCGGAGGTCCATTGGCTGAAACATTGCTTGTGCACAGGCCATATATACAGAATTTGATAGCCTTACTATGGTCATAACACGTAGTTTAACACGCAGATCGATGTTCTATTTGTGCGCATTTCATGACAGGACTTTTACACTGGGGGAAGCGTGACCATGAAAATTTGGTTGATTGCACCGGTGCCCGGTTGATTGCCCTTTCTCTTCGACATCAAATTGTAGTAAGTGTACAATTTATCGTAGATTTCTCTAAATATCAATAATTTGGAAACCCAGGAATATACGCATAGGTTGTGTGAATGTATCCTGAACATGTACATTTATTTTTTATACTCAGATACCCGAGTATTGCCTGCTGGTGACTTCATATTCAATACATCAGTGGGTCGTTTTCGGTCAAATGTTGACAAAAATGGCTCGTACGCCTCAAACACTTTAACTACCTAATTTCTTTTTACCCTGCATGTAGATAAGGTGTAGAAGATCTTATAACCTGAACTACAGCAAACAATTTGCTAAATTAGTTGAGAAAACACGCGAAAACCGCATGTCCGGTTATTTTGTTGATTGCATGTAGTGACCGGTTGATTGCAGTTCTAAGTCATGCCGATGTCCGGTTGATTGTTTTACTTGTGTCCGGTTGATTGACAAATACACTTAGTTCATGTCGGTAATTTTAATCCCATAAAGACTTTTTATCACATAATCACACCATTATACAGTGTGTTAAAGCCATGTAATATTTTTTTTATAATACACTAGTGTAATAAAGGTACATGTAGAAAGCCTCCAAATCAAATGCAAATGGAATGTGAGCATGTGATTGAATCACATGCTGACATTCCATTTAAAGACTTTTTACAGGACTGACTGTACATGTATTACTACTCTGTGGTTTATAGATAGAACTGCAAGTTTGAATGAGTTAACAATTAGCTATTTGCATATTACAGAGTTGTCGTTCTTGGCGTCAGGTATCCTGAGTTTGCTTGCTCACTTCAGTCATTAGAACAATGCAGTTTGCACTTATTTTACGTTCGATCAATTGCGATAACCCTTTTTGTTCAAACGTTTCGCCAACTGAAGTTTTGTGTCTCTGTGTTTGACCTTTCTGTCTCTTAACCCTTTACCTAACGTGAGGTACAGATGACACTTGGACAAAATACTTGTATAACTAAATATTTTCATTTTTTGCTTCCAAAACATAGGTTGTGACCCCTTATTGGAACGAGCGCGACACGCTCGTTCCAATGAGGGGGTCATAACCTATGTTTGGAAGCAAAAAATGAAAATATAAAAAATGAAAGGCGATTTTTATGCATAGCGTTGGCCGGATTTTACCGTTACATTAGGTAAAGGGTTAAAAAATAAATACATATACATACCCACTCTTTTATAACATAAACTGTCCTCAAAATCGATTCATTAGTCAATTTTGAATTTGAGAGACAGTATCTCTGTTTTTATCGAAGAATGCGAAGTTATGTGGAAGACATACCTGACACCAAGAACGATAACTCTGTAATATGCAAAGAGTTAATTACTGCACGAGAAAGCATCGCGTAAGGATACCACGAGAGCCGTGAGGCTCGAGTGGTATCCATTCACGATGCGATTGAGTGCAGTAATCGTTAGCTCATTCAAACACATGTGTGTTCTATATTTATTACTCACAATCAGTTACTCGTAGAAAATGAATTTAAACTGATTTTGGGCGAAATGGACATTTTCCATGCTGACGAAGTGATATACACGTAGGTACGAAATGCTGGAGAACCAGTCTTCGACCCTGACACAAAAACGCGATCCTTTAAAAAACCATCTCGCTTCGCAAAGTAAAGTGTTAATTGGATGGTGTTGGAGATTAGGGGTGTGTTAACAATAAACCACAGACGTGTTGTTGTAATCCAGTTTCCCTTTAAGCATCCTTGCTGTCATCCATTCAGAGGTTCAAATATTGCAGAAGTGGATTCTCATTCTAAATTTAAGGGACTATTATATAAGTAATGGAATTTTGTTTATTTTGAAATTCTCACCTCTCATATTCCTTAAGTTCAGATTACATATACACAAATTATACATCAAAATGAAGGTTGGGATGTATAGAACACGAAACACATGTAATCAACTCATAGAGTCAACTGTAGGCACCACTGGTTCCTGGAAGTCTGCTACCGTATTCACACCAGAACTGATAATAAAATAATATTTCATCAGAAAAACTTGTGGCCAAATGTGCTTCATATATCCAAGAACAAAGCTAGGCATTCAAAACACTTTCGAATACAGCGATAGGACTGCATTTTGGAAAAGGACAACACTGTCTGCATTTTTTTTATTGAAGATGGTTTCCATGCTCGACAGACAAGCGCAAATCACTCGTTACCACGAATTTCCATCGAAAAACAAAATCGTAATTCTAAGAAATTTCAACAGGTATCATGATACCTTGCATTGAATATGGCAACTGTGCAATTTCAGTCTAATAACAGTAAACTGTATGAAGGCGATGGTTCGGCTCTGCGTGAGAAAATTTTCTATTTCCAAGTGGAAAAGATGCAATTTCCTTGCATCTGAACCATTTGTACAATGACATTAACTCAGGGTTCGATTGTATAGCCGGTAAAATGTAGTTGGTGTCCCCCTCTAGAGAAGTTTTGGGAGGCATGCTCCCCCGCCCCCATGATCTGCACCCATGGGGGTATCCTATCACTTGAGGGGCCGAGCCCCTGAATTCAGGGCTCGGCCCCTCAAATGATAGGATGCCCACATGGGCGCAGATCATGAGGGCGGGGGGGGGGGGGGGGGGGGGGGGGGGGGGCATTCCCCCCGAACTGAATAGGACAGCTTGTAGGGTCATTGAAACAAAAATAATGGTGGGGGTGCATGATATCCCCTGAGGGACTGAGTCCCGAATAGGAGGACAGCTGGATAGGGGTCACCTCGTCCCGGGGTGTAGGGATACGGGTATGAGAAACCGCCAGAAATGGCCAACTATTTAATGTTTTTCATGGGCATGAAGGCGATTGTGTAGTGATGAGCAATACAGTTAAAACTAGAAGTCCTGTCATGAATTGCGTGCAAATAGCACGTCGATCTGCGCGCTTTGTTGCGTAGTATGGCTATCAAATTCTGTAATATGGCATGAGCAAAAGCACTGTTTCATCCAATGGACCTCTGGGTAACCCGGAGGTCCATTGGCTGAAACAGTGCTTGTGCTTGCTATGGATAGGCAGGATAATCTACCGTGGCTTGGTTGCCATTCGATATGGAAAATGCATGAAATTTCTACGCGCAATTAAGGCTAGATAAGAGCACACTTCATGACAGGACTGCTAGTTTTAACTGAATATGTCTATAACCAGCCAGAATCCCCACCAACGAGATGGCCGAAGCAAGTAATTTGTTTTGTTTTTTAGTAGTTTACATCGGAAAAATTACAATATTGGATTTTGTAATAAATAGAATCCAATATTGTTTCTCTGACAAAAAGGCTACTGTCTTTGGATTTGGCGGCCATCTTACAGTTAAAACTATAAGTCCTGTCACGAATAGTGCGCTTATGTAGGCTTAATTGCGCGTTGGAATTGCGCGCAATTGCCATATCGAATGGCTTCCAAAGCACGGCAGGTTCTCCTGGTTACTCATCGCAAACACATGCAATGTTTCTGCCAATGGACCTCCGGGTTACCCGGAGGTCCATTGGCTGAAACATTGCTTGTGCATAGGCCATATGTACAGAATTTGACAGCTTTACTTGGGCCATAACGCGCCAATTAACACACATATCAACGTGCTATTTGTGCGCATTTCATGACAGGACTTCTAGTTTTACATGTAACTAGGTTTCGAAAAAATCCTAAAATGACTTGGCATCCTCAAAAACTCCTAAAGCAACCTCATGATCATCAACATCGTGCAAAAGGCAGCAGAGCTATTGGGAAATAGTATACTCTGGGTGGTAGCCATTTTAGTCACGTGATCAACAGGGCGATATCGTCTACAACACCCTGATAACACAGTGTAAGAACATTTTCAATCCTTTAGCTCTCCAGTTCATCTTGTAGCGTACAAAATTCTGGACCTTGAGTGGGGAAGTCATTAAATTCTATCAGTGAAGAAACTCCAGGCTCAAATCCCACAGATCAACCGTCCCATGGCGACGACTTTCCTGGTAGTTTGGGGCAGTGCGTATGTCTCACTCTGAGAAATATATTCAAGTAAAACAAGTCCCAAGTTGCGCTAACCTTCATTAGCAAATCAAAATAAACTTGCATACATTTTTCTGATAGTCATTTATTGTGTAGTTACATCATGACCATGATTACCTGGGCGTCAAAGACAGTAATTCACTTTGCATTATGTTACCGTTGATGCTACAGACAAATATGCAAATGTACTTTTATAATTTGGCATGTTTTTTGAGGATAAATAGTTTGATAGTTATCATTATACCAAAAGATGCAATCAACCGTACACCACTAATTTATCAAATACCAATCAACCGGACACCACTTAAGCAATCAACCAGTCACTACATGTACATGCAATCAACAAAATAACCGGAAACTCGGTTTTCGCGTGTTTTCTCAACTAATTTAGCAAATTGTTTTGCTGTAGTTCAGGTTATAGGATCTTCTACACCTTATCTACATGCAGGGTAAAAAGAAATTAGGTAGTTAAAGTGTTTGAGGCATACGAGTCATTTTTGTCAACATTTGACGAAAACGATCCGCTGATGGATTGAATATGCAGTCACTAGCAGGCAATACTCGGGTATCTAAGTATAAAAAATATATGTACGTGTTCAGGATACATTCACACAACCTATGCGTATATTCCTGGGTTCCCAATTTATTGATATTCAGAGAAATCTACGATAAATCGTACACTTACCACAATTCGATGTCGAAGAGAAAGGGCAATCAACCGGACACTGGCGCAATCAACCAAATTTTCACGGTCACGCTTCCACCCAGTGTTTTAGTTTTAACTGTAACTGCATTTTGTCCTTGAGCAGGACACTTAATAGCAATTGCCAACGTGGGGGCACGGTGATGATGTGTACTAAGGCATATTGCGCGTCAATGGTACACTTGTCTTCAGCCAATGCTAACCTTGCTTGTGTGTAGTTGGTGTACTGGGGAGTCTGATAGTAGCTCGCTGCAACTCAGTGGTTCTCTTCGAGTATTATGGCTTCTATATCTGCAAAACTGTCCGACACAAGGTGCCCCTGGCTGCCAAAAGTGTCACTAAACCCCAATTCAGTAGAACCTGTCTTGAGAGACCGTCCTTTGGGCCACACGAAAGTGGTCTCTCAAGACTGGTGGTCTCTCATAACAGGTTTCAGGTTTTCTCAAGTCAGTGAATGACCAACCACAAAATTCAGAAATGGAGAAGAATGAATTTTTGTAATTACTTTGTACATGTAGTTGTTCTTTTTTATGAAGTTTTTGTAACAAACTGAAATGGACTGTTATAAAAATTATAAAAATAAATTAGTGTTGAAAATCTTCATTGAAGATTTTCAACACAAATTTATTTTTATAATCCTATCTATCACATTTCAGGTATGTATAAAATTGTTCAGTCAGCAATAATCCCAATCTTTTCACAGGAGTCTTATAAAAAATATCTCAATCTTTTAATGAGTTATGTAACTGAAAAGCAGTTGAAACCCAACTACAGAAAGTGATTGTACCTTCGGAACAATACACAGGATTTTTCTTAGTGGTTTTACTCACTGTTCTACTCAGCAAGTCCTTAGGCGGCTCGATACCAAATAAAAATTTGAATTTTTTTCGGTTTCATGAAATGTTTTAGCAGAAAGGTGTTAACCAACTACCATTTTGTGCCCTTGATGAATAGAGAAGTGTATTACAGTCATTCCTCTGAAACGTTCAAGTCAATCGCCCCTTCCAGTCCAAAGATATCGGCTCCTGCATATTTGGGCGGTTTTGGCTGGAAAAACATTTTCCGCAATATGCGGATAGTTTTATTTATCAGAACTAATGAATCTAGACATAATAAAGTAAAAAAAAACACAGGAAATTTTTTTTCAATTTTTGGGCACAGTGTCCTGAAGCCATGTTTGACTGCTAGCAGAAGCCAAATGAAGAACAACTCCAATTCCAAAAGACGATAACTGTTCATGTACACTGTGACTTCAGCATTTCTAACCTTAGAAGCTTTCAAATCATCCCCGTTGTTGAGTACTCTGACGGCAAAGTAGCCCGGTCGTAACAAAAATTTCTGACTTTTGGTCAAAAATTTCAAAGTCCGAAGCGGACCAAAAATTTTCAGTATAAAAAAAAAAAAATTTTTTGTCTCAAAATTGAACGAAACTCATAGAAAACGAAAACATTTTTTTCGATTTTTTGGGCGCCATTTTGGATTAACGAAAAATCGAAACAAAATTCTTATGATTTTTCTTATAAAGCAGTATTACTGCCTTCAATTTGGATCCCTTTTAGGGGGCTCATTATATTTAAATCTTGATATTTCAATCCATAATGGCCGATTTTCGAGATAACTTTCCGTTTTGTGAAAAATTTTGGCAGAAAGCATAAATGGAAAAAAATACCGATTATGTTTCTTTTAGACAAGAGTAATTCTGACAAGTCTGTCGAGAAATTAAGTCGATAGCTTTTTTCCTCAATGAGATATTGGCCTATGAAGCTTTGGGCATTTTGGGGCGTTTTTGCCCAACAAGAAACATTTTGCCCCAAATACTGATGGTTTTATTTATTAGGACTCATGGCCATCATTGATAGTTTTTATTTATGAGAACTAATGAATCTACACATAATAAAGTAAAAAAAAAACACAAGAAATTTTTTTCCAATTTTTGGTCACAGTGTCCCGAAGCCATGTTTGACTGCTAGCAGAAGCCAAACGAAGAACAACTCCAATTCCAAAAGATGATATCTGTGCATGTATACTGTGAATTCAACATTTCTAACCTTAGAAGCTTTCAAATCATTCCCGTTGTTGAATACTGTGATGGCAAAGTAGCCTGGTCGTAACAAAAATTTTCGACTTTTGGTTGAAAATTTCCTAGTCCAAACCGAAAATTTTTCTGCTGCAAAAAAAAAATTTTTTCCGTCTCCAGATGGCTTGAAACGCATAAAGAACCGAAAATAAAATATGATTTTTCGGCTGCCATTTTTGGATTGTCGGAAATTCAAATCGAAATTTTTTCGATGCTTTTTACAATTCGGTGATACAGTCTTCAATTCTAAGCCATTTTAGATCGTTCAGCATGTCCCTGTCCCGAGACTGAGTTCAAAAATGTTCAAATTTTGAAATTTTTTTTCGTTTTGAAAAACGTTTTGGCAGAAAGGTGTTAACTACATACATTTTTCTACCATATGCTGATAGAGGGGTGTATTGCTGACATGTCTGAGAAAAATTCAAGTCAATCGCCCTTTCCAGTCCAAAGATATGAGCTGCAGACTAGTTTTGTTAAAGGGTTAACAAAAACGTTTTCAGAAAAATGGAATATGACGAGGGCTTAGAACTTTGAAAAACATCGTTCAGAGCGTTTTCGAGAAATAGTGAAAAGAGGCCCCAAGGGGCCTGAGGGCGCTTACCTGACATGGTAGCCTAAATATCAACCCAGAGAATTGATTTCAACAAGTTGCATCTGCTCCTCCTAAGAAAAGCTTATACCAAATATCCAAAGATTCTGACCAGTGGATCTAAAAAAAAAAGAAGATTTTTAAAGAATATTCCTCATATTGAACTAAGTTATAATTCGGGCTCCCACAGTGAGTCCAAATATGGACCTAGGGACTTGGCTTGAACAAAGTTGAATCTCACTCCCTAAGCATGGTGCATACCAAATATCAAAAGATTCTGCCTACTGGATCTTGAGAAGATTTTTAAAGAAAATTCCTCATTTTGAACTAAGTTACAATTCAAGCTCCCACAGTGAGTCCAAATATGGGCCTAGGGACTTGGCTTGAACAAACTTGAATCTCACCCCCTAAGCATGGTGCATACCAAATATCAAAAGATTCTGCCTGCTGGATCTTGAGAAGAAGATTTTCAAAGAAATTTGCCTGAAATGCATTAAGTTCAAAATCGAGCTTCTATAGTGAGCCCAAATATGAATCTTGGAAGTCGATTTGAACAAACTTGAATCAGATCCACCCCACAATGTTGCATACCAAATATCAAAAGATTCTGCCTGCTAAATCTGGAGAAGAAGATTTTTTAAGAAATTTGCCTGAAATGCACTAAGTTCGAATTCGGGCTTCTATAGTGAGCCCAAATATGAATCCAGGGGGCTGATTTGAACAAACTTGAATTAGATCCACCCCACAATGTTGCATACCAAATATCAAAAGATTCTGCCCACTGCATCTGAAGAAGATTTTTTAAGAAATTTGCCTGAAATGCACTAAGTTCGAACTCAAGCGTCTATACTGAGCCCAAATATAAACCCAGAGGGCCTATTTGAACAAACTTGAATCAGATCCACCCCACAATGTTGCATAACAAATAACAAAAGATTCTGCCTGCTGGATCTGGAGAAGAAGATTTTTTAAGAAATTTGCCTGAAATGCACTAAGTTCGAATTTGGGCTTGTATAGTGAGCCCAAATATGAATCCAGGGGGGCCGATTTGAACAAACTTGAATCAGATCCACCCCACAATGTTGCATACCAAATATCAAAAGATTCTGCCTGCTGGATCTGGAGAAAAAGAATTTTTAAGAAATTTGCCTGAAATGCACTAAGTTCGAATTCGAGCTTCTATACTGAGCCCAAATATAAACCCAGGTGGCCGATTTGAACAAACTTGAATCAGATCCACCCCACAATGTTGCATGCCAAATATCAAAAGATTCTGCCTGCTCGATCTGAAGAAGATTTTTTAAGAAATTTGCCTGAAATACATGTACACTAAGATCGAATTCGGGCTTCTATAGTGAGCCCAAATATGAATCCAGGGAGCTGATTTGAACAAACTTGAATCAGATCCACCCCACAATGTTGCATACCAAATATCAAACGATTCTGCCTGCTGGATCTGGAGAAGAAGATTTTTAAAGAAATTTGCCTGAAATGCACTAAGTTCGTAATCGGGCTCCTGTACTGAGCCCAAATATGAACCCAGGGGGCTGATTTGAACAAACTTGAATCAGATCCACCCTACAATGTTGCATACCAAATATCAAAAGATTCTGCCTGCTGGATCTGGAGAAGAAGATTTTTTAATCTTTTTCCCATTGCCTACAGTGTTAAAAAGTGCTGACTCAGCACTTTTTCAAAGTCCTGAAAAAAGTACCTTGTGATCAAACCGATAGGAATTTTTTTTAACCACTCTATTCTACTAGATAAAAGTAAGATTTATACAAAATAAGAATTCCCTGTGCTGTGTAGTTTTGGAGATGTGGCAGTTTTAAGGTTTTTCCTATTTTTAGCTCCCGAGGTTCCCACGGGGCAATGAGAAAATTTTTTTTTGCATCAATCAACTACTTATGACCCATTATCACCTCATATCAAATTTGGTTCAAATCGACCTGACGGTTCTGAAAATAGAAATTTTAGGCGTGGCCAAAATTTTTGCCCCTCCCATAACGAAGGCAAATAATGCCCGACAAACTTCTCTTGAACAAACTTGAGTCTACACCTCAAAAGGAAGCTGCATACCAAATATCAAGTTTCTGCTATTGCTGGTTCTTGAGAAGAAGATTTTTTAATAAATGGAGCGTTTTTGCCCCATCCCTCTGCTCAATATGAGCTGAAACCTAATTTGACAAAAAATCAAAATGCCCTTATATAGCCCCTGATCACATGAAATTTCATTAATATGCGGCCAGTGGTTTGGGAGAAAAAGGCCCAAACACCACCTTCACGACGGACGACGGACCCCGGACCCCGGACGCCGGACGACGGACGAAAAGTGATCAGAAAAGCTCACCCTGACTTTCAGTCAGGTGAGCTAAAAATAAAAGTGTGGAAGAGTAATAATAATAATAATAATAAAAAAAAAAAAAATAATCAATGTAATAACAAATAGATTTTCCCTTTAGGAATAATTATGTTAGTATAACCACAATGGTTTTTCCAATTCCAGAACAGGTAAAAAGTTTTTGTCATGGTTTCAGTCTTCAAAGGGGCGGTCACTCAAGGCAGGTCCATTATGGCCTAAAAATACAAGTTGATACCAGGTCACAGTGGTCTCTCAAGACAGGTGGTCTCCCATAGCAGGTCTATTATAGATTAAAACCAATCGGTGTCTGACAGATGTGGTCTCTCAAGACAGGTGGTCTCTCAAGACAGGTTTTACTGTAAAAATGAAAGTGTCAATGACACTGTAGCTCAACTTGTCAAGACATGTACATGTATAGTATGTGACACAGCAATGACAAACATCTACAGTTAAAACTAGAAGTCCTGTCACGAATAGTGCGCTTATCTAGGCTTAATTGCGCGTTGGAATTGCGCGCAGTTGCCATATCAAATGGCATCCAAAGCACGGCAGGTTCTCTTGGTTACTCATAGCAAACACATGCAATGTTTCTGCCAATGGACCTCCGGGTTACCCGGAGGTCCATTGGCTGAAACATTGCTTGTGCACAGGCCATACGTACAGAAGTTGATAGCTTTACTTGGGCCTTAACGCGTACATTAACGCACAGATCGACGTGCTATTTGTGCGCATTTCATGACAGGACTTCTAGTTTTAACTGTAGGTAATGACCTGATAACAAAGGAACATATAAAGTACTGTAACGGCCTGTACATAAATACTGAACGTAGCCTGTAACAAATGTATAGGTAAAGTATTGTAAAGGTGGGTGACAGTCAGATGCTAAACAAGAAAAGAAATCTTTTGAGTCCCTGAGTGGGTCTGACCGAACCCCAAAATATTTGTTCTCATAGCACAGTGATAACAAAGGCACCTCAAAACACACTCATTCCTGTCCCAAGGGGAAAACAAAGGTACCCAAGAAGTTTCGTGAAGATCAGTTCATAAATACGAGCTGTATAGAAGTTGTGACAAAAAACTGATTGGACCTAATTTCGGTACAAAATGGCCACTGGCAGCAATCTTGAATTTTGGACCGCACTCAGAAACACTTGTTCTTGTTACAAGGTGATAACAAAGGTACCCAAGAAGTTTTGTGAAGATCGGTTGATAAATACAGCCTCTAGCCTGAGCAGTATTGACATGTGCACTTACAGTGTATAAGTAGCACTAAATAAATCAAAATTCATCTAATTTGCATAATTTCTGCACGAGAAACTAACCTGTACTGTATGTGATGTATTCCATTTTACTAAACATTCATACAAAAACATTTATTCAAATCAGAACTTTTATACAGAAGTTCTGTACAAAAGACTGATTGCACTAATTTTGGTACAAAATGGCTGCTGGTGGCCATCTTGAATTTCGGACCACACCCAAAAACAACCATTCTCATCCCACGGTGATAACAAAGGTACCCAAGACGTTTCATAAAGATTGGTTCATAAATACGGCCTCTAGCCTCAGCCGTATAGAAGTTGTGTACAAAAAACTGATTAGACCTAATTTCGGTACAAAATGGCCACTGGCAGCCATCTTGAATTTTGGACCGCACTCAGAAATACTCGTTCTCGCCCCAAGGTGATAGCAGAGGTACCCAAGAAGTTTCGTGAAGATGTTGATAAATACAGCCTCTAGCCCGAGCCGTATTGACATGTATACTTACAGAGTGTCAGTAGCACAGAAAAAATCAAAGTTCATCTAATTTGCATAATTTCTGCACGAGAAAAAAACCTGTATTATATGTGATGTATCCCATGGTACTAAACATTCACACAAAAATTATTCAAATCAGAGCTTTCATGTGGAAGTTCTGCACAAAAATCTGATTGCCCCTAATTTTGAACAAAATGGCTGCCAGCGGCCATCTGGAATTTCAGACCGCACCCAAAAACACTCGTTCTCGTCCCACGTGATACCAAAGGTACCCAAGAAGTTTCATAAAGATCGAATCATAAATGCGGCCTCTAGCCGAGCCATATTGGCATTTGCACTGACAGTGCTGAAAGTAATACTAAATACATCAAAGTTAGTCTAATTTGCATAATTTACGAACGAGAAAAAAACCTGTATTATATGTGATGTATCCCATGGTACTAAACATTCATACAAAAAATTATTCAAATCAGCGCTTTCATATGGAAGTTCTGTGCAAAAAACATATTTCTGCATCGTCGGTACAAAATGGCTGCAGGCAGCCATCTTGAATTTCAGACCGGACCCAAAAACACTCGTTCTTGTCCCATGGCCATAACAAAGGTTCCCAAGAAGTTTCGTAAAGGTCGGTTAATAAATACGGCCTCTAGCCCGAGCCGTATTGAATTGTTGACGGACAGACAGACAACTGGCCATGGCATAAGCTCAAATTTGGCTTCGCCAAAGTTGAGCTAAAAATGTGCAAATACAATTATCATATGCATGATTCACAAACTTACCAGCAGCAGGTGGCCCAAGTAGATTAGCAACTCCTTGAATAAGCATCAATAAACCATAGGCATTACTCAGCTTGTCTAACCCAAGATAATCCACAAGTAGAACTGTTGATAGAGCATAGTTTGCACTGATAAAGAAACCAAATAATCCTGACAGAATAGCTAAAGGTAAATATTTCTCAAACAATGGCACTGGTACTATGACTATACCACATAATATAGTTGATAGTGCATAAACAAGATTATTTCTAACACAGTAACAGTCTCCAAGGAGGCCATAAACAATTTGACCAATAGTATTTGTTATTCCAAGTATCGAAATCAGGAAAGATGCTGATGTTTCTGGTATCCCTTTCTCTGTAGCTCTATCAACATAGAAGACATAAGGTATGTCATACCAGAAATACAGAACAAAGTTTGATAAAGCATAAATAAAGAAAAGTGGGTGTGATAAAATTTTCAAATCAAACATTGTTTTCAAAACTTTTGACACATGTTTTGAAACTTTTAGGCAGGTTGGAATATTGCACAGATTTGACAAACTTAGAGAACTAGTTTCATCACTTTCATGAACATATATCTCTGGACAACTGGCTGACTTGTATTGTTGGGTTGATATGTTAGTCAAATTTCCTCTATAAAATAAATCTTTTCTGTATAATGGAAGATAATATAATGAGCGTTTATTCTGCATACCAGCAGTTGGCTTTGGAGTTATTTTAGTCTGGGAATGAACACCATCAGTATTAGCTACGTTTTTATGATCAGACATTGTAACTATTTTATCCTGACTGGTTATCATTAGAGTATTATCATTATTAACTAAATTACAGTTGTTAGTCCTCTCTAATTGCAACGTTTGTATATATCTTTGAATGGTCTGCTGAAGAGTATATTTGTTATTCTGAGCTTCTTTAATAAATTCGTCAGGAATATCACATTCACTAAAATCCGTGAAAGTAGGAAACTGTACCTGGGATTGACTTAAAGTAAGCTGCTCCTCACTGAGGCTATAACTACTGGTAGAAGATGAGTCTGACTGGCTATCAGATAGAGAATCAGAGCTGTCAGTATTTTTACTTTGATTTCGAGACTTCTGCTTAGATGGAAGACTTTGTTTGGAAAGAGAGTCAGAATATTTTTGAAATGCTTCCAAAGCTCTCCTTCGTTTTTCATCATCAGAGAATTCTAAAGGACGGAATACAGCACCACAAACAATGAGATTTCCCATAATTGCTCCTAATATTAGAAAAGTTCCTCTCCATCCATACTCTTCCAGTAGTGATTCCATCAAAGGAGCAAATACAAATGTTCCTATTCCAGAGCCACAAACTGAAAGACCTGTGGCAAAGGCACGCTTTTTCTCAAAATAGAAGGCTACAGACACCAAAGAAGTCATATATCCTAGAGACAAGCCAAAGCCAGCTATAATTCCAAATGTCACACACAGTATCTCTAAAGAGGTAGCAAAGTAACTCAGAATAAAACCTAGAGATGTTATAATGCCACCCACAATGGTTGTATTCCTACATCCGTACTTGGTAGTAAGAGCACTTGCTATAGGACCAGACATCAATGGAAATGACACAAATACAGATCCAACCCACGAAGTAGCACTTTTAGATTCATGGAAGTAATCCTCTAAATGTGTGAATAAAACTCCATATGAAAATGCCATACCATCACTTAGAAAGTTGACCATAAAGGCTGCAATGAGCACAGCCCACCCCCAGCCACCATCTGGAGCTGGTGGAATATCAATTGTGACCTCTGTGCTTTCATAATCATCACTTGATGAAGACTGCCGCAATTTATCTGTATCTTCCATTTTTGAATCTGGTGATTGTCTTGACCTTCTGCAGACCACAACATATATGTACTAGTGCCCACTTCCATTGGTGAATAAATTACTGGACCATACAGGTGTGTATCTACTTGATAATCTGTCTGGGTAAGAACTCAACGTGCATAAAAATGGTTAGTTCTGAAAAGAGAAAATGAAAGTGCCAATGACACTGAAGCTCAACTTGTGTAAGACATGTACAATATGTTTTCATTTTCAGAATTCACTAAAACACAAAATGTTCCACAATCCATTTCAATGAGGTTTCTTCAGCTGAGTTTGAATGCTTTTTGAGAATAGTGCTGGCTGGTTTTGACCATTACATTGGGTAAAATGTTCATATAGATGAGATTTACACGGAGTCTGTATTTATTTATTTATTTATTGGTGTTTAAGGTCACATATTTATGCACAATGGCTAATCATGACCGCGACAGTTTTACGGGTGGAGGAAGCTGGAGTACCCGGAGAGAACCACTGAACAACGGCGAGCAGCAACTGTCAGCTCCCCAACATACTAACTCCACGCAAGCACAGGGTTAGCATTGGTTGAAGACAAGTGGACCATCGATGTGCAGTACGTTTTAGTACACAACGCCACTGTGCCCCCACGTGGGCAATGGAGATTAAGTGTCTTGCCCAAGGACACAATGCGGTTGCCGCAGGTGGGATTCGAACCGAGAACCTCTCGGCTGGCAGCTTGCATCTCTACCTACTGAGCCACCGCGCACCTCTGAGTCTGTATAGTTACTCAATTAATAATGAAAAGATCTTTATAACCAGAAAGTGTGACTAACCCTGTGCAGTCTGTATAGTTACTCAATTAATAATGAAAAGATTTTTATTAACAGAAAGTGTGACTAACCCTGTGCAGTCTGTATAGTTACTCAATTAATAATGAAAAGATTTTTATTAACAGAAAGTGTGACTACCCCTGTGCAGTCTGTATAGTTACTCAATTAATAATGAAAAGATTTTTATAACCAGAAAGTGTGACTAACCCTGTGTAGTCTGTATAGTTACTCAATTAATAATGAAAAGATTTTTATAACCAGAAAGTGTGACTAACCCTGTGCAGTCTGTATAGTTACTCAATAAAGAAAAGATTTTTCACCAGAAAGTGTGACTAACCCTGTGCAGTGTGACTAACTGTGTGCAGTCTGTATAGATACTCAATAATGAAAAGAATTTTATAACCAGAAAGTGTGACTAACCTTGTGCAGTGTGACTAACCCTGTGCAGTCTGTATAGTTACTCAATTAATAATGAAAAGATTTTTATAACCAGAAAGTGTGACTAACCCTGTGCAGTCTGTATAGTTACTCAATTAATAATGAAAAGATTTTTATAACCAGAAAGTGTGACTAACCCTGTGCAGTGTGACTAACCCTGTGCAGTCTGTATAGTTACTCAATTAATAATGAAAAGATTTTTATAACCAGAAAGTGTGACTAACCCTGTGCAGTCTGTATAGTTACTCAATTAATAATGAAAAGATTTTTATAACCAGAAAGTGTGACTAACCCTGTGCAGTGAACAGGGTTAGTCACACATTCTGGTTATAAAAAGTTGATAAATGCCATATCACACACTACATAAAAACATGCACTGACTAACGTTGTAAAAATGCATAGGGTTAGTTGGTTAATGTTACATAAGGCACAGGATTCAAGGAACTAATGGAAACACTAATACTGGATTACGTTGTGGCAATTTTTTTAATGTGAATTCCAAAAATGAAAACATATTTCATTTTCAATAAATAGTGTGTTGTGTATAGTATGTGACACAGCAATGACACACATCTAGGTAATGACCTGATAACAAAGGTACACGTACAGTATTGTAAAGGCCTGTACATAAATACTGACCATAGCCTGTAACAAATGTACAGGTAAAGTATTGTAAAGGTGGGTGACAGTTAGATGCCTCTAGCCAGAGCCATATTGAAATGTGCATTTACTGTGTATAAGAAGCATTGAATAAATCAAAGTTTGTCTAAATGGCCACCGGCAGACATCTTGAAATTTCGGACTGCATACAAAAACATTCGTCTTGTTCCAAGGTGATGACAAAGGTACCCAAGAAGTTTCGTGAAGATCGGTTCATAAATACAGCCTCTAGCCCGAACTGTATTGACATGTGCACTTACTGTGTATAAGTAGCACTGAATAAATCAAAGTTCATCTAATTTGAATAATTTCTGCAAGAGAAAAAAACCTGTATTATATGTGATGTATTCCATGTTACAAAACATTCATTCAAAAATTTCTTCAAATCAGAACATTCATATAGAAGTTCTGTACAAAATACTGATTGTAACCAATTTCGGTACAAATTAAAATGGCTGCTGGCAGCCATCTTGAATTTTGAACTGCACCCAAAAACACCCGTTCTCGTCCCAAGGTGATAACAAAGGTACCCAAGATGTTTTGTGAAGATCAGCTCATAATCACAGCCTCTAGCCCAAGCCGTATTGAAATGTGTACTTTCTGTGTACAAGTGGCACTGAATAAATCAAAGTTCATCTAATTTGCATAATTTCTGCACAAGAAAAAAAAATGTATTATATGTGATGTATTCCATATTACTAAACACTCATAGAAAAATTTATTCAAATCAGAACTTACCTACAGAAGTTCTGTACAAAAAACTGATTGCACAAATTTTGGTACCCAAAAACAGTCGTTCTCGTCCCAAGGTGATAACAAAGGTACCCAAGATGTTTCATGAAGATCGGTTCATAAATACAGCCTCTAGCCCGAGCCGTATTGACATGTGTACCTACTGTGTATAAGTAGTACCCAATACATCAAAGTCCATCTAATTTGCATAATGTCCGCACGAGAAAAAAACCTCTATTATATGTGATGTATTCAATGTTACTAAACATTCATACAAAAATTTATTCAAATCAGAACTTTCCTACAGAAGTTCTGTACAAATGAAAGTGTCAATGACACTGTAGCTCAACTTGACAAGACACATGTACATGTATAGTATGTGACACAGCAATGACAAACATCTAGGTAATGACCTGATAACAAAGGTACATTTAAAGTATTGTAACGGTCTGTACATAAATAGTGAGCATTGCCTGTAACAAATCAGTTACAAGATCAGTTCACAAATATGAGCTGTGTAGAAGTTGTGACAAAAAACTGATTGGACCTAATTTCGGTACAAAATGGCCACTGGCAGCCATCTTGAATTTTGGACCGCACTCAGAAACACTCGTTCTCGTCCCAAGGTGATAACAAAGATACCCAAGAAGTTTTGTGAAGATCGGTTCATAAATACAGCCTCTAGCCCAAGCCGTATTGACATGTGCACTTACAGTGTATAAGTAGCACTGAATAAATCAAAGTTCATCTAATTTGCATAATTTCTGCACGAGAAAAAAAACCCGTACTATAAGTGATGTATTCCATGTTACTAAACATTCATACAAAAATTTATTCAAATCAGAACTTTCATACAGAAGTTCTGTACAAAAGACTGATTGCACTAATTTTGGTACAAAATGGCTGCTGGTGGCCATCTTGAATTTCAGACCACACCAAAAACACTCATTCTCATTCCACGGTGATAACAAAGGTACCCAAGAAGTTTCGTAAAGATCGGTTCATAAATACGGCCTCTAGCCTGAGCCGTATAGAAGATGTGTACAAAAAACTGATTAGACCTAATTTCGGTACAAAATGGCCAGTGGCAGCCATCTTTAATTTTGGACCGCACCCAGAAACACTTGTTCTTGTCCCAAGGTGATAACAAAGGTACCCAAGATGTTTCGTGAAGATCGGTTCATAAATACAGACTCTAGCCCGAGCCTTATTGACATGTGTACTTACTATGTGTAAGTAGCGCTGAAAAAATCAAAGTTCATCTAATTTGCATAATTTCTGCAAGAGGAAAAAACCCGTATTATATGTGATGTATCCCATGGTGCTAAACATTCACACACAAAAATTATTCAAATCAGTGCTTTCATATGGATGTTCTGTGCAAAAATCTGATTGCACCAAATTTTGTACAAAATGGCTGCCATCGGCCATCTTGAATTTCGGACTGGACCCAAAAACACTCGTTCTCGTCTCATGGTGATAACAAAGGTACCCAAGGAGTTTCGTAAAGATCGGTTCATAAATACGGCCTCTAGCCCGAGCCGTATTGGCGTTTGCACTTACAGTGCTGAAAGTAACACCAAAAAACATCAAAGTTAGTCTAATTTGCATAATTTAGGCACGAGAAAAAAACCTGTATTATATGTGATGTATCCCATGGTACTAAACATTCATACAAAAAATTATTCAAATCAGAGCTTTCATATGGAAGATCTGTACAAAAAACAGATTTTTGCATCGTCAGTACAAAATGGTGGCTGGCAGCCATCTTAAATTTCGGACCGCACCCAAAAACACTCGTTCTCGTCCCACAGTCATAACAAAGGTACCCAAGAAGTTTCGTAAAGATCAGTTCATAAATACGGCCTCTAGCCCGAGCCGTATCCAACTGTTGACGGGCAGACGGACGATGGGCCATGGCATAAGCTCAAATTTGGCTTCGCCAAAGTTGAGCTAAAAATGAAAACATATTCTATTTTCAATAGATAGTGTGTTGTGTATAGTATGTGACACAGCAAAGACACACATCTAGGTAATGACCTGATAACAAAGGTACATGTGAAATATTGTAAAGGTCTGTACATAAATACTGACCGTAGCCTGTAACAAATGTACAGGTAAAGTATTGTAAAGGTGGGTGGCAGTTAGATGCCTCTAGCCAGAGCCATATTGAAATGTGCACTTACTGTGTATAAGTAGCATTGAATAAATCAATGTTTGTCTAATTGGCCACCAGCAGACATCTTGAAATTTCGGACCGCATATAAAAACACTCGTCTTGTCCCAAGGTGATAACAAGGGTACCCAAGAAGTTTTGTGAAGATCGGTTCATAAATACAGCCTCTAGCCCGAACTGTATTGACATGTGCACTTACTGTGTATAAGTAGAACTGGATAAATCAAAGTTCATCTAATTTGAATAATTTCTGCAAGAGGAAAAAACCTGTATTACATGTGATGTATTCCATATTACAAAACATTCATTCAAAAATTTCTTCAAATCAGAACATTCATATGGAAGTTCTGTACAAAATACTGATTGTACCCAATTTCAGTACAAAATGGCTGCTGGCAGCCATCTTTAATTTCGAACCGCACCCAAAAACACCCATTCTCGTCCCAAGGTCATAACAAAGGTACCCAAGAAGTTTTGTGAAGATCAGTTCATAATCACAGCCTCTAGCCTAAGCCGTATTGAAATGTGTACTTTCTGTGTATAAGTGGCACTGAATAAATCAAAGTTCATCTAATTTGCATAATTTCTGCACGAGAAAAAACCTGTATTATATGTGATGTATTCCATTGTACTAAACACTCATAGAAAAATTTATTCAAATCAGAACTTACCTACAGAAGTTCTATACAAAAAACTGATTGCACAAATTTTGGTACCCAAAAACAGTTGTTCTCGTCCCAAGGTTATAACAAAGGTACCCAAGAAGTTTCGTGAAGATCGGTTCATAAATACAGCCTGTAGCCCGAGCCGTATTGACAAGTGTACCTGCTGTGTGTAAGTAGTACCCAATACATCAAAGTCCATCTAATTTGCATAATGTCCGCACGAGAAAAAAACCTCTATTATATGTGATGAATTCAATATTACTGAACATTCATACAAAAATTTATTCAAATCAGAACTTTCCTTCAGAAGTTCTGTTCAAAAAACTGATAGCCCTAATTTTGGTACAAAATGGCCGTCGTCGGCCATCTTGAATTTTGGGACACCAACAAAAACACTCATTCTCGTCCCATGGTGATAACAAAGGTACCCAAGAAGTTTCGTGAAGATCGGTTCATAAATACAGCCCCTAGCCCGAGCCGTATTGACATGTGTACTTACTGTGTGTAAGTAGCACTGAAAAAATCACAGTTCATCTAATTTGCAGAATTTCTGCAGGAGAAAAAAACCTGTATTATATGTGATGTATTCAATGTTACTAAACAATCAGACAAAAATTTATTCGAATCAAAACTTTCATACAGAAGTTCTGTACAAAAAACTGATTGCACTAACTAAGGTACAAAATGGCTGCTGGCGGCCATCTTGAATTTCTTACCGCACCCCAAAACACCCGTTCTCGTCCCACGGTGATAACAAAGGTACCCAAGAAGTTTCGTAAAGATCAGTTCATAAATACGGCCTCTAGCCCGAGCTGTATTGAATTGTTGGCGGACAGACAGATGGATGGACGGGCCATGGGCTGGGCCCATGGCATAACCTCAAATTTGACGTTTTGACGTACGTCAAAGTTGAGCTAAAAATGGTCCTAAGGCACCATCTCCTGCTCCCCAGACACGTAGCCAGGATATCAAAGTTAGTGGGGGTAGGGGGGGGAGGTGGGGCAAGAGTAATATCTAGAGGGACATAGAGAATATGATTCGCTGCATCATCCAAGCCCTGCAGTGGCAATATGGAGGCATGCACAAGAGAGGGTGCCCCCTTCATTGGAGAGGGATCTCTCCTCCCCCAGGAAAAATATTGAAACAAAGTGGCCTAATTATTGATGCCTTTCACAACTTATAAATTATGGACACAAACAAACTCAGAATCAAGGAAATTACTAGATATTAAATTTTTAACATGGGAGGTGGGGGGGGGGGGGGGTGGGGGGAAATAAGCAATAGAAAGATCCAACCACACAGTGGCAATAAGCAAATCACTTTCTGTGAAGTTTTAATAATTGTGGTGGTCACACTTGATTAGTGGTAGTGTATTGTGATACAAATTGTATCGTGGGGATAGTATCATGATACAAATCATATCATGAGAAAATGTATCTTTGCAGCCCTACTCCAGTGCCCATCAAAATCAGTCGAACACTTTGAACAAAGTCCTAGTAATGTTATAAACCAAATATTAAAAGATTCTGTCTGGTGGAATTGATGAAGAATTGAAGATCTTTAAAGAATATTCCTCATGCTGCACTAAGTTAAAATTTGGGTTCTCTCAGGGAGCCCAAATAAGAACCCAGGGATTTGATTTGAAGAAACTTGCATCTCTCCACACTAAGGGCGACCATACTAGGTAACAAAAGAATTGTGAATGTGAAGAAGAAGATGATTTTTGAAAGACTAGTTCTTATATTGCACTAAGTTAAAAGTTGAGATCCCACCGGGAGCCCAAATATGAACCGAGAGACTTGGTTGAACAAACTGAAATCTGAACCACCTTAGGTTGTTGCATCCCAAATATTAAATGATTCTGACTGGTAATCTGAAGAAGTAGATTTTTGAAGGAATTTCCACATATTGCACTAAGTTAAAATTTAAGTTTCCGCATGGAGCCCAAATATGAACCAAGGGACTTGACTGGAACAAACTGGGATCACACCCCACTAAGGATCCTTGCAACCCAAATATCAAAAGATTCTGACTGGGAGATCTGAAAAGGATTTTTAAGGAATATTCCTCATACTGAAAGTTAAAATTTGGCTCCCACAATCTCCTAAGAATTACAACACATCAAAAGATTCTGACTGGTAGATCTCAAGAAGATTTTTAAAAAATATTCTCATATTTCACTAAGTTAAATTTTTCAAGTTCCCGAAGCCCAAATATGACCTCAGGAACTAGATTTGAACAAACTTGAATTAGTATGCAACATACCAATGATCAAAAGATTCTGACTGGTGCATCTGAAGAATATTTTAAAAATATTTTTATCATATTACACAAAGTTAAAAGCCCAAATATGACTTCAGGGACTTGATTTGAACATACTTCAAGCTAACCCCCCCTAAAGATGAAGTACATGTATAATAAATATCAAGAGACTTTGACTGGAAGATCTGAAGAAGATTTTTAAATACACTTCCCCATATTGCTCCACGCCAAAATCCATGCGTGGGCACAACATTCCAAGCAGGCAAAAACAGTGAATCTCCGACATAAAAAATTGTATACCCCCCCCCCCCCTCCCCAATCCTGGCCAAAATTTCCTATACATGTAGTTGGAAATTCGGGGGCAAGTCATGAGTACTTGGAAATTCCATCTATCTGGATTTTAGAGCTTCTTTGATGATGCTGATGTCTCCTTTACTTCCCAAAAGCCCAACTCGGTTTCAAATCGGGAAATCTTCCAACTGTTACTATTTACAACTACAGTGTACATGTACGCAATATCGGGTTTCATAAGTATTCATGATGTCAATCGGTATGAGATTTATATAGTACGTTTACTTATCGTAATAACAAAAAAATCCTTGAAATGCACTTCAAGAAAATTGCATCATGTAAAATCGTTATCCTGAGTTAATTCCATCATTCACAGTTACAAAATGATGAAACATCCAAAACTGATCATTCCTGCGTAAGATCTGATTTAATGTTAGGAGAGTGCGAATTGCTCAAAGTTCTCAGCTTGAGCATTTGTTTAGCACATATTCAATTCCCAGAATAATACCAAATAATAACAACCTGAACTTCTATAAGTGTGTTGGCATTTCAGTTACAAGAATCAATTTTATGCACCCATTCATGGCTTCATTTTCAAAATTTTCCTCGGTAATGAATTTCCAACTAGGTGGAGGGACTGGGAGGGGGGTTTCCTTCTCCCAGTCCCTCCCCCTAATTGGAAATTCATTACCCTACACCCTCCAATCAGAAACCTCTAGCCATGTCCCTGGCACCGGGGATGTACTGTAGAATCTCAGATTCATTGTTCAACACTGTTCTTCAACCGCTGCTAATTCTGCACAAGCAGGGTTAACAGCGGTTGAAGAATTGTTTTGGTGGGCACTCTCCTGTAAATGGTATTACAGAACAACAGGAACCAGAGGTCCTTTTTGCCAGGCAAAACTGGTCTCTCAAAACAGGTCCATTACAGAGTAAAACTACCAAACGGTACAAGGTTAGAGCAGTCTTTCAAGACAAATGGTCTCTCAATGACAGTGGTCTCTCAAAACAGGTTTTACTGTGTTATAATTCCAGCTGATGTGGTTATGTACTCAATTTCTAGTTATTCTACTTGTCATCCTTAATACCAAAAAAACTTTTCCAGTCCAAATCAATGTCAGAGTTAGAGTAGTTATTACCTCAATAGTATACACCTGGAACTTAATTAAGCACCCCCTGAAATGTTTCATGACAGTGAAGATGCTGTTACTTATTAATATGTTTTAATGATTGCTATGTCTTGCAGTACATTTCATCTTGTGAAACATGCCATTTCTGGTTAATAGCGTACTCCAAACACATGCCCTCGTCCAAGTGAAGCATGCTTCCCACAAATGTCACAAAAAACACTACCATCCACAAGCAATATCTGGGTATAAAACAAGAAAATTTGTAACTTCTTTTATCAATAAATGTTGAAATGGCAAGAAGGAGACTGTCAAAGGCACTAAAATGGCAAATCGTTAGCATGCATGCAACAGGCACGTCATTCAAAGTAGGGCTGTCGCGACTATCATTTTTTGTAATCGACTAATCGTGACCAGTAATCGACGGTTAGTCGATTAATAGTCGCTTCCCATGATTTTTTAGCAAATCATTCTTCTGTTCGTAAAACTCTGAAAATGACAATGGCACCAGTGTGTTCAGACGAAGTGGGGTTGTGGGAACAACAAATCGGTCCCGACTGAAGCTACATGTAGTCCAATCTTGGACCCACAGTCCGTAATATAATTTTTGGGGTTGGTACGTCCTGTAGGACGTACCAACCCCAAAAATAATATTACTGACTGCGGGTCCAAGTTTGAACTAGATTGAAGCTGATGAATTAAAATGAATTTACCAAAGAACGTTCCTGCATATGTTTCCTTTCTGCAATAAGTTTCTCGAAATTTTGAACATTGAGATCCCTCGTCAGTTGTTAAAACTGGATCTTAGTCTGAAGTTCCGAACTTTGAGAAGTGATCTGACGTTCTGACTTTCGTCACAATTTTGTCACTTCCGCGCTTTGGGTTTTCCAATGGGTGCATTCGTGTGTACAAGACTGGAGAAATTCAGAAGAATCTATTCTTCTCGAGTAACTGTGAGTGTTCTTTTTTACACAGTCAGTGACAGTCGTACAGTCTTCCGGATATGAATGTTAACTATGGTTAGATATTTAAAGTTATTCACCTTCATTGATCATTCACCTCACAAAACAATGCAATTTAGCCCCGACGTGTAGTAGACGTGTACCACCTTGAAAATGAACGACGATCGACTAAAAATAAAATATGTCGACTACTTCAATAGTTGACGGTTAGTCGACTAATCGAATAATCGCGACAGCCCTAATTCAAAGCTTCTGGAAGGCAACTTGGCTATAGTCATTCTGTCATCAGCAGACATTAAACATCATCAAACCAATGATGTTAAGGACCGACCAAGGCCTGGACAACTCCAAAAGACCTCTCCTCGAGAAGATCAGAGTCTGGTACGCCCCATTAGGCATAAACCCTTTGCTTCAAGTGGGCTCCCCCAAAAGGTGTTTGTGCCACAGAACTGTCCGAAACCATCTCAAAGCACTGGGTATGAGGTCCAGAAGGGTCATCAAGCATCCAGCTCTGTCTGATCAGCATTAAAGATGACTTTTGGAGTGGTGTATTGCACGACAACATTGGAATCTCCAGACATGATGGAGAGTCCATTGGTCAGACGAGAGTAGGTTCCAGCTTCACATCACAGATGGTCACATGAGAGTGTGGAGGCATAGAAATACTGCTTACGTGCCCAGGAACATCAGACCTACTGTTCCTTATGGTGAAGGATCAGTAATGATCTGGGGATGCTGCTCTCATGATTGTAAACTTGATATGGTGACCTTTCTGCGGAATCTCAATGGCCATTGGTCATCAGAACATCAGGGACATTCTCTATCTGGTTGCCGTGCCTCATTTTGACAACCACCTGTTGGCTACTAACCCTGTATTCATGGACGACAATGCAAGGTCACATCATTCCCATGCTGTGAGAGCATTCCTTCAGAACAATGCTATTAGAACACTATCTTGGCCTGTAATGAGCTCCAATTTGAATCCCTTAGAATACATCTGGGACTTTCTTGGATGCCGTGTGCAAGCAAAGGATCCGCCTGTACAGAATTTGGCCAATTTGGAAGCTGCAGCATTGGCAACAGTGGCAACAGTTGCCTCTGAACTGTATCAGAAGGCTCACTGGTAGCATTAGGAGGAGGGTTCAGGCTGTCATCCGGGCACATGGTGGATACACTCACTACACATGTCAGATACTGCTGTTGTGTTCAGACATCACAAGTTACATTTTTGGTCAGTAATTACCGGCATTGTTTCATCATAGACCGTTCCAGCACCATACTTGTTGAGAGAACATTTTTCGATCAAAATCATTAGTGACAGATATTTGTAATTAGCGCCATTAAAATACTGCATATTTTCATCATTGTGTTCATTTGTCAATAGACCATTCTTTCCGCAAACAATCACTTTTGCCCATCTGAAAGATAGCATGAAAGTAATGACAGTTTCTATTAACACCACTGAGAAATAAATGGGGTGCTTAATTAAGTAATTTGTGTATATGTCAAATTACACAATGTACGGGCAGGCCAATCGTGTGACCTGGGAGATTTTAGGGACTAAGCGATCGGTGTCCTAAAATGGCCCAGATAGCTTTTTAGGTCACAGTATATGATTTATGGTTTTCTAGGAGAGGGTCCTGAAATCCCCATTAAAAGTCTCACCCCCTGTATCCCCCCACCCAAACCATAAAAAATCACTCTTAAGCCACTGAACAAATCCTTGTTAACAAAATAACAAGTCACTTTTAACAGAATAACAAGCACCTGCTAAAAAATTGAAAAACTTCAGTG
The DNA here is from genome assembly GCA_031216915.1 of Pictodentalium vernedei. Classification (NCBI taxonomy): domain Eukaryota; kingdom Metazoa; phylum Mollusca; class Scaphopoda; order Dentaliida; family Dentaliidae; genus Pictodentalium; species Pictodentalium vernedei. The sequence goes on from CM062297.1 coordinate 853,728,992, forward strand.
TAGTACCAAGATTATTCAACAGAACCTAAATTTGCATGTCCAGCATTGAACTACTTGTAAAGAATTATTGTCTAGCTGGAAACTTCACTCAATGGGGTATTTTTTGTACAAAAATCTACTCTCCAGATACAGTATGGCTGCTGTGGACTGGTCATGTTCCATGGGTGGGTAATATTTCCACGGACGCAATAATATTAGATTCCAAACACTACATGTAGTGGAACGCTCATCAAAAATTTAATTTATGAAGCACTGTGTACAACCCGGTGCTTCATTAATTAAGATTTTGCTGATGATAGGTCTTATTACCTGGTAAATGCATGCATGGACATTGCCACCCATGCGTGGATTACGACCAGTCCACAGCGTCTGTAATGTAAAGTACAGTAATGAGGGAGTGAATTATGAAAATACAGTTAAAACTATAAGTCCTGTCATGAAATGCACACAAATAGCACGTCGATCTGCACGTTAATCTATGCATTAGGACCCTGGTAAGGCTATCAAATTATGTACATATGGCCTGTGCACAAGCAATGTTTCAGCCAATGGACCTCCGGGTTACCCGGAGGTCCATTGGCAGAAACATTGTCTGTGTTTGCTATGAGTAACCAGGAGAACTTGTCGTGCTTTGGATGCCATTCAATATGGCAATTGCGTGCAATTCCTATGCACAGTTAAGCCTAGATAAGTGCACAGATCATGACAGGACTTCTAGATTTAACTGTACTGCAATGGTGAGTCTTCCACTCAATGGATATTTATAATTTCTCAGACATTTCCAGAAGAAATACAGTACTCACTGTAAAAGCAAAAGTGTTCTCTTTCTTGAGCAGATTTTGATAAGGTTGGCACATTTACACGTACTCATGAAAATTGATATTTTAATCCTGCTGACTTACATGTAGCTGTTACATGTACACAACAAGAAGATACATGAATAGTGATGTATAAATTAATTAATTGCTCAGTGAATTCTAAGCGTCAATGTAATTACAGCTCATTATAAAATAATATACCTACGGATTGCATGTGTCTCTATTAACCCTTTACCTAATAAATTGGTGACATCTGTCTGCACAATTTACATACATGTACTGAGCAGGTGAAAAGCAATTATTTTTCCAAAAAATTTCAACCAAACAGCTGAAACTTGAAATCCTGTCACAATTGGTATAGAAAATGCTCGTTAGTTAACACGCTCTTTACTACAGGAGAATGAAGTAGTCTGAAAGATGCAAGGGTATTTGCACTGTGCAATGCAAAATGTAATGCTTTATTAGTGAGGTCAGTAGTGAAATAACAAACACAAGCACTTGAAAACTTTCATCACATGGACCACTTGGTTGCACCCGGTGGTCCTTGTGATGAAAGTTTGCAAGTGTTTCTTCTGCTGTTATGAGCAATTATAAATACTTTTCGAGTGGAGCATATATGGTGTGCCTATTAAGTAGTAACCCTTTCTCTTCACTGTGTACATGGAGTTGAATTTTAATATCTATATATGCCAATACTTGTATATGTATCCTGGTAGTGGTTAGGAATGATGTTAATGATCTCTATTTACTAGTATAGAATTGTACAGAGTTGGGCACACTGTTTTTCTGCATAAATTGAGTTACGCTAATTGTGCAGTTTGACAGGAACAAAAGGACATTTACTCAGCGTGCTATTACTTCAACATAGTGCACAATACAGTCACAGGACTTCTCGTTTTAACTGTATCATGTGACCCCCTCATTGTAATGTACTTAATCAAGCTTTATAATAAAACAAGAGGCCCCACAGGGCCGGAAGTGCTCATCTTGAACAGAACACAATATAAACAGAGTCCAAGAATGAGTCAACATTAACCCTTTACCCAACAAATCACCTGCATCCGCCCACGTAATATGCAAAATTCAGCAGTTGAAAAAATATTATTTTTCAAAAAATGTCAACAAAACCTTATCATGTGACCACTCGTTGGAATGAGCTAGTTCCAACGAGGGGTCACATGATATGGTTTTGTTGAAATTTGTTGAAAAATTTGAAAAAATGATATTTAAAACAAAAAATTTTGATATCGTCTTCGTTGGGTAAAGGATTAAGCAATCCATCTCAATAGGATACACTGTCAATCCTTGAGTCCCTCTGGAGTGACAAAAATAATCCAGGCATCATGCCTTTTCTTCAGTTGATCATAATGTAAAATCTAGAGATCTACAGTTAAAACTAGAAGTCCTGTCATGAAATGCGCACAAATAGCACTCTGATATGCGCGTTAATGTACGCGTTATGGCCCAAGTAAAGATATCAAATTCTGTACCTATGGCCTGTGCACAAGGAATGTTTCAGCCAATGGACCTCCAGGTAACCCGGAGGTCCATTGGCAGAAACATTGCATGTGTTTGCTATGAGTAACCAGGAGAACCTGCCGTGCTTTGGGTGCCATTCGATATGGCAATTGCGCGCAATTCCAACGCGCAATTAAGCCTCGATAAGCGCACTATTCGTGACAGGACTTCTAGCTTTAACTGTATGTGGATTAATCTTAGTTACACACCTCTAGAGGGTGCTGAATACAAATATTTAATTCTTCAGCAACATGGCCAATTCCGGTTCCCATAGGGAGCCCAAATATTAACCGAGGCTCTCGATTTGAACACAGTTGAATCTGACTTCCCTAGATATTTTGTGTACCAAATATGAAAGCATTCTGACTGTTGGATCTGAAGAAGAGAAATTTTAAAGAAATTTCTTCATATCACACTAAGTAAAAATTTGAGCTACCATAGCGAGCCCAAATATATACCTAGGGATCTGATTTGAACAAACTTGAATCTGACCCCCCTAGAGATGTTGCATACCAAATATGATAGCATTCTGACTGGCGGATCTGAAGAAGATTTTTTAAAATTATCACCTATATTGAACAAAGTAGGAAGCCCAAATATTAACCTAGGGACTTGGTTTGAACAATCTTGAATCTGACCCTTATAACTATGATGTATACAAAACATTAAAAGATTGTGACTGGTGGTTCTGAAGAAGAAGATTTTTAAAGAATATTCCCCACATTACCCTATGTTAAAAATTCTGGCTCCTGTACTGAGCCCAAATATGAACCAATGGACTTTATTTTAACAAACTTGTATCTAACCCCCCTATGAATGCTGTATACCGAATATCAAAAGATTCTGATGATTGGTTCTAGAGAAAACATTTTTAAAAAAAAATTTTTGCAAATATGGTGACTCAGCATTTTTTCGATGCCCATTACAGAACACCCAAACATAACCGATGGCAATTTTTTTTACCATTCAATTCTACTGGTCCTAAGGATACTTCATACCAAATAACAGCTCTCTGTTCCGTGTGGTTTGGGAAATATGGGCGTTTGAAAATATTTCTATTTTCAGCTCCCAGGGTTCCCATGGGGATGCAGGAATTTTTTTTTTGCATGAGTCAAGTACTTATGACCCAATAATACCACAAACCAAATTTAGTCCAAACCAGACCAGCGGGGCCAAAAATCTTACTCCTCCCATTACAAAGCCAAATACTGCTTCACAAACTTTGTTTGAACAAACTTGATTCTACACCTCAAAAGGAAGATTCAGAGCAAATATCAAGTCATTGTACACACTGGTTCGTGAGAAGAAGATTTTAAAAATATTTTGGAGCATTTTCCCCCACTCCCTCCCTATGGGGCTGGGCATATTGAGTTGAACAAAAATGCAATGCCTCTTCGGGACCATCACTCACACAAACTTTCACTTGAATTGGCCCAGTGGCTTTGGAGGAGAAGACCAAAAGTTCAAAACATGGTGTCGACGGACGATAGACGGTCAGCGGATGGATGACGGATGGAGAGCGATGAGATTAGCCCAGCTTGACTTTGTCAGGATGAGCTAAAAATCCATTCAATTTACAGTGGGAAACTTTGATTAAAGATGATCAAATTATACTTAGATCAGTAACAAGAGAATCAGTGCTCAGCATGCAAGGAGTTAATAACACATTGTGTGTAGAATGCTTAAAATTCTCATTCGCCACTAAAGCCATTGCTGAGCCCAATTCACAACTCAATACAGCGCATGGAACACATAATCCTACTTGATTCACTAACATCAGGGATTCTCTCAATGGTATTTAGGAATGATTTTTCCCAATGCCCAACCCTGAATTTCCCAATCTCAAACAAAAAATTTAATTGACAATTGGTTCCCTGAAATGAACTGGGTAGCCATAAGACTTCAGAAAAACAGAGGTTTTCTGAAGCCTTTCGACCACCCAGTTTAGGACACCAACTGTGCATTAAATTTAAATTCCTCACCTAACAAAGCTTAGAAAGTGTCTCAATTCAAAGGCAAATGATGAGGAAATGCACGCAGTTGTTATATCGAATGGCATCCAAAGCCCGTCAGGTTCTCCTGGCTACTCATAACAAACACAGGCAATGCTTCTGCCAATGGACCTCCGGGTTAACCGGAGGTCCATTGGCTGAAACATTGCTTTTGCACAGGCCACACGTGTAGAAATTAATAGCCTTCCTGTGGTTATAACGCATAGATTAACGAGCAAATCGACGTGCTCTTTGTGCGCATTTCATGACAGGACTTCTAGTTTTAACTGTATGTGTGTACATCACTACCCATGTGTGGATTACGACCAGTCCACGGCAATGTACTGTAGCCATGCCCTCCCAAATTTCCCTTTCAGCTCCTCAACCTCTATGTTTATACTTGACAACAGCCTCCAGCAATAATCATTGTACATCTACAATTACAACAAATACGCAAACTGTCCATAAGCCGATAATTCCCATACATGTACATCATATCACATCCCTAACAAGATTCAAAACACAACTTCTCCTGGACTAGGGCTGTCACAATTTTTTAATTTAGGAATCAACTAATCGTCGCAAATAATCGATAATAATCGATTAATCGTACCTAGATGACCCCCCCCCTCCCCCCCCTCCCCCCCTCCCAATCTCTTTGAAGTCGTAGAAAATGAAGTTGAAGTCAGGTGACCTACCTCAAGTGCACAACGAAGACGATCCTCTTTTAGGTACATTCAAAGCTTTGATGTTCTGGACTTTTGAACCGTCAGTGTAATAATCAAGACCGGTCGTCAGTTGCGAACTTCGCAACTGACGACCGGTCTTGATTATTACACTGACGGTTCAAAAGTCCAGAACATCAAAGCTTTGAATGTACCTAAAAGACAAATGCTTCTAATGGCTTCTTGGGGCTTAACGTCGACGTTCCTGACCTTTTTACCTTTAGAAACAATAGTTTTTTCATCAATTTTTTAAACGTCTAAAATGGGGTAAAATTTACCAATTATTCGACAATGAAATATACCAATTGATTTAGGCATGACCGGTCCAAAATAGATTAATCGATATTATTCGTGACAGCCCTATCCTGGACTTGAACTTCCTGGTTCAAACCTACACTAGTCTGCCCCTCTCCCCCCTCCCATGCTAACCCCACTTACCATACTCACCTCCATCTGTTCAAAAGAATCACTACTTAGAGCTGTAACAACAAACCTACACAATACAATACAGAATAAACAAACCTAGGCAACACCCTACTTTCCATAAAAATACACCAAATCTTAAATCGTGTCTTTTACTCTATTCAATCTAAATCACCTCCTAAACAACTTCAACATGCTCTGAAATAATTTTCCTGAAAATACTAAACTTATCATTTTTATATACTGTTCCCACTGAAAAGTTGTGTTGTCAACTGCGAGTGCAGTTCAACAACCTAACATAACAGTTTCATTCCATACATATATCCCCTTTCAAATACTCATCACTTTTGTGCATGGGGGGGGGGGGGGGGGGGGGAGGGGGTGATGCTACAGCCTTCCTTGAATTCAAATTTGTGCTTTTTTTTTTTTTTTTTCCGAAATCAACATACCTGCAAGCTACAGTTAAAACTAGAAGTCAGGCCTGGCATTCTTACAAATGCAGGAGGGCAAAAAATCAATCCTCAATCAGCTTAGGAGAGCAATTAGCTTTACACAGCATTTTAAGTATCCATTTGAACGAACTCATTGAAACTGAAACCAACAGACTATTACATCAGTGATTTTATTAACTTTACTAAGGTGAAGCAAAATCTCTTAGACATCTAGATGTCTCACTCAACAACCAAACACACATTTGACGAGACTGTGTGTGTGCCCAAGTTGGGGGGGGGGGGGGGATGGGTTGAAGGTGGTGGTGGTAGGTGTAGGTTACCCGGAGGTCCTTTGGCTGAAACATTGCTTGTGCACAGGTCATATGTACAGAATTTGATAGAATTACAATGGTCATAATGCGTAGATTAACGCGCAGATCAACGTGCTATTTGTCCGCATTTCATGACAGAACTTCTAGTTTTAACTGTATATTTTTTGCACTGAAATACTTGGTTAACTAATTTAAATTGGGCCCATATCGACTTTCAGTTATTTGTCTTTACTTGTAACCAATTACTATGTAAAATTGCATCTAACTTGTAAAAACATTGTATCTTCAGACAAATATTGACATCTGTATGCATGCTTTTTTCGATGGTGTAAATGTAAATATTGGAGTCCAAAACTACAAATAAATCAAGAAACTCATTTGGGTTGTTCTGCTTTGAAAAATAGCTTATAAATCACCCTGAACCAATCCTCAACCACTGAACCCTGAGGTCAAACAGCATGAGGCCTAAAACAAACATCACCAAATCATGCAAGACAAAAAGACATGGAAGCTTAGCACCGTCTCTATTTAAATTTAAATACAGTACAGTCGCTGTGGACTGGTTGTACATGTAATCCATGCATGGGCAGTGATGTCTACGCATGTGTTTACCAGGTAATAAAAATAAGCCAAATTTTAATTATTAATTAATGAAGCACCAGGTTGTAACTTGTAGTTGGTGCTTCATTAACCCTTTACCCAACGAATCGGCCGCATCCGCCGCGTAATATGCAAATTCAGCAGTTGAAAAAAATTGAAAAAATATTATTTTCCAAAAAAATTAATAAAACCATATCATGTGACCCCTCGTCGAGCTCGTTCCAACGAGGGGTCACATGATATGGTTTTGATGACATTTTTTGAAAAATTTGAAAAAATGATATTTAAAATAATAAATTTTGATATCGTCTGTGTTGGGTAAAGGGTTAATTAAATTGCACGGTGGCTGTACTGTAATTATTAAAACCAAAACAATACAGACATAATAAGAATATACTGCTAAATATTACAAAATAAAGTATGTAAAATATTTTGCATACATGAAGATAACAAGTAGTATTACATGTACATGTAATGATGTATGCAAACTTTCATACTTACATGTAAATTATTACTTAAATATAAATTATAATAAAACTGTAACGAATGAAAAAAATACTAAAATTTTCTGAGGCCTCCATCACATTGTGAGGCCCAAGCTGGAGATTAGTTTTAGCTTATGCTCAAATCTGGCATAGGGAAAAACGATCTGGTAATGAAAAACTGTAACTCAAGCCTTGCCCTAACTTTGTCTGATTAGGGGTGTTGGAGCATTTTGCCCCAGGCTGTTCTGCCCCGGGTCATTTCGCCCCCTATATTGGGGCGAAAAAACTCAGGTATGAGGGGCAAAACAACAATGATTTTATTAAATTTTTTAATGGATTTTAAGTACTTTTCCACCATTAATTAACATTAAAATGCATATAACTGATACGGACACAACACACTTACCATCTTGAAAACTACTGAATACCAGCAGAAAATTAATTGGGTGAATGTATGGTATTATTACAAAAGTGATCTTGAAAACTTTAATACCGGCAAAAAATTAATTGGATGAATGTATTGGTATTATTACAAAAGTGTAAAAGAAATTGCTCATTGATAGCATTGCAGTGGCATAGCCTGGGGAGGGGTAGCCATTTTAACCAATATAGGGAACATAAGACAAGAAATTTTAATATCTAGATATTTATACCTGTACAATGTTTGCACCATCAAAAGAGAATTCAACACATCTGGACTCAGAGTCATGGAAATTGCATTTTCTTGCCTCGAATTTAAAAACTTTTCTGGGGGAAGACCCCCAGATGGGTACACCCACTCTTATGCTCGCCCCCCTAACTCTTGACACCTCGCTACGCACCTGTAGCATTGACATTGACACCTCATCAAGCATGTTTATATTTCTTAGTGCAGTTCTTTCTGTGTACATGTATCAGTATCGAGTGACGGGTTATATAAATGTACAAATTATATCTTTATGCTTAGTTCAGCGATCTGAACGTAGTGGCTACCCCTCTACGTTCAGATTCTTCCCATTCAATCCTATAGAAAAAGTTCCCATCAACTTTTTATGGGAACTAAAAACTCGAAATTAGGAATATATATCAAGCTTTCGCCCTTATTACCGGCTGCAATCGATAGTACACGTATTTCCTTACATTTGGGAAGAGTTTATTAATCCAAACTAGGTTTTATCCTTTAATTGTCGTCATTTGTGTACTCGTGAGGCGGCGACGGAGATTTCAAAATCGTTCATGTTGTTGTTTAAATATAAAACAGTAAAAACGATAACCCGGTAATGGCGCCGAAACGAATAGACCTTTTCATCGATGCGGAATAGGAAATTTGATCTCATTCGCGCAGAGGAGGCTATCAAACTCGGTCGCATTCGCACAGAGCAGATTATCAAACCCATTCTGCACAATTGCGATCGAATTTCCTATTCCGCATCGATGAAAAGTTCTATTCGTTTCGGCGCCATTACCGGGTTATCGTTTTTACTGTTTTATATTTAAACAACAACATGGCCGATTTTGAAATCTCCGTCGCCGCCTCACGAGTACACAAATGACGACATTTAAAGGATAAAACCTAGTTTGGATTAATAAACTCTTCCCAAATGTAAGGAAATACGTGTACTATCGATTGCAGCCGGTAATAAGGGCGAAAGCTTGATATATATTCCTAATTTCGAGTTTTGAGTTCCCATAAAAAGTTGATGGGAACTTTTTCTATAGGATTGAATGGGAAGAATCTGAACGTAGAGGGGTAACCACTACGTTCAGATCGCTGAACTACTTTATGCTGTGCTTTTAAGTTTTATTATGTTAATTGTTATGTTAAAAAACTGTAAAAATATCAAGATGAACACAACACACTGGAATAAAACAGATGTATATATCACTGCGAGTCATGTTATCCATACCTCATCGACATACCACCCCAAACATTCTCTATTTTGTCTGATCTGGGGCGAAACCACCCACCTCCATCTGTGGGGCGAAACGACCCGAGACAAAATGACCCGGGCGTACGGGAATTGGGGCGAAACGATCCGGGGGTGGACCGAGCGGGAATTGGGCGAAACGACCCGTGACCGACTGGGGCTCAGGGCAAGTTAGGCGAAACGTGTTAAACAGAGTTAATTTCCATTGGAGGTGATATTGATAAACACAGACAACTGGTTTCAAAACTGTCGCTGACAATCCAAATATTTGATTGTTTGATTGTGACATACTGACACACTGATTAACTTCACAAAGGCAAACACTACAATGTAATTATTCTGTTGTTATTCTCTCAGTATCAGCCTTCTCCGAGAAAATAATTTGTGATAAATCTCACATAAAAATGCAGCTGTAATTTTCTTTATGCAGACGCCACGAATATACAGGTGCATTTAAAACTCGACGATAGGGTTGAATTTTAGGTTTCGTGAGTATCCAAATGTAAACAATCAAGTGAAGCAAACAGCTGATTCTCGTTGACGTTTGGTTGCCTCGCTTTGATGTTTACATAGAAAGTTGGTTAGCTCCCTTGATTTCCTTCGTCGACAGAAAGAATTCGATTCAAGTCCCAAAGGAATCAGGAACAGTTTTCAACTGAGCGAAACTCACATTCATTTTTGATGCAAGTTTCCTTAATCTCTTAAAGCTGAACAAATATAGACCTATCGTTCAACGACACAGATACTTAGATGACTTAAATAATGCGCACGGGTGAAACAGGGATGTGAAATAAATGAACTCCACGAAACTTTGAAAGGTTTTTCTTGTTCCGGATAATCATTTTTATCAGTTATTTGATTTACCATCACCAAAGAGTAGTTCTTTCTCTACTCGAGTCTGTCATAGCCGGTACCGTCAGGACCCAACACAATGTGAACCTGGCTGTTGAAAGTGTCGTTAAACCCAACAAACAAACACAGGAAATCACGATGCGGATGCGAACACATCTTAGCACGGCAAAAGGTAGAAGCGGCAGGGATTGGGAGGGCACGATATACGACCTGAAAATTTGGTGACACTGCAGGTGTGGTAGGGTGCAGTGTCACCAAATTTTCAGGTCGTATATTGTGCCCTCCCAATCCCACCATGTTTGTTGACAAAAAACTTTACCAGTTGGTGTTTTTAATCAAAATTTAATTATTATATTAGGCCTATTATATAGCACGCTGCCAAAAAATATACATTTTTTAACCCCCAAAACATAGCTTAAAGAGGGTTATAAGCTACATGTTTTAGGCAAATTTGAAAGGAAGAAAATATGGTCTACTCCCCTCCAACTCCACAAATTTTAGTTTTAGTTCCACCGGCACTGGTACAACGGCAAATCAGAGTAAGCCTACTATTTCCTCTAAACCCACCTAAGTCTGACCAACGATATTCACTTTCTTTATTGTTTAAGCATAGAATTTAGTTCATGATTTTCCACTGCCAATGGGTCCTTAGGAACGGTGTGTGTGTGGGGGGGGGGGGGGGGGGGGTAGGAGTAGAGAGTATAGGGCAGAGTGTAATAACACCACGATATTATTCAGAAAATACCCGTCATGACTACATTTAGTAGGCCTATATGATGTGCTGCAGTGAAATAGACTAGACTACAACCATGTTTGAAGCCCGCGTCGAAAGCTCAGTGTGGCACATTTTCTTCTCATATATATAAAAATCCTCATAATGGAAGGGATATACCGTGCAAACCGTCACAGATCAGTTTCCTAATGGCACCGCTGGCACGTCTTGATGTTTCACATCAAGTGTTTCTTGATGTCAAAATAACCTGCCCACTAGGGGGCCTTTCGAAGCTTCGAAATTCGATCGCATTCGAAATCATTTCGATGATTCGATTCGAATTGCGTCGCGCTGATTCGGGAATTTTCAATTGGCGAGATGTTTCCAAAACCCTACACAGTATGTCTCCTCTTCAACTTTTCTTCTCTCGTCATGTCTCCTGTGTGGGAGACCTGATGACAGAAGAGGGGTTCAAGGAGGTTCAGCTTCCGCCATTACTGCTTTGATTTCGTTCTGGATATTCGGTTTTCGATTGACTTGCCCAAAACAAACGAGTCGCAATACTCGAGTAGAGACTAACAGTATATTCCGTTTTAAGCACATGCAATATTTACAACTTGAAAAGCCGCGAGATTCAATTCAGTTCGATTACTAATCCTCCGCGCGATTCGATTCGACCCAAAACTGGTCTAACAGCTTACGCCCGTCGCAAAGAAAGCATCAGAACTACAGTCTACTGGTACTACAGAGCCATAAGTGCCATGAAGTGGTCCTATCACCGACTATTATTGAAAAGTGTGATGGTAGTGGTGGTGAGAGGGGGGAGGGGATTACATGTCCCAGTCCTGAAGCTCATACCGCACTGGCATTGAGTCAACACAACCACCCTACCTTTGCGAATCCCGTTTTTTTTTGTACACCCTCTAACATCAGATCTCCTTTTCACACAAACGCGTCGCATTAATACAGGGAAGTGATTGGTCAGTTTTATCCAAGGGCGGAAAAGCCATCATTATCGCATTTGCTAAAATCACTCAGTGTGGAAGGGACTGATTAAACATTCGATGTATTCAAACGAATATTAAAGTTGCAGGTGTGATAAAAGATGCATTAAAAGGCAATGAGTGGCATACGTTACTTTTTCTTGAGCGAGTCGGTCATATCATATCATATCTGACAGTTTTACAGAGAGAGAGAGAGAGAGAGAGAGAGAGAGAGAGAGGGGGGGGGGACCAGAAACCAGTGACAAGTGACTAAAACTTCCCACCGTAGTTTTTTATACGCCCGTTTTAAAAAAAACGGTCGTATTATGGTATACCGCTGTCTGCCCGTCCGTCCGTCTGTCCGTCCTGCCGTCCACACGTCGTACAATAACTCGAAAACGCTTCGAGCAATTTTTGTAATTTTTTGGTGACAAGTATATGTTGATGGAAGGAAGCTCCCTTTCGATTTGTGTCGCTGTCCGATTTGTCATTTCAGTGTAATGGGACTTTATTCCTCAAAATATAGTCAATTTTCCACATGTTGTGTGCTTCCCTCTTGTAATTAATAACGGGCGTATCATGCGCTCAAGGCGCAGCTGTTTATTTCCACTCTCGATAATTCACCATTCGTATAAAAGGGTTTGATTGTGTTTATCCTCAGCTTGACACAACTGCACAACGCCACCACATTGTCACGCGAACTGAAGGGTTCAAGTGTCGCTCTCGGGGTCATAATAAGGGGCGGGGGCATGATTTCCTCGTCACAAGCAGGCTGGTGCTCCCCGATAGGGGGATAGAGTCACCCCCGATAATCCAACAACATAGAAGAAAGTTTCCCCGACGAGGAAGTTACTGTAGATTGCATTGACAAGGGAATGCAGCCTCCCCATAACCCACCCGTTGCCACGCGGTCATAATGCACGTGACGAAAACTAAATTCGAACTCTGGCTCACCTTATGAGACGTTGTGCAAGCTTGAAACTACCCAATGAGCTATCACACCTCCAGTACTGGTAGTAGTATTGCAGTTGTAGGGTGTGTAGTAGTAACAGTAGTACAGTATGTTGAGAGTGGATTGTAACTAAATCACCCGTGGAGTTGAGTTATCACCCAAAGTATCACTTTCAAATTCTGTACATATGGACAATAAACACGAGCAATGTTTCAACCAATGGACCTCCGGGTTCAACCCGGAGATCCATTGACTGGAACTTTGCTTATGCTTATTATGCTTTGCAACAATTTGCAATTATTGCTTGGGTGGAATCTCCACTCTACTGGCGATTTAGTGGCAATACACTCCCCACGTACTGTAGTACGATAGTAGTGAGAGCGCGGTGGGTCATTGGCAGGAGCATTGAACCTTAAACCGAAAGGTCGGCGGTTCGATCCCGATTCGCGCTATCTGCGCTGTGTCCTTTAGAAGACACTTAGTCCCGATTACTCGCGTGGGTGCGTGGTGACTCTCAGGGCCGTCGCGAAATATTGTTGACAGGGGGTGTCCTTCCAAATTTACTCGAATTTCAGTTAACAATTTGCCAAGTGTCCTAAGAGCAGACCGGGTCGAAATATTCGATGAAAAAATGCCAGATCCTTGCATCTGAGACATCAATATAAAGAGATAATTCCAAAGGTATCGAACTATCGAGGCCGACCACCGTTTGTGGGAGAAAATTTTGATTTCCGGATGGAAAAGAGGGAAAATCCTCGTATCTAAAGCGTTTATCGACGCTCTTGGTGATATTGAACGACTGCACAAAAATCCACTGAACCAACCGTGATAGCGGCCCCGTGGGAGATTAACTCTTTGAAACCGAATGGTCGCTTTTCCGGGCCAGGGTTGTGATACTACCTAAATTCATAAAGGAGACGGCTGCTCAGTGCATTTTAGGGCTGTCGCGATTATTCGATTAGTCGACTAACCGTCGACTATTGAAGTAGTCGACGTTTTTTATTTTTAGTCGATCGTCGTTCATTTTCAAGGTGGTACACGTCTACTACACGTCGGGGCTAAATTGCATTGTTTTGTGAGGTGAATGATCAATGAAGGTGAATAACTTTAAATATCTAACCATAGTTAACATTCATATCCGGAAGACCGTACGACTGTCACTGACTGTGTAAGAAAGAACACTCACAGTTACTCGAGAAGAATAGATTCTTCTGAATTTCTCCAGTCTTGTACACACGAATGCACCCATTGGAAAACCCAAAGCGCGGAAGTGACAAAATTATGACGAAAGTCAGAACGTCAGATCACTTCTCAAAGTTCGGAACTTCAGACTAAGATCCAATTTTAACAACTGACGAGGGAATGCATAGATCTCAATGTTCAAAATTTCGAGAAACTTATTGCAGAAAGGAAACATATGCAGGAACGTTCTTTGGTAAATTCATTTTAATTCATCGGCTTCAGTCTAGTTCAAACTTGGACCCGCAGTCAGTAATATTATTTTTGGGGTTGGTACGTCCTACAGGACGTACCAACCCCAAAAATTATATTACGGACTGTGGGTCCAAGATTGGACTACATGTAGCTTCAGTCGGGACCGATTTGTTGTTCCCACAACCCCACTTCGTCTGAACACACTGGTGCCATTGTCATTTTCAGAGTTATACGAACAGAAGAATGATTTGCTAAAAAATCATGGGAAGCGACTATTAATCGACTAACCGTCGATTACTGGTCACGATTAGTCGATTACAAAAAATGATGGTCGCGACAGCCCTAGTGCATTTGTGTGGTAGACCAATCAAGATTTTGAACTTGCAGCCCTATGGCTGCAGGTTGAAAATATTGATGGGTCCTCCACCAACTAATGAATATAGACTCTACCAGATGACTCTGAACTGGCATGGAATATACAAGCTGGATCCATGGGTGGCGCTAGAATTTTCCCGAGGGGACGGGGGGGGGGGGGGTTCCCCCACGCGGACCTAGAGTATTCCTTGAGCATTCCCTGACAAGGTCTCCTGGTCCCCCTTAACCCCACCCTTGTCAATGTCCATTGGGTTAAGATTTTCAGACCCGAATAGAGGCAAAATCTGCGATATTTATCAACGCCTCGAGTACTATGTAATTTTCGAAACCGAAAATACTTCCAATCCTGCATTTGAGACATTTGTCGATGCCCTGAGCTGCGTGTTCTTTAGCCCTCAACCTCCGTAGGAGGTTTGATGGGTATATATTCGAGGGCTCCGTCCGTCCGTCAGTCCGCCCGATATTACGAAATTCAGCCTACGTTAGAACAGTTTATGTTAGGTAAAGTGTTAAGGGGCCATTAAAGCCGATAGTAAATTCTAATAAAATAATATCAAAGAACTGGAAAAGACAAAATATTAATCATATAAAACAGAGAAGTATGAAATTAAACTGAAACACAGGAAATATGACGAGATTGCAAGCTACACACTAAAAACTAAAGTGTTAAAACTGACACTTTCAAGATGTTAAACTCATTCTAACTCATAGGGTTTGATTTTAACACTCAAAGTGCAATGCTTTAAGCACTTAGACATTACAATCGTCAGACATCTGAAACTTGAATGGATGGCACTTCCCATGTGTTTAGCATTGGTGGTTCTTCCAGGATCGTCCATAATTTGATTTGCGCTTGGTAGGTACATAATTAAAAGGACACAACGCAGATGACGTGGATCAGGCTCGAGAGTTCGAGCCTGATCCGCGTCATCTGCGTTGTTTCCTTTTAAGTGTCGCGACATTACACTTGTCAAGTGGTATTATTGTAACACCTGTCATGTTCTGGGATATCTACACTGGAACAAAGTGCTAGTTCAGCACTTAGTAAGTGTCAAATACAGCACTTCAAGTGTAGTTTTTAACACTTTAGTTCTTAGCGTGAAGCTTTGATAACAAAAAAATTCTGATTTGGCGGGACGAAAGTAATTCTTTAACCCTTTACCCAACGTAACGGCCAAAACCGGTCAGCGTTATTCACAAAAATCACCATTCATTTTACATTATTTTTTCATTTTTCTCCCCAAAACATAGCTCGTTGAGCTCGTTCCAATGAGGGGTCATAAGCTATGTTTTTGACCCAAAAAATGAAAAGATTTATTTATTCGAGAATTGTAATTGTCGCCTGCCTTTCGTGTTAGATAAAGGGTTAAAATAATTACACGGAATTGTCTCGGGTACAAGACTACTCGATTGACATATACTTTTAGAACGCGCTTTCGAACAAAGGATAGATGAAACATGATGACATGTTTACCTTATGAAAATTGTAGTTTCGTCAAATGGTCTGTATGTTTGTTTTTTAGGGTCTTCAACAACCAGGGTCGGACAGTTTTACGAGTGAAGGGAACCGGGGTTTCCGTAGAAAACCACCGGGCAGCGGCGAGCAATTGTCAGATTCTCCGGCTAACTCTGTGCAAGGAAAAGGCACCGTCGACGTGTAGTACAACTTAGTACACAACGTCATCGTTCTGACGAGATTGCAAGCTATGTTATTACTACCTGTCAATCAAATTACCAATTGTTCTACGCAAACAGTAGATGTGCTTGTGCATTCCAACAGATGAGAATTCTATATAAACTGTCCAGGTAGTATCTACGCGTTGACGAAAGTTACTAAAAGTTTCTCTCTAACGTCACTCATCCACTTTTGTTTTGGTGTTCTTCACCAGGCAAATAGTGGGATGTTGGGTCGTGAGAAATATAACTGAAGAAATATTCTACAACGGTCAAATTAGAGATAATTTGTACACCTTCCTATTACTGTTCAGAGCGAGTACACAGGAACTTCATCTGTACTCAGGAAGTGACGTGATGAAATGTTCAGTTGATGAGAACTTGAGAATTGGCAGGCAACTAATTCCATTGTTCTATCAAATCTTATCTGATTTGCAGAACTCAAACACCGACTATTTTCAGTAATGTGTCGCGTGATGTTTTGCCAGTATTTGGCGGTAAAGGTAAAGGCTAGTTCTGACTGGGCAATCACGCGGACTTTCAATTGAGGACATCACCCAAGCCTACGTCAACTGAAGCTTGGGGAGTAATGTTTTAATATTGGGACGGACTGACGGAAGCAAATCTTTGGCTATGGGTGCCTCATGTCACATGATCTACTGACCGACTTTCTCTTGATCACGTGATGCTTAGCAAGAATGGATTTACAATTCTGCCAAGGCCAGACACTCACTTCTGTGTTTATAACAGGCAACAAAACGCCAGAGCAGGCACCTCTGGCAGGGACCGATCAGGATTATTTAAAATACTCTCTAGCCTCGGAGCCTATCTTTTCAATTCATGAGCCAGATTTCAATTTACGGAGTCACAGTGCTGTTTGTAACACACACTGTAAGTATGTAATAGCTCTCATCATTTTCATTTAGTACACTATAACAAACATTAATCTTCACTGTGGTTTCTGATCAAGTCTTGGCTGCCTATTTAGGCAGCCAAGACTTGATCAGAAACCACAGTGAAGATTAATGCTTGGTAATTAAGACTTGAAGTATTAACGTGAGCACCCTACAACAATGATAAATGATAATCATATATATAATACATGTAAGAGTGTCTCTCTCGATTATCCATCGACAGAATATCAAAATATGATCTGAGAAGTTACGCACCAACTGAGAAGCCTATTTCTGAGATTTAAGAGCCAGGTCCTGATGTTTCAGAACCAAATACGCACTGGTGCATGCCCAGGTCGGCCCATGTTTGGTCACACTTACAAACGGTACGCTGTTAACAATCATGCACACATTAACCTTTTACCCAACGTAACGTCCAAAACACGCCAGCGCTATTCATAAAGGTCGCCAATTAATTTTCATTATTTTTTCATTTTTTGTCTCAAAAACATAGGTTATAACCTTTCTTTGGAACGAGCTCGTCGAGCTCGTTCCAATGAGGGGTCATAACCTATGTTTTTTAGACAAAAACTGACAAAAATTTAGTTATTCAAGAATTTTGTTTACAAGTGTCGTCTGCTTTTCATGTTAGGTAAAGGGTTAAGTGAAATATTTGCTGGCAATAAGCCTTGACTGTTGTAAGGAGACTACCGTCACTCCAGTATTGGTGAATAAGTGCGCTAAACTTTATGGATAAATTTATACTAGAACTGGGTGAAGGTCTTAAGACTTGTGATAGTTAAATAAAAATATAGGTAGTCAGAAATGAGCTGCTTGTCTGAGTTGTCTTTTGCTACAGAAGCTACAAGTGAGCTCACGGACCAGAGGGCCTAAAATTGATAAGAATCACAACCTCATTCCAAAGACGTTTTATGTAACAACTGAGGCCCGAACTGTATTATAAAACTACTAGACGAATCTTGAGCCGCGGCCATTGATTCTCGCTAGGTCACAGCGACCGTCTGTCCGACCCTCCGTAGTCCCGTACTTCCACAAAAACGTTTAGCATTATAACCTCACCACCAGTCGCCGGATTTTGATGCCCTTTGGTACGGTGACAGACCGGCATGGAAGAAAGGGCATTCACATTTTGCGGGGTTTTCCATGCATACGAACCAGAAATATGTGCCTTGTTACACTTAGAAAACCTTTCGTAACGTTTAGAATTACAACTATTGCATCAGTTGTCGGATTGTGATGTCCTTTGGTATGGTGAGAGACCACCATGGTGGAAAGGATATTGACGTATTGCATGTTTCGTCCGTAGTTCCTTCCTCGAGTTATGACTCTTGTTACACTCGGACAATTTTCCATTCCAGCATTTGCATTATAACTCATTCATTCGTGACAGATTTTGATGTCATTTGGTGTGGCTAGAGACCAGCGTGCTGAAAAGGATAGCCATATATTATAGGTTCGGTCACTTCATACTCACTAGAGTTATGGCATTTGTTACACTCAGAAAACTTTCTGTATGAACATTTTGCATTCCACGCACTGAGGGTTTCGTCCACACATACATACCAAAGTTATTTCCCCTGTTATACTAACAAAACTGACCCTATGAATGCTTTGCATTATAACTCAAGCATTGGTTTTGAGGTTCTTTGGTTTGGTGATAGTGTAACGTTCCACCCCCTAGTGCAGAGTGTTCCGGCGTCCCTGGACGCGTGGGGGCACTATTAAGTGCCTAAATGGGTACCTCGAAGACTGGAGACATTATATAAATTCTAGGTTTTATTGGAAATTACAAGTCAAACATCAATAAAATTCATATGAGTCCCGATGCGCACGTCCGAGGGCAACTTCTGAAGCAATCTTATTATTGTAAATTCCCCATTTTACCTACCATTTAGACTTTAATTCTCTGAGCTGAATCCCGATGTTCACTCGGCAATGACAAGACGTAAACTCCCCCAGAACCCCACCGACATGCGCAATGGGACAACGTCACAAAAACATGTAATAAGAAATGGAATGAATAATGGGTATAAAACAGACAGGTGATCATCTGCACGCAGAGATAAGTATTAAAGGAGGTAAGTATTTAACCCTTTACCCAACGTAACGGCCAAAACCAGCCAGCGCTATTCTCAAAAATCGCCAATTAATTTTCAAAATATTTTCATTTTTTGTCTCAAAAACATAGGTTATGACCCCTCGTTGGAACGAGCTCGTCGAGCTCGTTCCAACGAGGGGTCATAACCTATGTTTTTGAGACAAAAAATGAAAAAAATTAGTTATTCAAGAATTTTTTTGCAAGTGTCGTCTGCTTTTCATGTTAGGTAAAGGGTTAAAGTGTCTGTATAAACATGAGGAAAGCACTAGTGTTCGTCACATCACTCCCTCCAACAAAAAAATGTGTCCCACATCTACAGTTCAAGGATAAAAACAATATCTCATTGGGACATGCTCCTACGCAAGGAGGCACGGAAGTCCTGAACATCCACGGTAGCAACCTCCGTCAGCGATGTTTCCACTTCTTTATCTTTCTCACATGATCACACCTTTGTGACGATTTTCACAATCCCCAACTCATACTGTACACCAACGTCCACGCGGCCCGTCTCCTCGCTCAAGGAAACATCAGGTTCCGAACCTACACTATCAGAATCAGACTCTTTTGCAACTTGATGGCATCTTTTCGGTGATTGATGGATAAAAATTGATCGAACCTGTGGCTCCAGAATAGACGCAGAAGCTGTGTCAGCTACCTTCATGACTGTACTGCTGACACTTGGACGCATCAGTGTTGAACTCGTCTCAGAACGTTTTCTGGGTGATTCACGCCTGGTGAGGAGTGAATGTCATTTCTCCAAACAATCTCGTTTCGACTGTGGTGAGTGGCTTCTTAGTGGGCTCTTATGATAGGGCTCCTCCATGGACTGAGTTGAGGGCTTCGTCGTCGGCTCCTTCATGTACCTTCGTGTACCTTGATGAGGGCTACGTCGAGGACCCCTTTGCAGACTTCGTGCGCATCTTCCCAAAGCTTGCGTAGCTTGCTGATGTCTACAGTGACGTAGAAAGTTTGATAGCTTTTGACGATCCATCTGTAAGAAAAGAAAACAACTCCGCATTAGCACTTGCCCGAAGAACAAAGGCAGCTCTCTAGATCTTAATATCTACAATTTTATCTGCTGACTGATTAATTCTATCAGGAAATTCGTAACATACACGCTAAATTCTTTCAAAGTATAAAATGAATTTTCTTTCAGCATTAGTGCATCTAGTCTTGGCAATTCTATCAAGAAAACATTGTCCGTATTTACTGGGAGTGAACAATTTAAGGTTTTAGAAAGGATGGTAGCTCATCTGTGAACACTTAACTACAGGTTGAGTTACATAAGTTGGAAAAAAATCTCTGTATGTCAATAAACAGCAACACAGATGAATTCCAAAATATTTATTCTTGTGTTTACAGCTTCAGCATTGACTTAGTAGTGTGGTTACATCAGGACCTGTGACATATAAATACAAACTATTTCTACACTGCTTTGTGAAACAGGAATATGTTCACAAAATGTCACACCCGCATGAAACTTCTGTTTACATGACAAACTGGCTTAAGTGAGAGGGTAATTTGGTTTGACGTCCATATCTCGTCTTGGGAAAACCTTTCTGGGCTAGAGGATCTGCATCAGAGTCATCCAATCTCTCTGACTGTTCACTGTCACTGTATCCGTCACCAGCATCACCGACACTAGATTCATCATCTGCATCACTGAGCCTGGATACTGGTGGTCTGTTGTAATATGGTCGAAGCCTGTCTGTGTGAACCACCTGTTTTCTGGCAGTCTCAACTTCTTCAATTTCAACATTAATATCGGTAATTTGCTTTGTTACCTCGTAAGGACCTGTCCAGTGAATTTGAAATTTCTTTGGTATGCTTGGATCCTTTACAGGACTGAAGAGCCACGACCAATCCCCTTCTCAGAAGTCAGGCTTTGTCTTTGCAACTTTATAATTCTTCTGCTGCCTCTTCATTGCTGTCTGGGTGTGATCTCTAGCCACTTTATGAGCCTCAGTCAGTCTAGCTCGAAGGTCTGCTGTCCACTGCCAAGTCTCCTGATAAACCACTTCACATGGCCTTCCAAACTGTATATCTACAGGTGTGGTGACCTCCAGCCCAAATAACAAGTAATTGGGTGTACACCCTGTTGACTCCTGTATGGTTGAGCAATATGCGCTCATCACGTAGGGTAGCATTTCATCCCAGGTACTGTCTTTGACATATGATGTAAGCATTGCTTTTATGGTCCGATTCATGCATTCCACAAGACCATTGGACTGTGGATGGTATGCAGTTGAGCTTGTTTTAGTGATGGCCATCATTGAGCAGAGTTCCTTGAATACCTGACTCTCAAACTGGGAGCCCTGGTCAGAGTGGATTTGCCGTGGAACTCCATGTCTTGTAATAAATTCTGTCATCACCAAGTTTTCCACAGTTTTAGCTTTCATATCCTTCACTGGATATGCTTATGCATATTTCGTGAAATAATCTATCAGCACTAGTATGTACTGGTTGCCTCTTGCAGTTTCCAGTCTGATTGGTCCAGTGATGTCTATGCCGACTTTCTCTAAAGGTGCTCCTGCAGCATATGTTTCCATTTGGCTACGTCTCTTCTGTAATTTCACAGGGGTGCAGACTGCACATGTTGAGACATAATCCACCACATCTTGTTTCATGCCCGGCCAAAAATATGTCAGCTTCAGTCTCTCACATGTTTTGGTTATTCCCAAGTGACCTGGCTTTGGGGGGTCATGTGACGTTGCTATCATTATTTGACAGTGTTTTGTTGGTACTACCACCTGTTTTGTGGCATGTCCAGCCTTATTGTCTTTCAGGTGGAGTATGTCATTCTCCAACTCAAGGACATTCCATTGTGCCCAGAGTGTCTTGACCAGAACACTTTCTGGTGCAACTGTACTCCACTCTGGTTTGATTCCATCTTCCATCCAGGCTATCACTTTAAATATTTCATCATCTTCTCTCTGCATGGCTGCTATCTGACTAGTGTCTACTCCATTGACTGCTACCATGGCCTTGGATGTCTCATCATCTGATCGACCACACTGGATGCATGGCTTTCTGCTCAGTGTGTCTGCATTGTTATGGATACGGCCAGCCCGGTGTTTTATTTCAAAATCGTACATCCCTAATGCTTCTATCCACCATGCAATCTGGCCCTCTGCATTTTTGAATTGCATGACCATCTCAAAGATCCATGATCTGTCCTAACGAGAAATCTTTTGCTAAGAAGATAGGGTCTGAAATGCGTTACAAATGCAACAACAACCAGTAATTCTTTCCGTGTTGTGCAATAATTTTTCTCTGCCTTTGACAAGGCCCTGCTACCATAAGCCACAACATGCTCCCTGCCATCCTGTTCTTGTGACAGCACTGCCATGATTCCTTCTGAGCTGGCATCAGTGTCGAGAATGAACATTTTCTGGGGGTCAGGATAGACCAATATTGGCGCTTCTGTGAGCCTAGTCTTCAGAGTCTCGAAAGCCAATTGGCACTCGGGTATCCACTTAAAACAGAAGTTTTTCTGAGTCAGCTTATGGAAGGGTGCTGCAATTTTTGCGAATCCTTCGACATATGTATGGTAATAAGAACAGAGCCACAGGAAACTGCGAACTTCACTGGTATTACATGGTTGTGGACAATTTTTCACTGCGTCTACCTTTGCCGGATCTGTTAAAACTCCATCTATCGACACTATATGGCCTAAAAACTCTACCTCATGTCGAAAGAGGGCACACTTGGATGGTTTCAGCTTAAGGTTTGCTTTGTACAGGCGCTGGAAGACTTGTCCAAGACGGGTACACATCTCTGTAAAACTCTTTGCAAAGATCAGCACATTATCAATATAGATGAGACAGGTCTCGAACTGGAGACCAGCTAGAACTGTCTCCATTAGACGTTAAAACGTTCCCGGCGCATTGCAAAAACCAAACGGGACAACATTAACCTGATGTGCCCCATACGGTGTTACAAAAGAAGTCTTTGCACGATCCTCAGGCTTGACAGGACTCTGCCAGTAACCACTCATAAGGTCTATCGTAGAGAACCACTGTACGCCTGTAAGAAGATCTAGGGTTGCAGTTATATTTGGAAGAGGATATGAATCTTTCTCTGTGACGGCATTCAGCTTCCTGTAATTAACACAGAAGCGTAGACTGCCATCTCGCTTCTTCACAAGCACTACAGGGCTAGCCCATGGACTCGTCGTTGGGGAATGACACCACACTGAAGCATGTCAGCTATTATCTGCTTGACCTCTTCACGTTGATGGATGGGTATTCTTCCCGGACACTGTTTTATAGGATTCATACTTATAGTTTTTATCTCATGCTCAACAACTTTGGTTAACCCAAGATCAGTGGACGAAGATGCAAATACCTGTCTATTCTCCATCAGGACCGTCCTTGCTTCTACCTTCTGTTCATAGGTCAATCTTTGATCTAGTTCAGCCCACAAGTCAGGCAGATAATCTGGAAAAGTTCCATCAGATGAATGAGTTTGATCCCTAGGATGATTAATCGAGATCTCAACAGGGGAGAACTCTCCAACCTTTGTGTTTTTGTACAGAACTTTTGTCTGAGTTGTTGGGTTTAAGAGTTTGTCTGGAACATTCCCGTCTTCATCTGTTACCTCTACAAGGACTTTGGCGGCGGCAACATTATGCTTAGTAGCAATGGTGGAGTTTGGCTCAATAATACCAAGCAGACCCTGTTCCATCTTTCCATGACTGATGCCTTGAACCAAAAGTCCATGCATAGGAGGAATGCTGACTGTTTCTGCTAACTTTATGTTACATACTCCAATAGGTCCTTGCCGACTCACTGTATTGGCTTTGCCAGCTATTGTGAAAATCTTTTGAACTACATCAATAGAACATTCATATTTTTCCATGAAGTCTAGTCCTAATATGCATTGACACCCAACCTCAGCGATCACCATACTGCCTCACCTCGGGCAGGTAGTTTGTGTTCATTAGCTGTGTAAAGCTCCCTTCTTGGTGGTTTCAACTCTGCAGTAATCTTATCATTCAGTTGCCTGAATACTCCCTCTGATAGTATGGATAGACTAGCTCCAGTATCCAGTAAACAATATATTGGAATTCCCTCAACTTTAGTGGCAATGTGTAGGCCAGTTTCGTTGGGCTTCAAGAGGCTTGCTTGTTTAGCTTGTGGCTTTTGGCACCGATGTTTTCGTCGCTGCAACATCCTGGTGTTCCCTCTATGATGCTTGCAAGAAGCAGCTTTGTGTCCTTTTTCTCGACAAATAAAACAAATAATAGGTTTTGACCCATATGACTCTGGCTTGCGGGATGGAGGTTCCCTTTCTTGTCTCATGTCACTGCTATGTCTTGATGATTGAAAGTCCCTCCTCATGTTTTCAACGATTCGAGATAGATGCTCCACCCGTCGAGAAAGATTATCATGGTAAGCCTGAGACTTATATATACCCCAATCACTGGTGCTCTCAACCTGTGTTGACAGTCTGAATGCCTCCAGTTCAACTGCTGTTTGTATAGCCGCCTCAAGATTCTGAGGTCGAGATTGCTGCACCTTCCAGTCCATGTCTGCATCTCCATTTATGGCTTCACAGAAGGTGTCTATGGCTAGGCTGTCTTGTAGCTCTGGTGTCGCCGATGGGTAATCCAGACTAACCCTCCTCTTTATCTCATAGCCAAGATCTGGGAGTGGTTCCTTAGATGCACGACGCACTGTACGTAGTTCAGCTCGGGACATTTGGGCTGATTTGGAGGGAGAAATCTTACTCTTAGTGCTTGTATGAGTCGGGAAAAGTCACACCTCTCGAAATAAGACAGGTTTGTGAGCACTTGTTGAGCTGGACCCTGCAAGCTGTTTGCAAGATGTAAAGCTTTCTCTCTGCTACTCCATTGGTTAAGCTCAGCACAATTCTCAAAGTGTGTTTCATAATCAATCAATGGGGTAGATCCATTGAATGTTCTCGCTGCTACCTGAGCTCTCCCAATGCAAGTGGTCTTCATGTAGTTTGGGTTGCCCTCTCTTGATCTCAACCCGGTTGTGTTATTTTGTACTTCATGGCGCTCTGTCTGCCACCCTTCCACGACATGTGGGTTCTCCATATTTTGTTGATTGCACTCTAGTGGTGTGGGTGAATGTGACATTCGCATTGACCTTCTTGTTTGCCTGAGCATACCAGGTATGTCAAATGGGGAGTCTTCCTCATATGATTGTGATTGTGACATACTTTTAAACAAGTATTCCTGACCCCGACCTATAGGTGGCTGGAATCCCATCTCTGTCTTCCTAGAGTCATGGTTATTTTGGTGTTGCTCTAGCAAAGCATATCTGTCCATCAATGGTGGTGGTTCCTGTTTCAGGCTTCCACACTCCGATTGTCTGGGACGAATCTGCTTGTTCAGATCTACCTCTATACGCTTTGCCCGTGATGTGTGTCCTGGGGTGGAACTAAATGGTCCTTGGAAGGCATCTCCTGCCCTGAGTGAAAGTGCCTGTCCAACATGCGTCCACTGACATGGAATAGCTGTTGCTTTTGATATGCTTTGTCTAGGAACTTTCGGATCTCTCCAGTTTGTGGACCCCTATAGCTCATCTGTGTCCTGCCTATGTCAGTCACAGGCATCAAACTTTCCTTGGGACTTGAATCTCCATCTACATAATCCCAGGATACAGGTGTGTTATGCGGAACACACATTGTCGCCCCTGATGTATTTTACCCTTGGCTGGACTCCGAGATGTATAAATGTTCACTTTTCCAAACACAGCTAAGCTGACTAGGAGGCTGACACTCCATGCTTGTGTTATCTGTGTTCTGTTGCAACTCTTTCCCTGAACTTGATTTATAGTCTCTATAATATGAACCTGTTGTGTGAAAATATGGTTCAGTGGGCGCCATCTGTTCCTGTAAAGTACCATTTGTAACACTAACGAAATTTCGATCAGTGTGGTGCAATCCAATAGGGTCATGATATCTGGGCCGAGGTATTCTGAGTAGGCCACTGTCGGCCTGAACCCCAAGAGTCGTTTGTCGTCTTTCAGTCTCTGTATATTGGATAGGAGTATTTCTATACATGTTCCTCTCCCTTGGAACTTCTCTCGTGCATCCGACTGCATTATGTGTTGACATGAAATGAGGCTGAAACAATTCATGACTACTCCTTGGAATACGGGCTTTCTCAAGACTCAGTTTTGTCTGATCGTCACTTCTGTAACTGTTATTGACGCGTGGCCTCAAAGTCGAATTACTCTTGTCCACCAGAATCGGTTTCATATATACCACTGAATCGTCGCTTTCTGAACATCCATCAATGGTTGCTGACCATTCAACATCATCCCTGGGCAATTCACTTTCAGTGCCCAGTTGCACAATATTACTGTTGTGGTTGTCATCTCTAAGTTTTTCGTTGCATCCCAATGGTGTATGAGATGGAAGCGATTCTGTGTGCTGCAGATACATACATGTTATCAATACTAGCGTGGCGTTTAGAAAGGTCCATCTCTAGGGTAGATTGTGCCCTTTGTAACACACTTGATTCTCCATTCTGCTGACGTAAGTGCCAACTCAGATATTCTTTATGCTCCAACTCACGCTCTACGCTATCAGCCTGATGCTTTAGACATTCTGTAAGTTGAATATTACTGTCGACGCCATGATCAACGCGGTGGTCAACACCATGTTCCCTGTCGTTTCTATGTGTCTCTTGAAATCTATTCTGGTCCCTTTTAGTGTGAAACTGCTCACTTCCTTCTATCGACTCACACGATATACTTTCTACCACCTCCTTTTGTAGTTCCATACTCTATATTCTTCTATTCTTGCGTGCTCGTTTTTCTCGAGCTGACAAGCTCTTATTCAAATCTATTTCCTAGCTATCTGGAACCATGTGGCTCTGTAAAGTAGTCAGTCTTCAGTTCTCTTTTGCGAGCTTCTGTTTTCAGAGTTCCCTTGCTCGATTTTCTAAGCTACCTCGCTCCTCTCAAGCTCTGCGAATTTTCGATGTTCAGCTCTCTTCTGTGAGCTGAGGAACTCATTGTACGGAGTTTGGAAGTTTTGGAAAGCTCTTATTTTCGAGCAGTTCGGCTCTCGTCTTCCGACTTCTCCTGCTCG
The DNA here is from genome assembly GCA_031216915.1 of Pictodentalium vernedei. Taxonomy (NCBI): domain Eukaryota; kingdom Metazoa; phylum Mollusca; class Scaphopoda; order Dentaliida; family Dentaliidae; genus Pictodentalium; species Pictodentalium vernedei. Next base: position 853,756,286 of record CM062297.1, read on the forward strand.
ATTTTGCGATCTTTTGACTCCTTTTCTTCAGCTGCCTATCGTCTGCCTACAGCTGCCTTTTACGAGTTTACGTATTTCTCTTGCTGTTGCTGTCGGGCTCCTTTTTCCGAGCTGAAGGGAAATCTCCAAAAACGTCTAAATAACTTCTCAAAACAGAGGGGAAACAAAAATCCGCACCACTGCCACCACTGTAACGTTCCACCCCCTACCGTAGAGTGTTCCGGCGTCCCTGGACGCGTGTGCACACTATTAAGTGCCTAAATGGGTACCTCGAAGACTGGTTACATTATATAGTTTCTTGGTTTTATTGGAAATTACAAGTCAAACATCAATAAAATTCATATGAGTCCCGATGCGCATGCCCGAGGGCAACTTCTGAAGCAATCTTATTTTTGTAAATTCCCCATTTCACCTACCATTTAGACTTTAATTCTCTGAGTTGAATCCCAATGTTCACTCGGCACCGACAAGACGTAAACTCCCCCAGAACCCGGACCTAACCGGCAGACATGCGCAATGGGACAACGTCACAAAAACATGTAATAAGAAATGGAATGAATAATGGGTATAAAAGAGAGACAGGTGATCATCTGCACGCAGAGATAAGTATTAAAGAAGGTAAGTGTCTGTATAAACATGAGGAAAGCACTAGCGTTCGTCACAATAGACAAGTATGGGGGAAAGGATATCCGCACATTGCGGGTTTTGCTCACAAATACTCGCCACACCTATGCCCCCTTGTTGGACTTCGAAAAACTCCAGATACACCTTTTGCGTTGTTGTTTTTTATCCATGGGAATAATTTTTATTGAATGGCGGCAGAACAAACCCTAAAAAACTTAATAATTTTTATATGCCCCATGTTTAATGGGTATACAGGAGGTAGTTTAATCAAGTTAGTCTGCGTGTGTGTTCATTTATTTGTTCAAAATGGAAGGCATTTAAGCAAACTTGAGAATGGAACCACTCCAATGCTACCAATGGTATTTTAGGAAGGGGCACATGCAACGTTTCACGTTGCTGTTTTCTAATGTAACCAGAAAATTCCATCGATGCCGAACCCACGAGGCTGAACATGGTTTGGCCCCGTGGAGAAAAAAAAAAGAATGTGGTTTTTGGAACCGAAAAGGGGAAAACTTCTCGCATCTGAGATATTTGTCGACTCAACGACTGGCATCTTATGAAGAGCATATTTCAAGGGGGTTACTGTAAGGGGCCCCAAGGGACTCCAAAGAGAGGATGGGGCACATCGGGAAATGTCTCGGTGGTATATACTGCCAATCCACTTTTGAAGTGTCCGAACATTATGATAAATGTTTGGGGTCGTTATTGATTCTGACATCTGTAGTATGCGATGTGACAGGCAGCCTAAACTGATATCTATGGGGTTCTAGAAGATAGGAACACATATATTCCGGGTTAGCGAATCACAGTAGAACAGATGAATAAGTATTACGATTCTTTAACATTTGATTTTTAGTTAATCCATGCCGATATAATTTTTATTACACGCCTGTTGTTTGAAATTCCCTTCTACAGCAGCACTAAACCATGCGGAAAATGAATATCGAAAATCGTTGACGGGCTATTTTTATAAAAAAGCGAAATTTCACTGGAATTTTCTACAAATCATGCACTACATTTACAATTTGAATTGCTAGCGACAGCTGAAAATCGTCCCCTGAGTTCCACTGTGTTCTATGTGCCAGTAGGCACATAGAACACAATGGAACTCAGGGGACGAAATAGAAAGACGGGTTCCCCTCGCAAATTTGGTTGGCGATAAAATGTGGGTTTATTTTGTTGGTAGTAACTGTTGTAAAATTAATTGCCGAGTGTCCTTCTAATAATGTTTAGTTTATAGACGTGAATGCGTGTAATAAAAACAGAACGTCACACGTGTGTGAATGGGTTGCTCGATATGGCACTTGTGCCATCGCGGAAGCACAAAACTCGAGGTCTACGGCCTCTTTCTATCCTTCTGCGCTGGCACTCGTGCCATATCGATTAACCCATTCACTCACGCGTGTCGTTCTCTGTACAGTTAAAACTAGAAGTCCTGTCATGAAATGCGCACAAATAGCATGTCGATATGCGCATTAATCTACGCGTTATGACCACAGTAAGGCTATCAAATTATGAACACATGGCCTGTACACAAGGACTGTTTCAGCCAATGGACCTCCGGGTAACCCGGAGGTCCATTGGCAGAAACATTGCCTGTGTTTGCTACGAGTAACCAGGAGAACCTGTCGTGCTTTGGATGCCATTCTATATGGCAATTGCGCGCAATTCCTACGCGCAATTAAGCCTATATAAGCGCGCAGTTCGTGACAGGACTTCTAGTTTTAACTGTATATGTCCCACGTTTAATGGGTATGTACAGGAGGTTGTTTAATCAGGCTATAGTCTGCATGTTTGTTCATTTGCTTGTTCAAAATGGTAGGCATTTATGCCATCTTGAGAATGCAAACACTCCAATGAGCAACATATGCTACCTATAGTATAGCAGGAAGGGGCATATGCAACGTTTTACGTTGCTCTTTTTTATTGTAACCAGATAACTCATCAGTGTCGAACCCACGAGGCTGAACATGCATGGTTTGGCGTGGAGAAAAAAACTGACATCTAAAAAAGAGCGTATTCACTTGGGTGGGCTCCTGCGAAAATTTGAAATTCGATTCGAAATTCGATTCGAAAGTCAACATTCGATTCGATTCGAAATTGGAAATTCGAATATTTTCGAAAATAATTCGGTCATAACGGTGAATGTTTACGAACTTTAATTGATCACATTTTATATTGAGTATTGTTCTGAGTAGAAAAGTAACTGATTTGTAGTGGTAACAGTGTTTGTAGCGATGTAGCTGCAACTGTACAACACTTGTAGCTACATTGCTACAAACACTATTGCCGTTACAACTGTTCATTTCAACTTATTGTGCATTATGACCGGTGACCATTTATAAAAAAAAGTTTTTAACTTTGAAAGGTTATTCAGCTGTTCAACTTCAATAAATGATTTGTTTCACAACATGGTCACATTATTTTGGGAAGTAAAGGAGACATCAGCATCACCAAAGGAGCTCTAAAATCCAGATACAATAACCCGCATCTTTCCCTTCCACGGCACACAATGGGCCTGAATGCTGTTTCAGTAATTTATTTATTGGTGTTTACGGTCACATATTTCTACACATAATCCTGACCACGAGTTTTACGGGTGGGGAATCCGGAATACCCGTAGAGAACCACCGAGCAACGGCGAGCAACTGTCAGCTCCCCACCATACTAACTCCACACATGCAGGGTTAGCATTGATTGAAGTAAGGTGCACCATCGACGTGCAGTACGCCTTAGTGAACAACGCCACCGTGCTCCCACGTGGGCAATGGGGTTGAAGTGGCTTTGCCAAGGATACAACGCGGTTGCCGCAGGTGGGATTCGAACCGAGGACTTCTAGGCTTGCTGCCCTCACCTCTACCTATTGAGCCATCGCCCCCACCGCCCCACTCTACCCCACCCTCACTAAAAACGAAGATAATACAATAACATACCATAAAACATGTTCACATATTTAACCAGACACCTCGGATGTCTTATTCAATCATTTAATTGTGTATTAGCTTCTTGTAATTCAGAATACATCAATACACAGCATGTGTGTTTTTCCCCAAATTTTTAATGAATTATCTTCCATGTTTGTGGGTAGAGCTTGGTCCATAGTACAAGTGGAAAGCACTGATAAACTTAGAGGGAACCAATAAATATTTTTTTTACAGACCAACACTGAGCATGCTAAGGTGGGGAGTAAATATCCGCTGTTGAGGTTGGGGGGGGGGGGGGGTGGGTGGGTAGGCTACCTAAAATGAAAATGAAATAGCAAAAAAAAAAAAAAAATAAAAATAAAAATCTTCGCAATAGAAGGGTGGAATAAGGATGGGTGAGTGTCATTCTGCTTGGAAAGAACTTCGCCATGTGCATGTAAATATCCATCCCCCGAACATGCATGGCAGATTTTCCTTTGCAAGTTAAAAAACGTCTCGTTCAAGGAATAATGTGGCGACCAATAGTTTCCGATTTCAAGATTGCTGCCAGGATATATTTTTTAAACTGGCAAGACTTTTTCTTCAGGAGTGTGTTGGGCATACAGGACCAGCAAGTTTTATCACGACCGGAGGGTCCAAGATTAGACTATTGGGTGGGTCCTCTCATAGTAGGAGACTGATAAATTCGGTGCACCAGCAGCGCCCCTCACCACACTGAGCTTACTGACTGATGTCAAGCACACAATGGGTCACAAATAAGGGGGGTATGAAGTACTAAAGTTGGGCTGTTCAGGCTCATCGTGATTCGTGACCGACTTTCTATACGGTACGAACCAACTGAACTAGAACTTGGTCTCGAGAATAAGAAATTATTGACGTTCTCGCGTCTGAATAATTTTTCGGTCTAAAACAGAAAATAAGATATAAAACATCTCGAATAAATTATTCAACTTTTCTTGTCTGACACCTTCAGTCAGCTACGTTCACTGAAGTAGGGGTATTTGCGGTTTCTCGGAACACTGTCTGTCAGAATCATCAATGTGTGGGTATTTCTGGTCTCTCGGAACACTGTCGGTCATTAATGTGCGTTAATTTGTGGTCTCTCGGAACAGTGTCTGTCAGCTGGAATCATTAGTTTAGTTTAAACATATTTTATTTGTCAAAATAAACCAAAAGGATTGGACAACAAGTGCTCAACACTTAAAACACATCCTCTCCTTTGTTTCCGATTAACAAGTAAATGCAGCATTTTTTTCAATATATACACATCATAATAAACAATACGCTATTCAAGATTGCAATGGTGTTAATATGGTAGATATTCAGCGAAAGAAAAGAGAAGGAAGAAAAGAGGGGGGATTGATACCTTGTATTCATCAAACAAATATTAAACTGTCTCCAGCCAACTCACCTGGCCGCAACGCTCCAGAAAACCCCATCACTGCAAGATGCATGCAGTTTTTTATCATCACATATAAAGTAGGTAAGCTACGTCTAACGATATATCGTCATCTGACAACCACAATGCTCTCTCTTCTACTGGAAGATAGAACCCCATGGTTCTCACGTGACAATAGTATATACGTGCCATTAATATATATGATCAGTTCCAACGTGTGTAGCTATTTCATAAACACGGTACGGGTAAGTCAAGATCCTCCAATCGTAGTTAACACCTTACCCACCAAGAAAGGCAGAGGAAACCTGCAAATAAACCTCTTGAATAACTATCCCTTTTCCATCCTCTGTGCCAAACACACAGCTCATGATTCCTCATTGGAACGAGCTGAGCGTGCTCGCTCCAATTAGGAGACGCAAGCTGTATTTTGAAGTTAAAAAAGAGAAGAAATTAGTGATTTTGTGAATAGCGCTGGCAGATTTAGACCACTACATCCGGCAAAGGGTTAATCAGGCCAGTCACTATAGACGACTTGCACACCACTCAATGGCTACCAGAGCAATTTTTTACATTGATGCGGCACTGTCCGCCATAGTAGACCAGCACTACATTATTTTCCGGGGGCCTGGAAACATAGAACTAACTACCTCCTGAATGAATATTCTCAAAGGTATTGAATCGATTGGTTGCTTTGATATACTTTTGTATTACTCGAAATAGATGGTCATTTGCAGATGGTGACATGTTACGGATACCGTAGAGGATATCCGTAACAGAATTAATTGTGACGTTGGCCAGGTCCTGTTGTAGTGCTAATCTTTCATTGGTATACCTTGGGCAGACAAAAAGTAGTGTGATGGTTTTCCAGGCCGTTGCCGCATGAGCCGTTTGGTGTGTCGTGAATATAATTTTGAAATTTGTCATAAATTTAAATCACTGCATGCATTATGTAGAATCATTAATGTGAGGTTATTTGTGGTCTCTCGGAACACTGCCTGTCAGCCAGAATCATTAATGTGTGGTTATTTATGGTCTCTCTGAACACTGTCTGTCAGCTAGAATCATTATTGTGTGGTTATTTGTGGTCTCTCGGAACACTGTCTGTCAGCTACGATCATTAATGTGTGGTTATTTGTGGTCTCTTGGAACACAGTCTGCGAGTTAAAAAACATTAACACGGGGTTATCTGTGGTCTCTTTGAACACTGTGTGTGATCTGCATTCATTAATGTGTGATAATTTGTGCTCTCTCGGAACAGTGTCTATCAGCTACAATCATTAATGTGAGTTTATTTGTGGTCTCTCGGAACACTGTCTGTCAGCGACAATCATTAATGTGTGGTTATTCGTGGTCTCTCGGAACACTGCCTGTGAGTTAAAAATCATTAACAGGGGGTTATTTGTGGTCTCTTTGAACACTGTGTGTGATCTATATTCATTAATGTGTGGTTATTTGTGGTGTCTCGGAACACTGTCAGCTAGAATCATTATTGTGTGGTTATTTGTGCTCTCTCGAACACTGTCTGTCGGCTAGAATCATTATTGTGTGGTTATTTGTGGTGTCTCAGAACACTCTCTACCAGTTAGAATCATTATTGTGTGGTTATTTGTGGTCTCTCGGAACACTGTCTGCCAGCTAGATTCATTAATGTGTGGTTATTTATGGTCTATCTGAACACTGTCATCGTCGAGCTCGTTCCAATGAGGGGTCATAACCAATATTTTTGAGACAAAAAATGAAACAAATTAGTTATTCAAGAATTTTTTTGGCCGGTGTCGTCTGCTTTTCATGTTAGGTAAAGGGTTCAGCTTATTTGATGTCGTTTCCACATACAAAGTGCAGTATACATATACAAGCGGAAGAGGCAGGTATTGAAAAAATAATAAATTTGACGTTTTGGAATAAATATTGGCCCAGTGTGTGTTCCAGTCATTCATGTTCTTAGAAATATATGTAAGAGGTGAGTAATTAATCATAAATGTGCAAAACAATTGAAAGAAAAAAAATATATTGTACAGGGGAAAATTGGAAGGAATGAAATTGTTAGGCAAGAGGACATTTGAAAGAGAAGGGGGATAGAATATGTGAGATACAGTACGTGGAGAGTGGATTGTAACTAAATCACCCGGGGAGTGGAGTTATCAACTAAAGTATCACTTTCAAATTATGTACATATGGACAGAAAACACGAGCAATGTTTCAGCCAATGGACCTCCGGGTATAACCCGGAGGTACATTGGCTGGAACTTTGCTTGCACTTGTTATGCTTTGCAACAAATTAGCAAATATTGCTTGGGTGGAATCTCCACTCTGCGGGTAATTTAGTGATAATACACTCTCCACGTACTGTATGAAAGTCCGAATATCAATTGTGATTATAATCGTACATGGTAAAGGCCAAGAATAGAGGACCGCGCATTTTTTAAGAAAATAAAACATATTTCACAACTTTTTTGAGATTCTTATTATTCTAAGACATGTTTTACACAACATTAGCCCAAAACACCGATACCCACTCACAAAAATCATCACTTTTAACCCTTTTCTCTGAGAAGGTTTTTTGAAACAAAATTAAATTCTGATTGCGTTCTGAAATGGAGCTGCGGATGTTTCGTTGTGACGTCACAGGGGAGTAATCATTATTTTTTTTGCATCCTAGGATCAGTTTAGGATGGGTACGGGTTAGCTAACCCGTATCCATCCCAAACTGACCCCAATTCGTTCTCCCATTGTGATTACACCCTCGTATACTCCGATCAAATGGAGTATACACGATAGCGGAAAACACCAAAGAATCGCGTACTTGTTTACCGCACGTTTTGTTGTTGAAATTGTTTGGAGAATAAAGTTAAGGGATCGTCCAACCGAACTTCGGTCAATTTTTTGACATTTTTCCCAATACCTCAGAAACAGATAAGAGAAGTAAGGAAAGGCAAATTATATAGCAAAATAATGAGTAAAATGCATAGAAAAGGTACATATAATTTTTTTCAGGGAAAAAGTTAATTTTATGATTTTGAAGAAGATTAATTTGCCAATGGCATAAGTAACGAACCGGTAAAACAACAAAATAATCGGTAATTCGAAAGCCTTGTCCTCAATATAATAATAACATACTACAGACTCGGAGAAAGCATTTTTTTTGGACACACACTCTGGTGGGTTTTGATGTTTGAATGCAATAACACCAACACAAATTTTGGATGTTCCGGATGTGGCCATGTTTCAATGATGTTTATTCCGGTCATGTGATTACGATGTGGTTCTTGCAGAAATACTCAATTTGGGCAATCGTAAGAATGCAAGGACGTGATCACGCCCTTTATTTATTCGAGACAGTGTATGAGCGGATTTACAAACAGGTGACAGCAAATACTTGAGCTGTTAATGTCATAACTGCAAAATATGGTCCGAAATTCTTTATATTGGGTGATACTCTTTTGTCCTTCCATACTTCTTCTGGTGGACTCCTTCAAGTTGACCTTTGCTGAACTCCCCAAATCAAAACATAAACAAAAGAAAAAGTCTGCCTTCAATCACTGAGCACTCCACTTATAACATTTGGTCTCAATCTTTATTACTTTCATGAATTAGGAAAAGATTTCTTCGAGTATGTACTTCAATGTTGATAGAATACAGCTGTTATTTTATTTTGAGGTATTTTATTGTAAAAATTTTGTTCTCTTACTTATGCCATAGCAGACTTCCAGGTGGTGTTATTTACACATGGCAGCAGTTCCATAGCAAATGTCAGTTTCCACATGTTCTATATTTCATTCCAAGCATTTTGGTATATAATTTATTGGGGTTATTCATTTTGGGCCTTTTTTGGACTTAAAAGAAAATTACATGAAATTTGACCAAAGTTAGGTTGGACGTCCCCTTAAGGGGCTATATAAGTAATGGAATTTTGTTTATTTTGAAATTCTCACCTCTCATATTCCTTAAATTCAGATTAAATATACACAAATTGTATATCAAAATGAAGGTTGGCTTGTATAGAAAACGAAAAACATATGTAACAAATTCACAGACTTGACAGCAGGCACCACTGGTTTCTGGAAGTCTGCTATCGTATTCGCACCAGAACTGACAATAAAATAATATTTCGCAAGAACAACTCGTGGCCGAATGTGCTTCAGATGTTCAATAACAAAGCTAGGCATTTAAAACGCTTTCGAGTGCAGCGATAGGACTGCATTTTGGAAAAGGACAATACTGTCTGCATTTTTATTGAAGATGGTTTTCATGCTCGACAGACATGCGCAAATCATTCGATACCACGAATTTCCATCGAAAAGCAAAATCGTAATTCTAAGAAATTTCAACAGGTATCATGATACCTTGCATTGAATATGTCAACTGTGCAATCTCTATCTAATAACAGTATACTGTATAACGACGATCTTTTTCACTATTTGATTTTAGACGGCGTTGTTTTTACATGCCTTTTCCGTCCGATGACAGTTGACCGGAAATCGAAAGTATATTGAAACGTAAACAAAAGCAAAGGCTTTGGAATTTACCCCCATGCAGCTCTGTTGCCGTGTTTTGAAGAATTGTGATCCCCTAGCTTTGTTCTTGGATATGTAAAGCACATTTGGCCACAAGTTGTTTTTGTGAAATATTATTAAATTATCAGTTCTGGTGCGAATGCGGCAGCAGACTTCCAGGAACCAGTGGTGCCTACAGTGGACTCTATGAGTTGATTACACACGTGTTTCGTGTTCTATACATCTCAATCTTCATTTTGATGTACATTTTGTGTATATTTAATTTGAATTGAAGGAATATCAGAGGTGAGTATTTTCAAAATAAACAAAATTTCATTACTTATATAGGTCCTTAATGTTCAAAGCACTGACAACTTGTGAGGCTCAATCGTGAATACATCCATGAATAATAGAAGCGACTTAAATACAATAGATAGATACAAGACCTGCCTGTTATAGGAATACCAAGACCATACGAGGATCCAGATATGCAGACGATTGCCACTTGACCAAGCCCGGAAATTAGCAGCCCGTAGTCCGCAGAATGAGGTCCCTAGAGGGCGAACTTTGTGATGGTAACCTAAACAGCAGGGCACCACCACACCACCCACCCCGTGAACCTCAATCTCAATCGGGGTCTCTGGCCTAAACAGAAAGAGACTCTCAGAGGATAAAAGTAACCCACTATATGTTATAGCACCAGTACATTCACCCCCTGGCACCCCACCTCGCAAAAACTTGGATCTTATACTGTGAGGGAAGTTTGTTCCCTGAACTAATCTCTTAGTTATTTTACAGGTTAAGTTGGAAGGTAATGTTCAATAAACGAACACTGTGTCCCGAACTAGCGATAATTTGACGCATATCAATGACCCCCACTCTACTTCTGGACCGTTCCAGCTCGTTTGTGTGCCGGTCCAGCGAACCGGGTCGCGATCCATCCCCTAGACCTGTACAGGGCCGGTAATCTACGATCCGACCCACGGCACAACTTAAGACCATCATGAAGATTAACATCATTAACCCTTTAACTAACATGAAAAGCAGACTGCACTTGCAAATAAAATTCTTGAATAAATATTTTTTTCATTTTTTGTTTCAAAAACGTAGGTTATGACCCCTCAATGGAACGAGCTCGACGAGCTCGTTCCAGAGAGGGGTCATGACCTATGTTTTTGAGACAAAAAATGAAAAAATAATGTAAATTAATTGGCGATTTTTGGGGGGAATAGCGCTGGCCGGTTTTGGCCGTTACTTTGGGTAAAGGATTAAGACCTTCACTTTCTATTAGAATGCCTAAAATACCAATCTAACAGAATAAGATTCACTGTGAGTATAATGGGGAAGTGGGATGGGAAAATCAGTGGCGTAGATAAGGGGGGGGGGGTGCGCAGCCCCCACCCCCCCACCAGAAATTTTGTCGGAAATTTTTTGGGAGCATTTTTAGGCGAATTTATGCCTAATAACATTAAAATGCTGACTTTGGGGATAAAAACATGCCATTTCGGGTAAATTTTGGGTAAAAAAGACCAATTTTCAGTACATTTGCAGTAAACAACAGATTCTTTCTGTTTGTTTGGGTTTTTGTTGTTGTTACACTGTCGGAAAATTTTCGGTCTGTCGGAAAATTTTGGGCTTGCCCCTCCGACAGCGAAAAGCTATCTACGGCACTGGGGAAAATGAAAGAGGATTCGTATACTTATCGGAGAGATTCGGAGGAATGGGGCGCGGGATGTAATCGGTTCGTCTTCGACTGTTGGGAAGAGAGGAGAAGCGTGGGAATAGCGAGACAGATGAGAGCACAGGGGTAACCAAGGCCTTCTCACCTGAGAACCGCGAGAAATCAGCGGCCGGCCAAAGTGTTATTATATTATTGTGAGTTGGCAACTTACCACAATCCAGAAATGTCCCAAGCGAATCAATTCTTATTCAAAATCTCACAGCCTTCACAAAATGCTTGCAGCTGTCCCAGAATACACATCAGTGCGATGAACTGATTATTTCTTTGCACCAATGTTTGTGTAATTAACTTCATATTAATCGTGATCACAATTTTTGGATGCTTGTCAAAGTTAATTGTTTACGCGAGAAAAGAGAAGCAAATATATTTATGGAAAAAACAATATGACGTTTATTCAGCTGGCAGATTGGTAAATTAGTTCTGGTATTCACATTTTTTACATCAATAATTGTTTTGTGACCGAAACCCTCCAGTAAATTGTTATCAAACACGTTCCTGTGAAAAATATGACTCACTTTTGATTCAGTTTGAAGCATCTTCTAACGAATATAGGATATTTTTTGTGTGGCACAGTACCAGTACTTTTCAGTAAGGTCGTTGATACGTGGAATGGTTTCCTGTTGAAAATCAGATGACCTGTTACCTCAGGGGGAACTACGAGACATATACGACTCTTGCACTAATTTTTCCTGATAACTACAGTTAAAACTAGAAGCCCTGTCATGAAATGCGCACAAATAGCACGTTGATCTGCGCGTCGCGTTATGACCATAGTATGGCTATCAAATTCTGTACATATGGCCTGTGCACAAGCAATGTTTCAGCCAATGGACCTCCGGGTAACCCGGAGGTCCATTGGCAGAAACATTGCCCGTGTTTGCTATGAGTAACCAGAAGAACCTGGCGTGCTTTGGATGCCATTCGATATGGCAATTGCGCGCAATTCCTACGCATAATTAAGCCTAGATAAGCGCACGGTTCCTGACAGGACTTCTAGTTTTAACTGTAGTTTGTCATATTTTACCTTCCAAACGTAACTTATAAGCCCTTATTGGAACGAACTCGACGAGCTCGTTGCAATGAGGGACAATATACGCTATGTTTTGGGAGATAAATAAGACAGAACGACAATTTGTGTATAGCGTCAGGCAAATTCGACGGATGTTGAGAAAAGAAATGTACTTCCTTGTCAGGGCGTGGGTAAAGGGCCTTGGTTTGTCGGAAAGGGGTGGTGTGGGTTGACCTCTTAGATTTTCATACTGTATCTCCCCCAATATCCGAATTTTGAGAAAACAGTTTGCACCCTACACTGCAAAAAATATAGGTTCTCTTTAGAACCAAAACTGATTCTAATCTTGTCCCTGAGATGGAACCAGTTCTGTTTAAACAGTATTTATTTCAAATCAAATAAATTTATAAAGATTAACATTAAATATTAACAGAATTAAACATAAATTGAGGGGGTTCCGGTTGTAAGTTTAGAGCTCATATGAGGTTGTCTCAAATCATTATTAAGCAAAGGAGATATGAACAGTTGGCATATCGAACCAGTTTTGGTTCAAAACAAGTTCTGTATAGATGCAGATATCTAGCTAATTAAACATAGTAATGTGAGTTCAATCAAGCCTGCTGAAATAGGATGAGTTAATATGACTGCAATATGATGCGTTAACAGTTCTAGCTTAATACCTTTGTGATACTATCTCAAAACTTGTACGACTATCAGACTGCCTTCTTCAAATGCCTAATCTCTGCAAGCATCCTCACGCAGTTTCCCCTCCGTAATCTCTGAGTTTGTCCACGTTTTATCAGACGTTCTGATCGCATATGTGCGGTAATAAGAACAGAGTCCCAGGAAACTGCTAACTTCACTGGTATTACATGGTAGGGGACAATTTTTCACTGCGTCTATCTTTGCCGGATCTGTTGAAACTCCATCTGTCGACACTATATGGCCTAAAAACTCTACCTCATGTCGAAAGAGGGCACACTTGGATGGTTTCAGCTTAAGGTTTGCTTTGTGCAGGCGCTGGAAGACTTGTCCAAGACGGGTACACATCTCTGTAAAACTCTTTGCAAAGATCAGCACATTATCAATATAGATGAGACAGGTCTCGAACTGGAGACCAGCTAGAACTGTCTCCATTAGACGTTCAAACGTTCCCGGCGCATTGCAAAGACCAAACGGGACAACATTAACCTGATGTGCCCCATACGGTGTTACAAAAGAAGTCTTTGCACGATCCTCAGGCTTGACAGGACTCTGCCAGTAACCACTCATAAGGTCTATCGTAGAGAACCACTGTACGCCTGTAAGAAGATCTAGGGTTGCAGTTATATTTGGCAGAGGATATGAATCTTTCTCTGTGACGGCATTCAGCTTCCTGTAATCAACACAGAAGCGTAGACTGCCATCTCGCTTCTTCACAAGCACTACAGGGCTAGCCATGGACTCATCGTTGGGGAAATGACACCACACTGAAGCATGTCAGCTATTATCTGCTTGACCTCTTCACGTTGATGGATGGGTATTCTTCCCAGACACTGTTTTATAGGATTCAAACTTACAGTTTTTATCTCATGCTCAACAACTTTGGTTAACCCATGATCAGCGGATGAAGATGCAAATACCTGTCTATTCTCCATCAGGACCATCCTTGCTTCCACCTTCTGTTCATAGGTCAATCTTTGATCTAGTTCAGCCCACAAGTCAGGCAGATAATCTGGCAAAGTTCCATCAGATGAATGGGTTTGATCCCTGGGATAATTACTCAAGATCTCAACAGGGGAGAACTCTCCAACCTTTGTGTTTTTGTACAGAACGTTTGTCTGAGTTGTTGGGTTTAAGAGTCTGACTGGAACATTCCCTTCTTCATCTGTTACCTCTACAAAGACTTTGGCGGCGGCAATATTATGCTTAGTAGTAATGGTGGAGTTTGGCTCAATAATACCAAGCAGACCCTGTTCCATCTTTCCATGACTGATGCCTTGAACCAAAAGTTCATGCATAGGAGGAATGCTGACTGTTTCTGCTAACTTTATGTTACATACTCCAATAGGTCCTTGCCGACTCGCTGTATTGGCTTTGCCAGCTATTGTGAAAATCTTTTGAACTACATCAATAGAACATTCATATTTTTCCATGAAGTCTAGTCCTAATATGCATTGACACCCAACCTCAGCGATCACCATACTGCCTCACCTCGGGCAGGTAGTTTGTGTTCATTAGCTGTGTAAAGCTCCCTTCTTGGTGGTTTCAACTCTGCAGTAATTTTATCATTCAGTTGCTTGAATACTCCCTCTGATAGTATGGATAGACTGGCTCCGGTATCCAGTAAACAATATATTGGAATTCCCTCAACTTTAGTGGCAATGTGTAGGCCAGTTTCGTTGGGCTTCAAGAGGCTTGCTTCTTTAGCTTATGGCTTTTGTCACCAATGTTTTCGTCGCTGCAACATCCTGGTGTTCCCTCTATGATGCTTGCAAGAAGCAGCCTTGTGTCCTTTTTCTCGACAAATAAAACAAATAATAGGTTTTTACCCATATGATTCTGGCTTGCGGGATGGAGGTTCCCTTTCTTGTCTCCTGTCACTGCTATGTCTTATATGATTGAAAGTCCCTCCTCATGTTTTCAACGATTCGAGGTAGATGCTCCACCTGTCGAGAAAGATTATCATGGTAAGCCTGAGACTTATGTGTAACCCAATCACTGGTGCTCTCAACCTGTGTTGACAGTCTGAATGCCTCCAGTTCAACTGCTGTTTGTATAGCCGCCTCAAGATTCTGAGGTCGAGATTGCTGCACCTTCCAGACCATGTCTGCATCTACATTTATGGCTTCACATAAGGTGTCTATGGCTAGGCTGTCTTGTAGCTCTGGTGTCGCCGATGGGTAATCCAGACTAACCCTCCTCTTTATCTCATATCCAAGATCTGGGAGTGGTTCCTTAGATGCACGATGCACTGTATGTAGTTCAGCTCGGAACATTTGGGCTGATTTGGAGGGAGAAATCTTACTCTTAATGCTTGTATCAGTCGGGAATAGTCACACCTCTCGAAATAAGACAGGTTTGTGAGCACTTGTTGAGCTGGACCCTGCAAGCTATTTGCGAGATGTAAAGCTTTCTCTCTGCTACTCCACTGGTTAAGCTCAGCACAATTCTCAAAGTATGTTTCATAATCAATCAAGGGGGTAGATCCATCGAATGTTCTCGCTGCTACCTGAGCTCTCCCAATGCAAGTGGTCTTCATGTAGTTTGGGTTGCCCTCTCTTGATCTCAACCCGGTTGTGTTATTTTGTACTTCATGGCGCTCTGTCTGCCACCCTTCCACGACATGTGGGTTCTCCATATTTTGTTGATTGCACTCTAGTGGTGTGGGTGAATGTGACATTCTCATTGACCTTCTTGTTTGCCTGAGCATACCAGGTATGTTAAATGGGGAGTCTTCCTCATATGGTTGTGATTGTGACATACTTTTAAACAAGTATTCCTGACCCCGACCTATAGGTGGCTGGAATCTCACTCTGTCTTCTTAGAGTCATGGTTATTTTGGTGTTGCTCTAGCAAAGCATATCTGTCCATCAATGGTGGTGGTTCCTGTTTCAGGCTTCCACACTCCGATTGTCTGGGACGAATCTGCTTGTTCAGATCTACCTCTATACGCTTTGCCCGTGATGTGTGTCCTGGGGTGGAACTAAATGGTCCTTGGAAGGCATTTCCTTCCCTGAGTGAAAGTGCCTGTCCAACATGCGTCCACTGACATGGTATAGCTGTTGCTTATGATATGCTTTGTCTAGGAACTTTCGGATCTCTCCAGTTTGTGGACCCCCTATAACTCATCTGTGTCCTGCCTATGTCAGTCACAGGCATCAAACTTTCCTTGGGACTTGAATCTCCATCTACATAATCCCAGGACACAGGTGTGTTATGCGGAACACACATAGTCGCCCCTGATGGATTTTACCCTTGGCTGGACTCCGAGATGTATAAATGATCACTTTTCCAAAAACAGCTAAGCTGACTAGGAGGCTGACACTCCATGCTTGTGTTATCTGTGTTCTGTTGCAACTCTTTCCCTGAACTTGATTTATAGTCTCTATAATATGAACCTGTTGTGTGAAAATATGGTTCAGTGGGCGCCATCTGTTCCTGTAAAGTACCATTTGTAACACAAACGAAATTTCGATCGGTGCGGTGCAATCCAATAGGGTCATAATATCTGGGTCGAGGTATTCTGAGTAGGCCACTGTCGGCCTGAACCCCACGAGTCGTTTGTCGTCTTTCAGTCTCTGTATATTGGATAGGAGTATTTCTATACATGTTCATCTCCCTTGGAACTTCTCTCGTGCATCCGACTGCATTACGTTTTGACATGAAACGAGTCTGAAACAATTCATGACTACTCCTTGGAATATGGGCTTTCTCAAGACTCAGTTTTGTCTGATCGTCACTTCTGTAACTGTTATTGACATGTGGCCTCAAAGTCGAATTACTCTTGTCCACCAGAATCGGTTTCATATATACCACTGAATCGTCGCTTTCTGAATCCATCAATGGTTGCTGACCATTCAACATCATCCCTGGGCAATTCACTTTCAGTGTCCAGTTGCACAATATTACTGTTGTGGTTGTCATCTCTAAGTTTTTCGTTGCATCCCAATGGTGTATGAGATGGAAGCGATTCTGTGTGCTGCAGATACATGTTATCAATACTAGCGTGGCGTTTAGAAAGGTCCATCTTTGGGGTAGATTGTGCCCTTTGTAACACACTTGATTCTCCATTCTGCTGACGTAAGTGCCAACTCAGATATTCTTTATGCTCCAACTCACGCTCTTCGCTATCAGCCTGATGCTCTAGACATTCTGTAAGTTGAATATTACTGTCGACGCCATGATCAACGCGGTGGTCAACACCATGTTCCCTGTCGTTTCTGTGTGTCTCATGAAATCTATTCTGGTCCCTTTTAGTGTCTAACTGCTCACTTCCTTCTATCGACTCACACGACATACATTCTACCACCTCCTTTTGTAGTTCCATACTCTCTATTCTTCTATTCTTGCGTGCTCGTTTTTCACGAGCTGACAAGCTCTTATTCAAATCTATTTCCTAGCTATCTGGAACCACGTGGCTCTGTAAAGTAGTCAGTCTTCAGTTCTCTTTTGCGAGCATCTGTTTTCAGAGTTCCCTTGCTCGATTTTCTGAGCTACCTCGCTCCTCTCTAGCTCTACGAATTTTCGATGTTCAGCTCTCTTCTGTGAGTTGAGGAACTCGTTGTACGGAGTTTGGAAGTTTTGGAAAGCTCTTATTTTCGAGCAGTTCAGCTCTCGTCTTCAGACTTCTCCTGCTCGATTTTGACTCCTTTTCTTCAGCTGACTATCGTCTGCCTACAGCTCCATTTTACGAGTTTACGTATTTCTCTTGCTGTTGCTGTCGGGCTCCTTTTTCCGAGCTGAAGGGAAATCTCCAAAAACGTCTAAATAACTTCTCAAAACAGAGGGGAAACAAAAATCCGCACCACTGCCACCACTGTAACGTCCCACCCCCTACCGTAGAGTGTTCCGGCGTCCCTGGACGCGTGGGCGCACTATTAAGTGCCTAAATGGGTATCTCGAAGACTGGTCACATTATATAGATTCTAGGTTTTATTGGAAATTACAAGTCAAACATCAATAAAATTCATATGAGTCCCGATGCGCATGCCCGAGGGCATCTTCTGAAGCAATCTTATTTTTGTAAATTCCCCATTTCACCTACCATTTAGACTTTAATTCTCTGAGCTGAATCCCAATGTTCACTCGGCACCGACAAGACGTAAACTCCCCCAGAACCCGGACCTAACGGGCAGACATGCACAATGGGACAACGTCACAAAAACATGTAATAAGAAATGGAATGAATAATGGGTATAAAACAGAGACAGGTGATCATCTGCACGCAGAGATAAGTATTAAAAAAGGTAAGTATTTAAAGTGTCTGTATAAACATGAGGAAAGCACTAGCGTTCGTCACAATAGACAAGTATGGGGAAAAGGATATCCGCACACTGCGGGTTTTGCTCACAAATACTCGCGACACCTACAGTACGTGGAGAGTGTATTATCACTAAATCACCCACAGAGTGGACATTCCACCCGAGGAATAAATGCAAATTTGTTGCAAAGCATAACCAGCACCAGCAAAGTTGCAGCCAATGGACCTCCGGGTTAAACCCGGAGGTCCATTGGCTGAAACATTGCTTGTGTTTTTTGTCGATATGTACACAATTTGAAAGTTATAGCTTGGGTGATAACTCCACTCCGCGGGTGATTTAGTTACAATCCACTCTCCACGTACTGTATGCCCCCTTGTTGGACTTCGAAAAACTCCAGATACACCCTTCGCGTTGTTGTTTTTTACCCATGGGAATAATTTTTATTGAATGGCGGCAGAACAAAACCCTAAAAACTTAATAATTTTTATATGTCCCATGTTTAATGGGTATACAGTAGGTAGTGTAATCAAGTTAGTCTACGTGTGTGTTCATTTATTTGTTCAAAATGGAAGGCATTTAAGCAAACTTGAGAATGGAACCACTCCAATGCTACCAATGGTATTTTAGGAAGGGGCACATGCAACGTTTTACGTTGCTGTTTTCTAATGTAACCAAAAAATTCCATCGGTGCCGAACCCACGATGCTGAACATGGTTTGGCCCCCGTGGAGAAAAAAAAAGAATGTGGTTTTTGGAACCGAAAAGGGGAAAACTTCTCGCATCTGAGATATTTGTCGACTCAACGACTGGCATCTTATGAAGAGCATATTTCAAGGGGGTTACTGTAAGGGGCCCCAATGGACTCCAAAGAGAGGATGGGGCACATCGGGAAATGTCTCGGTGGTATATATTGCCAATCCACTTTTGAAGTGTCCGAACATTATGATAAATATTTGGGGTCGTTATTGATTCTGACATCTGTAATAGGCGATGTGACAGGCAGCCTAAACTGATATCTATGGGGTTCTAGATGATAGGAACACATATATTCCGGGTTAGCGAATCACAGTAGAACAGATGAATATGTATTACTCCAAACATTTACGATTCTTTAACATTTGATTTTTAGTTAATCCATGCCGATATAATTTTTATTACACGCCTGTTCTTTGAAATTCCCTTCTACAGCAACACTAAACCATGCGGAAAATGAATATCGAAAATCGTTGACGGGCTATTTTTAAAAAAAAAGCGAAATTTCACTGAAATTTTCTACAAATCATGCACTACATTTACAATTTGAATTGCTTGCGACAGCTGAAAATCGTCCCCTGAGTTCCAATGTGTTCTATGTGCCAGTAGGCACATAGAACACATTGGAATTCAGGAGACGAAATAGAAAGACGGGTTCCCCTCGCAAATTTGGTTGGCAATAAAATGTGGGTTTTTTTGTTGGCAGTAACTGTTGTAAAATTAATTGCCGAGTGCCCTTCTAATAATGTTTAGTTTATAGACGTGAATGCGTGTAATAAAAACAGAACGTCACACGTGTGTGAATGGGTTGCTCGATATGGCACTTGTGCCATCGCGGAAGCACAAAACTCGAGGTCTACGACCTCTTTCTATCCTTCCGCGCTGGCACTCGTGCCATATCGATTAACCCATTCACACACGCGTGTCGTTCTCTGTACAGTTAAAACTAGAAGTCCTGTCATGAAATGCGCACAAATAGCATGTCGATATGCGCATTAATCTACGCGTTATGACCACAGTAAGGCTATCAAATTCTGAACACATGGCCTGTACACAAGGACTGTTTCAGCCAATGGACCTCCGGGTAACCCGGAGGTCCATTGGCAGAAACATTGCCTGTGTTTGCTATGAGTAACCAGGAGAACCTGTCGTGCTTTGGATGCCATTCTATATGGCAATTGCGCGCAATTCCTACGCGCAATTAAGCCTATATAAGCGCGCAGTTCGTGACAGGACTTCTAGTTTTAACTGTATATGTCCCACGTTTAATGGGTATGTACAGGAGGTTGTTTAATCAGGCTATAGTCTGCATGTTTGTTCATTTGCTTGTTCAAAATGGTAGGCATTTATGCCATCTTGAGAATGCAAACACTCCAATGAGCAACATATGCTACCTATAGTATAGCAGGAAGGGGCATATGCAACGTTTTACGTTGCTCTTTTTTATTGTAACCAGATAATTCATCAGTGTCGAACCCACGAGGCTGAACATGCATGGTTTGGCGTGGAGAAAAAAACTGACATCTAAAAAAGAGCGTATTCACTTGGGTGGGCTCCTGCGAAAATTTGAAATTCGATTCGAAATTCGATTCGAAAGTCAACATTCGATTCGATTCGAAATTGGAAATTCGAATATTTTCGAAAATAATTCGGTCATAACGGTGAATGTTTACGAACTTTAATTGATCACATTTTATATTGAGTATTGTTCTGAGTAGAAAAGTAACTGATTTGTAGTGGTAACAGTGTTTGTAGCGATGTAGCTGCAACTGTACAACACTTGTAGCTACATTGCTACAAACACTATTGCCGTTACAACTGTTCATTTCAACTTATTGTGCATTATGACCGGTGACCATTTATAAAAAAAAGTTTTTAACTTTGAAAGGTTATTCAGCTGTTCAACTTCAATAAATGATTTGTTTCACAACATGGTCACATTATTTTGGGAAGTAAAGGAGACATCAGCATCACCAAAGGAGCTCTAAAATCCAGATACAATAACCCGCATCTTTCCCTTCCACGGCACACAATGGGCCTGAATGCTGTTTCAGTAATTTATTTATTGGTGTTTAAGGTCACATATTTCTACACATAATCCTGACCACGAGTTTTACGGGTGGGGAATCCGGAATACCCGTAGAGAACCACCGAGCAACGGCGAGCAACTGTCAGCTCCCCACCATACTAACTCCACACATGCAGGGTTAGCATTGATTGAAGTAAGGTGCACCATCGACGTGCAGTACGCCTTAGTAAACAACGCCACCGTGCTCCCACGTGGGCAATGGGGTTGAAGTGGCTTTGCCAAGGATACAACGCGGTTGCCGCAGGTGGGATTCGAACCGAGGACTTCTAGGCTTGCTGCCCTCACCTCTACCTATTGAGCCATCGCCCCCACCGCCCCACTCTACCCCACCCTCACTAAAAACGAAGATAATACAATAACATACCATAAACATGTTCACATATTTAACCAGACACCTCGGATGTCTTATTCAATCATTTAATTGTGTATTAGCTTCTTGTAATTCAGAATACATCAATACACAGCATGTGTGTTTTTCCCCAAATTTTTAATGAATTATCTTCCATGTTTGTGGGTAGAGCTTGGTCCATAGTACAAGTGGAAAGCACTGATAAACTTAGAGGGAACCAATAAATATTTTTTTTACAGACCAACACTGAGCATGCTAAGGTGGGGAGTAAATATCGGCTGTTGAGGTTGGGGGGGGGGGGGGGGTGGGTGGGTAGGCTACCTAAAATGAAAATGAAATAGCAAAAAAAAAAAAAATAAAAATAAAAATCTTCGCAATAGAAGGGTGGAATAAGGATGGGTGAGTGTCATTCTGCTTGGAAAGAACTTCGCCCTGTGCATGTAAATATCCTTCCCCCGAACATGCATGGCAGATTTTCCTTTGCAAGTTAAAAAACGTCTCGTTCAAGGAATAATGTGGCGACCAATAGTTTCCGATTTCAAGATTGCTGCCAGGATATATTTTTTAAACTGGCAAGACATTTTCTCCAGGAGTGTGTTGGGCATACAGGACCAGCAAGTTTTATCACGACCGGAGGGTCCAAGATTAGACTATTGGGTGGGACCTCTCATAGTAGGAGACTGATAAATTCGGTGCACCAGCAGCGCCCCTCACCACACTGAGCTTACTGGCTGATGTCAAGCACACAATGGGTCACAAATAAGGGGGGTATGAAGTACTAAAGTTGGGCTGTTCAAGCTCATCGTGATTCGTGACCGACTTTCTATACGGTACGAACCAACTGAACTAGAACTTGGTCTCGAGAATAAGAAATTATTGACGTTCTCGCGTCTGAATAATTTTTCGGTCTAAAACAGAAAATAAGATATAAAACATCTCGAATAAATTATTCAACTTTTCTTGTCTGACACCTTCAGTCAGCTACGTTCACTGAAGTAGGGGTATTTGCGGTTTCTCGGAACACTGTCTGTCAGAATCATCAATGTGTGGGTATTTCTGGTCTCTCGGAACACTGTCGGTCATTAATGTGCGTTAATTTGTGGTCTCTCGGAACAGTGTCTGTCAGCTGGAATCATTAGTTTAGTTTAAACATATTTTATTTGTCAAAATAAACCAAAAGGATTGGACAACAAGTGCTCAACACTTAAAACACGTCCTCTCCTTTGTTTCCGATTAACAAGTAAATGCAGCATTTTTTTCAATATATACACATCATAATAAACAATACGCTATTCAAGATTGCAATGGTGTTAATATGGTAGATATTCAGCGAAAGAAAAGAGAAGGAAGAAAAGAGGGGGGATTGATACCTTGTATTCATCAAACAAATATTAAACTGTCTCCAGCCAACTCACCTGGCCGCAACGCTCCAGAAAAGCCCCATCACTGCAAGATGCATGCAGTTTTTTATCATCACATATAAAGTAGGTAAGCTACGTCTAACGATATATCGTCATCTGACAACCACAATGCTCTCTCTTCTACTGGAAGATAGAACCCCATGGTTCTCACGTGACAATAGTATATACGTGCCATTAATATATATGATCAGTTCCAACGTGTGTAGCTATTTCATAAACACGGTACGGGTAAGTCAAGATCCTCCAATCGTAGTTAACACCTTACCCACCAAGAAAGGCAGAGGAAACCTGCAAATAAACCTCTTGAATAACTATCCCTTTTCCATCCTCTGTGCCAAACACACAGCTCATGATTCCTCATTGGAACGAGCTGAGCGTGCTCGCTCCAATTAGGAGACGCAAGCTGTATTTTGAAGCTAAAAAGAGAAGAAATTAGTGATTTTGTGAATAGCGCTGGCAGATTTAGACCACTACATCCGGCAAAGGGTTAATCAGGCCAGTCACTATAGACACACCACTCAATGGCTACCAGAGCAATTTTTTACATTGATGCGGCACTGTCCGCCATAGTAGACCAGCACTACATTATTTTCCGGGGGCCTGGAAACATAGAACTAACTACCTCCTGAATGAATATTCTCAAAGGTATTGAATCGATTGGTTGCTTTGATATACTTTTGTATTACTCGAAATAGATGGTCATTTGCAGATGGTGACATGTTACGGATATCGTAGAGGATATCCGTAACAGAATTAATTGTGACGTTGGCCAGGTCCTGTTGTAGTGCTAATCTTTCATTGGTATACCTTGGGCAGACAAAAAGTAGTGTGATGGTTTTCCAGGCCCTTGCCGCATGAGCCGTTTGGTGTGTCGTGAATATAATTTTGAAATTTGTCATAAATTTAAATCACTGCATGCATTATGTAGAATCATTAATGTGAGGTTATTTGTGGTCTCTCGGAACACTGCCTGTCAGCCAGAATCATTAATGTGTGGTTATTTATGGTCTCTCTGAACACTGTCTGTCAGCTAGAATCATTATTGTGTGGTTATTTGTGGTCTCTCGGAACACTGTCTGTCAGCTACGATCATTAATGTGTGGTTATTTGTGGTCTCTTGGAACACAGTCTGCGAGTTAAAAAACATTAACACGGGGTTATCTGTGGTCTCTTTGAACACTGTGTGTGATCTGCATTCATTAATGTGTGATAATTTGTGCTCTCTCGGAACAGTGTCTATCAGCTACAATCATTAATGTGAGTTTATTTGTGGTCTCTCGGAACACTGTCTGTCAGCGACAATCATTAATGTGTTGTTATTCGTGGTCTCTCGGAACACTGCCTGTGAGTTAAAAATCATTAACAGGGGGTTATTTGTGGTCTCTTTGAACACTGTGTGTGATCTATATTCATTAATGTGTGGTTATTTGTGGTGTCTCGGAACACTGTCAGCTAGAATCATTATTGTGTGGTTATTTGTGCTCTCTCGAACACTGTCTGTCGGCTAGAATCATTATTGTGTGGTTATTTGTGGTGTCTCAGAACACTCTCTACCAGTTAGAATCATTATTGTGTGGTTATTTGTGGTCTCTCGGAACACTGTCTGCCAGCTAGATTCATTAATGTGTGGTTATTTATGGTCTATCTGAACACTGTCATCGTCGAGCTCGTTCCAATGAGGGGTCATAACCTATATTTTTGAGACAAAAAATGAAACAAATTAGTTATTCAAGAATTTTTTTGGCCAGTGTCGTCTGCTTTTCATGTTAGGTAAAGGGTTCAGCTTATTTGATGTCGTTTCCACATACAAAGTGCAGTATACATATACAAGCGGAAGAGGCAGGTATTGAAAAAATAATAAATTTGACGTTTTGGAATAAATATTGGCCCAGTGTGTGTTCCAGTCATTCATGTTCTTAGAAATATATGTAAGAGGTGAGTAATTAATCATAAATGTGCAAAACAATTGAAAGAAAAAAAATATATTGTACAGGGGAAAATTGGAAGGAATGAAATTGTTAGGCAAGAGGACATTTGAAAGAGAAGGGGGATAGAATATGTGAGATACAGTACGTGGAGAGTGGATTGTAACTAAATCACCCGGGGAGTGGAGTTATCAACTAAAGTATCACTTTCAAATTATGTACATGTGGACAAAAAACACGAGCAATGTTTCAGCCAATGGACCTCCGGGTATAACCCGGAGGTACATTGGCTGGAACTTTGCTTGCACTTGTTATGCTTTGCAACAAATTAGCAAATATTGCTTGGGTGGAATCTCCACTCTGCGGGTAATTTAGTGATAATACACTCTCCACGTACTGTATGAAAGTCCGAATATCAATTGTGATTATAATTGTACATGGTAAAGGCCAAGAATAGAGGACCGCGCATTTTTTAAGAAAATAAAACATATTTCACAACTTTTTTGAGATTCTTATCATTCTAAGACATGTTTTACACAACATTAGCCCAAAACACCGATACCCACTCACAAAAATCATCACTTTTAACCCTTTTCTCTGAGAAGGTTTTTTGAAACAAAATTAATTTCTGATTGCGTTCTGAAATGGAGCTGCGGATGTTTCGTTGTGACGTCACAGGGGAGTAATCATTATTTTTTTTGCATCCTAGGATCAGTTTAGGATGGGTACGGGTTAGCTAACCCGTATCCATCCCAAACTGACCCCAATTCGTTCTCCCATTGTGATTACACCCTCGTATACTCCGATCAAATGGAGTATACACGATAGCGGAAAACACCAAAGAATCGCGTACTTGTTTACCGCACGTTTTGTTGTTGAAATTGTTTGGAGAATAAAGTTAAGGGATCGTCCAACCTAACTTTGGTCAATTTTTTGACATTTTTCCCAATACCTCAGAAACAGATAAGAGAAGTAAGGAAAGGCAAATTATATAGCAAAATAATGAGTAAAGTGCATAGAAAAGGTACATATAATTTTTTTCAGGGAAAAAGTTAATTTTATGATTTTGAAGAAGATTAATTTGCCAATGGCATAAGTAACGAACCGGTAAAACAACAAAATAATCGGTAATTCGAAAGCCTTGTCCTCAATATAATAATAACATACTACAGACTCGGTGAAAGCATTTTTTTTGGACACACACTCTGGTGGGTTTTGATGTTTGAATGTAATAACACCAACACAAATTTTGGATGTTCCGGATGTGGCCATGTTTCAATGATGTTTATTCCGGTCATGTGATTACGATGTGGTTCTTGCAGAAATACTCAATTTGGGCAATCGTAAGAATGCAAGGACGTGATCACGCCCTTTATTTATTCGAGACAGTGTATGAGCGGATTTACAAACAGGTGACAGCAAATACTTGAGCTGTTAATGTCATAACTGCAAAATATGGTCCGAAATTCTTTATATTGGGTGACACTCTTTTGTCCTTCCATACTTCTTCTGGTGGACTCCTTCAAGTTGACCTTTGCTGAACTCCCCAAATCAAAACATAAACAAAAGAAAAAGTCTGCCTTCAATCACTGAGCACTCCACTTATAACATTTGGTCTCAATCTTTATTACTTTCATGAATTAGGAAAAGATTTCTTCGAGTGTGTACTTCAATGTTGATAGAATGCAGCTGTTATTTTATTTTGAGGTATTTTATTGTAAAAATTTTGTTCTCTTACTTATGCCATAGCAGACTTCCAGGTGGTGCTATTTACACATGGCAGCAGTTCCATAGCAAATGTCAGTTTCCACATGTTCTATATTTCATTCCAAGCATTTTGGTATATAATTTATTGGGGTTATTCATTTTGGGCCTTTTTTGGACTTGAAAGAAAATTACATGAAATTTGACCAAAGTTAGGTTGGACGTCCCCTTAAGGGGCTATATAAGTAATGGAATTTTGTTTATTTTGAAATTCTCACCTCTCATATTCCTTAAATTCAGATTAAATATACACAAATTGTATATCAAAATGAAGGTTGGCTTGTATAGAACACGAAAAACATATGTAACAAATTCACAGACTTGACAGCAGGCACCACTGGTTTCTGGAAGTCTGCTATCGTATTCGCACCAGAACTGACAATAAAATAATATTTCGCAAGAACAACTCGTGGCCGAATGTGCTTCAGATGTTCAATAACAAAGCTAGGCATTTAAAACGCTTTCGAGTGCAGCGATAGGACTGCATTTTGGAAAAGGACAATACTGTCTGCATTTTTATTGAAGATGGTTTTCATGCTCGACAGACATGCGCAAATCATTCGATACCACGAATTTCCATCGAAAAGCAAAATCGTAATTCTAAGAAATTTCAACAGGTATCATGATACCTTGCATTGAATATGTCAACTGTGCAATCTCTATCTAATAACAGTATACTGTATAACGACGATCTTTTTCACTATTTGATTTTAGACGGCGTTGTTTTTACATGCCTTTTGCGTCCGATGACAGTTGACCGGAAATCGAAAGTATATTGAAACGTAAACAAAAGCAAAGGCTTTGGAATTTACCCCCATGCAGCTCTGTTGCCGTGTTTTGAAGAATTGTGATCCCCTAGCTTTGTTCTTGGATATGTAAAGCACATTTGGCCACAAGTTGTTTTTGTGAAATATTATTAAATTATC
Organism: Pictodentalium vernedei; assembly: GCA_031216915.1. Taxonomy (NCBI): domain Eukaryota; kingdom Metazoa; phylum Mollusca; class Scaphopoda; order Dentaliida; family Dentaliidae; genus Pictodentalium; species Pictodentalium vernedei. Next base: position 853,783,665 of record CM062297.1, read on the forward strand.
AGTTCTGATGCGAATACGGCACCAGACTTCCAGGAACCAGTGGTGCCTACAGTGGACTCTATGAGTTGATTACACACGTGTTTCGTGTTCTATACATCTCAATCTTCATTTTGATGTACATTTTGTGTATATTTAATTTGAATTGAAGGAATATCAGAGGTGAGTATTTTCAAAATAAACAAAATTTCATTACTTATATAGGTCCTTAATGTTCAAAGTACTGACAACTTGTGAGGCTCAATCGTGAATACATCCATGAATAATAGAAGCGACTTAAATACAATAGATAGATACAAGACCTGCCTGTTATAGGAATACCAAGACCATACGAGGATCCAGATATGCAGACGATTGCCACTTGACCAAGCCCGGAAATTAGCAGCCCGTAGTCCGCAGAATGAGGTCCCTAGAGGGCGAACTTTGTGATGGTAACCTAAACAGCAGGGCACCACCACACCACCCACCCCGTGAACCTCAATCTCAATCGGGGTCTCTGGCCTAAACAGAAAGAGACTCTCAGAGGATAAAAGTAACCCACTATATGTTATAGCACCAGTACATTCACCCCCTGGCACCCCACCTCGCAAAAACTTGGATCTTATACTGTGAGGGAAGTTTGTTCCCTGAACTAATCTCTTAGTTATTTTACAGGTTAAGTTGGAAGGTAATGTTCAATAAACGAACACTGTGTCCCGAACTAGCGATAATTTGACGCATATCAATGACCCCCACTCTACTTCTGGACCGTTCCAGCTCGTTTGTGTGCCGGTCCAGCGAACCGGGTCGCGATCCATCCCCTAGACCTGTACAGGGCCGGTAATCTACGATCCGACCCACGGCACAACTTAAGACCATCATGAAGATTAACATCATTAACCCTTTAACTAACATGAAAAGCAGACTGCACTTGCAAATAAAATTCTTGAATAAATATTTTTTTCATTTTTTGTTTCAAAAACATAGGTTATGACCCCTCAATGGAACGAGCTCGACGAGCTCGTTCCAGAGAGGGGTCATGACCTATGTTTTTGAGACAAAAAATGAAAAAATAATGTAAATTAATTGGCGATTTTTGGGGGGAATAGCGCTGGCCGGTTTTGGCCGTTACTTTGGGTAAAGGATTAAGACCTTCACTTTCTATTAGAATGCCTAAAATACCAATCTAACAGAATAAGATTCACTGTGAGTATAATGGGGAAGTGGGATGGGAAAATCAGTGGCGTAGATAAGGGGGGGGGGGGTGCGCAGCCCCCCCCCCCCCCCCACCAGAAGTTTTGTCGGAAATTTTTTGGGAGCATTTGTAGGCGAATTTATGCCTAATAACATTAAAATGCTGACTTTGGGGATAAAAACATGCCATTTCGGGTAAATTTTGGGTAAAAAAGACCAATTTTCAGTACATTTGCAGTAAACAACAGATTCTTTCTGTTTGTTTGGGTTTTAGTTGTTGTTACACTGTCGGAAAATTTTCGGTCTGTCGGAAAATTTTGGGCTTGCCCCTCCGACAGCGAAAAGCTATCTACGGCACTGGGGAAAATGAAAGAGGATTCGTATACTTATCGGAGAGATTCGGAGGAATGGGGCGCGGGATGTAATCGGTTCGTCTTCGACTGTTGGGAAGAGAGGAGAAGCGTGGGAATAGCGAGACAGATGAGAGCACAGGGGTAACCAAGGCCTTCTCACCTGAGAACCGCGAGAAACTTTGATCAGCGGCCGGCCAAAGTGTTATTATATTATTGTGAGCTGGCAACTTACCACAATCCAGAAATATCCCAAGCGAATCAATTCTTATTCAAAATCTCACAGCCTTCACAAAATGCTTGCAGCTGTCCCAGAATACACATCAGTGCGATGAACTGATTATTTCTTTGCACCAATGTTTGTGTAATTAACTTCATATTAATCGTGATCACAATTTTTGGATGCTTGTCAAAGTTAATTGTTTACGCGAGAAAAGAGAAGCAAATATATTTATGTAAAAAACAATATGACGTTTATTCAGCTGGCAGATTGGTAAATTAGTTCTGGTATTCACATTTTTTACATCAATAATTGTTTTGTGACCGAAACCCTCCAGTAAATTATTATCAAACACGTTCCTGTGAAAAATATGACTCACTTTTGATTCAGTTTGAAGCATCTTCTAACGAATATAGGATATTTTTTGTGGCACAGTACCAGTACTTTTCAGTAAGGTCGTTGATACGTGGAATGGTTTCCTGTTGAAAAGCAGATGACCTGTTACTTCAGGGGAAACTACGAGACATATATGACTCTTGCACTAATTTTCCCTGATAACTACAGTTAAAACTAGAAGCCTTCTCATGAAATGCGCACAAATAGCACGTTGATCTGCGCGTCGCGTTATGACCATAGTATGGCTATCAAATTCTGTACATATGGCCTGTGCACAAGCAATGTTTCAGCCATTGGACCTCCGGGTAACCCGGGGGTCCATTGGCAGAAACATTGCCCGTGTTTGCTATGAGTAACCAGAAAAACCTGCCGTGCTTTGGATGCCATTCGATATGGCAATTGCGCGCAATTCCTACGCATAATCAAGCCTAGATAAGCGCACAGTTCCTGACAGGACTTCTAGTTTTAACTGTAGTTTGTCATATTTTACCTTCCAAACGTAGCTTATAAGCCCTTATTGGAACGAACTCGACGAGCTCGTTGCAATGAGGGACAATATAAGCCATGTTTTGGGAGATAAATAAGACAGAACGACAATTTGTGTATAGCGTCAGGCAAATTCGACGGATGTTGAGAAAAGAAATGTACTTCCTTGTCAGGGCGTGGGTAGAGGGCCTTGGTTCGTCGGAAAGGGGTGGTGTGGGTTGACCTCTTAGATTTTCATACTGTACCTCCCCCAATATCCGAATTTTGAGAAAACAGTTTGCACCCTACACTGCAAAAAAATATAGGTTCTCTTTAGAATCAAACCTGATTCTAATCTTGTCCCCGAGATGGAACCAGTTCTGTTTAAACAGTATTTATTTCAAATCAAATAAATTTACCAAGATTAGCATTCAGTTTTAACAGAACGCCCATAAACAAAATGAACGTCAACAATCAGCGTTACCCCAGAACCACACACTGTGCATGCGCAGTAGAGGCGCTTTCCACCGTGACAATAACGTCATAAGAAAGCCGCTTATGTCGACTACCATGACAACCAAACCCCACCCGTTCCGGTCACGTGACAGGTGACGCAAGATGAGATAACGAGAACCCGAAAGAAGGTCCCGAAACCACATGACATACTACTATCAGGTTATTTGCTTACCAAGAAAATAACCTGATATATGAGGATAATAACCGGATATATCAGGTTAAGTAAGCTGATATATCAGGTTAGTAACTGAAGAGGTGGCGCTCCGGCGGTACCGTAGTACGAATCCCACCTGCGGCAACCGCGTTGTGTCCTTTGGCAATACACTCCATCCCCGTTTCCCACATGGGGGCACGGTGGCGATGTGTACTAAGGCGTACTGAACGTCGATGGGGCACATGCCTTCAACCACTGTAACCCTGGTTCTGCCGAGTTAGGACGTTTAGAGAGCTTGACGGTTACTCTCCGCCGCTCAGTGGTTCTCGCCGAATTATCCGGCTCGTCCTCCACCCATAATACTGTCCAACACGATATGACCCTGGCTTTTGAAAGTGTCGTTAAACCCCAATAAGTAAATAAATAAACTGACCAGCGAACTTGATTTCGATTATCGGTAAATAGCGAATTTATGCACTGGCAAAACCAAAACTGTTTATGGGTAATCGGGTAATCACCTCGCGAAGACAATTGCTTTTGCCTTTTCCGATTTACTAGCGTACACTAGCTCATACGTGTATACAATGTACGACATGCTGCTAAAATAAATCCCAATACCATTCAATGTAACTTATGATGACTAGTGGGATAATATGCCATTTTATTTTGCCAGCAAGTAACTTTGACCAATCAGCGTCTGTTATTCCCCACTAAGAATGTGCCCGTATTCGGTTGAAGCCAGTCGCTCCCACTAAATATATTTTTTCCGCATTAGGTGCCAGCCCTCCATCTTGTTTTTGTGTAATAATTCCCTCCCTCGATAATTATCCAGTATAATAAAAGCAAAGTGAGCGGGTCTCACGAGAAATACCCCCCCCCCAACCCTCCTTTCCGGTTCAGCCATTTGAAGGAGATTCAATAAACCCTTTACCCAACGAGAAGGACAAAGCCAGCCAGCATTATTATACAAAAATCTCCATTCAATTTCAAATTTTAGTATGTCTTCAATTTTTGTGTCAAAAACAACCTTATGACTCCTCATTATAGCATTGCACACAATAGAAAACTAAAGATTTTGCACGCAAACCAAAAATCTATTTATAGTAACAGTGACCTTGACCTTTGACCTATTGGCCCTAAATGCAATCCCAACGATTGACACCTCAAATGCAATCACAATATGAAGTTATAGCTTCGTACACAGAAAAAAAACTAAAGTTATTGCACGAAAACCGAAAATCTAATTATAGTAAGTGACCTTGACCTTTGACCTATTGACCCCAAATGCAATACCAACGATCGACACCTCAAATGCAATCACAATATTAAGTTATAGCCTCGTACATTAAAGAAAAGTAAAGTTATTGCACGGAAACCAAAAATCTATTTATAATAACAGTGACCTTGTCGTTTGACCTACAGATCGCAAAAGCAATCCCAACCATCACCCCATTACAAGCAGCCTACCTGTGAAGTCTTGTGTTATAATGCAAAAGTTTTGCGTAATAACGCAAACATTTTGCGTAATAAGGCAAAAAGTATTGCGTAATAACGCAAAACTATTGTTATAATGCAAAAGTTTTGCATAATAATGCAAAAGATTTGTGTAATAACGCAAATGTGTTGCGTGATAGCATTTTTTTTTTCTCTGTTGACTTGATGACCGCAATCGGCTTCGGTACAAATCATTTGATTCCACAAATTTCCATCGAAAAACAAAACCCTTATTCTAAGAAATTTCAACAGGTGTCATGATACCTTGCATAGAATATGGCAACTGTTCAGTCTCCGCATAATAATAGTATGCTGTATAAAGGCGATCTTTCTCATTATTTGATTTTAGACGGCGTTGTATATCGATGCTTTTTCCGTCCCATGACGTTGATCGGAAATCGAAAGTAATTTATAATGTCAACAAAGGCGACAGTTTTGTAATTTACCCAATGCAGCTCTGTCGCTGTGTTTTGAAGAATTTTGATGCCCTAGCTTTGTTCTTGGGTATGTGAAGCACATTTGGCCACAAGTTGTATTTTATTACCAGTTCTTGTACGAATATGGTAGCATTCTTCCAGCAGGGCTCAAAATAAGTGGTTTCGCATCGCTATTTGCTATGCAAAACATGCTAAAGGCTACACAATTTTCAATTATGTATAGCATTTTGCGATACAATATATTCAACTGCAGCCTAATAGGCTGCAGTTGAATATCTTGTATTGCAAAATGTAAAAATGAAAATTTGCAACAAACTTTGCAAGCTAGTTCACTGATGCTTTACTCCTGATATAAGCTTAACCCTCTGTCTCGCATCAGCAACTTCATATGTAACGTGAATTTTATTGTTAAATTCATCCTGCATTGTTTCTGCATTTTGCATAAAATACCCAGTCAAAGTAACTTTAAGCCCATCAAATTAAGAAAATGTTACGCATTTGGAAATATCTAAGTCCATGCAGTTGTTAAAGGCAGTTCAGTTGAAAAACATAGCTAGTGCTTCGTATGTTGCAGCTTATTTGAAAAGGCACAGAAATGGATAGACATTATTCTATCTGCTCAGAAGAGTTCAAAACAAAACAGTATGGCATAACTCCGGTATACAAGAACTGCTATGCAATTTAAATAAAATGCTATTCATTTTTCGGAAATGTGTAGCATTTTGCTATGCATAGAAAAAGGGTATTTTGAGCCCTGTCCAGGAACCAGTGGTGCCTGCTGTCAACTCTATGAGTTGATTACATACATGCTACATGTTCTATACATCTCAACCTTCATTTTAATGTATAATTTGAGTATATTCTATTTGATTTTAAGGATATCAGAGGTGGAATTATCCGATCTAGACTTCCAGTTTCACGTTTTATGTTTAAAAGAGAGGGTTACAGCTTGGGGACATTCTCTTTATTCCTCCTCAATTACTGGAAATAACCCCCCCCCCCCCTTGTCTGGATGCAAAAGGAGCGAGATCTCCATCAGGAGTTCTTTGTCGCTTTGACCTCTAAATATCCAAATGTCCAGCTTCATGTTTATAGTGATTGTTTGAGCTTGTGAACGTTCTCTTTAACTTTCCTCAATTACTGGAAATTAACTTTGCCTCCTTGTTTGCACAGAAAAGGATCGCGATCTCCGTCAGGAGTTCCACGTCGCTTGGACTTTTGCGTACACTTATATATTTGCAGAAAAATTTTAATGTAGTGCTTAGGCTAGAGCGAATGTCCGCCCAATACCAAATCTGTGACCATAAAAACGGACAGTAAATTGTATCGTATCGCGATTTGACCATTCTCTGATCAAATTTGTCCTCCAACGTCTGTCCTCATTAATCAGGCGAGTCCTTGTGCGTCCAATTCAAGCCTAACAGTACCGTAACCACAAATGCTTACACGCACCTATCTCTGTCCGGCTCGCGATCCGATCGAAGTTTCCACTCCGTGCCTCTTCTCGATCACGACTTCGCTATTTGGTATTCTAACACGCCACAATTAGCCAAACCAGCCTGTGAGATAAAAATTGACTATATTATTTTTGTTATGTAATTTCTCACAGCCAACAGGTGTGTTAATCCACACATCAATACTCGGCACTTTCTACACGCTAAAAACTAAAGTGTTAAAAACTACACTTGAAGTGCTGTATTTAACACTTACTAAGTACTGAACTAGCACTTTGTTCAAGTGTAGATATCCCAGAACTTGACAGGTGTTACAATAATACCACTTGACAAGTGTAATGTCGCGACACTTAAAAGGAAACAACGCAGATGACGCGGATCAGGCTCGAGCTCTCGAGCCTGATCCGCGTCATCTGCGTTGTATCCTTTTAATTATGTACCCACCAAGCGCAAATCAAATTATGGACGATTCTGGAAGAACCACCAATGCTAGACACATGGGAAGTGCCATCCATTCAAGTTTCAGATGTCTGACGATTGTAATGTCTAAGTGCTAAAAGCATTGAACTTTGAGTGTTAAAATCAAACCCTAAGAGTTAGAATGGGTTTACCACTTTGAAAGTGTCAGTTTTAACACTTTAGTTTTTAGTGTGTAGACCAACCTCCATGGTTCAATTGTTACAGTGCCAAAGAAGTGAATGCACGGTATCGGAATATTTTTCCAACTTTGTTCTGCTCCCACAGGGCCCCAGTACGACATAGATTCGTAAAATAAAACTTAACACAGACCTACATTCGCACGGATGTTTCGTAATCGTGGCATATCTGCCCTCGCGACGTGTGCTACAATCCGTACAAAATCCTCTCCCCTCGACTCACGTTTTGACGCACAACATACTGCAAAAAATATAGGTTCTCTTTAGAACCAAAACTGGTTCTAATCTTGTCCCTGAGATGGAACCAGTTCTGTTTAAACAGTATTTATTTCAAATCAAATAAATTTACCAAGATTAGCGTTCAATTTTAAGAGAATATTACATGAACTGAAGTAGATTCAGCACTAAACTTGAAGCTTATTCAACGCAGTAGCCAAACATTTTGAAACAAAGGAGATATGAACAGTTGGCATATCGAACCAGTTTTGGTTTTGTATAGACCCAAAATTGGTTCGATATGCCAACTGTTCATATCTCCTTTGCTTAATAATGATTTGAGACAACCTCGTATGAGCTCTAAACTTACGGCTGAAACCCCCTCAATTTATGTTTAATTCTGTTAATATTTAATGTTAATCTTTATAAATTTATCTGATTTAAAATAAATACTGTTTAAACAGAACTGGTTCCATCTTAGGGACAAGATTAGAATCCGTTTTGGTTCTAAAGAGAACCTATATTTTTTTGCAGTGTAGGGTGCAAACTGTTTTCTCAAAATTCGGATACTGGGGGAGGTACAGTATGAAAATCTAAGAGGTCAACCCACACCACCCCTGTCCGACAAACCAAGGCCCTCTACCCACGCCCTGACAAGGAAGTACATTTCTTTTCTCAACATCCGTCGAATTTGCCTGACGCTATACACAAATTGTCGTTCTGTCTTATTTATCTCCCAAAACATGGCCAACGAGCTCGTCGAGTTCGTTCCAATAAGGGCTCATAAGCTACGTTTGGAAGGTTAATTTATGTTTAATTCTGTTAATATTTAATGTTAATCTTTATAAATTTATTTGATTTGAAATAAATACTGTTTAAACAGAACTGGTTCCATCTCAGGGACCAGATTAGAACCAGTTTTGGTTCTAAAGAGAACCTATAGTTTTTCCAGTGCACAGGTGAAATGTGTAGATACGTTTGTTCATAATGAGTAAATGTGTTTATAGTGGTCTTGACAACAGAGTATCAATACCCTCCACAGAACATATAAATATAGCTTCATGATGTATACTATTCCAAAAAGTAGGGGATATTTGATAAAAGTGAGATATATGAAGACATATATTTATATTCTCATTAAAAAGACAGTTGAGGCATTGCACGGTGACATCTGGTGAATGATTTCAACGATAGTTTGGTGTCAGACAAGCACACATTCCACGCACTAAGCTGTAGAAGATGTCAAACTATCGGAGGGCTTTACCACCGGCAGTGGATGTCGGACTAAAAGGGCGATATAACCGGGGTATAGCACTCTTCAAATCCTCCGCACTCTGTCGATTAGTCAACCCCGCGATGAATGTCACATGAATTTTGGCTTTGTTCACCTGTTGAGTGCGGTGCCATTTCTCGTGGCTTCGAATTGTTCAAACAAAACAACGCGTGAGCTGGGATAACGTTTATATATATTGTATTTTAATTGTACTATGAAATTTACAACCACCCTTTTTATTGTCCCAACAATTCCACAGTGAGAATGCCCGTCGTTCACATATAATCCAAACACACAGTATTTATCCCTGGAGCCGTCATGAAGTTAACTTTAATACCCACGATAAATCCACAGTGGAAGGCACAGTTTTGAAGTAAATTCAGTTTGGTAACGTATTATAATTCCTTTAATCCGGATATCCTTGATAAACTTAGTTCCCCAGTTCACTTGTATAGCATAATGGAGTTCCTTTACACTGCAAAAAATATAGGTTCTCTTTAGAACCAAAACTGGTTCTAATCTTGTCCCTGAGATGGAACCAGTTCTGTTTAAACAGAATTTATTTTATAAATCAAATAAATTTACCAAGATTAGCATTCAATTTTAACAGAATATTACATGAACTGAAGTAGATTCAGCACTAAACTTGGAGCTTATTCAACGCAGTCGCCAAACATTTTGAAACAAAGGAGATATGGACAGTTGGCATATTGAACCAGTTTTGGTTCTGTATAGAACCAAAACTGGTTCGATATGCCAAATGTTCATATTTCCTTTGCTTAATAATGATTTGAGAAAACCTCGTATAAGCTCTAAACTTACGGCTGAAACCCCCTCAATTTATGTTTAATTCTGTTAATATTTAATGTTAATCTTTATAAATTTATTTGATTTGAAATAAATACTGTTTAAACAGAACTGGTTCCATCTCTGGGACAAGATTAGAACCAGTTTTGGTTCTAAAGAGAACCTATATTTTTTTGCAGTCTAGATGCAGATATCTAGATAATTAAACATAGCTTCCAGTAATGTGAGTTCAATCAAGCCTGCTGAGATATGATGAGTTAATATGACTGCAATATGACGCGTTAACAGTTCTAGCTTAATACATTTGTGATACTACCTCAAAACTTGTACGACTATCAGTCTACCTTCTTCAATTCATGGGCTGCTAGAACGATATATCCGATTGCCTAATCTCTGCAAGCATCCTCGCGCAGTTTCCCCTCCGTAATCTTGTCCCTGAGATGGAACCAGCTCTGTTTAAACAGTATTTATTTTAAATCAAATAAATTTACCAAGATTAGCATTCAATTTTAACAGAATATTACATGAACTGAAGTAGATTCAGCACTAAACGTGGAGCTTATTCAACGCAGTCGCCAAACATTTTGAAACAAAGGAGATATGAACAGTTGGCATATCGAACCAGTTTTGGTTATGTATAGAACCAAAACTGGTTCGATATGCCAACTGTTCATATCTCCTTTGCTTAATAATGATTTGAGACAACCTCGTATAAGCTATAAACTTGCGGCTGAAACCCCCTCAATTTATGTTTAATCCTGTTAATATTTAATGTTATTAAATCTTTATAAATTTATTTGATTTGAAATAAATACTGTTTAAACAGAACTGGTTCCATCTCTGGGACAAGATTAGAACCAGTTTTGATTCTAAAGAGAACCTATATTTTTTGCAGTGTAGATGCAGATATCTAGATAATTAAACATAGCTTCTAGTAATGTGAGTTCAATCAAGCCTGCTGAGATATGATGAGTTAATATGACTGCAATATGATGCGTTAACCGTTCTAGCTTAATACCTTTGTGATACTACCTCAAAACTTGTACGACTATCAGTATGCCTTCTTCAATTCATGGGCTGCTAGAACGATATATCCGATTGCCAAATCTCTGCAAGCATCCTCGCGCAGTTTCCCCTCCGTAATCTTGTCCCTGAGATGGAACCAGCTCTGTTTAAACAGTGTTTATTTTAAATCAAATAAATTTACCAAGATTAGCATTCAATTTTAACAGATTATTCCATGAACTGAAGTAGATTCAGCACTAAACTTGGAGCTTATTCAACGCAGTCGCCAAACATTTTCAAACAAAGGAGATATGGACAGTTGGCATATCGAACCAGTTTTGGTTCTGTATAGAACCAAAACTGGTTCGATATGCCAACTGTTCATATCTCCTTTGCTTAATAATGATTTGAGACAACCTCGTATAACCTCTATACTTACGGCTGAAACCCCCTCAATTTATGTTTAATTCTGTTAATATTTAATGTTAATCTTTATAAATGTATTTAATTTGAAATAAATACTGTTTAAACAGAACTGGTTCCATCTCAGGGACAAGATTAGAACCAGTTTTGGTTCTAAAGAGAACCTATATTTTTTTTTCAGTGTAGATGCAGATATCTTGATAATTAAACATAGCTTCTAGTTATGTGAGTTCAATCAAGCCTGCTGAGATATGATGAGTTAATATGACTGCAATATGATGCGTTAACAGTTCTAGCTTAATACCTTTGTGATACTATCTCAAAACTTGTACGACTATCAGTCTGCCTTCTTCAATGCATGGGCTGCTAGAACGATATATCCGATTGCCTAATCTCTGCAAGCATCCTCACGCAGTTCCGCTCCGTAATCTCGGAGTTTTTGAACGTTTTATCAGACGTTCTGATCGCGGCTCGAAGCATTTAACTTACTCCGTTGTTCTGTTGTTTTGTCGCGCTTTAGGCTGTTTAAATGCACCGGATAGGATCGAAAAAGTCTTTTACCGCCGAAATTATACACGCGTACTCCTGGGAAGACGTTAACTAAAGTTCTCTGACACTATATAACACGGACTTAATAGGAAACTTCAGCCGAGAGCATATTTTCGCGCCAGGACTGTATTATATGCCATCCAGTTGAAAAGATAGATTCATCCTATAACAGCCAATTAAATCTCTCACCACTGACACACCTCTCTCATACAAATTGATACAATGAATGGGACGATGTAAAAATGACCTACATTCTCTCGTACATAATACCTCTACTGAGCTATTTTTATAAATCCGATCAAAGCAAATGTTACCACTTGACAGAAGACATGGACGGTCCAAGACCTCAATCCTCCTCGGTTCGCGAGACAAGCGCGGATCCGACGTGGCATACTCCTCAACAAACGTCCAATATCAGCTTGACTCGTGTTATTCGTTCTTTCTGCAGTGCAGCGGCGAGTTCCTGGGCATCGATAGGGGGCTGTTGACGTTGTCGTTGGCTCCTTCCAGACCTGCTCGATTGGCGAAAGGTCTGAACTTAGTGCTGGCCAAGGCAGTGTAGTGATGTTCTGCTCCCGGAGGAACTCTGTAGCGACACATGTCCTGTGTGCTCTTGCATTGTCATCTTGGAAAATGAATCGACGGCCGTGATTTCGCACAAATGGAAACACATTAACTGCTATCATGTTGTCACGGTAGTACTGCCCTGTGACACACCCTTGGATGACATGTAGTGCTGTTCTGCTTGTCATGGTTATACCTCCCCACACCACAACGATCAACCACCAAAACGATCGTGCTGTCTAACGGTTACGTCATGGTATCGTTCGTTCCGCCGCTGCCACACCCTGTTTCGCCTGTCGTAGAAGTCGAGAGAGAACCTGGATTCATCGGAAAACATGGCGTTGCTCCACCGACGATTGCCCAGCGCTGTCGTGCTCCACACCAATTACGTCTTGCTGCGAAGTACAGTCAAACGTGGAATTATTCGATGTCGTCGAGCGTACAAATTCCAGCTGTGTAGGCGATTGCGGATAGTCTGACCACTGACTCACACATCTGTCGCTCGATGCAGCTGCTTCCAATTTCTGAGGCACATTGATGGCGGTTACGTATGCTGTAGTTCGGGTGAAACGATCCTGGTTAGCAGTTGTCGCCCTTGGATGACCTGACCGACGTCTGTCTTCAACATTGAAAGTCTTTCGGTAGTGTGACCACAACCTGCTAATCACCGATTGAGTAACGTTGAGAATTGAGCCACTGCAGTCTGTCTGTTGCCAGCTTCCAACATGTCAACGGTACGTAAACGTTCGTCACGTGTCAGTCTTCGCACACCTCAAAAGTTACGTTTCGACTAGAAACTATTGATGAACAAGTTTATACCAAGAAAAGAACGATGAGACCTCCGAAAAAGCCCGTCCAATGCAAATGAAAATTTCAAAACGTACCCCACAGACATTAACGCGGCGCTCGTGCGAAAAACCTGCACAAAATTTTCGTGGGTCGGTGACATTCACGATCCACACTAAACTTGATAACATATTGATGTGTCCAATCACGCGTATCTAATACCATTTTTCGAAAATATCAACATCTGTTTGGATATCCCCTACTTTTTTTGATATAGTATACTTACTCAACATTTTCCACATGTTGCTTTTTTGTTTTGTTATGGTCCATTGAACATGTCATCGAAACCTTCTACAACGACAATGGCTAATGCAATAACACTTGAAGAGATTCAGAATTCAGAAAGGTTCAATTTCATAACTAAATTTAGCGATTCACTCCTTGATTATACTAATGACGACGCAAGTTTCCCATTCAATCTCCCAAGACGAAACTTGCATGTACTACTCTCCTGAACAGTTTGCATACCAGACAGCAAATCCCATTCGGTTTTTAATATTAATTGTCGCGGCCTGAACGCGAATTGCGATAAATTCCGCGACTTGATAGCTGACCCAGGGGCGGCGGAACCGTGAGGGGAGGGGGGGGGGGGGCTTTAGCCCCCTCCACTTTTTTGCCGGGCAATGTTTTTATGTGTACATATATTTTAACACAACCAATGACTGGTGAAACAAGGGGCGGATCCAGAGCCTCCTCCATGTTTTCGCCAGTTATGTTTCTCTCGTATTGGTTCAGTTTCGATGGATTTCGGAGCATTTTTAACAGTAAGTGGCAGCAAACGCTCAAATGTATACAGCCTGTTAAGAGATCGGTTAACTAAAGTAGATCGTAATCCTACAGACATACAAGTACCAAATCCACCCCAGGCAAGATACGTTTGGTAAAGCATACAGGTGAGGTCTGTTTATCAGCTGTGGTCGTTACGACCAAAGCTGATAAATAAACCTCACTTGTATGCTTTACCGACGTTTTTTAACGGCTCTCAAAGTGTGAAATCTTTCAAATACATGTGTAAAATCTCGAAATATCCACTCAGATACATGGAAATGGGGGTTTGGGGACCCTGGAATTTTAAATTTTCATACCGACGATCATCCATCGCCCGATCCAGCCCCCCCCCCCCCCAGCACGCACACACTTTGAAAATCGTTCCGCCGCCCCTGTGACCTACAGACACACAACTTTTTGTTTCGACGTGATCGGATTGACTGAAATCTTTAACGTTAGGGGCGAATTTTCATATGAACGCGAAGGGTAGCACCTGCTGGCATTCCAAACGAGACTCGAGAACGACGACGATTGAGGTGGGGGTCGATCTGTTAAAGTTAATCTACCGTTCAAAAATACGTAAGGACTTATCCGTATATTAATCCCTCACGCTTTTGAATCATTACCCATTGAATTGACTTCGAAGAAAGCTATCATCGGAATAATATACCGACCCAATAATATCCCAAAGCAAAAGTATTATTATTATTTATTGGTGTTTAAGGTCACATATTTCTGCACAATGGCTAATCATGACCACGACAGTTTTACGGGTGGAGGAAGCCGGAGTACCCGGAGAGAACCACCGAGCAACGGCGAGCAACTGTTAGCTCCCCAACATACTAACTCCACACAAGCAGGATTAGCATTGGCTGAAGACAGGTACACCATCGACGTGCAGTACGCTTTAGTGCACAGCGTCACCGTGCGACCACATGGGCAATGGGGGTGAAGTGTCTTGCCCAAGGGCACAGCGCGGTTGCCGCAGGTGGGATTCGAACCGAGGACCTCTCGGTTTGTAGCCTGCACCTCTACCTACTGAGCCACCGCGCCCCCATCCCCAAAGCAAACTTAGATCAATTTATTTCACCACTTTCCGAACTCTAAGACAAAATGAGCAAGGAGGAAAGAAAACGTGGCTTGTAGGTGACCTTGATATTGATCTTCTCAACTTCAATAGGTACACGAAAGGCATTTTCCGACATAACATACACAACCACTATGGCCACTACACATCACCTATACATATTTGACCACACTGAGTTTCAAGATTTTATTGAATAAAAATAGAAAGCTCCAAATGGACCGTAATATTTGAAAGGACGGTTTCAAAGTTCTGATTAGCCCTTTGTATCCGCGAGGCCGCTTTTCCGGCCCATGAACGTGATACTTTATAAATCCATTAAGTATGATAGCTGGTAAGTGAATGTGTGTGTGGAAGACCAATCTGAGGCTGCACGTTGAAAATATTAACTGGTCTGCACACAAATAATGAATATGGCCTCTTCCAATTGCTGCCATTGAATTGATATGGAAGATACCGCCAGGGTTCTCAGGGTTAAGTAAAAACAAAACAAAATAAATTCTCTGAGGTTAGTGTCTTAAATAGAGTGAGTTCAAGGAGATGAGGGGTAGCGTATATAAATTTATATTTCATGCATGAATACATCGCCCCACCACCATTGACCTCCCCCCCCCCCGAAGAATAATTATTTTCCATCCTACACTCTTGCTGTACCCAGAAAGGTGTGACCCCTCCCCCCCCTCCTTTTTTCTAGCTTCCGCTGCCTCTGAAATAATGTGTATATAGAGACTGTGTTCAGCTCCGGCTACTTCCCAGTTTTTTACCAAGCCAACTCGAGTTACTCACACTTACGCCACTTTGATTGATCACATCTTCGGTAATAGCCTTGAGGACTTTAATTCCGGAATCAGCATTTCCGCTGTGAGTGATCATTTTGGGACCTGTTGCATCGAACACTTCACTAATCACGTCTTCCAAACAGAACATCGCCCCAACCGCTCCTTCAGACTAGAAAATGTTAATAAATTCAAACATCTTCTGTCGAGTACGACTTTACCAATGTGTTCGAAGCGCAGAGTACCGACGAAGCATACAATTTATTCTTTGCAACACTCAACAGATCGCTTGATAAAGCATTCCCCCCTGAAACGTTTACCAACGCCGAAAAAAACACGTTAAACACCTGCCATGGATCACTTCAGGTTTAAGGCAATCGTCTGTACAAAAGAATGAATAAATTATACATTAAAAAAGTGAAAAGCCCACCGAACAAAACACATTAATGTACAAAAACGATTGTCAGGTATTCAACCAACTGAAACGTGAATGCAAAGCTGATTACAAAAACAAACTGAATTGAAAAAATCCGCAACAATCGCTGAAAAATTCGACTCCTGTTTTGTAAACATTGGTAAAAAAATAAGTGATAACATTTTGGCAGCTTGTCTCCTGCGCAGCCCACTAGGTGTCGTTAACCCTTTACCTAACATGAAAAGAAGACGACACTTACAAACAAAATTCTTGAATAACTAATTTTTTTCATTTTTTGGGTCAAAAACATTCGTTATGACCCCTCATTGGAACGAGCTCGACGAGCTCGTTCCAAAGAGGGGTCATAACCTATGTTTTTGAGATAAAAAATGAAGATATAATGAAAATTAATTGGCGATTTTTGAGAATAGCGTTGGCCGGTTTTGGCCGTTACGTTGGGTAAAGGGTTCAACCCATACAAACAAATAAATAAATAAATAAATAACGACTTGGATGTGTAACAACTAGGATATGTAATAACCACGACATTTTCAGTAGAACTGGAATCCTCCATGATATGTAACCACTAGGATATGTACCCACTAGACTGGTAATCACTGGGGCATATAAGTACGGGGAAGTCTGTAGCCACTAAGTAACCACTAGGTAACTAGGATTGGTAACCAACATGTTATGTAAACTCTAGCCACTGGGATCTGTAATCGCCAGAATGTGTAATCCCGAAATATACAGCTATTAGGATACATGTAACCACAACGAAATGTAAGCACACGGATATATAACAAATTGGATAGATAACCCCTAGGGTATGTAATCATAAGGGTGGGCTCCACAGCTAAGCCATCTTTTATAACAACTGAGCTATTTTGTAATACCAACTTGGCTATGTTGCTATAACAACCAATCTATCTTGAGACGACTTCGTAGAACTTACTGTGGTAAGCTGGCACAGTATATGTAAGTAGAATATCGTACTCGTAAAGGCCCTTTTTTGGAAGGAGAATACGTGAGGGGAAGTGATTTCATAGTCACGTGACTCCGTAGCGCCATATGGGTTGTCGTAGTAGCCCGCGTAAGCTGCCATGTTGTGACATTACTACAATAGTGATACGTGGTGTCAGCGCGTTTCGCAGCTCGAGATACCAGGGTGAGACGTCTTTCCGTCTTCCATTTTGCTTACTGGAGACTGTCATCTTGGTTTCTATGGCGGCACGTGTTTGCAAAAGCTTCTAAGAGGAGAGGGGTGTATTCGATTGAGCAGATGTATATCTAATTACCCCAAATAACCCGACAATTACCGTAAACGACCAAAAGTTACCTAAACGAACTTGATTTGACTTTGATTATTTAAAAATCCCCGACTCTACCATCTTTGATGGCATATAAGTGTTATGAGCCCAAAAGGCTTCCAATAGAAGGGAGAGGGTGTTTTCGGAGAATCCGTTCGATTCAACGATAGTATGGCTAATCACCTAAATAGACCCGACAGCTACCGACAAACAACCAAAAACAACCGAAACGCACTTGGATTCTTCCAGGAGCCTACCAGTATAAGTAGCACATATTGGTCTGTGGGAGTGTCTTTCAATTGCTAAAGGGTTTATCTAAATACTACAAACAACCTGGCAACTTCCCAAAACCTCTAGTTTTTTCTGCCTACCCAACCGTTTTCTCTCCATTCTTTGAACTGTTCTGCCTAGGTTATTATTTCCCAGGCCTACCTATTCCGAATTTCCCAGATGTGCTTATTCACAATGTGTACACAATATATGCATCACATGGACACATGCTTCATGTGCCTATATGTGCTTGTGTGCTAGTGCGCAATGTGCGTACAACACATGCGACCCTTATACCAAACTCAGAGAAATAGAAATTCGAAAACTAAGGGTCCTCACAAGAGAATCTCTAAGTGAGATTCCATAAAAGGAATTCCATAAGTGGGATTCTGTAAGTGGGATCCCAAGCTCCTGCTTCTAACTCCTAGTATTCCTACATCAGCTTTTTCCATGACTTCATCTATCTGTCCTATGATCAGCTGCCACCTGTTTCTCCCTTCTACCACCATTGAAGACTTGTAGCTCTATTTCATGCCCCCCCCCCCCCCCCGGCTATATCTGACCCTGCCGCGGCTCTACCTTTGGTCATGTCTCAAACGGGCTGAATCATCTCGCTCTGTTCGTCCAAAATCATAACTGTCTTGACATTTTCTTGTTCCATTACCCGCTAGGGTACCTTGTATATAAGAAACTGTTGATCGCACGGAGATAATGCATTCGTACTAATGCTCAATGTGCGCCTATGTGACAATATGTCACACAAACATATAACATAATGAAAAGGGTATTCTATAGGCATAGACAGGCTACATAAAGGATTCCACGGAACATGGTACTGATGGCTGGTGAATGCGCTTGTTTAAAAGTGCACAATGTGTCACAATGTGCACACATTACATGCAGCGCATGGGCGCTTGCCAGATGTGCTGATATTAGAAAATGCACAATGTGCCACATAAATATAGCCGATGCGCCGATTTGTGCTTATGTGGAAATACACAACAACGAACGTATGGCACATATAGCACTTAGGCACATGTGATAAAAAGGGACCCCATTATGATATCCAGACGATAGAAAGGAGTCCGTATAAGTGGGATTCATTGCCGATTCCGTTAACCCTTTACCTAACGTAACGGTCAAAACCGGCCAACGCTATTCTCAAAAATCGCCAGTTACTTTTCATTATATTTTCATTTTTTATCTCAAAAACATAGGTTATGACCCCTCTTTGGAACGAGCTCGTCGAGCTCGTTCCAATGAGGGGTCATAACGAATGTTTTTGAGCCAAAAAATGAAAAAAAATAGTTATTCAAGAATTTTGTTTGTAAGTGTCGTCTGCTTTTCAAGTTAGGTAAAGGGTTAAATGGGATTCCATGATCCTTAATCTAAGCATTATGACCATAGTAAGGCTATCAAATTCTGTACATATGGCCTGTGTACAGGACGTCTATTTTCAATTGCAATGCAGCTTGATCGGGCTGCCGGTACCCATTGTTGAATTACTCTTGTGTACGTCAGGTGATATCAATCCCTCTGTATACCCTCGAGAGTTTGTGCCAACTCACGGGATCCCATTTAACGGAATCGGCTAGCAATCCCACATACGGAATCCATTCTATCATCCGGCTATGATTGTACAATCCTTTTTTTCATCGTATGCGTTCAACTTCTATATGTGTTGTGCGCAAATTGTGCATTTGTCACATAAAATCATGCCAGAACATCTAACATGTTCCCATCTGCTGCATACACTGTGTACATATTGTGTCACAACGTGTATACGTTGCATGCATCAATGTGTACACTAGGCCTCCCCGAGACCAGTGTTGCAAAATTCAGTGCGAATCTAAGGTGTATGTAGCGTGTGTCGCACTATACTGGAACATCTGGAACCTTTTGGCAAATTCATTCCACCTTTAGCTTCTAGAACTGGCGAAGAGGGGTCGGGTCACCCCACTCCACCATGTTCTTCCACCGTGAGACATCCTATTATGATCAAGCAATACGTTTCAAATTTGGGAGTTTGCAGGTGTGTTAATACACATCGATTGTACCTTAAAACATTTTATCATATGTCTCGTCCGTTTTGTTCACTTTAAAACATTTGATATTTTGTTTTCATATTAATCAGTGATAAATAAAGCCTTCCGTCATTTTCATTGGTCAATTTCAAAACTAGACAATTTGATTGGCTGAACAAAATAGAACTGGGTCACATTTGCATAATTTCAGTAGGGAGAATTTACGTTATCTGTCCTATTTAGGGTGGGTTATATTGTATTAATCTTTTACCTACAAGAAAAACGCCATTCATTTTTTTTTATATTTTCACTTTTTGCTTCCAAAACATAGGTTATGACCCCTCATTGGAACGAGCTCAACGAGCTCCTTCCAATGAGGGGTCATAACCTATATTTTGAAAGCAACAAATGAAATTTTTTTAGTTATACGAGGTTGTTTTTTCCAAGTGCTGTCTGCAACTCAAGTACGGTGATGGGTTAAAAAGTCATACTAAGTGGCTAATTTGTGCGTGTGTGTGTCATATGATAAATAGAATATGAAATGAGTGTTTTTCTCATATAATATTTTTGAAACTCGTCCGAATTGTCCGTTTGTGCTCGCCAGAGGCTCGCCAAAACGGAAAATTCTTAGACTCGTTTCATAAATATTTTCTGAGAAAAACACTCATTCCATATCCTCTGTATATGTATCGTGCCAAACCGAAGGTTCTCTACATCTTAGATATTAATGTCCACCCCACCCTTTTTCTATTTTCACTGCCTGTCCACCCACTGCATCTGAGTTTGCTTATAACTCCTACAATACTGTGATTTCGCTCAATTTTATTTTTATTTTGGGGATCTCAACCCACTGATGTACGTGCGTCGCAACTGAAATTCAATCTGAGTACGAATGATACTGCTTTTGTGATCACAATAGGCCTAGCCCTATACGCTGTATGTAACTTCACTGAGTTCACTCATGAGTATGTTTACTCACGTCAGTAAAATTGCAGTAAGTACACACTATATTAACAACGTGTAGGCTTGCATTTTCTCCTTGTTTACCTTTCTTCTGTTCAAATCAGAAAAAAATATAAGAGTTTCAATTATTTTAGTATTCCGAAGAAGAGAGATGTTTCCATATCAAGTCTGCCTATGTTTTGTTCACTCTGCAGGGCTGGGTGTTTTCCCCTGTTTTCCGCTTGACGACATGGTGGCGAGTTATGGGGCTTCTGAGCAATAATGTCGCTCACAGGAGCAGTATGTAACACACATTGAGATTTAAAATTATACA
Organism: Pictodentalium vernedei; assembly: GCA_031216915.1. Classification (NCBI taxonomy): domain Eukaryota; kingdom Metazoa; phylum Mollusca; class Scaphopoda; order Dentaliida; family Dentaliidae; genus Pictodentalium; species Pictodentalium vernedei. The sequence goes on from CM062297.1 coordinate 853,804,583, forward strand.
CATGCGATTAAATTTACTACACGATCTTATGGCCCAAAGTATACATGATTTAATTCTACATAAGTGCAAATATATACATTAATATGTTCCCGATACAAGTTTGTAACTACGCCCACATTACAAAAAGTTATAACAATTACGTGCATATGAACATGCATAGGCTTACATTGCCTCGCTAATTTTTCGGCCTGTAACAGCGATATTATTTCGGAGGAACGCCGTCCCCTACTTTTTTTTAGGAGGAATGCCGTTCTCCACAATTGCAACACCTGGAATTGCTTGATCTTGACAAATATCCAACACACTATGGAGCTAGCAAGACTGGGGAGTGCTCGCTGTGCTTGACATATCGAGCGCTTCTTCGTGATACTAGCTCCATTAAATCCATTTAACCCTTTACCCAACGAATCGGCCGCATCCGCCCGCGTAATATGCAAATTCAGCAGTTGTAAAAATATTAGTTGTAAAAATATAAGTTCAACAAAACCATATCACGTGACCCCTTGAAACGAGCACCTCGAGCTCGTTCCAACGAGGGGTCACATGATATGGTTTTGTTTAAATTTTTTTAAAAATTTAAAAAAAATGATATTTAAAACAATAAATTTTGATATCGTCTGCGTTGGGTAAAGGGTTAAGCTGGAGGTAAGTTACTCCCTTTCTAAAATATAATATAATGTAAGTATTATATTATGCACCCGAACGGTTCCCATTTTAAAGATCTTGGGACTGGACCTGGGAAATGTCGTCACGTCGCGTGGGTTGACATGGTAGCGCGCGTTATGCGCCATGTCAGAGCGCATGCTGTAAGGGTAATACGTTTTTACGTCGTCCATTTTTTTGATGGCTGCCGCCATTTTGATTTCTGTGATGACACGTAGTTGCCAAGTGGCCCTAAACCCTCTAGTCGGTCGAGAGAATGGTGTGTTCGGAGGTCATACTCGAGTCTATAAGAGTAAATTTAAATACCCAAACAGACCCGAGATATACCCCACATCACTCCCACCAAATCACTTTATTGTGTTCGGATTCATCCAAAATCTTCGTTATGAGAATAGCATGAAGTGCTATAAGACTACGGAGTTGTTTTTTCTTTGTACAAGACGGTATAAGAGGCTTTTTATTGGTTCGTTTTTTCGCAAAATCATTGGTTACTTCCTGAAATTTCCACAAACAAACCGGCCAATTGTTCCAAATTACTGAAACGGACTCGGCAAAGCCGCTTTCCAGTGGTCATACTATTAGCACGTAGTGTTATGGGCGCTAAAGATGCATTCCATTAGAGGGGAGTAAGCGGACTCGAAATCTTTTAGAAACATTTCTTTCACCCGCTTCGTTCAACCTAACATGAACCATGTGGCCAACACAACGCAGATCCACTGAACCACCCCGCTCACAGCACTTCATACTACTAACCTATCGAATGCTTTGTAGTGTCCTACAACTGGTGTTGGGAGTACGCTATGCTGGGACAGGTGGTATTCTGGGGTGGAGAAGGGGATGGGTAATGCATGGTTGTCTAGAGCGGTAGGATAGTATGTACGGTGTGTACCCCCTGATGGTTCAATGTTATCCCTTATTAGTCCCCTACCGGCTTCGCCGGAGGGGACTATAGGTTTGCACTCTGTCCATCCGTCAGTCTGCCAGTCTGTCCGTCTGTCAGTCACACTTGAGTTTTCCGGACTTTTTTTGGAAATGCTTCAACCGAATGATTTCATTTTTGGTAACCTACTATAGAACGATCACTTACAGATCAAGTTTGAGGCTCATGCTGATTGCGTTATTCTTGTGTGAGTTATGGCCCTTGCAAATGTGGAAAATATCAGTCACACTTTAGTTTTCCGGACTTTTTTGGAAATGCTTCAATCGAATGATTTCAGTTTTGGTAACCTACTGTAGAACGATCACTTACAGATCAAGTTTGAGTTTCATGCTGATTGCATTATTCTTGTGTGAGTTATGGCCCTTGGAAATATGGAAAAGCGCCAAAATATCAGTTTTCCGGACCTTTTTGGAAATGCTTCAACCGAATGATTTCATTTTTGGTACACTACTATAGAACGATGACTTACAGATCAAGATTGAGTTTCATGCTGATTGCATCATTCTTGTGTGAGTTATGGCCCTTGGAAATATGGAAAAGCGCCAAAATATCAGTTTTCCAGACTTTTTCTGAAAACGCTTCAACGGAATGATTTCATTTTTGGTAACGTACTATAGAACAATGACTTACAGATCAAGTTTGAGTTTCATGCTGATTGCATTATTCTTGTGTGAGTTATGGCCCATGGAAATATGGAAAAGCGCCAAAATATCAGTTTCCGGACTTTTTTTGGAAACGCTTCAACGGAATGATTTCAGTTTTGGTAACCTACTATAGAACGATGACTTACAGATCAAGTTTCCTTTGCACTCTGTCCATCCGTCAGTCTATCAGTCAGTATGTCATTCACACTTTAGTTTCCCGGACTTTTTTTGAAAATGCTTCAACCGAATGATTTCATACTTGGTAACCTACAATAGAACGATGACTTACTGATCAAGTTTGAGTTTCATGCTGATTGCATTATTCTTGTGTGAGTTATGGCCCTTGGAAATATGGAAAAGCGCCAAAATATCAGTTTTTCCGGACTTTTTTGGAAATTCTTCTACGGAATTCATGCTGATCACATCTAGGTTATAACATTTGTATAATTATTAATGCTCATTAGTCCGGAAGGGGACATTGTATTACTTCAGCGATACGTGAGCTCTTGTTACCATTGATTCACTCAGTGTATTATACTGCCCTACGGTCGGTATAGGTAGTACATGATGCTAGGTCAAGCGGCATTGTGGGGTGGTGGGGGGGGGGGGGGGGGGGGTAATGCGTGTTTGTCTAGTGTGGTAGTATAGGGTGTACGGTCGGTAACCCGTTGGTCTACATATATTCTTTGCTCCTACTAATCCACTGAATGCATTTTACCATCGGGGTTTTCATAGGGGGTGTATAATGCTAGGTCAAGTGGTATTGTGGGTGGGATAGGGGGGGGGGGGGGGGTGTACGCAGTATGCATTGTTGTCTAACGCGGTAGAATAGGGTGTATAGTTTGCACCCCTTGCTGATTCAGTGTTATCCCCTATTAATATTGATCCAGACAGTGTGTTATACTGCTCTACAGTCAGTATAGGTAATATGTAATGCTAGGTCAAGCGGTATTGTGGGGTGGGGTGGGGGTAATACATGTTTGTCTAGTGCGGCAGTATAGGGTGTATGGTCTGTAACCATGTTTGTCCACTGATAGTCCTTGTTGTTACTAACCCACGTAATGCATTTTACCATCGATGTTATCATAGGTTGTGCATATTTGTAGGTCAAGCGGTATTGTGGGTGGGATGGGGGTGGTTCACATGGTTGTCCAATATGGTAGTATAGAATATACGATTTGTACTCCTGTTGGTCTACTGATAGTCTTTGGTTCTATTAACCCATTGAATGTATTTGGTTGTCAGAAGTAATGCATGATGCTAGGCCATGCGGTCGAGTTAATGTTTGGTAGTTTAGAATGGTAGTACATGATGTTAAGATCTGTACCGCTGTTTGTCTACTGCCATCCCTTAGTACTATATATCATTCTTGGGCGTTATACTGTCTTACAGCTTTTATGGGTAGAAGTTATGTGCATATGTGAAAAAGCAAGCTCTATGAGCTTGGATCAGCTCTTTTATCAGAAGCTCTTGGCAGACAACATTTAACTGGTAAGCATAATTTGTAGTTTGTCTGTAGTTATAATGAAATATTCCACCACACTAGGTCACTTCTAATGCTACTATACAAAGTACTAAAGTACTAAGTTCACCTCATAAATTATTTATTAAAACCTGCTGAAATTGTCAAACAACATCATCACTCCAATTTCATTATCAGAGATAGGTATGTTAGGTGGACTACCAATTCTCTTTAATTGTCTATGTGCTGGAGTTTAAGATAGTAAATTTTACTATGTAAATTATCTTTAGTCTCCGAATTTATTTTCTAAATGCAAAGTGTTAAAGCAGTTGACTGATGCAATACTAGTCTTGACAGCAGAACCATCAATGAGAGACTCTCTCTCATTGGTGCTTTGATGCCTTAGATTTCTATTTAAGCAGTCCACTGTCACTATAAAATCAGAACTTGTTCTCATCACAGTTCGGCGGAACTGACTTTCTAATAGTCCGATGGGACTGCCTCTCATATTTTGGTGCAGCTAATAACTTTTAAAATAAACTCTTAGAGCTTATGTTTGTAAAATTTATGAGGTGTGTTTTAGTTTTTACAAATGGTCTTAAAACACATAGTTCGGTGGAGGTAACCGATTTTGGGCTATAATATCTATTATATCTATCTATAATAATCTATTCAGTACTTTCTTTGGGTAAATTTAAGAGCTTTTGGCTCTTTGTAGAGATGATTGAGCTCTTGGTAAGTGCTGTAAATAATTAGGGCTAAGGAATTTCATGGAGTTGAATTGTTCAAGTTAACTTATGAGTTTTAACTTGGGACAAGAACTTCAGCTCCTATTGAGAGCAGTTAGACAGTACCTCAAATAAAATCTGGTTAATGGCATATCATTCATTTCTCACACTTAATTAAATAAATATCTATTGGTCACTGTATAACTGTGTTGAAGCTTATTTATTATTTCACAAGTATCCTTTAACCCTATCTGGCCAAGTCTAAACAACAGAACCTGGAGAATCGAAATTAACCACTAGACGACCACATTGGGAGTCGGTCGCTAAATCGAAAAAGTACAGAACGTTGGGACCCACCCCGCGATCTCTTCCATATCACCCAGGGTAAACCCACAGGGTTGGAACTATTCTACCGTGTCTTGGGCAGGCCGGAAAATAAGCCGTCTGACATTTGCAGAATGAGGTCCCCAGAGGGTGTATGTGATGATGCTATCCCATACAGTGGGCCAATTTATCCGCTGGGCACCTCTTTCTGTTTAGTTTTGAGACCCTGATTCAGATTAAAGTTCACAGAGGGTAAAGTTTGTGCTGCTACCATGCTATGCATGGTAGCATCACTAAATTCACCCTCTGGGTACCTCATTTTGCAGATGACAGTCTGCTTATTTTCTGGCGTGGTCTTGGGGCTATGGGACACATATGAACATGCATATCCCACTAAAACCACCTTTTTCATTTGATGCTGTTGGGGCCCCATAACCACGCTCTTGGAAATCATGGAGGCCTCAAATATGTTCCAAATACTGACACTGTAAAGCAGAAAATGTTAGGTATAGTTGAAAATAAACAACATCAAACGAACACACCCTTTTGAACAAATCTGCTCTTCGACACTCATAACATTCACATGCCATAAATCGAATGTGACATTCCCCATCATTACTAGAGTTCTTTAGAAACTTTCCACATATTCCATACAGACCAACATGTACTCAAAACATCTAGCATAATGTTCATGACGCCGAGGTGTGCATGCCTCCTCTCACACTGTAGCCTTGAGAATACGTCACATTACTCATCACCACGGCAATGGCGTTAAAAGGATGATCCGCTACCCGGTCAATACATGCTGCACGTACAGATGCAATATCTTTGCTACAAACGACTTTTCTACGTGTTTTAATCACGCAACGCCACATGAGCTGAGGCATCTTCTAACCGGGGTCCTCAAATGTGGATCAAAATCTTGCTTTCAGGGAAAGTGAGAGCATTCTTGGACATGTTGTCCAATACCTAGATCAGATGCTTTCCTCTCGGCAATAGACTGAAGCTGTACTCTGCTCTTTTTACGTAATTGATTAACCCTTTACCTAACATGAAAAACAGACACTTGCAAACAAAATTCTAGAGTAACTAATTTTTTTCATTTTTTATTTCAAAAACATAGGTTATGATCTCTCATGGGAACGAGCTCGACGAAAAAATAATAAAAATTAATTGGCAATTTTTGTGAATAGCACTGGTCGGTTTTGGTCGTTACGTTGGATAAAGTGGTTAATTCATATATTTTTCGTAGGGTCCTGCGAATATTCGAATGCGATCGAATCGAATACTGGATCAAATACTGCTTACCATTCGCGAATTGACTCGGATATCGAATCGTTACCGGTAGCACTACGGAGAAAAAAACTTCGTGTTTTAGACCGTAACATAACCATGTTGGCCCTTATTCCCTATTCCATGTGACGGCGAGGTATATATCCGTCGCCGGCACATGAAATAGAAAGTACGAACGACAGATAAATCCGTCGCAGGCGCCGGCACTTTCGTGTTCCTATATTTAAAACACGCTTTCCTCCCGTCGAAATGCGGTGCATTCCGACAGTGAACAAGATTGCAAGGATAATCAGAGATATTCGATAGATATTCGGAACCGATTGTCGAATCGAATACTGCCGTCAATTCATATAGAATATAATTTCGAAGTCGAATATTCGCAAGGCCCTACTAATACTTTATCGACACTATCTTACCTTTTGCAGAAACGTGAGAAATATAACATCCACAATTTCCAAAATATATTTTTGATCTCTTACACGTAAATTATCTATGGTTGAGTGCACTATCTTTGATCACAGTTAACTCATATATATCACATATAGACAAACACTGCGAGTCCTTGTTCATATTTACTCTTAACACTTTGAACCCTGGTGATGTCTTCCATGTCAGTTTAATTGCAGCAATAGGAAGAGTCCATATTCATTATCTGGGGGTAGACCAATTAATATTTTCAACCTGCAACCCCACACATTCGCGTAACAGCCATTCTACTTAATTTAATTATGGCGCATGGTGTTTCTGTGCCGGAAAAGCGGCATCTCGTATTTAAAGGGTCATACAATTTAACTGACACGAACAGCAGACAAAGCTGGCTAACAACTCTTGAATAACTAAAACACATGGCTTATGACACCATATTGGAACGAACTCAGTGAGCTCGTTCCAATGAGGCGTCAAAAGCTATATTTTTGAGGCCAAAAAATGAAGAGAAAAAATATTTGACAATTTTATGAACAGTGCGGTCCGTTCTTTGGCGTTATTTGAGTTACACGGTTAACAGTTTCAAACCGTAGTTTAAGTGTTTCACCGAAGCAACTAAAAAGATCATATATCCTCTCAAACAATATTTTCTCCTTTACACTACACACCCCACTCAACGCACCCATCATGCACCCAGGTGGTACGCCATACTTTCTGTCGAAAATAATATGGTATCGACTTTCCCTTTTGAGGGGAGTGATTGTTCCGTTTTTTAACTTTGGAAAATTTTCGAACATTGTCTTAAAATGTCTAAAAGGCTATCTTCCTCCACTCACGTGAGTTAGCAGCTTTATCCGGTGTTGGAACGAGACTATATAATTTTCCGACATATATTTTGTGTCGGAACTTTCTGAGCCCCAATCTTCGTCAGAATATACTTAGCCTGACATGTCACAATTTAGGACAAATGCATACTAAAAAAAGACACAATCTTCTTGAACTGCAATTTGGCAATTATCATCTTCTGTTTCAAACCACCAAGACAACGGGCCTAAAAAAGTTCCGACACGACCACAAACTTCCGCTCCACCCTTATTTAACATTGGGCAAATTACTTTTCGCATTAACAAAACGTTTTCTATGTATCATAGTGTGCAACACATCAACATGTTAGGTGTGTGAGAGAGGCGGGGCGACCGTGCTCTCTTCACAGTGGTGCCGCTAAGGGCGATTAAGTGGTGACAACTCCCACTCAACGCATAATTTTTCCAGTGACGACATTTTCGGCAGGATTGGAACCTAAGATATGGAGTCTCTATTACCTGTAATCAGATGCTGTCTGAAAGACAAGAATTAATACTTGGACTTGTATCACACACACACACACTGTCGATCATACAAATGTGCAGTTTAAAATAGACGTCCGGTGACTGTATTGTGCCTTAATTTGAAGTAACAGCGCGCTGAGTAGGCGCACTTTTGAACCTGTCAAACCGCACCGTTAGCGTAACTCGATTCCTGTAGAAACACAGCGTGACCAACTCTGTATAACTCTACATTAGTAAACAGAGATCATTAACATCATTCCTAACCTCTACTGGGATACATGTTATGATGTAAATATATATTAAAATTTCACTCCATATGCAGAATGAAGAGAGTGGATTATTACTTAATCGCGGCGCCATATATTCTCCACTCGAAAAGTATTTATAATTGTTCATAACAACACAAGAAACACTTGTAAACTTTCATCACATGGACCACCGGGTTGCACCCGGTGGTCCAGGTGATGAATGTTTACAAGTGTTTATTGTGTTTTGTCCTCAGAAATTGTAAATAATTAATAAGTGAAAAATGAATCCCACAGCGATTTAGTAGTAATCCACAACAAAGACTATCAGTAGACCAACAGGGGTACCGACAACATACCCTCAATATTTTCTTTCTGTTTGATCGGTTCAGTTTGTGAATCCACTACCGACCTCTCTAACACCCTTGTGTATTTCCGACTACTTCATTCTTCTGAAGTAAAAAGCGCGCTAGGTAACGAACATTTTCTGCGCTAATTGCGACAGGGCTTCTAGTTTCAACTGCAGGCCTGTAGTACCCGATTCGGGATGTTGGGATGTTGGCACGGGTTAATTCTATAAGAAGTTGCGTCACTAATAAATTTCGAAGAAGTTTGAAGTTTTTTTTACTGTAATGACGATTGAGTAATTTTCCCAACTGCATATTCCCAGCCATCGAAGGCATGCCTTGATGACGCAATTAGAATATTAGTTACTCGTGAGTTGAGTAGGGCGGACTGAACCAAGAAAAGTTACCACAGTGAAATACACAAAGGGGGACCCAGACCCAGAGAAAATTTTGATTTTGCAAACTGAACGAACGAGGCTCCCCAACATCTGAACGAACAATGGCAATCCATATATGGTGTCATCTTCACCGATCATTCGACAAAAATACCGGGGGGAGGGGGGGGAGGTGGGGGAGGTGACTTAGCCTGACATGATTTTTGAAATTGAAGGAACGCTGATTTCTTTCATCTGAGTGATCAGTGGTAGACTAAACTGCTTGTATAATGAAATGCCTTCTATGTGAACTGCCAATGACAGTCCACATAGAGAACAGTTCAATATACCGACAGTCTATGCAATCAGATCTATTTCTCCTTTTGGTCATTTTCACAGAATTTCACGTACCAACGGGTGAGGGCTGCATCAATTTTGGGGGCCCCAGGGGTAACCCAATAGGGGCCCACTTGGTATTTTCCCGGTGGACCATACGGCCAGTCCGCCACTGCAGTTGAGCCATTGCAATTGGAACAAATCACTCCCCCCCCCCCCCCCCCCCCTTCACTATCGGTCACATTCACGATGTCCCTGCCCTGCGCCTTATTTTACGCTTGGCAGGTTTGTTGGAAGATGGGTCAAAGGATAGAAACGAAAATGCGACAAAAATGCGCTCTTATCATTCTCTCACCATTGAAAACACTCAACCAGAATGTACGAACGGAATGTGTCTACTTTAGGTCTATTAAACTGTCATAACTCGAGTGCTGTCGTGTCGGTAAGTAAACCAACGGTTTCTTCGTTTCGAGAGATTGTGACCTTATACAATGCACTTTGATTCTGTTTCAAGGCAAGTGTGTTCACATAATCATCGGGTTTTCATGAACTAATGCTGAAGAAATTCATTTCTTGATGCGTATCTCGGGGACCTGGCTAGAATGCCTTGGTTAGGGGCGTGTGCCTCCCCTGAATTTTTAACTGTATCCCTCGGCTGACAAACATCCAACCTTTGAGAAAACAATCTCCCCCCCCCCCCGCACACACACTCGAGTAAGAATTTTCCAACTTTTACTGTTGTCCGTGGATATTCAGCCGCTAAGTAAATCCAAATAGGCCCACTCCTTTTGTGTTCGAAATATATAACCTTTTGGGTTTTTGAGGTGCAATTGATCTCTTGAGCGTAACAAAGCGCCATCTGCATCGCCAAGTCCGGGAAAAGGAAATTCGGGCTCCAGTGTTAATTCTGTGACAGGCCTCCTTTAAAAAATGTCGGGATACTGATGGAGATGCCGAAGGCACGAGCAATGATAGGAGTGTGTGTGTGTGTGTGGGGGGGGGGGGGGGGGGTGGGTGTCCTCCCAGGAAAATTTTTAAATCAGTTATTCAATGGAGACTTCTGGTGGCTTTTGGGCTAAAATATCACCCCCCCCCCCCCACACCCAACCGGTTCACGATTATCTTTGAAAACTATGCCCATCCACCTCCATAGAGCTTTCGCCACCTCTGCCAATGGCATACTCAAAAACAGGACGTGAGTGAGGGTGGTCAGAGTATTTGTTTTCATTTTCTTCGGAAGGTAGCAACCAAACAACGAACTAAAGTTTTCCAGAAGGGTTTTATTATTTTTTTCAAGGCCGACTGCACAGCATTTACCCTCTCTGTCTACTGTCGTTATTATCGTATAGCTGGCGCCTCGGGAGCTATCAAACAGCGGTGGGAGCCAACGCGGGAGCTATCAAACAGCGGTGGGAGCCCGTTGGCTCATTAGCTGGAGAATGGGACATCAGATCGAAAGATTCATCTGCATTCTCTCCATGGGCAAGAGACTTAATCCACAGTGCCGAAGCGGTAGAACGGTGTCGCGGTAAACTAAGGTGCCCCCCTTCTTAACGCTGATCGGTGGCTCCTCCGAAAATAAATAACCTTCTTAACGCTGATCGGTGGCTCCTCCGAAAATAAATAAATAAATAAATAAATAAATAAATAAATAAATAAATAAATAAATAAATAAATAAATAAAATAAACTGGTGGGGCTATTCGAGCACAGAAGGGTCTAGATTTGTAGGAGTATACTGGCTACTGAATCATATTATGAGCAAAGACACGACCCGAACCAACACATTCTATATTGTTACCTCCCTGTGATACAAGAAAAGAAATTCCATATCATCAGTTCATAAATACCTAATAATCATGATTTCCTTTTCACCAGTTCATGAAAGCCGGATAATCATGATTATCCTGTTTTCATGAACTGATGATAAGGAAATTCTTTTAGTCATGATTATCCGGTTTTCATGAACTGATGATAGGGAAATTCTTTTCTTGCATCGCAGGGACATGGCTAGAGTGTTTTGATTGTGGACATGTGTTTGCTCATAAACCTCATGCTCTCCTAAGATGAAAACAGCAAAAACCACAGGCAAGTATCTACGGTGGCGTAGTGGCGCCATATAGGGGAGAAACCTATGTTGAAAAACCTATAAAAAGATAAGTAAGTGGTTCTAGCAACGTAGCTATGTTGTTGTAGCAAAGTAACTAAGTTGTTGTAACAACATAGCTTCGTTGTTGTAACAGGATAACTAAGGTATTGTAACAACATAGCTATGCTGTTATAACAAGACAACTAAGTTGTTGTAACGACAGAGCTATGTTGTTATAACAAGATAACTAAGTTCTTGAAACAACAAAGCTACGTTGTTGTAACAAGAAGATAACTAAGTTGTTATAACAACATAGCTACGTTGATGCTGCAAGATAACAATGTTGTTACGACATAGCTATGTTGTTATAACAAGATAACTTAAATATTGTAACAACACAGCTGGGTTGTTTGTCGGAAACCGGGGCTTTGTCGTTGCTGGAAGAAATAGATTCACGCCGCGTATTCAGCCAAAACTCAATGAGTGTTGCCTGAATCCGTGCGTGGATGTATGTCTCACCGTGACGAACCCGCCCGTTTCACTTTTGTTGGGGTAGTTCTTATCCTGATGGTTAATAACTTTTCCTCGAAAAACACAAATCAACAGGGGTTCACGGAAAACAACAATTTTAATATATATATATATGTATAACAAATATGATAATTTGTGACTTACATGGAATCCAAAAGAATGAGAAAACAAAACGTCAATCACCCCTACCGACACAGTTTTCGAGTCACTTGCGGACCCGCATTCTCTGTTGTCGCCGGTTTTTCCTCCTCTTCGCTGGTATTGGTTCCTTGGTCGCTTCTTCACTTCACCCTTTCACTGCCGTCACACGATCACTAACGTATTGTCACTTTATCGAGACGCCTTTCCTCCAACAAGTGACGGGGTGTCACTCTACCACTGCCGTCGCACGGACACTAGCTTATTGTCACTTTACTTGACGCTTTTCACACAAGCAATCGCCGCCATTGGGGTTAAACTCTCCCCTACGTCTATCTCAGAATAATGTTCATACAGGCAAAGCCTACTCTGCCTACGTATGGCTTGCCTTCTAAAACGGGTAATGCCGTTTACCTAAATGCAAATTAGCTCCCCGAGCTCGTACTTCGTGTTTCTGATCCTATTCTCTTATATGGCCAGCGACTTGGCCCGAGACTGCTCTTATTCTAAATATGAGCTCTGTGGCTCCCCTGTTTTACAACGTGCCTATACTTTCGCACCGATCCGGCACCTCCTCTAACCTAAAGCATGGGACTTCCCCATCTACCCGCAACGACCCACAGCCTTACAAACCTCCAGACTGGAATAAGCTGGAATGAATTTTTCGAGAAATCCCCCGATTTTTATTTAGACAGCCATTAATTCTCAGTTTAATCGCTTCTCTTGAACTGAGCCGCTCAGATCTAACTTAATTTAATACTCGCTTTAAAATTCCTTTGAAAGACTCAAATTGTGATATCTCCGTGACATTCGGTGACAGGGTAGATGCGTAATATGGGCGTGTGTCCAGAACATATGTGATGCCCTGTTTCCCAATAATTAGCTATTAACTGGCCATAATTACATAGGTAATGACAACAGAAGAATACCTCTTTGGTCAGTTATCAGACAGCCCATGTGCCGTTCACCAAATGCACCCTAATGGATATTAAATTTCATGCTTAATTTCCACCGCTCGAATTATTGCTTAACTTACAAATCGGTTTTCAGGGTCCGTCATACACCTATCTTTACGTTTCATGTTTAACCCATTCAGAAAGATTATCGAAAATATTTACACGTTTAAACAAGAAAATCGCAACTTTTAGCTATCACCTTGACAACTCCCTACCAATAAACATACTCTCAGTTGTTCCACACCAAGTGGATAGCATTCACGCGCATCAACTCTCACACTTCCCTCTTAGAGCTAACTCACAATCTCGCTCTACTGTTACGTCAATATACTCCTAATTTCCACACACAGTCACACGCATGCGCACACTGACGCGCACCACAAATACCTTTCAGTACTTTGACTCGGTTCCCCATTGGAACGTATGAGTCTATCCACATCTCACATCAACTTCGCGCGTACACTAGGAGGATGTCCGTTGGTACACATGCAGCCAACATCCCCCACCCCCTATACACTCACACTCTCTCCACTGTAAAATATAACACTACTCTATCATACACACACCTGTATCTATATACACTCACGCAACACCTGCATAAAAAATGATTAGCAAGGGGTATCCACCCTGACCCAAGCCAGCTGATGGGCCCGTTGCCCCAATTCCTGTCATCTCATTAACTTGCCCCCATCCTTGGATAGGGTGCCCCGCCCGGCTCATGCCCGTCAGCGGGTCACGCGCCATATTAGGAACTAACTTTAAATATTCCCAGGCATGGTGGGACCCTCACTATGCCCTAGAGAGCTCCTCGGTTCCCTCCATCGGGACCTATTTCTTGGGCGCGTCCTCCACCAGGGGCCCCATTCGTCTTTACGTCCAACACCTGCCGTACCAGAGCTCGCTGCCTCAGAGGCAACGCCCTGTAGATTAACTTCCAATCCTCCCTTGGGTGCCCCTCTCCAAGTCCCAGGGCCCCTCCTAACTCGACGTTTCTGATGCCATTGTGTGGCTCCTCCGGCCACCTCTTGCGGCCTTTCTGGCCAAAGGTCCATTCCCCCGCCGTTCGCGTGGGTTCAGTGCCCCTTATATCCTGGCATCTCCGCTAAAACCTTGCATGGTAAACCACTCCACATCCATCTATGTTCACTCGGTAATGACCGTTGCCCATTATTTTTGTTACAGCCTATGGCCCCTCCAACTGTAACCGCGGTCTACCTAACTGTGTCGGCCGGATCACGGTCACCTTTTGACCGACCCAACAGTTTCTAACCTTTGGTCTACTCACGTGTCGACCCTCATTATGCCACCTCTCGTCCACATACATTGGCTGCTTCCGTTCAGCTACTCCCTTGACTTCCGTCGTCAAAGGGTTAACCGCGGGGGAGGGGGGGGGGGGCTCTATTTTGCACTCTAACTGTGTATCTTCACTCTGTTCTATTGGTGCCTCCAGTGATTTCACCAACCGCTCTGCCTCCGCGGCTTCGGCTCGGGTAACCTCCCCCGATGCCCTCCTTTGGTGCTTTCCTCTCCGACCATGTCTTGTCGGGTTCTGAACATACCTCGGGTATGTTCCTAAGCACGAGGTCATAGATGGGCGCCTCAATACACGTTGCCTCTACCTCACCGCTATAGAAAGGGGTATCCACCCTCACCCTCCCAAGGGGGAACCTCCTAATCGTACCATCTATTAGTACGCACATGTGGTCGTGCCCCGTTGTTGCTATCCGTCGCTAACGAATTCCCTCTTCGCCGCGCTACTGCACCCGTGTCCCATAGCATACGGACTTCTCGGTCAGCCACATACGCTGGGTACACCGGCATCTCCTCCTTTTTACCAAGGGAGGGGTATCCCTCGCACAGTCCGCTAATTATGGGCAATACCTGTCCCCCTTCCAGCCTGAGCTGCCCAGCCTCTATGCTCAGCACAGTGGGCTCCTTTCTGGCCCAATTGTTTGGCAGAATGCTGTTGTCTCCCTCCTCTACACAGGCTGTATCGAATTACTTCTTCTGCCACTACTGATCGGGGACGGGTCCCTCCTCCCATTCCATGCTGGGTACCCATTTGATCTCTCCGTCATAGCCTTCTGCCAACAGTCTCTGGCCAGGTGTCCCTTCTTATTGCACACAAAGCAAGTTGTGTCCCTGGGCCCTGACCCTCTCTGATTCTCCCTGGAACTCCTCGGCTCGGGGCTTGGGTTCCTCACGGGTTCCCTTTGCAACCACGTTACTCCCATTCCTGCCCGGCCTACCCTGAGCCAGACCTCCCCCATGAGCCTCTAAACACTGCTCGGCCTCCCGAGTCATTTCCTGAACGCTACTTGGCTTCCTCTCCTTAACAAACAGTACCATCTCGGGGACACACGATGAAATAAACTGCTCCTTGATAAGTAAGTCTTTCAGGGAGGGAAATGACTCTTCAATTTCAGATAATTCGACCCATCTGTCGAAATATCTTGTGGCTCTTGACACAAACTGGTACACACTTTCACCCTTCTCAGCCTTACATTCTCGGAATTTCGTCCTGAACCCCTCCTCGGTGAGCTGCTACCTCTTAAGTATAGCCTTTTTCAGCTCACCGTAGTCATTAGCTTGGTCGTGGGGCATGCTCACATATACTTGTAGCGACTTACCCGCCAGCAGCGGACTAAGACTGAATCCCCGGAAGCCATCAAGCCAACCCTGACTCAAAGCAAACCTTTCAAACCTCTGAAAGTAAGCGTCAGTGTCATCACTCTGCTCATTGAACTTTGGCAACTGGGGATAAGGTGCCTCCCACTGGACTTTCTCCACCCTGTTTACCATTAGCTCCCGGTAACTGCGCCCTAGCCCTTAAATTTCCATTTGCCCTCATGTTGCCTTTCTTTCAGCCTCCCCACGCGCCCTTTCAGCCCTATCACGCTCTAACGCAGCTTCTTTTTCAGTCCTTTCGTGCTCTCTCTCAGCTCTTTCACGCTTTAACGCAACCTGACGAAAAACTATAAAAATTTCATTGCGGCCACCTGTATGAACATTAACACTGAAGCATGTATTAAAATTGTCATTGAGTGAGCCTGTTGATTTTGAAATTTTCAATCGTTACCTTTTAGGAAGATCCTGGTATTAGCCTCACCAGATGTCGGAAACCGGGGCTTTGTCGTTGCTGGAAGAAATAGATTCACGCCGCGTATTCAGCCAAAACTCAAGGAGTGTTGCCTGAATCCGCGCGAGGATGTATGTCTCACCGTGACGAACCCGCCCGTTTCACTTTTGTTGGGGTGGTTCTTATCCTGAAAGGGGTTAATAACGTTTCCTCGAAAAGCACAAATCAACAGGGATTCACTGAAAGCAACAATTTTAATATATATATATATATATATATATATATAACAAATATGATAATTTGTGACTTACATAGCATCCAAAAGGATGAGAAAACAAAACGTCAATCACCCCTACCCACACAGTTTTTGAGTCACTTGCGGGCCCACATTCTCTGTTGTCGCTGGTTTTTCCTCCTCTTCGCTGATATTAGTTCCTTGGTCGCTTCTTCACTTTACCCTTTCACTGCCGTCGCACGGCCACTAACATATTGTCACTTTATCGGGACGTCTTTACTCCAACAACTGACGGGATATCACTCTACCACTGTCGTCGTACGGCCGCTAGCTTATTGTCACTTTACTTGACGCTTTTCACACAAGCAGTCGCCACCATTGGGGTTAAATTCTTCCCTACGTCTATCTCAGAATAATGTTCATACAGGCAAAGCCTACTCTGCCTACGTATGGTTTGCCTTCTAAAACAGGTAATGCCGTTTACCTAAATGCAAATTAGCTCCCTGAGCACGTACTTCGTGTTTCTGATCCTATTCTCATATATGGCCACCGACTTGGCCCGCGACTGCTCCTATTCTAAATATGAGCTCTGTGGCTTCCCAATATAACAACGTGCCTATACTTTCGCAACTATCGGCACCTCCTCTAACCTATAGCATGGGACCTCCCCATCCACCCGCAACGACCTTCAGCCTTACACACCTCCAGACTGGAATAGGTTGGAGTGAATTTTTCGAAAAATCCCCCGATTTTTATTTAGATAGCCAGCATATTAATTCTCAGTTTAATCCCTTCTCCTGAACTTGGCCGCTAAGATCTATCTTAATTTAACACTCGCTTTAAAGTTCCTTTGAAAGACTCGAATTGTGGCATCTCCGTGACATTCGGTGACAGGGTAGATGCGTAATATGGCTGTGTGTCCAGAACATGTGTTATGCACTGTTTTCCAATAATCAGCTATTAACTGGCCATAATTACATACGTAATGACAACAGAAGAATACCGCTTTGATCAGTTATCAGACAGCCCATGAGGCGTTCAACAAAAGCACCCTAATGGGCATTAAATTTCATGCTTAATTTCCACCGCTCAAATTATTGCTTAAATGACAAATCGGTTTTCAGGGTCCGTCATATACCTATCTTTACGTTTCATGTTTAACCCATTCAGAAAGATTATCGGAAATATTTACACTTTTAGACAAGAAAATCGCAACTTTTAGCCATCACCTTGACAGTTGTAATAAGATAACTGAGGTGTAGTAACAACATGCCTCTGTTGTTATAGTAAGTCAACGAAGTTGTTATAACGGCACAGCCATGTTGTTATAACAAGATAAATAAGTTGTAACATCATAGCTATGTTGTTGTAACAAGACAAATAAGCTGTTGTAACGACACAGCTATATTGTTATAGCAAATTAGTCAAGTTGTTGTAATAATATAGCTAAGTTGTTGTAGCTAGATAACTTAGTTGTTGTAATAACATAACTATGTTGTTATAACAAGGTAACCAAGTTGTTGTAATGACATACCTGTGTTATCATAATACGATAACTAAGCTGTCGCTGTAATCCTATGGCTGTTATAGGTAATATGAATTGCAATACCAGGTGGGTGGGGTAATGAGTAGCTGTTTAGTGCGGTACTATAGGAAGTATGGTCTGCATCCCTGCTGATTCAATGTTAGCCCTCAGTACTATTGGTTCCATCAAGGTGTTATACTGTCCTACAGTCGGTATAGGTAGTACGTAATACTAGTCCATATCGTATTTTGTGTGGGGAGGGGGGGGGGGGGTAATGCATGGTTGTCTAGTGTGGTAGTATAAGATGCCGATTTTTACATTGAGTTGTGCAACAAGAAAAGGAAGAAAAGTGCTAAACTTCAAATCAAAATGGAGGTTCTAAAACATCATACTAGCTATTTCAACTTTTTACTGCCACGCTCACTTAATCCATATATGGGGCCTCTATGTAGGCCTATATGCGAGGAGCGAGGAAGTTTAATAATAAAATTTATGATGTACTTGAAACTCTATCATCTGATTAGTTGTTGGTAAGGGCTCTCCGAGCCCTTTCCAACAATTAATCAGATGTTAGGTTTGACCTGCGCGTACCAGAACGTACAGATAATTATCATCAAATAGGTGACAGTAGTCGGTTTCGGCAACGTATGTCTTAAATCTTACATCATTTTTAATCTGTAAAGTATTTGCCATGGACTCCATGCATTGATGTCCAGCTGTTCCAAACACATCATTTTTACAATGGCATGGCGGGGGTTCGAACCCACCCCGAGAGTTTCCTTTGGCACCAACCGCCTATCGAAACTATACTGAACCACGCACACCACTCGGCCACCGACAGACCCCAAAAAGGGAATGCTAGTTAACCAAGTATATACGAGGCCAGTACAGAACACATGGAATACTCAATTATTTAATTATTCATCAGATAGTTGCATCTAAGCACTTAATTCTACGAACTTCACCTCAGAAGAAATCAGCGACAGTACTTGTCTTTTTCAAATTTCTCGGATGCCATAGAATTAAGAAAGGACGCTGGTTTTGTTTACAATGGCATGGCGGGGGTTCGAGAGCCGAAGAGCTCGTTCCAACGGGGGTTCTCATGATATAGCTTCGTTGAAATTGTTCGAAAAATAATTATTTTTTTAAAATGCTTAATTTGTAAATTAGGAGGCGGAATGCGACTAATTAATTCTGGTGTCTACTCAAAATTCGGAGATTCCCTCTCTATGTATTTTGTGAATGAATAGATGCACGTCTTGGATATATTCCAGTGGCGTAGATATATTTTTACTGGTGATGAGGCAAGCCCATGTCACGTGGAAAAAAAATTGTTTCGTTTAAACGAAAACTTTTTCGTTTAAACGAAACCACTTTCGTTTAAACGAAATGCTTCAGCAGAAAAAGTTTTCGTTTAAACGAAAGTGGTTTCGTTTAAACGAAAAAGTTTTCGTTTAAACGAAAGTGGTTTCGTTTAAACGAAAAAGTTTTCGTTTAAACGAAAGAGATTCGTTTAAACGAAAGAGTTTTCGTTTAAACGAAAACGTTTTCGTTTAAACGAAACAATTTTTTTTCCACGTGGCAGCAATACGCTTGCGTAAGCCAAAAATTGTCTGACAGACCTAAAAATGTTTCGACAGATTCCACATTGGGCAACCAAATTTCTACAGTTCTGGGACCCCCCCCCCCCCCCCCCAAACGGGCTAATTATTGAAAATTCAGTTTAAATTATATGTTTTAAGGTTTTAGCTAAACTAATGATAATTTTTCTTCCAAGTTTACAAAATGTTACCAACAAAAAGCCTAATAATTTCCCAGACGAGCCGAGCATTTCCCAATCCCCATATCTACGGCACAACTATATCCACGCACATAATTATATTAATGTTTTGGATTCTGTCTGAGCGCTGAAGAACTGTAATCAATGTAGTGATATAATTACGGAGTATTTTCGTACTCTTGCATGACCAAGTTGCACTATGCGCTGCGTTATTCCTTAATGCCAAGGTTAGAAGTAAAACCAACAAAACGATTTACCAAATGGTTCCAAACATCAACAGCAAAAACATTAACAGTTTCTAGTAAGCAAAAAATGAATGTTATTCATCGTATCTCAAACATAAACAGGGAAGTGACTAAGAGAGAATTACCTTCTATTATTTCATTCTCGACAAAACTATGCTTTGGAAGATTATCATCTAATAAATATTTTGGCATATGAATGGAACAATTAGACAATTATAACAATTAGGGGAGCATTTTTGTGTGATTATTAATCCATCAAAGAGTGTAAACAAGTTTCCAAATAAAAGGTCCTCACCATACACACCTGCAGCAATAAAAAACAAAACCATAGTGGAATAGAAGGGATAATGATTATGTGGAAACATCGAATGTTGGACAATTGCAATGGATATTGCCCCAATGGGTCCCCACCCCCCCCCCCCAATGTGGTTGAAGATGGACTAATGTTTGTCCAAGAGAAATTATAGAGTGGGTACAAGAGTGAGGGATTATTTATTTATTTATTTATTTATTTTTTTATTTACTGGTGTTTAAGGTCACATATTTATGCATAATGGCTAATCATGACCGTGACAGTTTTACGGGTGGAGGAAGCCGGAGTACCCGGAGAGAACCATCGAGCAACGGCGAGCAACTGTCAGCCCCCCAACATACTAACTCCACACAAGCAGGGTTAGCATTGGTTGAAGACAAGTGCACCATCGACGTGCAGTACGCTTTAGTAGAAAGCGCCACCGTGCCCCCACGTGGGCAATGGGGGGGGGGGGGGGGGGGGGGGGGGGGATGAAGTGTCTTACCCAAGGACACAACGCGGTTGCCGGAGGTGGGATTCGAACCGAGGACCTCTCGGCTTGCAGCCTGCACCTCTACCTGCTGAGCAACCGCGCCCCTAAGAGTGAGGGTAGCGTATATAAATTTATATATTTTGCATGAATACACCGCCCCCACCACCATTGACACCCCCTCCCACAGAAAGGTGTGACCCCCCCCCCCCCCACACACACACCCACTGTTTTGGAGCTTCCGCCGCCGCCGCTGTGTCTATGGGAGATTTCAATCCCAATGGTAGCCAGCTATCTGAATCCTCGCTTTAAAGATTTGGATTTTACCACCGAGGCATTTCGAAACTCCGTTAGAAGTATAGTAAATTAGAAGTAGGAAAAGATAAAGCTCTGGATGAATAATCGCGTTCCGATTCTGTTCCTGTCGTCGATCTG
Source organism: Pictodentalium vernedei (assembly GCA_031216915.1). NCBI lineage: Eukaryota > Metazoa > Mollusca > Scaphopoda > Dentaliida > Dentaliidae > Pictodentalium > Pictodentalium vernedei. The sequence continues at coordinate 853,825,487 of CM062297.1, forward strand.
CCCTGGAAACGTAAACATACTTTTTTGGAAAAGGTTTGTGAGGTCAATTCCAAATTCTTGGGAAGGAACGGGACGGCAATTCTGCAGAAAATTGAGTTCTTGGTTTGTGTGTTTCTATTTTACCAGTCTACCTTGTATTCATCCCCGAAGGGTTTCTGAAGACCTGAAAGGTGTTATCGAATGACATAGGGAGTTTTTTTTGTTCATCCAGTCATGCATAAAGAGGGAGACGTGAAGGCTATAGAGATCTTTAAATTTCAGAATGCCACAATTTCTGAAAAGTGGGTCTGTGTGCGAGTTGTATGCCTTCCTAGTTATGATTCGGACGGCTCTTTTTTGCAGCTTAACAATTCTGTTGGTGCAGGTCAAACCCAAACTTTAGTATGAGAATATATGAGACCAATATTTAGTGTTATTGTCCGTATTTACTTCATTATTATGTCTCAAAGTTAGTTTGTCCAATCAAAATGCTGGAATACCTTCTAAAGATTCCACCGTATCGGGTTACTTACCTGATATTAATTAATATCAGGTGAGTAGCCGCCATTACTATTTTGATGCAATTCCCCTCACTTCGAATTTTCAAAATCTGAATTAAAACAAAATAAGAGAATTTAGGTTCCGAAAATATTTTCAAGATACCGTATTTTGTGATTTAAAACATTAAATATGTAAAACTTGTTTTTGAAACATTCCGATCCAACAGAATTAACAGAAAGTCGGTGTGCGTTTCAGATTCAACTTCAAAGTTCAAGTTGCGTTATTGTTATTGTTTGCTCTACAGTAAAAAAGTGATTTTTAAAGTTCAAAACTGCTTTATTAGTCCTTTTTAGGTAGTAACAACAGTAAATGTACGCAAGGGGCCTCCAGATTATGCCGAGTTGGCAAGCAGCACTGATCTCAGTGGCAACTGGCAAGCAGCGATTCGTTTCATTTGTAAACAAGTACGGCAATCGCCCTTCGCAAAGTGATGATTTGTTTACAATTACCATGGTTACACGTACCGGTGCCTGTTACTGTTCATGATTCTGCGCGGTGCTATCAACAGTGGTTCCTGAAAAATAAATTCCGGGCCGTTGTTTGTTTATGGAGAAAATTATTAATCGCTTGATTTACATGGACTTTCGACATAATAAATATGTTACATGGCGTGTAGCTGGCTGATACATTTCCATACAAGGCTCTGAGTGTTCATATCAGGTTCGGCTTCGCCTCACCTGATATGAACACACATCGCCTTGTATGGAAATGTATCAGCCAGCTACACGCCATGTAACTTATAATATTCTATTGGTTTTCTTTTAACCGGTTATTAACTGGTTAACTGTTAATAATAAATTAACTGCTAAAACAATGAACTGCTCCCAGCCCTGGATGAATCCAGTTCATATTTCCCACTTGGTGTATCTTTCCTGGGTTAATAGGAATTTTCTTCCAGCTGCACATATTTTGATATTCTTCTCTCAAATCGAAATTCAACACACTGCTTATACTTTTAGTTTATTTCTTTATTGGTGTGTATGGTCACATACTTATGCACAATGGCTAATCGTGACCGTGACAGTTTTACGGGTGGAGGAAGCCGGAGTACCCGGAGAGAACTGCCGAGCATCGGCGAGAAACTGTTAGCTCTTCAACATTCTAACTCTGTTCAAGTTCCGCTCAAGCAGGGTTACAGCGGTTAAAGACATGTGCACCATCGACATGCGGTACGCCTTAGTACGCAGCGTCATCGTGGCCCCATGTGGGCAACCGGGATAAAGTGCCTTGCCCAAGGATACAACGCGGATCGTCCCGGACTGGTTCGAACTCGGGACCTCTAGCATAGAAGTCCAACAGTCTATCACTGAGCCACCGTGCTCCCCACTGGTTACACTACAAAATGCATGGTGGCAGAATATCAAAGATTCAGATCCGCGGGAGAGCATACACCGACTAGGTAAATTGGTTAAGCGAGAAATAAGGTATTTGTATGTGATGTTCGAATGCCCTACTTCTGCACACGCAATGGTCGATAATCACATTTTTTATGGGATGAAGCGGAACCGAGCTGGGGTGGGGGTGGCAATGGAGGTATTGTGCCCCCTCTATTTTATCATAGTTCCCCTGTCTTATAAAGAACAAAACTTCTCCATAGACAGACAGCATTCGTAAGCGTACGGAACTATGTTCGCTTTATGTTGTATGGTTCAATAGTTTTCTCTTCGTGAGTAGTAGGAGAGGGACGTATCGGGGCACTTTGGGGGAGGGAATGAGGAAAGTGATGTCATAATCACACGACTCAGTTACATAATGTTTGGTTCTCATAGTAACCCAGGTAAGCATCCATCTTATGACGTTATTCCCATAGTGATACGTGGTCTTAGTGCGCATGCGCAGAGTGTGTTGCTAGGGTGACACGTGTTTCAGTCGTTCATTTTGTTTACTGGAGGCTCGCCATCTTGGTTTCGATTGTAGCACATGGTTGTTATGAGGCTGGAAGGCTTCTTAAAGAACGGGTTATGTTCGTGGGTATGCTCGATTAACCTGGAGTAAAACTAATTACCCAAATGGACCCGACAATCACACCAAATCTCTAAAAACACCCCAAATGACCGAAACGCGTTCGGATTCCCCCAGAATCTTCGTTTTTGTCCAACAGTAGGACTCATTCCTTTATATAAGAGTAAAGCTGATTTCCCCACAGCTAACTTCCCAAAACTACCACAGACAACCCGACAACTATTTATTTGATTCCCCACTAAATCCTCAGTTGTCTACCGATTACAGACGCTATTCTAGCTACCCTAACCCTACCCTACCAGCCTAAATAGTCCTAGCTATCCCTGGTTTCGACCTCTGCCCTCCAACAATCAGATTGCTTCATTCCCCGTAATCTGTACCCACCCATACAGAGTTATCTCCCCTGGGTATGACTGAGGCCTCGTCTATCCTTATATGCAAAGGACAATCGACCAGGAACAGGCATTGCTCGAATGACTCGAATTTATTCGAGCAAATGAGCTATAGAGTAATTGCTCGAGCCAGAGGTCCATAAATCAAGGTTACTGAGGTCACCCAGGGATCATTGAAAGCATTTTTTCCAAACTGCTGGAAATCGCATTTCATCACCTCCTGATGAATTCCCAAAGGTCATGCATCTATTTCTACACTCAAAAATGGGTGGGGGTATTTCATCACTCCAAAGGCATTTTTCAGAAGGTTCAAAATATGTGTCAAGATTATTGAGGTCACTAGTGTCATTCGGTACATTTTTCAGAATTGCTGTAAATCGACTTTCATGATCACCTGATGCATTCTCGAAGTTCACACATGTAATTTTATGCTGCAAAAAGTGGGTGGAGCCAAACATCTGACCGGGGGCAACGCTCACATCCCAAGCATAGTATAACCTACGGATGTGGAAACAGCATCACATAAGTTGAAACTCAATAGAGGTTCAAAATATGAGCCAAGGTCATTTGTGTCACCCAGTGATCATTAAGAATATTTTTCGGAATTTCTGGAAATTGCCATTTTAACCCTCTAAAGCATTCCCGAGGTTCATACATGTATTTCATCACTTATCTAAGAAAGGTGGAGACAAGAAAATTGAAAGTGGGTCACGCTCGTATCTCAAGAGTTGTATGGATCTATGGACCTGAAACCAACGCCGAAGCAATCGAAACATGCTGGAGGTTCAAGATATGGGTCAAGGTCAGTGAGGGCATCCAGAGCCATTAAGTGCATTTTCACAATTGCTGGAAATTGCATCTTATAGCACCCACCCCCTCTCACATGGATTCCAAAAGTTCGTAGATTCATTTAGTCAGTCAGAAAAGCAGGTGGAGCAAAACATATCCATTTCTAATTCTTTTATAGAAGAGGTTAAATACTGTGCACAGAAGTTATTTCTGGTTTCTCGAAAAATGTTGTCTGATTTCTGTACGAAAATATTTAAATACTGTATACAAAAAACAGAAAAACAGACACATTTCTCATTTCTTTAAAGATATTTTACTCTCGAATATACGTCTCCGTAAATTCTCGTTCCATGTAGTTCAAGTTTGAGACTTTCACCATTTTCATAAAGACTCTAATTTACAGATCATAGTAAATGTTGTTTCTCTAGTGTTTCATACATCTGTTATAAGAAAGTGGTCATTATAAGTATATGGGTGTCTGCATGTATTGTTATTATTTTAAAGAATTTCGTAAAACGAAAGTAGTTCTTTAAAATGATAATAATAAACGTAGTTTCCGACATGTTTCGTTTACTCTTGTTCTAAGTTGTATACGGAGTTTACACAGTATGCTATATATGGAGAACATAAACCAGACCTTGCCAACCAGTGCTGTGGCGTTCCACAGAGTTCAGTTCTAGGACCGATGCTTTTCATTTTTTATATCACCGATATTAGTAAATTAACCTCACTCAACATTTTATTAATTTGCTGACGACACTACTGCGCATTGCTCAGGTTCCCATAATAATCACATAACAACGTATTTTAATGGTGAAGTTTAAAAAACTATTTGAATGATGCTCTGCTAACGCTAAAATTGAATGCGGAAAACAAACACGTACATTTCATTGAACACAACTGAAAGAAGCAATAATAATGTTTGCCAAGCGCTAAAAATAAATAACCAAATAATAAACAAGGTTGGACCCACTGAAGCCCCCAAAACCCCGACGTTTCTTGAAATAAACAGTGATGAACCTGGGTTATAATACGGGACTACGTGGCCTACACAGTAACAATATTCATATTCAGATGAACATTTGACCTACTTTCTAACATATCTCAGTTATGTTCCAAAATAGCCCTATAGAACTATACTCTTACCAAAGTTAAGAGAATTCTCCCCCATGGAGCCATGAAAACACTATTCTACGCCTTAATACACAGCCAACTATTACACGGAATCTGGGTATGGGGTAGTTCCATGGCTACTAAAAAAAACTTGTGAACACGCAGAAGCGATCACTACGAATAATTAATAACAGAAAACACAAGGATAACGGATTTGTTTCCAAGAATTTTGGTGTACTTAATACTTTAACCTACATTGTGGGCAAAAACTGACAGAAAATTTGTACTTTGTAAGTTTCTTAATGAATAAAACCAGACAAATATGGATGTCATTGGAACTGGCTCATGAATATTAAATTTCCTGTATTTTTATTTTTGTTCTATCATAACCGAGCAGAAGGTACGAATTAACATACAAAAATGGGTACTGTTTTTTTAGCCATATAGCCTGCTATTGTATATTCTTGTTTTTACACCGTGGTTAACCACGGTGCAAAAAAGTCACTGTGGATTGCAAGTTGCACCGTACCTCTCAGCCAATCAAAATTCAGTATTTTGGTTCATTTGGAAATAATAATGAAATACATCACTGCTAATGCCCTGTGAGTTATTCAATCACAAGAAAGACGCGATACTTGTCTGCAGGCGCATTCGTTGAACTACCCTTAGATGATGCCCTCTGAACGCCCATTACACTCAGACGTATCCATCTGTCGCTCCCAGAACACAACGGGGTGCTTAAAAGGACTTACCGTCGAGTAATGGAATAGTCACACCAGAGAAGCGTGTTTCGTACCAGTGTATTAATCCCTAACCTCCAATCTCCCTCTGGCTTTTTTTGTGCAGGAAAACGTCCCGCAAATACATCTTGACAATGAAATCGCTACGGCCACACACCAACTTAGGGTCACACTCTTTTTTCACTTTTTTTTATAAGTGAGAACCATTTGGTCACAGTCTATTTGCAACTACTACACACCTTTCCAAGGGGTGACACGTAGACAGCCAATCTGGCTATGCCACCCCGTACAGTATACTGTTTACTAAACCTGTGGATTATATGTATTTGTAACATTATTATATTTGTAACCATCTATGTATACTGTGAACAGGGACGTGGCGATAGGGTGTGGGTGTGTGTGTGTGGGGGGGGGGGGGGGGGCTGTGTGTGTGGGGGGGGGCACATCCTGACCAAATTTCTTATAATTGGAAATTCAGAGGGCAAGTCAAGAGTAGTTGGAAATTCCATCTGTCTGGATTTTAGAGCTTCTTGGGTGATGCTGGTGTCTCCCTTTACTTCCCAAAATTCCAGCTCGGTTTCAAATCGGCAAACAATTCCAACTGTTACTATTTGCAACTACAGTGTACGCAATATCGAGCTTCGTAAGAATGCATGATGTCAGTCGGTACAAGAATTCTATAGTACGTTTACTTATCGTAATAAAAAAATCCTCGAAATTCACTTCAAGAAAATCGCATCATGTAAAATCGTTATCCTGAGTTAACTCCATCATTCACAGTTACAAAATAACGAAACATCGAAAATTGATCATTCCTGCATAAGATCTAATTTAATGTTAGGACAGTGTGAATTGCTCAAAGTTCAAAGCTTGAACATTTGTGTAGCACATATTCAATTCCCAGAGTGATACCAAATAATAATAACTTGATAATTCTATCATAAATATGTTGGCATTTCAGTTACTAGAATCAATTTTATGCCCCCTCTTCATGGTTTCATTTTCAAAGTTTTTCTCGGTAGTGAATTTCCAACTAGGGGGAGGGACCGGGGGGTCCCCCCGGTCCCTCCCCCTAGTTGCAAATTCACTACCCTACACCCTCCGCCAATCGGACAACTCTAGCCACGTCCCTGACTGTTAACAAATTATCTGCATCTGAATCTTAATCTGGAGTTTGATTTCAAGTTTGTACAGTACAGCCGTGGAATGGTCAAAATCCACCCGTGGGCAGTGTTGCCCACGGGCGCTTTTCTCAGTCAATAATCAGCAGAACCTTTCAGCAAATATTCAATGAAAGAAGCACCGGATTATACCCGGTGCTCCATTCATTGTAAATTTGATGACGATCCAATTGTTGTTTGTCGGAGATTCACTGTTAAAGCATTCATGGAAACATTGCCCACGCGTGGATGTTGACCTTTCCACGATGACTGTGCTGTACCAACTGTCAACAAAACGGGAATACTGTCGGAAAATTAAAACTTTCACTCCTCCATGTCCAAAGGTTTCGAGATCCTAGCTCAGGGTCTGTATATATGAACATTTTACTTAACTGAAAATATTCTCAGTGGAGTTCCATATGGACATTTTACTAACCCTTTACCTAACATGAAAAGCAGACGACACTTGCCAAACAATTGTGGAATAACTAATTTTGTTCATTTTTTGTCTCAAAAACAACGGTTATGACCCCTCGTTGGAACGAGCTCGCAGAGCTCGTTCCAACGAGGGGTCATAACCTATGTTTTTGAGACAAAAAAATGAAAAATAATGAAAATTAATGGGCGATTTTTGAGAATAGCGCTGGCCGTTTTTTTGCCGTTACGTTGGGTAAAAGGTTAACTGAAAATATTCTCAGTGGAGTTCCATACATTTGTACATTGCATGTACTGATATCAATGGCAATTTGCCCAATGCTCTAGAAAGCATGTTATATTGCTCCACAAAAATGAATCTTCCAAGGCGAGAGATTTCACAACGCATCGAATCAAACCTTTAGAAGGGCGCCTCTGCGCTGTCACGCTCCTATAATACGAAGGCCTGAGATATTTAACCCTTCACCCTACGCACACGATATAAAAATTAACTATGTTTTCAAATTTCTGAAATTATTTCAACAAGACCATATCCTGTCACAACCAGACCCCCCCTCCCCCCCTCCCCCCCCCCCGGTCGAGCCTGTTCCAAAGGAGAATCACAAGATAGGGATTTGTTGAAAAGTTTTGAGTTTTGAGAAACTTTTTTTTTCAACTGCTGAATTTGTAAATTTCGTTCAGTAAAAGGTTAACATGTCATCTTCTGGAAAATAATAAATTGAAACAAGTTAAAAAAGGAGTTTTTTGACGTCATTTCAATTATCATTCAGTTTTAAAAGAAGAGTTTGGGCAAAATGTCCGTAGCTGGGACGTGGAATGTCGAAGTCATAGTCAGGAATATTCTGGGCCACAGTGTTCTTTATTCAAGAGACCACACAGTCACATACACGCGAGTGTGTGATGAACTGAGAAGGTACTGTTTTGCCTCGACGTTTTAATGATGCGGAAATGGAGGCAAAATGTATGGTCGAAAGAGAAACTGAGCGATTGTTATATTGATTTCACAAATGTTCTGTAAATCTGAGAATCACTGGATACCCCTTTTTTATCCTCAGGATGATCGTGACCAAAAACTTAATTGATCAAAGCCCGCATAGATATTCCGAAAACAATGCCTGATTAGTCGTTTTTTGCCAACGAAGCAGCCCGCGGATACCTTACGTCACAGCCACGTATCTGATACAGTGACCACGAAGCGAATTTCAAAGTGTGTATGTGGGGTGGGCAGCGGAAGTATAACTCGGGATTCTGAGACCCTGTAAAAATGTGACCCGAAAGGTGATCTGGGCGGTTTTAGGGCATTAGTAGATTATCGGCAGCGGCCCTGGCCCCAGAAAATAGTTTGTCCCCCACTTCAGTTAGCACAGCTATGTCCTTGACATTGTTCAAATGTCGTGTACAATAATGCCATTATTTATATGTAATTTGGTTTAATAGCATCTCACATGTGGGAAATGTCATGCATAATGTCGTCTTTGAGTTATGCTATTTGGCCTGTGATTACAAAAGCGCACAGAGAATCGCGATCTGATGCGGCGGAAATTCTTTGTACGCATTCCTCCACACAAACCAAGAATATCACATGTCGAAAAGTAAATGTGAACTCATTGGGACACATAATCTATCTTCGTATGTTGTTTATTCAGTTTTGATTGCGAAATATTCATGGAATCTTGACCCATTTGTGTAGTTCGTCAGCGTCAGATCGAGATCTGATCGACAAAGAGGACACTTTTAATAGCAGAGTTCTGTATCAAGGATAACCCATGCCCCGACAAGTGACCACCATTAAAAGTGAACGTTCCCACGACCAGGCTTGATTCTCGGTTTGAGCTTTACAGACCACTAATGTTTACATGTTAAACATAAGCTGCAACACTTCGTTAAAAATATTTTGTTTTAGTTTTGGTATCTTAAGGTGGCCACAGGTGCTACACTACGGCCACCGCAGACAGGTCACTTTCCACGAGTGAGCAATATTTCCACGGACGCAATATCAGATTCCAAACACTAATTGTGGGAATAATCATAAAAAATTTAATTAATGAAGCACCGGTTACAACCTGGTGCTTCATTGATTAAAATTTTGCTGCTGATGATTATTATTACCTGGTCAACGCATGCCTGGACCTCGCTTCCGGCACGTGGATAACGACCAGTCCACGGCAACTGTATTATATGAATAATCCTTGACTTCAAATGGGTCGTTTCAGCGAGGGGAAACTCCGATTAGAATTGTTAAACTTTCTTCATCCATATGGTATGTGGCGGCACAAACTCATTATCTGAACAACATCCAAGGTACATGAATATTTAATACCTGAATGTCTGACTTGAACCCTTCAGCTTCGTCTCAGAGTTTATAACACGTGGGGTTCCAAAGTGGTGTATTGAAGTCGAGACCTCGACATGTGATCCAGTGGCGAGGTCGAGACTTCAATACACCGTCTCGGCAACCCACTTGGTGGTAATAATCAATTCATCTTACAATATTTCTCTCTTTCTTTACTTGTTCGCATATATTTTGACTATCATGCAGCGTCTGTGAATTGATTTTTATGAATGAAGATCATGGCGTCATAATAATTATTGCTTTCTTTCAATGAGCATGAGCAATAAGCATGACGTAATCTCCATTCATTGTTCTACTTGTTCAAATACTGATGAAGTTTATAGTTGTTCTTCAACTGTGTGTTTCTTTGCTATAGTTTTCAGGTTTAACGCATGGTAGGCCTACATGCAAATATCACCATGGCAAAATATAATCAACTTTATTTCCTCGAGTTGTGATATATATGTATCAATTAATTTCTGTTATCAAAAACGTAATAACTCGATGCCAATTGAGTGCAGGTGAACAACATTTCCTTTCTGAAACGAGTGTTAGCACGTGCGGTTGCAATCATCAATACATATTTGTATATTGTCTAGAGGTTTTGACTTGTATTGGGAGAAATACGTTCTTTTTGTTAGATAGATTTCGATGCTTATTTGCACTGTTTTAAATGCACTAATTAAGACGTGTATTCAGGAAACACTGGAAAAATGGTAGACATGTTGATGCGGTAATTTATGTACATTTTTACCTAGTGCGAGACAGTGTACTGCCAAACAAGTTTTAAAAGTTCCGACACTCTTTTTTGGTTTGAACGCGGGGGGGGGGGGGGGGGGGGAGGGTGCTAGTCCATTAAACGCCACAGAAATATATGGCATATCCGGGAGCCTGCATCCTCCGAAAAGGTTCACGTAGCATCAACATGATGACTATTGAATGGAGAAACGTTCATAACGAAACATATGAGTGTGTGTATGGGATGGGGGTGGGGTGGTGTTCGCTATTCCCCAATTCCCCAAATCTCGATCAACTGGGAAATTCCAAGACGACAGTAGCATAAAGTTGGACGTTCTGTCTAGAATCAGGTTGGAGTTTTCTCTTTTGATTGAGGTTTTTAAAGAGAATGATTAGCGAAACGTTTCCTACAGGGGGTTGGGGTGGGAGGTAGGATATTTCAAGTGGTCCCTCCCCAAATTCAAGTTCCTGCCAAATAGTCCGATTGTGGAGTTTGAATTTCTTTTTTTCCTTGGAGCGGGGTTGTGAGCCTGGTGATAGCGCGACAATCTCAATTCAGTCTTGTAACTTTGCAAGTGCGTGTCTTTATGTTTGTGTGGCTTGTCAATACTACAGGTCGCTTGACTGGCATTTTTCGTCATTGGAAGAGATTTGCGGGAACGTTACTTCCCCTTAACTTCCTAAATCTGTCCATAAATTTAATTTAAGGCAAATGCAACACTAATCAAGGAGCATGACTTAGAGAAATGGATCAATGCATTTATATTTATTTCTTTATTGGGATTTAATGGCACTTTTGATAGCCAGAGTCACCTCGTGTCGGACAGTTTTACGGGTGGAGCGAGCCGGAGTACCCGGAGAGAACCACCAAGCAACGGCGAATAACTGCCAAACTCCCCAGTGTACTAACTCAACAAAAGGGTTAGCAATGGTTGAAGACAAGTGCACCATCGGCGTGCAGTACGCCATAGTACACAGCGCCACCGTGTCCCCACGCGGGCAGTCGGGATGAAATGCCTTGGCGAAGGACACAACGCACGTACCCCTTGCGGGGATCGAACAGTGGACCTTTCGGTTTGAAGTTCTATGCCATAACCACTGCGCCACCGTGGTCCCGAAAGGCTCAATGAATGAGGATCAATGAGAACCTGGTATACGACACCTCCCTCCTGGGGTAGATAGGGATCTGTTGGTATGCTGTTTGTAACATTTATCCGCCATTTCCTACTTGGGAAAGATTGATTGATAGTTATTTATCTTTACTGGGGGGACCTGGGCGGGAGTTCTAACCGTGGTTTGAGTATGGCGGTCCTCAAAAGGATTCTGAAAGAATTCGAAATAGTACAACTTGTCGGGCTGTTTGTGGTTATTCTATGAATTGAAGGTTTGGAAAATCCATGCCAGAAAATTAATCCTATTCAATTGAACCTATACCCTGTGCCCATCGGTACTATAGCACTACGTGCCAAGCTGATAAAATGGGGAATCCGTAGTAAATGAAGTCAATTTCGCTGATTTGGAGGGATTGTCGGGTTTATGTGGGTAATTCGTGATACTCCGATACTCCGATTCAATCGAACATACCCTTCGAACATATCCCTGTCTTGTTGTAGGCTATTGGGTCACATAGCAACCACGTGCTACCATAGAAACCAAGATGGCGGCCTCCAGTATATAAAATAGACGACGGAAACATGTATCACCGTAACAACACGTACTGCGTATGCGCACTCACATCACGTATCACTATGGGGATGATGTCACAAGATGGCCGCTAATGCGGGTTACCATGACAACACAACATGGCGCCACTGGGTCACGTGACATGACGTCACTCCCGGGGTCCGGGCTGGGGTCCGGCTAATGAGGCCCAATCCATCCCTCTCCTACTACTCACGCCGGCGCTATTTGCTGGGACTCTTTTTAGCTAGATCAGAATCTAATGAGAGTCCTCTGTAAAAAGCACAATGGGGCCGCCATCTAGTGTTTGTACCGACATACATACCCCCCCACCCCACCCCCCCCCACCCGTCCCCGTCATGGAAGTAGATACGCCAGTCGACTTATCCCTTTTGGGGGTTGATAAAATAGCCACATGGTTAGGATTAGCCCTCACAACGCATATTACCACCGTTACCCCTCAAAGCAGCGGTTGATGCTCCTGTCCTTTAATCCTTATCCTAGGATGATCTTGACCCTTGTGTGATCTTGATTCTCAATCGAAAGATGATCTTGGGATAATCCGAATCTGAGTCAGTCCTCCACTTATCCCTCTTCTCATTCCACAATTCCCTCTTCTCTTCCATCCTCGCCTTCTCTGTTCCCTCCTCTCTTCCCTTCAGGGTTTTTTTTTAGCAAAAATCGGTTATTTGTCTCCCAAAGGGGGGACAGACGGCTGGGGTATGATACTTCAAGGGCAGGGGAGATAACTCGAATACCCTCTGGGTAAGATGGTAGCCAGCTGATCTACAGCCGCAGCCCAAAAAATATCTATCGTATGGTTTTCTGACTCTGATTCACCGGGATACATCAGTAGGGGATAAAAGCCGATTCTAGCGCATTGCCTACTTTGCGCCAGAAATGCCAGTGACGTCACAAAACTGAGTTATTTTCTAAAAATAACTGAGGGTTTCCCCAGAAAGAATCGATCACCTCGTGAAAACGTGTGCATTTTTGAGAGGTGATCAAATCGTTTCCTGGAAACCCCCGGCTTTTTCTCGGAAAGGACGATTTACTGGCTCAGATTTTTTTAATTGCGGAGTTTCCTTGTCGTTTGAGTGCTATGACTCGATGAAAGCAATCCGATCGTGGAGGAGGATCGCGATCGGAAGGATGCGCGCGCGTTCGCGCATTCGTGCGTGCGTGCGTGCGTGCGTGCGTGCATCCGATTGTGGTTGTGTGTATGTATAATTATGTGTTGTGAAACGAATGATGGATGAGATTGTTTTTTGTCATTAAAGAAAAAAAAACTGTAAAAAGTTGTTGCTTTATTTTCTTCTTTTGCATATATATATAAGAAGAAGAAACAAAGAAAACAAAAAAAAAAATTATAATTAATAATTATTATCATTTAAAAAAAACAAAAAAAAACAAAAAAAACCCCCAAAAAACCACAAAATTTAAATATTTTCACGATAAAATAAAAAAAAGGTAATCATGAAATCGAGAAGAGCACCTGAAATAAAGAAATCCTCGTTCAAATTGAATAGGGTCGAAAGATATCCGAAGTTTGGCAGTAAAATTTACAAGTTAGAATCTCACGATCTCATTCGATTGACGGACGTGGAATGTGATGGTTTGATGGACGAATTCAACAAATATGTTCTGCCTTTGAAGTTGAGCGCGACCGATCTGGATTTGATGTACAAATCCCAAGACGATTTATTGAACCTTTTTTTCTCGGTGGACGTGGAAGGGTTCGATCCAGACTGCGTGTCCACCATGTTCTACAGAAGGAAGATTCTTCCCGGCGTTTCCGAGACGTTGGTTCACAGATTGAATCTGATCGTTGGAGAACAACAACAGCGACTGACGTTCGAGACCATGGATGTGGTGTTTTGATGGATCTATCAAAAGGGAACTGATTTCAAAATCAATGTTAATGTCGTGGATTAGACGTTGCACGAAAATCCGTTGTAGATATTTCTTTAGGGTTAATATTTTTTTTTTAAATGTCTGGATGTCATTTTTTTTTTATATTTAATGGATGGAATCAATTTTTTTTTCTCAGAATGCGAATTTTGTTTTTTTCAAATGCGTGAATCAATTTGTTTTTTTTTATTTTAGATTGCTTGCAGTTATTCAATTTTATTTGAGATAATTAAAGGAAGTATTGTATAAACATAGCAGTGAAGGTGTTTTGTATTTCAGTGTGTGTGTGAAAAGAGTACTGTTGCAATCTCAATATATGTTTCACACAAAAAACCTAATTATTATTAAAGTAATATTACACCTTGCACAAAAGTCATGTGAAATTATAATGTGAATTGTAAAATGTGAATTGTAAAAATGTTTTTCAAATGAATGTCGCTGAACGTACCGTTGCAAATCTCACGAATGAAATTTTTTTATATAAAACCATTAGAATATATATTGTGATCGGCATGTGTCGTGCATTATTCTTCAGTGAACTTGAAAGTGTAAAGAATTTTTCTCGCTATTATCGTCGGTGAGAAATGAAATGGTGATTGAAATGTGCGCTTTTTCTATTTGTGTTGTATAAAATTGAATTCCTTTCTTTAGTGTAATATTTGCGTTTTAGATCAGAAATTGATTCCCGAGTTTGAAAAAAAATAAAAATTCGCGTTCTGAGAGAAAAAATTGATTCCATCCATTGAAAATAAAAAAAATAAAATTATATCTATTTTTATTTAAAAACGAGAAGAAAAAAAAAATCACAAAACTCAAAATAATAATATATATTTTTTAAAAAGATAAGAAATTAATTTAACATTCAAAATGCCAAAAACAACAAAAACCTCAGACGTAGCAAAGTTATGTTTCTCTACCATATCCCAGTTGAAACGGTACTGTAGAAATTTGGGAATTGAAAATAATGACGTGGATAAAAAGACCAAGAGAGAATTGATTGGCCTTCTGTTTGCCGAGACTTATGACCAAATGCTGATTAATTTATAATCCAAAGTGCGTCGGTCTTTGAATTTGAAAGGTGTCAAATGCATGAAGAAAGAAGAATGCATTGACCGTGTACTATGTGGGAAGGGGATGAACGAAAGGCCTGCGACAGAGGTGAAAACTCGAATCGTGATGAGAAGTTGTGATGTGAAGATGAAACAAACTCGACGCATGGAAACTGAGAAGAAGAACTAGACTGTCAAACGCAAAGTTGAAAAGAAGAAAAAGATCATCGAATGAAAAGTTGAAAAGAAGAACAAGATCATCGAATGAAAAGTTGAAAAGAAGAACAAGATCATCGAATGAAAAGTTGAAAAGAAGAACAAGACTGTCAAACGAAAAGCTGAGTCGCGGGCTCCGGAAGGGACTGAGATAAAAGAATGAAAAGCGATGTAGTTCGAGATGGCAATTCATCAGAAAACAAAACACTCGGAGAAATCTTGGAGGCGTTGGATAAGGATGAGGGAGTCGATGCGATAAGAGTGATCGTGAGTAAGGCAGTGAAAAAATAGTTGGTTCCGATTGAATGTGACCAAGTCATCAAGGGATATTTTAAAACTTTCAACGTGATTTCTGGTTTTGCGAATCATCGTGATCCAGAATCGTTCGTGGAATGGACAAAGGGTGGAGTGTTGTACGTGTTTTGAAGAGAACTAGATAGATATTTAAAAATAAAGATGATCTTGCATTGTCTGATGAAAAAGGTTGACGCGAAAACGGGTGAAAGCGTGGTGCAAGATGCATATTTCCAATCCAAAATGGAAACTGTGTTTGAAGACGATGAACTATTCGATGTTTACGAAGTGATGAAAGACAAGATGTTAGAATCTATGTCCAGTTATCATAAGAGGGGAAGTGGTTGGACGTTCGAGAAGATATTAAATCTCGAGATTCATGTGGACAGACACGATCCTTTGACAATGTCTTCCTATATAGAACTGCCTCGTTTTCTATACAATAAAAAAGCTTTGGTTAACGTGAAAAATAAAGTGGATAGTGAGTGTTTCAAATGGGCGATCACATCGGCCCTGTATCCCGTGGAAAAGGACGCTCAGAGATTGTCCAAGTATGTGGAGACTTGTGAAAATCTCGATTGGACAGGAGTGCCTTTCCCGATGCGATTGAAAGATATAAAGCGTTTCGAAAAGGTAAATCCCACCGTGGCAGTGAACATGTTGGGATACGATGAATACGATAAAAAAAGAATACTCTATCCTCTCAGACTGACTTCGCGCAAAGAGAGAGAAAACATTGTTAATTTGTTGTTGATTTCTGAGGATGACAATCAACATTATTGCTGGATCAAAGACATAAGTCGATTTTTGTCGAAGCAGACTTCTAAACATAATCACGAGAGATTTTCTGTCTCAACAGCATGAATTCGTTCCAACGTCAAGAATCATTGATGAATCATCAGGAATACTGCAACGAAAAGTCAAACGTTGCAGTCGAAATGCCTAAACCTAACACATAATGGAGTTTTGTAACTACAAAAAAAGATTAGAACCACCATTTGTCGTCTATGCCGATTTCAAATGTTTCACGGCAAAAATAAATTCTTGTCAGCCTGACGAGCATGGGAGTTACGTCGAAAAACTTCGGAAGCACATACCTTCAGGCTATTGTTATTATGTGAAATGTTCTTTCGACGATAGAGAATCATTGGGTCCATTCATCTACTCTAAACGTTCGGATGACGACGACGTGGCTAAAAGATTCGTGGAAGAGTTAGAATCGAAAAGACAAGGATTATACAACAAATTAAAAAAATCCAAAGACATGATCATCACACCAGAGCAATGGGAAGAATACTGTGAAACCGCCGAATGTCGTATCTGTAGACGACCATTCGATAATAATTGTGAAAATAATAAAAAAAGTTAGAGATCACGATCACTACACTGGTATGTTTCGTGGTGCTGCTCACAACAAATGTAATTTAAGATTTCGAGATGCTGAATTCTATCTGGTGATATTTCACAATCTCTCGGGCTACGCCAGTCACCTGTTCGTGAAAAATATGGGTGTCAGCGAGGGAGAGTTGAGCTGCATCACAGAAAATGATGAAAAATACATTTCATTCACTAAATGAAGGTTGTCAATAAAAAGATGGTTGATGATGAATCGATTCCCATCCATAGTGCGATACGTTTCATCGACATTTATAAATTCATGTTGGCCAGTCTGGAAAAATTAGAAGACAGTTTGAATAGGGAGAAATTTAAAATCACGAGTGAACGTTTGAACAATCGACGAGAATTGATTGACATCATGTTGAGGAAAGGCGTATACCCTTACGATTACATGAGTGATCTGGAGAAATTAGACGACGTCGCTCTACCTCCTAAAGAAGATTTTTATTCAAAATTAACCAAGTCTCACGTTTCTGACGACGATTATGAACGCGCTCAGAAAGTGTGGAGATTGTTCAAGATGAAATTCATGAGAGAATATCACAATCTCTATTTGAAAAATGACGTGCTTCTCTTGGCAGACGTGTTTGAAAATTTTCGATCAGTGTGTTGTCAACATTACGAACTAGATCCGGCTTGGTATTTCACTGCACCCAGACTCGCTTGGGATGCTCTCTTGAAGATGACTGAGGTACGATTGGAATTATTAACGGACGTAGACATGTTGCTCATGTTCGAAAAGGCTGTGAGGGGTGGTGTCTCTATGATTTCTACTAGATATGCTAAAGCTAATAATCCTTACATGGGAAAAGATTTTGATTCGAAAGAAAGAAAACAAGGGGAGGATTTATTTCAATACGCCACAAGTTTAAAAAAACACTCGCGAGTTTAAAAATTAAAGAAAAAAGAATAGAGAGAGAGAGAAAAAAAAATAAATAAATAAAACAAAAAAAACAAAACAAAACAAAACAAACATTTTTTTTTTGTTTTATTTATTATTTTTTGTTTAATGTAAATCGTTGAGAATATCTTGAAAGTGATCTCCTTCCGACCATCTCTTGAGAACGGAGAGGCACAGGTGACCGCAAAACACTCGATCTGGTGCTTGCACTCGTTTGGTATTGTAAATAACTGTTGATAAATAGTTTCTTATTTCCATCACCTGTGATGTCGTCCAGATTTAAAATTCCACATTCCGAATCGCTGTTTTTTTTTTCTCGGCAAAGCATCTCTAGAAAACACACCTCGAAAATGTTTGATTTTTAAATCTTTTGCAGCTTTCGACAGATCGATGTTAGATAGGGTTTTTTTGGGTAAGACGACACCTTCAATGCATATGCATTTTATTTTCTTCTTATTCATAAATATGTTTTTTTTTTTGTTTTTTTGTATTTTTATATATATATATATATATAGAGAGAGAGAGATCTATATATAATAAAATTATATTATAATAAATTTTTTTTAGTTGTTTATTATTAAATACTAATAAAAAAAGAAAACTTAAAATATTCCTAATTAAAAGAAAAAATAAAAATACGAAAACAAAACATGACAGTCGATAAAGTAGGGCGCGCTGACGATAGTGAAGGTTTTTCTAGAAAGAAAAGAAGAACCACCGTCAAAATTGTTGGTGACATTGCCAACTTAGACGAATGATACATTCGGAGATACGAACCTCGGCAAGAACCTTTAAACTTAAACAATAAGAAAATCTACAATCTTCCCGAAATGATCGATCAGTTGGATGCCGCAACTAAAAAGTACGTCGATGTAGGAGATGAAAATTTCCAGCAGATGATGATAGATAATTACATCAATATAGCCATGACAGATGATCTAGACTTGAAATCTAAATGAGTGGTGAATGTAGCGGATCCTAGAGATTCGATCGATGTCACCACTAAAAGATATGCGGATGATGCTCAAAGGAGACTCAATAAACATCTGAGAGATTGCTACATTCCTAAAGTGATGCAGTCCAAATTGAACGTGAATTCTAACAAGATAATCAACGTGCTGTTGCCATGAATCCTAACAATGCGGCGACCAAACAATACGTTGACTTGGAACTGAGAAAGAATAACGTCAACGAGCTAGAAATGAAATCAGATCTGGATGCGGGATTCAACAAGATATTGAATCTGTCCGCGATCGACAATGATGATGAAGACTAGATGGCTGTCAACATTGATTCTGTCCTATTGGATTCTCAATCCTATCTGGAATCTCAAGTTGACGACTTGTATCTGAATACAAAATCTGGAGGAACCATGGAGGCCAGAATCGACATGGCTGGTCACAATCTATTCTGACTCGACGACGAACCGGAATTCACTTCCAGTGTGATCAGCAGACAGTACTTGGACGAAAATACGGTCTGGAGAAAGGGCGATATCGTGGAAGGCAAACTGGACATGGGAGGACATGCCCTCGCGAATCTGCCAGATCCCATCCACATGTCAGATGCCTGCACTCTGATCTCCGTCATGGAAAAGATAAAATACGCCAGACAACTGATCACCATCTGGGCTGAAAAGAGCGGTGCATTAGATGCAGAAAAAGCTGAATGGTCCTTTTGGAATGGAGGTAACAGACTGCTGCATGGTCTGATAGGATATCCCATCCCGGCAGGAGGCGATATCATTCGAATGAGTCTGGCTTCTATGGACTTGAGCGATAGAGTGGTTGTTAATCTCGTGGTGAACGGCATGGAGTGTGACATGAGGTACAGAGTCGAAAAGAAGAAGGAACAACACTCGAACACAAAAGTCTTCGGTACGCCTCTCAAGGTACAGATGGGGACAGGATTAATTTCAAGACGAAAAACGATAATCCTGAAGCAGCCACTTCAATAGTTTCTCTGTTGATCAAACTGGAACCTCTAAACAAACAGTGAAAAAAAAATCACTTTTTTGTGATGTAGGAGAGACAACTCTAAAAAAATATATATATAATTGGATTTTGAGAGATTGAATATTCATCAATGTCTCAAAAATCCAATTATATATATATATTTGTTTTTTTTGTATTTATATATTCAACAAACATTTAATTTCTACCCATTTCCAATTGCAAGTGATACATTTAGCAAATGCTGTGGTAGGTTCGTCATCCGATCTAGTTTAATGAGATTGAATCGATATCTGATGATTCTTACATTTTTTACAAATTGAAATCGTATCTTTAATAATTTCTTCTTTGAATGATTTTATGAGATCAAATTCTTCCTTTTCCCTCAAATGATAATTATGAAAATCTTAACCATTCCATCCCATCTCGGTTCCACGTTCTTCACGTTCGATTCGAATCCACTCTTTTAAATGTTTCATTTTTATATAGTATGAAGAAAAAGCGATGCTTTGTAAATGATTTATTGTGAGATTTTTTAAAGATTTTATTAAACTTTTCATAATATTTTTTTTTTGTAAAAACGATTCACTACTTCAAAAAAAAAACAAAAAAAAAAAACTCAGAGCTGTTTCCGGTCCAGTGAGGTTACTTACTGAGTGAGATACTTACCGTCTAAACCTTTTTTTCTTCTCATTTTTAGCTCAACTTTGGCGAAGCCAAATTTGAGCTGATGCCATGGCCCGTCGTCCGTCCGTCCGTCTGTCCATCAACAATTGGATACGGCTCGGTCTAGAGGCCGTATTTATGAACCGATCTTTACGAAACTTCTTGGGTACCTTTGTTATGACCGTGGGACGAGAACGAGTGTTTTGGGGTGCGGTCCGAAATTCAAGATGGCTGCCAGCCTCCATTTTGTACCGACGATGCAGAAATTTGTTTTTTGTACAGAACTTCCATATGAAAGCTCTGATTTGAATAATTTTTTGCCTGAATGTTTAGTACCATGGGATACATCACATATAATACAGGTTTTTTTCTCGTGCGTAAATTATGCAAATTACACTAACTTTGATGGTTTTTGGTGTTACTTTCAGCACTGTAAGTGCAAATGCCAATATGGCTCGGGCTAGAGGCCGTATTTATGAACCGATCTTTACGAAACTCCTTGGGTACCTTTGTTATCACCGTGGGACGAGAACGAGTGTTTTTGGGTCCGGTCCGAAATTCAAGATGGCCGATGGCAGCCATTTTGTACAAAATTTGGTGCAATCAGATTTTTGCACAGAACTTCCATATGCAAGCGCTGATTTGAATAATTTTTTGTGTGAATGTTAGTACCATGGGATACATCACATATAATACGGTTTTTTTTCTCGTGCAGAAATTATGCAAATTAGATGAACTTTGATTTTTTCAGTGCTACTTACACACAGTAAGTACACATGTCAATACGGCTCAGGCTAGAGTCTGTATTTATGAACCGATCTTCACGAAACGTCTTGGGTACCTTTGTTATCACCTTGGGACGAGAACGAGTGTTTCTGGGTGCGGTCCAAAATTCAAGATGGCTGCCAGTGGCCATTTTGTATCGAAATTAGGTCTAATCAGTTTTTTGTACACAACTTCTATACGACTCAGGCTAGAGGCCGTATTTATGAACCGATCTTTACGAAACTTCTTGGGTGCCTTTGTTATTACCGTGGGATGAGAATGAGTGTTTTGAGGTGTGGTCCAAAATTCAAGATGGCCACCAGCAGCCATTTTGTACCAAAATTAGTGCAATCAGTCTTTTGTACAGAACTTCTGTATGAAAGTTCTGATTTGAATAAATTTTTGTATGAATGTTTAGTGACATGGAATACATCACATATAGTACGGGGTTTTTTTTCGTGCAGAAATTATGCAAATTAGATGAATTTTGATTTGATTTATTCAGTGCTACTTATACACTGTAAGTGCACATGTCAATATGGCTCGGGCTAGGGGCTGTATTTATGAACCGATCTTCACAAAACTTCTTGGGTACCTTTGTTATCACCTTGGGACGAGAACGAGTGTTTCTGGGTGCAGTCCAAAATTCAAGATGGCTGCCAGTGGCCGTTTTGTACCGAAATTAGGTCCAATCAGTTTTGTGTCACAACTTCTACACAGCTCATATTTGTGAACTGATCTTCACGAAACTTCTTGGGTACCTTTGTTTTTACCTTGGGGCAGGAATGAGTGTGCTTTGGGGTGCCTTTGTTATCACTGTACTATGAGAACAAATATTTTGGGGTTCAGTCAGATCCACTCTGGGACTCAAAGATTTCTTTTCTAGTTTAGCATCTGACTGTCACCCACCTTTACAATACTTTACCTATACATTTGTTACAGGCAATGGTCAGTATTTATGTACAGACCATTACAATACTTCATATGTACCTTTGTTATCAGGTCATTACCTAGATGTTTGTCATTTCTGTGTCACATACTATACAAGTTGAGCTACAGTGTCATTGACACTTTCATTTTTTTAATTATCATTTTCATCAACCGATGGCCATTTTTTGTCTGTCTGATTCTAATTCTAACTCTCTATCCGACAGGTCCAGGGCAAAAGCTTTGGTTCTCCTTGGCACATTCTTGTCGAATTGCATTCTGATTTGAATGTCTAAGATGCTACTCTTGAGTCGCTCGCTCTGTTTGCTGACGTTGAATATGAACAGGGGATACATCGATTTGTATTCGGTGGGAGTGATGTTAGGATTGCCCATCAATTCGTCCAGTCGATGATATTTCTTTCTGAAATCCACGGCATCACCGTATAGTCTGCAGAAATCATTCTTATCGAAAGAGTTGTTGTAATCGATTGCAGGATATCTCATGGTGTTCAGAAATACCTGCATGTTTCCCAAGTTACAATGATCGAACAGAGAAGGATTTTTCTCATGAGATCCGTCCCTGTCCATCTGAAATGCCACTACGATGAATCGCGGTCTTTCCGAAGCAGATTTCATGGTTAATCTCCAATCAAAGTGATTGCTAGATGGTGGAATACTAGCTGTGTCGCACTGTCTCATTCTAAATCCCACCGGTAATTTACTCTTCGATTCTATGATCTTGTAGAGACGTACTTTCTCTGTGACCGAAGGCAACACATGTGGAACGAACCAAGATATCTTGTTCAGATGTATCTTACCCGCATCAGTCACAGCGCATCTCATGATGGCTTCATTGTTTCCTTTTTGAATCAACATCAGATTGAATCCGTGGAGAATCTTATCTTAATATTCTGCGAATCAGAATATGTGTTTCAGAGGTATCCTGAACGAAAACGTTCCTCTGGGTCTCAACGTCTTGATGACGTAGTCGAATCTCAGAGTGGCACCGGTATTGGCTGGATGACGGCGATGGTGTCTTTCACCCACAATTGATTGAGTCCTTTAGATTTCGAAAAATCGTCCGGATACATCAAGAGTCCGTACATCGTGGTGGCTTGTCTGGGGTGAAACACGGATTATATCTCTTGTCCCGAGAGCATGTATTTTATATTACTGAACAGGTGTATCATGCCATTATTGTCTAGAGTGACCACGGCGTCATCTGCGTAATCATTTCCATCTTCCTTGGTGAGACGCCCCTGTATCACTATGTAACTTTTGCTAGGATGAACGAACAGATCTTGCATCTCGATGTTCATTCTTATTTCACCGGCATTGTTCAAACTAGTTCTAGTCACGGGTTCGTACTCGTGTGAACTTCGTATTCTTCAATGCTTTCGTCTCTCAATATACCTTGGGTTATATCTAATATATTTGTCATGTTTTTTGTTCTTTGTGTTAATTCGTTTGCTTTTTTTTTATTATAAATGTTTTTTAAAAAAATTATTATCTTATTTTATTTATTTATTTTGCCCTTACTATATATATGCGTAAAGGGGAAAAAAAAGTGAAGGGTTGGTTCTTCAAAATGTCGTCTTCTGCAATTCTTGTTCATAAAATGTTCCGATGATTTCTCTGCTGTCATCTTCGTCGTCCTCTAATGCTTCTATCTTGTACATCACTGGATCTGTGTAAAATGTTCTACCGATCTTAAAGATTTCTGTGGTCCATCGAGGAGTGTAACCCTTCGCGAAGAGTGACTTATAAGAAGTGATTCTCACTTGATCGCCGACTGAAAATTTCGGCGATTTGGACTTCTTCTCGATCTTGATCCTTTTGGGATAGAGATTCGCGAAGATTCATTTTTCGTTTTGAGGATCGCTAGATTCTGTGGGAGTCATCTTGATCAATCTGTGTCGCGTGTTGTTGTATTCTTCTACCAGTTCGTCTGGGACGTCGATATATTTCTTAGTCGTGGTGGCCGTGAAATACTTGTACATTTTCTCCTTCATGGTTCTATTCCAACGTTCGATCATGTTAGCTTTCCCTTCATTTTCGATGGAATAGAGATCAAACAATGGACGAACCTGACTGTTGTAAAATTCCTTCCCTTTATCCACCCACAATTCATCTGGTTTTCGAGAAGACGATGCAAATATGCTCTTCAGAGCCTCAGCCACGCAAACTCCCGATTTATTCTTCACAGGTCTCATCCATCCGTATTTTGAAAACACGTCAATGACCATCAGTATGTATTTAACACCCTTGTTCCATGTGACTGCGAATGTATTTTACACCCTTGTTCCATGTGACTGCGATTTCATGACGACCAGATCGGCCGACCAGTTCTGATCCAGACCCTTTACGAATACCCTTCTCCTTCTACATTGACACGTGACGGGTTTGGAAATTATTTTTTTATGTCCCCATCCAAATGGACTCTTGGTACCAATCACTTTACCGACCAGCGAACGTTTGAGTCTCTCTCTCCTAGTGGGATTGGATATATTTTTCAACGTTGTCAACATGTCTTTATCGCAGATTCGATTATGAGTCTTGATGTCGGGATGTTTAGCATAACACAGATCGTGTGCATAAGCAGCCAAATCCACTGTGTTGATGGGTTTGCTCCAAGATTTAGGTGTCAGCTCTCAATTCAATCTCTTATTTAATTTCGTGCCGGGTCCCGTGAATTAATGTCCTGGCAGATGCGTTTGGACGGGTAGATTATTAATCAATTTACTCATCAAACCACCACCGCGTTTGGCAAATTGCGTCTTGGTCGAACCATACATTTTACACGTTCCACGAAGCTGGGAGTTTTATTTTTCATCAGTACTTTTTTAACGTTAACCGTATCGGTGACTCTCTTACATTTGATGCAATACATTTGTTTTGTTTGTTTTGTTTTTTGTATATATTTTTTAATTATTTATTTTTTTTTTAATATATATAAGTTTTATTTCTTCTTTTATATATATACATTTTTTTGTTTGTTTTCAATCGATTGCTTCCGGAATCTTTTTGGGATCCAACAATTTATGAAACAATTGTCTCGCTTCTTCCCTACCATTTTCCACAGGAGAATCCTTCAATTGTTCCTTGATGATCTGATGACTCTTGACTCTTATCTTCGCTTTCATGACTTTGTATTTTTGTTTTTCGTTCAGTATGTCGATGTATTTGCCGTCCGAAATCCTACCATCTTTCAATGCCATGGAGATCTTATCCAATGTGGTGTCGATCTTTGCATCAGCTAAAACGCTGATGTTTTTGCGTTTCTTTGCCTTCACGGATAATTTCTTAGCAAGAAATTTTCTGATCGTGCTGGCAAATCCAGCAGTTAAACAATCCTTCTACGGCCAACACGACTGGAAGAGCAACGGTGGCGGTCGACAATAGACTTATTCTGGCAATGTTCAAACCCATAGAGATCATGACGAGAGTCAAATCCACACCACTCACGAATTTCTCGAATCTCGAATATTTCTTGTTGAGCAAACGATGAGAATCTCTCTCTCATGTCAGATGCAATTGAATTCTATTGATTTGTTCGATTCAATACTTCTGTCCCACATCGTCACTACTTTCTGGTGGTAGAAGAGGTGCCTTGGGCTCGACGTCCAATTTCTCTAACGATGAATATATTTTTTTACTTCGAAGTTCCATTTCCATTTTATTTTATTTATATCTATTATTATTATTTTTTTTATGTATTTTTTATTTTCACCCCTTATTTAATTAATGAAAAAAATGTTTTCTTAATGGTTTCTAACCTTCAACAAGGAATCCATAAAAACGTGATTCCCGTTGGAACATTTTCTTAGTGGTGGTGGTGGTAGCGATATCCTCCTTTCCAACAAATATTCCAAAACGTGTCCCCTGTCTTTGGTGGTGAGACCTCGATGCGCTAACTTCAACTCTTCCAATTTTGTAGGTTCAGATTCTCCAATGCAAGACATGAATTGCTTCCAACATTCGATCACGTCGTCGCATCGTATGCATTCCAATGCAGACCTGAAATACGTGGTGACGATGTCTTCCCATTCCATCGTGAGACATGAATGATTAATGTGATTAAATTCTCCCTCCTCCAGGCAGCCGAGACATCTTTCGTGCAAGATACTAGGAAGTTGTTCGTTCACACAGATCACGTAAGCTCTACACAATGCCCTTTGAAGACACCAAGCTCTTGATTCCATGGAATCGTTCGTTTTACTTATAATTATATGTATACGAAAACAAGTTGTTTTATCTATGTCCTAAAAAAATAATTTTTTTCTATTTTTATTATTTTTTCTATTATTTATTTTTTCTCTCCATATATATAGTGCACTTTCTATTCCTCTCATCATCAAACAAATGAAAGAACTCTTTTCATTTATTACGATTGCACTTTTTTTTTATTATTATATTTTTTCGAAAGAAGGATTTTAGGCTTTTCATATTCCGATAAAACCATCATTTTTTCGTCATCGTTGTAGTCGTCATTAGAAAGATGCGGAAAATAAAGCATAATGATTTCTATCCTCATAGCAAATTCGATCCATGATCTATTCGACATGAATGAGTGTAATCTGTGAATATATTTGACACACTGACGAATGGATTTTTCCAATATGTTCATCATCACCACCACTGCGATCGAATACATTAACTACATTTTTCACGCAAGCATACATGTAATAAATTTCTCCATATTTGTAATGTTTTACAAGTTTCAATTTGTATTTTAAACTATCTAGGATATCTATAATCACGTGATAATTTCGATTATAAAACGCATTTTTATCATTCGAACACGTTTTGATATTTTCGAGATAGTTTCGATTTTGAGATATGATTGACAATAGTAACAAAAACAATATTACGCACCTGTTTAAACGTGAGTCATATTCGATTCGTTCTGATCAAAGTCTTTCTAATGCACACTAGTGTAAATGTTTAGAAAAAGCTAAAAACGTTTTGTAAAGCGACCATTGTTTTGATGACGAAAACGTTTTTGTTAACACATCTTTTAAAAGATTTTCTTTTTCTCTCACCTTTTGTTTCATTTTTTTATCTCTTAATATAAAATATATATCAAAAAAAAAAAATTTTTTTTAAGATATTTGTTATTTTTTTAATTGTTATTTATTTTTTTATAATATCATACCCAGAAGAGGTATATTCTTAAACGGTGAATTCTGACCGAACCACACACCTTCACCGATCGGGTCCACATTCTCTCTAGTCTTCAGAAAGAGACCGTCTCCATGGAAAGCATTGCCACCTTTTCTTGCAGATCCTAGATACAATCCTTTATCCTCCATGTCTACGTGACACACAGCTCCTCCCTTCTTCCAAACAGTCCATTTCCCCTCTTCTTCAAAAACAATCCTCTACCCATTAATTTGTCTACTGCCGAACTAGCAAGTCCCTAGAGAGTTCCCACACCCAGAGCTGGCAACACCATCTTCCTGAGAATGGATAATGCTTTTGCAGCGAGTCCTGCCAATAATGGCAAGAAACTGCCCTTCATTCTCAGATTGTATCTCAATTGAGCGGGACTCAGTCTCACCATCGTTCCCGTTCGATTACGAATCACTTTCTCCATCCTTTTGATTTGTGTTTTAGTCCAGGCGATCCAATTGCTACCACCACTTACTAGATCTTCGTAACTGATTTTAAATCGGACTGCTTCGCCTCGATTACTCTATGCTCGGCGAAGTTTAGCTTTCTGTCCTTCGGATATGTTAATGTTTTTAACGATGTACTGAGTCATTTTTTTTGCTGGATTATGTATATATATATTTTTTTTTTAATTAGAAATATTAGAAGTTTGTTTTTATTTATTATTATCAATATTATAAGTTTTTTTTTATTATTTAATTTCTTATATAAAAAAATTAAAAAATACAAAAAAAAAATTAAAAAATCTAAAAAAGTTTTTTTTTTTTTTTTTAAATTATATATTTATTTTTTTTTATTTACTTGATATTTATTTTTTCTTATCTCTCTGATGTGAAATCGTATAGTCACTCCCTCTCTGCGAAGATCTAGCTGATCGCCGTTCTGATCCGTCAATGTGCTTTCAATGCTATACAACGTGTCCAGATCATGGGTAAATAGACAAGATTTCGAGGTCGCTCCACGATCTTATAACCTGGCAAAATGTCCGGAAAGAATGAGAAGATCGTAGGCTGAGCGCTACCATCGACGTAGCTTCCCGAGATCATGTTGACATTCACTAAAATGCTATTGATTGCAAGAATGTCCACCATACGTTCGGAAGCTGTGTGAACTTGATAATCTTTTGATCGAATCCCAACATCTCGCTGATTGAATCTTCCCCACTGAAATCCACTAAAAAATTATATCCCAAGTCTAATATCGTCTGCAGAGTACTCATACTGGGAGCGAGTCTTATCATATTGCCTCCGTGACCATCGGTGTTTAGTCTTGTCTGGATGTGATGGTTCAGATCGTCCATGTCGTAACTCCCTGTGGGAATTCGAATCTCGAACCAATCCACTCTGTCGGAACACTTGAATGTGTTGTTCTTTTCTGTGACGGTGGGAAACGAATAATAAGTCTCGCGAGTAACCAACGTCATCTCGTATCTCTTTTCCTTCTTCAATTCGATGGAAGGTTCGACTTTTGTCGTGAATCGAGTCATGTCGTGACTCAGAATGATTTGATAGGACTGTTTCACATCCATATTTTCGACTATCTGTTCCAATAGGCAATGTTCTGATATATATTTTTTTTATTTTTTATTAATTATATATTTTTTATTTTTTTTTATTTTAATTCTCTATTATTATTGTCAGGAATATAAAAAAATCGTCGAATCCACTTTGATATTTTCCATTGTTAAATTCGCTAGTCAAATCGATTACGACGAACTTGTGAAGTCCCTTGTTCCTCAACTTTTTACAGGATCTCCTAAATTCTTCTTTGTTCATATTGTTTGCCACACAATCTCCGTAGATGTGATTGAGATTCTTCAAATCCTGATGAAAGAGACACAGAAAATTAGCATTCTCCCTTATTGTCTGTCTGGGCAGTCGAAAATAATTCTGTGACAGATAGAAACAATCCACATTGCTGTGACAGCCGCGATCATAATACGATGTGCATCGATTCTGTCTCTCCAACAACAGATCATCAAAGATCATGAGATTCTTGTTCTCCGACTTCAACTGTCTGGGGCTGGGAACGTCGTCGGCATTCTCGTAAAACAGATTGTCGAAGATTCTTGACAAAAATGAATAATCTGTCGTAATCCAACCAGCCAGGTCGCAACAACAGATTCATCAAAAGATTGGCCTTTTCGCAATTCGATTTTCCAACTATCAGACCTCTTATGCTCTTGGGGAAGAACTCATCGTTCGACCTCTTGGTCATTGCGTCATTCCAAGATGTGTCTTTGATATCCATTTTGTTTTCTCCAGTTTTTTTTTCGCTGTGTTTTGAATTATGTTTTTTTTCTCTTTTTTTATTTTTAATTTCTATTTTTTATATATATACATATATAAAAGTTTTGTTTCTTTTATTTATGAATCACTTTCAGTCCCGATCCTCTGGTCATTTTATCCAAGTCCTGTATCGGCACGACGTAGTCAGAGAAGTCTTTTCAACTTTTTGGTTCGATTCTCAATCATTTTGCAGGCACCTGCAATGGAGTTATCAATTTATTAATCAATGCGTCGGCTCCTCTCTTGCCAGCTTCTGAAGCTATTCTACCGCTCGCTTCACTCGCAGCTTTCTTACCAGCATCGATCGCCATCTTCTTTCCAATTCTGAGAGCACTCAACGCCATCTGTTTCGCGGCGTCGCCGGTGAATTTATGAGTTAAGAATTGCATCATCGAATCGACGATGCCCGATCCGCCGTAAACGTAAGATCTAGCGTATCCCATGTTATTTATCACCAACATTTTTTTTTTGAGAATTCGGTCTTTTTTGGTTTTTTTTTTATTATTATTATTTGTGAATATATATATTATTTTATTTACTTTATATTTTTTTTTCTTTTTTTCTCTCTTCTCTTACTATTTTATCATTTTAAGCGGTTCATCAACTTTTGATAATCCTTCTTAGACAAAAACTTCTGCCTCAACAATTCGTCGCACACACTCACTATCTCGTTATTTAACCCGTGTTACCAGCCTCTCTGCTTGCCAACAACAATCTCAATCTCTCTGACAGGGCACAGGGATCGTGCGGAAGAAATATCGTGTCAGTCTTCATTCCCTTTCCAGTCGTCGGTTTCACGAAATACTCATTCGCCTTCCATATGGGTTCCACCACATGCTTCCACTTGTAACCTCTCCTATCCTTTGGACCTGTCTCTCTAGCATCGTTGTTCTTCTTCATGGTGTGAGTCTGAACCAGAATGTCTCCGTAATTTTTGTAATCCTCTTCGGTGTAATCGCCGGGTCTCTTGTGAGAGAGCATAATGTGCAATCCGTTGGTCATTTCGTACCTGTTCGAACCGACGATCAAATAATCGCCTTCAAACCATATTTGCATGTCGCCAACGAAATCGTCATCACCTTCTTGACGAAATCCGTACATCGAATCTTTTTCTCTACCGTCGTTGGATCTGGCGGCGCTGCTGACGACGCAACTCGCATCAGTCTCGATCCTCTCTGGAGTGTATTCGGACAAACTTTTCGGCGTGACGCTACCGACGCTACTACTCGGATCGATCACGATTCTCTCTGGAATGTAACCGGTCGGAGTTCTCGACGCGGAACTACCGGGAACGGAACCCATCCTCAGAGAACCTTCTCTTATGGGTCTCAGTTCCTCCACGATTTCCTTCCTCGCTCGTTCCTGAACGTCGGTGACGGGTCTGAACAACTTAGTCACCTCTCGCGTCAGTCCCATCTCTCCCAATCGCCTGGCCCTGCCCTGCGCCTGGATGTTCTCCCTGCTCCGTATCAATTCGCGAACCTGCTCGTCCTTTTGCTTAGAATCTCCTACGTGTAGAAACATTGTTTTTTATTTATTTATTTATTTATTTATTTATTTATTTATTTATTTATTTATTATTTTATTTTTCTCTCTTTAATGGATGAAAAACGGTTATATTTTTTTGTATTCTTATTTATTTTTTTGAATGTTGTTATATATATATATATATATTTTTAAAAAATTTTTAAACAATTATTAAACAATTTTTGTTATTATTATTATTCATCTTTTAACTTATAATATATACATACACAAACACAATCGGATGCACACGCACGATCCTCCTCCCCGATTGGATCGCTTCCATCGAGTCATAACACTCGAACGACAATGAAACTCCACAGTCTCTCTATTATGGCGCACCTGAAAATTCGCTAGACCCAAACGTCGCGCGTTTCCCGCGAAATCCCCCTTTCCAGATCGAAACCTCGACAGCACTTTCCGCGTTCGTTTTCCGTGACAAAAAATTACCTCCCTATGGGAAATCAGTGTTAAATTCGAAAAAAAAAGTGGGTATTTCCTCCCGGATTTTTTAAAAAATCTGAGCCAGTAAATCGTCCTTTCCGAGAAAAAGCCGGGGATTTCCTCGAAACGAATCGATCACCTCTCACAAATACACTCGTTTCCGCGAGGTGATCGATTTCTTCAGGGGAAACCCCAAGTTATTTTTAGAAAATAACTCAGTTTTGTGACGTCACTGGCATTTCTGGAGCAAATTAGGCAATGCGCTAGAATCGGCTTTTATCCCCTACTTACATCTTTATATTGCTGACGGTACATAGATGTCATACTCGGAAAAGAAAAAAAGGCGACACGTGTTTTTCCACACAAAGTCGTGTTCTGAAGCTTTAAAGGTGTAAACTATGTGGTTGGACATATAATGACAATTGACCATACTCCTTGTTTTGCATAGGGGCCCGTAACGCGCTCCCCTGGATATTCCACGTTCCCTCCTTCCATACGTTGCCCCTACATGCTATAACACACAGAAAAGGATAGCATGAAATTCGTAACTGATGAGTAAATTCACTCGCAAATCGAATGGAGCCATCGAGGAAGGTGCCAACGCGATGCACGAACATGACAATAGGCAAGAAAGTGTTGTTATGCATTTTGTTAAAAATATATGCTACTCCTTTCTGTTTGTTATAGCACATAGGGGCAGCGTATAGATGGAGGGAACAGAGAGTACCCAGTGGAGAACATTACGGGCCCTATGTAAGAAACCTTCTGTAACCAGGAATGCAAGGCTGAGCACAATGAAATGATAAGTAATCGGTTTACACTAAGTCTTGGTAAGTTCAGCCGCACGTCACCCGGATTAAGAAATAAGTTGGCCATGTTACCTCCCGAGCTCCAGTATATGAACAGAGGTAACGTGGTCAATTTATTTTTTAATCCGTTCGCACGGATTAGTAATACTTTCGTACGGATTAGTAACCCGTTCGCACGGATTAGTACACCGTGCCAACGAATTAGTAATCCATTCGCAAAGATTAGTAATCGTGCGCAAGGATTACAAAAACAATTTGACCTTGTCACCCCACGGGCTCCATAAGAAACTCTATCAATTTTCTGATACATTCCCCAGCATCCGCCAATTCCTCCTGTCTTTTTAAAAATCAAAATGGCAGCGTTCACGAAGACACGATTCTAAAACTGCTATATTGTTTATAGGTGTTTTAGCTGAGTGGAATCATTTACAAGTGTTAACCCAAGGAGTTCGCTTCTGCACGGACTTCTAACGTTCTGGGGCTCTCGCTATAATAAAGGATGTACGTGGTGCGAACGAAAGCTGGCCTGTACGAATTAGAAATTACGGCTACCCTAAACAAGTTTTTGTCAGGCAACCATTTGCTGTTTTAGAACAAGGGCAAGGTAAGGAAATTCTGCATGCGCGTAACCAGAGGGCGAGTGCAAACGCACCTCCCCACAGAATTGGAGTTTTACTTTCAAGAGGGTCTATTTCCCACTTATGATCTGAGAACTTTGATGAAATAGGGCGACCACCCTTACTTCGATACATTGTACCCTCTGTGGTTTAGTCACAGAGAATACGATGTATCTGGGTAAATTGTTTTAAAAAATAAAAGTTCTTGTTTGCATGTAATTTCTGCAGGGACCGATCAGGACTATTTAAAATACGCTTTAGCCTCGGAGCCTATTTTTTCAATTCATGCGCCAGATTTCAATTTACGGAGTCACGGAGTCACACTGCTGTTTGTAACACACACTGCAAGTATGTAATAGCTCTCATCATTTTCATTTAGTACACTATAGCAAACATTAATCTTCACTGTGGTTTCTGATCAAGTCTTGGCTGCCTATTTAGGCAGCCAAGACTTGATCAGAAACCTCAGTGAAGATTAATGCTTGGTAATTAAGACTTGAAGTATTAACTTAAGCACTCTACAACAATGATAAATGATAATCATATATATAATACATGTAAGAGACCTTTTCTCTGGAACAATATGCCTGATCACTTGAAATCACCACAAACATATCAGTCCTTCAAAACTAACCTTAAGACGCACTTATTCGGTAAAACCTATACATAAAATGTCCTTCTAAATTTATGATTAACACAGAGCTGACTTTATTTTTTAATTTTGTAAAGCCTGAGAGCACATTGGCGTGGAGTCATGGCTCTAAACTGTATTTATTATCATTATTATCATTATTATTAAGAGTGCCTCTCTCGATTATCCATCGAAAGAATATCAAAATATGATCTGAGAAGTTACGCGCCAACTGAGAAGCCTATTTCTGGGATTTAGGAGCCAGGTCCTGATGTTTCAGAACCAAATACGCACTGGCGCATGCCCAGGTCGGTCCCTGTTTCTGGGTACTTACTTTTAATCCTAAATTTTACATAATATTTTCCCAGATACTACCACTAAGTAGGGCCCTGCGAAGCTTCGAGATTCGATTCAATTTAAAATCTTAAATTGGTATTTAGATTCGATTCGAAATCGACTTCCCGATTCGGTTTCCTTCGAACGCTTTCACTGGAATTTTGCTTGGTATCGGTCATCTTTGTCGTCTCACAAAACGTATTACTGAGATAGAAACTGTACATAAATAATGTTGAAAACGCAGACTGAGTGTAATTTCCGATATGTTAACACAAAAAGCATCTTTATCTATTGACTAAAGTGAATTTTTTGATTTGATTGGTTGATATATACGTGGTATGAGACCATATGCATTGAAACCCACGATACGCCCGCCCAGCCACTGACAAACTTCCCAAACCCAGTGGAAGCCTCGTTCCGAAATCTACAAATTGTCCATACCCCGTAGAAGACGCGTCATTCCAGTTTTACAGTGTACATGTATTACATTTTAATTTTTTATCTCCAAAATACAGCTCATGACCCCATATTGGAATGAGCTGGTCGAGTACCCTCCAATGTGGGGTTCATAAGCTATGTTTTTGAGACAAAAAAGAAAAAAGAAATTCAATAATTTTTTTATTCTAGTCATATCGGCATATTTTCACAAAAAAACTCTTTTGCATAAAAATTCCACAGAAACCTGTATGGCTCAACAATGGAAGATAAAAGATCTCATGCTGTGTGTGTTCACACATGAAATAGATTGTACTTCTAAAACGGAAAGTCAATAGATAAATTCGTTACCCCGTGTCTGATCACGTGGTACGGGTTTTTACCTACCCGAAGCCAGCCGTATCCCATTCGGGATACGGCTGGCTTCGGGTAGGTAAAAACCCGTACCACGTGATCAGACACGGGGTAACTAATAGTACCCATGCCACCATCTATGCTAATTCCAGTTATACTAGTCACTACCACTGCTGAGAGCAAATTTAAAGTTCCCAAGAAATATCGACGATGAGCTCACGTTGTTACCGGCTAGCCCCGTCCTTGGCCGGCACAACATTCTTGCATTCGTTTGTTTTTGAACAAACATCCTTACTGCATGGGTAATATTCCAACTGCATCATCAAGGCATGCTCTCGACGAAGGCATGCCTTAATGGTGTAGTTGGAATATTTTATTAGTCGGGACTTCAAGACGCCTGTATTCGATTCGAGGTTCGATTCGATTTCGAATAATAGACTCGATTCAACTCGAGAATCGATTCGAATCGAAAATATATGATTCGCGGAGCCCTGCCACTGAGCTGCATTTTAAAATTTTTTTTCGATCACCAATTAACGCACCTCACCCAGCAAAAAATCTGGTTATTAGCCTGTACTGATATGCATACCATCCTTAGTGTAAAATCAAGAATACTGTGGCTTATTAAGTTCTTTCATCGACCCGACGAGGTGCTGCCATCTAATACAACGACGGAAAGAACTCTGGAGTGATTATGTATGTCCATAGAATCCCTTCGTATGTGCCTATTTGCAATATGTGTTGTGCGCGCATTGAGCATTTTCACATAAGCACATATCGGTACATCTGGCACGTGCCCATGTACATGCAATGTGTGCAAACTGTGACACATTGTGCAGTTGCACACAAGTACATTCCACCAAACACGAGTCAACGTTCTGGAACACACCCAACTATATTAGAAGCCTTTCGGGCTCATAGCAACCGCGTGTCATTAAATTAGAAATGAACAAACGAGGATTCTACAGGAATCCGAGACAAGTAAATAAATTTCGGGTTGTTTGTGATAATTATATATACTCCCCGTCCAATCGAACTCACCCTCCGAAAACAACCTATTAGAGGAATTTGATTCACTTAACAGGTACTTGTCATCATAGAAACAAAGATGGTGCCTTCCTGTTCACAAAATGGACGACAGCAAAACGTGTCACTCAAACAAAACCCGCTACATATGCGCACTAATACCACTTATCTGGAAATGACGGTCAACATGAGGCAACCGAGTCGCGTACTAACGTCGCATGAGACCCCGCGTGAAATCAGGGTGATGGGGGTCGAAAACTACATTACATACTATTATTGGATTTTAACAACATTTTCAACAGCCTGGGTCAACAGCCTAGGCCATCTGATCTGAGATAGTTTTACCGGTGAAGTAAACCGAAGTACCCAGAGAGAATCATTGATCAGACTTTCCAACTTACTAATCCGGTACAAGCAGAGCTGCCAGTGATTGGAGGCAAGTGCAGTATCAACGTCCTCAGCACACCACCGTGCACCCACACTGGCATTAATTAACTCATCGTCTGCTAAGTATACCATTGAATTTTTCATAAAATCAAGTCATGGCTGCTGTCTTGATTTCATGAAAATTTCAATAGAGCCTGGTGTCAAGAAATTAATAACAAGCATACACCTATTTATAAGGAGCATATATATTTAACAAATGTTATACTACTACTAGGTCAGATGTTTGTTTATGTGGGTTTAACTACACTTACAACAGCCAGGGGTATATGGTCACAGGTTGAGGA
Organism: Pictodentalium vernedei; assembly: GCA_031216915.1. Classification (NCBI taxonomy): domain Eukaryota; kingdom Metazoa; phylum Mollusca; class Scaphopoda; order Dentaliida; family Dentaliidae; genus Pictodentalium; species Pictodentalium vernedei. The sequence goes on from CM062297.1 coordinate 853,861,816, forward strand.
AGCCGGAGTATCCGAAGAGAACCACCGAGCAAATGTCATATTCTCCATCTTCCTGAGTTGGCACAAGCAGAGTTAGCATCGGTTGCCAACAAGGGTATTGCTTAGTGCATGGTGCCGCCTAGCACCCACACTGGCAATCTGGATATTAAGTGTCATGCCCAATGAGGCTGCGCGGGCGAGGGGTTGGGGGGTTGGGGGACCATCGGCCCATCAGTCCATGCCCAATGCTCTAAACAACAAGCCACCGCGATCCCTTCTTGTCAGCAACATGATAATGACATTAACTTAATAGAATGATTGTACATGTACGCGGTTAACTCTTAAATCCCCATACAGCCACAAAGTCTTTATTACTTTGGAATAGCTGCCCGCAAGTGAACTCATCCTTGCGAACGCCACTTCAACCAATGCTTACCCTGCTTGCGTGGAGTTAGTATGCTGGAGGAGTCTGGCAGTTGCTTGCCATTGCTCGGAGTTTCAATCCGGGCACTCCGGCTTCCCCATCCATAAAACTGTCCGACACGAGCTGACCCTGGCTATCGGAAGTGTCGTTAAACCCAAATAAATGAATAACGTAAATATTTACGGGTTAAAAGTCAGGTGAGACACCGGTAAGCCGCCATATTTTCGTCCTACTCGAGAAGGTGATGGGTGCGAGTCACTCATCGACTTTAACCCTTTACCCAACGAAACGGTCAACTTCGCCCGCGTAATTTGCAAATTGAGCAGCTGAAAACATACTATTTTTCAAAACATTTCAACAAAACCATATCACGTGACCCCTCTTTGGAACGAGCTCGTTCCAATGAGGGGTCACATCATATAGTTTTGTTGGAATTTTTTGCAGTACGCCTTAGTACACACGGCGTCATCGTGCCCCCATGTGGACAATCGGGGTAAAGTGCCTTGCTCAAGGACACAACGCGGGAGTCCGAATCGATCGATCAGACGGTCACCCATCCAAGGACTTACAGTTGATCTGACGAGAACCGGTTAACGCAACGCCCCACGCCCCATCATCTTGCTCAATCTTTTTCATAAGTCTTCTGGAAGATAATAAATTATTTACTTCCATAGTTTATTTGGAGTGAATAAACAGTGAGTAAATATTAATCATGAAATTATTTTGTAAACGTTAATAATATACTTTTTTGTTTATGTTTTTATTGTTTTATTTATTAGGCCTAAAACGTTAAAGATTCGTTTCTCAGCCCCGCATGGTCCTTTTGGCTGGCTGCGGTATGCTCTCTTTTTATAACCAATGCATATTTAAAAACATAATAATTAAATGGTTTATGTCTGATATTTTACCCAAGTTAATAAAATTGATAAATTTGTCCCTTGAGTGCAAGAAAGCTTTGCAGTGCTAAAGCATTGCAAAGCCTTCTTACACTCAAGGGATGAAATACACCACCCCACCCATGCTATTCTGTAGATGGTGAGGCTTGAAACATAGAACAAACCAAGAACATGAACTTTTGATGACACAGAAATAATTACAAAAAATATTTATTTATTTATTGGAGTTTAAGGTCACATACTTCTGCACAACGGCTAATCATGACCACGACAGTTTTACGGGTGGGGGAAGCCGGAGTACCCGGACATAACCACCGAGCAACGGCGAGCAGCTGTCAGCTCCCCAACATACTAACTCCACACAAGTAGGGTTAGCATTGGTTGAATATAAGTGCACCATCAACGTGCAGTACGCCTTAGTACACAACGCCACCGTGGTCCCACGTGGGGAATGGGGTGAAGTGTCTTGCTCAAGGACACAACGCGGTTGCCACAGGTGAAAATCGAACCAATTACAAAACTAAAAAAAATAAAATAAAAAACCGCCCGCCCGCACACATGCATTTTTACCAAAAATGACCCTTGAAACAGAAGATCTACTTTGTGCGGCCTTATCTATATTTTTTATCATTTGTGTGTGTTTTTTTGCAACTGAAATACTTAAAAGAGCCAGGTAATAATAAATTAAAGTATCACATTCTGAATGCAACAAGGCGTCATCTGGAATACTTTAGCATTGCAGGTGGTGCCTTGTTGCTCTCAAAGGACCACACATGGTTATCTAGTTAACATTTACTATCAGATGCAATTTGGCACTAACATCTTTCATTTGCCTTGAAAACCTTCATTTGGAATCGAAGAAAAATTCCACTTGGCACAACAAGACGCCATCTGCAACAAGACGTCATCTGGAATGCTTTAGCATTGCAGGTGGCGCCTTGTTGCACTTAAAGGACCGCACATGGTTAACTTGTTCTCATCTACTATCAGATGTCATTTGACTCTAAAATCTTTCATTTGGCACCAAAAACTTCATTTGGAATCGTAGAAAAATTCCACTTGGCACAACAAGACGCCATCTGCAACAAAACGTCATCTGGAATGTTTTAGCATTGCAGGTGGCGCCTTGCTGCACTCAAAGGGCCGCACATGGTTAATTTGTTCTCATTTACTTCCGGATGACATTTGGCATTAAAAGCTTTCATTTGGCACCAAAAATTTGGAATCGAAGAAAAATTCCACTTGGTACAACAAGACGCCATCTGCAACAAGACGCCATCTGCAATGCTTTAGCATTGCAGATTGCGCCTTGTTGCACTCAAAGGATCGCACATGGTTCATCTTTACTCTCAGATACCATTTGACGCTAAAATCGTTCATTTGGCACCAAAAACTTCATTTGGATCGAAGAAAAATTCCACTTGGCACAACAAGACGCCATCTGCAACAATACTCCACCAGCAATGCTTTAGAATTGCAAAGTGGTGTCTTGTTAAACTCAAAGGACTACACGTGGTTAATTTGTTCTCATTTACTCTCTGATGCCATTTGGCATTAAAATCTTTCATTTGGCACCAAAAACTTCATTTGGTATCGAAGAAAAATTCAACAAAAAATCGGGGCAGCGTAAACACTGCGATAAATGGAAAGCAAGTTAAAAGATCCAAACAAATGTAGAAAAGTTAATTTTAATTTTATAAAATACAGGAATACATAAGATACAGAAACAAGAGATGGTTATCAAAAGGGAAACGTATCAGAGATTAAACCCTTTTTGAACTTAACAAAAGATAATTAATTGAAATTCTGTGTTGTTCATTAGACATGACCATCTGATTTGTCATGTTTTCTTGTTATATGACGGATCCAGAAAATGGGAAAGGAAAGGAGCAGACCTACGCGAATTAATTCTCAACCCTACAAAAATGTGTAAATATTATAAATGCCCCTTTATTTCCAACCGGACTCGTAGCGACACTCATACAAACGAAACTGTCAAACAAAATCAATTTTACTTAACGTTTTTCACCTTCTCGAGTACAAAACAATGATATTGGGTTTTGACTGAAGCAATGCGAGTGGGTTTTCAATTGTTTAACAGCTCACTAATTACAAACAATCTTTCATCCCATGGACTCCCACGTAAAAATCGGTAGCCCACGAGCTAAAAAGGCCACTGACACCTCTTCTCGAATACTTTAATGCTGCTCCTTCTTCTCCAAAGGTAAAGGCTATTCGGTTTGGGATGCCAATAGACGAAATGTCCTAGGATATTTTGTAATTAAATGATATCATTAGGCTGATGTAAATGTTACAGTTTGTCACGGATTCGTTCCTTTCATTTCGATCCATGGTATTGCAGGTTTGGCAATGTTTTCTTAAATTTAATATCAAGGACAATACGAGTTTAACCCTTCACCTAACGTAACGGCCAAAACCGGCCAGCGCTATTTACAAAATTCACCATTCAATTTTCATTATTTTTTGTTTCAAAAACATTGCTCATGACCCCTTGTTGGTACGAGCTCGTTCCAATTAGGGGTCATAAGCTATGTTTTAGACACAAAATGAAAATATTGAGTTATTCAATAATTTTGTTTGCAACTGTCGTCTGCTTTTCGTGTTAGGTAACGGGTTAAGTACGTTTCTAAAATTCTCCCCTCTTTTATCTGCATTTTCACCATCTCAAGGCTTGCATTCGAGCGAGGGTTGGACACAATTTCATTACACGCCTATTACTTTTCCTCCAGTCCCATATTTACATATCCGTACGGAACAAATGTTCCATACAGATTTCCGATGACGGACAAGTTTTCCACCTGACGTCATGTATCCATGAAAAGAACTTAACTCCGCCCATTTTCGCAGTCGGGTAATCTGCAATCTGAACGTCAATTTCTGATCCAGATCAATTCGGAAGCATTGGTGAAAGCCGATAAATCTAATGTCAGTTGGAGAATCACGGTTTTGTTTCAATTAGCAAAATTAAACTCATTCTATAAACGGGGAGTGAATTTATAACCCTCAAAGTTCTGACTTTGAAGAGAATATCTCACAGATTACGGCAGCTAATTTCTTAAAAATCCGAATAAATATTCCATTTGGACACAATTTTCACATGTATTTTTCTATTTGCGCACCGATCTGCCGTACGAGTTTACCAATCACACCTGAGTTTTGTTTTTGTTTTTATTTCAAGCATATGTCAGAACTGTCAAATTCTACAAATAAGACCGAATTTTTAATTTAACCCTTTGATACTTTTGTACGTCTTATGACTTACGAAATCAAACAGCGCGTTGACACTTTGTGGTCATTTGTTTTGTTATTATTTTTCGATTTTTTAAAGTTTTAACCCCACTTCCTCTTTTCTCCCGAATAGTGCTCAATGACAACCGTTGAGACAAATGTTATCGCAGCTTAAAATACTAATACAATCCTGCTGTCAAGACTTCTTAACTGGTTGAGTGCTAGAAGCAACTATCAGGACTTTCAGAAAAATGAGGATACCAGAGCAAAAGCCAACACTTTCCTTACTTATATTTCTCATTCGGTAAAACACAAATAATATTTTGTTTATATAAATTTGTTTTATTACAAATTATTGGAGAGTGTCTGTGGGCACTCTCCAATAATTTGTAATAAAACAAGTTTTGAATAACAAATTCAGACCACCAAAAATAATGTAGCCCTCAACAAGATAATCACTAATGTCAAAAATATCTTACTATTTGTATTTTCCGACGTTTGACGTCGCATTTTGAAAAACGTTGAAGAAACTGAATTCCCAGTGACGTTTAAACATCAGGATAATTAAAGTCTCAAAGGGTTAATGGATTCAATGTCACAAAGGCGTGTAATAAGCACAGGCGTCACGATGTGTGAATGCGTTCACCAATACGACAACAGGTCGTCGCGGAAGCACAGAACGCGACTCTGCTCCTCTCGTTCTATCATTCCGCACTGGCACTCGTGCCGTATTGACGTACGCATTCACACATTGTGACTGTCAGTGCATTTATTACACATCCATTCAAAATTAAACCATTGTATTTAACGGCATAGCCACTATGACATAAATGATCCTGTATTCAATGGGTGATGTACAAGCCGGAACTTTTGTCCCAGCACCGTTCATGCTAGTTCCTTTCCCATCGAGTCATTAGTAACGCTTCGAAAAGTTTCCAAATTTCGTTATACAATTATCGACAGTCTGTCGCATATGTTGTGTGAAAATGAAAACGGACAAAGCAAAATAAAGGCGGTTCACAAAAAATTAGTTAACCAAAAATGAGATAATATTTAAAAAAAAAAAACTCAATTATTTCCAACCAGAACATTAACGCAGTCCCGTGGTCGTCTCGTTTTGTGGATCAGTTATATCTAAATTGGTCAACTTTACTTCGGTAAATCTTCGTACATCTTGATATGCTTCGAACTTCTTTTAAAAATGTTTCTCCCAGCTGTTTTGCAAATCTGCACAAATTTGTACTTATAATTTTACTAACAGTAATAGCCACCAAATGGTTAGGCGTGAATGGGCACCAGTCGAAAAGAAAGAGCGATACGAATTTCAACAAACACTGGTTTCGAAAAGGTTGTTTTGATTTTTTATCGATCCATTTGATCAGTACAGCTTCAGTCAAAACAGACTCTTCACCTTTGGGTTTAAACGTCGGAATTAAAATTTGTTTATTTAAATAAATGTTAATGCATGGGTTGTGTGATAAACACAGAACGCGATGTGTGTTTGAATCGGTGGGTGTTTTACATAACTCGTTGGAATGGCGTAATCATATTTCGCTCGAGCCTACGGCTCTCGCAAAATATGACTACGCCATTCCAACTCGTTATGTAAAAGACCTACCGATTCAAACACACATCGCGTTCTGTCTACATATATCATACCCCGTACACGTATCTGAGATTTCATTGATTTAGAAACGCCACATGCAACCTGCTTTTTAACTACGTATGACCAGTCAAAAATATTTATTTCGTCAGTCAGACAGATTAACCAATGAGCCGTCATAACTAATGACTGATGACCGAGAAATACACCGACAGTAATCGTCAACAGTGGTCACATATTAATTCATATTAATTCAAAATACCTACACTGTATTAATTGCAGAGGATATGCTGGATTACCCCCCTTGAATTGCATCACTACCCGTCTGCTTTTGTAAACAAATGAATGCCGATAGGAAAATTTAACGAAAACATAAAATGCTTTGCAAACAAACAGAGGATGAAATTTTAGAAAATGAAGGCTGGCATAATAAATACATTAATTGATTGGCGGATAAGGTAACACGTGACCAATACTCGGGAGAAGAGTATTGGGCACGACAAAAGCCTCGCCTGATATTGTTCTCACTTCACCTCACGCGACACCGTATCCGCCAACTAAACGTCCCGTAACTTTTATTATACGATGACATTACGCTCTCACCCAGTAGGAAATTAATCGACACCGTATATACGGTATTAGGTCACTAACAAACTATATATTTCTTAAAATACACATTGCCTTTGTGTAATATTGCGCAAAGTAGTGGTAGAGGCTTGGTTTCCTTGAATGGACAGATATGGGCAAATTTTGCATGAGATTGCACTCGGATCAGAATATATGCCAATTCACCAGTTCCCTAGACGCGTTGCCGGGTACATTATATGGGGAAAAGGCGACTATTCCGTATCACGTTCGCTCTTTAACACACATATTGTTGAAATTAACTGTTCATTGAATGGCCGAATAAGAGACATATTGAACGTTATGGTATGCTTAGTTGACGGATACGGTGCCATATGAGGCGAAGCCAAAACAATATTGGGCTCGGCGGTACGCTGAGCCCAATATTGGTTTTGCTTCGTCTCATACGACACCGTATCGTATCCGAATTTCCGAAACAGACTTTCATTTTTCGCACGGCTTAGTGTTGCTGCAGATGATAGAACAGGCGTGTAATAAAACATTTTATGTACAAAACTTTGGCACTCGAACACTAACTCGAAACGCGTAAGCACACAGATTCATTGCATATTTTTATATGTCCAAACATGTTTCAATTTACTCTATCAGATGCATTTTTCAAGACTTACTAGGTTCACATCAGTGCTCAAAGATACATTACTGTATAGCTTGAACCTCGTGTGGGCGCGGGTATAATAGGTCCACATTTGGTAGCCAGATTGTTAATGCACAGCAGCGATGGCCTGACTGTTAATACTGTATTGATGTAGCAAATTCAAATTGTTTTATCCTTATATTGAGGTGTCTGTGTAGATGAGCTTGTTAGTTTCTCAATTCCTTAGGCAATCCAGTGGATCTGTTTAAATAATTCTGCCTTCATCTTGGGAACCAACAACGTTGTGATATAGGCATCATATAGCCATAGTTGTTGAAAGCGATGTAAAACCCCAATCAAACCAGATCAGTCAATCGAAACAAACTAAATGTGTAGCTTAATATTCTTACAAATCTAGTTTCTCGGTGTTTACTTTGCAGATGACACTCAATTATTTTTTTCTCCCAGAAACCTTTTTGAACCAAATTTAAATAAGCTTTTCCTAATTTTATCTCTGATATGCAGTGACATGCACTTCGAACAGTCTAGTTTCTGTAAATCATGGCATATGCAGGCATATGTGAGCACTGTGCCTGTTGTGTCCATACTTAATTTACTACTGCTTATACTGTAACCGTGTTTATCATATGACTCGTCCATTTTGTTCACTTTAAAACATTTGATATTTTGTTTTCATATTAATCAGTGATAAATAAAGCCTTCCGTCAATTTCATTGGTCAATTTCAAAACTAGACAATTTGATTGGCTGAACAAAATACAACTGGGCCACATTTTCATAATTTGCATAATTAGAGTTGGGAGCTTTCATTGGTCAATTTCAAAACTTGACAATTTGATTGGCTAAACAAAATACAACTGGGTTACATTTGCATAATTTCAGTAGGGAGAATTTACGTTATCTGTCCTATTTGGGGTGGGTTACATTGTATTAATCTTTTACCTACAAGAAAAACGCCGTTCATTTTTTTTATATTTTCACTTTTTGCTTCCAAAACATAGGTTATGACCCTCATTGGAACGAGCTGACGAGCTCGTTCCAATGAGGGGTCATAGCCTATGTTTTGGAAGCAAAAAATAAAAAAAATTAGTTATACGAGGATGTTTTTTCCAAGTGCCGTCTGCAACTCAAGTTAGGTGATGGGTTAAAAAGTCATATTTAAGTGGCTAATTTGTGCGTGTGTGTGTCATATGATAAATAGAATATGAAATGAGTGTTTTTCTCATATAATATTTGTGAAACTCGTCCGAATTTTCCGTTTGGGCTCGCCAAAAGGAAAAATTCTTAGACTTGTTTCATAAATATTATATGAGAAAAACACTCATTCCATATCCTCTATATATATTGCACATATAGTTTGAGTGAATGTGAACTTGTTTTCGTCCTGACTCAAGACGGGCAGACCTTGTGTTTTTGTTTTTGTTATGGCATCTGCATATCAGGATAGCGATCAAAAAGACTTTTTGTTTTTGTTAAATCAGAATTTTTTGTTTTTGTTGAAATGAAAATTAATATTTTCAATTTTTTTAATTTTGAAAAATTAGTCCCACCTAGCTATTATGATTATGACATGCCTCCCGTTGTGCAAAGTTGCACTGCACAACAATGTGTTGATCACAGTCAGTCACACACAACGCATTGCACAACATCCATACTTATAGCATCGACAATACATGGAAGAACTGCAAAGAATTCGTTGAATCTCTTTTACTATCTCCTGGAAAGAGGATGGGCGTCCGAAAATGTTGCAGCAAAACAATTTTGAAATAAAAAAAATAGGAGATGGTCGGTGCTAAAATCTGCCAATATGAAAATAATCAATAACGTTCCTAGAAACTTTTTCCGACTCCATCCCTTTAGGAAAACCCTGAACACAGATATACGCACCTCGGAAAGTTAGCCAATCGCAATGCGACAACTGTCTTTTCAAATTTGCAGTATGACAAAATAAAATAGACAGAGATCTGACAGAGTGAACATCTAATTTAGACATGGCCGAAATTTTTCTTCATTGGAAGAGATTTACAGGAAAATTAGCTCCCCTTACTTTTTTAACACTATGAATAAATGGAGCACTGAGGATTTGGGAATTTCATATAAAAATTGAAATTTTGAAACGTTAGCGATATGATATCATCGATGTGCGCATCATTTCACAAAATCAGACATTTTCCTGTATAGTACTATAAAGATACAGAAGCTGGCTTTTTAAAATTTTCCCCAACCAGTTTGAACGTTTGGCTATTATTCTCTCTTGAAACCCATTGAAAAATAAGACAACGGCGCTTTCACCATCTTTTGATGTTCTGTAAGGTTTTTGTTCCTGCTCAATATATTAACAGTGTACGCGTCGTACCATATAATATTATTACCACTTTGCAGGGCGTTTCCTACTGCATTGATGTCGATTTAACGGGCAATCATATCCTCTATTGCTCGGTAGTCACGTGATAGGAGGGCCGCTAATGGAAAACAAAATTCATTATCGGCCCTCTGGTCACGTGACGTCTTTTAGAATTGAAAATTTAGAAATGAGGCGAGAACTCGCAAGGAAAAGTTGATGCTTTCGCCATGTTGCGGTCTTGTTGATCGACAGCAACAGAAACATTATGGTGTTCCTAAGTGACTGACATCATCAAAACATTTTCAAAACGTTCTTTGAGTTACGTGGTCCCAAATAAAATGTTTCTGTTTTATTAAATTTTGTGTCTTTTGATTGCTGGGATATCATTTTGGAAATGTGTAAAATTACAAATTACGTAGTGGTAATAATAGTAATAACATGATTGTTGTCGGGCATAATGGTTCGTGAGCGGCCCTGCATCGATGTTGAACAGCCCTTGGGCTTATTAACGGCCCTCGACTTCGTCTCGGGCCTTTAATAAACCCTCGGGCTGTTCAACATCGATGCAGGGCCGCTCACGAACCATAATGCCCTCCAAAATCATGTTATTGTTTAAATAACACTGACGTTTCCACTAATATAAAAGTATAGAAGGTTAAATTCGCTATTTTTTTTCCTGGGAAGAATAAATACTTATTTATTTATTTATATTTATTTTTTGATGTTTAAAGACACATATTTCTGCACACAATGGCTGACCATGACCACGACAGTTTTTTCGGGTGGAGGAAGCCGGAGTACCAGGAGAGAACCACCGAGCAACTGCGAGAAACTGTCAGCTCCCCAACATACTAACTCCACACAAGCATCGTTAGCATTGGTTGAAGACAGGTGCACCATCGACGTGCAGTACACCTTAGTGCACAACGCCACCGTGCCGAATAAATACTTGCAAATTACTTTAAAAACATATTTGCTAAACAAAGAGCCCAAAAGGATGCTTACTCAGTGTTGGTTAGTGTGATGTTGATAGATATTCTTAATGGCGGATTATCTACCGCGTTTCCTTTTGTAACTTTTAATAAACGGAAACAACAAACAGCTCCGGGAGCTACTAAAAGTAACAAAAGGAAATTCGGCTTTATTTACTACTGATGTCATAGCTATTTTCTCAACAAGTACTTGCGTTTTAATTGGACCTTCGTCTCCTGTCTAATAATTTAAAGGGAGACAACTTTATCGAAAGTCGATTTTCATGTCGATAAAGGTAAGGGATGGGTGACGATAGAACAAAATAAACAATCAATGCACTATAACATACAAAAATAAACAAAATACACAGAAAATCTGCAGCTGTCTGTTGTGAAACATTTGGACAGTTGAATTGCAGGAAAAAAAATATATCGTTAGGTTTGGAAGGGAAGTTACAAGGTTCACACGAGAGCATACTGTACACCAAAGTCTGGCGCGGTCATATTTCGACTAGCATATACAATAATCAATTTATTTCTTTTAACGTGTTGAACATAATGTATCCAGGATACATATAAATATTTTATCAGTGCTCAACGTGTCTGGTGATAAATGAAGAATTCAGTTTGTGATAGCAGGTTCACGCTAAAGTGTTAAAAACTACACTTGAAGTGCTGTATTTAACACTTACTAAGTGCTGAACTAGCACTTTGTTCAAGTGTAGATATCCCAGAACTTGACAGGCGTTACAATAATACCACTTGACAAGTGTAATGTCGCGACACTTAAAAGGAAACAACGCAGATGACGCGGATCAGGCTCGAACTCTCGAGCCTGATCCGCGTCATCTGCGTTGTGTCCTTTTAATTATGTACTCACCAAGCGCAAATCAAATTATGGACGATTCTGGAAGAACCACCAATGCTAGACACATGGGAAGTGCCATCCATTCAAGTTTCAGATGTCTGACGATTGTAATGTCTAAGTGCTTAAAGCAATGCACTTTGAGTGTTAAAATCAAACCCTAAGAGTTAGAATGGGTTTAACACCTTCAAAGTGTCAGTTTTAACACTTTAGTTTTTAGTGGGTTCATAAAATTCTATTACCTGGTACGAATTTACAGAACTCTCATTGCAAATGCAGGCAGAGAAGTATGACCAGATCGCGACTGAGTCGCGATCTGGTCGAAGTTGTCTGTACGCTTCCCTCTCCGCAACACTATACAATGTGATCTGTCGACAAAATGCGAAAGCATTAAATTTAATCTCAGAAGATATTTTGCGTTATTTTTCCTGACTCAGTCTTTTTCAGTTTTAAAATCTCCCCCCAAAAGGTGAAGAGACCAGGTCACGATCTGAGCAAGCATGATCACAGCAGTTGTGGTCATAGAACAAGAGAGAGAGAGAGAGAGAGAGAGAGAGAGAGAGAGAGAGAGAGAGGGGGGGGGGGCTGGGCTTCTTGCTTCTTCTGATACCGACCAAACTGCGATATGCTCAACTTCGAATAAATTATACAGGAATGAGTTTCGAGAGGCCCCCATCGATGTACATAATATCCGTCACATGTGTTTAGGTGTTTCAGAAATGTAAGCTATTCTGGAGTGGGTGAATGGGCAGGAAGCTGAAGAAATACGCCGCAGCACTTTTGCATCGAATCTATTTCCAGGCCAACAATTGAATAAAATTCAATGATAGCGCAATGTATGTTTCAATAGACACACTAACGTCGTACAGTCATCCGACTGTCGTCGATGATTCGTCCACATGAGGCGAAATGCCACTGGTGGTGCGTCTGAAATACGGCTTTGAAAACAGACGGCGATTTGTCGCAGCATCGAATGTAATAAAATGTGCACGGACAATCGAACACTGCCGAACTATCGACTGTAAATGATATTTTAATGGGAAACTTGAGAATTTGATGGAATGCGCAATCGCTGAAAAAATATCCATATTACGGAATTGTCATAAGCGTGATTTTGGTTTTGAAGTTCCCCTCGACAACAGAGGCTGGCTGTGGCAAGAAAAGTTACCGGAAAATGAACCAAGGCGGACCCCGGACCCGGAGAAAATTTTGATATTTCGAACTGAACGAACGCTACCTCCGTGCATCTGACTGATCAATGGCTGTACACAGAGAAGACATTTCGATGGCATTTTTGTATCATCTTCATCAGGTATCACAGAACTAAATATTTTTCCACAGGCGACCATTATAATGTTCAGGCGGAAAAAGTATGATCGCATCACTTTAATTTTGGCATTCAAATATCTCTGTCAAGTATAGCCCTTCAGACAACTTTTTTCTGATCTGAAAACAGGGGGTCATGCAACAAATAAGAGAGAAAAACTGACTCAAAGGGAAGTACCGGTCACGTGTACATATTTATCAGGGAATTCCCTACAAAAACACACAAAAAGTAAATTGTATTGTTTAGGTCCAAAAGTCATCAAATCACCCTCTTTTTTTTATCAGGAATATTCAACAATAATGCAAGATGTCAATAGAATGTTTCAAACGTTAATTGAAACAATGGATTTTCCCAAGGCTGTTTATTTTTAGAGATTGCATCATTTCAGAGTGCAACATTTTAAGGCGGTTCACTCGAATTTCAATCTTTAGTTCCGCTATATCATCAATCATTCGGCAAGAATGGTATCAACAGGGGATGGGGGGTGCACAGACCTCGTCTGGCCGACCGTAGTTCGGCCCAATGGGATTTAAGTTTGATTTTTCAAATCAAATGAACGCTGTTTCCTTGCATCCGAGCGATCAATTTCAAAATAGACTGCTGGTATATCGAAATGTTCTTTCTGTGGACTGCCATCGGCAGTCCACATATAGAACATTTTTATGTACCGACATTCTATGCAATCAGATCCATTTCACCTGTTGGGCGTTTTCACAAAATTTCATGCACCAACAGGTGTTGGGCTGCATCAATTTTGGGGGCCAGGGGCCACCCAATGGAGGAGGTCCACCGGGAATTTTCCCGGTGGGCCATGCGGCCAGTGCGCCTATGCTTGACAACATCACCTCTCACTACAGAAATAAACGATAAAACGTAGGTAATATCTGAAAGAATCTTAGATGCCAGTTAGGCTATCGTCTAATTTAATTCAGTTATTGGTTGGTAATTCGATTCAATGCGACAGTAGTGCGATGTGTGTTTCGAAATGTCTCCGCGATGACCAACTTTGAGCGTCCAATGGAATCCAATACAATTAGATTCGACGCAACGATGACGCGAAGTATGTTTCGGGCCTTACTTACAGCGTTTGCTGACAAAATACGCCTGTTTGGATTCCCCGGATCGCCATATTATAGGTCAGGGACAGTGGCGGCGGGGAGGGGGGGGGGTATGGGGGGGGGGGGGTACTTACCCCTTCACTTTTTTCGCCGAGCGTAGTAAAAAATACTATCATTTTAATTTTTGTATTGAACGTTGCGGTGTAATGGTGGGTATGCTTAATTCCATATTCGCAAGTGCACTAAATCAGAGAAGTTTTTAAATTATGTTTGTGTGTGCCCCCCCCCCCCCCCCTCCCCCATACCCACACACACACACATTACCTGCAAGCAACAAACAAGAATCGAGGGCCCAAATTGCAACAAGGCGTGCCGAGTTCAAACGGTCTGAAACATACCGCTTAAGAATGCAGCCTACTTTCACTTTCGATTTGAGTGTCGTTTGGTGATTTGTGCTCGCACTTTACAACAGCGTTCTTCCGTTAAAATGTCAACACGTACGACGTTTTGTATAACTGAAAGACCTAGCCAATAAGTTTCAAAAGGATAAAACTGTTTTAATTTAATTGTCTGAGAATGCTCCATAGAACACCATTTACAACGCAAGTTTTAAAAATTTTCTCAACTTACGGAGGGGACACCCCTCCCGAAACCCACCCCAGCGGGCAATACACAACTGTACCCCCCCCCCTCACTTCTGTAACTCTGGCGCCGCCACTGGTTAGGGACATTGTTTCAAAAGCACTGATATTATCAGAACTGGCAATTATATCAGTGCCTAGCTGGCATTCGGACTTAGTCAAGGACAGGACTTGGAAGAAGCCGTCGAATACCCCAACGGCCTTAGGAACTTCATGTTTGGACCCTCCCCCACCCCCAAAAAGAAAAACAAAAACTTCTGTCAGCTTTTTCTATTATAGAATCCTTGATCCGCGCCTAGTTCAAGCTCAAGTAGCAACTGATAAAACATTCAAACTGCATCATCAAGCCATGCCTCGTCGAAATACATTACTAGGAGGTTGAAGAGTGGTTATATCTGATGGTGCCTTCTCTGGGTATATCCAGGACTGGCAATCTAGAAAAACAAGGAGTGCAAATTGCCCTCCTCAGATTGCTTGGGAGCGCAATTGCACCTAAAGTTTTCACTACAAAAACTTGTGTGCTATTTTGGTTATATTCACTTCAAGGTATTAATATTGCGACTGAAAAATTGTACTATCTTCAGCTACATGGTGGACAAATTGGCACACACGTCTTCTCATTATTAAAAATCTTGCATTCAATTCTTATGTGACTGTGTCTTCCACACTCAAAATGTATCGAAATGCGACACAGAATGGATCTTGAATTATTGCGAATCAGTACAGCACTGACAAATCGTCCACTGAGTTCCAATGTGTTTTCTGTGCAAGTAGGCACAGAGAACACATTGGAACTCAGGGGACGAAATGATTATAGATTTTAAAGACAGCCCCAATCAGGTCTGGCATTCCAGAAAATCAAGGGGTGCAAAAAATGGCCCTCCTCAATTTTTTTCTAGGCGTGCAGCACTCCTGCACTCCTAAAGAATGCCAGGCCTGTATATCGTATATTTAGCATGTTGAAGAGAAATTTAGACTGTTGGTTTCTACTACCCCGACGATAGATTGTATTGTGCATAAAGCATGAGAGGTGCAAGCACATTTTCAGTCAACAGACCTCCGAGATGCACTCGGAAGTCTACTGAAACATTGTCGGAGTTACGTCTCATGCATTCTCACAGAATGGGAGACTTTATGACCAGAAACAAGTGAAAAGTGAATTGATCAGACGCTACGTATTACCTAACGATCTTTAAGGAAAGGAGACTCAAGCGCCAGGTCAACAACAAACGATGTGTAGAAAATTGGACCCCTGAGTAGACAAAACGTATTGTTTCATTCAGTAGAAAATGCAACATCGTCCACTACGAGACATCAGTGCAGAAATAGTGCATCTCTCCTTGCATACACCAGAATGGGAAAGAACTCTCAACAGCTCAATGGCTGTGGCTGTCTCTCCTTAAATTATTCCCCGATTTCTAATACTGAACAGTTAATTGTCTACTCAGAACACGTAATGTGTTGAACTGACCGATCTGGAGATTTCCCTATGAGCTGAATAGAAAAAAAAATCGTGTGGTCATTAACCAAGTGATAAGAAAAATGTATGCCTTGCTTTGGAGGTCTCCACATGCTGAGTGACACGTGAGTTGTCAAGGTAGCTTTTATAGAGGCCTCGTATTTACATGGTGTCAAGCGTATATCAATTGAAACTCGGAGCACCTAAAACTGATTATATGCATACATTATAGCATGTGATTTAATTGAGCAAATGTGAGGCGGTACAGTTAAAACTAGAAGTTCTGTCACGAACTGTGCGCTTATCTAGACATGCGCGTAGGAATTGCGCGCAGTTGCCATATCGAATGTCACTCAAAGCACGGCAGGTTCTCCTGGTTACTCACAGAAAACACAGGCAATGTTTCTGCCAATGGACCTCCGGGTTACCCGGAGGTCCATTGGCTGAAACATTGCTTGTGCACAGACCATATGCACAGAATTTGATAGCCTTACTTTGGTCATAGCGTGTAGATTAACGCGCAGATCGACGTGCTATTTGTGCGCATTTCATGACAGGACTTCTAGTTTTAACTGTACGTCAACATAAATGTCCAAAACGGGGCATAAGATGAGGAAGAATACATATTCGGATATAGGTTTCGGCTCCTATCGCTATAGATGGCCAACGTGGTTGTAAATATATGGAGGCGGGGCAGGCGAAGAGAGCGGGCGTGGGGTGAGAAACGACAGACCCAACAAAGGATGTTGTCGAAACCTTAGAAGGGTATGTCCCTAACATGATGATCAATTTGCGACAAAGTACAAATAAAATAATTGCCTATTGCAAATTTGAGTCGAGAAGAGGAAACACATAGACTTCTCAACAATTAAAACAATTAAATGAGTTTGTTTTTATTTTTATGAGGGTGGGGGGTGGGGGGGGGGGGAGCACGCAACTCATAACCGAGGATCACGTGGTTAGCATCATATGTTCTCACCCCTCCCCACCCAAAAGGAAACTTTCGCGCATTAACTTATCTACATCGAAATGGAGAGATCTAGTTTGTATGTACCATCTGTTGTTTAATATGGCGTCTTACCACTGAATGCCAAAGTTTCTTTCACGCAAAAAATATATATACTTGGTTAGAAAGATTCAGCAAAAAATCGCTTTTAACTCCCCCTCTCCCCCCCCCCCCCCCGCCACACACACACAAAACGCTATGGCGAAGGGCTGGGATAAATCAATCAGCTTCTTAAAATTTTCCGGAACTGTTAGTAGGGATGCCCTCTCTAATTTTTCATACAATGCAGTGAACACGAAAGCAGACAGAGAATTTCAATCGGCACGCCACAGGATGGCGATCCGATCGAAATTCTCTATACACTATCCTCCCCGCAACACCATAGACTCTATTTATATTTAATGGGGTTTAACGACACTTTCGACAGCTATGGCCACCTAGGGTCAGACAGTTTTACGAGTGGAGGAAGCCGGAGTACCCGGAGAGAACAACTGAGCAACGGCGAGAAACTGCATACTCCCCAACGTACTAACTCCACACAAGCAGGGCTAGCATTGGTTGAAGATAAGTGTACCTTCGGCGTGCAGACAGCGCCACCGTGCCCCCATATGGGCAATCGGGACGAAGTACCTTGCTCACGGACACAACGCAGGTACCCCTGGCGGGGATCGAATCGTCGACCTTTCGGCTTGAAGTCCAATTCTGTAACCACTGAGCCTCCGCATTCACTCATGAATTGTCTAACCTCTCGAATAAACTATTGAACTCTGAATACGAGATGCTATTTCTTTTCGTTTGTTTTTCTCGATGCAGTCTGTATTTCGCAGTATTTTCTTAAGGTATCACAGAACTAAATATTTTCCCATAGGCGACCATTATAACGTTCAGGTGGAAAAAAATATGATCGCATCACTTTAATTTTGGCATTCAAATATCTCTGTCAAGTATAGCCCTTCAGACAACTTTTTCTGATCTGAAAACAGGGGGTCATGCAACCAATAAGAGAGAAAAACTGACACAAAGGGAAGTGCCGGTCACGTGCACATATTTTTCAGGGAATTCCCTACAAAAACACACAAAAAGTAAATTGTATTTTTTCGGTCCAAAAGTCATCAAATCACCCTTTTTTATCAGGAATATTCAAAAATAATGCAAGATGTCAATAGAATGTCTCAAACTTTTATTGAAATAATGGATTTTCCCAAGGCTGTTTATTTTTAGAGATTGCGTCATTTCCAAGTGCAACATTTTAAGGCAGTTCACTCTAATTTCAATATTTAGTTCCGCGATACCTTAAGGAAAATTCTACCCCTGGTGTAAAGTATGTTGCGATCGAATCGCAATCTGGGGCCAATACTCTAAAACTTTAATAATTGCATTTTCTAAAATTGTATTTTTTAGTTATGACTTTAAATGGGATAAAATGAACCCTAGGCATTTTCAAAGATCTGGCAATTTGCCAGTTGGCAAATTGCCATATCTTTTAAAATGCTAATGATTTATTTTAGTCAGTTATATTAATAAGTAGGAAGTACAATTCTAGAAAATACAATTGTAAAAGCTTTATAGCATTGGCCCCAGGCTGATCGCGAAAGTGCAACCCATCTGCACAAATCGTCCTCTGAGTTCTAATGTGTTCTATGTGCCAGTAGGCACATAGAACACATTGGAACTCAAGGGACGTAATGTTTGTTTCTGTTTTTCTATACACTGTTACAACATTATTAAAGTCGAAAACAATAAAAAAAAAATGCTCGACGTCAGCGGAGATAACACATTCAACATTGCGTTATAATAACTTATAAATTATTGCAGTGAAACTTTTCCGTTCAAATTTGTAATCACACATAGTCTGTACTCATTAACAACTTTTTACAAATATTAAAATCACATTAAGAATCCGTCTATATATAAATATTAATTTCACAATTTTAAACGTTTTAAATATTTTGAATAAGTGAGATGTATTGAAGGAAATGTTGGAAAAAAAAACAAAAAAACAAAAAAAAAACAACAGTAACATTGAAATTATTTGCACATATTACTGTCAATAACATTTAAAAATTTAAATGAAGATAAAACAACTGTAAGCTGTAATCGCAATTATAAATTCCGTATGTATATGGGGCAGGTTTGTCTTTTCGAAATTATTCTACAGGCAGCTGCGTCGCGAAAAGGGCCGGTTGGGGTGCCGACTGCGATGGCTCACGTCCCGACGGATACAATATTCCCTCTACATCACCAAGGAATACCTTGGTGATGCAGTTGGAACATTATTCAGTAGGGATCATAATTCAAATAACAGGAGATCTTGAAAATGTATATGTAGATATTATTATGAACCTTTGGACCCCGGTGGTATCTTCCAAGTCAGTTCAATGCAGCATGTTTGGAAAAGTCCATATGCATTATTTGGGGGTGGACCAATTAATATTTCAACGTGCAGCATTGAGGCTGCACGTTGAAAATATTGATTGGTATACCCCACACATTCACTTGGAAACCATCCTACTTAATTAAATTATAACATCTCATGTCCTGGGGCCAGAAAAGCGACCTCTTGTGTTCAAAGGGTTAAGCTTTTTTACAAGAATTAGTGAACAAGCTATGCAACTTATACTAACGCCTCTCCTTGGCCCAAAGGTAGCATCATCAACCAGCAGGGAGGCACAGAAGCAGATGTCCAGGCAAGGATCGGCAAAGCAAGAGCTGCCTTCATTCAGCACAGGAACATCTGGCCTCCAGAGAGCTGTCCTTGACAACCAAGATACGACTGTTCAACTCCAACGTGAAGTCAGTCCTGCTGTATGGAGCAGAGATATGGAGGACGAGTAGTACAACAGTCAGGAAAGTCCAGACCTTCACCAACAGCTGTACAAGAAGGATTCTCAAGATCCGCCAGCCAGACATTACCAGCAACACCAATCTTTGGGAAAAAACCCCAACAAAGCCCTGCAAAAGAACAACCCAGGTAGAGAAGATGAGGCTGGATACCCTACGCAAATCTCCAACTAACATCACCATGCAGATTCATCAACTGGAAACCCCAAAGGCCAACGGAAAAGATGCCGTCCAAGAAACACCTGGCGACGCGACCTCGATGCCGACATCACCAGGATGGACTACATCTGGAACCAGATAGAGAGAATGGCACATGACAGATGGCTCTGGAGATCTGCGACTGGCGATCCAAACCCCGGCAGGGGTAAACGGGCATAAGTAAGTTGGCTCAAAGGCGGAGGGTGTGGGATGATCTGTAGACATATACATGTTTTAGTCGTGACACTTTGGCTTCTTATGTAATTGGCACATACCGTTCTCAGAACTACACAGTACGGCTGCCGTGGACTGGTCACATTCTACGAGTGGGCAATATCTCCACGGTCGCAATAATATTAGATTCCACACGCGAATTATTAAAATAATAATCAACAATTTAATCAATGAAGCACCGGGTACAACCCGGTGATTCATTAATTAAAACTTTGCTGCTGATTTTATTACTTGGTAAAATTATTTGGACATATATATCAGGGATTTAACTAATACTAATACTATTCAAACAGTATAAACCCTAATATATCAACACACACACGCGCACACCTCGTACCTGTATATATTCAATATGCATATCCCTTGTACATGTACAGGACAGCCGCCGTGGACTGGTTACTTTCCACGGATGGGCAATATTTCCGAGGACCCAATAATATTAGATTCCAAACACTAATTACAGAAATAATTGTTAGAATTTTAATTAATGAAGCACCGGGTATAACCCGGTGCTTCATTAATTAAAATTTTGATAATGATGATTTTTATTATCTGGTAAATGCATGCGTGTACATCACTGCCCACGCGTGGATTTCGACCAACCCACGACGATTGTACTGTGGGCGTGCTGGGCTCCTGACAACTCAATTCGGGGACTACATACCCCTTTGTGTATGCTCGACTGCACGTGTGACTGAAATCCAAATTATTGGAGGGATTAGATGTCGCAACCCCCTACACCTTCCACACCCACTTATTTATGGTACTGTCTATACGCGGAATGGTAATGAGATTTACGTATTAGCCAGTGACCCGACTATCAGCAAATCACTGGACGAAAACTCTGAAACTGGTAAAATGTTGTCAACCCTTTATCAACTTTTTCGACCCTAAAACAGTAATTAAGTGTTTTCTTAACTACATAACAAAACCGCTGAACGTACCCACGGGGAAAGCACCGGAAATACACCCCACTCCCAACACACACCTAATATCAGAAATCAAACAGTGCTTCGTAAAATAAAGAAATGACAAACATATTGGTTTTTTAACTCAGTTGAGCTATTTTTTTATTGTTCAAACAGATGGTTCAAATGTATACTGAGTCAAAAAAGAAAGAATAATAGAAACAAATGTGAAAAAAATATCATGAAGGATGATTATAATAGTTCTAATGTTGCTTGTGGACAAGAAGTAGTGCAAAGAGTTTAATGACATGCTGTGGTTGTCCACCCAACCGTATACAATTTTGCTGCGCACTTCAAAATAGCACGTGCAACCCGAGAATGTCAAATTGAATGGCTGGCCGACGATTTTCTTTGTGTTATGTTGTGCTAGAGAGCATGGGTTATCGAGAAAACACGCTAGTTTTTGTCTTCCTACATTTTAAAAAATGCCAAGGTTAACCGAAAATCAGAGGTTGCGTGTCATTGGTATGCATGAGGCTGGGATACCTCCAGATGAGCTCGCCTCTGAGTTCAGAGTCACTGTGGCCACTATTTACTGTCTCATTGGAAGGTATAGAACCACTGGATCTACTGTCGACCGGTCGCGTTTAGGTCGACCAAGAGTTACAACCCCTGCACAAGACCGACACATCAGGACGTCTCACTTGCGGGATCGCTTCCTTCCGGCGACGAAGACAGCAGCAATTACTTCTTGTAGAACTCACAATAGAATCAGTGCACAAACTGTCCGCAACAGACTCGCTGAACACGGCATCCGAAGTAGGCGTCCATACCACGGACCAATCCTTACCCAAAGTCATCGTACCGTCAGAATGGAATGGGTACGTCAGTGTGTTCGCTGGACTGAAAAGCGTTGGGGCACAGTTTTTTTTAGTGATGAATCACGATTTTGTCTGCGGCGCGCTGATGGTAGGGCAAGAGTGTATCGCCGACGAGGAGAACGGTTTTCTGATTCTTGCGTGCGGGAATGCGACCGTTTCGGCGAGGGTAGTGTAATGGTTTGGGCAGGAATTTCCTTGCACTATCGAACGCAGTTGATCTTCATCAATGGTAATCTGAATGGACAGCGATATAGGGACGGAATTCTTAACGCTGTTGTTGTCCCGTTGTTCAATTGTTCAACGCTAACGCAGGATTGCAGTTATTCCAGCAAAACAATGCCCTATGTCACGTGGCGCGTATCTGTCGTGACTTTATTTAGGAGCAGAGCACCGAAGTTCTTCAGAGCCCTCACTTTCGCCAGATTTGTTGCCAATCAAGCTTCTTTGGGACCAATTGGACCGTCGGGTACGACATCAGGATCTTCAGACGTTAGGCGATTTACGTAATGTTCTAAGGCAGGAGTGCAACGCAGTACCACATGGTGATATCCAGAGACTTATCAGGTCCATGCGCCGCCGATGTCTTGTCATCCAAGAGGCAAATGGTGAACATACACACTATTGACTGTATGTGTGAACTTTTCATTTCACCCCTGTCTGAATTGCGACGTCCCGACGTGACGCTGGCAACAGTAAGAATATGAAAATTCATACAGCTAGACTCGAAATATGAATTTACAATATTTTGTTTGGAATTAAAGTCGATAATACTAAAAATAATTGCTCCTCAAAGTTCATTATACTTTCTCTTTTGACTCAGTATATTTAAAGTCTTCAGATGGCATCATAACAGATGGGTGTTGTAGGGCTTAAAATTAATGGGAGAATTAGAATCGATTCTATCACGAAAAACAAGTGCATGTCCCCAACAAAATTTCTGGCTTCACGCCTGCAGAATGAAACTAAAATTGGACATGAGTTTGTTTCAGTTGACCAAGAGGAGAAATCGATATATTATGCGACGATATTCTGCGTGTGGAACAAAAACACATGAAATAGAGTTATCTCCCCTCTATCACAATCTCAAATAATGGCGATTTTTTTCGATCTTGTGGGTGGCCATTTCCAATTAGTATCAACCTTGTTAATCCTTCAAATCCCGATGGCATACATATGTCAGCTTATTTACTTCAATTCGACTTGTCCATATTCATTATTTGGGGTGGACCAATTAATAGTTTCAACGTGTAGCCTTAAGGTTGCACGTTAAACATTTTAATTGATCTACCCCCATAAATACACTGAGACGCCATTTAATGTACTCTATGAAACTAGATTCGGAAAAACGGTTTTGTGTGTCCGAAGGGTTAATGTTCATATTTGCTGCCATTTATGCCTTTACACACTGTGTGCGACGCGAGCGATGTGATAAAATAAAAGTTTACGATATATTTCATGTCAGTCTGGAAATTGGACAGTGTATGAATTTAATTTATTTATTGGGATTTAACGACACTTTCGACAGCCAGGGTCATCTCCTGTCGGGCAGTTTTACGGGTGGAGGAAGCCGGAGTACCCGGGGAGAACCACCGAGCTACGGCGAGAAACTGCCAGACTCTCCAACGTACTAACTCCACACATGCAGAGTTAGCATTGCTTGAAGACAAGTGCACCATCGGCGTGCAGTCCGCCTAAGTACACAGCGCCACTATGTCCCCAAGTGGGCAATCGGGATGAAGTGCTTTGCCCAAGGACACAAAACAGTTACTTCTGGCGGGGATCGAAACATAGTGTGAATGCCTGAGCCTTGGCGTTGAACAAAAATAACAGGAAATTATGCCGAATCCTATATACTCAAAGTAGGGCCGTAACTAAGGAGGATGGGAGTGGGGTGGGGGTGGCGAATGGGTTATATTTTTTCTAGTTAGGACATTTTCGTCTACGTAAAAGTCTTAGATATCGATTCGCTATTCCTGGTAGGGCCAACCATTTACTTTCTTACGAAACTAGATTTAGAACTTGGACACACACAGACAGTTGGGGCTACAAATGGAAGTCTGTAGTACCCGATTTTCGACTCCAATTTGGATTACGGTACGTGCTAATTAAATAACAAATCACGACTACTGTATGTATTTATGAACAAAAATAATTTCAAGAACTCTGGGATTTTTCTTTACTATAACCCTAACTGCATAGTATTCCAAATACATCACAAAGGCCAGGATCGGGGAGAGGAAATTCGGGTTAATTCTATGACGTGCTCCCTTTCGACAGTGTCTGGATACTGATGCAGATGCCGAAGTTCTTGAAGTGAAGAATTCTTGAAGTGATAACGCCGGGTCTTGTGCATATGTATATAGATAACAGTCTATTAACCCTTTTCTAAACGTAACGGCCAAAACCGGTCAGCGCTATTCCGATAAATTGCCATTCGATTTTCATTGTTTTCATATTTTGTTTACCCCAGAAACACAGCATATGACCTCTCAATGGAACGAGCTCGCTGAGCTCGTTCCAATGAGGGGTCATAAGCTATTTTTTGATGTAAAATAAATAGAAATTCAATAATTTTGTTGACAAGACTAGTGTCGTCTGCTTTCTACTTTTCATGTCAAGTAAAGGGTTAACCGTTTACCTAACATGAAAAGCAGACGACACTTGCAAAAAAAAATTCTTGAACTCATTTTTTGTCTCAAAAACATAGGTTATGACCCCTCATTGGAACGAGCTCGACGAGCTCGTTCCAATGAGGAGTCATAACCTATGTTTTTGAGACAAAAAATGAAGAAAATAATGAAAATAAGCTGACGATTTTTGAGAATAGCGCTGGCCGGTTTGGGCCGTTACGTTGGGTGAAGGGTTAATAGC
The DNA here is from genome assembly GCA_031216915.1 of Pictodentalium vernedei. Lineage (NCBI taxonomy): Eukaryota > Metazoa > Mollusca > Scaphopoda > Dentaliida > Dentaliidae > Pictodentalium > Pictodentalium vernedei. The sequence continues at coordinate 853,886,810 of CM062297.1, forward strand.
TTAAGCATCTCCACTGGGCACTACCATTCCTTCTTTACATGAGTGGTAACTTCTATTCCAATACGACGGACAACTTATGTTGTTGATTCTAGCTCAGGGATCGGGGGGCCCAGGCTGGGCACAGGAGTCATTTCTTTGGGGGACCCAGGCCGGACCCAAGAAACCTGGACTCCCGGACCAACCCCGGACCCCCATACTCTCCCCGGCCCTGATGAAGGCATGTCCTCGATAAAGGCAAACCTAAATGATGTAGTTGGAATATGGCATCAGTTACGGAGTTAAGCCACCCATGCACTATAGGGACAAATACGGTTTACAGCCCCCGGTCGGTCATCTTCGCGACGGCCGGTGAACATGTAGTCATGGATTATTTACCAAGTTCACATATTTCAGCAATGGCTAATCGTGATCGCAGCATTGAGATAAAGTCAAGTTTCGTCAACCGTTTATAAACATATGTTGCCCATTTTAGAGGACTTCCACCCCAAGCATTGGTGATTGGGCGCACTTGTACCAGTAAAACAGAGCTTGTCTACCACAGTAAAGAAACACTGCTTCACTTCCGGGGGTTATCACGGGCGGGGGGGGGGGGGGGGGGGGGGCATGGAATATTATTTTAACGCAACTGTTAATGGCATCAAAATTATATTCAGTGGGTTTTTTTTCATGTTTGAATTTGCACACTTGTCTAAATGGAGTCATTATTTGTCTTTGCTTTACAACAAGGCTCAAATTTACCCTACCGCATTGCATCATTTAAACTCACCGCACGTAACATACAAGGTCATACATTTTTAGGGTGTGCAGGTGTGTTACGCGCCAAATGCCCGCCTAACATTTTTCTGGAAGGGCAATCTTTAGGTTTAGGCGCCTGTAAGCCGATCATAATTGTCAGCCATAGCTTTAGTCTTTAGAGAGCTGAATTCAATGACGTCACGCCATAATTATAAATATGGAATTCACTCTCCTAAACCCTACAACTTGATTGTTGTATAGGCGCACAGACGGGTAGCTATCAACAGGTAGTTGTGCTTCCCACATTATAGGAGTCTGTCACACGAATGGGTTAGGTCTGAAAGAGCCCCCAGTCGTTAAACCCCATTGGGAGGTATAACGACCGAGGGCCTTTTTAGGCCTAACGAAGAGTCTGGGCAGGTCTCGCGAATGTTAGGTGCAGTAATGAGGGAAACCCAAATGTTTGATATCAAATGTTACCCATTTTGTCTGTCTTGTGTAATTCTTGCAATGAAATATTAAAAAGCGTATGTTCTTATTAGACATATATTTTGAAGGCAACTGCACAAATACACTCCAAGGCGATTGAGAGGGACAATGTATCGCACCCCTGCATTTACTAGGAAGCTAGGTCTGAAGCTTGGCACAAACCCTAAAGTACATGCAAAACCCCTATGAGAGACCTGCGTCTCTTAAATGTATAAATTCCTAATGCCGAGCAATCCCAGCTGGTTTGGTGGAGGACATCCCCAGTTAATGAAACATCCCGAACTGCCCCCCCCCCCCCCCCCACAAAAAAGCGGGCCACCACTCCCAAACTGTCGCTTTGATTCCCAATTGTAAATTCGTGCCTTGTTCCGGGAGTTTAACCCTTTGGACCCGTACGACCGATTTTTCGGTTCAAGGCATAATTTCGTCCCATTTTGTCTTATTACAAGAGGTCTATACACGGGACAATGATGAAAAAATAATAACTGCAGTCTGCAGCCAGAGGGCTGCAGACTGCAGTTATTATTTCATTCTCCCGTTATATTGATATTGGATTGACCCACCTCACTGTAAGCGCAAACAAAGGCGACACCATTCCAGGAAACGCGTGTTCAGAGGGTTAAATAGTAATTTGTCGCCCCCGAAGAGCTCACGATTGCCAGAATATTGCAATCCTGTTTTAAAATTTGAAGCTACTGCCAAATCAGACGCCTGTTGACTCACCACATACAAAAATACAAAAATATCAGAAAGTTGGTTGACAGATAACAAGACCATAAATGTTTTTTCATTGTTTGAAACAGCTTCTGGTTTTTAACTGCCTAAACTGAACCTAGACATCGATTCTCGAAACGAACAAAATGTTTCGTCTTCAGATTTAATATACAGAGCTGGGAGGAGTTAAAAAAATTTCCTTAACACGTTAAAGTGTTAAATAATTCTGCGTTAACGAGTTAAATGACGTTAAATGTTAAAATGAACAAAATTTTAATAACTTCCGCCATTTTTATTGATTTGTATTTGAATATGATTGAACTTACCTACAGTTCGTCTTTTGAGTTCCAATGTGTTCTATGTGCCTACTGGCAGCCTAGTGGAGTGTCTACTGGCAGCCTACTGGCACATAGAGCACATTCGAACTCAGGGGACGAGTAGTCAATATAGTTCTCTCAGGTTATCGTCAATTCTAACATTCAGCGATGTTTTCATTTAAGAATACAATCGCTGCGGTCGTATCCTCAGAAAGAGACATCCGTCGTTGCTCGAAAATCAGTCCTAAACATTGAAAATAGGCGTTCGGATGAAGCTGATATTGCTGTATCGCAAAAATCGGCGGGCCAAAGTTGGTATGAGGGTTTCATGGTTTCTCCACCAAATCAATGGGTTGTCTATATTTGATGGTCAGCTAAATTACTCGTGTTCTTCAATTTCGTCAAATGGCGTAAAATTCGACGTCATCGGCACGCGCGATCCAGCTTGGTAAGCACAAGATAACGACGCAATGCTACATATTATACAATTATAATCTTCAAAGTTAAAAGTTTTATTAACTTGGTTAAATTTTTTTAACATTGTTAAAATAATTTAACACGTTAACATTAACTGCTCCCAGCCCTGTTAATATATATAAACAAAGATTAGTCGTAGAATCACATTGGCTTGGCTTCATTTATTAACGAATGAGTATATATAAATTAGTTGATGACACGAGATCAAACTGAACATCCCAAACTGAACTTCCAAAGAACAACCAAATTAATTTTATAAATTGTAGTTTCGTTTTCTCATTATTCAATCTCGTTTCGTCTCCTCAAATTTGAGGGCATAGAGGCGCAAGAAATACACGACACAGACAAAATTATGTACCAACGCATTCCATTCCGTCCATATGTACTCGTGTTTCTCTTTCCCGATGAAAATGAACTTTTCCAACCTTTGTGATAAGGCAATTCGACGCGTTTACTGGGCTCGTTTACCGGGCTTTTAAGCGCGCTTTTACGAACACTGTATAGTGTTCGTAAAAACGCGTTTCAAAGCCTTGTAATTATGCGCGATTATGAGCATACGGTATGATTAATGGGTTGAAATATCACCTTGCAGGTTAGGCTGCTGTGACACAAGCTTCGGCTTTTACAGGACCCGCCGTAACCTAATAGAAGCAAGCCAGAAAACAAGCAGACTGTCGTCTGTAAAATGAGGTCCCCAGAGGGTGAATTTAGTGATGCCACCGTGCATTGCAGGGTAGCATCACTAAATTTACCCTCTGTGAACCTCAATCTGAATCAGGGTCCCAAAACTAAACAGAGAGAGGTACCCAGAGGTTAAATTGGCCGACTGTGTGGGATAGTATCATCAAATTCACCCTCTGGGGACCTCATTCTTCAAATGTCAGACTGCTTATTTTCAGGCCTGAATAGAAGTACATTCGTGATAAAAATAACCCCGGTAATATGTTAAAAGACAGCCAAAGTGAATTTTCACACACAACTCATTAAATTTAACCACTCACCCCCAAAGCGTTTATCAAATGAAGAAAAATGAAAACACATGATCCTTGGGCTGAAAAAAAAAACTAATAACAGAAATGTCACAAAACAAGCTCACAATCTTAAACGGGTGATGCAATTCCCAGATGAAAAACAGAAGTCACATGACATCAGCTAATCACATTTTACTCTCCTCCTCCTCATAGCTTTGTCTCTTTCGTCGAATCGAAGGCCTACTCCGCTGCTCGGTATTGGCCACGGCGGGTGGACTAGTCAATGGCTGAGCAGTGCATGAACTGGGTGTAGGCGGTTTCAGACACTTGACTAAGTTCACTATTTCGCTCTGAATGTTTGCGAGAGCTTGAATTATATTGAACATAGCTTTTTGATTTTCCGTAAGTAGACGTCGAATGAATTCTACATCGTCAATCATTCGATTGCTGTCCTTACTGTTAGCTTGTAGATGTTGTAGTCGAACGTCTAATAGTTTCTGCTGTCTCTGTATGGCGTCCAACTGTGGTATAGCCAAAGTTGTGGCTAACGGTAAATTTGCATTTGACGCACGTCTTGTGGCGGATCGCTGCACTTTCCGTCTCTGTGTTGAAGCACGGTTTCCTGAAATTAGACAAGAGACCCTTAGCGCTTAAGATGGCACACGTGGTTACTATAGAAACGACTACAGACACACAATACCCATATGACGTCGCGAATGGGCATGTGAGGAGCTCCAGATGCATTACTGTTAACACAAAACCGTTCAGAAAATTTCGACCACATCACGACCAGGTCGCGATATGTTCGAAATTCTCTGCCCGCTTTCGCCACCACATCACCCTGGAATCTCGTACTTTTTTCGTTTGTAATTGATTGATTGATTTATTGTTGTTTACGGTCATTTTCAGCATCTTTCATGACCGCAACGCAGGGATGAAGCCAAGTTTAGCGAATCGTTTATACCTTTGCAACACACGTTAGAAGACTTTTCCCCTGGCGTTGGTTCTCGGTCCTACTGTACCAGTAAAGCGGAACTTGCTTACCACAGTAAACAAAAACTGCAACACTTCAGTTTATCTTGAATCCGTCTTGATTTCGCCATCTTTGATTTAAGAAATACATCCGACCCACTTCAGTAATTGTATCGCAACCCAGTGCCGTAGCCAATGGGGCCTAGGGCGGCAGGCCCCTTAAAATTACAGTGGCCCCCCTCAAAATGGGAAAATAAAAGCACCGGAGGGTTCCAGTTTCACTCTCAGGGCATTGAATTCTCCAAGTTTTCTCGGGGGACCACCCCCCCCCCCCCAAATCCCACCAATGGGATGGGGATACAGTAAGACTGAGGTGGAGTGGGTATGACCCTCACATTGGTGTGGGGGCTCGAACCCCACCATTGGGAGGGCATACCAACCTCATCTCAAGCAAACGGCCTTCAGGTATGCCTGTTGCATATATCGACCTGGCACCCCCCCCCCCCCCAAAAAAAAAGAAAGAATTATGGCCTCCTCAGTAATAAATCCTAGCTACGCCCCTGTCGCAACCTGATCGCAACTGGGTCAAAAAGGAGGCCTCTTGTGCGATCTTAGGAATTCAGGAAACACACTCCTCGCGTGTCGTGTTCTTTTTGGAACAAGGATGTGGGGAACACAGAAATATCTGGAAACTTACGATGATACGGAATGCTTTCATGTGTGGCGTATGGGGAGTTGATTATCACTCACGGAGTAGAATTCTCCCCGTGTGCAGAAATTCATGCTCTGTGAAAACGAATCACGAGCGTGACCGATTAAACAATATGTGTGACAAAACCACCATAAATTTTGAATGGTACGCACAATTTTGCAGGTTTCGCAAACCAGAAGTAGAAAATCATATCCTAAAGTAATGCAGCTTGTGTGGTCCTGGAAAATTTATTTCACGCGGAATGATATTATGGAGTTGGAACCCGAAAACATCGTATTCGGTCTGATTCGGTAACAAAGACCTAACAACCAGTTCAATCCGTGGCCTATATTATTAAACTTCGCAATGTATTCTTCAGAACTGTTTTTTTTTATGTTTGACAATTAATGGGTTAATTGTCACGTCGTTTAATATGCCAGCTATCAATTTAAAACAGTCAAAATTCTAGCACACGGAATCAGCGCTTTATTTCCGAGGTGCCATTTTACTCTCGCGGTCGTACGATGCACCGTAATTTTTCGCGCCCATGGCTGGGAGCAGTTAAAATTTCCCTTAACACGTTAACGTGTTAAATAATTCTGCGTTAAAGAGTTAAATGACGTTAAATGTTAAAATGAACAAAATTTTAATAACTTCCGCCATTTTTATTGATTTGAATTTGAAATATGATTGAACTTACGTACAGTTCGTCTCTTGAGTTCCAATGTGTTCTATGTGCCTACTGGCACATAGAACACATTGGAACTCAGTGGACGAGTAGTTAATGTAGTTCTCTCAGGTTATCGTAAATTCTAACATTCAGCGATGTTTTCATTTAAGAATACATCCGCCGTTGTTCGAAAACCAGTTCTTACATGGAAAATAGGCGTTCGGATGAAGCTGATATTGCTGTACCGCCAAATATCGGTGGGCCAACTTCGCAAACGTTGGTAGGAGGGTTTCATGGTCTCTCCACCAAATCAATGGGCTGTCTATAATTGACGGACATCTAAATTATTCGTGTTCTTCAATTTCGTCAAATGGCGTAAAATTCGACGTCATCGGCACGCGCTATCCGGCTTGGGTAAACACAAGATAACGACTCAGTGCTACATATGATACAATTATAATCTTCAAAGTTAAACGTTATTAACTTGGTTACAATTCTTTTAACATTGTTAAAATAATTGAACGCGTTAACGTTTGAAACGTTATCTGCTCCCAGCCCTGTTCGCACCCCTGAAATATCAGCAGTATGGGACAAATATCTTATAATTAATATGCCGTACACCAAACCCACCTACTGCCAAAACTATAAAACATTTATAATTGTATTTTTAAGAACTCTATTTTCAACCTGTTAATATAACTGACTAAAATAAATCATTAGCATTTTGAAAGATATCGCAATTCTAGAAAATACAATTGTAAAGGTTTTAGAGTATTTGACCCTGATCTGAAAGCCCAGGTAGGCTGGGGACAGATTCACCCGAGGTTAGATGTGGTCTTTCTATACAAAGACTATTCGTAAAACAGACGTGGGAGTCTTGCTGTAGTGAACTGATGCCAATGTCTCGTTATCGCCCACCAACTACTTCACATACCCAATTGGGCTGGAAAGTTAGGCAGACCTGGGGATGTCTAAAATCATTAGCCGTATGTAGTCTGGTATTCTGTACCAATTTAGATTTCCGAAATAGCGTACGATTACAATTTTAGAATATATTATTATTTACTCTCCTCGTCTTGGTGGGAATGAAGCATTGCGGGACAACTGGAAGATGCTTCAATTTTCTGGAATGAAACTTTAACCCTTTACCTAACATGAAAAGCAGACGACACTTGCAAAAAATGTCTTGATTAACTAATTTTTTTAAAAAATTTTGTCTCAAAAACATAGGTTATGACCCCTCGTTGGAACGTGCTCGTTCCAACGAGGGGTCATAACCTATATTTTTGAGACAAAAAATGAAAAAAATAATGAAAATTAATTGGCGAGTTTTGAGAATAGCGCTGGCCTGTTTTTCCCGTTACGTTAGGTGAAGGGTTAATATAAATTTGACGTAGAGAATCACAGAGAGCTAGAACAATGGAGTGCATGAAAATTATTTAGGCCTTCACACAGTACGGCCGGCGTGCACTGGTCACTTTCCAAGGGTGGGCAGTATTTTCACGTCGCAATGATATTAGCTTGCAAACACTAATTACAGGAATAATCATCAAAGATTTACTTAATGAAGTACCGGGCACAACCGTAAGCTCTCGTGAAATATGACTATGCCATTCCAAAGAGTTATGTAAAACACCCACCGATTCAAACACACATCGCGTTCTGTCTGTGTATTTTTCAGAATTGCATTTTTACCCGTGAGTATGAAATGACTGAAATTAATCATTAGCGTTTTAAAGGGCGTGGCTGGCAGTTTACCTATCGGTAAACTACATCTTTCAAAATGCTAATGATTTATTTCAACCAATTAAAGTCATAGAAATAAAATACATTTCTTGAAAACACAATTGTAAAAGTTTTATAGAACTATACCCAGAGTAATATTGGATGGGAGACAAATAGTTTTCATGGTGACTAATTTAAAGTGGAGTAATTAAAATTTAGCCGATGTCAATTTCGCAATGAAAGAAAATGATACTTTCAACTGGACTGCGCAAGTCGTAAACATATTTAGACAGGTCTTGAGACATAATTTTGTAACTAGACGCATCGAGATGTTAAATATGCATGGGCGGTGGGATGGGGGGGGGGGGGGTGGGATGGAGGTGGAGCGGTGGTGGCGGGGGGGGGGGGGGGTCTTTTTCCTACAATGCGTTCTTTGAATGCGGATGGCTATTTCATAATTACAACTCAACAGTACACTTACTGTTTACATCTTCTTCTCTGCTCTCCGGGGAGTTAGAAGGAGTGGCGTATGGTATTAACCCAGACGGCGTCTCTGGTATGGGCGGAGGCGGAGAGTCGTCTTGCAGGTCCAGAATCTCCACCTCCTCAGATCGTATCTTACCATGTCCGTCTTTTCCTGTTAAAGAATAACACACATATTACATATATAAAGTAAATTAATCTTCAGCCTATCAGCGTCGTTGTCAATGTAATCCATGCAGAACTTTTTCTGCGCAACGACGAACACTTTTACTTTGAGTCGTGTAAATTATGGAACAGAAAAAAGAAAAACCTTACAAGTCGGACGCGATGTGAGCAATGTTATATAGAGGATATGGAATGAGTGTTTTTCTCATATAATATTTATGAAACGAGTCTAAGAATTTTCCGTTTTGGCGAGCCTCTGGCGAGCCCAAACGGAAAATTCGGACGAGTTTCATAAATATTATATGAGAAAACCACTCATTTCATATTCTATTTATCATATGACACACACACGCACAAATTAGCCACTTAGTATGACTTTTTAACCCATCACCTAACTTGAGTTGCAGACGCCACTTGGAAAAAACATCCTCGTATAACTAAAAAAATTCATTTGTTGCTTCCAAAACATAGGTTATGACCCCTCATTGGAACGAGCTCGTTCCAATGAGGGGTCATAACCTATGTTTTGGAAGCAAAAAGTGAAAAAGTGAAAATATAAAAAAAAATGAATGGCGTTTTTCTTGTAGGTAAAAGATTAATACAATATAACCCACCCTAAATTGGACAGATAATGTAAATTCTCCCTATTGAAATTATGCAAATGTGACCCAGTTGTGTTTTGTTTAGCCAATCAAATTGTCCAGTTTTGAAATTGATCAATGAAAGCTCCGAACTCTAATTAAGCAAATTATGAAAATGTGGCCCAGTTGTATTTTGTTCAGCCAATCAAATTGTCTAGTTTTGAAATTGACCAATGAAATTGACGGAAGGCTTTATTTATCACTGATTAATATGAAAACAAAATATCAAATGTTTTAAAGCGAACAAAATAGACGAGTCATATGATAAAAAAGTATACTGAACGACGTTTCAGAAGGTGGGGCGCGATATGCTTATTATTTATTTATTTATTTGTGCTTAACGCCACATCAGCAGCTAGGGCTATATCGTGGCGAGAAAACAGTGGAAAGTAAAAACTCATTTTTAATTATGAAGTAAAAAGATTAAATAACAATAGAAAATAACTACAAGAGATCTGTCAAAGACCAAAATGATTAAAACAACAGAGGGTAATGGAAGGAGAGAAGTTAATAACTTCTAAATCAACCTGATGAATTGAGACTTGAAGAGTCTTGATTAAAAGATTAAAAACAATTTTAAAATTTATTAAAAAGGTTGATTTCCTTCAAGAACGACAGAACTTTATGGGGATTTGTTCTGTAAAATAAGTCCCGAGGAGACGCTACAATAAAATACTGTCGTCTACTAAGATTAAAATCAGTACAATGTAAAAGAATGTGTTCCACTGACACCTGCTGGCAGGGAACACATTCTGGTCGCAAAGTACCCTCCAACAAGAAAGAATGACCAATATGACACCGTGTCAAAATTGCAAGATCCTTTCCACAAAGGTTACTAGACGGGTAGTGATCTGAAATAGTTGGTCGAAAGCGATGAAGCTTGTTATTTGTCGCTCCATCCCACTCCGTCTGCCACATAGATTTGATGTAGTTACTAATATGTGGTTTGAAATCACTGAAAGGGATGTCAAAATCAGTGAGAGGCTTTGCTAAAGCCTGTTTTGCTGCACTGTCTGCTTTGGTGTTACCAGCGATACCTACATGTCCGGGTAACTAGCAAAACACGATATCATATTGGTCAGACATGAGAGTTGTTAACTTCTCACGAAGTTCCAAAATGAGAGGGTTCTTCAACTTGGGGTTGAGTAAAGCAAGTAACGAGGAAAGAGAGTCGGAGAAGATAATCGACCTTGTTTCCTGTGAATTCTCGATGTGCGCAAGTGCGAGTTGAATAGCTTTAACTTCAGCTGTGAAAATAGAACTCTGATTTGGAATTCTGATTGAGGTGATATGATCACCAGAAACAGCAGCTCATGATACTTTGTCACCATCCTTAGATCCATCTGTATAGATCCTTGTATATGCACTATACCTGGACTTTATTTCGGCATATTTTTGTTTGAACTGCAAAGAAATGGTATCAGATTTTTTGGTAGAAGCAAGGTCCAAAATAATTGTAGGTTTTTTAAGATGCCAAGGAGGAACATGTGATTTACGGTTTTCTTTTATAGAATCAGAATCAATTTTGGCAGACTCCATGTGGGGTTTGATTCTAATTCCCCATGGAGGAATGTGTTTCTGGTGGCGGTTAAAAAATTCAACATTTTGAGGGTCTGAAACACAATTATAAGCAGGATTTGAAGGACTGGCCAAAAATTTAGACACATACTGGAGAGATAATTTAATTCTACGCTTCCCAAGAGAAGGCTCCTCTGCTTCAACAAGCATCGAGTCTATTGGGGATGTTCGAAAAGCCCCGAGACTAATTCTAATACCACTATTATGAATTGCATCAAGTGGTTTGAGATATGATTTCCTTGCAGAACCGTAAACTATGCAATGATCGAACAAGTGAGCTATACAGATGGAGCAAAGTTTTTTGGTCAGCACTCCAATCAGTGCTACCAACAACCTTCAGTAGGTTCAGAGAGAGCTCTCTTACATTTAACTTTTAGTTGTTTTATGTGGGAAGTGAAATTCAGTTTGTTGTCAAACAACAAACCTAAGAATTTCACTCCGTTAACAACTTTAAGAGGACTACCATCAATTTCCAACTTCGGATCGAGGTGATGTTTCCGAAGTTTACAAAAATGAACACAATTCTTTTTGTCTTTTAAAATTTAAAACCATTTCCGATAGCCCATTTTTGAATCCTATTTAAACACAGCTGAAGTTTGCGCTCTATAGGTACAGATCTGTGAATGATATCGCCTCAAACCAAAACAGATGTTCCACGAATGTGAAGGTCAGTATCATCTGCCCAGGCATTATACGAAGTATAATGCTTAAAAGCTGAATGATCATGAGCCTCAGGTTTCTTTAAAAGAGTTTCCTGCAGGCAAAAAGCAACAGGTTTATATTTTTGGCTGAGAAGACCCAGTTCATTAAAATTGGCTCTAAAAGCTCGACAATTCCACTGTATTATGTTATTTTTGTTTGTATTAGCCATATTTCGATGGAGATTTAGAGGGTGGACGTATGGGCGAAATAGCCCCGGTAATATTCTTCGGTGAATTTTTCCTCGGGGACCTATTCTGTGAAGTGGTCGGACGTAATTGTTCGTATGTATCATCGATACAATCACCTACCTCCATATCCTCAAGGCCCTCAAACCTGTTGCGAACAACAGGGTTTTGAAGAACCTTAGGTAATCTGTCCGATAATTGTTTTTGTTTCATTTTTTCTTTTTTCTTTTCTTCTTTGTCTAATTTTCTCATTTGATTCTGACTCAGAGTGTGTTGTTGTGATCTTTGTTCTTGTTGTGATTTTGGCTTTGTTTTGTTTTGTTCCTTTTTCTGCTCTGAATTCGTAGTATGATCCTTATTTTGTACGGGTTTAGGCGAATTGTTTCCTAGTTTTTGTTCTGGTTTATCCTCTGTTGTTTTTGAAATGTTTGTTCAGGTTTGGGATTTTGTTCTTTTTTCTGTTCAAAGTTGGCTTTTAATTGCTCTGTTGTTTGCGATGTAGAATTTGTTTTTGTTGATTGTGTGTCTGTTGGTCTATGTGAAACCCTGTACTAAAGATGGAATTGTACCTTTAAGCCATGTATATTGAGTTTAGCATTCAACTGGCGTTGTTGGTAATTTTTGGATTAATTTTTTAGCGTATGTCGGCGATGATAAATTCATGCCAGGCATTGATGATACTATTTCCCTGGCCTCTTTAAAACTGATCTGTTTTTGACATTTAATTTTTTGGATTTCTTTTTCTTTTTTCCAGACTGGGCAATCTTTTGAGGCAGCTACATGATTGCCTTGGCAGTTACAGCACTTAATGGTATTTGTGCATGGGTCTGGATGTTCTTGACCACATTTAAAACAAATACTTCTCCCTCTACAATTATTCTGGCCGTGACCATACTTCTGACATTTGAAACATCGAAGTGGATTTGGAATGTACAAATCCACTCCGATGTTCATGTATCCTACTTTTAATGACCTTGGTGGTTGGGATGAGTTAAAAGTAAAATATAAGTGTTTGTTTGAATAATCTTGCCATCTCGTTTAATCTCTATTCCTTTAACATCAGTGACCCCCTGTGATTTAAGTTCTTGTTGAATTTCTAGCACATCAATGCCTGACAGTTCTTTTGTTCGTAACACACCTCTGCAACTATTTAGTGTTTTGTGTGCAAAGGCGTGGACCTCCATGTCAACCAGTTTTTCCAGTGTTAACAAATTCATGGCTTGCATCTCTCTTTTGCATTCAATGAGTATCCCACCTGATCGTTTTTTACATTTTTGACTTCCCAGCTATTCCTTTGATTGCTTTTTCTATTGCAAAGGGGTTAATATTTGATGCAATGTTTTCCCTCCTCTGCAGCATAAATCATAATAAATTTAGGCCAAGTGTTATTTGAAGTATTGCCTGTGTCTTGATCTGAGTCAGAATCTGAATCGGTGAACCGAAGTTCGCGCCCGCGTTTTTGTTTTTTATTTGGTATGTTTGCCATGTTAGTGTTATAAGTCGTTCATTGCTCCGACTCCCACCCACCACGGAGTCCAACAAAGGGTAGGGTTTCTGCTAAGCAGTGAACCCACCGGGTTGCCGGTATTCCCACACCTGGTATGGAGCAATATACCCAGCCAGTGTTGATACCGAAAGTATGCCACTGGCTGATTGGCCCGCGTGTGGAAGTGCCAGGTCTTCAGATGGCGATCATTCAACCAATCACTTTATAAAAAACACTGCAATTAAGGTTGCCACGTGAAACTAAAACAAACAGTGCAGCAAAACTAAGTATTTAATTAAAAAATGTGTTTAAAAACAGTACACAGTGGCAATTATGATAAATGATTAAAAGAAATGACTGGTTGAATGACCACCAAATGCCCCCCGACGTGACACCCAGTACTTTTGGGGTGGGGGCTCCCGATTGGCCAGAACGGACCATCCAACCATCCTTCTACTCCCGAAGTTAGGGCCAAAAACAGTGTATTGAACAGGTAACCTTCATGATGGAGACCAGGGCCAAAGCGATGTTTACGACCTGATCTCCATCCTGGAGATTTATCCTAACCGGGACCCAGTCTGTTCTCAACTGCCAGGATTCCTTCCTCCGGGGCCTTCAGAACGCACCTCACGGGAGAACAAGGTGCCTGCAAGATGGTATAAGCAGGGTTGATCATTTTGATCTGCGTATTCGTATATTCCGCAGCAAACCAGCTCAATTGAGCAAACCTGCTAATTATAAATCAGCAAACCTGCCCAACTGAGCAGGCCGTCCTCTATCCGCCACCTGAGGACCCGCCTAGTAGGGGATGATCAAACCCCCCCCTAGGGGCGCAATATGCTGTTGGTAATTGAAGGCTTGCATTAAGAAAAATAATTAAACTGTGCCCATTGTTCAAGGTAAAATATGCAAGCACTGTTTTCAGTTTTAACACAAAGAAAAGGCCAATTACGGTACTGCCATTAAAAAAGCAGCCAGGCGATTTAGTTCTGGTCAGAAATTTCTGTCCGCTACCCCCACCCCCACCCCTCCCCCACACGCCCCTAAGCTCACCTATCCAAAACGAAATGAGTGAACTTGCATCACGACTATACTACATGCACATTTTATTTATCCAATGATAAGTTTCCATCAAGAGTTGATTTTTTTTAACCCTTTACCAAACGCAGACGATATCAAAATGTATTATTTTAAATATCATTTTTAAAAAAATTTTTCAAAACATTTCAACCAAACCATATCATGTGACCCCTCATTGGAACAAGCTCGACGAGCACGTTGCACAGACGGGTAACATGATATTGTTTGGTTGACATTTTTTGAAAAATATTTTTTCAGCTGCTGAATTTGCACATTACGCGGGCTGATGTAGCCGATTCGTTGGGTAAAGGGTTAAACAATAATTATCATGCGACTAATATTCCAACTACATCATCGAGGTATGACGTCGACAAAGGCACACCTTGTAGTTGAAAATTAGTCAGTCAGGACATGAGGCATTACGGTCGATACAAACTCTCCCCCTCCCTCCTTCGGCCATCTTCGCGACGCTCCTGGCTACATTGGAATAAAGCCACTGATAATATTACTTTTTGTCGTGGAAAACTCGACTCTGTAATATTACAGTACAGCCGCCGTGGACTGGTCACTTTCCACGGGTGGACAACATTTCCACGGACGCAATAATATCAGATTCCAAACACTAATTATGGGTAATAATCATAAAAAAAATAATTAATGAAGTATCGGGTACAACCCGGTGCTTTATTAATTAAAATTTTGCTGATGATGATTTTTATTTCCTGGTAAACGCATGCGTGGACATCACTGCCCAAGCGTGGATTACGACCAGTCCACGGCGAATGCATTGTAATACCCAGACCAAGAATAGCTGACATGATATATACTGTCCAAAAACAAGTTAAGCACCCCCTCCCCCTATAATACCTATTGGTATACGAATAGCTCATATTGTGACATTCTGCATTCCTCTATCGGATCGGGCATCCATCCTTAAAATAGGTGAATATTTGCTGGCTATTGACCACTTCACTGCGTGTGCTTATAGAGAAATGAGACAACACCACAGTGAGAGATATTCGGAAGGTCATGGACAGCATGCCACGCCATTTAACCCTTTACCCAACGTAACGGCCAAAACCGGCCAGCGCTATTCTCAAAAATCGGCAATTAATTTTCATTATTTTTTCATTTTTTTGTCTCAAAAACTTAGGTTATGACCCCTCGTTGGAACGAGCTCGTCGAGATCGTTCCAACGAGGGGTCATAACCTATGTTTTTGAGACAAAAAATGAAAAAAAAAATAGAATTTTATTTGCAAGTGTCGTCTTTTTTTTCATTTTAGGTAAAGGGTTAAGGTGTGTTAGATATGCTTGAGGCTGTTCCATCAGGTGCTGAACAACGTGACGTTTTTTAACGCTGTGATGACGTCGGCGGTGCCGACTATTCATTCAATAAAAAAGAAAGCTCTAGAAACCTTTGATTCACTAATAAGGCATATTCCCCCTACTGCAAATAGCAGGTTTTCTCAGGAGAATTTACCCATTGACTGTATACCCACTGGGAGGTGGCGGGGGGGGGGGGGGGGGGGTGCTTAACTTTTTTTGGACAGTATATTGTGGACACTAGCGAACTTAGGTGGATCAGTAATGCCCATGAAAATCATTAAGTACAGCCGCTTCAGTGCACATTTACTCAGTAAGTTCTAAAATTAACTTCAACGCCGACATCGTCCTCCTGGAGGAGCCTTTCCTGTGAATACACCAGGGAGCATCCGCCGAAGAGTTTGAGAAGTTAAATGAAACTGACGGTCTCAAAGACAAGATTAGTGAACTTTCAACACAAAATCCCCATAGCATTTTGCTATGTTGCCCAAATAATATCTCTGTTGCTACAGTGAGGATTTACTCCGCCGTGGATTGGTCACTTTCTATGGGTGGGCAGTATTTCCATGGTCGCAATAATATTAGATTCCAGAAACTAATTAAAGAAATAATCCTAAAAAAATTAATTAATGGAGCACCGGGTACAACCCGGTGCTTCATTACTTAAAATTTTGCTGATAATGATTTTTATCACGTGGTATACGCATGCGTGGACATCGGTACCTACGCGTGAATTACGATCTGTCCACAGTGACTGTACTGTTTATACCGAGTGCTGAAGAAACGAGGGGAGAAGAACACGAAATGGAGCTTCTCAGATGAGAGTGAATTGAAGGGAGAGTTCCTCTAAAAAACGGAATGAAAATTGGTAAGAAGGCTGTGTTTATGACAGATTTCTAGAGGGTCATGAAAACAGTATATTTTGCTAAGCTTCCGCAATGACTGAAAGACAGAATACACACTCCAAACTCTTCTCCAAGTCTCCAGTCGAAGAATCCAATTCATCGCTAATTGATTCCGACGTCCTCGAATCACACGAAGAACGTCCCGACGTTCATGGATAGATCCAAAGGGGTGGGGAGCACACCGACGTCCCCTATTTTTGTGACTTATTTTTTTTAAGCACTTGGACCAGGCAACTATATATCCTGGTAAATGATATGGAGAAAAAAGCTGCAATTATGTGATAAATGGCGAACTTTCAACTGGTCAAACCAGGAGTAATAAAAGCATTGAACTTACCAGCGTCCTTTTCATCTTTTGCTCTTTCCAGTTTGAAAAGATACCTTTTCACTAGTCTTTGCATAATGTCAGAATAACTATGTTCATCTGGTTTCAGTTCAAGATTTTTACAAACTGCTTCTCTTCTTTTCTGCGTAATATAAACGTGACATTATTAGAGGTGTTCTGAATTGTTTAACCCATTGCCTAATAGATGGATCGGAGTGGGGTGGGTATAGAAACCGGCGGACGCCGGTCCTATGTTTTGGAACTCAATTTTTTTACAAGCACCGAGGTCAGTGGATACGATATTATCTTCGATAACACATGGACGCCTGGGGTAGTGGACGTCCATGTGTTATCGCGGAAAATAACGCCCCCCCCCCCCCATGCATACAACTATACCCCCCCCCCCCCACGCTTGTCTCCTGTTTTATAAGCCGTTATAAAATATCTTCTGACTGCAAGAGAGGGGGGGGGGGGGGGGGGGGTGCTCTTCCCAAAATCGCCGCTACTCATCAATGAAATGTGCAGCCCCCCCCCCCCCCACCCTTCGGAAACGCACCATCCTATATCGACCACTGTATTTTACTCAATCATACGGCCATATTTTGCGTACAATACGGCCGACGTGCACTGGTCACTTTCCACGGGTGGGCAATATGTCCACGGACCCAATACTATTAGATTCCAAACACCAATTATAGGAATAATCATCAAAAATTTAATTAATGAAGCACCGGGGCTTCATTAATTAACATTTTTCTGATGATGATTTTTACTACCTGGTAAACGCATGTGTGGACATCACTGCCCTCGCGTGGATTACGACCAATCCACGGCGGTTGTACTGTATACACAAAATCGACATTCAAATTTTAATATTTAAAATTTTGTTTTGCCTTCAGCTCATTCCAACTTGAGGTATTATTAGTTACCCCGTGTCTGATCACGTGGTACGGGTTTTTACCTACCCGAAGCCAGCCGTATCCCATTCGGCCGAATGGGATACGGCTGGCTTCGGGTAGGTAAAAACCCGTACCACGTGATCAGACACGGGGGTAACGAATTTATCTATTGACTTTCCGTTTTAGAAGTACAATCTATTCCATGTGTGAACACACACAGCATGAGATCTTTTATCTTCCATTGTTGAGCCATACAGGTTTCTGTGGAATTTTTGTGCAAAAGAGTTTTTGTGAAAATATGCCGATATGACTAGTATAAAAAAAATTATTGAATTTCTTTTTTTCTTTTTTGTCTCAAAAACATAGCTTATGAACCTCACATTGGAGGGTATTCGACAAGCTCATTTCAATAAGGGGTCATGAGCTATATTTTGGAGATACAAAATTAAAATATAATACATGTACACTGTAAAACTGGAATGACGCGTCTTCTACGGGGTATGGACAATTTGTAGATTTCGGAACGAGGCTTCCACTGGGTATGGGAAATTTGTCAGTAACTGGGCGGACGTATCGTGGGTTTCAATGAATATGGTCTCATACCACGTATCTATCAACCCATCAAATCAAAAAAATTCACTTTAGTCAATAGATAACATAAGGTATGTTTTTGAGGCAAAAAAAGAGAAGAGATTTCTCAAATGGCGTCCTGTAGTAGTGTTAGATAAAGAATTAACTCTTTATCTAGCGAATTTACATATTGATCAGTTGAAGAAATATTTTTCAAATTATTCGAACAAACTCATATGTGAACTCACCAGGCTTGATATAGCTATAGATGCTGAAAGTGACCTTAAACACCAATAAATAAAGACATAAATAAATTTCCATTGCTATAATGCAAGAAATAATTTCGTCAGCAAAAATTGAAATAAATCAAACATCTGGTGTAACAATGAAACTGACAGAATGTCAATGTCTTAAACTGTTTCATTTGCGGAGAATCATATCCAAGGCGTGCAGTTCCACTGATAAAACCAGGACGGGTTAACCCTATCTATGTCGCCATGGTTTATTCGAACCCCCCCCCCCCCCACCCCCTCTCTCTCTCTCTCCCCCGCTCATGAGTTCATTGGTCATATTTCTTCTTTTGTTGTTTACGGGTTGAAGAACTTTGATTTGTTTGAAATTATCGCTTCCCCCTCTCTCTCCTCCTTCTCTTCTATCTCTGTCTCCGTCTGTCGGTCTGTCTGTCTCTGTCTTTCTCGATCTCCCTATTTCCACAGCTGTAGAGAGAGAGAGAAAGAGAGAGAGAAAGAGAGAGAGAGAGAGAGAGAGAGAGAGAGAGAGAGAGAGAGAGAGGGGGAGGAGAGAGAGAGAGAGAGAGAGAGAGAAAGAGAGAGAGAGAGAGAGAGAGAGGTGTTTCGGGAGTGACAGAGACAGAGACGTTGAGTCAATGAAATAGACAGAGACGTAGCAACAGACAAAAAGCGCTCGGACGGTCGCCGTGACAACGGTAAGGTTAAATCAATTTTGTACCAAACGGGTGAAGCAGACGATACTTGCAAATTCTTCTCTTCAATAACTAAAAAACTTTCATTTTTTATTCTAAATCATAGCCTTTAACGATTTTTATGTGTTGCGCTATAATTGGTGCTTCTCCTTTCTTAATGGGTTAAAACGGCGTCGATAATATTCACAATGGCAACAATATCCGGAATTTTGATCGCATTTTTAACTATTTCCCAAGCATAATGTGTGCCTTAATTATATTTGGCATAATTTTACAGAACGAATCGACAACGATTTGCAAGAGTCTAGTTCCTGTGAGTTATTTAAAAGAAGGTCGGAAATGAGACCGGCGCCGTTAATCAGATTTTTCGTTTGACCCAATGTACCTGAATGACGTCAGTCTCTCATAATAAAAACTATGTCAGGGCCACCAAGTTGAGCAACTGATATTGGATTTTCTTGACACGTCATTTTTGCACTTTTATTAACAACTCATTGCAAGCCACCAGACAAATTCTGTAAGAACGTTGTAAGTAAGGCTATCACGATTAATCGATTGTTGATCGGTCACACTGAAATCGATTAGTATTTTTCGTTGTCGACGAATCGCTAAATTTTACCCCGTTTTAGACGTTTAATAACAAAGAAAAAAAAAAAATTGGATGAAAAAAACTATTGTTGCTAAAGGTAAAAGGTCAAGAACGTCGACGTTAAACCTCAAGAAGCCTCAAGAAGTTCGCAACTGACGATCGGTCTTGATTATTACACTGACGGTTCAAAAGTTCAGAACATCAAAGCTTTGAATGTACCTAAAAGAGGATCGTCTTCGTTGTTTACTTGAGGTTGGTCAGCTAACTTGAACTTCATTTTTAACGACTTCAAAGAGAGGTAGAGGGAGGGGGTCATCTAGGTACGATTAATCGATTATTATCGATTATTTGCGACGATTAATAGATTCCTAAATTAAAAAATCGTGACAGTCCTATTTGTTATGGTCTGGAACTAGTCTATTCCTTAAATATGCCATACCCTTTGTTTGGATTCAATCGTCTGAAATATTTCAATTGGTCGAAAAAGCGACCAACTGAATCGTTTATCAGACTGAATCCCCCCCCCCCCCCCAAAAAAAAAAAAAATCATAAACTTTCATTTTCTTTGAATCATCACAAGAAATTTCACGATCAAGACTTGATTTGACGGAATGTTTAATGACGTCACCAGTTCCATCAGACCTATAAGGAATTATCGTTTGTTTCTGTCTATTTCATTCTTGAGTTCTGAATCCTCCAAAACAAAGGCCAAACTGTGTAAATGGGCGTATGGTTGCGAGAATCCATATTTCCTATAAGCTATGAGCGTCCCAGGATCCAATAAGGCCATCATGGTTAAACCCCTGCTGTATACTGATAACACATGCTAACCCTTTATCAAACACAGCTTTTATATTTTTAAAACATAAACTAAATATGATAATTTAAAAAAAAAAATGAACAATATACATCAATGAAACCTTAGAAATATGGATGTCATTGGAATCGGCTCACTGAGCCGATTCCAATGACAGCCATATTTCTACAATTTTACTGACAACATGTCAGAATATTTCAGGTCATGTGAGCCTTTTACTGTTCAATTTGCTGTCGATATGGTAGGTAAAGGGTTAGCAGAGACATGGCGAGAATCAACATAGATCCAAGCTGGTCTTGTTGCTCGAATCGATTCTTGGATTCTCTTCGAAATATAAGTCATGCATGCGCGCTACTGTACTTCTCTAACAAATACGTTCTCAATCATATTCTCTCCAGAATGGATGCCAAATTTATGAATCAGTGAAACTCGGCGAAAATGAGCTGCAGGTTGGGTGCAAATCGTTAAAAAGGAAGTGAACTTCATCTGGAAAAAAACAAATGTCCTTAACTCATGAGCTGTTGCGGAAGTAGACAGCATTTTCCATATTTGGTCACGTGAGAATGGGAACACGTCACGTTTGTCTCCAGAACAATAAACATGTGTGAAGCGAAACAGGGAGCCAGCGATGATGTTTGCCGTCAGTCGCTCCATGTGCCACTTATTCCGTTACGTATAACTCAACTGTGCAAACTCATATGCGGCAGGTACTGAAAATACGTTATTGATATCAATGCATTTTGAATGTTGGACTTCAGAAATGGTAGCTCCGTTTCACTGTGCAACGTCACGTTGATGTCCAACACGAATCAGACTGTACACATTTCAATGTGTTCTCAACCTAAAGCTTTCTATTCAACTCGGGTTTACCATATATATTATATAATAATAATAGTACCATTGAAACTTACCATAAAAGTTAATTTTCACGTCCGCCATTTTCTGACTAGGATTGTGCCTGATAAATATTCCACGTGTGCTTTGTTTTGGAGACTAAGGTGACGTATGCCCCCCTCACATGACCCAATATGGGGAATGCTGATCTCCTCTATCGGTATAAAAAAACTTGGTAATATGGAAATGTTTCTGTCTTGTTATTATAACTATAATCCCATGATTGGCACTAGACAGTTATACATAAGTTACAAGTATCACCCGTTAGTTGTTTAAAGATTTAACCTTTTACGTAACCTAACAGGTTAAACATCCAACCGTCTCTTCACAAAAATTGCCATTTAAATTTTTCTAATTTCTCCTCGTTTTGAAATCAATTTTTGGCTTGTTCCATTGGATGTGTTTACTGTCTTGTCCTTATACATGCGACTGCGACTATTATTGAGCGGTAGAGGGACTAAAAAAGGTGTCAAAATTATAATGCTATTAAGTAGTTTATTGAAGAAATCATTAACAAAATAATCATTTTGCTCAGATAAATGCACCTATTAGAATACTGGGAATATTTAGAGGGGGGCGTTCACTCGTTTCTGCAGCCGTGTGAATCAACCTATCTGTTACCAGACGGATGGGGGATCTGTACCCGCGATATGTTAGTAGCAACACGAAGTTTGCAGGTCGCCAGTCTAATTCTGCTCGGAAATCGACGCTGTTATGAGATCGTGATTTATCCATTTTCGTGGCCTTTCCGCACATTTAATGTGACGCCATTTTCCTCACAAAGATACACAGATATTTTTTCGTGATCGAGTTAATCCTGTTTATAGATAATCAATGTGTATGATACTTTTTCCAGATTCAATCGTCTGGAATATTTCAGTTGGTCGGAAAAGCGAACCATAGCTTCGCTTTTCCGACCAACTGAGGTATTCCAGACGGTTTAATCTAAACAAAGGTGAAGGTTTATTTAAGGACTAGACTGGTTCCAGGCCAAAATAGCATCGAATTTTTTACATAATTAGACTGGTTGCCTCAGACCCTGTAAGAGCCCAGTCTTCCTGTACTATAAGTTATTTGTCTACTTCTATTTTATTTAGAAGGTTCTGAAGCAGGAAATTATATGCGGATTGATTTTTACAACCTGAAATATGTTTTATTGATACATTCCAACAGAATCCAGACATATTAATTTTCCCGTGTAATTATATTACAAAAAAAATTTGATTGATGAAACCCCAGTCGACGGTCAGTCTTCATTTTGTTAGTACAAGCTGACACATGAATATATTTTTCAATTAAGTTCTGCATGCACGGAAAAGAAAATTGATTGAAAAGTGTTTTCAGTAACCCACCATCAGAGATTTTTTTAGAGTTATCTAAATAAACAACCGGGGTAGAATTTCCTACTCTTGTATTACCACCCGCTGGCCACCAGAAACCCGTAAAGGATGACATCTGTCAAGTTCTTGGGTATAACATTTACTGACCACCTTTTCAGAAAATCGAGACCGCAAGCAGTGTGGTATTAAATCTAGGTCGAGAGTAGTGAAGGCTGCCACCCCAGGGACAAGCATTAAACACTGAATTTCCCATACCCAAATGCTGTCACTTGAGGGGCAAAATTAACATAGGATTCTCCATAGGGGGCTTGTCCCTCAAGTGGCATTTTTGGAGGCAGGAAAAAGATTTTAAAATCTTTTTCCTGCCTCCAAAAATGCCACTTGAGGGACGTCTGCTTTTCATGTTAGGCCTTCCTAGTGCAATTGTAGTTTAATTGCGTTATTAGGCAAAGAAAGGCCTGATTTTGTGACAAAAGGGCGGGAAGAAGTGAAAAAACAATCATACGATAGGAAAATCATTCACCGTGTCAGGAAAAACTGATACCGACCAATCATTCAAGCAAATCGGATATCCTTGAGCAAAACAAAATTTTATCAATATGACTGTCTGTAAAGAGATACGAAGCGGACAAATCGAGATGGCGGAAGAAGACCGACAGGAAAATAGGTAGGTTTGTTTACGCTAATCAAACACCCGTCATAAATATGTTTAAAGGGTACATTTTTGTCCCTCGGTAGATAAATAGATAAGCAACACAGTCGATTAGTAAACTTGCCCCGGAGAGTCGAATCCTTGCTTTTGTGAGAGAAAATGACAAAAATACGAAGAGTTCGCCGATTCGCGAAAGTTTCATTTTCGGCGACCACTTTACACACTAAACACGCGAATCAACGCATTCTCCGGGGTATGTTTACTATTCCAATATGTTGCTTATCCATTTATCTACTGGGGGACCAAAATGTACTCTTGAAACATATCTATGAAGGGAATGTGATTAGGGTAAACAAACCTGCCTATTTCCGGTCGGTCTTCTTCCGTCAACTTGATTTGTCCACTCCGTAACACGTTACAGACAGTGAATAAGTAACCAACAGGAAGTTTTCATAAATTTTCAGATAATTAAGGGCTGAAAACATCCCATCAAGTAGTGTGATCCGCAAAAATACAGAACAGCAGAGTATATGGAAACTCGTGATAATGACATTGTAAAAGTAAATACGTCCACCACAGTGGCTCTTGAATTGTGTTTTTTCAGTGAGAATGGTGTCTGAACACCGAAAATGGCCAGTACTGATGCTTCCGAACCGATGGCGTCCAAATGCCTTTACTTTCCTAACGGGTCTTGTACAATATTACGAATTGTTCAATCCCAGATTGGTGGTCACTACATTGGAATAGAAACTGAATCATGGCTGACACTTTTCGTCATTGGAAGAGATTTACTGGAAAGATAACTCTGTTTAATTTTCTAAATTTGTCAGTAAATTTAACACTAATGGTATGGATATTTCCTGCAAAAATTGAAATTTCGAAATGTAAGCCAAATTCTATCATCGATGCGCGTACGCATCATTTCTCAAACTTGAAACATTTCCCTGTAAAGAAGTATAAAAATACAAAAGTTGTTTTTTTACATTTTTTCTCAATCAGTTAAACGTTTGACTATTACTCTCTGCTTAAATCCATTTAAAAAATAAGAAAACGGAGCATTCACCATTTTTTGATGTTCTGCAACTTTCTTTCCGTTCATTATATCAACAGTGTGTGTAATTAGACAGATAATACAAACACACCATCCTTTCCAATATCATAAACACCTAGAAGATAATATTTGCTAATTCTTTTCCTGGGAGGAATAAAAACTTGCAAATTACTACAAAAGCACGTTCGCTAAACAAAGAGCCAAAAGTGGATGGTTACGTGGTTTCTTCTTATTAGCCTGCCATAAATAGCTAAGTTTCCTTTTGTAACTTTTTATAAACGAAAACAACAGACAGCTCAGAGAGCTGTCTGTTGTTTTCGTTTATTAAACGTAACAAAAGGAAACTGCGCTTTATTATAACTTATACCCTAGGTAATTTTAAATCAATTGCATGCTTCTTAATTGGAACTTCCTCACCGGTCTAATAATTTCGGGGGAGATAACTTTATCGAAAGTCGATTTTCTTGGCGAGATAAGTCAGGGATGGTTTCGATATTTTATAAGAAATATTGGCACTGTTGTCTTCCGCTCATTTTTGGTAAAAGGTCAAGGTTTGTAACCTGCAAAATATACCGAGGGCTACCAACATAAATGACCACTTATCATAATGCCCCCAAGAAAGCAAAACTCGAGTAACTGTTCTCGAGCAAATGTCGTCGGGCAAATGTAAATTCAGTTCCATCATAGTCGTTCCGACGTCCTTGACCGTCGGTTCTCCAGCGAGTTTGATGCAGTTCACCAAAAGCTTCCAAAGTAATTAAACACGAAAACGCTTCATAACCAGATGAACATAATACAATAAAGAAACAAACTATAGACCACTCTTCAGCAATAACAATAACAAAAACAAAACAGAATATACCCAAGAAATGGAAAAGAATAAAGAACTGCAAACCGCCCTAATCTCAAACCAATTTTCGCCATCTGATCAAACAAAATGTCAGCTTTATCAAGTGTTATTTCCTCCCAGTTCGTCCGAACGCTTTCAAATTCCGCTCCTCGGTTCAGCACTTTGCACAAACATCACCATTCGAAATTTGGAATAGCAAAAAGACAGAACAATCTGAAGAATGATTGCAATATGCTGTGTGTGTAGCTAAAAGATGATGATTGCTTCTCCCCTAACAGTAAGATGTTTCCACGGCGCCACTTTAAATGCAGTGTAGCGCCCATGAAACATCTCTCTACTAGGGTGAATGTTGCAGGTTATCTTCAAATTCTGAAAACTGAGAACTGATAAATGTATTCAACCAACCATTTTGCCTTCATCTAACTTAACGACAGTATAAAAATATTCGACATTCAAATAGCATATTATTTTGTCATTTTCTCGTCACCAGAGCATAGCGTATGGACCTTCCTTGGAGCGAGCTCAAACAGGGCACAAAAGCTATGTTTTGGAGGCAAGAATGACAATTTTTACTTTCAGGGCTCCTTTTACACGTGTCGTTCAGCTAGGCAAAACGATAACTGTCCACAATACCTTCCTCTATAAGAGCGACCCACAAAAAGTCAGTCAGCAGCAGTTATGTCAATATAACACGGAAATGGTGGTATTTCACCGAAAAGGGAAACGCGGTCATGGTTAGTGTCTGTTTGAGATCCAGACGCAGAACGCTCCCGCGTTATTAAAATCAAGAAAATGAACAACATAGCGACACCAATGTTGATTAAAAGGGATTTCAACTGGCTACCAGTTTCAAGAGCCCATACACGGGAAGGGTCACAGGAAGCACTTCAGGGCAGGGAGTGGGGGTCACACCCCGGGAAAAGGGTATTTACTAGCACTAGCAGCCCCGCCATGACATGCCGATGCATGTCTCTAGGGTCGAAGGCAAGAGATGGGAGAGTTTGATGGGAGGGGACCCCTCTTCCCAAACTCCCAGGACTTCCCCATTTAATTTTGAAAGCTGCCAGGACGCATTTAGAGGGTATTTTAGCTTTCCTTTGAGAATAAATCATAGAAAAAAATCGACTGACAAACCTGGGAAGGGCTTTGCCTACCCCGTCTCGCCCCGTGGTCCGAAGGCAGAGAGGGAAGCTGCGCCCTCTGACCTCGTGCTTCCGGTGACCCTATGCACATGAGCTGAACGTGTGATGAAAAATGATTAAAACGTACAGTGTAAAACACCTTGAGCTTTCCTTCTGTACTGGACCTCACAAGAAACGTCAAACCCAGCGTTCAGAGAACAACTGCAAGGGAGAACTTAGTAGTTCAAACTCAAACGGTTGACAACGAAAGAACTAGACGAAAGTACAAAAACACCCCCCCCCCCCCCACCCCCACACCCCCAGCCCTCGACACATGGTAAACTTTAATGTAAACTTTGTCAATAGCATTTCCCACCAACTCGTCCTGAAATAGTTTCAACCGTTGACTTGGTAAATTGACAATGTTTCCCAGGAATACTGAAAAGAAGGGAAAATAAAGAACTCATTCAAACTGTTTTGACTTTTTGTTAAAACATTTTCGTCCAGAAAGTCTTTTATATGCACTTATAACATTGTTTCTCCCTTGATCAGCGTGTAGCGCCCTTTGATTGGCTGAACTGACCGAAGCAAATAGCAATGGAGTCGGCTATTTTACAACATGGATGTGATAAGAGCTCGCGCTATTGTTCCTCGTTTGTTGTTCGCAATACATCCAGGCAATAAGAGTAACGATTGATGGAGACCGTACCTTCGTGTATAGCTTAATCATGAAGGGTTAACTTGTTACCGTATTAAATTAGTTATCGAAAAAAACAGATATCTCAGTATTATGGGGGGATTCGGGACAATACCGTTACCTCAGGCAACACCCCGGGTACATTAAGATTTATTACTTGCATGTCGGTTCAAAATATCAAGGCTTCGCCTAGGTGTTTGAAACCGAAACATAGGTATTAAATCCCCACGCACCTTGGATCTTTCCAAAGATAACTTATCAGTTGCGATACCAAATTGGGGTGGCGGTGGGTGGGGTTGGCTAGGGGGCATGCTCCCCCCCTAAAAAGTACAGTGCCCCCCTCAAATGGTAAAATTACACCAATGAGGAGGGCCAGATGAACAAATTACCACCAATGAGGAGAGCCATACCTACCTCCACCTCAGGACTACGGCCTTCGGATATGCCTGTGGCATATATCGACCTGGCACACGTAAAAAAAAAACTATGCCTCCCCCTTAGGAAATCCTAGCTACGCCCCCGTAACTTATAGTAATACCCTTATAAATAACAAATACGAACAAAACGCCTCTCTCGAAAAAAGCCTAAGAATGCGATGAAAAGTGCCGGTTCTCAGTTGGACGGCAAAACAGTAGATTTGGGACGTGCCAGATCAGAAATTAACTTAATGTCTTGACGTCCAAGTTGGGCCAAGGGCCGCACCTTGTTGATTGAAAGAAAGCTGGTTTGTTCAGCATGTTGGTAAAAGAAAACTCGTTGAGTCTCGTCAGTAAATTGTTGAAGTACTCACCTTTATAAAAGCCTGCCGCCTACTGGTTTCATATCTTGCACGTGGCACCCCCCTGTTCGTTAAAATATCTTTCCAGAACTTTAAGAAGTAAAATAGAGATTTTGGGGTTGGCACCATATTAAACGGAACAGGCAACGAACTTCCCTCATCCATATAATTCATCCACAACTTTGTTCTTGCAAATTTCCACTCAACATCACAATCTCCCTGGAAAATTAAGAGAATACATACAGGAAGACACAATAACACGAGCTAATCCTGGAATACCCACAGCCAAGGTGGACGGTAAAGTACACGCTACAACGCAAACACTGCGAAAGAAAGAGAGCCGCAAGAACCGGGGTGGGGGGGGGGGGGGGGGGGGGGGGTACCTGTGAAAACTTTAAGTATTTCATTGGTGGGAATGTTTTAGTTCTGTAACCCGTTTTGGACTGGAACGGAATCTCGTATAACAAATGGATCCACAAATCGGAGTGCAGTTATTGGGGGACACTCTCATTGTGAAGGAATATGTACATTTTATACAAAAAGAATGCATTTATTTATTTTATTTTCATTCGTTTTTCTACCCCCAAAACAAATCGGATTCCCACTCACACTCGCCGAATATTATAATCCCTGATGGGTACGGGTGTGGGATGGGAAAATCTCACCCGAGGGCAAGATATTTGGGCCAAGCCTCGTGTCTGGACCAAATATCTTGCCCCGGGGTGAGATTTTCCCATCCCACACTCGTACTTATCAGGGATTATTTTTCTCCCCCCACCATGCAGCGGTAACGTTAGCCAGAGGTAATCGGCGGTCACGTGTTGATATCATCAACTCATTTTGGTATTCGTTGTTTTGAAAAACTAATGACATCATCGGAAAGAGCGTGCAAAAGTTACGTATATACCAAGGGTATATACCACGAAATCAATTAGGAAGTGTGGCATCTTGGGGTTTAAAGAGTTTTAGAGCATCAAACTTTGATCACACAGCATTCTGATGACGTCAATATGAATTAGTTGGTAGCAAAAAACTGATACTATATGCATAACGTCATAATAACGTTATAAATGTATAAAGTCGCGTGGGTGGGGTGGGATACATCTGTCTCTCCCTGCTATCTCACCCTGGACAGACGTATGTTACACATGCAGTGGCGGGAGAACATGGTATTCTACTCCAAGCATCGCATTCCACTCTCAGCGATGACGGACTATTCTTTTTTTTAGATTGTTTACAAATCGGTTGAGTTAAATCAATTATAAAGGGTTGTTTTGGGAAAACAAATAAAGAGAAAATAAAATTAATACAATAGTTCACTGTTCTGATTCGAGTACGATTTTATACTCTCGTTGACCGTGCAGATTATTTCACTCGGCTAATGCCTCGTGAAATAATCCTCCGCACGTCGCACTCGAGGATAAAAATCTTGAATTCAAGCAGTGAACTATTGTCTATAGAATATCGATTGTGAGACCATGATATAATTAGAAGATATTTCTTTTCATTTGTAAGAGAGATTCTACACGCTGCCTCAAACCTTTCAACACTGGTGCCCTCGATAATAATAATAATAACACTTTGGCCAGCGGCTGATTTGTCGCGGTTCTCGGACGAGAAGGCCACGGTTACCCCTGCACTCCCAACTGCCTCCCTATTCCCACGCTTCTCCTCTCCTCCCAACACTCGGAGACGAACTGCTTGATGACATCCCTTGCCCCATTCTTCCCAATCTCTCCGATTAGCATATTAACCCTCTCTTTTGAGTCTCCTCCTAACCACATGTCCTTCATTCTCCCGATGTTATCGTCTCACACAAAATGGACGAATCCATTCTTTATTTCTACAGTACGCCCGCGTGGACTGTCACTTTCCACGGGTGTGCAATATTTCCACGTCCACAACAATATTATATTCCAAACACTAATTATAGGAATAATCATCAAAAATGTAATTAATAAAGCACTGGGCAGATCCGGGTGCTTCATTAATCAAAATTGTACTGATGATATCTATTACCCGGTAAACGTATGCATAGGCAGTCGCCGTGGACTGGCCGTAATCCACGGGTGGGCACTGGTGTCCATTGGACACCACTGCCCACCCGCGGATTACGGCCAGTCCACGGCGACTGTACTGCAGGAAGGTTCACTAATAATTTATTCCTTCAGCGCTGTTGAACTGTAGGATTAAATTATTACTCACTACAGATATATTGTTCATTGTGGCGCCTCCTCAGCCACTGCCAATATTTTCTCCACACACAATTTCGCATACTGACTTGATGGGATTAATGCGTCTATCGAAAAAATAAACAACAGAAAGGAGATGATATTATTTCCTTTGTGTTTGTTACAAAAAGCAGTCTTTCTGCATTTTAGCTTTTGTGTGGATAAATATCACGAAATGTTATGTGACACACTGTTGAGATGCACATTCATGAAGTAGGCGCTCTCAAAAATCGCAAATCAAGAAAACATCGGAGAAAACCAAATTCTTTTCGATCAAAACTTTGTAGTTTGATACAGCTCAGAGAGAACTCACGAAAATGTGACTACGTGTGAAGGTAGAAAAAATAGCCTTGCGAAACGTCGAAATTCGAATCGTTTCGAAATAGCTCCGATGATTCGAATTGATTCGAGCCCCACTGATTCGGAAATTTTCGAATTGGCCAAGATATTCTCATAATCCGACTAAGTAGCGTCTCTTGTACTCTTCTTCTACCATGAGGTCTCATAGAGGAGACATTATGATAGAAGAAGAGTTCTTGAAGATCCTCCGCCCCCCCCCCCCCCCCTCCCAGTCGAAACTAATTTAATTTCTTTTCACGAATATTCTGTTTTGATATTGACTTGACCAAACGGACGAGTCATCGTTGAATGCAATTCTTGAGTGGAGACTGGCAATATTTATTATTATCATATGACTCGTCCGTTTTGTTCACTTTAAAACATTTGATATTTTGTTTTCATATTAATCAGTCATAAATAAAGCCTTCCGTCAATTTCATTGGTCAATTTCAAAACTAGACAATTTGAATGGCTGAACAAAGTACAACTGGGCCACATTTTCATAATTTGCATAATTAGAGTTGGGGGCTTTCATTGGTCAATTTCAAAACTGGACAATTTAATTGGCTAAACAAAATACAACTGGGTCACATTTGCATAATTTCAGTAGGGAGAATTTACGTTATCTGTCCTATTTAGGGTGGGTTATATTGTATTAATCTTGTATTAAAGTCACACTAAGTGGCTAATTTGTGCGTGTGTGTGTCATATGATAAATAGAATATGAAATAAGTGTTTTTCTCATATAATATTTATGAAACTCGTTCGAGTTTTCCGTTTGGGCTCGCCAGAGGCTCGCCCAAACAGAAAATTCTTAGACTCCTTTCATAAATATTATATGAGAAAAACACTCATTCCATATCCTCTATTTACCACTTAACGGAGCATTTTCTAGTGCATTAACATTGTTTAGTTAGGCGATCAAATTATATAACGTACGGGAAGTCATTTGGCGTATCGGGCCGCGGGCGGATAATGAAAATGATTTTCATTATCTGCCCTCTGCCCGATAGGTCAGGTGACCGAATTACGTCCCTTTCCTAATCTTCTGTTTCCGCTTTGTTAGTTCGGATTACAGCCCGAGAAAAACAATATATGCATCAGTTATCATAGTGATTACCCCAATTAAAACAGTTTAAACCTATCCACTGGAACACGAGGAGCTAAATAATGGTATACGATCAGTGCAGATATGTATCGTTCTGTTTTTTGAAGCAGCCAAACTCCGATGCTGGATTTTTGCTTCAGCTTCTTCGTACTCGGTTCTTGAAAATCTTTAAAAAGTAAATGCCGACATCTCATGAATATTCAAAGTTCAAACTCTTAACTTAATTGTACATTTTCTATTCATATTAAAATTTCAATATATTTTTTGATTAAAGGACAAGTATGTTGAATCATTCTCGGATTTGCTTAAACGATTGACTTGCTGTTATTTTGAGTTTACTTGACTGTCCTTCCCTATTAGTGGTAATAATAGTAATAACATGACTTTCTCTGGCATTACGGTTCTATTAGCTGCCCGCCAGAAATGACCTCGGTCTGTTAATCATTACTTTTGGGCCGCTAATGAACCATAATGCCCTTGAAAATCATATTATTATTATATTATTACCACTCAATCTATAAGTTACTTGTCGATTAACATAAGTTTAGAGGTCCGTTAAAACTCCATAATTTCAGTGACGTCATTCGACGGAGCCGGACCGCGGGCGATAATGGTATAAATAGCCATTAGCGGCCCGGCTATTTTTAGATTCAAGTTAGCTGAAACAGTGAGTGGTAATAATAGTAATAACATCATTGTTGTCAGGCATCATGATTCATAAGCGGCCCTGCAGCAATGATGAACAGCCCGGGGCTTATTAACGGCCCTCGACTTCGTCTCGGGCCTTTAATAAACCCTCGGGCTGTTCATCATTGCTGCAGGGCTGCTAATGAATCACAATGCCCTCCAAAATCATGTTATTGTTATATTTTTATCACTTTAGCGGGCGTTCTCAAGTATATTAACGGAGTTCAGCGGGGCGGTAAAACTCAGTAATTCACGACGTCATGCAACCGGAAACGAGCAGAGGGCGTTAATGAAAACAAAATTCATTAACAGCCCGCCGCCCGCTTCGGGACGTGGTAATATTAGTAATAACACGATTTTGTCGGGCGCCTCGGCTTATTAACGGCCCTTGAGGACTGAATAACTGCCATCTGACTTTCTAACGGCCCTCGACTTCGTCTCGGACCGATAATAAACCCTCGCACTGTTATTCATTCCTCTCGGGCTGTTTCTAAACCTTAACGCCCTCCGAACTCATGTTATTGTTATATTGTTATACACGCTAAAAACTAAAGTGTTAAAAACTACACTTGAAGTGCTGTATTTAACATTTACTAAGTGCTGAACTAGCACTTTGTTCAAGTGTAGATATCCCAGAACTTGACAGGTGTTACAATAATACCACTTGACAAGTGTAATGTCACGACACTTAAAAGGAAACAACGCAGATGACGCGGATCAGGCTCGAACTCTCGAGCCTGATCCGCGTCATCTGCGTTGTGTCCTTTTAATTATGTACCCATCAAGCGCAAATCTAATTATGGACGATACTGGAAGAACCACCAATGCTAGACACATGGGAAGTGCCATCCATTCAAGTTTCAGATGTCTGACGATTGTAATGTCTAAGTGCTTAAAGCATTGCACTTTGAGTGTTAAAATCAAACCCTAAGAGTTAGAATGGGTTTAACATCTTGAAAGGGTCAGTTTTAACACTTTAGTTTTTAGTGTGTACGGAGGGATAATTTCTACAATTTTGGTACCGTCGGCATTAAATTCGAGATTCAATTAGGTTCGAAATCATCTGCCCGATTCGATTCGATCAGAAGTGACGTTATCCGAAAATACAATAAAACATGTTGACGTATTAAGAATATTATTGTTATGAACGTAAAAATTACCTGTATTGCTTCAAAGGAATGACTCATCATAGCGATTAGCATATTAATGAGTACTATAATTATAACCACGTGGTATATTCCAAACAAGTACATCCCAACTCCTTCCACGATCGCCGTGCTGCTCTCTCCCATCATGGTGCTGCTCATTCCTTCCGAGTACACTGTAGAGTAGAATTAGTACAACAAAAATGAAGAAATGGTAGTGGAGTAAAAAGCAAAAATCACAGATTTCATATTCTCGTGCAGGGCGTAAATACACTAAACCATCGCATCAGTTGTCATTATCAGTTGTAAATAAATATTACGCACGATAATTAGTCAATATTAATTGTGGCAAAGATAATCAGTTATTTTTTTCATTTCCACACAACACCTACTGACTCCCATAAGGGGACACGTGAGCTCTCTTTCTTTGGAGACCAACACATTCAAAGCAAATAAATACTTGGCCTTTCATTAAAATTAAAATAAGATAGAACTGGGGTGGGTGGGTGGGTGGGTGAGACCATTTGATCTATAGGCCAGAAAAAAGATGTCGTATTGTCTCTGAACAGTGTTAGTCTAACAGTCTTAACTAGTACAAATAGCGAGAGAATACGATAACATTTTCGGCAGTCAAATTGACAAGTCATTTAACAAGCACCCCGAACCACTTTAGTTGGCAACACATCGGTTGGTTCAAAGGGGCAATTGATTCAACTGTTTTAGCTCGGTTTAGTATGGGTTACATTCCCACAACACTCCGCTATGGACAGTTCTATGATTACAAACGCGGACAGAAATTTCGTCCAGATCGCGACCTAGTCGCGATCTGTCCGAAATTCTCTGTCCATTTCCATTCCCTCGACACTGCAGAATCTCCAGGAGAAATTGAAATGCGAGAACTTTGAATTCAATGTTACTTCCATTTATTTTTACGAAATTTTATTGATAAAATCCCAACCCACATGTGTAATTTTGTCGCGACCACATCGCGTTCTGACCGAGAAACAGACCGCCTTAGCAATCACAGTTCTGTACCAAGAATGATTTTGATTATAAAACAATAACACAGTTTATCATGGCGTCGTACCTCCTTAACGATCCAATTAACATTTATGATTAGCAGCCCTGCCCCCCCTCCCCCCTCCCCCGTTGGCCACTAATGAATGATGGACTACTAAGGACTGATGGAGATCCGAATATGAAGTTTGTAGCTCAGCAAATTCGTTCGTGTTATGATTTGCATGTTTAAGACCAGGAAAATAGGCAGAGTCATTAGGCCCGAATGTTTTCATTTGCCAAGGCTTTTGCACTCTTTATCATCGTGCTCGCTTGCTTTTCGTGAGCTATCAATGTTTTCAGTTCATCACCGTTTCTTGATTTCATACGTTTTTCACAGTTGCTGTCCAGTACACAGATATTCGGGGACTTCACATGACGTCATAATATTTGAAAATTCACCACGTGCCCTGAAAATTCGGAGTGAATTGAACAATAAAATAAAAAAAAATTCTGTCTATTTTATCGGAGCAGTATATCATTTTAACTTCTTGTAGGGGAAATTGCAATAACATCGACCATATATTCGGGTCACCCAACACAAAGCAAACTAATTACGCTACGGCGTGTCCAGTCACGCGTTTACTTGCGCGTTAAGCCCATTCAGCAATAAAGTGATTTTCCATCCAGACAGTGAGCCCTAAAATCTTAAAAACGCTCAAGAGAGCATACAAATATCGAATGGGCTGATAGTCTTGTCTGACACCGGGACTGTTTAACCTGTTACATACTGTATACAGCTATTCCAACGCATGCAAAAAAACCCCAAAACTGAGACTCATACTATCGGTGACACAAAATTAGAGGGATGTTGTACATTATAAGTTATCTCCGCCAACATGTATGGTATATGGAGATTTAATGCCTGGATGTCAGCTTTTAAACACCGAGCCGCACGCGAGGTGTTTAAATGAGACATCCAGGTATTAAATCTCCATATACCATACATGTTGGTGGAGATAACGTTTTTGTCCAGTCTAAAACACAATACAACTTAGTGGAAATACATTTGTGGACTCATTTCTCAGCTCCACAATTATTTGGACCAAATTCGTTATAATAATTTTGTTTTTATAATCGCAGAAGACAACTGCTAGAATCACATCCCTTGGGTCGTTAAGGAAACGCGTAAACAGTATTTTGTTGACATATCGTCCCCTGAGTTCCCATGTGTTCTATGTGTCTACTGGTACTGGCATATAGAACACATTAGTACTCAGGGGACGAATTATTTGCTCTTATTTTATTTTTATGATCATATTGTCGGAAATCTGATGATATTTGTGACTATTTTCGGGTTTTTTCGTTCGAGTTTTATAATGAGGCGAACGAAGCGAAAAGCTTTCATTGAAACCATATACCCCCGATGTTTCGCATGTGTTTATACCCTGGATGTTGGACGCTCTCATATACCTTGGATGTTGGGTGCACCGTTTGTCATGGCTATTTGTCCAGGGCATTCTGACCAATCAAAAGAAAGAACTTATCGGGATATAGGGACAATTCAAGTTACGACTGTGTATAAATGGAAACGGAGACAAAAGACAGTTGTTGTCACCTGATTCGATTTGGCTATAAATATCAGTCTAGATTGGGATGAGAAAAAGACCAGCTCATGACCCCCAAAAAGGAGGCTACGAAAACAGAAATCCTTACTAAACACCAAAAATACACTGCAGTCTATTTCCCAGAGCATATTTTTTGACGCCATTGGCTCTTTACGTCACAACGTCAAAGTTACATGTAATTTACACCTGAAAGGGAACATTTGCTTCATTTTTCATTTGTTGTAAAATAGTCGAGTCAAACATTTTAAAATGACATCACTGTTCTGTGCGGAAGGAATATTGGAATACGAAAGAAGTGACCAGAAAATGGCGGTAACATTGTTTAAATCATTATAGTTCGTGTTTTAACTCTTTCAACACGAGAGACCGCTTTTCCGGTCCAGCAACACAATACGTCATACTTGCATCAAGTTGGATGGCTACTAAGTAAATGTGTGTGGTAGAACAATTAATATTTTCAACGTGCAGCCTGGAGGCTGCACGTTGAAAATATTAATTGCTCTGCCCCCAAATAATGGATATGGACTCTTCCAATTTCTGCCATTGAAGTGGCATGGAAGATACCACCAGTGTTCAAAGGGTTAAATTTTAGGACATTTTACGCAAGTACAATCAAGAATTTAAGTGCGACATTAATTTACTATTCTTTTATTTCCAAATACAGCACAAACGCTGGATTACATATTAAAAGTAACCAAGTTCACATTGATCTTGAAATATCAAAATTTCCACCTTCAAATCTTTCCCATATTGCCCCAAGAATTTAATCAAATCAGTCTCGGCTGAGCTCTGTCAAACAGGACTTAATTTGTTAAATTCTCAATTGCATTATGTTGATCGTCATTTCTGTACTTTGAAATTAGTTTTCATAAGTTAATAGTATTTTTTTTAAACACATGGAGGGAATCAACGATTTATGAGTGGATGTCTGAAATATTCTGCAAATGTGGATGGAAAATAACATCCTCATATAGACGTACCCGGGGTGAACCATGGGGGTACACGTGATCTCAACCTCCTTTCTTTGACCAAAAACAACCTAGTGAGAACAAAACTCTTACCCGGAGAGAACCACCGAGCAACTGTCAGCCCCCAAACATACTAACTCCACACAAGCAGGGCTAGCATTGGTTGAAGACAAGTGCACCATCAACGTGCAGTACGCCTTAGTACACGACGTCACCGTGCCCCCATATGGGCAATGGGGTGAAGTGTCTTGCCCAAGGACACAACGCGGTTGCCGCAGGTGGGATTCGAACCGAGGACCTCTCGGCTTGCAGCTTGCACCTCTACCTACTGAGCCACCGCGCCCCCTGCTACTGTCGTATACAGTACTGTCGTCGTAGAAAGGTCAAAATCCACGCCTGGGCAATATTTAACAGTTAATTTCCGATATAAAACAATTGAATTGTCAGCAAATTTTCAACGAATGAAGCACAGGGTACGACCCGGTGCTTCTTTCAATGAATATTTGCTGAAAACAACTGATTACTGGTTGAGAAAAGCGCCCGTGGGTAACACTACCCATGCGTGACGTTTTACCATTACACGACTGCTGTACTGTAGCTAGATGTCACTAAAATCTCCGTAGAATCAAATAACTCTCACATTTCATCACTCGCATGAAAAGTGCTCCTACTGTTTGGATATCATGTGTAGGACTTTGCAACCCCACGAAGCCAAACAGGAAAGATGCTATTTTTTTGTTTTTAGGAGTTACAAATTTGTTATCAAGATGTGTATATAAAACCTTGGTTTGCTCTGAGAGCATTTGAACTAAGAAAGTTGGTTTTTAGCTTGACCCGCCAATTGAACGACAAGCGATAGCATTTATTTTTCCAACATTATGTGAAACTGCGGGTGAAAAATGTACCCCATAAGTGTATTACCATATAATGTGACCCTTTTTCCCGACCAATAACCCCATACTTTAAAAGCGGTAAATCATGACAATCCAATAATATTCCGGAAGTACAACCTGCCGAACGTTATAACTCCTGATCGATTGTTACGTATTTTGTAGTCTGTGGTCTTCAGATCTAAAATATAGATTTGAATTTTTGAACAGTTGTTTCAGTAAAGTTTTATCGGTAATGCTCCAAAATGTCTACCTCATTTGGGGACTATTTTGTTTAACGGACGTACTACAAATTATCGTTTCTTTGTTGAACTTATACGAAGCGCTGTTTGTTTATCTATACATTTAAGCACGTTTTATTGGATTTTGATTAGTTATAAATGGAATAGTCAACTTGTCCCACTATAGTGAATTTGGCTTGGTCCTCGTCAAAGGTGCGGTTCAGGCGTAATTGACGGAACAAGTTTCGTAGATTTTACTAAAAACTGTTGATTCGTTGGAGATTCTGGCAACATTAATGGCATTTGCCCCGTGCATTAACACACACTCAGGAAATCGTGGAAATAATTTCACAAAATAGTGCTGAGAATTGAACACAGAAGATTAATGAAAGCTGAATATAGTTCTAGAAATTTTCTTTTATCTTCACTGGTCTCGGTACTTTCACCAGTGACACTCTGTTTCTTAAATTGATATAAAAGTTAAAACTAGAAGTCCTATCATGAAATGCGCACAGATAGCACGTCGATCTGCGCGTTAGTCTACGCGTTATGACCATAGTAAAGCTATTAAATTCTGTACATATGGCCTGTGCACAAGCAATGTTTCAGACAACGGACCTCCGGGTAACCCGGAGGTCCATTGGCAGAAACATTGCATGTGTTTGCTATGAGTAACCAGGAGAACCTGCCATGCTTTGGATGCCATTCGACATGGTAATTGCGCGCAATTCCTACGAGCAATTAAGCCTAGATAAGCGCACAGTTCGTGACAGGACTTCCAGTTTTAACTGTATATCTTACTTTATGATATTACAGGGAAATGCAATAAACTAAAATAACTTCAAATCTAACTGATAAAGAATTCAGAAACAACTGGGGGCTGTTACGGGCGTACTCGACTAAAAATCTAAATATTACTGAGCTCTTAAATTGTTTTGTTAATGTTATATATTTTTACATGCTTTAAAATTTGCAATGAAGTCATGTTACTCAAAAACGAATATCCTCATATGCTTCGAATTTCTCTGTATCATAAAGGCTAATTCAGAAAAAATAACCCAGTGTTCTATGGATTTATGGCGGATTAACAATTTACCCAACGCATCGGATATCACTTCTTTATTTTAATCGCTGCTTTTTAATTTTTTTCAAAACATTTCAACGAAACCATATCATGTGGCCCTCATTGGAACGCCCGCGTTCCAACGAGGGCTCACATGAAATGGTTTTCTTTAGATTTCTTTTTTTAAACTGAAAGAGTTAAGAATAGAAAATATTTTCTTCAGTAACTTCCCCTCTCTCAAATTATATATTCCACCTATTCATTACAAATGTAAATCATCCGTTCAGAAACAAGGTAATAATACAAACTTTACGTTAAATCGAGGAAGGAAAACAATATAAAAGATTGAGAAACGGTGATGTTGAAACAAAAAAAAAAAACAACAAAAAAAACGGAAACATAACATTAAAATACATTACGGGTTAAACAGAGAACTACACGAATATGTTTTTATTCAGTGGTGTCGGGGTGGGGTTGGGGGTGAGGGTTGGGGGTACTTTATTGAAGGTATGGGTGCTAAATTCTACGAGTGCATATGCCGCTTACAGCTACACGAAGAATTCATCAGCAAAACACCTTTTTGATTTTTAGAATTATGGATGATTAACCAAACCCAAAGCATCTTATATCTAAATCACCGAACCAATGTGTGTAAAATCATTGTTGTTAATAGCGTAGTTCAATCCAAAAACCGCCTTGCCCCCTCCCCCATGAGTACGTGTGGCATATGGGGGATCGGTCCCATCTCGCCTGGGGAAGGGGGAAACTATGCCATTTCCGTTGTTCATGAAGAAAGGTTCGAGGGAACAAGGCTGTCGTACAATTGTTTTAAGACCGTGTGCGACGAACGATGCGACCACATCAATGACAACAGTTATATAATGATGTACGTTATCCTCCACTGGCAGGGGAATCAACCAGAGAACGGAATGATTCGGTTTGATATCTACCGACTTCCAGTTAATTTTCAAATGTATCCGCTCGAAAGTTGTGCCTTCTCCGCCCATGAAACTCCCTTAGTTTGATAAAACCGAATGGGTTTGTCTGATGATTCAAACAACGCAACTTGTGTTGATTTAGCTTTCACGAAGTCATTAATTCCACTAGATCTCAGAATCATTAATCGTAAAGGCTACTGTATCGTGTCTGCCAACTGTACGGGTGTGGGAGGCCGGAGTACAAGGAGAAAACAGCCGAAAAACGGCAAGTGCATTTGGAAGTAATGCAGTGGGTTTGAAATCAAAGACATTCTGTCTGTTCTATCAATTGATTGGTTTAATCAGAATCAGTGCTAGATATACGTGAAGGGGCTAAATCAAATGTACTGATAGCACATTCTCTGCTTTAACCCTTTACCCAACGAATCGGCCACATCCGTCAGCGTAATATGCAAATTCTGCAGCAGAAAAAATTCATCAAAACCATATCATGTGACCCCTCTTTGGGACGAGCTCGTCGAGTTCGTTCCAAAGAGGGGTCACATGATATGGTTTTGTTGAAATTTTTTGAAATATTTAAAAAAATTATATTTAAAATAATAAATGTTGATATCGTCTGCGTTGGGTAATGGGTTAACTAGCTACAGTATAGTCGCTGTGGGCTGGTCGTAATCCACGCGTTGGTAGAGATGTCCACACATGCGTTTACCAGATATTAAATCATCATCAAAAAAATTTCAATAAATTAATTTTTTGATGACAATTTTTATACTTGCTGTTTGGAATCTAATATGATTGTGTTCGTGACAATATTGCCCACCCGTAGAAAGTGACCAGTCAACGGCGATCATACTGTACCTGTCATTACTGGAAAAGGACACTTGACAAACAGTTCTTGAATAAGTAAAATGTTGTATTTATTTGCTTATAATTAAACTGTTTTTCTGTTCATGCATTTTAAGGCAAAATGATTTGGCTAAAGTATTTCTTTTTTTCCTTTCCATAACACAATGAACCGAAAAAACGCATTTTGTCCAGCCGTATACCACCACGTCCCAATTTCTGTCTTGAAAATTGCGTTGCACAGTGTCAATGGAAAAGAACCCTTGCACGCTCATATTGTTTCAGCATGAAAAGTAATTAATATTTATCTCATCATATTAAAAGGACATTCAAAATACAATTTAACAAACAATGAAATCCTTATCATGCTTTTTATTCCATGTTCAATTTGTTTATAGGCAATAGGTGATCGTCTGCGTTCTTCGGTTTACCCAAATCAAACGCAAACAACGGCCGGTCATAATAATCCAAAAAAGAAACTCACGCGAACAAAACTTTCCAATTTCCAAATATCCTGAACGAACTCTTTCTGAGACAAAGTTCAACCAACTTCATATCATCTGGGTGTATGTCGAACTCCACATTTACAAACTGTGTTTTCGTTTTCTCGGGAAATGGCCAAAATCAGAATTAAATTTAACTCAGTGTTGTTTTCAATGAGAGCACCTCCCGTCAAATGGAAAAGGAGATTGAAGTTTTGCGTGGGCGTGGCCTATGACGTTCCTTTTAACTTACGCAATTCATTGGTCAATAAAAATATTTCTTACACAAAAACATGTTTCAGTGAAATGTATCGTTATTTCAAACAGAATTTTAGAAAACTACGCCGTTTTTATTCAGTTATCA
This sequence comes from Pictodentalium vernedei, assembly GCA_031216915.1. Classification (NCBI taxonomy): domain Eukaryota; kingdom Metazoa; phylum Mollusca; class Scaphopoda; order Dentaliida; family Dentaliidae; genus Pictodentalium; species Pictodentalium vernedei. The sequence continues at coordinate 853,928,549 of CM062297.1, forward strand.
CTAGGAACCATGATGCGATCTGGTTTTTATTTTAACCCCGCAAAATAGAGAGTTTTAAATTTATTGCCCCTCAAGTTTAATTATAAGGAATGATCGTTTGTTTCTGTCTATTTCTTGAGTTATGAACACCACAAAAAAAAACCAATGGCCAAATTTAATGTAAATGGCCTACGCCCATTTACACAGTTTGGTCTTTGTTTTGTGGGGTTCATAACTCAAGAAATGGACAGAAACAAACGATTATTACTTACTAAAAACCTAGTTTTCGACTTCCCAGTGGAACATGGTCGTTCTAGAGAGTGGTCATATGCTATGTTGTGTATGGAAATATTAAAAAAATACAGATATTCTTTCCCGCTGCTATTATAGACTTCCCAATCAATAGGTATTTAATACCCCTTGAAAATATTAAGATATTAACATTATTTGTGATATTAAACGGCGTATTCATAAACCTAAGGGTATGGTGAGTCTTCATTTCTGATTGCAATGTCATCAAAATGTCGATCAAATCAAGTCTAGATTAGGGCTGTCGCGATTAATTGATTAATCGATTGTTGATCGGTCACGGCGAAATCGATTGGTATTTTTCGTTGTCGAATAATCGGTAAATTGTATCCCGTTTTAGATGTTTAATAATTAAAAGAAAATTTGATGAAAAAACTATTGTTTCTAAAGGTAAGGAGTTAGGAACATCGATGTTAAACCCCCAAAAGCTGTTGGAAGCATTTGTCTTTCAGGCACATTCATCAAAGCTTTGATGTTCTGAACTTTTGAACCGTCAGTGTAATAATCAAGACCGGTCGGCAGTTGCGAAGTTCGCAACTGCCGACCGGTCTTGATTATTACGTTGACGGTTCAAAAGTTCAGAACATCCAAGCTTTGAATGTACCTAAAAGAGGATCGTCTTCGTTGTTTACTTGAGGTAGGTCAGCTGACTTGAACTTTATTTTCATCGACTTCAAAGAGGTGGGGGGTCATCTAGGTACGATTAATCGATTATTATCGATTATTTGCGACGATTAATCGATTCCTAAATTAAAAAATCGTGACAGCCCTAGTCTAGATTTAGCAACAATTCTGGCTTTGATTCACACAAAAAGAATCTTTATGAAAGGTTTCAGATTCAATAATCCGGATTATATCAGTTGGTCAAAAAAAGCGAACCGTAGGTTCGCTTTTTTAACCAACTGAAATATACCAGACGAGTGAAATGAAAATTGGGCGATGACCTATTTGAGGGATAGACTGGTTTCAGGCCGTAAGAGCCGAATGTCGTACATAATAAGCCTTTTTCGAAACTGCCATCTTGACTTTTAATCTATGCAAGGTCACAGGTCGCGGGGTGTAAACCAAGCGATTTCCTTATTCGTCGCGTTCAGTTCTGTGTTGGCCAATTCAACTAGATTTGTGAAATATCGAGTTTAAATTCGTAGAAACGATGTTCTCATTCGCATTAACGGATGGGCAACCTTAGATGACCATAGACGATGGGATATTTTAATCAAGAATTTTTTTACGGAGGCGAGGACTTGCTTTGGGTGGCACCAAGGAAACACTCGTTTCACAGAGTTTCTCGGCTTGGGAAATCCCCGAAAGTTGTCGAAACAGAGTTCACGGATACAGTGTCATGACATAGCGTGCATTCAAGCACCATTTAAGTCGATAGGAACTCTATTCGAAATACTGAAAGTTCTCATACAATATTGTCATTGCCTTAAACAAAAGGTAACGTTGGCTAGATGTTTTTGTATTCGCACTAATGGACGTAATGTGGTCCGAAGCACTTCACCCGTTCTATTCCCCATTGCTTATAACGTATTTTCTTTAAATGTTTACATCACCTCGCGACCTTGATCTTGCATAGATTAAAAGCCAAGATGGCAGTTTCGAAAAAGGCTTATTAGACTGGTGTCTCGAGAACTTGATGCTGTAGTCATTAGAGCTTTCCGCAGCATGGTTAAGTACCAAGTGCTTTCAATGGGGAAACATGTTTGGGTTATGTAGTATCTGCTCATAATCAAAGTTTCGGGATATTACTTGGACGCGAGAACTACAGTATTTGGGAAAGGGAAAAACGATAAAAACATTCCATCCTTAAAGTTGAATAAGCTTAGTACCTATACAATTTAGTACCTAATGAAATAATCCACCCGTCGACTTCTGTTTATGTTATAGGGGCGTATTTTCAAAGAGTGTAATGGCGAACAAAATCGATTTGTACTTTGAATAAATGAAAGTACAAAAAACACATACTGTCAGTTTGATTCAATATTATGCTGTGTGTTTACTAAATATTTAAAATAACAGAAAAATTCACACCTAATAATTGCCGCCAATCCTTAACTAGGGCTGTCACGATTTTTCAATTTAGGAGTCGATTAATCGTCGCAAATAATCGACAATAATCGATTAATCGTACCTAGATGACCCCCCCACCCTCTCCCTCTCTTTGAAGTCGATAAAAATGAAGTTCAAGTCAGCTGACCTACCTCAAGTAAACAACGAAGACGATCAACTTTTAGGTACATTCAAAGCTTTGATGTTCTGAACTTTTGAACCGTCAGTGTAATAATCAAGACCGGTCGGCAGTTGCGATCTTCGCAACTGCCGACCGGTCTTGATTATTACACTGACGGTTCAAAGATTCAGAACACCAAAGCTTTAATGAATGTACCTGGAAGACAACTGTTTCCAACAGCTTTTGGGGGTTTAACATCGATGTTCTTAACTCAATACCTTCAGAAACAATAGTTTTTCATCAAATTTTCTTTTAATTATTAAACATCTAAAACGGGATACAATTTACCGATTATTCGACAACGAAAAATACTAATCGATTTCACCGTGACCGATCAACAATCGATTGATCGATTGATCGTGACAGCCCTATCCTTAACAATCCGTAAAATAACTCAAAGATTCCTACAACATTATAATAACTTATTCGAGGTGTGTTACTAAGTTGATAGTGTTATCATTTGCATTTGAGTAAACTGTAGCGTAAACACTCAAGAATGCCAGGATTTGGTGCCTCCGGATTCAACTCCCCTGTCGGTCTTTTTCCCTAAAACGAAGGGTGATATGAGGGAAACACCTGACATGATGAGGTTGGTGCATCAATGCAACACGCCCAACGGACTCCAAGACATTCTATACCATGCACAGATTTACGACAAAACTTATTTCCAACACTAGAAGGAAGAATCCCCCCTCCGTTGCGCCACTTGTGTCACGGCAGGCAGGGTATTGAAGTGGAGTCCGGTGCATTCTAACATCTGTGTCTGTATGTGTGTATGTTTGTGTGACATCGGACTGTAATTACAGAGAATAAGGATATTGATGCTAGTTTCGGTGGAGGATAATTCTAGGTAAGTTCGGGACATTCAATGAGTCTAGTGACCATACGCTAAAGACCCGGGTAACTATGTGAACGAGGAGAAACTTTAACGTTTCCCTGTGTAACTCCTGAGGTTGAAGCGAATGTTTTCATGGCACTTGATGTCTCGCATAATATACACAGTGGCGTAGCGGAAAATCTTGTGCCCCCCCCCCCCCCTCCGCGAAATATAGACGGGGACCCTTTCATAATGGCGGTTGCCTTTAAAACGGGAGCAAATTTAGTGTTGTTACCGTGCACAGCATACAGGATTTCACGCAGTACATACGCCATAAATTAAATGAAGGTATAGCATATAGGATCGATTCTAAAAGTACGACTCTGTAGATTTTTCATTACATGTTTCAAGTTTCACCCCACCATACAACGAGACACACTTGAACGCCCAATATGTGTGACTTGAGAGGCACCATGTATGTATATTGTTCATTTCTCACCCCTATCAGTTACAATGATGTAGCGTTCACTTAACCCTTTACCTAACCTGAAAAGCAGACGACACTTTCAAAAATAATTCTTGAATAACTATTCTTTTTCATTTTTTGTCTCAAAAACATAGGTTATGACCCCTCGTTGGAACGAGCTCGACGAGCTCGTTCCAACGAGGGGTCATAACCTATATTTTTGAGACAAAAAATGAAAAAAATAATGAAAATTCATTTTTGAGAATAGCGCTGGCCGGTTTTGTCCGTTACGTTAGGTAAAGGTTTAAAAGAATAATACATAGACAACAAAGAGTACGTCGTGTGGAAGTGAGAGTTTGAAATTATGTGTATTTGGTACACAGTCTCGCTCTCTCTCTCCACTCTCCATTTCCCTCTTTCTTCCAGCGTTGGGACGTCCTTCAAGACGGGGGCCCCCCTTCTAGCCCCCCCCCCCCCCCCCCGCGCAATGCGGGCCCATCCCCTACGCCATTGAATATACAACGCACACGTTAACAATTCATCGGGAATCTAACCATTTTTATTAAGTGCTCACTGATTATAAATCAACAATAATTTTACCCACATAGACGTCAGTCGGAGGGTCGGTCGAAGGTCAGCTCAGAATGTTTGTCCTCTTTTTTCAGGCGGCATACTATTGGTGAGGTTAATTCAAGATAAGAACGTGATAAGCTCTAGACACCCAATAATTTACGTTACTAGAAGTCAGGATCACTAAGCCAGTAAAATAACCTATGACCCCCTCATTTGAACGCGCCCCTAGGGCGCGTTCCAATGAGGGACCATAAGGTGTAGTTTGATATATAAGTATCACCATCTGGTCGTGGTAGGTAAATGGCAAGAATGTGTGACCAATCAGCATCAAAACATACGTGTGTATCTCTGCTAAGTTACCACCATGTCTATTTTCCATATTAAGTCTTTTTTTAATTTTGATCCACACCCCACCCCTCCGGTAAATATGAGGTACATTGTTTAAAGATTATCATAACTGAATACTGATTCTAGCTTACCATACGAGCTTGAACCTTTTGTAATTTTCCTCGGGTATGACACAATACCTGGAAGACAAAAGCCATCTATATGAAGCGTACATACACCAAATTGTGTGTATATGTACAGACAAAATAGCTGTATCAGCGGCATGCAGAAAAAAGCAGTCTAAAGGTAAAAAAAGCTAACTGGAAGGAAAGCTGAAGCGAAATCAAGAAAAGCGCACAAAATGGAAAGCTTAAGCGTAGCCTATTAGACGATGGAGAAGCCAAAGCTATCTCTTTCCTTGCTTTGCATTTGATCTTAACTGTACAGTATGAAACCATAAGTTTGATCTCCACCCAACAAAGAACTAATTTTTAGTCATAGTCCGTAGTCATTACTGGTCACTCCTATTCGCCCTTTATAGTCACCACTAATACCAGTTATCTCAGTCCAAGTCAGAAATCAATGCCGATCGCCAATCAAATTAATGAGTGTCGAGCTTCGACGACTCTAAGTGCTTCCGGGTACACTTCACTGCATGCATTTTAAAGTAATATTTCTATTAATAACGTCGTTGAGATGTTAACAAGTTCTGTCCCTGAAGAAGCATGTTAGAAGTGTAAGGTTTTCGGCCATTTTCGATCTTTTGCGTCAATGTTACAAAAAATCTCAACCTGATCTTTTCCTGACATCTTAATTGGTAGAGTGCTGAAAGCCCATATTTGGGCTTTAATCTGAAGTGCCGGTACTACAACTTATATTTATATTATCTTTGAATCGATATTTAGTCTGTTGGGATTTGGCCTGTGACAATTTATGGGAGAGTGCCCCCAGGCACTCTCCCATAAATTGTAACAGGGCAAAGACGTGAACAAATTTTGATGGTCGAAAATAATTTAGCACGCCACTAGTTAAAGAAAAGTTTTTATCCCACTATTACTCTGTGGAACACAGATGGCACCCCACTTGGAATCCACTGTATACGAGGTGCATATAGTATTTGCTAGTTGGTAGGCAGGGCATGGGTAGGGAGGAGATGGAGCGGGGGGCACAAATTTTCCAGAAGAAATTAGGGATGCAAGGCTTCACTAATTTCTGTTGAAAGTTGTTTGAACTCCATCTATTTAGATTTGTTGTTCTCTCTCACAGTTTGGTTCTGAAGGTTTTTTTTTTTAAAACTGATGTTTAAAGAATGTAGTCTCCATGACTTCAATTGGCACTTATTTTTTGCGTGGTTGTGCTATGGTTCAGTAAATAAATGTCCCACTAAACATTGGGTAGGAAAGCGATCGTCCATTGGACCCCGTCTATATCTGGGTAACGGCCGTGAAACATACGATTCATGTAAGTTACAACTTCACGAACTTGCAAGAAAGTCCATATACTATCCGATCTTGTGGTTTACTATGTTCATCAGGTTTTCCACAATTTAACGTCAAGTATAGAGACTTTCTGAACAGTTGTTTATAAATGGTACCATCTACAGTGGAGGCACCAGAAAATGTTTCACGGACAGCAGTTTCCTCTTGATGAGGTGGGTGGGGTGGGGGTGGGGGTGGGGGGTGCGCAAGTGGCAATTTAGGATTATGACATTGTATCCAGACACGCGCGAGTTCCTACAGTTAAAACTAGAAGTGCTGTCATGAAATGCGCACAAATAGCACGTCGATCTGCGCGTTAATCTACGCGTTATGACCATAGTAAGGATATCAAATTCTGTACATATGGCCTGTGCACAAGCAATGTTTCAGCCAATGGGCCTCCGGTAATGGTCCATTGGCAGAAACATTGCCTGTGTTTGCTATGAGTAACCAGGAGAAAATGCCGTGCCTTGGATGCCATTCGATATGGCAATTGCGCGCAATTCCAACGCGCAACCAAGCCTAGATACGCGCACAGTTCGCGACAGGACTTCTAGTTTCAACTGTAAGGCACGGGCGATGATAGGATGTTTGTTTGAAGTTTTTTTTCGGAGAGGGTGTGATCGAGTTCTCCTCCCAGGCAAAAGTAAAGAGAGACACGGTGAGGGTGTGGGCTGGTGGGTATGTGTGTGTGAGCGAGATAATGATTAGGGGTATATCTTCTTGACTTTGTGAGAGCCTAGACAATACTGTTTGCCACTTGCGTCCCCGCAAGGATTTCCTTTGATGATGGATTATGGTTTGTTTTCAAGGTATTGTGGGGCATTGTTTGTCATTATTGTCAGGAAAAGAACAAAAAGTCCCCACGACGTCAGTTAAACAAGCCTCTGTGTGTTTGTGTGAGGGTGGATGTGTATGTGGACAGGAAAAGGGGCGAATGGGGGGGGGGGGGGGTCAAAATCCACGTTCATTGGGGAAAATGACCCTATGCTTCACGCAGAACGTCGCCACTATGTTTTATACAATTTTTATTTTTATTTAACTCCATACACTTCAAACACTAACAAAAAGCACACCACAAGAAAACTATACCCACGTCTATCACACGATAACGTATCCTCAATGTAAAAGGTGCAATTCTCGTTCACACGTTCAAACGAATATTATAAAAATCAACCTGGCCAACACTTTGGTTCTGTTTCAGTAATAGATCGCGTTTTATTGATTTGTCCAAATGGAACAGTTGTCGTTGAATAGTGTGGGAGCTGTAAATATTCAAGGCTGTAAGAAAGTGGAATATCTTCAACGTGTGGAGTGAGGAGATTCGATTCGAGATTCGATTCCGAGTGCGTAGCCCAGGGGCGTAGCTAGGATTTCCTAAAGGGGGAGGGGGGCATAATTTATTTATCTATTTATTTCTTTTTTTTTGGGGGGGGGGGTGTCAGGTCGATATATGCCACAGACATATCCGAGGGCTATAGGCCTGAGGGGGGATGGGTATGGTCCTCCCATTGGTGGGTTCGGAGGGGCTTCCCCGAACCTCCGCCAATGGGGGGGGGGGGGGGCATACCCACCCAAACTCAGGCGTACGGTATCCCCCTATTGGTGGGCTCGGGAGACTCCCCCGAGAAGTGTTTGAAAATTCAATGCTATGAGACTGAAACTGGGAACCTCTAGTGCTTTAATCTTCCATTTTTCTGGAGGGGGGGGGGGCACTATAATATTTAGGGAATCATGACCCACCTAGCACCCCCCCCCCCTCCCCCGGCTACGCAACCGGCGTTGTCTGATCTGATTCGATTCAACCAGAAATTTGAAATTCTCCGGCCCATAGTTTTGAAAGGAGCTGAGTTGTACAGAAATATCACGATACATTCCTGTACACACGATGAAGTTTTCAATATATATAAAAGGATTTGATGATATTTATTCGATCGTCTGAATAAGCCTGCGATTTTTGTGGTTTTCGTGTGAATTATTCCATCTGACAGTTGTCGATGAATCGTTCGCGGGTTATTTTTCCCCCATTTCATACTGGTTGAAATGTGAAAAAAATTGTGTCGAATACTATTACTGAAGATTCCCAACTCCAACCTTTACGAGTAACTTCAGTTTACGACTTTCACAGTACTAATAAGCAATCAATTGAAATGTAAATATTGGGATATGTTCCAATAAGAATAAATCCTCGCCCTCTGATCCGACGAGAGCTCGCTTAGTTTTTTTCTATGTTTACTGCTCCAGTGGCATATGTTACCGCCTGACGTCACCAAACGAAACGTGAAAAGATAACAATGGGAGGAGATTCAAAGCGCATACTGCCTATAAAATCGTATTTTTCGAGGCCAGTAATCATTCTATAAAAGTATATCCACAACCCACTTATAAAAAGGTCGAGTTACTCCAAGATCATGATCTGAACTGAGATGGAGTAACTTCGACCTTTATCAAAGTTGTTGACTTTTTGTTGCCCAGTGACGTCGTGGGGTACACTAGAGGTTTATTCATTAAATTTGTTATCGTTAAAGTTACCTTATTCATTTAACCCTTTACCCAACGAATCGATTGCATCCGCCTGCGTAATATGCAAATTCAGCAGTTGAAAAAAATATTTTTCAAAAAATTTCAACAAAACCATATCATGTGACCCCTCGTTGGAACGAGCTCGTCGAGCTCGTTCCAACGAGGGGTCACATGATATGATTTTGTTGAATTTTTTTAAACATTTGAAAAAATGATATTTAAAATAATAAATTTTGATATAGTCTGCGTTGAGTTAAGGGTTAAGTTGTGTTGTTTCAATTGATGATGTGAGTTTTGGGCTATGGGTAGTGTCTTATTGGAACATACACGTTATTGTGATGAATTAACGGTAACATGGTCTGAGGTTTGCGGCTCGAAGTGTATGTTCAACCTCGATGATTCGAGACGCAAACTTCAGACCATGTTACCGTCTATTCATCACAAAAACTTTTAATTTATGCGATTGCTTTCTCACACTCTCTATTTCTGTGACAAGTAATATGCATGTGCGCAGAGTATGGAAATAGTCGAATAGTCTTGAAATTTGGTTAAGTGGGATTTCTGTACAACTGTTATTTAAAATTTCTGGAAAACGAACACGAAGAACTGGCAATCTTTCAGCCTGTAGACTGCCGCGTATATTTCATTCTTGAAATTTTCTAAATATTTATCTGTCTGGTGGAAAATCCACAGCCAGCATGTTTTAATATTAATCCACTCGCAACGAACTATACAGCTCTCTGCATTAACGCTTTACCTAATATAACTTTCACATGATTGCTTCCAAAACGTAGCTTATGACAACTCATTGGACGGAGCTCGTTCCAAATGGGGTCATGAAACTGTTACTGGGGCAAAACATGGAAATTGTTAGTTATTCAATATTTTTCCTCGTGGCGTCTTTTAGTCGTGTTAGACAAAGGCTTAAAAACACCACATACTTGACACAAACGGGGTACAACTGACTCGACGAAACTGAATTATGTTTAATTTTGAGTGAAAAAATATTTCTTACTGAAAAAAAAACAGGAAAAATTAATAATCTTATCCAATCCAAAGGTCTGCATGTTAAAACTACTATTAATAAAAGCTGTAAATCCTACAACTCAGGAATATGCACGAACGTGATAGATTTTGGAATTTCTGTGCGAGATTTTACCAATACTTCTGTCTTGTCATCATATAGAGAGTAATCGTTTGACTGGACTGGTAACGTAAAATAATTCACGAGAGATGAGGGACGTTGTGCAAACACGAGTGCGCGAATTACAATATAGTCCCTCGCCTCGAATGAATTATTTCACATAACCAGTCCAGTCAAGCGATTACTCTGTTTATTACTTTTCATTATTAACGAATATTATATTATTTAACCCTTTACCTAACGTAACGACCAAAAATGGCCAGCGCTATTCTCAAAACTCGCCAATTAATTTTCATTATTTTTTCATTTTTTGTCTCTAAAACATAGGTTATGACCCCTCGTTGGAACGAGCTCGTTGAGCTCGTTCGAATGAGGGGTCATAACCTATGTTTTTGAGACAAAAAATGAAAATAATAGTTATTCAATAATATTTTTTGCAAGTGTCGTCTGCTTTTCATGTTAGTTAAAGGGTTAAAAAAAAGCAACAACAAAAAACCCCAAAACAAATGAAGTCCCCATTATACCCACGGCAAAGCGTCTTCGTTTCCGCACACGGATACATGATACAACTGATGGTTGCATAATTCACTTGTGAAGTTATCGTTTATAGTCAAACCCGGAAATCCCAGTAAATCACACGTTGGAAAGTAACAATCATTTTAACCTATGACCAGCCATCCAGTTTCGCACCTTATCAACACAGTTTTGCATTATCTTCACTGGCTTCAGCGAATCAGACTCACCAAATGCATTAAATGACACATACAGCTGAGTATAATCCACGTGGAGATGGTATGGAATGCCTTCATCCCTCAGCATTCGGCCCAATGAGGCGGTATATAACGTAGAGCCCTGGTTACGATGTATAAAACGCGAATATTTGTATTCACTCACATAGTTAATAGGCAGAAACGTTTCTTGAAAGTCTGCTGTCATATTCGTACCAGAACTGACAATAAAATAATATTTCTCTAGAACAACTTGTGGTCACTTTGGCTTTAAATATCCAATAACAAAGCTAGGAATCCAAAACACTCCCAGGATTCAGCGTCAAGGCAGCATGGTTGATGCCATTTCTGTCGTCAGTGGTTTTACTTGAAAAAACGTTTGTCTTGGTTACGTGATGCTCCTCAATTTTGATCCATAACTGATTTCTGAATTTTAGGAAATTCAAACAAGATTTAGATATCTTACAAGTAATACACCAACTGCCCAGTTTTCTGATGATGACAGTCTACAGTGAGAAGGCAATGGGTTTCGTAATGTCGTTTTAGAAGGCAGTGTTATAGGTGCTTTTTGCTAGCCTTGACCTAAAACGTAAACATCAGGCAAATGGCCGACAGTTTTGACATTTACTCCCATGCAGCTCTGTCGCTGCATTTTAAAGTGTTTTGAATTCCCAGTTTTATTCTTGGATAGTTGAACACGTTTGTCCACGACTCCACGGGCAATTTGAAATATTATTTTTTTATCTGTTCTGGTACGAATGCGATAACAGACTTTCGGGAACCGTCTGTGCCTGTCACCAGCTGTACGAGTTAAAAGTATATATTTTTTGTGTTTTGTGTATACTTATTTGAATTTTAAGGAATTTCAAACTTGGGATGGTGATAGAAATTTATTTTTACAGCACCTTAAGCACAACCCGCATTTCAGATGATATTTCGTCCATGTCTGAGCGCTGGACTGACAGGTAAAAAGAATCATGGAGCCGTCGAATTAGACACGTTATATTTTAAGAATGGCATGCCGATCGTTATCGATATTACGGAAAACCGATTGATAGCTTTTCCAACCGGTTAGGTTGATAACCGGCTGTGTGCTAGCTATCCGGCATATGATTTCAACACTAAGTAAAATACAGCACAGGGAACCTTCTCCCAAAAGTTATCCCTGACGAATATCGTAATGAAAATCATCGACATTCTATAACTTATCTCCCTTGAAATTATTAGACGAGCGAGGAAAGTCCAATTAAGAGCAAGTAATTTCTAATAAAAGCATATGGAATCAGTAGAAAAAAGCCAAGTTTCCGTTTGTTCCTTTTAATAAACGAAAATAACAGGCAGGTACCGGAGCAGTTTGTTGTCTTTGTTTATTAAAAGATACAAAAGGAAACTCGGCTTCTTATTATACGCCTGTTCTATGTAATCCCCATCTACAGCAACACTAAACCATGCGCAAAATGAAAATTTGTTCCGCACATATATGCGGAACGGAAATCGTTGACGGACTATTTTGAAATAGAAGTGAAATTTCACTGGAATTTTCTACAAGTCGTGTAACGCAATTATTGAATCGCTGGCGATAGCTGAAAATCGTCACCTGAGTTCCAATGTGTTCTATGTGCCAATAGGCACATAGAACACATTGGAGCTCAGGGGACGAAATTGTAACACGCCCCCCCCCCCCCCCCCCGCGGCCTCTCGTTTCACCCGGTGCTTAATTAATTAAATTTTTGATGATTAATCCCATAATTAGTGTTTGGAATCTTATATTATTGCGTCCGTGTAATGTTGTGAAATTAACGAAAAATTGAGGGGATACCAATGTAAGCTGAGGGAATTCCTACAAATTATTTTTAAAGAAAAGCGTGACGTCACACGGGTATCTGGGCATTTGTTCCGCTGTGCAAAACCAGCGGAAAATGATCAGTCCACGGTGGCTGTACTGTATTCCCGTTACAGGGTTTGTATGATGTCTAATATCATTATTTATTTATTTATTTTATTTATTTATTGGTGTTTAAGGTCACATATTTATGCATAATGGCTAATCGTGACCGTGACAGTTTTATGGGTGGAGGACCCGGAGAGAACCACCGAGCATCGACGAACAACTGTCAGCTCCCCAACATTCTAACTCTGTTCAAGCTCCGCTCAAGCAGGGTTACAGCGGTTGAATGCATGTGCACGATCGACGTGCAGTACGCCTTAGTGCACGGCGTCATCGTGCCCCCATGTAGATAACCGGGATAAAGTGCCTTGCCCAAGGGCACAGCGTGGGTCGTCCCAGACGGGGATCGAACTCGGAACCTCTAGCATAGAAGTCCAACAGTCTACCACTGAGCCACCGTGCTCCCTTTATATCATTACGATGTGTCCAGCACCTGCGCTCACAACCAATAAGTGTGTACGATTACATGCATGTTCACTTTCATGCCGCATGCGAAGTTCTCGGAAAAGGGAAATGTGTCAACTTTTTATTTATTTTGTTGGGATTTAGCGACAGTTTCGATAGCCAAGAACACCTGGTGTCGGACAGTTTTACGGGTGGAGGAAACCAAAGCACCCGAAGAGAACCATCGAGCAGCTGCGAGTAACTGTCTCACTCCCAATGGTACTAACTCCACACTGCTTTAGTACACAGTGTCAGCGTGACCGCACGTGACCAAAACCGAATTAAATGCCTTGCCCAAGGACACAAAGTTACCACGGTACAGGATCGACCTTTGGACCTTTCGATTGAAGTCCAATAACCTAACCACTAGGCCACAGCGTTCCCTTTTCATTTGTAAGATTTTCTAGAAAAAAGGTCTGTTGCATGATGATGATAAAGATTAAATTTCTTTGGCTTTTGAGATGAAGCGCTGTGATGTAAAACACTGTTAGAACGGGCTACCCGAGCCCTTTTCAACAGTGTATTATACCGCAGCTCCATATCAGCTTATTGAAAGAATTTCATAAAATAAATAGCGGTGTTCTTTGTTGCGTATCTAAATGTTTGTACTTAAAATGGCAAACATTCTAGAATAACATTTCTCTTGCTACAAAAGATCAGAAAAAGGTTGCCTAAAAAAAATTAGGGAGACCCTCTTTTCTGTTGCTTATCTCAGAATTTAAACTGAGACTATCTACGATTCGATTCTGACCAGCGGAAAATGCGTTGTGTCCTTTGACAAGGTATAATCCCGATTGGCCACATGGAGCGCGGTGGCGCTGTTTACTGCACGCCGATGGTCAACTCTCCTCCAAGCAATGCTTACTCGCTTTATGCGGAGTGAGTACATTGAAGAGTCTGAGAGTTGCTCACCGCTGCTCAAAGGTTCTTTCCGGAAACTCCGGCTTCCACAACCCGTAGAACTCTTCGCCAGGAGGGCGGCCTGGCCAGTGAGAGTGTCGTTAAAACGCAATAAATAAAAAAATGCACTAGGACTGAAATATCAGAATTTCCCTTGCCTTGCTTAAAAAATCTGAAAAGTATTGCCTCAATTTCTAATTAGTCTCAAATATCGTATCCACATACATGATGAACAAGATGAAGGTTCCTAATGTTTAACCCTTTGAGACTTTAATTATCCTGACGTTCAAACTCGGAATTCAGTTTCTTCAACATTTTTCAAAATGCGACGTCAAACGTCGGAAAGTACAGAGAACAATATATTTTTCAAATCAGTGATTATCTGGTTGAGGGCTAGATTATTTTTGGTGGTCTAAATTTGTTATTCAAAACTTGTTTTATTACAAATTATTGGAGAGTGCCTGCCGGCACTCTCCAATAATTTGTAATAAACAAATTTATATAAACAAAATATTATTCATGTTTGACTGAATATGAAATATAACCAAGGAAGGTGTTGGCTTTTGCACTGGTATCCTAATTTTTTTGAAAGCCCTGATAATGACGTCTAGCACTTAACCAGTTAAGAAGTCTTGACAGCAGGATTATATTAGTATTTTAAGCTGAGATAACATTTGGCTCAACGGTTGTCACTGAGCATTATTCGGGAGAAAATAGGAACTGAGGTTAAAACTTTAAAAAATCGAAAAATAATAACAAAACAAATGACCACAAAGTATCAACGCGTTGTTTGTATTTCGTACGTCATAAGATGTACAAAGGTATCAAAGGTGTAAATGCAAACCTAACCCAAGTTCTTGGTGTTCAAAGCCATGCTTTAAAAACACGTTGCTGAGTTCAATCATTTATAAAAAGAAATCAGAAAATGTGGTATGTTATCATCAAAGAACATATCAGTAAAATATTTAATTGTAAGAAATTAAATCACGTTTTTTCCAAGGGGTTCCTTTAATCATTTTGATGAATTGTGAAAGGTGTAGAATGTAGAATTATAAAAACGTTTAAATTTTAACCATATCGGCAAAGAGCATGTGTGTCAATTCTTTAATATCAGGGTTCCAAATACTACATGTCCTTAAAATGTAACCCTTTTATGAATTCATTCGTAACCAAAAATTGTCGAAAACATGGTCGGATCATATTACACGTATGTGCAAATCTTGTTCCCAAATAGTGATTAACTGAGTACCTTGTCCCCCTCGAAAAGCCCATCTGTATAAAGATATAGCCCTGCGTTGGGATTTTTTTTTTACAAATTTACATGTTTGGGGAAAGAAGCAAAAATGCTTTTTTATCCTTTAAAACGTGTGGTTGATGATGAAGCGGTCCGGTTTAAGGCTGTCACGATTAATTAATCGATTAATCGATTGTTGATCGGTCACGCCAAAATCGATTAGTATTTTTCGTTGTCGACGAATCGCTAAATTTTACTCCGTTTTAGACGTTTAATAGCTAAAAAAAAATTGGATGAAAAAACTATTGTTGCTAAAGGTAAAAGGTCAAGAACGTCGACGTTAAACCTCAAGAAGCCGTTTGAAGCATTTGTCGTTCATGTACATCAAAGCTTTGATGTTATGAACTTTTGAACCGTCAGTGTAATAATCAAGACCGGTCGGCAGTTGCGAACTTGCGAAGTTCGCAACTGACGGCCGGTCTTGATTATTACACTGACGGTTCAAAAGTTCAGAACATCAAAGCTTTGAATGTACCTAAAAGAGGATCGTCTTCGTTGTTTACTTGAGGTTGGTCAGCTAACTTGAACTTCATTTTTATCGACTTCAAAGAGAGGGAGAGAGGGTCATCTAGGTACGATTAATCGATTATTATCGATTATTTGCGACGATTAATCGATTCCTAAATTAAAAAATCGTGACAGTCCTAGTCCGGGACTCCGGTTTCGTATTTTTCAAATTCCATGGAATCATCGTCTCCAGTGATTTAGGAAGTGATTATACCACAAGGCACCCTTTGTTTGTATCTGTGATGAACACTAAATCGATTATACTAAACGAATACAGGGGATTTCAATATAAGCTGAGGGAATTCCAATGTATTATTTTTAAAGATGAGCGTGACGTCAAGCGGGTATCTGGGACATGTGTACCGCTGAGCAAACATGTAACTTGATCATAGTTCATATGCAGCTTTCAAAATGATTCCCGTGTGCTGAATAAAGCCCAACAGGTAGAGAGAGAGAGAGAGAGAGAGAGAGAGAGAGAGAGAGAGAGAGAGAGAGAGAACGAAGAGAGACTTCCAGGTAACTTAAAAGTTAACCTCTAATTACCAGTTTTCTTTTTAAAACAAAATGCAAAAGGAATCGTGGATAAACTTAGCACGGATAAGCGGTAGTTGAGTAGAAACTTACAAATCGAAGTTCAGAGAGCTTCTTGCTCTTGACTTTTACAATAAATATTATTCCCTGAAATAGTATAACTCCCGTGTTACATAAATTGAGCTGTCAGACAGATGCATATCGTCCTGTGATTACAAAAGCGAATGAATGACATATTTATCTCATTAGAGCACCGCTATGGAGATTGTCAATAGTGCTACATGATATTTGCATTCGAGCGAAAGGGTCAAATTTTCTGGAAGCAATTTATTGTGGAAAACTAGTCAAAGCGGTATCCGCCTTAAACATCCATTCGTTATTTAAATAGATACTCGGGCGACAAAAACACCGACTTAAATATAAGCATGCATATAACGAGTCGCAACTAACATGTGAACATATAGATTTGCTCTTCGCTTATTCAAACCAGTCAGTTTCTTGTCAGACAAAATCCATTGAATCTATTATGACAGCTACGAGTCAGTCGTAAAATTTTGAGAATCACATGGGGAAGGGGGGGGGGGGGGAGGTTGTTCCCTCGGAGAATACGTGTTAGGATGATGATTGTTCCCTTTATTAAGATGTCAATCCAGAATGGAATCGCCCCTGTACCATATACCTTTCTTTAATACTATCGCTTGGAGACTGTTGTCCTTTGAACAAATATGGTGGTCACAGAACAGGTACCTTAACTGGCAGAGTATTAAATTATGTTTGATGCTCCAAATTTTTCCACGTCTCTTTGCCTTGTTACAATTTATGGGAGAGTGCCTTGTGGCACTCTCTCATAAATTGCAACAATCTCATCCTCACAACCTAAATAATTTCAATTCAAAAATGATATGGAGCACATCCACGGAATATGACGCCATCACGTTGCGGCACCCAGAATAGAACCCAAATACGGGCTTCCAGCATTCTACCAGTTAAGATACAAGACCGAAGTTTCTGCATCCAATAGTCAAATTAACCTAGCAATGGTTTCTGGTCAAAAATTGGTTGCCTCTACAGGCAGCCAATTCTTGACTAGAAATCACTGCTAATTCACGAAGTTCACACGCTGCGGTGTCGTTGAAAGTTTTGAGAAACGATCAAGGCCATTACAGGTTAACTGCGTCTCAGAATGTTACAGTTAGGCTTAATTGCTCCGAATTGAATCTTAGAATCGATAAGTTTATGGAGGATGTTCATGAGGGCGTTTACCTCTCTCCTAATTTTCAAATCACAGAGAATGAGGGCGATCGCCTGTCTCAAAACAACAGACGTGGACATGGATTTTAAGGTGCTATATAAGTAATAGAAGTTTGTTTATTTTGAAATGTCCACCTCTGATATTCCTTAAATTCAAATTAAATATACAGAAATTATACATCAAAATAAAGGTTGAGATGCATAGAATACGAAACACATCTATCATCAACTCATAGGGTTGACTGCAGACACCACTGGTTCCTGGAAGTCTGCTACCGTATTCGTACCAGAACTGATAATAAAATAATATTTCACGAGAACAATTTGTGGCCAAATGTGCTTCACATATCCAAGTCCAAAGCTAGGCATTCAAAACACTTTAGGATGCAGCGATAGGACCGCATTTGGGAAAAGGACAACACTGTCTGTATTTTTTATTGAAGACGGTTTCCATGTTCGACGGACATGCGCAAATCACTCGATACCACGAATTTCCATCGAAAAACACAATCATAATTCTAAGAAATTTCAACTGGAGTCATGATACCTTGCATAGAATACGGCAACTGTACAGTCTCTATATAATAATAGTATGCTGTATTAAGGCGATCTTTCTCATTATTTGATTTTAGACGCTGTTGTACATCGATGCTTTCTCGGTCCTATGATATTCACAGGAAATCGAAAGTAATTCACAATGTAAACAAAGCTACAGTTTTAGAATTTACCCTCATCCAACTCTGTCGCTGTGTTTTGAATAATTTTGATGCCCTAGCTTTGTTCTTGGATATGTGAAGCACATTTGGCCACAAGTTGTTCTCGTAAAATATTATGTTAATATCAGTTCTGGTACGATTATGGTAGCGGACTTCCAGGAATCAGTGGTGCCTGCTGTCAACTCTATGAGTTGATTACATATGTGTTTCGTATTCTATACATTTTAACCTTCATTTTGATGTATAATTTATGAAAATTTAATTTGAACTGAAGGAATATCAGAGGTGGTAATTTCAAAATAAACAAAATTCTCTTGCTTATATAGCACCTCAAATGAGTGAAAAGTGGGATGGAACTTCATACGAGAATTATCTACCACTTACTTTCATCTATCTGTGTCTTTCTATATGGATATGTGCCTGTTTCTATCAAATACAAAACCAGAAACATGATAGTAATACAGGTCAACTAAGTGACATTTGTACGGGTGAGTTAATTAAGTATTGTTCTGAAACCATTGTGACGAGTTTTACACACTTGATTGGTTTTTGGCTTTTCACCCAAGCTATTTTGTCTTAATGAGGTTAGTAACCAACTTGAAATACGTGATAGTACAATGGCCCGAGTGTTCAAGTGACGTCACTTGGAAACCTCTCGTGTACTGAGTATACCAGAGTCAGTTCGTTTTATTGATTGAACAAAAGACAGAGTGAATGTCAGTTTCCAACCCAGCTGTCGGTATTCATGAACTTGGACAACTTGCCAGAGTGCTGTAACACTCCGCCGCTACGCGGCTAGACGTCACTCATCGCACGCTGTCAGGTTGTTCAAGTATATGAATACCCCCAGCAAGGTTGGAAACTACCTGCGTGAAATTATTGGGATACGAGTTTGTGAAAATGTTTCCTGTATTCCCACACTCTGCGTAATAATCACTTCTCAAACTGAGCTGACTGGGATGAGTTTAATTTGCAGTGGGGAATGCAGAAAATCCCACCCCATTCCCGGCAACTCCAATTGCACATCTATTTTCCGCAACAGCTTTTAAGTCAATTGGTGTCAAGTAAGTGTGGGAGGGGGTGTTTTTTACCCCAACTTGTCATATTGGAGTATTTATCTCGCTTCCGGACATAACATTATTGGAAGGGGATTTGAAAGTGATAGCATTGTTGGTTACACTCTTCGTCCAATGTACATTATCAACCTTTTGAACCCTGTGGTATCTTCCATATCAGTTCAATGGCAGCAATTGGAATAGTCCATATTTCTTATTTGGGGGTAGACCAATTAATATTTTCAACGTGCAGCATTCGGGCTGCACGTTGAAAATATTGATTGGTCTGCCACACACATTCATTTAGCAGCCATCTCACTTAATGAAATTATGACGTATCATGTTCCTGGACCGAAAAGGGTTAAAAAGATTAAAAGAAAAACTCTGCATGAGCAGTGCAGTCCGTAGCCGCATTTTCGTGTTGTGCTCTCTTCAGTTAGATTTGTTGTTCAAGGTCCACTTTCATCTATTTCCACATAAATGACATTAACAAAAGAGAAAAATCATTCTACATGGAAACACTGCTCAAACAGTACATAATATAGCAACAGTGAAACATATCCACAAATACATGAGCATGCAGCTACCGCGCAGACCAATAACCTTGTTTTTTGCAAGCCAAAGAACATTTGGATGAAACCATGTCATGTAATCCTAACTGCAACCGGCAAATAATAAAAACTTCTAACAGTAAGTGTACCAAAGGCAAACAACTCCTCACCAGCCAATCTACGTGAGTTTTTCTATTCAGTGCGGTATAGCATACTGTTTTGACGACACAGATGCCTTTGCCACAAACATTATACTCTCACAATACTAAACATAACGTGAAGCACCGAGTAGTACCTGCGTTGTTACTGTAGTGAGATTCATCTGTACAGAATATTTTGCTACGCTCGTTGTTTAGTAGCATACATTGCCGGACTGTAAAATGATAAGGAGTTAGTTAAACAGCTGGTAATATATAAGCAGACAACTGCGTTGTTAATACGCATTCCACACTGAAAATATTATTGGACAGCTAAGGGTAGGTTAGAGAAGGCCGTTTAACATTTACATTTCTACAACAACGGGTGAAGCTTAAAAAGACAACGTTTTGTTAAGATACAAACAATAATGATAATGGCATGTTTCAAAATTAGAGGTATATAAAATGACACAACGTTAAAATATATTCATCGAAGTAACTGTTTGGCACTTTTCTCGCACAAGGTCGATACCCTGATGGAATGTAAACGTACAGGGGTAACATTTCAACACCGGTCATTCATCAACGTTTCTTTAACTGCACACTGGTCCACTGGAGACGAGCTATACATTGCTTTTAGTCCAATTTGAACCTTTTACCCAAACGTCCGGCCAGCGCTCTTCACAACTAAAGCCGTTCAAATCAATCTGTGCTTCCAAGGCATGCCTTTGACACCTTATTGGAACGAACTGGTTGTGAGCGTTCCAGTAAGAGGCTATATTCAATGGTTTGGAGGCAAAACAAAATAATTTTATTATTCAAAATTCTTTGCCAGGTATCGTCTCCAAGCCGTGTTAGATAAGGGACTCAAAAGAATTCTCTGAAACTTAAACACAACGATTGGTAATTTCACAACATACTTACCTCCCCAACACAATATGTTGTACTTCTAAACAAAATGTACAGTCATGCGCATTGACGTAGTTTCGATGTTAATCCTTTACCAAACGCACACGATATCGCAATTTTTTATTTTAATTTTTTTCAATTCTAAAAACAAATTCAACAAAACCATATCATATGACCACTCATTGGAACGAGCTCGACGAGCTCGTTCCAATAAGTGGACACATGATGTGGTTTGTCGAAATGTTTTGAAAAATAATTTTTTCAACTGCTCAAATTGTAGATTGCGCGGATGGTAAAGGATTAAAGGAGATAAAGGATTAAAGCTGTTTCTTTCTTATCCTCAGTTTTCAGAGTAAATCATAACACGTTTATGTGACAAAAGGGATATAATGTTCATCGCGATACTTTACGAAATTTATAAACCTCGTCCACAAAATGTGATTCGGGTCTCAGTTCATAAATTTCATATACAGTCAGGACTTACTGATATTAAAGCTTCTTAAGTTTCACATTTCATGTTGATCTTTTACGCATCGGACTGTTTCCTTTTAACGGCACATTTCTCATATTTCATCTCCCATGTTTAGGTCAGTGCAGAGCTGTAGAATGCAGTACTTTTATCTGTTAAATTTTAATTACTTTTCACTTTTCTTTGTTGCAATAAGCTTTAATTTGAATTTGAATCTTAATTCATCATAATAACGTATATGTTCCAATAGACACTACCCATAGCCCAAAACCAATATCGTGAAACACGAGAGGCTTATTTACTAAACTTGTGATCGTTAAAAGTTTCCTTGTTCAAGGCAACTTTTAACGATCACAGGTTTAGTAAAAAAACCTCTCGTGTATCCAAGACGACACTGGATAAATAATCAATAAACCAGATAAACCCATTCCATCTTAGTTCAAATCGTAAATCGGTTTGTAATTTAAACAACACTTCATCCGGAACACCATCTGTTGCACACGTGAGGCATCCAGAAAAATGAAGCGGCTTGCTAGTCACTCCGTTGATGAACCAGTTACGAAACGGACGACGTCATTGCAAATATTTCGCGTTGTGACGTCAGACGGTAACATTTGCCACTTGAGCCATAAACACAGAATATACTGAGCGAACTCTCGTCCAACCAGAGGAGGAGGATTTTAATATTATTGGAACATAATATTATTGTAGTAAAACAGTGACAGTTACCAAATAGTGAATCTGGATTTTAAAAATGTTACTGTCAGCGACGTAGTATGTACAGAGATAAAAAACGACTATAAATATTACATGGCAACAGAGGTAGAACCGGGAATTCCGCGAAAAGGGGGCCTGTGCTCCGCAAGAGGGAGGTGTCTAGGGTATTACCCAACAAGTCCGCAATAACGGAGGTATTATAGCCGACATGGGTGGGGTTACACCTCCCCCCGAAATGGGGGGGGGGGGGGTGTAGCTCTCTCTGATCCCTTCTTGGTGCTTCCTCTACTTTCCAAAGTGTAGGCAACACTTCAGTGACCGTTCGCCTTTGCACAGATAAAATATCCAAATTTCAAGATTTGATCACTGGTGAAATCCGGAACTGAATTTGAATCTCGTTTCTTGAACTTTACGGGAATATTTCGAGTTTCAGATTCCCGAGTTGTTGTCGATAGTTGAGGACCGTACCAGCTGAATCTGGGCTGTGCTAGTTCCGGGACTCAGCTGGTGTGCAACAGTATCAGTTGTTGTCAGTAAATTCTCCAGAAGGACTGAACTATCGGTAGTTTTCAAAAGTGTTTTCACGCTACAAAATGGTGCTGTGCTTTCGGGAACCTTCAGCCACCGTCTGTGCGGCGACAACTCAGAACTGGGTGGTGATACATGTAAACAGATCCGGACACAGAGTTCTTAACACAAAGGCAGTTACAAGGTCAGCAGTACGATACTAGTCTTGTTAAAAGGTAATTGGCTTACGATAACTGATATCTGGAATTACCGGTCCAGAAAATTCAAGACCGTCTTTTTGTTCTTATAACGAGAAAAGTTCATGAAAGTGATTTTGTAAAATTTCGGAATTTCTTACAGAATATTCTACATAAAGAGGTGGTAACTGCAAAATCAGAGCAGCTTGAAAGGACTTCCACACAAAAAAATCATATCACGCCAGAACAAAGGAATTACCCCGTCGTTGTCCCTGTTAGCAGTTCATTATGAGAACAAATACATTAGCAGTCTTCCGACAAGAACAGAAGGCGTTTATTTCTCCACTTGTCGAGTAAGATGGAAACCGATCCGGTTCGAAACAAGACTCATCCGAAGAAAAACGTGAATCAGAAAGGTTCGATTACTTTCTAACCGATCGAAAAGCGCGAGTAAATTTGGTCGATATTAGATCGAATTAAAAGGATGTCAGAAATAAAGGCCGTACTCAAGAAGAAATATAATCCACAAGTGCTGAGAGTGGTAAACAAGGGTGTATGCTTTGCACTCAGTAAGTTGGTCAAATGATATTTGCCAAAGAGCGGCGGTTCTTTATGCTTGTGATATTTTTTTTTATTATTTTATCGAGAAAATGGAACTCAAGAATGAAAGTCATGTTTCACTCTGTGGCTGAAAGCATCACACTATAACCCTTTACCTAACATGAAAAGCAGACGACACTTGCAAAAATAATTCTTGAATAACCAATTTTTTTCATTTTTTGTCTCAAAAACATAGGTTATGACCCCTCGTTGGAACGAGCTCGACGAGCTCGTTCCAACGAGGGGTCATAACCTATGTTTTAGAGACAAAAAATGAAAAAAATAATGAAAATTAATTGGCGATTTTTGAGAATAGCGCTGGCCGGTTTTGGCCGTTACGTTGGGTAAAGGGTTAACCATTTAACCTAAGAGCTCGCTTTGTTTGTTCCTGGATGTTGATATCTTCTACATTCTACGGGTACATGTCCGTTCGTTGAATGTGGCACAATACGGCTGATGTGGACTGCTCACTTTCCATGGGCGGGCGAGATTTCCACGGATTTGCGATTTTTGAGAATAGCGCTGGCCGGTTACTATGTGTAAAGGGTTAAAGAATATGCTTCTGATGTCTGTGGTAATTGAATATACTGATGGTGCGCACATTTTTCGCGGCAAAACAAATTGAATATTTACAACATTATTTATTTATTTATTACAGTACAGTGGCCTTAATCCACGCGTTCAACACGTAATTACAAATTATCATCATCAAAATTTTAATTAATGAAGCACCGCGGTGCTTCGCTAATTAGTTGTTTGATGATCATTCCATTAATTAGTGTTTGAAATGTAATATTATCCCCTAGGATGCTGTATATCCAATATCGAAGACTGGTGGATCTGACGAAAATTTTCTTCATATTCCACTACGTTAAAATTTAGCTATCTGCAGGGAGCCGGAATACAAACCTAGGGGCTTGATTTGAACAAATTGGAATGCGACACCCACACCCACCACCCCCTCCCCCTCAAGGATGTTATAGACAAACATCAATGTATTCTGATGTGTGGTTCTGGAGAGGAAGACACTAAGTTAAAATTTATGCAAACCCAGGGACCTGATTTGACCAAACTGGAACTGGAATATGAACCCCTGAAGGATGTAAACGATCAAATATTAACAGATTCTGATGTGTGGTTCCAGCGAAGAAGGATTTTAGATACTATTCATCAAATCGCATAGCTTACAATTCGTGTTCCATAGGGATTACAAATATGAACCCAGGAACTTGGTTTCAGCAAACTTGCATCTGACACCCTAAAGGCTGCTCTATGAGAAATAACAAAAGAATCTGATTCTCACATAGGGACCCCAAATATTAATCCAGGGATCTGGTTTAAATCAAATTGGATCTGACCCTGCCCCTCGGCCAGGCACACACACCTGAGGATGATGTTTTCCAAATATCAAAGGATTCTAATTAGTGGTTCTTGAGAATTAAGAAAAACAATTTGGAGTTCTAAACTAACAGAATTATACCCCTTGAAATTCTGGTGCCCACATGGGATGGCGACTTATTTTAAACAACTCGAATTGGCATTTCATAAGGAACATGCACATAAAATTCGATTTTAATTCGGTCAGGTTGTTTTTGAGGGGAAGTAGAAAATGCAAAGTTGACCAGTGGGGCCAATGCTACAAAACCTTTACTATTGTATTTTCTAGAATTGTATTTTCTAGTTATGACTTTAAATGGGTTAAAATGAACTATTGGCATTTTCAAAGATCTGGCAATTTGCCAGTTGGCAAATTGCCATATATTTTAAAATGCTAATGGTTCATTTTATTCAGTTATATTAATAGGTAGAAAATACAGTTCTCGGAAATACTAACGTTTTATATACAGTACGTGGAGAGTGTATTATCACCAAATCACCCGCAGAGTGGAGATTCCACCCAAGTAATAATTGCAAAATTGTTGCAAAGCATAACCAGTACAAGCAAAGTTTCAGCCAATGGACCTCCGGGTTAAACCCGGAGGTCCATTGGCTGAAACATTGCTTATGTTTTTTGTCGATATGTACAAAATTCGAAAGTTATAGCTTGGGTGATAACCCCACTCCGCGGGTGACTTAGTTACAATCCACTCGCCACGTACTGTACTAGAGGAAAAAAGAAACGCAAGTTTTTTTTCTGTGGTAAATACTTCAAATGTGTTATGAATGATTATTCAAGGCGTGGATTTTGATATTATTTCTCCATTACTGATTAAACTGTGAGAGTTTTGTTGTCTTACCACAGACGGTGTTTGCATGGATAACGTTTTAATGTGAGTGCCCTATTCCATTTCCTGATCAAAATCAATAGCCGGTGTGCCCACCCCGGGCTTCAGTCGCTGCGCTAACTCTCATTATCATTGACCCCATCAAGTTGTTTATGGTCCTTTGGGAGATGTTATCCCACTCCCGAAGAAGGACCTGCGTGAGCTGGGCGACTTTGTTTGGGACGCTGACGTGCTTCCAGTCCCTCATTCCCAGCTCGGCCCACAAATGCTCCATCGGGGACAAATCTGGACTGTAGGGAAGCCAATCGAGAACTGGATTTTGGTTGAAGTGACTACAAACCCTAACAACGTGCGGCCTCGCATTATCTTGCTACAACGGAAGGCTACGCGCATGGATAAGTAGAAGGGCGTGAGGCATTAGGACCTCATCTCGATATGTTACGGCTGTAAGATTGCCCTGGATGACCACGAGAGGTGTCTTCACTCCATGAGAACACCCACCCACCCCCCTTCCCCCCAAACCATGAAAGACCCTGCCTCGAATCTGTGAATAACACACGTCTCCAGTGGGCCAAGTGAAACCGATTTGGTGCATGTGGCGTCGTCTGGATGTAAGTTGCGCAACCGATTCCTAACTGTTCCTGGACACTTTCGGCAACCGTGAGTGCCTACAACCTGACTCGGCGTTTCCACCGTCACCGTCACCGGAGGTGTGAGAGACGTATGCCTCAATCTTGACGTGGCGACGTAACGCGCGGACGTCCGCTCCTGGGACGGTCAGCTAATCTTCCTGTGGCTCTGAGACGCCCTATTAAACGAGCTTGCTGGGCGACGAGACGTTGCGATTGGCCCTGCACAATTAGAGCAATAGCCCACCCTTATCAACTTCAGACATTCGCCGCATTTTGCTTTTCAATCGAGTTGAAATGAAATTTTATGCAATCGATATGTACTGTTCAAAACTTCGATTTGGTATGGTTTTCAAGCCCATAGCATGTGGGAGTGCCCCGGATACACGCTTTGTCGAAAAACATGTTGAAAGCGTGCAGCGTCGCACGTAGTCATGATTGACCGAATTTTAACCAAAGACTCTTTAGACAGAACACTGAGGTAGTAGCTATGTGTCAAATTTTACTACATTTGGTCTACGGATAAAAAAATTAAATTACCAAAACTGAACTTGCGTTTCTTTTTTTCCGTCAGTATTGGTTCCAGTTTGCAGTGTATTAAACCCTGTCTTAGAACAGACACGTGGAGACAAAATGAGAAAATGATGTATTTGAAGGTGATACAATTACAACGATACTGTAAATAACTCAGCTGTCTGGAAGATGAGTCGAAGAAAACTCATTAGATCTGAGACTTCCCTGAAACATGACACAAACCATCAACTCTTTCTTTTTAAAACATGTGGTATATTAGGATATCTGGTACTTTCTTGTAAAAAATTGATAAAAATTAGACACATCCAATAATCATTGGACTTTTTGTTTCATAGAATTAGTTGTCTCCTCAATTTGATTATAGTTCTGTTTATTTGATTTATTTTTTTGACACAGAAGGCCAAATTTTCTACAATATAAGTAATTGTGATGAATTGACGGTAACATGGTCTGAGGTTTTCGGCTCGGAGCGTATGTTCAACCGTCAATTTATCACATTAACGTATATGTTCCAACAAACACTACGCATAGCCCAAAATCTTTATCGTGAATCACGAGAGGCTTATTTACTAAACTTGTGATCATTAAAAGTTGCCTTGTTCAAGGCAACTTTTAACGATCACAGGTTTAGTAAATAAACCTCCCGTGTATCCACGATGGCACTGGATAAATAATCAATAAACCAGATGAACTCATTCCATCTTAGTTCAAATCGTAAATCGGTTTTGTAATTTAAACAACATTTCATCCGGAACCCCTCTGCTACACACGTGAAGGAACCAGAAAAATGAAGCGGTTCGTTAGTCACTTCGTTGATGAAACAGTTACGACGAAACGGGCGACGTCATTTCAAATATTTCGCGTTGTGACGTCAGACGGTAACATTTGCCACTTGAGCCGTAAACATAGAATATACTAAGGGAGCTCTCGTCCAATCAGAGGAGGATGATTTTAGTCTTATTGGAACATTGCATTATCCATGCTTCTTAATGGGTTTGAACCTTTTTTGTATAGAAGCGTACTGGGGACATATTTGGAAAAAAACATGAGCCCTTCAAAAGATGAAATTTTAACTTCAAAAGTTGAATTTTTAGCCTTCAAATGAAACATTTAATTTTCACGGTTAAAATTTGTCTTTAAAATTTTAACTTTCAAACACACAATTTTGACCTCAAAAGTTATTTTTTACGTTTAAAATGCTGACTTTGAAAGTTAAAATTTGACTTTTAAAATTAAAATTTTAACTTTAGATGTATAAATTTCAACTTCTACATGAAGGATCCGTGTTTTTAAATCGTGTCCCCAATACATTCCGTACCTTTCTGTTTGACTTTCTCAGTTGACCTCGCGAGTGAACTTCGAATATTGTAGATCCAATTATTAGGGCTGAAACGATTGGCTCATTTCAACAACCGACTAACCGATAGCTATAACCGGATAACATCCCGTTATCCGTGGCTATTATTTCACAGAATTTAGGATAAAAATTATAGAGATTGGAAAGAAGTATTCGCAGAAACTATTCCGAAGTGTGTCTACAAACGAACGTTGTCGAGTACTCGACAACGTTCGTTTGTATACATACTACGGAATAATTTCTGCGATCACTGAGTACTCACGGAAATTGCCGATCCTTAACGGAGTCTTGAACGCCAAAGTCGATTATACCTCAGTATATACAAAACGCTTCGAGATGTAATCTATCCCAAAGGAGAAGCGACATATTAACTACGTTTTAACCGTGGAATGACGATCACTACCGATATTTCGGATAACCGATTGACAGTTTTTCTAATCGCTTAGGTAGATAACTGGTTTCAAACCGGTTAACAGGTTAACCATTTCAGTACTACCAATTATGACGCAGAACCAGTGTTCTTATTGACGCAGATACGGCATTGTTCCAGAAAACACAAAACAAAAAAAACGTTACCTCCATCAGGACCCGGATGTTTGACGTTAATATCGTTTATGCTCACTTGGCCAAACATCGACCAAAATAAGCTGTAGAACGTCTGTTGTAATCTGAAAGAAAAAAGTTACTTCTGTCAATTAATCTGTTTTTCAGTCTGGCAACTTACAATTCAACGGTGTTTTCTGTAGCTTTGTTAATCATTTCCCCTAACGTAACAGTCATATCCATCCAGTGCTATTTAAATCGCCATTTGTGTATTATCGGGCCTGAAAACAACTAGATGTGGCCTGTCCCAACTCGGGACCACGAATACCCCCGCGACACACTCTCTGATAGTGGGCAAAAATAATTCCAAGTATCACTTATATCCTTTAAGTCTATAAATAGTTCTGAGGCAGACACGACTTTGTATATTTGGATATGGATATGTGAAGTTAAAATAAGTTTGTGACCTTGACGTTGGAGACAGACATTCCAGACTCATTTTCCACACACCCTCTGGTAGTGGATAACATTAATACCAAGTATCATTAACATCCTTCAAGGCTATCAAAAGTTCTGAGCCGGACACGACTTGTTATAGTTGGATTTGGATGTGGGGTATGTAAACTTGAACAAAGTCTTTCACCTTGACCTTGTAGACAGGAATTCCAACCAACCTTATTCGCAACACACACTCTAGTGGTGGGCACCATTATATCAATTATCATTAATATCCTTCAAGGCTATCAAAAGTTCTGAGCCGGCCACGGCTTGTTATAGTTGGATTTGGACGTGGGGGTATGCGAACTTGAACTAAATCTTTGACATTGACCTTGTAAACAGGCATTCCAACCTTATTCACGACACACCCTCTTGTAGTGGGCAACATTAATATCTAGTATCATGAATATCCTTCAAGGCCATCAAAATTTATGAGCCTGAAACGACCAGCACAGACAGACGGACGGACAGACAGACAGGCGGACGGACGGACGGACAGACAAAGTGATTCCTATATATTCTCCAAAGCTTCGTTCGCGGGGGAGGAGGGTATAAAAATCATACATCGCAACCAGTTAGCAAGGTATGATATGCTACATGGTGGTAAGCATGCGCCAGCTTTTGAAGAGTACCTGGATGGATCATTTTGGGGTGGGGTGTCTTTGTTTTTCAAAATGAGATTGAGGGGGAGATTCGGCGAGGAAAGAGTGCGCCAAATGTGTAACTTAGGTGTAAGGGAAACCCTGGAACATTTTATTTTAGAATGCCTCAAACATTTGCCCAGGAGAACAAGACTCCATGGGAAACTAATGGAAAAATGGAATGGAAAAATGAAGGATGACTGGATGAGGAATGACGTGAGGATGAGGAAAAGGGTCTGTTTTACAGCTGAGGAGATCGAGAAGGCGCCAATGGGGGGAATTATGAAACAGTTTTTGACGGAATTATGAAACAGTTTTTGGCGGGAGAGTGGGAAGGAATACCCTGGCGGGGCACTGGTTTAATGTACGCATCCTCGTTAGAGGACCGCGACAAATCAAAATCAATGGAAGGCCGAAGATTATTATTAATCAATAGGGAAATGTGTTGTGAAACATTTCCGTCTTCTCTGTATTTACTTCGCCAGCATATTGTTTTCGTCTTAATCGAATTTCTGCTAAAATAAAGAGCAACAACTAATGTGTGATCTCGCTTTGGCGTGATCTCGCTTTGGCGAGATCGCGCGTTGGTTGTTGCTATTTTTTTTTGGGCGGACATCCTATTAAGATGCAATCGGCACGGCACTCTATCCAGTTCATGGTGAATTATTTTGTCGTAACTTACAGTTTGTTCCCGCATTTTACAGCTGAGGTAACCCCTAAATGATCGTTCAACGATCGTTCAAGGGTTATTCTCATGTCTGTATTATTATGCCCTTGACCTCGGAAAGAGGATTCGAGGTATCTAGTCCGTCTGACCGTCTATCCGTACAAACGTTTTGGATTGTAATTTTAAAGCCATCGGTCGGTTTTGGATCTCCTTTGGTATGCTAATTTTTGCACGATTCATGGAATCATACCAAACAATATAGCATCATGCTTAATTATTGGAGTATCATGCTGAAATAAAATTGATGGCCCTCCCATACGCCAACCTCATTTAAGCATGAAGCTTAAATAATTGGGTATCATGCTCTATTAAAAAGTGCATGATCCTCCCATAATTCAGCGTCAGGCTAATTTAATTTAGCATCATGCTATACTATTTACGCAGCATTCGTTAAATTGTGCAAAATGGTCCAGCATGATGCTTAAATAATTAAGCACCATACTCAGATAAAGTACATGATCCGCCCGAAATTCAGCATCATGCTAAATTAATTCAGCATCATGCTATATTACTTTGCTCAATTTCATGAATGCTGCAAAAATAATATAGCATGATGCTGAATTAATTTAGCACGATGCTGAATTACGGGAGGATCATGCACTTTGAATGAGAATGATTACTACAAATATTAGCATGATGCTGTATTAATTGGTATGATTTTATGAATGCTGCATAAATAAAAAAGCAGGGTGCTTATATGAGGTTCCCGTTCGGGAGGGTCATGAATTTTAATTTAGCATGATATTCTAATAATTACAGTTAAAACTAGAAGTCCTGTCAAGAAATGCGCATAAATAGCACGTCGATCTGTGCGTTAATCTACGCGTTATGACCATAGTAAGGCTATCAAATTCTGTACATATGGCCTGTGCACAAGCAATGTTTCGGCCAATGGACCTCCGGGTAACCCGGAGGTCCATTGCCAGAAACATTGCCTGTGTTTGCTATGAGTAACCGGGAGAACCTGCCCTGCTTTGGCTGCCATTCGATATGGCAACTGCGCGCAATTCCTACGCGCAATTATGCCTAGATGAGCGCACAGTTCGTGACAGGACTTCTAGTTTTAACTGTAAGCATGATGCTATATTGTTTGGTATGATTTCATGAATGCTGTACAAATAATTAAGCATGATGCTTAAATAAGCAGCAAGCTATATTATTCAAGCATCATGCTCAATTCTTTGATTTTATCGTGTTCGCACGTCATAGCGAGCGGCCGTTGAAACAATTCTTGAGTGGACACTGGCAATATTTGCGGTTATATGAAGGTGCAATATCCACAACGGAAAAAACAGTGAGATTCGATTTGAGATTCGATTCGCTTCGTTTCGATTCGAAACCTTCTGCCTGATTCGATTCAGCAATCGACTCGACCGGCAATTTGTGATTCGTATGGTCCTGGCTGAAAGAAATAGCAGAATTTAGACTTTGAATATTTGTCCAAAATTGCAATGGTACTCGAATTTCTATTTATCCTTGTTGCATATGTGGGACGGCATCGTTATGAATTAGTATATAATTAGTTATTTATTTCCAAAACTAAATTCGATACAAATAGGCGTTTTCCGAAGAAATATGGGCTACCTCTTTGAATTGTATAACCAGAAAGTGTAAATGGAGAGGGATGCATCAACTGTTTTGCAGTCATCACTTTTGGTTCATCTGGTAACTGCGATACTCGTGTTCCAAGCAGAATGATGGCGTGAGTAAATTTGGAGGTATTGGTCGAATTTCTATCTGAAGCACCATCTGATGGGCTTTACCTATTTTGCGGGCATAGATTGTTCGTTCGCTCATAATTAGGCAGCAGGAGTGGAGTGGGCCAAGAAAAGTTGTGGGGAATGCACCAAGGGGGTCCCGGACCTGGAAAAAAAATTTGATTTTGCGAACTGAATGAACGCGGTTTCCTTGCGAGGCGTGGCAGTCCACATAGCGGACATTTCCATGGCATCGACCATTCGACAAACAATGGTTCTACCAGGGGGGTTGGGGAGGACCCATTGGGAAGACCATTGTTCAGCCCAATCGGAAAAAGCTTGATTTTTGAAATTTAAGTAACGCTCTTTCATCTGGGAGATCAATGGCAGACTAGATTGCTGGTATATCGAAATGTCCTCTATGTGGACTGCCAATGGCAGACTAGACTGGTGGTATGGTGCCAATGGCAGTCCAAATACAGAACATTTCGATATACCTGCAGTCTATGCAGTCAAATCCATTTCGCCTTTCGGTCATTTTCACGGCATTTCACGTAGCAACAGGTGTTGTGCTGCATCAGTTTTGGGGGCCCCAGGTGGAACACCAGAGTGGGCACATCGGGAATTTTCCCGGTGAACCATATGGCCTGTCCGCCTCTGTTAGGCAGCAGAATATATCAGGAACGTAAAAATATAGTGAGGGATACCGTAAATAGTATGCAAAATGCGGAAGCGAGTAGAGATGTGTTGGGCACAACAAACAATAACACGACGAGCGACATCGAGACCTCTCGGTACAGACGCTTTTACTGTGTGCCAACCATATTCTCGTCCACATTTGGCATATTTTCAAACTATTCACTGCACCTTTTGTCATTTGTGTTTTTTTCTCGATACATTCTGTCCCTATTATATCAACTTATATCAACGAAAAGTCTGTATTATATTCCCACAAACCGGGTGAAAACCCAACAGATTGTCTACAAGACGGAAGTGCCACCCACCCTCGAGTTTGCGCGCGATTGTTTCCTAGTTAAAGCACGAGAAAATACATCTGATAGACAAAATGAACCTCGCGGGATAATGCTTCTGATAAATGTAAAACTGTTGACGTATACTTGTTGAAACAACAGCCACCGCCCTCTTCGGAAAACGCCACGATGACGATTGGCAGCATTGAGATAACGCTGTTTGCATTGAGAGGCCGCAAATTGATTATGCAGTTGAGGGTAGCAGCTCCCAAAGGGTGGCATACTTGAAAAGCCAATGGTGTCTCTCACAGTATGTGCCTGGTGAACTATGGGGCAACCTCATTGATCTCTATATAACTGGATTGCTTGAATATTCACATATCGAAACAATTATTTGACACTGGGACCGGAAACCGGAAGCTGCTACAAATAAACAATGCTCAACAACAACAACAAAATCTCGAAGGTGTTCGCTTTCCCGACGCCTCGCAATCTCGGTTCGCTTTTCTACGGCAGCGTATTAGCGCCATTTCGTTTTTTTGCGTAACTTATGTTAAATTGTAATTACAATTTAGCTAAATTGTAATTACAACTCAATAAATTGTAATTACAACTTAATAAATTGTAATTACAACTTAACTTAAATTGTAATTACAATATAGCTTAAATTGTAATTACAACTTATTTATATTGTAATTACAACTTAGCTTAATTGTAATTACAACTTAATAAATTGTAATTACAACTTAGCTTAAATTGTAAATACAATATAGCTTAAATTGTAATTACAATATGGCTTAAATTGTAATTACAACTTATTTATATTGTAATTACGACTTAGCTAAATTGTAATTACAACTTAATAAATTGTAATTACAACTTAGCTTAAATTGTAATTACAATATAGCTTAAATTGTAATTACAACTTAACTTAAATTGTAATTACAATATAGCCTAAATTGTAATTACAACTAAGTTGTAATTACAATTTATTAAGTTGTAATTACAATATAAATAAATTGTAATTACAATTTAAGCTGTGTTGTAATTACAATGTAAGCTATATTGTAACTACAAGTTAAGCTAAGTTGTAATTACAATTTATTAAGTTGTAATTGCAATTTAAGCTATATTGTAATTACAATTTAAGCTAAGTTGTCATTACAATTTATTTAGTTGTAACTAAGCTGATTTGTAATTACAATTTATTAAGTTGTAATTACAATTTATTAAGTTGTAATTACAATTTAGCTAAATTGTAATTACAATTTAACAATTTAACATAAGTTACGCAAAAAAAACCGAAATAGCGCTAATACTCTGCCGTACTTTTCAGAGAATATATTTGACGTCTGCTAAATATGAATATGTTGAAGATATGCACAGCTTTCCTGACAATGCAAATTGAATACTTACAATATATTTTAGTTACTATTGACAAAAACGAGTGCAGAGATTGGAAGGTTGATAACTGTTATCAGTTTTCATGCAATGTAAACGCCATAACGTTTGATGAAGTGAAAGCTGTTACGCTACAGCGTAACAGCTTTTGCGTCATCATACGTCATGTTTTGGGAGAAGTTACCGCGTTGATTAACTTGACGGGCAGTTTGAGTGGCGGCGTTCTTCGCTGACCTTTCAGTAATCAGTTGTATAGATTTATTATTTATTTATTGGTGTTTAAAGTCAGATATTTCTGCACAATGGCTAATCATGATCACGACAGTTTTACGGGTGGCGGAAGCCGAAGTACCAGGAGAGAACCACCGAGCAATGGCAAGAGACTGTCAGCTCCCCAAATACTAACTCTACACAAGAAAGGTTAGCATTGGTTGAAGATAGGTGCACCATCGACGCACACAGTGCCACTGTTTCTCCACGTGGGCAATGAAGGTGAAGTGTCTTGCCCAAGGACACAATGCAGTTGCCGCAGATGAGATTCGAACCTAGGACCCCTTGGCTTGCAGCCTGCACCTCTACCTACTAAGCCACCGCCCCCCCCCCCCCCCAGTTGTATAGAAATCAATGGACAACCGTCCTCCTGAAACGTATTCCAAAATGGCCTAAGTCACCTTCCTGTGATTTGCGAGCTGCAGACCTGACTTTGTTTCGAAGACGTGTTCTGAAATGCTGTCCAGGTTCAGTTCTGTACCCTTCTACTGAGATGTTACTCTTAACCCATCTTTGACTAAAAATGGGTTTCATTTAATATTGTATGTTTATATTACTTTAACCCTTTGAACCCTGGTGGTATCTCCCAGGTCAGTTCAATGACAGCGATTGGAAGAGTCCATATTCATAATTTGGGGTGGTCCAACTGATATTTTCAACGTGCAGCCCCACGGCTGCGCGTTGAAAGTATTAATTGCTCTACCCCACACATTTACTTAGCAACCATCCCACTTAACGAAATGAAATTATGACGTATAATGGTTCTGGTGCGCCAGAGTTCAAAGCGTTAAATCATATTCGTTTTTTGTTTTGTTCTTGTGGATCGTTTCTTACCCCTGAAAAGCTTCTGCTGCATGGACATACACTGTATTATTACTAATATTCGTCTTAATTCTTTGTGCGCCGTAGTACCAGTACAAGTTATGAAGGCCAACCATGAAAGCAAACAGAACCTGAAATGAAGCAATATGTTTCTAGAGTAGATGATCGACATTGTGACCTCCAGAATTGTTATGGTTCATTTCCAACAAAATCCCATGATTGGTCTTCAATTGGTAGAGAAAATAAAGAAATAAACTGGTCTGGTATAATATCCAATATACTGGAAAGAATGTCGTCTGAAACAGTTCACTCACTGTGCTGGCTCCATCGACATTCACGCATGTGTCGCTCCACTGACAAGGAAACTCTTCTGTGTAGGATATGGAATGAGTGTTTCAGTCATACTCCATTTATGAAACGAGTCTAAGAATATTCCGTTTTGCCGAGACTCTGGCGAGGCAAAACATAGAATTCGTAGACGAGTTTCATAAATAGAGTATGACCGAAAAACTAATTTCATGTTCTGTTTATCATATGACATAACAGTCACCAAAAATACATCTTTTAGATAGAAAGGTTGATGAATGGAATTTCAACTTGAACATCATGCATTTGACTGTAACGCGTCATAGTTGCACACAGTCATAACTCATAACAACGACAAAATATAGTTCCACAATTCGGCGTTATAAATACTAACCTTCAAGTATTTATACATTTTTTTTATCATTGGGATTTTAGTGAATTTTTATTAAAAAAATCAGGCATCGTGGCTTTGTTGGTGTTTTGAAATAGTTCTATTTACACGCGCGCATTAATTTAACACAGGTCTTTTCCGTAATAACCAACCAGAAAGCGTTCTTTTGAAATTGACCAATCAAATCAACTGAAGGTGTTATGAAGCACTGATTAATATTTATTGGAAATATGAAATGGTAATAAGTCGAGAAAACGGAGAAATCATATGATAAAACATATTATTTGGACATATATATCAGGGATTTAACTAATACTAACACTATTTTAACAGAATAAACCCTAAGATATCAACACACACACGCGCACACCTCGTACCTGTGTATATTCAATTTGCATATCCCTTGTACATGTACGGGACAGTCGCCGTGGACTGGTTACTTTCCACGGATGGGCAACATTTCCGAGGACCCAATAATATTAGATTCCAAACGCTAATTATAGAAGTAATTGTCAAAATTTTAATTAATGAAGCACCGGTGTAAAAGGAATGGAAGTCCGTAGGAACGTTAGTCCCTCTGGACTATTATTCCGCGGAATTATAGTCCTAGGTCTAACATTTCTAGGAATAGTAGTCCGGCGGACTACTATTCCTAGAAATGTTAGACCTAGGACTATAATTCCGCGGAATAATAGTCCAGAGGGACTAATTTTCCTACGGACTTCCATTCCTGTCACACCGGGTATAATCCGGTGCTTCATTAATTAAAATTTTGATAATGAATGATTTTTATTATCTGGTAAATGCATGCGTGGACAACACTGCCCACGCGTGGATTACGACCAGTCCACGGCGACTGTACTGTATGACTGTTATTCTTGTATGTTTTATTGTTCTTTTTATATGTCACACTCATTCTTTGTAGTTTGATTGTGCACTAAAATTCTTCTTCTTCTTGTTACTGTATTAACCGTTTTGATGTCAGAATCTAATATAGATTATGAATAAAACAGTTCCTAAACATGGAAAAGGGAAATTAAATGAAGGAGTAAGCTGGAAATACCATTTCTATTTTTATCGTAAAAAGGTATTTGGAATCATTATATCAAGCCACCTGCGCTATTTATAGAAAACAAGGACATATAGGTGAGGTATCAACTCGATTTCGATAAAAAATAGAATAGATCAGCAATACTGGAGTATATCAACGAGTCTATTAGGCAATTAAATTAGCAGAGTTTTTCAATCATATAATAATGTCTAAAATATGTGCAAAATCCTATATATAAGTTACGCGACGTTTAGTTGATGGCTAATGTAACAAGCGACGAAGGTGACTGATGCAAATAATTTTGTCGTGCTTTGCACGACAAGTCTGGTTCTCAGAATTATCTTTTTAAAAATTCATACCAAGCCGATCTCATATGGAGAGCACGCAATTTCCGTACCGGCGAAAGATCCCTGCTCCAGAGTCGTAGCTACATGGGTCACTTCATGGAGCCTGTGCCTTAAAGTGTTATAAGTTGTAGAAATTGCTCGCCAACACTCGTGAGACCAAACGTAAGAAAACAAATCCCCAAAACAAGATAACCTAACAATCAAATTCTTTGTCCATCGACCATCGGGTTCAGTAAAAGGTGGAGAATAAAATACAAATAACTGTTATTGGTTGTATAGGGCTTACGGGACGAATATTATTGACGAGGGGCAGTGGCCGACCTTGTTAGCGGCCGACCACCAAATTACCACCAACGAGCTGCTCAGTACTGTGAATAAAATAGAGGAGAATTTCGGTTGGATCGCGTGTGAATCTCCATTGGTTTGCCAATGTTTGCCGGCAGATATTCATGGATGGACATGCGTCGCCGTCTACTACCCTCTTTACCTTCCTCTGTAACAGTCCATTTTGCCGTGACCTGTCTCGGCTTTTGATAGGATGTTTTGGTCTCCTGTATGACAGAAACTTACTATCGAAAACCGTAATGCTTCAAGGTCAGCGCACCCCTAAACCTTCTTCCCACTTGCCTCAAAATGGATGGCGTCGGTGCTGAACATCCAATGCTGTGTTTACAACAAACAGACTAAGGCCCTGCGAATCGCACAGTTTCGATTCCAATCGAACATCGAATCGAATCATGACTATTATTCGAAATTGATTCGAACCCCGAATCGAAGCAGTGGAGTACCGAAGATGACCAATGGGAGTTGGGATACTATAAACCTGATTTGTTTCGACTGTGATGGCTCAATTCCCGACTTATAAAATAATCCAACTACATTCATAGTCGGCTTTGCTTGGAAACCTTCAGTTTGTATTTAACAGTGGTAGGGACTAGCGGTATTGGAATTAGCACGAGTGGTGGCATGTGTGAAGATGTTAATTATGCTAATGTGTCGGAAGTTACACTCAGTCTTTTATTTCAACATTATTTATGTTCGATCTCCATCTGAACTACACGTTTTAAAAGGCGATGAAGTTGAGTGATACCAAGCTATATTACTATGAAAAAGATTCGAGATGAAACGAATGGAGCAGCCTATTTCGAATGGAACCGAACCGAATATCAACTTAAGATTCGAAATCGAATCGAATCTCGAAGCTCCACGGGGCCCTAAAACAGATAGTGACTCTCAACCGGATCGCGGCTGGGCCGCAATCAAGTCGAAACTCTCTCTCTGATGTCTTCCCATCACACTGTGACCTCACATGACGGAGGAGAAAAGAAATTTAATTATTGAATCTCAAGTGCTATTTTCGTTTTTCTTGCTTCGGTCTTGATTTGTAATATTTTATTTTAAAAATCGCGACTCAATATTGAATTTGAATCGCGATCAGATTGAGAAATGCACTGGTTTTTGTGACATCAGTGCTCTATTAAGGAGGCCGCGTATATGATGTAAGCACTCTTTTCACATCACATCCTCGAAAAGATGCATTACGTCGATATACAGACCCATCCAATAATCACATAAGGTTGTCATGAATCAAAAGCTAAAAACAAGTTTAACCAAGTCGTGACAAATCTACCGCCACGGACACGATTTCTCTGTACCAATTATTACCGGGTCACCGTAATATGTACGATAAGTTTCATCTCATCCATTAGGGAATATCGAATTTACGCTCTCTGGAATAAGTGTTCATTGTGACAGGAATTTAGTTTAATCTAGCCATTTTTCGTTCTCACACGAACATTTGAACTATCGGTTCTGCTCTCGTGTGTTAGAATTTGATGTAATATTTGACAAAATCCAGCACGATGATTTTCAAACAACAATCTATTTCCTTTTAGTTTCAACTGACATTAGGAGGCCGCAACATCATGCAGCTAAACTCCCCAACCCTGTTAACAAAACCTAGAAATGTTACTAGTCACATGTGGGATGTGAATTTTTTTCTACCTGTCATCCCCAAATTCTATATGCTAACCACTAAGCTTAGATTGATTGATAATTAGCGCAAAATTAACTATAAAATAACATCTAACAGGCGCACTGTGTACCTATGATTTGATGTTAAAAGTTAATGACACACTCAACTATCAGGGCTAATTGTCTCAAGGATAATGTTAACTGAGGCCTGGCGAGAGGTTTTGGTTTGGAGATTTGCATTCCCTGAAGTTCCAACTGTCCCTCTCCTCTCTCGTTGCTGAGAATTCAACTTCTGAGAAAACTATTTGCACCCCTACCCCGCCCCACAATATTCTAAATGATGACAATGAATTTCCAGCTGCTTAAGAAATTCGAAAGCATCCTCTCCCCATGTTCCAAGTGCATGACCTTTAGGTTCTACAGTTGGAAATAGTCTCTTGAGTGCAACAATGCAACACCTTTAGCATTGCAGATGGCGACTTGTTGCACTGAGGGGTGGAATATTGATTAGACGCCTCTTGTATGAAATCCCCATGTGCAACAAAACTAAACCATGCGGGAAATGAAAATCTGTTCCACACCCAAGTGCCGAACGGAAATAGTTGAGCAGACCATTGATCACCTGAAACTGAACCGATAGCGAAATAACTAAATAAAATGTCTCAAAATGAGAGTGGTGGCCAGGTGGATATGTTCACTGGTCTCTCATGGCAGAGGTCTCGGGATCGATCTCCGGCCGGGGAAAGTCCTCTTCGGTCTCCGAACACTCTCTGCCAGCATCAAGTATGGGGGTGATACTGTCACAGCGTACCATCCTATTAGTTTGGGCATAAAATGTCTGTCCTCTCTGCGGAGAGAGACACTCACTCCTTGCCGGCTAAAGATCCCTTCGTGGTATTCGAGAAGGGCAAGGCCACGAAGTTGCCGCTACGATGGTCATCCCACACAACTGCGCCAGTAGGCCAAGGATAGGCGTTAATATAAGTTGCATAACGTGTTCGCCAATCCTTGTAAAACAAATAAGATTAAATAAAAATGTGTACGAAAATAGCGAAGAAATAAAGTCGACATATGAAGGGGATTATTATGATCCCCGATGAGTCTGGAAGTGGGATGGGGAAATCTCACCCGAGGGGCAAGATATTTGAACCAGTTCCGAGGCTTGCCGAGGGTCTGGTTCAAATATCTTGCCCCGAGGGTGATTTGTAACAATGTCCGTTAAGGGGGTAATGCATTTGCGCGTGTCAAACTCTAATGTAAAGGGCATTGTGAGATTATTGATCGATCGATAAATTCGCGAAGTGATATTACTAAATCCGCAGAGAAACATGGGGTTGAAATAAATCAAGTTTAATATTTGAATAATAATTAAATATTGAGTCTATATCATCAAGGAACAGATAAATAGGTAATAAACGAACACAATTTAAGAAGCGGTTTTTGTGCAGACGATGATGAAATAGTTCCGGCGACCTAATTATCACACCCTGCTGTCTCACCCGGGACACGCGTATGTTTCACGTAGGGGGGGGGGGGGGGGAGTGAGAGATAATGAATATCTAGAAGAGGAAGAAGAGCATAAGTACGCAAATTTGTTTGGAAATAAAATGTGTTATTTTTGTTGATAGCTGTCAAATGAATTGTTGAGTGTCCTTCTAATAATTGTTTTAAAAGACGTGAAGGCGTGTAATAAACACAGAACGACACGCACGTGTGAATGCGCTAATCGATATGGCACATGTGCGATATCGATTAACCCATTCACAGGAGCGTGGCGCTCTGTGTATCGACTCCATTTGGGAACTCCCATGAAATATGGTTCAAAAAATCATTAAATGTATTTTAGAAATGGTCACAGTCACATAAAAATGCCACGAAGTCTATCTATCACCATAAGAAGGGCATGAAAGCAAGAGTAAATTCACATTTCTTATAAACGAAAATATTTCAGACGAGTGTATCTAAACATATACGGTGTACTATTCAACTGGCTGAGTGATAGAAACCACTATCAGGGCTTTCAAAAAAACGAAGGTACAAGAGCAAAAGCAAAAATTTTCCTTGCTCATGCTTTCATATTCAGTCAAACGCAAATAATATTTTGTTTATATAAATTTGTTTTAT
Organism: Pictodentalium vernedei; assembly: GCA_031216915.1. Classification (NCBI taxonomy): domain Eukaryota; kingdom Metazoa; phylum Mollusca; class Scaphopoda; order Dentaliida; family Dentaliidae; genus Pictodentalium; species Pictodentalium vernedei. Next base: position 853,970,367 of record CM062297.1, read on the forward strand.
CACAAATTATTTAAGAGTGCCAGTGGGCACTCTTCAATAACTTGTAATAAAGCAAATTTTGATGAACAAGGTCACCAAAAATAATGTAACACTCGACCAGTTAACCCTTTACCTAACGTAACGGCAAAAACCGGCCAGCGCTATTCTCAAAAATCGCCAAATAATTTCCATTATTGTTTTCATTTTTTGTCTCCAAAACATAGGTTATGACCCCTCGTTGGAACGAGCTCGTCGAGCTCGTTCCAACGAGGGGTCATAACCTATGTTTTTGAGACAAAAAATGAGAATAATTAGTTATACAAGAATTATTTTTGCAAGTGTCGTCTGCTTTTCAGGTTAGGTTCAGGGTTAAATGTCTTCACAGCCACATAAAATATGACTCGAAATCTATTACCACACGCGTGGGGCGGGGGGGGGGGGGGGTGAACAGTAAGAATCATTGCGTTGGTCCAAAGAAAATGAAAGTTTATGATCTTTTTACATTCAATAGTCTGGAATATTTCAGTTCGTCAGAAAAGCTAACCGTAGGTTCACTTTTTCTGATCAACGAAAATATTTTGAACGAGCGTATCTAAACATATGCTATGTATATGCTTATATAAAGGCTAAACATGGTCCAAGCCATAACGGCGTCGATTCCCTTACACACTTTAATTGGTGGTTTGAGATCTTAGTAAATTCTATTGTATCCGTAGGCTGTCGAGCTTGGTTGGAGGTTGCGCTTGCCCCGTCCTCTTACACACAGAAACTAAATTATAGGTAACCACATTTTTCAGGCAAAGTGTCGGGCAGAAGCCAGATTCAAATTCGGACAGAACACAAAGGTTTGCGGATATTCCAGAATGGGTAAGTATCTATAGTAGACAATGTCGCCAAGACATTTCTCTCAGTATTGGGACACCACGTGTCGAGAGCATCGAGATTGGAGAAGCTTCCCTTCCGCCACCCGTCAAAAATCTTTGCGCCTGGAGTGTTCTCAGTGGGTGTGAGGACTCGCCTTCCGCAAAATGTTTAGACAGTTGTCTCTAATGTGCAGGGATGTGGCGACAGGGGGTGGTGGTGGGGGGGGGGGGGGGGGGGGGGGGGTTCACCCCCCAGCTAGGAGCATTTTCTTTCAATAGTTGGAAATTCCGAGGTCAAGAATCAAATAGTTGAAAATTCAATAAATTAACATTGTTCATGAAAAATATTAAAATTCCAACTAATGATGAGAAATTTTGATCTTTTATTTCCAACTGGAAACTTGAGTTTCAAATTTCCTACTCTAAAATTGACATGGCCTCAAAATTTCGGCTCTGACATCAATCCGGTAAATTTTCTGACCCAGACACATTATAAATGATGCTTTTTCCGTTTCAGGACTAGTGAAACTTTTCAGAAGGGTTCATAACCCTTTACCCAACGCAGACGATTTCAAAATTCATTATTTTAAATATCATTTTTTTAAATTTTTAAAAAAAATTTCAACAGAACCATATCATGTGACCCCTCTTTGAAACGAGCTCGTTCCAAAGAGGGGGTCACATGACATGGTTTTGTTGAATGAAATGTTTCGAAAAATAATATTTTTTCAGCAGCTGTATTTGCATATTACGCGGAGGATGCGGGCGATTCGTTGGGTAAAGGGTTAAAAGATATCACCCAGCGCTGTAGTGCAACCACCTCTCGAAACCACTCACAGTTGGAATTTACACCGGTGCCCCCCCCCCCCCCCCCCCCCCCCCAGCTGAAACCCTCTAGCCACATCCCTGCTAATGTGTCCAAGTTTTCTGGGACTCATACTTCTATGCACATACGGTTCGTTAAATTAAAAAAAATCAGTGACCTTTGAACTTTTTCAACAGGTATATCAAATATTCATACTTCATGTAGTCGGTAAACAGCCATTTATAAACACACATCCAAAGACGCACAGAGATACTCAGATAGCGATTATAGCCTCAGGAGCTGGACGGAATGAAAGCAGAAACGTTCGTAGCATTATACAGTTCTGAAAAGAATAACCCAAAACATCGAACTTACCAAAGTAAAAAGCACCACAAAGCGTGTGATATCCCCAATCATTCGCCCAAGGGATATCTGAAGAGGTCCGAGAACTTCGAAGGCTGGCATGAGGTAGGTGGTTCGGGCGAAGCTTATCACATTTGCAATGGCAAACAAGACATCAGAAACGATTTCCGGATCATCAGCCTTCCAGTGAAACCGCGCTGTCAATAGAAATAAATGTTATGAAATGAATTTATTATTTCTACCCGAAGCACTCGAGCGCCTTTGTTAACCCTTTAACCAACGAATCGGCCGCATCCGCCGCGAAATATCCAAATTCAGCAGTTGAAAAAATAGTATTTTTCAACAACTTTCAACAAAACCATACCATGTGATCCCTCGTTGAAACGAGCTCGTCGAGCTCGTTCCAACGAGGGGTCACATGATATGGTTTTGTTGAAATTTTTTGAAAAATTTGAAAAAATAATGTTTACAATAATAAATTTTGATATCGTTGCGTTGGGTAAAGGGTTAATACAGAAATAATTCCCTTAACCCTTTGAACTCTGGTGGTATCATCCATGCCAGTTCAATGGCAGCAATCAGGAGAGTCCATGTTCATTATTTGTGGTAGACCAATCAATATTTTCAACGCGCAGCCGCGAGACTGCACGTTGAAAATATTGATTGGTCTACCCCACACATTTACCGAACAGCCATCCTATTTAATGACGTTATGACGTATCGTGTTCCTGGCCGGAAAAATGGCAATTGGGTTCAAAGGGTTAAGTATTCGCTTCAAACATCAAACACAATAGAGCCATCCCCATTTCCTATGTTGATGATGTAACCCCCCTTCCCCGCCCCCCCCCCCCCCTCACACACACACACTTACGCGACCTTCATTAAAAAACAATCAGCACATGTGCAACGAAACGGGCAAACAGCGATAGCGGTTAGCGTCAATCGCTCGATATTTCGTATGACGTACAGTACATTCGCCGTGACTGGTCGCAATCCACCCGTGGGCAGTGATGTCTACGCGTGCGTTTACCAGGTAATAAAAATCAGTAACAAAATTTTAATTAATGAAGCACCGGGTTATACCCGGTGCTTCATTAATTAAATTGTTGATGATTATTACAATTATTAGTGTTAGGAATCTAATACTATTGCGTCCTTGGAATTATTGCCCACCCGTGGAAAGTGACCAGTTCACGGCGACGGTACTGTGTAACTCAACTATGTAAACTTCTGAACGACTGGTATTGCCAATACTTCATTTATACCAATCCATTCAGAATGCTAATCTTTCATAAAGGTAGTTCATAGTTTCGCTTTGCAACATAACGAAAATACGCAACTTGACTCAGACTAAACACAGTCACATTTCTATGTGTTCTTTACGAAAGTATCGTTTTCAGCCCAGAGAAAGACAGACACTGACTGAACGCCACGGCCAGATCAATCCACTGTAGAGATAATATGTATTTATCCAACTCATTATATGACAGGTAATTAACTAAATTAATTAGAAATTCCAATTCTCAATTAATGAAATACCCAGCCAGTTACATGCCACTTTAAAACTATGCATATACCTCTTGCTATAACAGGAAATAAATGTTACAACAACAGGCGGAACTGTAAGCAAACTCCGCACTGTCGTTCGTTAAATCGAGCGCGCCCACTTTTTGTAAAGTCGAACATTGGAGTAATATCTATTTTTGACCTGTGCATGCTCGGAATTACATCGGAAAAGTCTTTACTTCCGAACTAATAAATGAACACGCCGTAAAAATAGTCCGTATTTGATCAACATGCTCTGAAACCTCGTTCTCATACTATAGTGGTATGACACAGACTTACACACTGTGCTTTCTAGCTGTGGGGAAATGGTATTTGGACGAGAAAACTTACAGTCATGTAGTAAACAACAAGATCCGATTAAATGAGATGAATAGATGTCATGTACAATTTTAATTACCATGGTTACTTTATATCGACTTAATACTTAATTTGAACCAGTGAACCAAGTGTAACTATAAGGTACTTACATGCCTCCATAAAATAATTTTTTTTATTATTTTTCGGATCTTTAATTTCATCTAGGAATATATTGAACTGTGTGTAATTGTTATTCATCAAATAACTTTTTGCTTTAGCAGTGCCAGAATTAAAATACCTGAAATGAAAACACTATGCCTTGATGCGAACTCAAGAAAACGTCATTCAGTTGACTAAATACTTGAAAAACCTAGAAGGTGAACTTTTAAAAAAAAAGATGTTCATTCTCTGCCTCACTGTGTTAATGTTGTTGCTTTTGTTCATTTTGGGGGAAAGCCTCATTAACCTCCCTCGCACACGTCAGCAAATGTAAGAAAATCAATTTAATTTGTCATCCGTTCTGTAAATAAAATTATAGTGACTCTCCTTACTGAAAGTCAAACTACGTAAATATTATAAAAATCAGCTCATCTCTTCTATATTTTTACCACGATAAACACACGTCTATAAAACAAAGGACCATCCTTAAACAATTCTGAAAGATCCATTGACGGATTGATGCCTATGGGTGTTTATGGAACAGAGACAGGGAACCGAATTGCCGAACAGAGCCAACGGTTTTCGAATTTTTACTTGTCAAGCCCACCTTCATTGTTTGGAGAAGATTTACACATGAATCTTCTGGAACAGGCAGGTCTGTGGAAATTTAAAACTTGTGTGACCCAAATAATGGGGAAAAGGTAAGAAAAGAAAAGAAATCTAAACATCGTCGCTAAAATTTGATTTTGTTGCAAATGCGGTTACACAACATAGACAAACCTGCATCGTCAATCTAACATATTATACTGTACGGCCGGTGTGGGACGGCTCTCTCCTTGCCTATGTGGACCACGTGACCTCCACCTGAATAATTTCTGACCCAAAAAGAAAATTTTAAACTCATGGACCATCGAGAGGCCTATTCGGTGGGCCGTAAACTTAAAATTATTTTATAGGTCTTCGTCATGATCAGACGCATGAACAAGTAAGTCCATACAGAGTCCTGCCCATTGAGAATTGAAGTACTAAGTCACCCTATGTTCCAATAAGAGTAACATCCTCGCTCTGAACAAGGTAACTTTTAACGATCACAGGTTTAGTAAATAAGCCCCTCGTGTTTCGCGATGTAGGTTTTTGGGCTAAGGGTAGTGTCTTATTGGAACATAGACGTTATTGTGATGAGTTGACGGTAACATGGTCTGAGGTTTGCGGCTCGGAGCGTAAGTTCAACCTCGACGCTTATCTTTCAGATTTAGTGCAGACATGTATCGGACAAACCTCTCCTGTGGTGATAAATAGTTCCTGGGCTCTGTGGATTTTCTCAGCCTTGGTGAATAGAATTTAACAAGACCACTCTTCTGTGTAGTGCGTCCGTCCAGTTGGAGTGTACATGTAACAGTAGGTGCAGAACGACACATGCATGCTAATTGGGAAAGAGACTTCACATGTGTTAAATGTGGGCTGTGATATAAAACTAGAGACACGCAGCGGCTCAAATCGTGGTCTCTACATTGATGTACTGAGTCCGATGAGCACGTATATTTGTAAAGTTTTCAACCTTTGCTCCCAACACGAGAATACGACTCATTCTAAAGGAATTCTTTTGTTACTAAAAAAATCCATTTTGGACTTAAACCGTTGCTTATGACCCCTCATTGGAACGAGCTCGACGAGAAGAGGTCATAAGCTATGTTTCGGAAGCAAAGTTTGAAATAATTATAAAATTTAAAAGGTGATTTTTATGAATATAGCACCGACCGTCTATTGCCTTTATGTTAGTTAATGGATTAGTACATGCCTGGCATAAGTGAGTATTATAATTTAGCTTCACCTTTAATCAGACTCGGATCATTCCGCATGTTTTCCTCACCAATGCCGGAATGAACGCCGGAAAAAGAAAAATTTTTTAAAAGTACTTCCGGCTTTTATAAGGCGAATGCAAACGTATACGAGTTATCAAATGGTCGGAAAAGGTATTATTTCTGTTTTTTATTATGCAATTATGTCTTGGAAAGCATTAGTGTGTAATAAACTAAAAGCTAAATTTTCCTCCGCTGAATCTATTTCAGCACTTACTCTTGTTGGATATGAGAGTGGTAAACAAAAGCAATTTGTGCAGTGTTGCTGAAAGGGGATGTTCTTGGTCATTTTCACACAGAATATACAGACTTGTAGCAATTCGAAAAATAATTCAAAAACGAGTGCAAAATGTTTGCTTGGATAACGTGTCGCGGATTGACTAAACATTCCAAATCCTAAAGAAGATTATTTAATTTACTTTTCCACAATTACCAAAAACACATTGTTGATTGAGTCAATAAATTAATTGTACGTGATTCACAAAACAGACAAAAAATTTGAAAAAAAGATCCTTCGAGTATTGGATTCGGAGTGGAATAATTGACGATATCGTATTTTACTCCGCGATCGACGCACTCATTTTTGAACGACAAATGGCGTCGAGGCTGTCACTGTAGGTTGTCTGGTGTAGCACCCTGGAAAGGTGGAGATTTAATATCTGGATTTCGCTTTCACACCCTGAGGCGGAACAGAATGGTATGAAACCTACAGCCATGTTTTAGCCCTTGGAACACGGTACGTCATAATTTCATTAAATAGGATGGATGCTAAGTGCATGTGTGTGGTAGACCAATCAATATTTTCAACGTGCAGCCCCAAAGCTGCTCGTTGAAAATTTTAATTGGTCTACCCCGAATTAATGAACATGGACACTTCCAGTTGCTGTCGTTGAACTAATGTGGGAGATACCACCAGGGGTCGAAGGGTTAAATGTCCATGTACTGTGGCTGGATATAACGACCTTGATCCCGCCAGAACTGGTTCGGTATGCCAACCGTTCATATCTCCTTTGTTTCAAAATGTTTGTCGACTGCGTTGAATAAGCTTCAAGTTTACTGCTGAAACTACTTCAGTTCATGTAATATTCTCTTAAAATTGAACGCTAATCTTGGTAACTTTATTTGATTTGAAATAAACACTGTTTAAACAGAACTAGTTCCATCTCAGGGACAAGATTAGAACCAGTTTTGGTTCTAAAGAAAACCTATATTTTTTACAGTGTAGTTGGAGATAACTTAACAATACTAATCAGACTTTTTCCACGTAGAAGTCAGCACGCAGTCGTATCTATTTAATTATATATTGGGGCTTAACGACACTTTCGACAACCAGGGCCACCTCGTGTAGGACAGTTTTACGAGTGCAGGAGAGAACCACCGAGAAACTGCGAACAACTGTCAAACTACCAAACACACTAACTCTACACAAGCAGGGTTAGCACTGTTTGAAGACATGTGCACCATCGACGTGCAGTAGGCCTTAGTGTCCAACGCAGCCGTGCCCCCACGTGGGCAACTGGGATTTAGTATCTTGCACAAGGAGGCACCGCGGTTGCAGTAAGTGGAATTCGAACCGGGGACCTCTCGACTTGCAGCCCACAACTCTACCTACTGAGCCACCGCGCTCTCACGCAGTCGTATCACTTGCATGCTCGATATAGCTGACGTCATTGTTTGATTAGCTAATCAGATAGAAGGCAGTTGCATATTAATAAATAGACCATTTTGCTTGCTGTTTCTACTAAAACGATCAACAAAAGCATTGTGCTCTTTTCTGTCAACAGTTCATGACCTCCGCGTATTGGCGAGATATACTCTATCAATTGTACTAGTAATTCAGTCCAGGAATTACAGGTTCTCCAGGCGTCATAATTTGATTTGAAAACGACATTTCATTAAGCGGGGAAAGACGTTGAAGAAACGTAATACATATGAGTACTCGAGATAAATTCCACCCCAACTGCAACTAATGAAAAGATTGGAAGTTGGAGAAATACGGAATTTGTGTTCCCAGGTCGAAAGCAAGAAACCCATATGTCAGCTAGCGCGAGCAAACACATTTTATCCGATAAGATCAGCGATTTCCGATACACGAAAGCTTCACGACAACTATTTCGGCGTTTGAGAAATACTTGTTGCCACGCTACCGTGTAACGAAATCTCCAGTCCGAGCTGCATAAAAGTATTCTCTGGAGAGATCAATCTAGCCATACAAAAATAAGACACAACGTGAAGTCAATAATCTCTAATTGTTCGAAAGGTGGGAGCCATCAAACGGTTTGAGTCATAATTCGATTCGATACGCGAATATCTTTCTGGTTCGATTCTGTATTCGATTCGAGTAAACCTTTCCAGTTCGAAGTGCCATGTCTGAAAGGTCACTGAAGAGGTTCACACAGTCTCATTATCGGAGCGATATTCCTCTCTACCCATAGCAAAAAATGAAAAAAAAAATAGTTACTCGGAAATTTTGTTTGCAAGTGTCGTCTGCCTTTCGTGTGAGGTAGAGGGTTCAATTTTTTTTTCCCCAAACACAAAAGGTCTTTTGAATAGTGTTCCAAGAACATAGCTCCTCTTGTTTAGCGATCTCGTTCCAGTGGGGCTTCATATCCCAACAGAAGTTAAAAAATTAACACAATTCGAATGATAAATTGTGTGTACACAATGTCGTGTGGAGTTGCAGGTCTCGTTATACAAACTTGCAACATCAAACGAAAATCCGCAACTTTGTTGAACTGTTGGTGTTTTCCGGTCACGTATATTTCGAGGACAGACGTTAGAGATGTGCGTTCTCTGGGGCATTTCTACTAACCTAAACGTAATGAGATGGGATCAATAATCAAAACATCTTTCGTTTGACTTGATGAGAAAGTCTCCCGTATGCCGAACTCTTTACAAGGTAGTATGTTTTACACTGGAGACACATGCGATCTAATTAAGGATCAGTTATGCCATACCCTGCTTTGAAGAGACGCACTTTAGTTATTAGTTCATCTAGACACAGCTGACAATTTTCACAATTGGAAGGGATTTACAATAAAGTGAGCTCTCGTTAATTTCTTAAAGTTATCAGTAAATTTAACGCTAAGCTTTGGGAATTTCATATAAAGTTTGAAATTTCAAAATGTTAGCGCATTTGTATCATCGATGTGCGCAGCATTTCACAAACTTCAGGCGTTTTCCGCTAGAATAGTATAACAATACAGAAGGAGGCCTTTTCAACAATTTTTTCCCAATCAGTAATTATATTTGCATTAGAAACCCCTTTTAAAAATAAGAAAACGGCTCTTTCACCATCGATCGATGTTCTGAAACTATTTTTTCTGTCCATTATATCAAAATTATATCAATAGTGTGAGCATCGTGGAATATAATACAGATACTGTCCTTTCCATTAATGTAAAGATGTAAGAGATGAGATTTGCCAAGTGTTTTTACCGGAAAGAATAAAAACATGCAAATTGAAAATTACCGTGAAAACGCATTCGCTAAACAAAGAGCCAAATTGGACGCTTAGTGTTGGGAGGTGATATTGTCAATGATGGATTATCTGTGAACTAGTGGCTTATAATTAGCTTGCCATAAAAATCCAAGTTTTCTTTGGTTACCTTTAATAAACGAAAAGAACAGACAGCTCAGAGAGCTGTCTGTTGTTTTCGTGTATGAAAGTAACAAAAGGAAAAATGGCTTTATTTTCTTCTGACGTCATAGGTGTTTTATCAACAATTACTTGCTACTTAATTGGACTTTCCTCGCTCTTCTAATAATTTCAAGGGAGGTAACTTTATCAAAATTCGATTTTTATGACAATATGAACGAGAGATGACTCTATAAATCGCTTTCAGTGCGTAAGAAGACACATCGCTGACTTCTTGAATGTCGTATCCAAAGTCAAGTTCGCAGAAATTGGTCCTCTGTAAAACAAAAACGAAAGAACTTACGTTCCAACAGTTTGGGCAATTGGACTGCCCTCCTTGGAAACTTATTGCAAAGAGTAATGGCAAACAGAGAGCAATACAAACACTTTTTCCTCACGGTTCCATGCTGAATGTCTTATATTATTTTTATTTAAAGACTCATTCAGTTGGTAGGGTACTACGGTCATACCATGTGGGGGTCTATAAAGCTCTTCAGGTACCAGTCGAATTCTTAAACATTATGGCTTGAAACCAGTCTAGCCCTCAAACAGTCTTTCCCCTACTTTTAGATTCAATCGGATAAAATATTTCAGTTGGTCGGGAAAGCGAGCCTTAAAGATTCGTTTTTCCTTACAGCTAAAATATTCCATTCTACTGATTTTAAAAATAGAAGGAAAACATTCATTTAGTTTGAACGAACTCTAGAAATATTTGTCGATCGAGACTCGATTTGACTAACTCTTTAGTGACGTTACTGTTAAGTAGGTCATATATAGTTTCCGATGACTCTCCACAGCTGTAGTTTTACGAGTACACCGCCAAGTTCATCTTATGGAGCAAATATCTCTTGATCTTTTCAAAGTGACCTAAATGCTTAATGATTGGAATATCTATAACTGAAGCACAAAAAATATCTGTGTATCTTAGTGAGCAAAGGGAAATGCATTACATCAACGTTGGTCAACGTGCGAACCCCAAAATGGATAGACAGACAGCCCATAACAGCGTTATGATAGAATTTGACTGGTGGCCTGAAAGCATGGGATCTACAGTACAGTCACCGTGGACTGGTCGTAACCCACACGTAGGCAGTGATGTCCACGCATGCGTTTACCAAGTAATGAAAATCATCAGCAAAATTTTAATTAATGAAGCACCGGGTTGCACCCGGTGCTTCATTAATTACATTTTTGATGATAATTCCTATAATTAGTCTAATATTATTGCGTCCGTGGAAATATTGCCCAGCTCTGGAAAGCGACCAGTCCACGGCAGCCGTACTGTATAACTTAACTCCTAAATGAATGATTGATATACTGACAATGCTTTATTTATATCAATGCATTTAGAATGTAAATATTCATAATGGTAGTTCAGTTTCGAAAATATTGCCCGCCAGTGGGAAGTGACCAGACCACAACGGCTGTACTTTATGGTGAGTGATGGTCTGAAACTTCTACAAATGAACTGGATAATTAGAGGGCGACAATACCACTTTACTGTACTTTTATGCATACTCACCAGTCTGCTTCTGAAACAAGGAAGTCGGTGATGAATCGTAATACATACGATGCCAGATACATGGATAAGACACCGAAGTCCATGAAATTATAATAATCTGTTAGATAGGGCCTCGCTCCGGCATTGTATATTTGTTTACACTCAATCCACAATAAACCTGTAACGAAAAGCATGTGTGTTACTTTACGTCATTTTATAACCGTTCCAATTCTCGTTCTGTTCCTTCTTTGGTGGTCACCTTCATCACTGCTACCACGATAGTGTTGTGAAAGTATTTATTCACTTAATTGTTGTTTACTTATTGGTGTTTAACGACACTCTCGTCAGACAGGATCATCCCGAGTCGGACAGTTTTACGGGTGGAGGAAGCCGAAGGCCGAAGTACCCGGGGAGAACCATAGAGCAATGGTGAGCAACTGTCAGACTCTCCAATGTACTAACTCCACTCAAGCAGGGTTAGCATTGGTTGAAGTCAAGTGCACCATCGACGTGCGGTACGCCTTGGTATACAGAGCAACCGTGCCGCTACGTGGACAGTCGGAATGAAGTGCCTTGTCCAAGGACACAACGTAGTTACCCCTGAAGGGGAGCGAACCGTGGACCTTTTGGTTTGAAGTTCAATGCCGTAACCACTGAGCCACCGCGCTCCCAACTGGTGTTTATGGTTTTGTTTGTTTATTGGGGTTTAACGACACTTTCAACAGCCAGGACCATATCGCCCCGACGGTTTTGCAGGTGGTGGAAGCAGGAATATCCGGAAAGAACCACCGAGCAACGGCAAACAACGGTCATACTTAGGAGGGTTAATATCGGCTGAAGGCAAGTGTACCATCAACGTACCGCACGCCTTAGCATACAGCGCAACCGTGCCTCCATACGAGCAGTTGGGATTAACCCTTTACCCAACGCAACGACCAAAAACCGGCCAGCGCTATTCTCAAAAATCGCCAATTAATTTTCAAAATATTTTCATTTTTTGTCTCAAAAACATAGGTTATGACCCCTCGTTGGAACGAGCTCGTCGAGCTCGTTCCAACGAGGGGTCATAACCTATGTTTTTGAGACAAAAAATGAAAAAATTTAGTTATTCAAGAATTTTTCGTGCAAGTGCCGTCTGCTTTTCATGTTAGGTAAAGGGTTAAGTGTCTAGCCCAGAGCCACAACGCAGTTACCGCTGTTCAGGATCGAGCCGTGGACTTTTAGGTTTGAAGTCTGATGCTCCAGCCACTTGACCAGCGCGCTCGCGGTCTTTACGGTTACATTTATTAATTTATTTATTGGGATTTAACGACACTTAAGACAATCAGGGTCACCTCGTGTCGGACAGTTTTACGGGTAGAGGAAGCGGGAGTACCCGGGGAGAACCTCCAAGCAATGACTCGGAGAGCCCTTTCCAAAATTTAATCAGATAATACAGTTTCAAGTATGTCATAAATGTTATTAAACTTCCTCGCAAAAGACGAACATTGAGGTCTTTCATATTTGCCTAAAGTGGGCTTGGCAGGAAAAGGGTTAATAAGTATTCTTTCAAAGAAATTGCTTTTGTCTTATTTGACACTTATTGAAATTATTTTTGTCGGGTGAGGGGAATTTTGTCGGGAAGAGGATTTTGTCGTGAGCAAATGTTATCGTGGACCCCAAGAATTGGTACAATGCGTACCTACGTTCATGTTTTGGGGTAATGGTTGACTTCAAAGTTGTCGGTGAAATAGCAGAAATACACCAAAAGTCCACGCGCCTGAACAAAAGTAACGAAAGGGTTAAAGAAACTTCTGATGCTGGGGTTAAGGTCATGACTTCAGTTTTAGACAATTAGCCTCCAAAAAATATTCACCTACAGTAGAGAGGTGTGTGGACAGAGAATTTCGGTTGCGTCGCGATCTGGATCCAGTACTATACAACTTTCACAACTGTATTTTCTATAATTGTATTTTCTACCTATTAATATAACTGAATAAAATGAATGAATCATTAGCATTTTAAAAGATATGGCAAATTGCCAGATCTTTGAAAATGCTAATGGTTCGTTTCAACCGCTTTAAACAACTAGAAAATACAATTCTTGAAAATACAATTGTAAACGTTTTATAGTATTGACTCCTTGTCAAAATTTAATTTTATGTCCACTTTCCGACATATTATACTGTAGAATCTAGCCATTCTGAAAAAAAAGTACGAGAACAGTGAACCTCATATGATATTTTCGGATTTTACTATTAATGATTTAGTATTTAGTGATTTATTAATTTAATTTTCGGTATATATAACACAGAAGAAAATGCAGTGAACGCATTGAACGTAGTGGTAAAAAAAGTAATAAACAACAATTGCTTTTGTAAAGAAATACAATTATTACTTTCCAAAGTGTGATTTACTGGGATTTCTGGGTTTGATTATAAACGATAACTTCACAAGTGAATTATGCAATCAACAATTGTCTCATGTATCCGTGCGCGAAACGAAGACGCTTTGCCGTGGGTGTTATGGGGACTTCATTGTTTTTTGGCAGACGACACTTGCAAAAACAATTCTTGAATAACTATTATTTTCATTTTTTTGTCTCAAAAACATAGGTTATGACCCCTCATTGGATCGAGCTCGACGAGCTCGTCCCAATGAGGGGTCATAACCTATGTTTTAGAGACAAAAAATGAAAAAAATAATGAAAATTAATTGGCGATTTTTGAGAATAGCGCTGGCCGGATTTGACTGTTACTTTAGGTAAAGGGTTAAATACTATAATTATCGTTAATAATGAAAAGTAATAAACAGAGTAACCACTTGACTGGACTGGTTACGTGAAATAATTCATTCGAGGCGAGGGACTATATTCGCGCACTCGTGTTTGTACAACGTCTCACACCTCTCATGAATTAGTTCACGTTACCAGTCTAGTCAAGCCATTACTCTCTATATAATAGCGTATTCTGTAAGGAGATGGCATGGCCAGACTGGCTACCTATCATCTTCCTGTTAGCTATACAGCTTCAGCTTCTGTCAGACCAACAAGAAGAAGTACAAACACAGTGATACTTAGTTGCGTGCATGTGCATACATGCATATCTCCAGTTATCCTGTCGACTTTTCCATGGCTGCTTCCAATATGGGCATTGTCAATTGTGTTATTAATAAATACGATCTTGTAGTAAGTAGCCTATATCGGAAGCTGATGACGAGATCCAGAGTCAGAGAGGGAAAACCGGTAAACAAAATGAAGTATCCTATCAGTTCAGAGTTACGATGTTGGAGAGCTGACAGCTGCTCGTCGTTGCTCAGTGGTTCTCTCAGGGTACTCCGGCTTCCTCCACCCGTAAAACTGTCACCGACATGATATGACCCTGGCTGTTAATGTGTCGTTAAACCCTAATAAAAAAAGAGATAAGTAGTCCGTTATCGCTGAGAGTGGAATAGGATGCTGGGGGTGGAATACTAATTTTCGGCGAATGGGAGTGGGAATACGATTTGTTTTGTGGGAAGAAAAACGAATGAAAATAAAATAAATATGAACATGTCAATTGGAAATCGTATTTAACACCGGCGCATCACAGTGAAAATAATATTTAATAACGAACACAAAATAAAGTCGCTAAAATCTTATGAAATTAAGAGATGACTTCTATTTCATGGCGAAACGAGTTGTTTTTATTGTTATTTGTGGTACTAAAGTAATATACATTAACGTTTCTGTGAAGGTAGCTTTCAGTGACAGGGGCGGCGGGACGATTTTCAAAGTTTGGTGGGGGGGGGGGGGGGGGGCAGGATCGGGCGATGGATGGTCGTCGTACGAAAATTTTAAATTCCAGGGTCCGAATATCCCCATTTCCATGCATCTGAGCGGATATTTTGAGATTTTTCAGGAGATGTATTTGAAAGATTTCGCACTTTGATAGCCGTTAAAAAAAAGTCGGTAAAGCATACAGGTGAGGTCTATTTATCAGCTTTGGTCGTAACGACCAAAGCGGATAAATATACCTCACCTGCATGCTTTAACAGACGTTAACAGCAATTATACTGTCTGTGGTTTATCTTGTCTGGGGGTGGATTTGGTACTTGTATGTCTGTAAGATTACGATCTATTTCAGTTGACCGATTTTTTTAACATTTTAGCGTTTTCTTCCACTTACTGCAAAAAATGATCCGAAATCCATCGAAACTGAACCAGTACGAGAGAAACACAGCTGGCGAAAATATGGGGGAGGTTCTGGATCCTTCCCTTGTTTCACCAGTCATTGGTTGTGTTAACATATATGCATACAAAAAACATGACCCGGCAAAAAAGTGTGGGGAGCTGAATTCCCCTCCCCACCCCCCCCCCCCCCCCGGTTCCGCAGGCCCTGAGTGAAAGGCTGAGGAACAACTTCGTGTCGCGGACGACTAATTTCGTCGCTGAAAGCGGTTCGTTACCTATCGGATTTGAAACGGAACTGTTTGTCGCGTTACTTGGCGGTAATTTGAGATTAGAATGTAAAGATCGAGATTAGGCAAGGCATACAACAAAAATAATACTTATGTTGTTTTAGAGTCACCATAATTATTATATGCTAACCTGTGAATTATCGCGAATTATCTAAACGATATTTCTCGATATCCATCGACTTGATGGGTAACGGAGAATATCCCTCAGTTGCTTCCGAAATGACTTCACGCTTCGGCGCATCACTTCGCCTTCGATACTGTTTCAAGCGACTCATTGTCAGCTTTACAAGCAGTTCTTGCTATTCCAAGCCTTCTGGTGATTCGATGACTTAACAAATAGACGTATAATTATAATGAAATAATAAAATAAAATAATTAGATGTATAGAGAGTGACGTCGAGAGTGTTAGTGAGACTTGAACGGTTCATTCCCACTAGACCAATTCCCTTTAGACCAACTCATGCCTTCTGCTTTTAAAATAATTCTATGCCAATAATTTGATATATTTATAAATGTATTTAATGTTATTGATATTCAAGTCTGAAAATAAGCAGTCTGGGGTCCCCAGAGGGGGAATTTGCTGTTGCTATCCCATACAGTGGGTCAGTTTATCCTCTGGATACCTCCTTCTCTTTCTGTTTGAAACCTTAATTCAGTTTGAGGTTCACAGAGGGTAAATGTAGTGATGCTACCATCACCAAATTCACCCTCTGGGGCCCTCATTTTTCAGATGATAGTCTGTTTATTTTCTGACTTGTTGATATTTTATAAACTGAAGTGTTATAAACATATATTTTTTGTATGTTATGCGTATACATATTTTTTATCAAATAAAGTGCTTATCAGTAAATAAATGTTTTCTTAATTATCCTTAATCAACCCTTAATCAATAACAGTATGTAGTTGGTCTAAGAGGAATTGGCCAAAAGGGAATTGGTCTAAAGGGAATTGGTCTAGTGGGAAGACACACCACTTGAACTGGGTTTACTTTTCCGAAAATCCTTGTTGATTGATTCACCCAGGGATTTTTTTTTGATGAGTCGACGCACTCAATCCCAAATTCCTTGTTGCAAGAAGTCGAATTGGGTTGAATATTGCGCAGTAAAATGTCACGTAGTACATAATAAAAAGAAAATCGACACTATTTTAGTGAATATAGAGAATTATCTCATTCGTGTGGATCTGAAAATAAAACTTTCAGCTCGACACACGTGAAATAATTCCCGATATTCACTAAAATGGCGTAGATATCCTGTATATGTTTCATTCGTGAAAAGCAGGTAAACTATATAGAGGATACCTACTGTGAGTATCGGAATTATCTCATTCGTGGCTGCAAAGGAATTTAATTTTTCACTCGCGGCTGAGATAATTCCGACACTCACTCAAAAACAGTAGGTATTCTTTTTATTATATGCGTTGCGTTGTTTTTATTGCGATTAAAAGAGGTAATGTGGTATTTTCATTGCAATCAAAAACCGGAGGTGGAGAAAATAATGACAATGTCAACAAAAATCAGCTGACGCAGCTGACCCATTTACTTATTGGCCCCGATTTCAAAATCAAACTACCACACAACAAAATAGTTCCACATAAATCCCCTTAGAAAATGGCTATGTTGTCAGTTACGCACACAAAATCAACGAACGCGTGTGAAAGTGGTTTATGACATTCCCCCCAAAACAATGGGTGGCACATGTATTCAAAAGTAATAACAAAAGTGCACTGCGCAGATGCCCACAAACATGACACTGTTCACAAAATGTTCAATGAAGGACGAAGGAGGATTTTTCAAATGTTCAAATTGTTTTTAGCATATTTGTCAATCACTGTCACTGTCACTATCGATGAGTCGGATTTTCTTGTATTGCCTTTTTGGGCTATTCGCAACACTAATTTTGTTCCTTTGAGACGAGCTAAAATACACATTTACCGGTGCTGCGTGTATTGGACAAAAAGAAAGTACGTTCGTCGGCGGAGTAATTTCATTCTAATTTACTTGCGTCATTCGATTAATCTGCAGAGGGATATTCCCTTATATCTATCGTGACGATAGATATAGAAAAATATCGGTTAAAAATTTCTCGCTATCTTTTAAAAAAGCATATAATAAAAGTTACTTATATCTCTCCTGCTAGTTACACGTTAAATTAATTATGATATCCATTTATCTGTTTATCATCAACACGTTCTCGGAGACACAGTGTGAGAAGCACACCCCTAAGATTTCGCTAATTAATATTACGACAGGACAAACAAGATTCTTGTGGTCGAATAAATCTGATTATGGAATTATGCCAAAGATTTCGTTCACGTTAGCGGACAGCTGTGACTGAGAAATGATTTGTGTGGGCAAAAAGATCGGGATGATATCGATGGCGACAAATATCTATAAATTATATTGTCAGATCCAATATAAGCTGGCATTACTCAACGAATACGATTGATGTTGCTTGGGAGTCGATATGCGTCAGAATAAGGTAGAGAACAAGCAACTAACATGCAGCTGCTATGTTAAATGTCTTGTGCCGATTGCATATCGATTACGACCATACTATGTAACCGGGAGGCTACAAACCATATCAAGAAATGTACAGAAACTGGCGATGTTACTTACCCCAGGCAAGAGACTGTACGTCCTTTGATTCAGGAAAATAAAATGAAATGGGTCAGGTTTCCCGACCGACCCTATTTTTTTTATATCCGGCTCTAATCTTTTTAGAAGCTCTTCACAAAAAGTTATGTTCTTTTAAAACGAAATCTGAGCAATGTGTTCGGGGCTGACTTCGAATACATGTATCCTGCGAATAAAGGCCGCACCCTTTAACCCTTCTTCCAATCCGTGTACCAGAAGAAATGTCTAAATAACTAAACATTTCCATTTATAGCCTTAAAACATAGCTTTTAACCCATAGTTAGATCGTCTCAAAGAGCCCGTTCCAGTGAGTAGGAATCATAAGCTATGTTATTTGAGATAAAATATGAATAAAATAATAAAATTGAAATAGGGATTTTTGTAAATAGCACGGTCGAGTTTTGTCGTTACATTGGGCAAAGGTTCAACGACTATATTCTATGGGAATTAAAACATTATCATTTTAAGAATTCTGAACGTCCTTATTTTTTATTGCATGTAACCCGTTTGTGCTGTGAATAACATTATTTTCGCATTAACCCTTTTATTTTTGTTTAGAGTTTTGGAATGGTTTCCGACACTAGCTGCCCCTGGCTGTCGAAAGTGTCCTTAACTCCTTGAATGCTGAGTGTCGGATATTCTTGCCCAGGCTACTAATCTCTTGCCACTGAAATGCATATAATTTAGGCACATTTAACAAAATTTCCTTCCGTAAATTGAATGGAATTTTTGACCAGTGATATTTCTTGAGTCAAATTTAGATGAGTTTTTCATCAAATCTAGTCATGGCTGCTTACAGCAGCCATGCCTAGATTTGGTTAAAAATGTTTTGAAAAACAGCGGGATAAGAGTTAAATCCCAATAAATAAATAAATAATTGGTAAATAAATAAATAAATAAATAATTGATAAATAACTAAATAAATAAATAAATAATTGATAAATAAATAATGAATAAATAAATAATAAATTAATAATAAATAAATGCATAATAATTAAATAAATAAATAAATCGGAATGGTCAAACTAAACAAAATGCACTCTTTACTTATGGTCAGTATAGTCAGGGATGGTAAGTATTTATTAAACCAAAACAAAATTACAACATGTTCTCAGATCTGATACAATTTTCTGAGAGTGTAATTTTTCTAAAAAAAAAATTCACGAAGTTCGAAGTTTCCTGTTGTCATAGTTTAGCTATTCGTACGTCCCGGCTTCCCCACGTCTCTTCTCCCACTTCGACGAATCTACGCTTACGAATCTTAGTTTGAGAAGAATTGTCTTTTTCAACTCTCTTCTGTCTTCTCTTCATTACCTAATCATTACTTATGGCTATCATTAATTCCCCACCATTCAAAACGCTGCTGTAAACCACTCCACCATACTTACTAACGTCAGTTTTCCGGATTGCGTTCGAAGAATAACTGTGAACATTTCGATGTAAACAGATTGGTTGTGCCTAATAACACATCGAGTGGGATGGGGGACTCGACCTTGGCCCATATCGGCCCAGATTGGCATCATAACAGCCGAGTTTGAAGCCATATCAGTCGAGTGTGATGGGGAAGGAAATAATATCTAATATATAATAACAAGGCAATGTTTTAAATATTATTTCCAAATGAAACAAAATACTGCATTTTGATTGGCTGAGCGGTACGGTATAACTTGCAATCCGCAGTGGCTTTTTACACCGTGTTTAATCACGGTGTAAAAACAAGAATATACATGAGCGAGCTATATGGCTAAAAAGTACTCATTTTTAATTATTAATTCATACCTTCTGCTCGGTTATGTTAGAACAAAAATATAAATACAGGAAATTTAATATTTATGTGCCATAAAATATTACAGATATGGATGTCATTGGAACTGGCTCATTGAGCCAGTTCCAGTGACATCCATATTTGTCTGGTTTTTTAAGAACTTGCAAAGTACAAATTTTCTGTCAGTTTTTGCCCACAATGTAGGTTAAAGTATTAAGTACACCAAAATTCTTGGAAATAAATCCGTTATCCTTGTGTTTTCCAGGGTGTATGGGAATTTACACCGGTTTAGAAACTCATAAACCCTTCGGCTTCGCCTCAGGGTGTATGAGTTCCCAAACCGGTGTAAATTCCCAT
This sequence comes from Pictodentalium vernedei, assembly GCA_031216915.1. Taxonomy (NCBI): domain Eukaryota; kingdom Metazoa; phylum Mollusca; class Scaphopoda; order Dentaliida; family Dentaliidae; genus Pictodentalium; species Pictodentalium vernedei. Next base: position 853,990,590 of record CM062297.1, read on the forward strand.
ACACCCTGGAAAACACAAGGATAACTAATAATACAAACATTCCATCTGACAACCAGTTACTACGAAGGATGAGTCACTGGACAAGGTCTTCACAGCTCAATTTTAAATCTCCCCAATGCGATAAAATTATAGCATCTTTTTCACATTAAAATAATAATTTAATGTAAGGAAGGCTTTAAGGACTATTATGTGCACTGATCTACCGACTGCCTGTTCTAAAATGTCCATTTTGTTGTCAAAGAAATCTGCTGATAAACGGAAACAGGAAATCTTCGTTTGCATAAATCACCTTTACCCTTAAAATTGTTTGAATTTTCTATGGTTCCTGGTGGTTTATGGTATATGAAAAACTGACCTTTCATGTTCGGAAACCGAGGTCTCATAATCCTCAAGTCAGATACAAAACTCAATATAGGATAGGAAAAGTGGGGAGATTTATTGTGTCCAAGCAATACTTGTTGATGGCAAACATGATTTCCACCAATGCATTTTGTTTTCGAAAGAGCCTGTACTGGATTTGACGTCACAAATACTGACAGTTCCGTTCCGCCTTTTGGTGAATTTCCCTGCCCCTGCAGGCATTCCGGTTCAGCAGGCCTGGTATTTTCAGGAGAGCGATTTATTCGCTCGCCTACTGCTCGCCTTAAAAAAAATTGAGGAGGGCGAAAAATAGCCCTCCTAGCCATAGAAAATAATGATGACCACAACAGCCTATTCCTAAAACACACAGGTTTTCAGATCTCTGCTTTGTTAGTGGCCTCTGCAATAGGACCACACTGCCCCTCCCACACCTCCGGGCCTTACCAAGGTCCGGAGGTGTGAGAGGAGCAGTGTTGCTGTCTCACAGAGACTACCTGGTTAGCAGCACTAAATAAAATGTACAAAGCCCACTAGGCAGAATTCATTAATAGTACAACTTCATTTTGCCACTTTTAGCTTTTGTAAGCTTGGGGAGAGCTAATCGCTCCCCTGGGCCATGTGAGGAGAGCGATTGTTAGCCCACCTGCACTTTTAAGAATGCCAGGCTTGATTCAGTGTCCTCTGGATACGTAATCTGCAATGACCCCACCATAAAACGATAACAATAACAACGACCATGGTTAACAAAATTCGTCATTGGAAGAGATTTACTGTAAAGTTAGCTCCCCTCACCTTTCTAAAGTTGTCAGTAAATTTAACACTAAGGGTATGAGAAGGTTTATTTCCAACAAGACGAATCCCAACAAGACAAATGTCGAAAATGATTATCCCAACAAGACGCATCCCAACAAGACGAATTTAATTAAAATGACTATATAACCCATTTATGTTGAGGTTTTCCATCATAAACTGCTAGCACGGCCTACTTTTGGACAAAGATATTTTAATTAACTGATTGCCCATGTTGGGGCTTTATCCAGAAGTGTGTGTACCAGATCTAAGGGCTTCATATTCTGTGGATGTAGTTCAATTAATTTTTGATGTGATATTATTTAGTCTGGGTGGATTTGCCATGTGATAATTAATGGGATAGGCACTCTCCCATTAATTGTAACAAGGCAATAATATGTGAACAGAATTTTGACAACCAAAAAAAAAAACAACAAAACTTAGCACGCTAACAATTAACAGAGGCGCCACTCTTTGTTACAAGACGCTATTTGCTACAGTTTTTGGGTTTTTTTGCATTTTTTTTTATCAACAAAACTCCCAAACACATGCATAAAGTAAAATCTTAAAATACTTCAAATAACATACATTGTAATGTACACGTTATTTTTAAAGTAAATTTCCCCCTTATTTGATGAGAAAACTTTTTGTTCGTCTTGTTGGGTTCTTGTTGGTATAGTCTTGTTGGGATCGTCTTGTTGGGATCTTGTTGGTATCGTCTTGTTGGGATCGTCTTGTGGGGATCTTGTTGGTATCGTCTTGTTGGGATCGTCTTGTTGGGATCTTGTTGGTATCGTCTTGTTGAGATCTTGTTGGTATCGTCTTGTTGGGATCGTCTTGTCGGGATCTTGTTGGTATCGTCTTGTTGGGATCTTGTTGGTATCGTCTTGTTGGGATTTTGTTAGTATCGTCTTGTTGGGATCGTCGTGTCGGTATCTTGTTGGTATCGTCTTGTGGATCTTGTTGGTGTCGTCTTGTTGGGATATGTTACCAATGGGAATTTCATATAAACATTTAAATTTCAAAATGTTAGCGAAGTTATATCATCAAGGTGCGCATCATTTCGCAAACTTCAGGAATTGTTTTTAGAGTAGTATACGGATAAAGAAGCTGTTTTTTACAATTCTTTTCACAGTTAGTTGGAACATTTGAGTATTATTCTCTGTTTAAACCCATTTAAAAATAAGAAAACGGCGCTTTCATCATCTTTTGATTACTATAGCGGTGCGGGAGGTAAGATTTGCTTTAGTTTTTTCCCTGAGAGAACAAAAACTTGCGAATTATTGTAAAAACTCATTCGCTAAACAAGAAGGCAAAGTGTACAGTTTTAAGTTGTTTCGAATTAGCCTGATAGAAAAAAGCCATGACTCTTAAAACAACAGACAGCCCCAGTTCTGTATAGCCCTTCAGTAAGAACTATAGGGCGGAAGGATTAAATTATTCCTGATTCTTCTCGCCAAATTTAATCCAGTCGCCGATATGGTTCGAAACAAATAGTTCCCTTTATCATTAACCCTTTGCACCCTAGTGGTATATTCCAAGTCAGTCCAATGGCAGTAATTGGAAGGGTCCATTTTCACTATTTGGGGGAAGACCAATTAATATTTTCAACGTGCAGCCTCAAATTATTCCTGAATCTTCTCTCCAAATTCAATCCAGTCGCCGATATGGTTCGAAACAAATAGTTCCCTTTATCAATAACCCTTTGAACCCTGATGGTATATTCCAAGTCAGTCCAATGACAGTAATTGGAAGGGTCCATTTTCACTATTTGGGGGAAGACCAATTAATATTTTCAACGTGCAGCCTCAAATTATTCCTGATTCTTCTTTCCAAATTTAATCCAGACGCCGATATGGTTCGAAACAAATAGTTCCCTTTATCAATAACCATTTGAACCCTGGTGGTATATTCCAAGTCAGTCCAATGGCAGTAATTGGAAGGGTCCATTTTCACTATTTGGGGGAAGACCAATTAATATTTTCAACGTGCAGCCTCAAGGCTGCACGTTGAAAATATTGATGGGTCTACCCAACACATTCACTTATCTGACACCCAACTTAATGAAATTATGACGCGTCACGTTCCTGGGCAGGAAAGGCGCCGGATTGTTTTCAAAGGGTTAATAGGACTGAACAATTCCCCTTGAATTCGACAGTGAGAGGGTTACATTATAGCTCGTTCTCGACTTCTACAAATGTACTGTCTGACAACTCAGGAAAACAAGACATGATAAATGAAACAACACCGACGCTAAAAGGATTTGGGGAATCACTTAAATCTGTAGATTACATTGTACGAGATCGACAGATCAATACTAAGTGGTCTTATTATCTATTGATTGTGTCCGACAGGAAGGCGGTGATTTTAGATGTTTGAACTTGAAGACAGATAAAGAATACTCGCTATTATCAAGTGTCTACATTGCTCAATTACTTCGGTCACTCCACAACGCCAAATATCTGCTGATGATGTCATCACTATCAATACTGCCTACAATTGCAAATCTTTAGATCTATATATATGTTCAGATAAAATTTACATCCACAAATGTACCAATTTCACCATCTCCAAGTTACTCGCGTAAGTGAACAAGTGCTTAATAACCCATAACCCAATACACTTTGTGAGCTTTGTAGCTCACTAGTTAACCCATTCACTGTCACGCCCACTTTATCCATATATGGAGGACATCCGTGTATGCATTTATGCGAGGACGTTTAATACAAATTACGACATACTTGAAACTTAATCATTTGCTTAGCCCTTTTCCAACAATTAATCAGATGGTAGGTTTGATCTGCGCACACCAGACTGTTAAGATAACCATCATAAAATAGGTGGCAATAGTTGCACTCGGCAGCGAAAGTGTTAAAGCATCGAACTTCAGATCGAAATCTCGACGGTTAGATCCAGCCCACGTCATCTGCGATGTGTCCTTTCGAGAGACACTTAATCTTGATTGTCTCTACTGAGTGTACAGTGTACTGTGTACTGAAGGGTACAGAATTTGGACGGTTCACTTTTGCCCGGGGTTCATTCCCACTAGACTAATTCCCACGGGACCAATTCCCAAAAGACCAATTCCCCTTAGACCAACTGATATGTTCTACTTTTAAAATAATTCTATATCAATAATTTGATATATTTATAAATATTTATAAATGTATTTAATGTTATTGATATTCAAGCCTGAAAATGAGCAGTCTGTCATTTGCAGAATGAGGTCCCCACAGGGTGAATTTGCGGATGCTATCCTATACAGTGGGCCAGTTTATCCTCTGGGTACATCTTTCTGTTTCTGTTTGAGACCTTGATTCAGGTTGAGGTTCACAGAGGGAAAATTTAGTGATGCTACCCTGCATAGCAGGGTAGCATCACCACATTCACCCTCTGGGGACCCCATTTTTCAGATGATAGTCTGCTCATTTTCAGGCTTGTCGATATTTTATAGATGTTGGGCAGATTTTTATAAATAAATGTTTTCCTAATTATCCTTAATCAATCCTTAATCAATAACAGTATGTAGTTGGTCTAAGGGGAATTGGTCTTTTGGGAATTGGTCTTTTGGGAATTGGTCTAAAGGGAATTGGTCTAGTGGGAAGACACCTTGCCCGGATACTAAATTTGCCTTGAACAATGCGGTCGTAATTGTCTGTCCGCTTTCTTGCCCACAACTCTGTACATTCTCACCAGTCGAACACGAAATGAGAAAATGGTATTTCATGTACTATTTTCGCTTGTTTGTTATGATTCAACCATATTCTATTTATGACATCGCGATCCACTGGTATAAGAAGATCGTAATCTAATCTCACAAGACAACACTTTTGCGACCACTGCTCTACACGTTTACGAAGAAGGATGGTCGTGTGGGTTATTTTGGGGCGCGCGATACATGAATCAAAGATGTCTTCCCAACAAGACGAATTCCGACAAGACGAATCGGTAACATATTCCAACAAGACGACCCCAACAAGACGATCCCAAACAAGACGATTTTTTTTTTCTTTCATCAAATATGGGGTCATTTACTTTAAAAAGAACGTGCGCATTACAATATATGCTATTTGAAGTATTTTAGGGTTTTGTTTTATGCATGTGTTTTGGAGTTTTGTTGACGAGGAAAAAAGATACAAAAAACTTGCAAGTAGCGTCTTGTAACTCTGTTGACTGACAGCGTGCTAAGTTGTTTTTTGGTTGTCAAAATTTTGTTCACATATTATTGTCTTGTTACAGTTAATGGGAGAGTGCCTATAGGCACTCTCCCATTAATTGTAACATGGCAAATCCACCCAGACTTAATAATATCACATCAAAAATTAATTGAAGTACAGTACAAACTATGAGGCCTCAGCTCTGGTACCCACACTTCAGGATAAAGCCCCAAAATGAGCTTCCAGCAATCAACCAGTTAATTGAAATCTCTTTGTCCAAAGGTAAGCCGTGTTAGCAGCTTATGATGGAAACCTCAAAATAAATGCGTTATATAGTCATTTTAATTAAATTCGTCGGGAGCGCGGTGGCTCAGTTGGTAGAGGTGCAGGCTGCAAGCTGAGAGGTCCTCGGTTCGAATCCCACCTGCGGCAACCGCGTTGTGTCCTTGGGCAAGACACTTCATCTCCATTGGCCGCATGGGGGCACGATGACGCCGTGTACTAAAGCGTACTGCACGTCGATGGTGCGCATGTCTTCAACCAATCTAACCCTGCCTGTGCTGCAGTGCGGAGTTACGATGTTGGGGAGCTGGCAGCTGCTCGTCGTTGCTCGGTGGTTCTCTCCGGGTACTCCGGCTTCCTCCACCCGTAAAACTGTCACGGTCATGATTAGCCATTGTGCATAAATATGTGACCTTAAACCCCAATAAATAAATAAATATAATTAAATTCGTCTTGTTGGGATTCATCTTGTTGGGATGACCATTATCGACATTCGTCTTGTTGGGATTCGTCTTGTTGGGAATAAAGCGAATCAAATGACCTCTACCCACATTCGTTGAGGACTGAATGACAACGCTCAACTGCATAAAGCGCAAACAACAGCATTCATCATTTAACTAATCGAGGCTGCAACTAGAAATTACATACAAAGAATAATAGTGATTTTATTCAATTAGTTACCAATTACCTTCTTTTCAGAGAGAGGAATCGTACAACAAATTGGAATTTTGTGAGTATTACAACTGCGCAGTAAAATCAATAGTCACATGCAGTTACTACAAGACAACACTTTTGTTTATGTCTTCGGAATTATAGCTTGTCAGTTGTAATAGATTTATAGTTCGGATAGGAAATTGTCAATCTCACAAAATTCCTTCAAATCTAAGAAAGAGTTGTATTTAAATTGTTAACCCCTAAGGCAACAGCTTTGTAGATGACAGTTAACTACTTTAAGGAACAATGTTTATCAAAAATAGCCCAATGTGTGTCTGAAAGCTTCATACAAACAGTCCATGTCCAGGGTTGATTCAGATATCAGCATGGTCAATAACAAAGTTTAAGGCTATATCCACATAACACAATAGACAGTCAATCTTCAAGTTGAATGTCGTTGAAAAACGAACTAAAATACACAGAGTATTAATTTCCACACCCAACCTAAGATAAATGTCCAATGTATACAAGTAGGGGGAGGGGGGAGGCAAAATGAATTTTCCGTTTAATTTTCGCAAATTTTGTGACTTCGTGAAAACATATTTTTATTTCTTTGTCGCCCCTTTTCAAAAGAAACAGTCGGTCGATTGAGATATAGGAATAACGAATGCTATTTATGTAGCTCACAGCACGAATACAAACACCCCCACGCACGTGTTTTTGCACTTTAAAATGGCCTCAACACGACAAATCAAAAACACGAGGACCACATGTCAAACGCGCGTTATGTGATGATAACATTGTAACTATAGCGAAAAACGGGAATTTTATTGGAAAACATTTTCAATGCACTCTTGTAAGAGTAGTTAACATTTCACCTGATTACCCCTTCAACGATTTCATGTTTCGATTTGTGTTGATGGTCAGTGATGTCCACGCATGCGTTTACCAGGTAACACTCGGTGCTTCAATGATTAAAGTTTCATGATTGTTCCTATAATTAGAGTTTTGAATCGGTTCATTCCCACTAGACCAATTCCCTTTAGACCAGTTCCCACGAGGCCAATTCTCAAAAGACCAATTCCCCTTAGACGAACTGATGTGTTCTACTTTTAAAATAATTCTATATCAATAACTTGATATATTTATAAACATTTATAAATGTATTTAATGTTATTGATATTCAAGCCTGGAAATAAGCAGTCTGTCATTTGCAGAATGAGGTCCCCAGAGGGTGACTTTGCTGATGGTATCCCATACAGTGGGTCAGTTTATCCTCTGGGTGCCTCTTTCTGTTTATGTTTGAAACCTTGATTCAGGTTGAGGTTCACAGAGGGTAAATTTAGTGATGCCCAAATTCCCCCTCTGGGGACCTCATTTTTCAGATGATAGTCTGCTTATTTTCTGGCTTGTTGATATTTTATAGATGTTGGGCAGATTTTGCATAACAATTGTTATAGTAATCACACACTTTCAAAGGCTGTGATTCTTTTTATTGTTTTGCAGTGAACTGATGTTGAGCTGATTTCCATAACAAAACAAACAGAATTCTTTGTGTGTATTGATGTTATAAATCTATATATTTTGTATGTTATGCATATAATTTTTTTTTCATCAAATAAAGTGCTTAACAGTAAATAAATGTTTTCTTAATTATCCTTAATCAACCCTTAATCAATAACCTTATGTAGTTGGTCTAAGGGGAATTGGTGTTTTGGGAAGTGGCCTAAAGGGAATTGGTCTTAAGGGAATTGGTCTAGTAGGAAGACACCTTTTGAATCTAATATTGATGCGTCCAAGGAAATATTGCCAACCCGCGGAAAATGACCAGTACACGGCGATCGTATTGTATGTTTGTCCACGTGCAGGCCTCCACGTGCAGGCCTATTAATTGTCCAAATATGGTATCACTCGTTACCTCCAATATGACAACACGGACCTGCAAAACGAAAACAATTTGAATACTTCGTTGAAACACGAAAGCTGCTGTCAACTCGACGTGTGTGATGTTCTAGCCTTGTTTTTGGATATCCGAAGCAACTTCAGCCACAGATAGTTTTTATGTCACTTTCCTTCGTTTACAGCTGTCATCAAAATGCGGAAGTAGACCTTTAGAAATGACTGGAACCCCATTCTACCAGTTAATTGTGGAGATATATTAATTCGGATTCTGCGCAACACAAACTTCATTGTGATGTATATTATGTGTCATTCAGAGATTTGTCGAATTTCATAATCAAAATGTTTTGCCTAAAATATATTTGCGTTTCGTAAATTTGGCCTGAAGCTTTGAGGCTATATTCACAAAACTCAAATATATTTTATATATATTGAGGCTCAAGATTAAGACTGTCACGAGTTTTTAATTTCGGAACGGATTAATCGTCGCAAAAATCGATAATAATCGACTAATCGTACCTAGATAACCCCCTCTCCCTCTCTTTGAAGTCGTTAAAAATGAAGTTCAAGTTAGCTGACCAACCTCAAGTAAATAACGAAGACGATCCTCTTTTAGGTACATTCAAAGCTTTGATGTTCTGAACTTTTGAACCGTCAGTGTAATTATCAAGACCGGTCGTCAGTTGCGAACTTCTGAACGACAAATGCTTCTAACGGCTTGTTGAGGTTTAACGTCGACGTTCTTGACCTTTTACCTTTAGCAACAATAGTTTTTTCATCCAATTTCTTTTTAATTATTAAACATCTAAAACGGAGTAAAATTTAGCGATTCGTCGACAACTAAAAATACTAATCGATTTCGTCGTGACCGATCAACAATCGATTAATCGCGACAGCCCTACTCGAGATATTCTCTAACGACATAACTCCAAGGGGTGAAAGGTTGTAGTTAACCAAACGTGAACGAAAGTGCTTTATTTAATAAAAATCAGGACAACGGGCGTACTATAGTGATACACCATTCGTTTCAGAGTTTATGAAGTCCTATGAGGGGGAAACAATAATAAGCGTTGGAAAGTTGAGGAGGGTTCCCCAGAGTGTAATGTCAATTAACAATAAACATACAGAACACTCAAAATGAGAGTGTTGTTGGTCGGTGCTCACAGAGAACACAAGAAGACAATATGGACTGAAGAGAGATAATGCACTCGCTACAGTAGAGGTGGCCAATGAAACGAAAAAAACGAACCAGTTCCGATAAAGTGGGAATACTGAAAGACCGAATCGAACCAATCATCAAATGTCGAAACCATTTGTATTTTCACGTTTTCCTACATTCGCTATTTATAAGGCCTTATTGAGGCTTGATAGCAGTTGAAGTGTTCATCTTCATGAAAACAGTGACTGATTTTTTTTCTCAGTTTTTGTTAACTCCTCGGGACCTGAATTCCCACTGGATTACAATCTGTACATGTTCAGTTGCTTAGAAATGATTTTTCGACAAGTCTTGGCTGCCTCTTAAGGCAACCAAGACTTGACTAGAAATCACTGCCAAGGTGATTTGTCTTATGTCAGTAGGAGCACCTCCAAAAGATGGCATGTTAAGTGCACATCCTCTGAGATCGCAAACGTTTGAAATAGGCCTTTGAAGGTTAAGGTGTGTTTGGAACAAGTCACAAAAGTACTGTGGACATGATTTGTGTTGGCAAACGAATGCCAATTCTGAACTCATTGGCAGTGGCGGGGCGCTGTGGCGTTGCGGTAACCGGTTCTTGTCAGATCACCGAAGTTAAGCAACGTCGAGCCCGGTTAGCCCTTGGATGGGTGACCGTCTGAGCGATCGATTCGGACTCCCGCGTTGTATCCTTGGGCAAGGCATTTAACCCAGATTGTCTACATGGGGGCACGATGACGCCGTGTATTAAGGCGTACTGCACGTCGATGGTGCGCATGTCTTCAACCAATCTAACCCTGCCTGTGCTGCAGTGCGGAGTTACGATGTTGAGGAGCTGGCAGCTGCTCGTCGTTGCTCGCTGGTTCTCTCCGTGTACTCCGGCTTCCTCCACCCATAAAACTGTCACCGACACGATATGACCTTGGTTTTTAAAGTGTCGTTAAACCCTAATAAATAAATAAATAAACAAATAAATAAATAAATAAATAAATAAATCGGTAGTGGCATTTTTGACACTGCCGTAAAATGAAGCACGAACAAGTTATTCTATATCTTTCAGGTGTGAATTCACCGTTGTCACTATCAGCAAATTTCAGGTAAGTCAGATACTGAATACTGAACCGATAACGCGGTATACCGCCTAAAATACCGAAACCGATACCAAACTCGAAATTCCAATCCTGCCCATCTCTACGTTACATATATGAGCATTAGAGGGTATCTCAGTGGTCTATTCTTTATGGAGAACGTTGAGTCTGCACCATGTATTTTGCTGGTTGCAGCCTCGCCAGTAACAATAAGAACACTAAAACGTGCATTTGGTCCGGAACGTTCGTGTTCTGTCCAAAGGTGCAATCGTGGTTTGCCGTCTGCTTGAACTCATTTGATACAGCTTGCGCGACGTCCTGGGGCAATTTAATGTTGCTATTAACTTAGTCAGACAGTACAACCAGTTTTTGCGAACGAAATTTAAAAATGTTGAAGTAAGACCTTTTTTCGATCCATATGTGTACCAAAATCGGTCATGATTCATTAATGATGAATACAACTTCTCAATATTAAACTATAGATGACTGGTCAGGTTTAATGCGGTGTAAACAAAATACAACACACGTAAAATAAGTAAAGATTCACCCATTAGCAGAAAAATAAGTAATGTTATATTTGTATATACAGCAAGGGTGAACTGGACCAAAAAACGTTGCCGGCCAAAATTGTGATTTTCTTCCTTGCATCTGAGCGATCAATGACAGTCCACATAGAGGGCGTTTTCAATGGCATTTCCTATCATCTTTGTCGCTCATTTGGCAAAAATGGTTGCACCAAAGGGGGCCCGGACTCATCAGGCCGACCACAGTTCGGTCCAATGGGAGCAAATTTTAATTTTTCGAACCGAAAGAACTCTGTGTCCTTACATCGGACCGATCAATGACAGACTAAACTGTTGGTATATCGAAATGCCCTCTATGTGGATTGCCAATGATAGTCCACAAAGGGGCATTTCGACAAACCGACAGTGTATGCAATCAGATCCATTTCACCATTTGGTCATTTTCACGAAATTTCATGTAGCAACAGGTGTTGGGCTGGGTAAATTTTGCTGGCCCTGGGTGACTCCCAATAAGGGGGGAAGGGGGGCACCGGGAAATTCCCCGGTGGATCATGCAGCCAGTCCGCATCTGACATACACTCCCATGATGACTTGGTACTCAAACATCCGATGGATAGACACTGCTCATTGTAATAATACTATCTGTTAATTTAATGCAGGCGCGTATCCATGAATTTTGTTGGGAGGTGGGCGATCGACGATCACCGGCGGAGGCAAGTATCGGTTCAGTACCAATCATAGCAGTGCTCACGCTGTCGGGCGCCACTGGTGTCAATTGTACTAAAAAAATCTGTTTGGCACAAAATTACCGCATTTCGTCGGCAGAGTGCTAGAATGTTCTATGTCCTATGGGACATAGAACATTCTAGCACTCAGGCGACGATTTGGCACCAAAAATGTACTCTGGAAAGTCTCAAAGACCTTGTGGTTACTATTTCAGTGTGTTGTTTTCGATAAAATCGCTGTCTGATGACACACAATTCACACCTTTCAAGTACTCTACAGGAAACATTATAATCATAGCTACTGAATTAACAATTTATCCATTTAATCCGTTTCTCATCAAAACATTGCTTTATTACTTAAACTTGTTTTTATCTTGCTTAATTTTTTATAAGCTTAATGGAAGATAATATATTATTTGCTACTAGCCCATTTGGAGTGAATAAACAGTGAGTGAATAATAACCGAATAATTTTGTAATTTTACTTTATTTATTTATTTATTTATTCATTTATTTATTTATTTATTTATTTATTTATTTATTTATTTATTTATTTATTTATTTATTTATTTATTGATTTGTTAATTTTAGTTTTATTATCACTAGTTTTATCATTTGCCGGGTGTTTTGCAACTAAAATACATAAACTAGCCAGATAATAATAAATTAAAATATCGTGCTTTGTGGGCAACAAGGTGCCATCTGCAATCCTCAAGCATTGCAGATGGCGCCTTGTTGCACTCAAAGGGCGATACAGGGTTTAATTTGTTCTCATATATAATAAGATTCCATTTGAGGCTAAAACATTCATTCGACACGCAACAAAATGTTCACTTAGAACCATAAAATCTCGGGCTATAGTGAACACAGATTCCTGCAACTTCCTCGAATTCCGTCGTGTAGGAATAAACTACCCCCGTTGAGGTAAACGATAAAAAGTAATCAATAATGTAATCAATTATTGTTCAAAGTAATTGTAATCGTAATCAATATTATAAAATAAAGACACCGTATACATATAGAATATACCCATAGTAGCTTGGTGTACCCAATGTTCACCACGTGTGGTGAAGTGATGTTAACCTTCAGCCTTTGGCGCGCGGTTAACACCACTTCACCTCGAGTGGTGAACATTTGGTACACCAAGCTACTTTGGGTATATTTTATTTATACCATGATCGTCAGATTAATAAGAGTTTAAATGTTAAATAAATCAATATTAACACGTGCGAATCTGTTTTTGTTTACATGGGCACCGGTGGGCGGAACTTCCGCTGGCAATTTCATCGCCAAAACGAAATAGAAAACTAAACGAGCAAATTACGGGGCCTTTTTTCATTTTAATAACATACTATTTCGAGTTATGGATGCTTTATTAACACGAGACAACGTATGTTTGTTAATTTTTAGTATCTTATGAGCCTATTTAAAAACGTAAAAAATTATTTCCGGTTTCATTTCACTCTTCACGAGGCGACGAGTGATACATTTAGACAAGTTTGCATTCAAGGCGAGGTCACCAAATGTCATCTTGGATGTAGTTCCACCGTAGGTGTAAATTTTAACTACTGAAATCCAATTGCTGGCGTGCTCACCACGGTTGGTGTGTAAAGTTCAAATTCATGTCATATGCTTTTTAAGGAATAGTGCATGGCTTGGAGTTGACTACGCCCATATAGTGCCCAGTGAGGTGGTGTAGTTCCCGCCGCGAAGCTGGGCACTATATGGGCGTAGTCAACGACAAGACATGCACTAATCCTTATATTATATCGAACACCCATAAAGAAAAACACCTGTCCGATTTGTTAATCTGTTACCACGGTAGCAGCCTTACCAACCAGCGTTATATAGAAACAATACCATGTAGTGTTTAAAAACATTTTCTTCTTCCAAAACACGGCTAACTTGGATTATTGATATGAGCAGAAGACAGATTTTGAATCGGTCGGCAAGGGTAAACAAAACATTTCCCAAAAACGGAGCTGTGTATTCTAGAATCACGCAACTCGCGAATGAAAACTAAACTTTTCGAAATTTGACAACGCAGTTTGATAATTTCGACACATTTGTCACACATATACATTACCGAATGGGCCAGCACGGGATTCAAACTCCGAAGATTCAATTGAATTCCATTATTTATTCGTTTACTGCCCAAAACATACAATTAAATAGCGAAATAATATGAGCAGCGAAACAAAAGATTTTTCATATCCGGACGCGTTCTCATGAAAGTTGGACCCAGGTATGGATCATTCTCTTCGAAACGAGATATGGATCATCTTCTCAAGGAATAAAATGAACGCCTCGAAAAATGTTACTTCAACAATGGAAAAGCAATACATTTTTCCACAATGATTTCTTTCCGGGTCGTTTTGTGGATGTTGTGCCTCTGCGAATCGATTTTTAAATTTAGCCTGATCAGTTTTATTCGCCCAGTATGAAAAGAAATCTGATATAGTAGCGTGCTAAAAATAGAAAACGTGTAGCGCCTGGTCAGTTCTGTGAATGCAAACTACACGAAATAGGGTATTATCTTTCAGCCAATCAGAATGCAAGGAAGTCACGTGAGATACAATATTTATATATAGTAGAATTGGTAATCATGGTATAAATCAGGGACCGAACTGGGCATGCGCCAGTGCGTATTTGGTTATGAAACATCAGGACCTGGCTCTTAAATCTCAGAAATAGGCTTCTCAGTTGGCGCGTAACTTCTCAGATCATATTTTGATTTTCTTTCGATGGATAATCGAGAGAGACACTCTTACATGTATTATATATATGATTATCATTTATCATTGTTGTAGAGTGCTTAAGTTAATACTTCAAGTCTTAATTACCAAGCATTAATCTTCACTGTGGTTTCTGATCAAGTCTTGGCTGCCTAAATAGGCAGCCAAGACTTGATCAGAAACCACAGTGAAGATTAATGTTTGCTATGGTGTACTAGATGAAAATGATGAGAGCTATTACATACTTGCAGTGTGTGTTACAAACAGCAGTGTGACTCCGTAAATTGAAATCTGGCGCATGAATTGAAAAAATAGGCTCCGAGGTTAGAGTGTATTTTAAATAGTCCTGATCAGTCCCTGATAAATAATATAAAAGTTAAAAGTAACTGTAATCGCTATCATTATATTTTCATTGTAATCGTCACAGGCCCAATAAGCAAACCTCAGCAAATATATATTCTGTTACTATCATAGTCATAACAGGGTTACAGTATACTTTCCAACAGCTAAAATCGATGAACAGATTAAATTAAAGAAACACCCCAAACTGATGTTGTAACGTGGCGCACTCAGATGAGTCTTAGTTTATAAAAAATAATAAACCTAATAACAAGTGTAGTAATAGGCGTATAGGTCATTACCATATTTTTTCTGAGTAATTATGTCGTAGTTTTTTCAAAGCACTTTTCATCATAGCGTTTTTTTTATGAATCCAAATCCAGTAATAGTTTCCACATCATACCATCTATTTCGAAAATGAAATAAATAAGTTCAATTATTTTACGACCTGTTGGCGAATCCCCAATAAGCAACCCTCTCAGCACGATCATATCCTACACATCAGTGGTGCTCTCAGAAATAAAGAAGTAGGAGAACGGAGGTCATTGTTTCAGCAATCATTAACGATTTGCTGGGGATCTTCTAGACAGTACTCCGCCTTCCCTCACCCGTAAAACTGTCGTGGTCATGATTAGCCATTGTGCAGAAATATGTGGCCTTAACAACCAATAAAATAAAAAAAATAATCTTCTAGCGAAAATTTTAAAACGTTTTACTGAAGATTCGCATTCTCGTTGATTTTCGTTACTTTGATCACCAGATAATGAGGTCGATTCGCACACTCTCCCTTTTATGAGGAGAACGTGGAAATGTCACTGTGGTGCGACATGGTTGGGTTACAAACCAAATGAAACGCGCGTGCAAGTTACCAAGGATGCCAGTTTGTGTTTTTATATGTACCTGTATACAGTATATGTTATGTTTGAAAGCGAGTAACTTACCGATAACTAAAATGGGGTTAAAGCAGCAAGCAAGACGAAGGAGTGCTCGCTGTGTTCAACACAGCGAGCACTCCTTCGTCTTGCTTGCAGCACAATGTATTGGATATTCGTTAATATCAAGCAATTCAACGTCTCGCAATAGTGGGAGGAATGGAGTTCCCACACAGAAATAAGTAGCGTTCCTCGGACAGCATCTAAATATTTTTACTGTAGCGAAATGTGGTAACCTATCAATTTTCGTTGGTAACCTATAATTTTAGTTTTGATAGTAATTAAATTTTAGAGCCGGATTAACCTTGTTCTGTGTAAAATGTAACTGGTGATCGAATGTAATTGGCATGTCTTGGGCCATTTGTGTTAACTTATGCACTGATGTTTTGTCAATCGAGGAGTATTTCGGTACGCCACTCTAGAATCGAACGTCGGAAATACTAAAAGTGAAGCTGGACATTGTCAGTTGGGAACTATCAGAATTCTTTCGGTTATCATTAACATTCTCAGTAATTGCTCTCCTTACTGTGCTAGTGATCTCATTTTGTTGTCATCTTGACATTCAAAACAAACCGAAGATATTCTTTTATTTTTTGGAAGTCAAGCACAGAAATGAACGAAGAGGCCTCACTCACATTCACCGATTCTATGCCCATTATGATAAGTTGAGTCAGGCTGGGGACGTAACAGATGCAACTGTGTTTGGGGTATTCATGAATATGAACAACCTGCCCATATACATCAAACGAGGTGTTTTGTTCCAATTCATGAAATAAAATTGAGGATGGTAACTGAATTACACCCTGTGCTTTGTTCAATCAATAAAAGGTTCGGACACAGAGATACTCAGTAGACGAGTGGTATTCGGGTGACGTCAATTAAATACCCAGTCCATTGTTCTACTAGGTATTTCAAGTTGCCTTCATACTCCAAAAATGATGTAAGGATAAATAACTCTCAAATGGCTGAAATTAATATTTAGTATCAGAAGACTGCACACTGCAAAAAATATAGGTTCTCTTTAGAACCCAAACTGGTTCTAATCTTGTCCTTGAGATGGAACCAGTTCTGTTTACACAGTATTTATTTTAAATCAAATAAATTTATAAAGATTAACATTAAATTTATAAAGATTAACAGAATTAAACTTAAATTGAGGGGGTTTCAGCCGTAAGTTTAGAGCTTATACGAGGTTGTCTCAAATCATTATTAAGCAAAGGAGATGTGAACAGTTGGCATATCGAACCAGTTTTGGTTCTGTACAGAACCAAAACTGATTCGATATGCCAACTGTTCTGAGTGTTCATATCTCCTTTGTTTCAAAATGTTGGGCGATTGCGTTGAATAAGCTTCAAGTTTACTGCTGAATCTACTTCTGTTCATGTAATATTCTGTTAAAATTGAAGGCTATTCTTGGTAAATTTATTTGATTTGAAATAAATACTGTTTAAACAGAACTGGTTCCATCTCGGGGACAAGATTAGAACCAGTTTTGGTTCTAAAGAGAACCTATATTTCTTGCAGTGCACAACCTAATTCCACATACCACACTTCGCTGGAAATCAGCGGGGCATATCTCTTTTTTAAATTCCCGGAGTGCCGTAGAATCACGAAAGGGGACTGATTTTTATATAGTGACTGGCATAACTGGGGTTCGAACCCACGCGATTTTTTCCTTTCCCTCCTGCTTTCTCTTTTTCTGACTAGAGAGATGGGGAGCCAAGTTATACTCAAACATTCCCCAACGCCCTGTCCACAGTCGCATATCGTCCATTATTGTCGCATATCGCATATCTTTCATTATTGTTCATACAACTTATATATAGTCCGTTTCAAATGTTTTCTTTAATGTCTGTATTCTCTTTTTATATTCTTTTTTCTTTTCCCGATCCCAGGGAGATAGCAGGTGGACAGCCAATCTCCCAGCAGTAAGTGTTATATGTTTCTGTTTATATATAATTAATTTCAATGTACTTTTGTTGTTTTGTTATACCGAAACTCACGTGCTGCTGAAAAAAAATATCTATCTATCTATTCGGGTGACAGCAATTAAATACACAGTCCATTGTTCTACTTGGTATTTCAAGTTACCTTCATACTCCAAAAAAACTGTAAGGATAAATAGAACTCAAATGGCTGAAATTAATATTTAGTATCAGAAGATTGCATAACCTAATTCCACATACCACACTTCGCTGGAAATCAGCGCGCACATCTAATGTTTTAAATTTCCCGAGTGTCGTATTATCGAGAAAGGGGATTAATTTTTATAGTGACTGGCATAACTGGGGTTCGAACCCACGCAGTGAGAGTTTCCTTCAGCACCAAATGCCTATCGAACCTAAACTAATCACGCACACCACACGGCCACCGACAGGATCTGTGTGGTGTGCGCGGTTAAAGTTTAGTTTCGCTAGGCGGTTTTTGACGAAGAAAACACTCCCACGGAGGTTCGAACTCCTCTGCTATGCTAGTTACTATAAAATTAATAATGCGGGCTTGAGGAATGCTACAGACCCATCAACTTCCGAATGAGTCCATTCATAGCAGAAAGTGGCATACACAAAACCCATGCCAAAATCTTCGTGTATTCAAAAAATAGATGCACTTGCTGAGATACGTAATCGGCCTTCGTGATTTATCTCTTTAAAAGAAATAGTCAAGGGATTGAAATGATATTTGTTAAACCTCTACAGAAAGCATGGTGATAGATCCCAGGAAGTGATTCAAATCAAATGTGAATGAAACATTCTATTACTCTGTGGTTTGCATGTTAATATTTGTTTCAGTTTATACAACTTTGTTAGATAATGAATCAAATTCCAACAGCGTTTACAATTACAAGATAATAAACCTAGAATTCACTATCGGGTACTTTCTCGAAAACTATACAACCGCAAGTATTAAGATAAAGCAATTCAGTATTACAAAACTTCTTGGAATGCAATGCGAATTGCAAATTCCTGTTCAATATGATATCCTGTTGTGTTGATTACATGAACATACTTGTATCTCCGGTAACACTAGAACAGACAGTGCAGCAAACAGACTCTAAACAAGCCTATCACCGATATTAAGATTTTCTCCAGTGACCACAAACCACATATCAATAACATCAAATCTGGGTGGCAGGCGGAATGGTGATGACGTAACAACAGATAATTATATCAACCAAATATCAGTGATGAATATCCGCCAAGTAACCATTCTAGAAAAGATCGTGTAATTCCAACCCGATGTCATATCGGTCATACAAGATTAATACACCGTTTTCTATTGGAGGAGACATCCGGAAATCTTTGATATTTGGCTGATTTTAATTAAGTTCCAGGGCAGAATTTCACTGCAGTGTCTCATCGAGGTCTCTTTTATCATACCAGCCCACATAACGTCTTGTCACGGACATGTTGGGATCTCAGGTTACACGAGGGTAGACAGTGCAGCAAAACAGGTTCTAAACAATCTTATCACTGATTTTAATCCTTTGAACCTTGGTGGTATCTTCCATATTAGTTCAATGACAGCAACTGGAAAAGTCCATGTTAATTATTTAGTGGTAGACCAGTTGGGGGCTGCACGTTGAAACTATTGATTGATCTACCACACATATGCACTTAGCATCCATCCTATTTAATGAAATTATGACGTATCATGTTCCTGGCATGCAAAACAGCCGCCAGTTTTCAAAGGGTTAAGATTTTCTCCGGTGACTACAAGCCGCATATTAATAAGAACATCAAATCTATGAGGCAGGTGGGAAGATTATGAGACAACAGATAACAAGCTCCATCGTTTCTGACCAAATATCAATGATAAATATCCGCCTAGTAACCTTTGTAGAAAAAATAAGTAATTCTGATACGATTTGATATTGGCCATATTGGACGAACACACAGTTTTCTACTGGAGGAAGACATACCATATTATTTTACACTGCACTGATTTTAACCATGTTCGAGGGCATTATTTCAATGTTGGAACCCATCGAAGTCTTTTTTGTCATACCAAGCCACACAGTCATTTCTTAAAGAAATCAACCTTTTTAATACATTCTAAACTTTTTTTTAATACTTTCCATCTAGATTGCATCTTCAAATCCATTCAAAATCAACAGGTTGATTTACACAGTACTTATATGGCATTCACTAAGTTACTTGAACCATCACCCATTATTGTCCAGCCTTCTCACGCCTTTTATTGTATTTCCTGGTTTTTAATCAGTAATTGTTTTTCCTTCCTGACAAATAACGTCTTGTTTTATATTTCAGTTTATTCGCCACGATATAGTCTAAGATGCTCATGTTAAACACAATAAATAAATAAATAAATAAATAAATAAATAAATAAATAAATAAATAAATAAATAAATAAATAAAGCGAAATGATTTGTCCTCGCAATAAGCTCACGAAAAACAGTATATTGATTTTGTTTGGGAACTGTTCTTCGGGTTAGTTGTAAAATCCGCAGATTATGATTAACCCGGTAAAGCACATATGGCTTCTTGGAAGAGACCATATTGATTATATGCGGTAGACTAATTAAAAATTTCAATATGGATCCTGCAGGCCGCACGCTGGAGATATTGGCTGACCTACCCCAGCATTCTGTGAGCAACCGAAGCTCCCAATCCCCCAGTTAATTTTTTTTAACGAAACTGACAACTTTATGGTCCGTGTGGCTCTTAAACATTTACCCAACCTATCGGCCAAAACCGGTCAGCGCTATTCTCAAAAATCGCCAATTCATTTTCACTATTTTTTCATTTTTTGTCTCAAAAACATAGGTTATGACCCCGCGTTGGAACGAGCTCGTTGAGCTCGTTTCAACGAGGGGTCATAACCTATGTTTTTGAGACAAAAAATGAAAAAAAAGTCTTTCTAGTATTTTTTTGCAAGTGTCGTCTGCTTTTCATGTTAGGTAAAGGGTTAAATAGACCATGACCTATTTTAGGTTCAGTCGAATGGGATATTTCGGTTGGTCAGAAAAGCGAACCTGTGTGATTCGCTTTTCAGACCAGATGCGGACTGGCCGTATGGGCCACTGGGAAATAACCCGATGGGCTCCCTATTGGGAGCCTCCTAGAGCCCCCAGTATTGACGTAGGCCAACACCTGTTGGCGCGTGAAATTTCGTGAAAATGGCCAAAAGCCGAATTGGATCTGATTGTATACTGTCAGTTTATCGAGATTCCCTCTACTGTCATTGGCAGTCCACATAGAGAGTGTTTCGGTATACCAGCCGTCCAGACTGTCACCGACGGGTTAGATGCAAGGAAACAGGTTTCTTTCGGTTCGAAAAATCCAAATTTTCTCCAATGGTCGGCCTGATGGGTCCGCGCCCCTCTTTGGTGCAACCATTTTTGCCAAATGAGCCGCAAAGATGATAGCAAAGTGTTATCGAAAATGCCCTCTATCTGGACTGCCACTGATCACTCAGATGCAAGAAAGCAGCGTTCCTTCGATTCGAAAAATCAAAATTTTGTCCGGGTCCAGGACCCCTTTTGGTACGTTTCCCGGCAACTTTTCTTGCCCCAGTCCGCCCCTGTTTCCGCCCAACACACATATTCCACCCAACTGAGTCTAAAAATACAATAAATATTCATTTTGTTTGAATGAACCAAGAAATATGTTTCAATCGAGACTTGATTTCACAAAATCTGTGATGACATTATTGTTATACATCTTTCTTTAGTAAATATTATGAATGAGGACTCGCCTCATCTGTTGGTTTTTTATTACACCGCGTAGTAACACTACCTGTGTAAATATTTTAAGGTGCTGTATGAGAAATGGAAAATGTAGCTTGAAAAATTATTTTCGATGGCGTCAAATATCTAAAAATGTTATTTGTTGATGTTCAAATATGCGCATCATTGTTTATCAATACGGATAGACAGTAAACTACGCATCATTGTTTATCAATACGGATAGACAGTAAACTACGCATCATTGTTTATCAATACGGATAGACAGTAAACTACGCATCATTGTTTATCAATACGGATAGACAGTAAACTACGCATCATTGTTTATCAATACGGATAGACAGTAAACTACGCATCATTGTTTATCAATACGGATAGACAGTAAACTACGCATCATTGTTTATCAATACGGATAGACAGCAAACTACGCATCATTGTTTATCAATACGGATAGACAGTAAACTACGCATCATTGTTTATCAATACGGATAGACAGCAAACTACGCATCATTGTTTATCAATACGGATAGACAGTAAACTACGCATCATTGTTTATCAATACGGATAGACAGTAAACTACGCATCATTGTTTATCAATACGGATAGACAGCAAACTACGCATCATTGTTTATCAATACGGATAGACAGCAAACTACGCATCATTGTTTATCAATACGGATAGACAGTAAACTACGCATCATTGTTTATCAATACGGATAGACAGTAAACTACGCATCATTGTTTATCAATACGGATAGACAGTAAACTACGCATCATTGTTTATCAATACGGATAGACAGTAAACTACGCATCATTGTTTATCAATACGGATAGACAGCAAACTACGCATCATTGTTTATCAATACGGATAGACAGCAAACTACGCATCATTGTTTATCAATACGGATAGACAGCAAACTACGCATCATTGTTTATCAATACGGGTAGACAGTAAACTACGCATCATTGTTTATCAATACGGATAGACAGTAAACTACGCATCATTGTTTATCAATACGGATAGACAGCAAACTACGCATCATTGTTTATCAATACGGGTAGACAGTAAACTACGCATCATTGTTTATCAATACGGATAGACAGTAAACTACGCATCATTGTTTATCAATACGGATAGACAGCAAACTACGCATCATTGTTTATCAATACGGATTGACAGTAAACTACGCATCATTGTTTATCAATACGGATTGACAGTAAACTACGCATCATTGTTTATCAATACGGATAGACAGTAAACTACGCATCATTGTTTATCAATACGGATAGACAGTAAACTACGCATCATTGTTTATCAATACGGATAGACAGCAAACTACGCATCACTGTTTATCAATACGGATAGACAGCAAACTACGCATCATTGTTTATCAATACGGATAGACAGTAAACTACGCATCATTGTTTATCAATACGGATAGACAGTAAACTACGCATCATTGTTTATCAATACGGATAGACAGTAAACTACGCATCATTGTTTATCAATACGGATAGACAGCAAACTACGCATCATTGTTTATCAATACGGATAGACAGTAAACTACGCATCATTGTTTATCAATACGGATAGACAGTAAACTACGCATCGTTGTTTATCAATACGGATAGACAGTAAACTACGCATCATTGTTTATCAATACGGATAGACAGCAAACTACGCATCGTTGTTTATCAATACGGATAGACAGCAAACTACGCATCGTTGTTTATCAATACGGATAGACAGCAAACTACACATCATTGTTTATCAATACGGATAGACAGTAAACTACGCATCATTGTTTATCAATACGGATAGACAGCAAACTACGCATCATTGTTTATCAATACGGATAGACAGTAAACTACGCATCATTGTTTATCAATACGGATAGACAGTAAACTACGTATCATTGTTTATCAATACGGATAGACAGCAAACTACGCATCATTGTTTATCAATACGGATAGACAGTAAACTACGCATCATTGTTTATCAATACGGATAGACAGTAAACTACGCATCATTGTTTATCAATACGGATAGACAGTAAACTATGCATCATTGTTTATCAATACGGATAGACAGTAAACTACGCATCATTGTTTATCAATACGGATTGACAGTAACCTACGCATCATTGTTTATCAATACGGATAGACAGTAAACTACGCATCATTGTTTATCAATACGGATAGACAGCAAACTACGCATCATTGTTTATCAATACGGATAGACAGTAAACTACGCATCATTGTTTATCAATACGGATAGACAGTAAACTACGCATCATTGTTTATCAATACGGATAGACAGTAAACTACGCATCATTGTTTATCAATACGGATAGACAGTAAACTACGCATCATTGTTTATCAATACGGATAGACAGCAAACTACGCATCATTGTTTATCAATACGGATAGACAGTAAACTACGCATCATTGTTTATCAATACGGATAGACAGTAAACTACGCATCATTGTTTATCAATACGGATAGACAGTAAACTACGCATCATTGTTTATCAATACGGATAGACAGTAAACTACACATCATTGTTTATCAATACGGATAGACAGTAAACTACGCATCATTGTTTATCAATACGGATAGACAGCAAACTACGCATCATTGTTTATCAATACGGATAGACAGTAAACTACGCATCATTGTTTATCAATACGGATAGACAGTAAACTACGCATCATTGTTTATCAATACGGATAGACAGCAAACTACGCATCATTGTTTATCAATACGGATAGACAGTAAACTACGCATCATTGTTTATCAATACGGATAGACAGTAAACTATGCATCACTGTTTATCAATACGGATAGACAGTAAACTACGCATCATTGTTTATCAATACGGATAGACAGTAAACTACGCATCATTGTTTATCAATACGGATAGACAGTAAACTACGCATCATTGTTTATCAATACGGATAGACAGCAAACTACGCATCATTGTTTATCAATACGGATAGACAGTAAACTACGCATCATTGTTTATCAATACGGATAGACAGTAAACTACGCATCATTGTTTATCAATACGGATTGACAGTAAACTACGCATCATTGTTTATCAATACGGATAGACAGTAAACTACGCATCATTGTTTATCAATACGAATTGACAGTAAACTACGCATCATTGTTTATCAATACGGATAGACAGCAAAAAGTGACAAATTACAGTTTTTTTTATTTTTTTTTACGAGATCGAAAATAACCTATCACCTATTTTCAAGCTAACTGTCCGTTACTAATATAGCACCTTTATGATTTCAATGCGAATGTTGAAACCACTTTTGTTATACCGCCCACTTTTGTTATACCTCACCAGTTTTGTAATAGCGATCGCCCATTTTTGTTATACCTCACCAGTTTTGTTATAGAACGCCAGCTTTTGTTATAGTTTGAGGTCACCATTTTTGTTATAAAAATCGCCCATTTTTGTTATAAAAAAAACAGCTAGCCCTTTTTGTTATATAAATCGCCAGCTTTTGTAATACTTGAAATCAAAACTTGCATTCGCTCCTATTTTAACGTGTGTTTGATGAAAGTGATTGTGGTTGGAGTTTGGGTGTATTTGAAACGTACATGTAAGGAAAAGGGAAACACAAATTCGTTTTTATTCGATGGCCTGCATGCTTGCCAGCTATCTGCCCGCTGACCGGCCGGCCCGTCCGCTTGCCGACCTGCCTTCCTGCTTCCTTGCTTCCCTGCCCGATGATCACCCGGAAGCCCACCGAAGCACTCCGCCCTCCCACCCGCCTGACCACCCACTTGTCTGGCTGTCAATATGTCCGTCTGTCCGTTCAGGCTACTTCAGATTACGTGTGTGAACAAGTTGTGCGTACAGACGTTACTTGTGCAAACCGGTGATTTAACCACTGGTCCAGTCCCCTCTTCTGAGGAGCGGCCCCTCAAAACACTCACTTTTGAAGTGCAAAAACGGTCGCAGGTGCGGAATTTTACCCGTATCTAACACTGAAATCACCTCACAAGTACATCCGTCCGTCCGTCCGTCCGTGTTTACATTTTGTACCTAATGTGGTAAATCTTGCGTCCAGGACGTTCTTAAGTTGTGTTCTGGGATAATGTGGTAAACCACAATCTTGTTGTTATTTTAAAATGTTTAATGTGGTATAATTTTTCATTTGGCGAAACTTACCACATAAGGCCTTGGTAGACTTATAGAGGGTGTATGTCCAGTGGGGTCTAATGTACTATAACAAAAGCTGGCGTTCTATTACAAAACTGGTGAGGTATAACAAAAAATGGACGATCGCTGTTACAAAACTGGTGAGGTATAACAAAAGTGGGCGGTATAACAAAAATGGTTGCCACACGCGAATTCAAAACTTACTTGATTGAATTATCTATAAATAGAGTACTAAATAATATCTGTATATATTTCTTTGTGTGTAGCGTGATATCAGGTTTTATCTTACAATCAACATGTATTTTGTCTGTATTAACTCTGCAACTGTCGTGTATCCGACCCCCTGATACAGATGTTTGTATCAGGGGGTCGGATACAAGCACGTTCCTTTCGCGTGAGTTCCATTTTTTTTTTCTTTTTGTTCATCCGTACGAATAAATAGTTCGTTATATATTCGTCTACATTCTTGATTTATCCCCAATATATTGTAAGATAAAATAATTATTACCATTATGTGGATGTATAATCGCTCAGGGTTCCAAGGGTAGATCACGACTCGTCTTCGACTCGTCGTGATCTGCCCTTAGAACCCGGAGCTCAACTCGGATATACATTTTGTACATCCACATAATGGTAATAATCTCTATATGTCAAGGAATGTGTGCGAAAACTTCGCGAAACGCAGGTAAACGTACGACATATAACAGAGTCGAATTCCATACAAAATGTGAATGGTAGCCTGAGAGATCAGGGGCAAACCGTTAACTTATGGCATTGTCACGTATCGTGACCCTGAGTAGGAAAAGTAGGATTGCGGTTCAGAGGATTAAACACTGACCCCTACAGGCCGAGATTTCAAAATTTAGCTTTTAGGATAACAAGGTTGCGATGCTTCAGCAATTTGGAAAGATATATACCGGTCATCTAACATAGTTATTTCTATTTGGTGTGTTTCCAGTGAGTGTGTTTTTCTTGGTGTACTTTCAATCTTCCATGGTCTTCAAAATGATCTTTTTAACAACAAGGAGGGTGGTGGATATAACCACGTCTGTTGCAACGGACGCATATTTAGGACATGTTTATCCAGTTCGTTATAACGTTTTAGTAAGTCGTTATAACGATTCATGTAAGTCGTTATAACGACTTAGCTAACTCGTTTCAAAGTCGAAAGTTGTTAGTTATGACGACCAACAAAGTAGTTATAACGAGCTTGTAATAACGACCTACAAAGTCGTTATAATGACTTATAAAGTTATTATAACGACTTGCGTAACTCGTTATAAAGACTTCGAACACTCACTCGTTATAACAACTTAGAAGGTCGTTATAACGACTTAAGTAACTCGGTATAATGATTTGCGTACCTCTTTATAACGATTTAACTAGAGTTACGTAAGTCGTTTTAAGTCGTTATAGCGAGTTATGCTAGTAGTTATAACGACTTTTCCAAGTCGCTATAACGAGTTGCTAAGTTTTTATAACCAGTTGCGTAAGTCTTAATAACGACTTTTTAATTCGTTATAATGCCTTACATAAGGCGCTATAACGAGTTACGTAAGTCGTTATAACGACCTACTAAGTCGTTATAACGACTTCGGAAACCATTGTACACAAGTCTTAAATACGCGTCCATACTTAAACAGACACCACACATTACTCGCGTGTGTCCTCATCAACTCAAAAGAGTATACATTTGATACATCGCACCTTACATTCTAGAACAATGGTTGAATCTGTGAAAACAGCCGTAGTTGTACCCACCGGATCGTGACTACAGGAACACAACATATGGCGACGAGACTATACTCTGTATTCTAGTATGATATCTACAATGAATCATTGTTACGATTATTTCCCTTTGCCCAGCTCACATCTGGGTGATATCACTTGATCGAGCCTAATTAATAGTTTATTCCCTTTTATTATATGCTAGCTTGTGAATTATTGCAAATTATCTAAATATATATTTCTCGATATCTATCGACTCGATAGATATCGAGAAATATTCCTCATTGGCTTCCTAAATGACGTCACGTTTCGGCGCATGACGTCGATTTGAAGGAACGATCCGCTGATCTTTGTTATTGTTTTAAAACGTACGCACTTGGGGTCGAATTGAGCTGAATATTGTGTAATAAAATGTCCCATAGCATATCGTATCGCGGAACTAAATATTGAAATTAGAGTGAACGCCTTAAAATGTTGCACTCGGAAATGATGCAGTCTCTAAAAATAAACAGCCTTGGGAAAATCCATTGTTTCAATAAACGTTTGAAACATTCTATTGACATCTTGCATTATTGTTGAATATTCCTGATAAAAAAGAGGGTGATTTGATGACTTTTGGACCTTGAAAATGCAGTTCACTTTTAGTGAGTTTTTGTAGGGAATTCCCTGAAAAATATGTGCACGTGACCGGTACTTCCCTTTGTGTGAGTTTTTCCCTCTTATTTGTTGCATGACCACCTGTTTTCAGATCAGAAAAAGTTTTCTGAAGGGCTATACTTGACAGAGATATTTGAATGCCAAAATTAAAGTGATGCGATCATATTTTTTTCCGCCTGAACGTTATAATGGTCGCCTATGGGAAAATATTTAGTTCTGTGATACCTATGCTCTGTATTCTGGTATGATATCTACAATGAATCATTGTTACGATTATTTCCCTTTGCACAGCTCACAGCTGGGTGATATCACTTGATCGAGCCTAATTAGTAGTTTATTCCCTTTTATTATATGCTAGGCTGTGAATTATTGCAAATTATCTAAAATATATTTCTCGATATCTATCGACTCGATAGATATCGAGAAATATTCCCCAGTAGCTTCCTAAATGACGTCACGCTTCGGCGCATGGCGTCGATTGAAAGGAACGATCCGCTGATCGTTTTATTATTTTGAAATGAACGCACTTGGGGTCGAATAAACTGTCTCGTAGCATATAATAAAAAAGAATATCTTCTCTATTTTAGTCAGTGTCGGGACTTATCTCATGAGTGTGGACCAGAATATTTTATTTTTCGCGAGCGCTTGCGTGAGGGAAAAATAATACTTTCAGGTCCACAAGATGAATTTTTTCAGTAGCTTCCTAAATGACGTTACAATTCGGCGCATGACGTCACCTTGAACGTCGTCTTGAAGGAACTATTAGCAGCTTCTGTTATTGTCTTGAAACTGTTTGCAGTCGAATTGGGCTGAATATTGCGCATTAAAATGTCACCACGCCAAGGGGGGGGGGGGGGGGGGGGGGGGCACCAAAAATTTGCAAGACGTGACGTGGGGATGGGTGGGTCTCTTGAGTGCGCCAAAAATGTGCATTTCCAACTTGTGCAATTTTTGGAATTTTTGAAAAAATATATCAATATATCAGCTAATATATACCATCATTTGTGTTTCAAACCTTAAAGATGATGTTGTACATCACACTCTTAACATATGTACACCATCAGGAGGCTTTATATGTAAGAATATTGGGCTTAATCTGGGAAAATGTCACTCGTTAGTAGGGGGTGGGTGTCTTGTTCGAAATGTAGAAAATGTGCAGACAATATTTGGGGAAAATTCTCTCTGAAGCACTAAATTCAACCCAAGTTATTTATTTATTAATAGAAGTTGTATGGATAGAAGAGGAAAGTAGCAAGCACCTGAGAATACTGACAGAACAATTCAAATGAAAATTTGTTCCTGTACATGTACACCTGCTCTGGCCAAGCCTGATAATGAACAGCTTGTCATTTGTAGATTGGGGCCCACAGCAGCCCACAGAGGTTTAAATTGGTGGTACCAGTTTAAGAACATTATGAATCCCCCCCCCCCCCTAAAGACAGCTGTGCCTACTAAGTTTATAAGTTTATTTTCGATTTTAATGGGAGAGTGGGGGTCGGTGTCTGAGAACGGTAGTAGAAAATTTGCACGTATGGGTGGGTGGGTGGGTATAAAAAGGAGCTGAATAAAAAATAGGACGTCACGTCTTGCAAATTTTTAGTGCCCCCCCCCCCCCCCCCCTCCTGCGCAGTTTATAATAAAAAGAAAATCTACGCTGTTTTAGTGAATATCGGGAATTATCTCATTCGTGTGGACCTGAAAGTATTAGTTTTCACACGCACAAGTGCTCGTGAAAAATAAAACTTTCAGGTCCACACTCATGGGATAATTCCCGATATTCACTAAAACGGCGTAGATATACTCTATATATTTCCTAACTCGTTACCTACACGAATGAATGGAAAACATGGTCCACATGGGGGAACGGTGTTGATGTATACTACGGCGTATTTAACGTACTGCACGCCGATGGGGCATACGTCTTTCATCGCTGCTCAGTCTGCATGTGTCGAGTTAGTGAGTTGGACAGTCAGAAAGTTACTCACCGCTCCTCCTTGCTCATTTTTCCCACATGAAAAAACACGGGCTATTTTGTTAGATAAAAACGGATAAAATAATAAAATTCGAACGGCAATTCTGGGTGAATAGCGCTTGCTGGTTTTAGCCGTTATATGAGCTTCGGCGTTGAAAATCAAATACTTAATATAAAAACACGAGTAGCAATAATGCATGAATATCATCTGCATCTCTCCCTCGAGAACTTTTCTCCTACATTTTCTAGTCAGGTATACAACACTAGACTGACAACTAGAGCACTATACATGTACCTTACCAGACAGCGTTATTGGAGAACACTACACTCGAGGCTGTTCAATAATAAAATAATGCTGGTCAGAGGTATATTAAACTGGAATACCACAGTCTCATTATGTATCTACAAACATTTTCCGCTACTGTCTTAAACCTTTAAACATGAAAGACCGATTTTTCGATCCATGGCACAATTTCGTCCCATTTATGTCTTATTATAAGAGGTCAAAACACGGGGTTTTGATGATAAAATAAGAAATGCAGTTTGCTGCCGGACGGCTGCAGACATGAGTTATTATTTTATCCTCTGTGTATACTGATATTGGATGAACCCATCCCACTGTAAGTGTACACAAAGGTGATACCAGGGGTGGCGCCAGGGATTTCTCGACAGGGGGCTGACCTCTCCGACAGGGGGGGGGGGGGGGGCTATAACATTTGACCTCCCAAACGAAGGAAAATGAGTGAAAATTGGTAAATAGGAGAACCAAAATAGAAGCAAATTGAGTATGTTTGTTGATTATTTAACCCTTTACCTACATGTAACCTGAAAAGCAGACGACACTTGTAAAAATAATTGTTGAAAACCTAATTTTTTTTCATTTTTTGTCTCAAAAACATAGGTTATGACCCCTCGTTGGAACGAGCTCGACGAGTTCGTTCCAACGATGGGTCCTAACCTATGTTTTTGAGACAAAAAATGAAAAAAATAATGAAAATTAATTAGCGATTTTTGAGAAGAGCGCTGGCCGGTTTTGGCCGTTACCTTAGGTAAAGGGTTAAAGTAAACATATTATAATAAGGTCGGGAAATATTTCATCTATAAAGCCAGTTTGACGAACGACATTAAGGAATTTCGTGAGACTCACGATTCTCTATCAAAGTTCCAGTGCTGCACGGGTTCGAGACAGACAAGACGAGATATCTACATTCGATTGTCGGAAATTTCTCGTGAAGTCTGGTTTACGAGACTCTCCGACGGACTGACTAAAAATCTCCGACGGGGAGGCGGGGGGGGGGGGCTGGACCTCTCCGACGGGGAGGGCCCTGACACCCCCCCCCCCCCCGTGGCGCCACCACTGGGTGATACCATTCCAGGAAACGAGGATTCAAAGGATTAATCTCGATTGTGTTATCATCATCGTGACACAGGCCGCTTTCTGCCATTACCTTATCTGTTTTACTGCCACTTGTGAGATCGGCTGGATTATCACATCACACCCAAAATTTCTTCCCCCTTCACATTCATATGTAGTGATATTACATACTGTTAGAATGGACTGTTGGAGACCTTACCAAGAGCTCATCACATACAACAATTCATCAGCAAAACCGCACATATATTCGGATTTGATTTCTATTCAAGAACTGATCAAGGTGACAAAAAATACAGTTGGTTTGAGAATGACGTGCATAATCTATCAATTCTAGAAGTCCGCCACACCTTCCATGGATGTCTCCCATATTCCAGGTTATATCGTGTCTTCCACGTTTGCTTGTGCAAATGGCATGGTAGGTGGGTCACGATGTAGCCTTACGAAGTTCCAAATTCGATTCGGAATCGTCCCGATGATTCGATTCGACTTGATTCGAGTCAAGCTGATTCGGAAATATTTGAATCTGCAAGATTTTCTAATTCCTACAATGTGTCCCCTTTTTTAATTCTTCTTCTATCACCAGGTCTCCTGTATACAGGAGACCTGGTGATAGAAGAGGAATTCAAGGCGATACCGCTTCCGAAACTATCCTTGAGATTCGATTCAATTCGAAATCCTCTATTACATCCGATTCGGGATTCTATTCGACACGAAATTTTTGAGATTCCCCTCTCTCGATGAAATCAGAGATGCTTTTGATATAAATTATTAGTCGAAATTTTCCTATAAAATTAATAATAGAATCAGTGATATAAAATCGTTATTTTCACTTGTGACTAAGGATTTATCTTCAGTGTACACAAAGCGTTGTTCATTATTGATATCGTGACGGTACTGAGTGCGCCAACTTATTTCTGCAATGTTCGCAACTGAAAATACAGTTAAAACTAGAAGTCCTGTCATGAAATGCGCACAAATAGCACGTCGATCTGCGCTATCAAATTCTGTACATATGGCCTGGGCACAAGCAATGTTTCAGCCAATGGACCTCCGGGTAACCCGGAGGTCCATTGGCTGAAACATTGCCTGTGTTTGCTATGAGTAACCAGGAGAACCTGTCGTGCTTTGGATGCCATTCGATATGGCAATTGCGCGCAATTAAGCCTATATAAACACACAGGTCGTGACAGTACTTCTAGTTTTAAATGTAGGTACAACGACGGGATATTGGGAGTTTGAATATTTTGTAGATTATACTACCAACAATATCGACGACGATACGTTTCCACGTGTCGCCTTGTATGCAGTATGGCGTTATAAGTATAGGCGTTATTGTATGATATTTTAGTATAGTATGCAGGGGGAGGCCACCAAAAATTTGCAAGACGTGACGTGGGGGTGGGTGGGTCTCTTGAGTGCGCCAAAAATGTGCATTTCCAACAATTTTCTAAAAATATATCAATATATCAGCTAATATATATCATCATTTGTGTTTCAAACCCTAAAGATGATATTATACATCACACTCTTAACATAAATACAACATCCGGAGGCTTTATATGTGAGAATAATGGGCTAAAACTGGGAAAATGTCACACGTTAGTAGGGGGTGGGTGTCTTGTTCGAAATGTAGAAAATGTGCAGACAATATTGTGGGAACAATTCAAATGAAAATTTGTTCCCGTATATGTACACCTGCTCTGGCCCAGCCTGATAATGAACAGCTTGTCATTTGTAGATTGAGGCCCACAGCAGCCCACAGGGGTTTAAATTGGTGGTACCGGTGTAACCCTTTACCTAACATGAAAAGCAGACGACACTTGCCAAAAAATGATTGAATAACTAATTTTTTTCATTTTTTGTCTCAAAAACATAGGTTATGACCCCTCATTGGAACGAGCTCGACGAGCTCGTTCCAATGAGAAGTCATAACCTATGTTTTTGAGACAAAAAATGAAAAAAATAATAAAAATTAATTGGCGATTTTTGAGAATAGCGCTGGCCGGTTTGGGCCGTTACGTTGGGTAAAGAGTTAAGAACATTATGAAAACCCCCTAAAGACAGCTGTGCCTACTAAGTTTATAAGCTTATTTTGGATGTTAATGGGAGAGTGTGGGGGGGGGGGGGGGGCGAAGGGAGTCTGAGAACGGTAGTAGCAAATTTGCACGTAGTGGGTGTGGGTGGGTTGGTGTAAAAAGGAGCCGAATAAAAAATAGGACGTCATGTCTTGCACATTGTTTAGTGCCCCCCCCCCCCCCCCCCCCACACACCTTGTAGTATGTACTAAAAAATCCCAAAAGCTTTCTGGTAAAATACACGATGATCACTGCTACTTCAAAGGGCAAGGTCAACGTAACGATCATCACGCGTCTCTCGTAAAGAGGGACACAATAAAAAGATAACAAGCAAGTGTTTAGTTGATATGGAACTCATTTCATCCATTAAAATAAAAAAAAATACCTATTTTCACGCGTAGTATTCTCCTCCGCACTCGTATAATAATTTCTGTAACTACTCAACTGGTATAGATATCCATGCTACAGTGTACAAGTTGGCAAGTAGACTGAGAATTTCGGTCGAAATTCTCAATCTACTTTCCTACCCATGACACTGTAATATGTTACCCGTTGGAAAAGAAAAGCGGAAAGATTGTGTTCCGGATACAATTTTCCTTCGTGTTGCTTGATTCAGTCTTGATTCTCACAGTATTTTATTCATGAATCTTGTCCCACTGGCGTAAGTTAATTGCAACCAGTTCGCAATATGATCGCTTTTGCAATAACAATATCGCTTAAATAGAAAATCTCAAATGAGACACGATTTGTTACGACATGTATCGACAGAGTTCACTAACAGGGGCGGCGGAACCGGGCGGGGGTGTTTGGGGGGCCTTTTTCACTTTTTTTGCCGGGCCATGTTTTTTTGTATGCAGATATTTTAACACAACCAATGACTGGTGAAACAAGGGGCGGATCCAGAGCCTCGCCCATATTTTCGCCAGTTATGTTTCTCTCGTACTGGTTCAGTTTCGATGGATTTCGGATCAATTTTTGCAGTAAGTGGCTGCAAACGCTAAAATGTATACAGTCTGTTAGTAAACAGGTTAAATGAAGTAGATCGTAATCTTACAGACACACCAAATCCACCCCGGACAAGATAATCCACAGACAGTATAATTGCTGTAAACGTTTGGTAAAGCATACAGGTGAGGTCTATTTGTCAGCTTTGGTCGTTACGACCAAAGCTGACAAATAGACCTCACTTGTATGCTTTACCGACGTTTTTTAACGGCTGCCAAAGTGTGAAATCTTTCAAATACATCTCCTGAAAAATCTCAAAATATCCACTCAGATGCATGGAAATGGGGGTTTTGGGACCCTGGAATTTAAAATGTTCATATCGACGATCATCCATCGCCCGATCCAGCCCCCCCCCCCCCCCCCCCACACACACACACAGAAAAGTGTTCCGTTGCCCCTGTCTAATATGGACCTCAGTCGAGGATTTCCGCGCTCAGATTGATTTTTGTAAACGAGGTTAATAAATTTCATATGAAATCGTGATGAATTTGTGAGTCTTTTCAAAACATAATGTGTAATTTAAAACCAATGCTACCTCTGTTGGTGCAGAGTTAGTGCGTTGAGGAGTTGCTCACCGCTACTCTATGGTTCTCCCGAGTACCCCGGCTTCCTACACCTGTAAAACTGTCTAGCACGATGTAATCCTGACTATAAAAAGGATCGATTCCCCTCGATCCCCCACACCCCCGCACAAAAATAAAATAATGTAACCATAATACTGGCCAGAGCTGTTCAATAAAACTGCCATCCAAATTTTATATTTTTTTCATTTTTTGTCTCAGAAACATAGCTAATGGCAAACAAAGAGGGTTTATTGATTCGGGAAATGTTCTTTGCAAATATCGTATTCTTTTCCTATTAGATATACAGTTGATGGAACATAAACGAAGATTAATTCAATTCTAATGCTGAAACAACTCACTTAAAATGGTACAACGCAAACGTTGACTTCTCCGACATCACGCGTTTATTAGACGTGCTGAGAATGGTATTTCCGTAATGGTCTATTTGATGGTGATTATGCTAAAAAAATATCACAATAGTGTTCCAGTCCATACCCACATTCTTAACACTTAATACTATCTCTGACAACACGGCCGATTCAAGCCCTTTTTGTCTGTTTCGACGTCCCTGTCTATCTCACTAACTCTACGTCTCTATCTCTGCCCATCGCGATCCACTCTGTCTGCGTGCCTGCCTGCCTGCCTGCCCGCCTGCCTGCCTGCCTGCCTGCCTGCCTGCCTGCCTGCCTGCCTTCCTGCCTGCCTGCCTTCCCGCCCGCCCAACCGCCCGCCCGCCTGTCTGTCTCTTCTCTCTCCCCCCTCTCTCTCTCTCTCTCTCTCTCTCTCTCTCGAGAGAGAGAGAGAGAGAGAGAGAGAGAGAGAGAATGGCAGACAGACAGACAGACAGACAGACAGACAGACAGACAGACAGACAGACAGACAGACAGACAGACAGACAGACAGACAGACAGACAGACAGACAGACAGACAGACAGACAGACAGACAGACTGAGATGGAGAGAGAGAGAGAGAGAGAGAGAGAGAGAGAGAGAGAGAGAGAGAGAGAGAGAGAATCGGCCAAGGTCACAGAGACATGGTTAAATGAATTAACTACTATTTATACTCACCTAATATCCAAAATACTATACATATCTGTACATGTGTGAGCAATCGACTTGCTGGCCGTAAAGTCTCTTTTAGTAAACTATCCACTCGTTCCTCCTTACTTAAGTAATAGAATCTAGAATCATTTAGTTCCGCTGTATTAGTTATTGCAACACCGTTTTCTGACACACGAAATGTTGCTACAGCAAGTAACACTAGAAAACATATATGAGACGATGTATGTGTTATAAACTTAGTCACCGGACAACGCATAATAGATCCTAGCTGAAATAAAGAAAATATCGAGGTATAAGTTAGAGCTATAATCTTAGTCACCGGACAACGCATAATAGATCCTAGCTGAAATAAAGAAAATATCGAGGTATAAGTTAGAGCTATAAACTTAGTCACCGGACAACGCATAATAGATCCTAGTTGAAATAAAGAAAATATCGAGGTATAAGTTAGAGCTATAAACTTAGTCATCGGACAACGCATAATAGATCCTAGTTGAAATAAAGAAAATATTGAGGCATAAGTTAGAGCTATAAACTTAGTCACCGGACAACGCATAATAGATCCTAGTTGAAATAAAGAAAATATCGAGACAAAAGTTGGAGCTGGAAGAATAAATGTAAAAACAAACTAAATCGTTGTTTTGTTGTGTGTTTATTTATATTGACATGTGTTTACTAAATAGGTGGGCAAAAAGACTTTGAGGGTGAAATGTTTCGGGAGAAACAACTAGAATTAACAAATATTGGGATGAATAGACCCGGTTCTGATTTGGTATTGTGATATGGATGAGCACGTTTTTATCAAGAGGATTACCCCACACGATAATCACTGAGTCCTCCACCTTCTCTATCCCTCACAAACAAAACCCTGATCACACCTTCATCCGTGCCATCTCGCTTTCGTACTTTATGGACACCCTGCTAAAGCAGGAATGATTTCGAACGGGGGTGGGGGGTGGGGAGGGGGTGGAGGAGGCACGGCACAGCGCTATCATAGTAGGGCATCCACATATATATATCGGTGGTGTCCCATGTCCTCTGGTGGCATAGTATGAATGCAATACAGAAAGTTGTATTTTGGGACTGACGCCCCTCTACATTGCAAAAGGTTCATACGTTTGATTCCATATTTAACAAATTTATCCACTGGGGGGAAACACTGTTTCACCCCTGTAGAGGAATTTGTTTAACATGGAGCCGAAACAATGCACCTTTTCGACTTTAAAGTCCACAGAAGATACTAAAAATACGAAGGACTCTTCGATCCAGTCATCAGAGTAAGATGTCGTTACACCTTCTTGCTAGTTCCCAGTATGATTGCAATGAGGACACTCGAAAGAGAAATACAAGTTTCAGGCCAGTGCATTTGTGTCGTGCACAATCTCCCTCCCCCACCCACCTCACAAACACAGCATACTAATTCTCTGAGGGGAGGGGGGGGGGGTGTATTATGGCGTAAACATATATCGGGAAAGATACAGTTTGGAATAATCTCTCTTTGACATATTTCTGGAAAATGTTGTGGGCAGGTGCGCCCCTGTGCCCCCCGATTCCTGTACACTACTCATGAGGTAAAATGGACAAGATCCTAGAAACGCGAGGGGAAATTATGAAAATGAAAGAACGAGGACGTGAATTTCGTTACCTTCGCTTGGAGAAGCTGGAGCAGGAATTTCCAGCTTCACATTCTGGTAGCGGTAGATACTTATGAACAGGATTTAACTTATTCGTCCGACCACTTCAGTCGATGTTAATCCTATTTGTACCAGGGCAGTTAGTGAGTCGAAAGTCCGAGGATTAGTTTTCGCTCCGGCATCACCACGCATGACAATGTACGACCCCATATGACATTGGCTGTTGAAGTAACATAAACCTCACAAACACACACACACATTCGTAGAATAGAATAGAATACAACTTTATAGCAATAAATCACCCGCACTGGGGCAGATTGCATGTATAATAATACACGGATAATGAACTATAATTAAGAACATTTGATACAGCATCATCAGCAAAAGAATATCCTGTCATGCCTCAATATAAAGTCTTTTTTATAATATAATGATAAATATATAATGATATTTTGAACATATGAATATACACATACCAACAAATGCACAAACACACCTACACACAAGCACGCACGCACGCACGCACGCACGCACGCACTCATATGACCTGAGAAGAAGCATAATTGCTAACGCTTTAATTACCCCCATCTTTTCTTGTGAGTGCCAATC
This sequence comes from Pictodentalium vernedei, assembly GCA_031216915.1. NCBI lineage: Eukaryota > Metazoa > Mollusca > Scaphopoda > Dentaliida > Dentaliidae > Pictodentalium > Pictodentalium vernedei. The sequence goes on from CM062297.1 coordinate 854,028,814, forward strand.
ACAATCATTTTATTTCAAGTATTTCATGACAAGATGCCCCAATCCTGCTTCTACTTCGATATGAACCAAGCACCATCCATGGTTTTACGACCAAGTACGCGTCTGAATCTGCCTTCAGAGATTTATGCCTAACTGCCTTTGATGTGCTATGAACAGCAAAGGAGAATCATTAATACAGTTTCACAAAAGACTACTTGAGGATGACGGGAGCATCATTTTCTTAAATAACTGAACATTTCCAATGTTATTGTTTCAAAAGTATAGCTTATACCTCCATTGGAACGATATTGATAAAATCGTTCAGTCGAAAGGTCATAAGCTATGTTTTAAAAACTTAGTTTGAAATTTTGCCTTCTGAGGCAAAGCAACACCTCATAGAGTACTATCTTCTCCAGTCTTAACTAGGACCCTTTGGTCCTAGTTAAGACTGGAGAAGATAGTACTCTGTGTGGGGGTAACGACCGAAGGGTCCTAGTTTAGGAATATACATGCGCCAATCTATCTTGTATTTGTTATGAGACTCAGCAAAACATTGGTGTGACTGCTCTTTGAACTGCACTTTTCTTGTTTATAGGGCTTTAACGACACTTTCAGCAGCCAGGGCCAAATCGTGTTGGACAGCTTCATAGGTGGTGGTAGCCGAAGTACCTGGGGAGAAGCACTGAACAGCGGCGAGCAACTGCCGGACTCTCCAGCTTACCAATTTGGCACAAGCAAATTTATTAGCGTTTGATGGTAAGTGCTCCATCGACGTGCCACGCCTCGATGTCGGAGCTGTCTGTTGATTTCGTGTATTAAAAGAAACAAAATGATAACTTGGTATTTTAGGAATAGCTATCTGTATTCCACCTACCAACACTAAAGCGTCCACTTTGGCTCTTTGTGAAGCGAATACGTTTTTACATTAATTTTTCACCTCCCAGATTTTTATATTAATGGAAAGGACAGTGTCTGTATTATATATCACGATACGCACACTGTAGATATAATGAGCAGAACAAAATTACAAAATATCAAAAGATGGCGAACAACGCCGTTTTGTTATTTTAAAATGGGAGAGAAAAGTTCAAACTGATTGGGGAAAATTGGAAAAACGCCAGCTTCGTTATTTTTATACTAATATTCGAGAAAATGCTTTAGGTTTGTGAAATGATGCCCACATAGATGATACAAATTCGATAACATCTTAATATTTCTATTTTTAAATGATAAATAATGAAATTCCCATACCCTTTATGACAACTTTCGAAAATTAAGGGGGAGATAATTTTCTCGTAAATCTCTTCCAATGACAAAAATCATCCGCCTTGACTGAAAGTAAATGTATTTGTCGGCGTTTCGCAGTACAGCCGAAAAATATTGTCTTTAGTGTTTTCATATATCGATATGGCGTTTACGGGTAGCCTTATTGTTTTTACAATACCGAATGTTGTTTGCGCCAATGAAATCATTGAAGCAGAAATATCATGCGTTACAGGTGTTTTTAGTAATCATTCTAGCCTTCTCACCGTAAAGCTAAACTTTTCGACCGCTTTATTTATTGCACGATTCATTTGAATTTTTTGTGCTAGTTACATTTATGATTTGGTTATTGATTTATCACAGAGAGCGAATGTCCGCGTTTTTTTGGTTGCGCTTGGCCTCGCTTCGGACAACAGGTTTCCATAGCCGCCCTTTAATAAGTAGGATTATCTAATAATAATAACACTTCGGTCGGCCGCTGATTTGTCGCGGTTCTCGTATGAGAAGGCCTTGGTTACCCATGTTCTACCAACTGCCTCCCCCTATTCCCGCGCTTCTTCTCTCCTCCCAACACTCGGAGACGAACTGCTTGATGACATCCCTTTCCCCATTCTTCCCAATCTCTCCGATTAGTATATTAACCTCTCCTTTGAGTCGCCCCCTAACCACATGTCCTTCATTCTCCCATCCCACTTCTCCATTATACTCCCCGTGAATCTTGTTCTTTTAGACTGGTATTTTGTGAATTCTATAAGAAAGTGTTCCAGGGTCTCCACCACGCCCACGTTACACATCTGGCACTCCTTTTCACTGTGTTTCCCACTTTTTCCCCTCAGCTCCAGGGACCGCGACCTCAGCTTGAACAACAGTGACCCCCCCAAAGGTGCCATCAAGGTACTCTTCAAAACCAGGCTTCTCTTTATCACGCAGGCTATCCAAAGATCTCTTTGATTTGACCCCCTCTCGCCAATTACGGTTACAATCCTCCATGACCCTTTCTCTGACGATCTTTTTGCCCTGGTTTGCCCCAACGTCAAGGTCCGAGATCTCCATTGAGTAGTTTTCTTCTACCTCTCTCACTTGGACCATCCACCCCGTCTTGATATTTGAGTTGAAAGTTCTCAGGAACATTACTTTACACCATCGGCTATCGGGGAGATTTACCAAATAATTAAGATGACCGAGTTTCAATAGGTCTATCTTGTCCTTGATCCTCATCCACCCAAGCTCCCCCCTGATTGCTTCTAGTGCTGCGGCATTACTCGAGCCTGTTATCCATCGGCCTGCATCGTTCTGCAGGATTTCCAAGCTTTTAACAGCTGTTTGGTTTAGGGGTACAACTTCCGTACCGTATGTTATACATGGCAGACCCACCATTTCCCAAATGGTTTTCCCCACGAAAACCTTATTGAAACTGTTTCTCCCTATAAGTTTCATTTGGTTAAGGATTCGCTTCCCCTTCAGAATCAATTTATTTGTGTGGTTTCGGTAGATACCTCTTCCTGTGATGTTTATATTTACCCCCAGGTATTCATAGTCACTAGTCTCTCCTACACTAAGAAGTCTACTGCTATCTTCCGGAATGCAGAACTCCCCCACTCTCCACCTTCGAGTGGGGTCCACTTTGCGGCCCACGGGTATAACTTTGCTCTTGCTTTCATTAAGTTCGAGTCTCCATTTGCTCCCATATTTCCCAACAATTCCCAGCATCTTCTCTAACCCCTCTTCGCTTTCTGACACTAGCACAATATCGTCTGCAAAAAATAGCCCTGGGATCTTCAAGTCACCAACTGCAACCCCCTCGTCGCTATGCAGGAGTTCATCTCCTAATCCTTTGATGTACAATGCAAAAAGAATTGGCGAAAGGATACACCCCTGTTGTAGGCCTATCTCCATAGGCACACGTTTTGTTGTAATGTTACCCAGGCTAAGTTCACTCTGTACATCTTTATATAATGCTTTCATAATCCCAACAAACTCCCCCCCCCCCCCCCCAAGCCCAGAGCCTCCAGCTTGCACCACATACCCTCCCTCCATACTCTATCGTATGCCTTTTTAACATCCAAAAAGGCCATGAACATCTTTTTCTTTTTTGCTTTCGCGGATTCTATCATTTGGGATAGCGTGAAAAGATGGTCAGTGACTCTCCTTCCCTTCCTGAAGCCATTCTGGATTTCTCCCAAAAAACCCTTCTCCTCAATCACCTCCTCTAATCTCCCATACAGGACTTTACAAAAGACTTTTTCAATGTTGCTGCTGACAGAGATCCCTCGATAGTTATCCAAGACGTCTTTTTCCCCCTTTTTGTGAATAAATGTCACTTTACTTTCCCTCCACTCCTTTGGGACCTCTTGTTTTTCTATGGCTAAATTGAATAGGGCAGTTAGGCTTTCCAAGAAATCCTCTCCCCTTTTTTGATAAACTCGTTAGGAATTTCGTCCACCCCTCCCGCTTTTCCATTCCTCAAGTTTGAGATCACCCTTCGCACCTCCTCAGTTTTGATTTCGCAGCACACGAAGTCCGAGAGATTTTCCTCAACCTGGTTCGGACACTCCGGTGGGTTCCCCAAGCCCCATCGCTTATCGTTTACCTTTTCCCAGTGCTTGACTAGTTCTAATGCGATTTGATCTCGCTCTTCTGTAACTCTGCCATCTACTTTAATGCTCTGTTGGTTATTCCCTTTGTTACGTTTATCTAGTTTTTCCCTGGGCGGCCACGTGACTGTTCTGATGTTGTCTTGATCTTTTCACTTATTTGTTGTACAAGTCGTCATATTACATGGGAATAATAATGAGTAACAATAAACGCCGGCTAGCCACTCTTCTCGGCTAATTGCATTAGCTTTTTGTAAATTACCGTTAGGTCGATACATGTCGGAAGTTGATACAGTACAGACCTGCTCGTCACCTGAGTGCTAGAATTGCCTGTGTCCCATAGGGGGACACAGGACATTCTAACACCCAGGCGGCGTGCTATCAGTGGCATACATGTAGCTAAGTCCGGGGGTCAGCTCTGATATTGTGGAAGAACTATTGGACTTGCACGATGTTACATTCATATTTAAATGGATGACAATCGACTGCCTCTTGGAATGAAAAAAGTTCTGCTCGCTGGACACTATATTTTCAAACATTGTTCGAATTGCGATGTGTGCAATCCCTTTATAAGAGTTGGGTCAAAACTATATAATGCCTGACACAATCTAGCGATGGCTTATGGCTTTAGAAAAAAATTATAAAACCAGGTATCTGTTGGGTGGTAAGATATATTCTTCTCTCGTTTTATTTTTAAGTCTCGTAAAATTAATAATCAAGCCCAAACCAAATATGGCCACATAACAGATTTGCCTTATTTCTCGCGGCCGGGGTAGACAAGGTCCGAAATCGATCTAAAGGTACAAAACTGTCAACACATCGTAATTCGGATTATTTATATATTTATTGGTGTTTAAGGTCACATATTTATCCACAATGGCTAATCATGACCGTGACAGTTTTACGGGTGGAGGAAGTCGGAGTACCCGGAGAGAACCACCGAGCAACGGCGAGCAACTGTCAGCTCCCCAACATACTAACTCCACACAAGCAGGGTTAGCAGTGGTTGAAGACAAGTGCACCATCGACGTGCAGTACGCCTTAGTACACAACGCCACTGTGCCCCCACGCGGGCAACGGAGATGAAGTGGTTTGCCCAAGGACACAACGCGGTTGCCACAGGTGGGATTCGAACCGAGGACCTCTCGGCTTGCAGCCTGCACCTCTACCCACTGAGCCACCGCGCTCCCCGTAATTCGGATGATTTCTCCCCTCAAGCATTATCTCTTCTGCATGAGTGACGTCCCCAATTTGTCAAACAATTTACATTTTCTGTACGTAGCTTTTATTGACAAGAACAAAACAGTAAATATGCTTGTAAATGGAGCGAACACGTATTATCTACTCCGGTGGGTCACAAGAAAGAGGAAGCCCCAATGTTGACTAAAGGCGTGAGTGGCGACCCCAAACACACTTAGAGTACCGGTAACATTTGTATTTGTGATTTCGAATTGAGGCAGAAGATAGCATATTCTGTTGAATTATTGCAAAATTCGATGTTTATTGTCTGTTTCACTGCAGTCTGAATTAACTGTGTCATCTACCTACCCAGGGAATGTAAATTCCCAGGTAGACTAGAATCAAAATACTTCATTCATTCTCACATTAAACAAAGTTTCAAAATGTTTAATTCTATCTTTCAAGTTTTCGTGATACGAAACAAGGCTTTATATTTCATCTACATTTGGGAGAATCCATTTGGATTCTTGCGAAAATAGTTGCGAGAAGCCATACCTGGTATGAGTGTCCCAGGATCATTAGGCCATCATGGTGAACCCCTGCTGTGCGCAAATAACACATATAAGCCCTTTATCCAACACAGCTTTTTAATTTTTAAAATATAAACTGAATTTGATAATTTTTAAAAAAAAATAAACAAAACTTATCAATAAAACCTTACAAATATGGATGCCATTGGAACCGGTGTAACAGGAATGGAAGTCCGTAGGAAAATTAGTCCCTCTGGACTATTATTCCGCGGAATTATAGTCCTAGGTCTAACATTTCTAGGAATAGTAGTCCGCCGCTTCCATTGACAGCCATATTTGTACAATTGCATTGACAAAGTGTCAGGATATTGCAGATCATGTTAGCCTTGTGGTGGTTGATGTACTGCAACTATAATAGGTAAAGGGTTAAATTGACTCAATTCTTTTTATACGAATCCTAGCAGAGATGCAGCGAGAATCTACATGGATTCTCGCTGACTTTCTTGCTCGAATCTTTGCGTGATTGGATTCTCAAATTCTCTTCGGAATATAAGCTCTGCCAAATTTAATCCAACTCATCGGGGCGCGGTGACGTTGCGGTAACTGGTTCTCGTCAGATCACCGAAGTTAAGCAACGTCGAGTCCGGTTAGTCCTCGGATGGGTAACCGTCTGAGCGATCGATTCGAACTCCCACGTTGTGTCCTCGGGCAAGGCACTTAACCCCGATTGTCCACATGGGGGCACAATGACACCGTGCACTAAGGCGTACTGTACATCGATGGTGGAAATGTCTTCAACCAATCTAACCTTGCCTGTGCTGCAGTGCAGAGTTACGATGTTGGGGAGCTGGCAGCTGCTCGTCGTTGCTCGGCGGTTCTCTCCGGGTACTCGGGTTTCCTCCACCCGTAAAACTGTCACGGTCATGATTAGCCATTGTGCATAAGTATGTGACCTTAAACACCAATAAATAAATAAATAAATAAATAAATAAATAAAATAAATAAATAAATCCAAGGTTGTAGGGCACGGTGTTTGAGGATAAGCTTCCCAACATAAATTTAGACTACACAAATAACAAGCGCTACATTAATAAACGTTTCGCCTCAGATAGACAATTTTAGGGGGTTTTGTCGATTATTTTTGGTATCCAAAATGCCTAAAAGTTACATGTACTTTTCGTTTTGGCATACTTGTTAAGTGGATTATTTATTTGTAAGAGCGTAGTAATTTTTCAAGCAGCGTATTTACTTTTCAAACTGAGTGGTTAGGTTTTATTCAGATGAACAGCTTGATATATCTCTTCTTTCACTCAACCGTATATGATTTGAATCAGAATAGACCAAGGGGAACCGATTGTCGTATTGTCATAAAAAAAGCGAACAAAGAATTTCGACCAGATAGCGCTTGGGACAGGATGTGGTGGAAATTCTATGCGCGCTTTCGTATCTTCCCTATTGTAGAAACTCACTCGTTGAAAAATAACTAGAAAACAGAGTATCTTGGATGCTATTTGGTATTCTTTTTTCTTGTTTCTTTGTTGATTTCGGAATATTTTATTTAAGAAAGCTCGTCTTACAGGGGTGAGTGTGTGGCGATTATCACGCGATCTGGTCGAGAAATAGAGTGCTTGGACGATCACTTTACTGCACTTTATATGTAGATGAACACTAGACAAGAAGAAAAAGTAAAAGAAAAAATAAACTAAATTAACTGGTGGAGTGCTGGAAGCCCATATTTGGGCTTTGCTCTGAAGAACAGTTACCGCAACTTGAAGGCCTTAAATTCAGTGGATGTGCTTCGCTTTATCTTTGAACAGAAATAATTTGGTCTGTTAGGATTTGCCTTGTTATACAATTTATGGGAGAGTGCCTATTGGCACTCTCCCATAAATTGTAACAAAGCAAAGACATGTGAACAAATTCCGATGACCAAAAATAACTTAGCACCCTATCAGTTAAATAAATAAATAAATAAATAAATAAATAAATAAATATTGCCTGACAGAATACAAATTATAATTGTTGCAAAGTACAAATGCCATTAATCAAAAACATTTCTTTGACGAGATCCATCTGAACGTTAGAAAATCAATTTCAACTCAGAAACAGATCATTTCGCTTCCTAGTGCATTTAAAAAAATTCAATATGCTCCTTTTTAACAGCGTACTGTATAGAAAAATAATCTATTAAGATTCCGTGAGAATTATATTTAGATATTGGGGTTATATTTTACGACCCCAATCCAAAGAAGTAAATATTTAAGTGAGAAAATTAGACAGAATATATAGTGACACCTGTATTGTGAAAATATATTCTATCTATATTTCCTAAAACATATCGACATACTGACGTTAGTGAAGAATGAAAAACGGAACCCTCTCATCCGTGGGTTTCGATATGAAAATTGGTCATTTATCGTCTCCTCAGAGCAACAAGGAGCTATATAAAATGCTGTAACATTGCAGTTGGCACCCGGCGTTTTTTCATTCATGCCCCCCAACCGGTACCGGTACTGAATCTACTGTTCCGCCGGTACCGGAACAAATTTGTTTTATGGCGAAGTTCCAAAATGAACGAGGGCTACTAATCATGTATAGCACACTTGCACGACAGACTTTCAACTTATTTGCGAATGAGCATATCAAGACACTCTAAAAGTGTGTGTTCTGTCTGGGAGACCATTTTGACTTTTTAAACGGGGCATCAAAGACAATGAAAGCTCCGACATAGGCTACTTCAAAGAAATTATTCTGTGGCGACATCAAATCATAAAGCACGATCCTCCTGCTTTATGATTACTTTGATGTCGCCGCAGAATAATTGGCACGATGCCATGTTTGTCTTGCGATCGTGGGGACTGGGGCGGTTTAAATGCCAAATTCTCCCATTTGACTGCGATATGTCACCCAATTGTTGATGTGTACCGGTACCGGTTTCGCCGGGACAGACTCTGTCTCGTCCCGGTACTGGTTATGTTGGTATCGACGGTACTTTGACATGCCTGATACTCTCACAAACAGAAGAGTTAGGAGTACAGATTAGTTGTTCCATAAGTAGCTATTTTGTGGTTACGGTTTGTAATTGGTAATTACTGATTATCTGTTTCGTAAATACGGCTTAGTAAATTATAACTGCGGATCAGTATTAAGTAATTAGAGTTCAGCTAATTGATAATGACGCATTATCTAATTCGTAATCACGGATTGATATTTCGTAATTACGGGTTAAACGATCTCGTAATTACGGATTACTAATATAACAATAACATGATTTTGAAGGGCCTTACAGCGTATTAACGGCTCAACAGAAATGGTTAACAGCCCAAGAGCTTATTAGCGGCCCGCGACGAAGTCGAGGGCCGCTAATGAGCTCAAGGGCTGTTAACCATTTCTGTTGAGCCGTTGATAGACTGTAATGACCGACAAAGTCATGTTATTTCTATTATTGCCACTTTCGTACATCGAGCACATTTCGATTAAATTATAAGGGAAATAAGATAAATAAATGAAATTTGACGTTTTAGAATTAAAGAAAAACATCGACACTATTGTCTGATTTGTTAACAAACAAAACGGGTAACATGACTATCGTCTGATCAGTCTACGGCGAAATTTGGAAAGTTGGATGATGAAATATATCTTCGAAATGCGAACTTTAGGCAAGGAGTTTATTCATCAAAGATGTCATCACTTACTTTGTGTGCATCGCCTTCTATATTTGATACATTATCTATCCGTGACACAAAGGGAAACACTTGAAAAAAATGTGTTAATTATGTTTACAAATTAAAAAAATCCGAATTGAATTTCGATCAAAATGGAAATCTGGGAAAAATATTGTTGATCGGCCGAGATATGTGACGTCATTGTCTATATTTAGACGTGTCGGGCTGTTATTGACGTGTTGGGCCGTTATAGTCAATAACGGCCCAACATGTCACATGACTTGTACTTGTTGAGCATTACGAGGTTTCAACGCCAGGTAAAACATCGTTAATGTGCTAGGAACGCCCGCAAAAGTGGTAATAATTCGTAATTACAGATTACTAACTAAACTGCATTTTGGTGCTAATACGTTTCCGTTGTACGTAGAACATCACTGAGATGAAGACATGGGAATGGCTGAGTGAAGGAGGGTAAGGAAAAAACACCTCAAGACAAAACCCGTCAAGATAAAACCCCTCAAAACAAAAACCCTCTGGACAAAATCTCTCAAGAAATATGACAAAGGTGAACAAAACCCAAAACCCATCCGGACAAAACCACAAAAATGCTCAACTTTTGTTTAGCATCAAAACTTGACGGCAATAAGTAATGATTTTCAAAGTAACAGAACTGTGAACAAACAATCAATATTGGCATTAAGTTCAGATGCCGAACAATTTAGTTGATCAAATTTAGTCGAATGTAAACAATTACGTTGTTTATCAAACTAAGATATTTGGGGATAACGAAAAAAGAATTAGATTAGTTCAGACTATTTACGAAAGTGTGAAATGAGAGAAGAGGTTTCAAAAAACAATTGCAATGGATTAATTAATTTATGGCCCTAATTAAAATTCAATTAATGACCATTTATGTTCTGACAAACAGTTTATATTGTTAGTACCTGGAAATCAATAAAAAGATAATATTGTAATAATAAAAGGCTTTATCATTAAAAAGATATTTTGGAAACTGATTGCTCTTTCATTTGGACGTTTGTAACCCCAGTGCAAGTTACTTAACCCTTTACCCAACGCAGACAGTATCAAAATTTATTATTTTAAATATCAGGTTTTAGATTTTTTCAAAAAATGTCAACAAAACCATATCATGTGACCCCTCTTTGGAACGAGCTCGACGAGCTCGTTCCAAAGTGGGGTCACATGGTATGGTTTTGGTAATATATTTTGAAAAATAATATTTTTTTCAGCTGCAGAATTTGCATATTACGCGGACGGATGCGGGCGATTCGTTGGGTAAAGGGTTAAATTAGGTCTTGTACAAACATCTCTAACACAATGTTTGCCAAACGATATTTTTGTGTTAGACTCTGGTTTCTTAGTTCATAGCTTATTAATTCTATTTTTTTTATTTTGCCATTTTAATTTATGCATTTTTGTTTGAGGGGTTTTGTCCACCGATGTCATTTTTCTTGAGCGGTTTTGTCTGGATGGGTTGTGTCATGAGGGGTTTTTCTTACACTCGAGTGAAGAACACCGAGGAGGTTTGATTGGTCTGCGTCACGAAAACAGGATATCGAAGCCAACGTGTTTTATTTCACATTGTCTGGAATGTTATGATTCTCTTAAACAAGAAGTCAGGCACCACTTACACCAAGATGTTTTATTGCTGTCAGGTTCTGTTTAATTCCTTTGTCGGTGTCCTAAAAGTCGAATTTATTCATTATATCAAAAGTTCTGTCGGTTACCCAAACCGTTTACCTAACATAACGCAAATATGCGTGCACAAAAACCCTTTTCTTACGACATATCAGATTTCACTGGGCATATGGAGATATATAAGGCTGCAAGCATCATTCAAAATATTAAAAAAACACTCTCTCATCATTCAAAAACCATTAACGGAAGCATATATTGATTCCGTAGGCCTACTTGGCCCTGCCATGGGCTAATTCAGAACATCACCCTATTTTGGTAAGTCATGTTTTACAAACACTGAGAAAAGAGAACACGGCATTTTCCGAAGTAACACACTGGACATCCACTACCGATGGTGGTGGGTGTTCAGGAGTTATCGGGGATAATATCGTATCCCATCCATAGAATTATTGCTTCGTGAAGAAGCCATCGGAGGGACACAATGATCTTCTATTTTTAAAAAAATACAGTGAGGCCCCAAACTCCGCTAACAAAAATAGGACACCCATCTCGTACCCGCCCCAACTCGTCGCTTCGCACCACGACCCATGGTTGAAATATAGCGCCTACGCCCGTAAACTCCTTGATCCACCTCTGCGACCAGTGGGTGAGCACATATCCACTACATTGCTTTCTTCTCCAATATCCAATTGAGAATTCAACAAGTAAATCTACAGTTAATGGACCACCGGGCAGCCTGCCCGGTGGTCAGTTAAATACAGATTTGCTTGTTGAGTTCTCCAATTGCTGTTGGCTAGAAAAAAAGGGTATGAATAGGAGTCCACTCACCGGATGGTTAAAAGATGAATCAGCCATTCTGTATCCCACATCACCAAGATATAAAGTGAATGACAACACTATCAGAAGAACATGGTTAAAATCGATACAGCTATCTCCCCGCATCACTACAAACGCTTAGGCAGTTTCTAATGAGGAAATGTCTTTTCCAATCTGATTTAAATGCAAAACGCACACTCACCTTTGTATTTGGGAAAATAATAAATGCCACACACAAAAATGGAATGACTGGTAAAAAGAATAATGCAAAGATCAGCTGACGATACCAATTTAAAGACTGCATAAAAGCCATCTCTGAACCGAACCACACAGTGGTCATATGTTGCTGGCAATTAGGATGAGCTACAAACTGCAAAGAAAAGAACCAAGACAAACATATTGATGAGATAACTAAGTCAACAAGTTATACTAAATCTTGCACAGAACAGAAGAAAAGAATATCTCCTGTGCTTGGTTTGTGGGGAAGGGAGGAGAGTAGGATTGGGTGGGGAATAAAGGTTATAGCACGATGGGCTCCACGAGTCGTAAGTTGGAGAGGCGCAAACTTATTATAAAGTGATACTCAACTAATGCCTCTGAAACGAGTATGTCAAAGTACCACGTCTTCAGTAACATATGATTTTTGTGCCATCAGAGGGTTGTGAGCTTTAGCCCAAACTATCGCGATGGGGATGCTGGGAAGTGAGTTTAGAAGTGGAACTTTCACACAATGTACGTCAGACACTAGTGTTGTTTCGGACTTAATTTATTTTGCTCACACAGAAACCGTTCGCTAAACTCATCGAGAATAAATTCGTTAACTGGAATTAAAACAGTAACGTCTTTAAGATATTCATTTATAAAAAAATGGGTGGGGTCCACATGTTGATGAGGAAGGGGTTGTAAATTAATGGATGAAATTAGCGACACAAAGTTTAAGTGGCGATACTCTGCACCAATAACTTCTGTCGGAAGATTTATGCAGAGGCGGAATGGCCGTATGGTTCACGGGAAAATTCCCGGTGTCCCCCCCCCCCCCCCCTATTGGCTTCTCCCTGGGTACCCCAAAATTGATGCAGCCCAATACCTGTTGGTACGTGAAATTTCGTGAAAATGACAACAAGGTGAATGGATCTGATTGCATAGACTTCCGGTATACTGAAATGTTCTCTATATGATTGCCATTGGCAGCCCACACAGAGGACATTTCGATATACCAGCAGTGTATTCTTCCATTGATCGTCCAGATGAAAGGAAGCAGCGTTCCTTCAATTTCAAAAATCATGTCAGGCCAAGTATATTCTGATTTTTGTCCGACTGGCCCCAACTATGGTCTTCCCGATGCCCCCACCCCGGTAGAACCATTTTTATCGAATGATTGATGAAGTTGATACAAAAATGTCATCGAGATGTCCTCTATGTGGACTGCCATTGATCGCCCAGAAGCAAGGAAGCCGCGTTCGTTCATTTCGCAAAATCAAAATTTCCGGGTATGGAGTTCACTTGGTGCATTTTCTGGCAAGATTTCTTGGTCCAGTCTGCCCCCGGATTTATGGACTCTTCCCCACGCGATAAATCTGTTCCTTCGCCGCTACCGTCTAAACCATAGCCTCGGCTATTCTAACCCAAAACTGTTTACCAAGGCACAGACAACAAAATTGCGGATCGATACGAGTTTCTTTTAGGAAATAAATATTGTCAATTAAGTGAAACAAGGCGCTATCTTCAATGCTTTAGCATTGCAGATAGCGCCTTGTTCCACTTAAGCGGCGAAATTATGTCTACCATCAACACATATGCTTTAGCACATTGCACGAATACGCTTCCTCTTGGTGGGCGGGAGTTAACCCTTACCCACCTCAAACAGAAGACGACAGTTTCAAAAACATTTCTTGAATATCTATAGCAAAATTCAATCTTGACTCATAAACATAGCTTATGACCCCTTCAATGGGACGATCTCAACGGGCTCGTTTCATTGAGTGGTCATAAGCTATGTCCTCGAGGCAAAAACTGAAAACACATTTTTAATTTAAATAGCGATTTTGTGAATAGCGCCGGCGGATTATGTTACGTCCTCGGCCCATTTCATTTCATCTCGTGCTGGATTGAGAATGTGTATAGCTATAGGGGAGGGTCCAGGATCATCGGGGGGGGGGGGGGGGGGATAACGTGCCAATTGGAGCACAGTGGGCAATTTTCGAACTTGAAGGCTCAACTACCCAGAAAGTGAGGGCATGACTAGAGCAAAATGCCCACATAAATGTATTATATTAGAAGGTCATAAAATGCGATTTTGAGCAATTCTGAAAAATGCACTTTATGACCCATGAGTGTCTTCAGTGATCCTGACTCATATATTGAACCTCCGTTGAATTTCGACGCATTTGGTGTTGGCCACGGGTCCATAGGTCATACCATGCTTGAGATATGAGGATGACATACATTCAAAATGTTTGACCCCACCCCCAGCTCATTTATATCAAAAATACATGTATGGGCTTCGGGAATGCATTAGGGGGTTGGGGGTGGGGGTGGGGGTTGGGGGGGGGGGGGGGGGGCTAAAATGCGAACGGATATATTCCTGTCGATTGAATCTAAAATACTATAAAGATTCATTTTCTTTTAACCCTTTACCCAACGCAGACGATATCAAAATTCATAATTTTAAATATCTTTTTTTTCAAAAAAATTCAACAAAACCATATCATGTGACCCCTCGTTGGAACGAGCTTGACGAGCTCGTTCCAATGAGGGGTCACATGATAGGGTTTTGTTGAAATTTTTTGAAAAATAATATTTTTTAAACTGCTGAATTTGCCTATTACGCGGGCGGATGCGGCCGATTCTTTGGGTAAAAGTGTTAATCAATATTTTATATTTCTTCAAGGTTGTGGTTAATGGCCAAAATGACTGCTAAATTGATTTGTGTTTGGCGATATATGAACACTTATTGAGAAACAAAAGTAAATTAATTTGAAGAAAAGAGTCATGTGACATCTATAATAGAAAAAGAATTATATTATGTAAAAATTGATTTCCATAAAATTGTAACAACATTTTTTCATTACGTTGGCAATACATGTGACTGTAACAACGTCTTACTTAACGCTGTAGTCACGTCGTGGCAACGCAGCGCAGCCTTCTCGCAACTTAGTAACACGTTGATGAAACGTTGAGGAAATCACAACCATCTTACAACATATAACAAACTCTTACTTGGCGATATAGACACCTTGTAGAGATTTTGCAGTTGTTTCTAGGCAAGTCTTAACTGTCTGCATAGGCAGCCAGAACTTGTGTAGAAACTACTGCATAGGCACACATAATGTATTCTTCATGCAGGTTTTGCTAGAGACAGCATGCCGGGACACCTGTTGCATTGCAGTAAAATGGTCAACTTGAGTCGGAATTAGGCTCTTGAGTGTTGACAACTTTTAATTGACGACGCGGAAACGTTGTGAAAGCATTACGCAAACACAACTACAGTTGAAACTGGAAGTCCTGTCACAATTAGCGTAGAAAATGCACGTCTGTTAACGCGCTCTTTACTGCAGAATAATGAAGTAGTATAAAGTACACGATACAAAATGTCAAGCGCTATTAGCGAGGTCGGTTGTGAAATCACCAACTGAACCAATAAAACAGAAAGAAAATATTGAGACTACAGTATGTGGAGGGTGGATTACCACTAAATCGCTGGGGGATACATTTTTCACTTAGTAATTATTTAAAACTTCTGAGGACAAAACACAAGAAGCACTTGCAAACTTCCATCACACGGACCACCTGGTTGCACCCAGTGCTCCATGTGATGAAGTTTGCATGTGTTTCCCTTGAGTGTTATGAACAATCATAAATACTTTTCGAATGGAGAATATATGGCGCTGCGATTAAGTAGTAATCCACCGTCTCTTCATTCTGTATGTAGAGTAGAATTTTAATATCTGTTTACGTTATTACATGTCCATGTATCCCAACAGAGGTGCGGAATGGTGTTTAATGACCTCTGTTTACTAGTATAGAATTGATTGTACAGAGTTGGTCACGCTGTTTTTCTACTGAAATGGAGTTTGATAGGGACAAAAGCGCACAAACTCAGCGCGTTATCACTTCAAGAGTGCACAATACAGTCACATGACGTCTAGTTTCAACTGTATCTTGCAAGATTCAACAACTTCTTATTCAACCTTATATTCTTGTTGTGAAAAAGTTATGATTAGAGATAATCTTCCCATAACTAACAACGTCGCAGTTACTGTTTGTGCGCTACCAGGGAATAACGTAAAGGCCAAAACCGCCCAGCGCTATTCTCAAAAATCGCCAATTAATTTTCATTATTTTTTTTCATTTTTTGTCTCAAAAACATAGGTTATGACCCCTCTTTGGAACGAGCTCGTTCCAACGAGGGGTCATAACCTATGTTTTTGAGACAAAAAATGAAAATAATTAGTTATTCAAGAATTTTGTTTACAAGTGTCGTCTGCTTTTCATGTTAGGTAAAGGGTTAAACTGTAAATTCTACTAAGTGTCAACATTTTGAAGCTGTTCATCAACATGACCTTTCAACGTCTTTCTTGTCACTGTGCATAGTTTCGACAAAATTTATTCTCGGCTATTCATATCTGGTTCCGTTAACGGTGTTTTCAAGGAAACGCTTACCAGTAACGGGCAATACTTTGGTTAGTGTATAAAAAAGGCATGTACTTCCTCTGGCATTAAACCTTTCAAATATGGCTTTGCCTCCTGTGCAATGATAATGCAATCCTCACACAGATTTGTATATTCAATTTGCGTGTAGAAATCTGTGGTCGATACAAAGACGATACAAACAATCGTTCGCTTTTTCTGCAATGATAAGTGAAAAATACATTGGCAACAAGCTACATTATTTTGTATAAAAGAAGTCGTTGGGATGAGGCGATGGGGGAGGATAATATTACAACTCCATATAAAGGCACATCATCTTGTTCATGAGAAGTAGTTGGTGGGTTAATATTGCAACTCAACATTTCAAACCCAGCAATTTCAGAACGAACATTTATGTTTTCTGTCATGTCATGCATTGCCACCTCTCCTCTAATATAAAGAAATATTAACCTACTTGCTTCACCTTTGGTATTTAAATGTATCTCCTTGCCACAGCATCAATCAGAGATAATCGATTATCGTGATTAATACCCGGGATAAATTACCATTGCATAAGATACCTTCTTTTCTTCGTATCTGATCGCCATTTTCAGTCTCGCCAGGGGATCACGTTGATAATGTGTTGGAGAATGCTCGCCACAACCTTCAGTAAGGACGGCTTCGACTTCCTGCGTACCTCGGCACAGATCCATCAATTCACAAGCAAAATTCATACACTGTACAACCAAATTTAAATACTCTTTCTGGAAGAAAGAAGAAGTGAAAAGTCAGCAATATATACACAGAACGTCACGACACGTGAATGCGTTCGTTAATGTGACACGAGTGCAGTGCGAAAGGATAGAAGGAGAGGCCGAGGCCGCGCCTCTAGTTGTATTCTTCCGCGATGGTGTGAGTGCCGTTTTGTGTTTCTGCTTTTCGGCGTTCTGTGTTTATTACACAACTAAACGATAATTATCCTTTTCTAAATTCATCTTGCAAAACTGGGTCTTATTTGTAGATTTGTCAGTTCTGACGTCTTCTTGAAATAAAAATGAAACTCGGGTGTGATTGGCAAACACGTGTGACAGATCAAAACGTAACATGAAAATATAAATTAAATGAAAATTGTGTCCAAAATGGTTGTTTGATCATATTTTTAAGAAATTAGCTACCGTTATCTGAGAGATATTCGCTTCAAACTCAAACTTGAGTTTTATATAACAAAAAGATTTTCCGATTGACATTCGATTTATCGGCGGTAATCACAGCGTCCAAATTGATCTGGGTCAGAATGCAACATTCAGATTGGCACATTACGAAAATGGGCGGAGTTTAGCTCTTTTGTAAGATCCATGATGCCAGGTGGAAAAATAGTCAATGAGAATCCGTATGGGACACTTGTTCCGTACGAATGTGTAAATTTGGAACTAGAGGAAAAGTAACATAATCTACGTTTACACCGAACTAAATTCCGATTGTTTAACTTAAAAGGTAGTATACGGTTTGGCTATCCCTGTCTGTCCCTGACCCTGTCTGTCGAAATTTTTGTTAGTTGCCGGAACGCCGACATTTTCTCTGAAAGCCGACATATTAAGTACTATACAGTTTCCATTGTGCAAAGTACCTTTATCTTTCGAATATCCTTTGTTTGAAAGTGCTACTTTTAGTATATGGCAGTCGAGTAGCCACATACACGGAAACGTTTTGTGGGTTATTATTATTTTGAAGAATTACTTTCGTTGAAATAATAATAAGGCCTAAAAAGTTAAAAAAAAAACATTGTCGAAAACTTTCAACTCTCGGACCACCATGTCGGAATATTTTGAGATCCTGGCTTTGGACTTGTATATGGTGACCCGCGTCCACAACAATCCGTCCCCTGAGTTCCAATGTGTTCTATGTGCCTACTGGCACATAGAACACATTGGAACTCAGGGGACGAATCGTCATTTAAATATTTCCTTATTGTTACGTTTTTTGCCCCCAAACCACATCCCTCGTTGGAACAAGCTCATCCAATGAAGTACCAAAACAAGTAACTACACATATTTTTAACTCAATGACGGCAAATCTTCCAATTTCCGACTGAAGGTGGTTCGATCCTATTCATTAACAGAGATGAAACTGGCATGTAACTCCGGGAGCTGTCTGTTGGTTTCACTTATTAAATGTATCAAAAGAAAGCTTGGCTTTATTTTCTACCAATGTCGTTGGTGTTTTCTCAACAATTACTGGCTTCTTAATTGGATGTTCATCGACCAATAATTTCAAGGGTGGTAAACTTTATCGAAAGTAGAGTCAGGGATGGCATTTGTGATGTGGGTAAACATAGATCCTAAAGTAGTTTGTTAATTTGTTTCTGGGAGTATCGTTAGCTGTTAGCAATTCATCTTAGTAAGGCGCCGGTTGTGACTCCAGTAGTGTAGCCATAGGTGTTGTATAGGAGGGGTGGGGCTGAGGACAGCCTGTGTCCACCAAAAAAGATCACTCTCCCTTCTCTTAAAATTCTAAATTCTACGATTTGCACGGGATGTCAGATTATGACATACCACACTTAATGAACCCTGATATCCTTCCTGGCCTCAAAATATCTACAAAGAGTGCCATTTATGGCATAGTTTTTTAAATGTTCAAAACATATACCCGCAGCTGTAGTAACGCGAGAGGGACACCACCTCCATAGCTTTCCCTCACTCAATACTATTTCGGGTATGCATATGGAATAAAAATACTTGTACTGCGCCCCCCCCCCCCCCCTCCAAACACCACCACCTAACAAAATAATGAAATAAAATAAAAAGAAAAAACTACCCTGCGCCTCCCCCAATATAGATACATGGTAGGGAATAGGGCCTCATAGCATACAGTACTGCTATTACAAAGGCGAACAAGGAAATTCGACCTGATTGCAACTGGTTCATGATCTGGTCGAAATTTTCTATCCGCGTTAGCCCCTCTAAACAATTGATTCTCACTCAGTGAAATTTAAATTCGACAACATTGTTGATGAATTCAGATAGTTCAGCATTGTGGGCATTACAAAAACGGGAGAGAATTCACGATCCGATCGAAATTATCTTCCACTCTTCCCCCACGGCATTGTAGTGGAATTCCACTCATCGGAAAGAAACGCGATAATATCGATTCTGAGATGCTATTTATTTATTTATTTATTTTTTATTTATTTATTTATTTATTTATTTATTTATTTATTTATTTATTTATTTATTTATTTATTAGGATTTATTGACACTTTCGACAGCCAGGATCACCTCGTGTCAGACAGTTTTACGGATGGAGGAAGTCGAAGTAGCCGGAGAGAACTACCGAGCAACGACAAGCAACTGCCAGACTCCTTAACGTAATAGCTCCATACAAGCAGTGTCAGCATTTGGTTGAAGACAAGTGCACCATCGGCGTGCAGTACGCTTTTACGCTTTAGTACACAGCGCCGGCGTGTCCCAACGTGGACAATCGGGATTATGTGCCCAGCCCAAGGACACAACTCAGTTACCCCTGGAGGGAATTGAATCGTGAACCTTTTGGTTGGAAGTCCTATACCGGAACCACTGAGCCACCGCGCTCCCATTAACGATTGTTTCGTGTGATTCTGTCTGTATGTTGGTTTAGCATATAGAGTTAAAACTAGAAGTCCTGTCATGAAATGCGCACAAATAGCACGTCGATCTGCGCGTTAATCTACGCGTTATGACCATAGCAAGGCTATCAAATTCTGTACATATGGCCTGTACACAAGCAAAGTTTCAGCCAATGGACCTCCGGGTAACCCGGAGGTCCACTGGCAGAAACGTTGCCTGTGTTTGCTTAAGTAACCAGGAGACCCTGCCGTGCTTTGGATGCCATTCGATATGACAATTGCGTGCAATTCCTACGCGCAATTAAGCCAAGATAAGCGCACAGTTCGTGACAGGACTTCTAGTTTTAACTGTATATTCCAACAGGTGAGATTCTACAGTTTTGTGGGAAGGGAAGTGAATTAATAGAGGGCTTTCATACTGTAGTAATTCTACGTGAAAAAAGTAGCTAAATTTACACGGTTGTAAACAGCATATGATATCACTGAAGTAAATATTTAAATTAGAGTTACCAGCCTCGAAATGTCGGAAATGATGCAGTCTCCAAAAAATAAACAGCCTTGGGAAAATATGTTGTTTCAATAAACATTTAAAGGATTCTACTGACATCTTGCATTATTGTTGAATATTCCAGATAAATAAAGAGGGTGATTTGATGACGTTTTGGACATAAAAATACAACTGACTGTTGGTGTGTTTTTGTTGGGAGTTCCCTGACAAAATATGTGCACGTGGGCGGTACTTCCCTTCCTGTCAGTTTTTCTGTCTTATTTGTTGCATAACCCCATATTTTCAGGTCAGAAAACGTTGTCCGAAGGGCTATACTTGACAAAGATATCGGAATGCCAAAATTAAAGTGATGCGATCAATTTTTTTCGCCTGAACGTTATAATGGTCGCCTATGGAAAAATAATTAGTTCTGTGATACCATTTGAACATCATGTATTGCATACCGATGCCACTCATGGATCCAGATCACGTAATACAAATTTTCCTAAAATTTGGTTCATTGATGGAGGATCGAGGAGTAGTGTGGTAGATCTGGTGGTGGCCATACATGATTCTAGATAGGGAAACCAAACAACTACTACTCAAAGATTACCTGCAGCATCGAGCGGATTTAGGGAAGAATTATTGGTGGCAATCGACGAGTTGTCGGTGGAAGCATGTTCAAGACCTTTACGGTCACGACGACACATACGCATATATTCTTTCCAGTTGGAATAAATTTTATTGTACAGCATTAAAGCACCAGTTATTTATCCTTGATCACCATATATTTATCAGCTGAGTTGAGAAGAGTCGACGATACATCTCAGACTTATCTCTTCATAAAAATCGACTTTCAATAAAACTATCTCCCCTGAAATTATTAGACGGGTGAGGAGGACCCAATTAAGAAGAATGGAATTGTTGAGAGAACACTTATAACATCAGCTGAAAATAAAGCTAAGTTTCCTTTTTTTACTTTAATAAACGAAAACAAGAGACAGTTCTGTTATTTTCGTTTATGAAAGATTACAAAAGGAAATTTGGCTTTTTATGTCAAGCTGATTAGAAGCAACTAAGTAACTGGCCACTTTGAAGCTTTGTTTAGCGAATGTGTTCTCACAGTAATTTGCCGGTGTGACAGGAATGGAAGTCCGTAGGAAAATTAGTCTCTCTGGTCTATTATTCCGCGGAATTATAGTCCTAGGTCTAACATTTCTAGGAATAGTAGTCCACCGGACTACTATTCCTAGAAATGTTAGACCTAGGACTATAATTCCGCGGAATAATAGTCCAGAGGGACTAATTTTCCTACGGACTTCCATTCCTTTTACACCGATTTTAATTCTTCTTGAGAAAGAATTTAGCAAGTCATTCATCCTAGGCTATTATATTAATGGAATGTATAGTGTCTGTATTATATGTCACTATGCGCACATTGCTGACATAATGAACAGAAGAAAGTTATAGGACATCAAAAGATGGTGAAAGCGTAGTTTCCTTATTTTTAAATGAGTTTAAGCAGAGAATAATACGTTCAAACTGACAGGGAAAAACTGTGAAAAGACAGCTTCTGTATTTTTAAACTACTCTAGAGGACAATGCCCGACGTTTGTAACATGAGGTCACATTAACGATACAACTTCGATAACATTTCGAAATATCAATTTGTA
The DNA here is from genome assembly GCA_031216915.1 of Pictodentalium vernedei. Lineage (NCBI taxonomy): Eukaryota > Metazoa > Mollusca > Scaphopoda > Dentaliida > Dentaliidae > Pictodentalium > Pictodentalium vernedei. The sequence goes on from CM062297.1 coordinate 854,050,889, forward strand.
TGAGGAATTCTCATACCCATAGTGTTAACTCTTTACCCAACGAAACGGAAAAACCCATCAGCGCTATTCTCAAAATTGGTCAGTTAATTTTCATTATTCTTTCATTTTTTATCTTAAAAACATAGGTTATGACCCCTCATTGGAACGAGCTCACCGAGCTCGTTCCAATGAGGGGTCATAACCTATGTTTTTGCGACAAAAAATGAAAAACATTACTTGTTCAAGAATTCTTTTTCCAAGTGTCGTCTTTTTTTCATGTTAGGTAAAGGGTTAAATTTACAGACAACTATCGAAAATTAAAGGGAACTAACTTTCATGTATTTCTCTTCCAATGACGAAAATTGTCCGCCATGGTCAACGACTCGAGATTCGAAAACCCATTCCACGAACTTCCGGATTTCCCAGTTGTCAAAGAGACTCGTCGACATTAAGAGTGGCCCAGTGACAAAAAAAAACAAAAAAAAAAAAAAACAAGCATGGTACATAATTATCCCTTGGCCTAACAATCGACAAGACGATCGACTTCCGCGAATACAGAGAATCTACACAGAGGGGCTCAACAGACAGCAAGCAAGACTCATAATCCAAAGACACTGACAGAGAAGGAACACGTTTCTGGATGTGAGCGCTTAATCTGTGGATTGAACAGTAAACGCCCAAGCGTATGCCGGCCACTGTTCCGATAACAGGGGAATTCGTCCACATTCTCATTAGCAGTTTCCATGTGAAAGCTATGCAGCGGTTCCAAATGAAAGGTCTATAAAAAACTTACGGTCGAATCTGATTATTCGTTGGGTAGAGTGACCAGAGACTCGTTACAAATCAAAAAACAAATGTAACACAAGAGTGTGGTTTCATGAAATGATCATTTTTTGTCAAATCAGTGGTTTCTAAAGAAAATGTTGGCGTCTGGGCGAACAATAATATTTTTGATAGACATTTTCCCATATACACGGTCATGGGGCTGATCCTCTCCACTCTTCTAGCTTTGGGCCTGTTCTTAACCAATTTGTTGACCACTTCCCATGTTCTCGAATGATTCTGAAGATTCATTGACCCTTTACCAAGAATGGTGGTTGGCGATTACAATATCATTTTCAGAAAATAACTGAAATATTCGTTTTTATTTTAGAAATATTGGAAAGAGATGTTCAACCTCTTTGCAACAGTGTTTAATAAGAATGTTTTGGAAGTAAGCACAAAAGAAAAAACAAATAGATTGCGATGTATGTGTCTTACGCGGAACAGATTTTCCGATACGCCATCACTGACATGGCCGTACATCCAAGAAGAGGGTGTCACCCCTTCAATATTTTGTCAGACATGGACGTCGTCGGAAAATTGCTGGGTATTGCCCTGCACCCAAGAAGCTCCCTTTTAGTGCATCTATGCCTTCTGAATAGAGCATAAAATAGGCCACCTATTTTAGGGACTCAGATGCACTTGAGGCCTGGGGTAAATACAGGTTAGGCTCACCATGGTGACTGGACCAAATTTAGACTCATGGGACTTTATATAATATTTAGGGCGAGCAACCCTAAAAATTATATAACGCTCCGTGGGGCCAAGTTTGGATTACAAGTTGACATGCATACATACAACAGTGCCTTTCTCCCAAGCTTTTAAAAAAATGCACGTCCTAAAGCTACAATAATCTGATGACAGGAATTGCACGCTGTGATATTAATGTTGTCTGTCGGTCAGTTTCATCTGGGCGTCTACAGAGAGCTTGTTACTCGCCCTTCAGTATTCTGGCAAGTTACGGCAAGGGCTTATCAAAAGGGTTAACGCAAAAATCTACGATAAATTGAAAGTGATAATAGGTTAACAAGACTGTTGATTGGGCCATGAATCCGAAAGGTTTGGAGCGATTGTGTTGGCTGTGGATATTAAATTGTCTTCCAGAAACAGCAGATCGATGGTGAGTTAATGAATACAAAACTAAAAGGACCTACGTGACATTCTGTCCAGTTTTCTTTGATAAATAGAGCCGATATAATTCACAATAAACTCAAGTCTGTCAATTTTTGAACAACTGATCGCATGTCGGATATGAACCTTTCTTTGTAATCACGCCATGATAGTTGATATATGTTGTAAAGTTCAGTCTCAATTTTTCGGGTAATTTTCTTCCAGTGCAAAAAAGTAAATTGCTTATCAATCAATGAAAAGATGTAGAAATCAAAGACGTGGGAACTGTCGAGAGAGAGAGAGAGAGAGAGAGAGAGAGAGAGAGAGAGAGAGAGAGATAGCTATTAGGCAGGCATTATAATTGTTTACCAATATTTTACACAGTTCAATCACCACTACTCTAATTCCGTCACCTGACACTCTTTTTTGTTTCTCACTGCGATCATATTAGGAATTAACAATTAAATTAAAATTTGAACAAAGAAAACCTCATATGATTTTTTTCCTTCTACGGCCTGTAAAGTCGTGAATAGATAGAGGATATCTACGCTATTTTAGTGAAAATCGGGAATTATCATATGACTCGTCCGTTTTGTTCACGTTAAAACATTTGATATTTTGTTTTCATATTAATCAGTGATCAATAAAGCCTTCCGCCAATTTCATTGGTCAGTTTCAAAACTAGACGATTTGATTGGCTGAACAAAATAAAACTGGGCCACATTTTCATAATTTGCATAATAAGAGTTGGGAGCTTTCATTGGTCAATTTCAAAACTGGACACTTTGATTGGCGAAACAAAATACAACTGGGTGACATTTGCATAATTTCAGTAGGGAGAATTTTTGCTTCCAAAACATAGGTTATGACCCCTCATTGGAACGAGCTCGTTCCAATGAGGGGTCATAACCTATGTTTTGGAAGCAAAAAATGAAATATTTTAGTAATACGAGAATGTTTTTTCCAAGTGCCGTCTGCACCTCATGTTAGGTGATGGGTTAAAAATTCATACTGAGTGGCTAATTTGTGCGTGTGTGTGTCATTTGATAAATAGAATATGAAATGAGTGTTTTTCTCATATAATATTTATGAAACTCGTCCGAATTTTCCGTTTGGGCTCTCCAGAGGCTCGCCCAAAAGGAAAATTCTTAGACTCATTTCATAAAAATAATATGAGAAAAACACTCATTCCATATCCTCTGTTTATTACATATCCATTAAACTTTAAGCCCTTGCATTTACTGGAATCGCCGCTATGACATATGTGTATCTGTATTCAATGGGTGATGTACAAGCCGGAACATTTTTTTCAGCACCGTTTATACTAGCTCCTTTCCCGTAGAGTCATTAGTTACGCTTCGAAAAGTTTCGAAATTTCGTTATACAATTATCGATCGACTGTCGCATTGTGTGAAAATGAAAACGTCCAAAGCAAAATATAATCGGTTAAAAAAAAAAAAAAAAATTAGTTAAGCAAAGATGACTAATATTAAAAAACAATCATTTCCAACCACGACATTAAACCAGTCCCGTGGCCATCTCGTCTGCGGATCCCCAAATATCTAAATTGGTCAACTTTATTTCGGTAAATCTTCGGACATCCTGGCATGCTTCGAACTTCTTCTAAAAAAGTTTCTCTCAGATGTTTTGCAAATCTGTCCAAATTTGTATTCTATTTTTACTATCAGTAACAGCCAATAAATGTTTAGGCGGGAATGGACAAAACCCGAAGAGAAACAGCGATACAAATTTCAACAAACACACCCCCAAAAGAAAAGATAACGAATGTAATTTCGACTGTTCCCAAAACAAGGTTGTTTTGATTTTTTTACCAACCGATTTGATCAGTACCGCTTCAAACAAAATTAAGGACTCCCCACCTTTGGGTTTAAACATCGGAATTAAAAATAGTTTATTTAAATGAATTTTAACGCACGCGAATGTGTAATCAATACAGAACACCACCTGTATTTGAATCGGTGGGTGTTTTACATAACTCGTTGGAATGGCGTAGTAATATTTCGCTTGAACCTACGGCTCTCGCGAAATATGACTACGCCATTTCAACTCGTTGTGGAAAACACCCACCGATTCAAACACACATCGCGTTTTGTCCATTTATCTCATGAGTGTGGACCTGGAAGTTTTATTTTTCACGAGCGCTTGCGCGAGTGGAAAACAGCATTTTCAGCTCCACACGAATGAGACACTTCCCGATATTCACTAAAATTGCGTAGATGTTCTGTTTATTATAAGCAACGTGGCATTTTTCTGCTCAATATTCAACCCAATTCGACTGTAAACACTTGAGTTTCAAAACAATAACAAATATCAGCTGATTGTTCTTTCAAGTTTGTACTATCCAAATCACACAAACATACATAATAGTCGCACTTTTCCCACGATAATTTACCCAACTAATTGTTCAACTCATAGATAGTCGCACTTTTCCCACGATAATTTACCCAACTAATTGTTTAACTCATAGATAGTCGCACTTTTCCCACGATAATTTACCCAACTAATTGTTTAACTCATAGATGAACTTTAATAATTATAATGTTACAAATGAGAAAATTCTCATATTTTTATTTTTAGAACACGGTAGAACACGTTTTTGGGACATGTTAATGTCAGTTTACAAAGAATTTGGAATTAGGTGCACCGACTCAACCGAAAAAAAAAACTTCCTGGGCGAATCGATCGACAACGTTTTCATGAAAAGTTACCCAGTTCAAGGCTTAATATCACTCACGGAGTCACTTTCTATAAAGCTTATTATTTCATATTATTACTTTATTATTATTATAATAATAATTTTTCAGTCATAGAATCACCAGAACGACTTGGAACAGCACGAACGTCTGATACTGTCAGTAAAGCCGGCACTGAATCGCTTGTAGCAGTATCGAAGGCGAAGTGATGCACCTAAGCGTGACGTCATTTAGAAAGGTACTGAGAGATATTCCTCGTTACCCATCAAGTCGATGGATATCGAGAAATATCTTATAGATAATTTGTGATAATTCACAGACTAGCATATAAAAAACACATTTCTGCTCCATTTTTCACAAATTATTTCACATTATTTCGACTTGCTGGGGAAATGTGATAAAGATGAAGCTAAAAATGTTCATTTTTTCTCAATGTTGTGGTGCGTTGGTAACGAGCATAGGTTTGTGCTTTGTATTCGTACCATGCAACTAAGGCTCGTGAGTCACTACTGATGTATTAGTGTCATCGTGCCCCCTACCCCAAGTTCTAAATGATCGCTACACCACTGGGACAATCTCATCCAGAAATATTCCGTACCTAACTTCATAGAAATCGAGTACCGTTTCTGGTGACTGAGTTCAATTGGTCAGCTGTTTTAACTTAACCCTGTGAACGCTCATTGTATATTCCATGCCTTTTCAGGGATATCAACTGGAAGAGTCTATATTCGTTACTTTGGAGGAAGACCAATCAATATTTTCATTAAAAATCTTAATTGGTCCTCCACATACATTCGCATGGCAACAATCTATCCACTTTATGAAGTCAGGTCGTATCGCGATCCTGGGCCTGAAAAGCGGTATTTCGGGTTCAAGGACAATAAGCCGCCATTTTGAAAGAATTAAGTTGACCATTTAACAAAACCATAATTTCCGGTATGCAAAAGTACCCAAAATATTTTAAATACCATTCGTATGAATGCGTCGATTCGATTAACCCTTTACCCAACGAATCGCCCGCATCCGCCGCGCGTAATATGCAAATTCAGCAGTTGAAAAAATGTTATTTTTCAAAAAAAAATTCAACAAAACCATATCATGTGACCCCTCGTTGGAACGAGCTCGTCGAGCTCGTTCCAACGAGGGGTCATATGATATGGTTTTGTTTAAATTTTTTGAAATTTTTTTTAAAAATGATATTTAAAATAATAAATTTTGATATCGTCTGCGTTTGGTAAAGGGTTAAATAAATTAACCTGAATGCAAGAATTTATCGGGTACTTGAAAAAGGGCGTTTGTTGCATGGTCAAATTTTCTCGTCATTCACATCGACTTACGAAAAGGTTATCTCCCCTGATTGCTAAGAATTGGCTGGCAAAAATTAATACTAATTGAATAGGGAATTTTTATATTTCTCAAAATTATATAAAACCTATGAAAGTTATATTCGCTGTGCGCCTCAATCCTTTAAGAACAATTTATATGCTCCCAGTTGGTGATATTATCGAACGATTTCATTCGACCAATTTTTTCCCCACGTTGATTTAAAATGCTACTGTTATTTCCTGTACAATTCCATGTAAAATGATAGAAAATTACATCTTCGTCAACTTTTAGCAGTTAATATATATTTTTTTGCTTCATATTAGCAATACTGTTCGCATACCGGCATATAATATAGATATTTTCCTATCTAACCATGTAAAAATATAGAAGCTGACATTTGCCTATTTTTTTCCCTTTGATGTTAAAACCAAGAATAATTTTATGGTAGTAAAAACAGTTAAAACTGCAGTGCACAATATCAGAGATCACTTGTGCCATCGCGGAAGGATAAAACTCGAGGCCTCTAGCCTCTCGTTCTATCCTTCCGCGCTGGCACTCGTGCCATATCGATTAACCCATTCACACACGTGTATCGTTCTGTTTATGAGTCATCTGTCGTCTACTATCATATTTCAGGCGAGGAAAATCGAAAGTTGGTAAATAAAGCGAAATACTCTAACATCCGGTTGTATGAGGATCAAAGCAACAATCTGCGTCACGAACCGATTACATTCTTTTTACATCAAATTTATCAATCCATAACCAAACAAAACCCCTAAGGGTTGTAAAAAATAATGCCAAGAATTTCATCCTTTTTCCATACCATAGTGTGTTACCTGTCACAAAACAGGAGCAACGGAGAGGACAAAAACAGGGTATAGACAAAATCCCCCTCGACAAATTCCCCTTCCCAACTTTTTTGATTACTACTAATGTTGGCAAAATCCCTCCTATTCAAAATGTTTGCTTTTCAAACTGCATATCTTACAATTAAAACTATAAGTCATGTTACGAAATGTGCGCTTATCTAGACTTAATAGCGCGTTGGAATTGCGCGCAGTTGCCATATTGAAGGACATCCAAAGCCCGGCTGGTTCTCCTGGTTGCTCATAGCAAACACAAGCAATGTTTCTGCCAATGGACATCCGGGTTACCCGGAGGTCCATTGGCTGAAACATTGCTTGTGCACAGGTCATATGTACAGAATTTGAGAGCCTTATTATGGTGATAACGCATAGATTAACGCAAAAATCGACGTACTATTTGTGCGCATTTCATAACAGGACTTCTAGTTTTAACTGTATTTCATTTTCTTGAACTGTTTTTTTTTAATTTTGCATTCTTATAACTACTTTTTTCTCAATTTTTAATTTCTTTTTTAACTTTTTATTTTTTTTAACAACAGATATTGTTTTTTGATGTTGTAAGCCATGCAATTTAGCTAATGTATAATTGTGTTGATTTTCTAGTAAGACTTGCACTTTTGATTAGGCGTTCTATTGAATACAGTTTGTTTTTGTAATACAGTGGAACCCTGTTAACCCTTTACCCAACGCAGACGATTTTCAAAATTTATTATTTTAAATATAATTTTTTTAAATGTTTCAAAAAATTTCAACAAAACTATATCATTTGACCCCTCATTGGAACGAGTTCAATGAGCTCGTCCCATTGAGGGGTCACAGGATATGGTTTTGTTGGAATATTTTGAAAAAATTAATTTTCTCAACTGCTCAATTTGCATATTACGCGGGCGGATGCGGGCGATTCGTTAGGTAAAGGGTTAATTGAATATCCTCTTTTCCAATGAAAATTATTCAGTTAACAGTATTCAATTAACAGGTATTGTGTCACTTTCCTGTATTCTATACTAAAACTGAGCATTTATTCTATTATATCTTGTTTGACAGAGCTCCATGAGCTCTGTCAAAAAGACTTAGAAGATTAACTACCTGTATTGAATGTGCTGAGGCCAAATAGGTTTATAAAAAAAGACAAACTGGGGAGTCAGGGTAATTTCTCGACCGGTTTCAAGATTTTTTTATTCAATTAACATGAGTTTACCCTATAACATATATTCAATTAACAGGTCAAATTTGTAATTGAGGTATGGTAAATGGTTTTGAGTTGGAAATTATATTCAGTTAACAGGGTTATTCAGTTAAGAGATATCCAATTAAGTGGGCTCCTCTGTAATAACTTAAATACTTCTGACAAGAAACTCATTATATAGATAATTAGCTTGCATATTTTATAACCTGTTTTTTCCATCCATATCTGTATGGTTTGATCTAGAAAATCCAGAAGCCAATACTATAAAGCTTTTACAACTGCATTTTCTAGAATTGTATTTTCTACCTATTAATATAACTGACTAAAATAAATCATTAGCATTTTAAAAGATATGGCAATTAACTGGCAAATTGCCAGATCTTTGAAAATGCTAATGGTTCATTTCAACCCATTTAATGCCATAACAAGAAAATACAGTTCTAGAAAATACTACTGTAAAACTTTCATAGTATTGGTCACGTTAGGTTTTTGTTGTGCTATATGTTTTTCAGTGAATTTTATTTCCCCCCTTTGTTCTTATTCATTTATCTTTTCATATATGTTAATGGAATCATACAAACATGGATGCCATTGGAACAAGTTCAAAAAACAAAAATACATATTCATATTAAAAACTAAATAGACAATTTAGACAGTTGAGTTATTCAGTCATTTATTATCATTGGGGGATTTTGCCGAACATGTATGGGGACTTCGTCGGGGGGGGGGGGGGGGGGGATTATGCCGGGGGATTTTGTCGGGGAGATTTTATCGGACTTTCGCCAAAACGATGGTATTGTGCTATCGTTACAAGGGAGGGTGAACTAGAAGTGTGACTGGCCCAGATGGGCCTGTCAATACACCCCCCCCCCCCGACATGATTATTGTAAGACGAAAAGGGCTATAACCCTGGCAGAAATAATCCGACTGGAACTATAATCGCAGGTGCACAGGTTCCCATGGTAGTGAACATACATGCCAAGTTTCGAGTAGATTGTTCCATAACCGTTTGAGAAAATCTCCGGACAAAATTATGTCTACGGACGGAAGGACAAGTCGATTCCAGTAAAACACCCCCACAACACGTTGCAGGGGGGGGGGGGGGGATTTTGACCCCAGAAACACGTTAAAACTGAAATACATAACTTTACTTTTCGGCCGTAGGTTGTGTAGAGGGTTAACCCTTTAAAAAAATGAGCAGTTGAAGAAGAATCACTTTAAAAAATTCCACGAAACCATATCATGTAACCCTTCATTGGAACGAGCTCGCCGAGCTCGTTCCAATGAGGGCTTCGCATGATATGGTTTTGTTGAAATTTTTGTATTTTGAAAAATTAAAAAAAAAATGTTTTTAATAGCAAATTTTGATATCGCCTGCGTTGGGTAAAGTGTTAACTTTGCTATACCTAATTATCTAACTCAGTGGTTCCGTGCCGCTTTCAGTTCAGGAATCAGATAACACCGGTATTTGTATAATAGTCTAGACATTCCATTCTTAAAATCAAAATTCTTTAAAATTTTATTTACTTTGGATTCTCTGCAGGTCTCAATGAACTTAAATCTGCATAATTAGGTTATAGAGTGTAGAAAAGTATCACCCGAGAGTTATCTGAAGTCAAAACCAGCGGAATGTTGCCAATGTACGTGTGTGGAAAGGGGAGGTGGCACCCATTTCAGCATTTCCAGCACGTGCCTCCGGATCTTCCTACGAAATGGAGCCCATCCTCTGTTGTCTCATTGGGAGATGTTCTTTTGTGGGCTTCTGATACAGAAAGGGATAGATTAGTGCACTTAAAAAATTGTCACAACCCCCGAAACGTCTGTCACTTTGAGGTTTTTGAGAGTTGTGGACGTGTCGCTCCATCGGTTGAATGTTCCAATTTTGCAATGATGCAGTGAGCGGCAAACAATGTTTGAATAAAGAAAAAGTTTTGACTACGTAGGTGCTTTCTCAGTAAAGCCACACCCCTCTCTTTACACCTGGCCCTTTTTGTCTTTTCGGGGTAAGTAACCAACTTGAAATACCGGGAAGAACAATGGAGTATTCAAGTGACGTCACTTGAATACCCCCCGTGTACCGAGTATTACCGACTCCGTGCGTTTTATTAACTGAACCAGAACACAGGGTGTAACACAGTTACCAATGTAGGGGGGGGGGGGGGGGGCGGTGGCTCAGTTGGTAGAGCTGCAGGCTGCAAACCGAGTGGTCCACGGTTCAAATCCCAAATGCAGCATCCGCGTTGTGTCCATGGGCAAGACACTTCACTCCCATTGCCCATGTGAGGGCACGGTAGCGTTGTGCACTAAGGCGTACTGCACGTCGATGGTGCACCTGTCTTCAAACAATGCTAATCCTACTTGTGTGGTGCTAGTAAGATGTGGAGCTGACAGTTGCTGGCCGTTCCTCGGTGGTTCTCTCCGAGTACTCCGGCTTCCTCCACCCGTAAAACTGTCGGGTTCATGATTAGACATTGTGCAGAAATATGTGACCGTAAATAAATAAATAAATAAATAAATAAATAAATAAATAAATAAATAAATAAATAAATAACCAACCTTGCTGTCGGTATTCTTGAATTTGGACAACCTGTCAGCGTGCTGTAACACTCTCGTCGCACACTGTCAGGTTGTTAAAATCCATCAATACTTCCAGCTAGGTTAGTAACTATAAAGTATTGTATGTCACCGTGTGTATATCGTGAGTATCAGTGCGACACCGGGGCTAATACTAAAAAAACTTTTACAATTGTATTTTCTAGAATTGTATTTTCTAGTTATAACTTTAAATGGGTTAAAATGAACCATTAGAATTTTCAATGATCTGGCAATTTGGCAGCTCGCAAATTGCCGTATCTTTTAAAATGCTAATGATTCCTTTTGGTCAGCGATATTAATAGGTAGAAAACACAATTCTAGAATATACGATTGTAAAAGTTTTTATAGTATTCGCTCCAGCCCGGTCGGCGTTTGACTCACCTGTCTCGGTTGTAAAACGTGTAGCATAAAATCTGAAAATGTATGTTGTGTTGAGTGACGCGGTTTCTTGAGCACAAAGGAAGGACGTTACGTATGTACATACAGAGTAATCACTTGACTGGACTTGTTACGTGAAATAATTCATGAGAGGTGGGGGACATTGTACAAACACGAGAGCGCGAATGCGCACGAGTCTTTTATAATATAGTCCCTCGCCTCGAATGAATTATTTCACGTAACCAGTCCAGTCAAGCGATTACTCTGTTTATTACTTTTTATTATTAACGATAATTATATTATTTAACCATTTACCTAACGTAACGAGAAGCACTATTCTCAAAAATCGCCAATTAATTTTCATTATTTTTTCATTTTTTGTCTCTAAAACATAGGTTATGACCCCTCATTGGAACGAGCTCATCGAGCTCGTTCCAATGAGGGGTCATAACCTATGTTTTTGAGACAAAAAATGAAAATAATAGTTATTCAAGAATTTTTTTTGCAAGTGTCGTCTGCTTTTCATGTTAGGTAAACGGTTATATATCGATCTTCATATGGTAATCAGAGATATTGTGTATTGTTCATTTCCAGCGTCCGTTAAGATAGCACCATATGGCGCAAGAGTCACATGACACCCACCCACATCGAGATGTACGGTTTTATGGCATTATTGAGCTATTTGTTGACGATTTTAGTAGTCGATAATTCACACAAGAAGGCAACGTCATTCCTTCCCAAATGCAGGTCACCATTACACCTGTTAACCCGAATAGATCCGCAGCCTTTCAAATTTGAGGTGAATTGTTTAATTTCTGCGAATAGACAAAACGCCCCTCGGCTCCACCTGGTGAACGATTAACCCTTTACCTAAAGGATAGGATGCATCCACCGGTGTGGTATACCAATACTGAAGGAGAAAAAAATCACCACAGCCATATCACGTGACCCCTTCGTTGGACCGAGCTCGTCGTGCTCGTTCAAATGAGGGGGGGTCACATGGAAATGAGTATTTTTTTCTTTAAAAATTTAAAAAATTCATTTCTTGTGCTTTTGGAAATGGGTTACAATCTTCGTGGGCATGGGTTAAATAGTAGAATGCATACTCGGAAATTCGCTAATCGAGCTCGTTCCACTGAGAGGTTATAATCCATGTTCGGTTATAAAGGGAATTGTTCGAGTGATTTTAGAACGGATGCAGCGACTGTCGGTTGGAAATACTATTAGAAAACAAAATCATTTTGCAAGATATGCCACACAGTTTGCTTCAGATGACACGCTTGACGTAAGATTTTGGTACAAGAGATCCGATTCACATTGTACTCACTGGTCCAATTTGCTTTCATAAAAAGGTATGTTTTTCATGTATCATGTTGCATGGGTGTACCTAAAGCAGTCCCTTAACGGAATGGGAGAGTAGCTTGCTAAAGTAAACGTTTTCAATTCGGAATTCCATTACAAAACTTTACACTTATGGTAGGAACTACATCCAACTTAACCTTTGGTATGACCCAATTTGCCGGCTTCGATACGTTCACACTTCGCGATGTTTCGTTCAAACATACGACTTTTTGCGGTACTATCTACTACGTACAGTGATTTATTTAGTTTAAAATACCTACAATTAAATATTTAAAATAAAATTTAAGAATTGTTTATAATAACTTGACTGAAAAGGCAAGGTAAATTCAGTCAACTTTCACGATGTGTCTAGCTGTCAATCAAGCATTCACGTGCAGCCGGAAGTACTGCCCAACGGCGCAGATGTAAACAAAACCAACGCACATGTTTGCGGTAGGAAGTATCGTTTTTTCTCCATTTTAAATGACAACGTCGATTATTTATTGAGAACATGGTATAAATAAAACAAATAGGTACTGGGACCGGTTATCGGATTTAAACCACTCGTAGGATAAGGGTTTTGACCACTCGGCAGAGCGTCGTGGTTAAACCCCCTCTCCTACTCGTGGTTTAAATCTGATTGCCGGCCCTATTACCTATTTTTTCTATATACAGTACATGGAGAGTGGATTGTAACTAAATCACCCGCAGAGTGGAGGTATCATCCAAGCTATAACTTTAAAATTTTGTACTTATAAACAAAAATCACAAGCAATGTTTCAGCCAATGGACCTCCGGGTGTAATTGGGTCGATTGGCTGAAATTTTGCTTGTGCTGGTTATGCTTTGCAACAAATATGCAATTTATGCATGGGTGGAATCTCCACTCTGCGGGTGATTTAGTGATAATACACTCTCCACGTACTGTATAAACGGAACTTGGAAATAAAAACGGAAATGCATATCATTTATCGCGTACAATTATTGGAAACATCGTATTTCTAAATCACAATCATCCTCCCCACACCCAACAAAATTTACTTGAACCCCAGCTTTTTGTTTCTTCCGAATATTAACTTATAGCTCCCTTTGGAACGTGCTGGCGTCATTGCTTGACTTTGCTTGGAGAAGTCATACAATTAATTTAAAAATTCTGCCTCCAATAAATCTACAGCTTTCTTTTCATTTTCGAGATAACTTTAAAACACGCATAGTATGCGACTACGTGAGGACGTTGCTAAGGGGTGTCTGATGGGGGTGAGGTTGTCCGACTTTAGATTTTCAATTGCACCTCCCCACCGTTGACAAAATTCCGACTACTACTATATGATTTACAAGTGGACAATTTCATTTGCCCCCCCCCCCCCCCCCCCCCAACCGCCGCGCCGCTTACTACATGTTTTAAGATGCAAAACTCAATCTGAGCCACCCTTTTTAACGGTGCATTACTCAGCGGAGGCTCTTGGTAATCACAAATTCCAACTACAAATCAATATTTTGGGGAATTTTACTGTTTTTCAATCAGTATTTGGAGGACTTTCACTATTTTTCAGTCGAAAAACTCCATATTTTGGCCAGAATTTTAGACATGTTTTGAAAAACTCCACTAGCACTAGTGCCAGGTCTGAAATTTCCAACTTCTTCCAATTTAGGAACCATTGTAGATTTGAAGGATTATGGGGGTGAGGGTGAGCTTCCCCCCCCCCCCTCCACTGAGGCAAATTTCCTGGGCAGCTTCCACGGAAAAAATATTCCCTATTGCTGGTTTTAAAATTATTTACTTGTGTTCAGATATGAGCATTTACTCACGCATGTTTGTGGCTAAGGTCAAGAAGCAAGACGGGATACACATGACACGTTTATGAGATACCGCCACCAAAATCCCCCCCCACGACATAACCCCCCCCCCCCCCCCCCGCCCCCACACACACACACATAAACCCACACTCCAGAACATCCCTCCTCGGAAAAATCCCGTTAATAAAATCCCTCCACGGAAAAAAAATCCCTCTCTAATTCCTCTTTCTGTACATCTTGTGACTTAGAACTTAGTCATTGATGAAAAATACGAGCACATTTTCAGTTAATGGACAACTGTGTTGCAAAATATAGTCCAAGGTTTGTTTAAAATATATTTACAAATTAATAAAGTTATATAAACAAGTATGGCTTTAACCCTCTGTACAATGATGTCTAAAAAAACACTCAGACTTTTAAGTTACAATTTTTTCCCACCATGCAGTTAGAAATTTGCTCCCTCCCTCCACCATTCATCAAATTTGCAATAGTTGGATATATTCGACATCCTAAATTGGAAAAATTTGGAAACTTCAAACAGGACACCAGTGAAAGTTTTCCAAACATGTCTAACATTTGTCCAAAATATGAAATATGGAGTTTCAGACTAAAAAGTAGTGAAAGTCCGCTAAATATTGACTGAAAGATAGTAACCCCCCTCCCCGATTTGTAGTTGTAATGTGTGACTCCTGAGAGCGTCATTTGAATGATTTGCAGTCAATGGAGGGTGCAAAAAAATGGAATTCAGCACCTTAAACCCGCAGTTGGAAAATTGTGTCTCAAGGGAAGGGGGAGGGTAATTAGCCACTCGTTGGAAATTTCGTAATGGTAGTTGGAATTCTCCCACAAAGAAATTGAGATGCAAATGGAAATCTAGAGGTGGATCACCGAATCCCCTTAGGTACGTCCCTGTGTTTTGTTTGTGGTGCAAATTACTGTTTGTCCATAGAGTTCTTCAAATATAATATATCACGTGACCAAACACCGAAACATTCCTACCCTTGAGTCAAGTGAGGCAATGCAATGGGATTTAAAAGGCAAATACCCTTAAACATAAAATGAAATACTAACAGCTGATGATCAAACAATATTTTCAACGTGCAGCCCTTTGGGCTGCACGTTGAAAATATTATTTGATCTTCTCCCAAATAATGAATTTTGACTCTTCCAGCTGGTGCCATTGAACTGGCATGGATTATACCACTTGCGTTTAAAGGGTTGATGTGGAACAATGGATACTTACCTTGAACTCTTTCTCTATTTCCGCTAATTTCATCATCTCTTGACGTACCTCAAACGTCGTCATGATAGGATCCGGACTGGACAATGCCATGTAGGCCGGACTCGCCAGGGCTCTATAAGCGTTTAAACGGGATCGCGACCGTTTGAGCGAGTCATAGTTCTGCTTTGTTGAACAACCATTACAAGTGCAAGAGATCGGATGAGGTTTATCAATCTTGTGATTTCGCGATAAGAACATCTGAACAATTTCATGATTATTATAATGTGCAGCTAATAACAAAGGCGTTATGTCAGGTGAAAACTGACTTTTCTCTTCAGTCCTGAAGAAAGCGTCCCCTCCCATCCTCTTCAACTTTTCCTCACCGGCCATAAAATTAGGATGTTCGATGACATTCTTGACAACTTTAACAGCCCCTTTACTGATGGCGTGAAGTAATGCTTCTTCGATCTGAGCAAACTGAAGGTTATCCAAAAGAATCTCGATAACATCCAACTTCTCACTATCAATCGCAAGATGTAAGGCATTGCGACCCATGTAATCTACACAGTTGACATTTAGTGTAGAGCTTTTCTCTTCAAGAGACTGCCGTACGATTCCTAAATCACCAAGCGCTGCCGCATTTAAGTAAACTCTTTCTTCGTCAGTCAGCTGAAAAAGTAAAAAAATTGAGAATATTACATAAAAGGCTGTCATTGTTATTTTATTAGGGTTTAACGACACATTAACCCTTTACCCAACACAGACGATATCAACATTTATTATTTTAAATATCATTTTTTTAAATTTAAAAAAAAAAATTCAACAAAACCATATCCTGTGACCCCTCGTTGGAACGAGCTCGACGAGCTCGTTCCAACGAGGGGTCACATGATATGGTTTTGTTGATTTTTTTAAAAAATAATATTTTTTTCAGCTGCTGAATTTGCATATTACGCGGGCGGATGCGGGCGATTCGTTGGGTAAAGGGTTAACAGCCAGGGTCATATCATGTCGGTGACAGTTTTACGGGGTGGAGGAAGCCGGAGTACCCGGAGAGAACCACCGAACAACGACGAGCAGCTGTCAGCTCTCCAACATTGTAACTCTGAACTTTGCACCGCAGCACAGGCAGGGTTAGATTGGTTGAAGACATGTGCACCATCGATGTGCAGTACACCTTAGTACACAGTGTCATCGTGACCCCATGTAGGCAATCGGGGTTAAGTGCCTTGTCCAAGGACGCAACGCGGGGGCTGTCATTACCAACGTAGACAGAGAAGTTGATGCGTTATAATCATGCCTGAAAATAAAGAGTTTGCAGTACGTGGAGGGTGAATTGTCACCAAATCACCCATGGGGTGGCGATTTCACCAAAGGTACTACTCTTACATTTTGTACAGAAACAAACGAAGCACAAGCAAAGTTTCAACCAATGGACCTCCGGGTTATACCCGGAGGTCCACTGGTTGAAACACATGATATGGTTTTGTTGAAATTTTTGCTTATGCTAACTGATTACGCTTTGCAACAAATTAGCATTTATTGCTTGAGAGAAATCATCACTCCACGGGTGATTTATTGATAATACACTCTCCATGTAATGTACGTCGTAATCCGTGAGCAGGCTACGCTATATAAAGTGGTGGTAACCTATATGAATTATGTGTTGTGCTCATTTGGCACCTTCCCTGTTTTAGTACGCCAGCCATTTATTTATTTATTTATTGATGTTTAATGTCACATATTTCTGCACAATGGCTAATCATGACCACGACAGTTTTACGGGTGGGGGAAGCCGGAGTACCCGGAGAGAACCATCGAGCAACGGCGAGCAACAACTATATGATTTATAAGTGGACAATTTCATCCCCCACCCCCACCGACACGCCGCTTACTACATGTTTTAAGATGCAAAATTCAATCTAATCCACCATTTTTAACGGTACATTACCCAGCGGAGGCTCTCGGTAATCACAAATTCCAACTACAAATCAATATATTGGGGAATTTTACTGTTTACCAATCAGTATTTGGAGGACTTTCACCATTTTTCAGTTTGAGCTCCCCAACATACTAACTCCACCAGCAGGGTTAGCATTGGTTGAAGACAGATGCACCATCGACGTGCAGAACGCCGTAGTACACAACGTCACCGTGCTCCCACGTGGGCAATGGGGGTGAGTGTCTTGCCCAAGGACACAACACGGTTGCCGCAGGTGGGATTCGAACAGAGGACCTCTCGGCTTGCAGCCCGCACCTCTACCAACTGAGCCACCGCGACCCCTACGCCAGCCAGGCTGTCTTAGAGTTTCTGCCAACACAAATGGCAACACCTAGAGATCACGTGGTGGATCTCGTTACTTATTTCAGCGAAAATTCTGTCATAAAAGGAATCTACTCTACTCATATGTGGATTATTAGTTATTTATTTATTGGTGTTTAACGACACTTTCGGCAGCCAGGGTCACCCCGTGTCGGACAGTTTTACGGGTGGAGGAAGCCGGAGTACCCAGAGATAACCACAGAGCAACGGTGACCAGCTATCAGGCTCCCAACATTCTAACTCCGCACTTGCAGGGTTAGCATTGGTTGAAGAAAAGAGCACAACCAACTCGCAATACGCCTTAGTATACAGCGCCACCATGTGAGTAATCGGGATTAAGTTCCTTGCTCAAGGACACAATGCAGTTACCCCCTAGCGGGGATCGAACCTTGGACTATTCGGTTTGAAATCCAATACCGTAATCTCTGACCCACCGCGATCCCTACTCATATGAGGATGCAATTCGCAACCAATGAGTCGAGTTTTTCCCGAGAGACTGTCCGGACTGACATGCACAACATGCCGGATTAGGAATTTAATGTATGTTGTACTGTTTTGTTGTTATATTGTTTTGTCGTAACCGGTACTTCGTTCGCGTATTTTGCAATTGGCGTAACGTCCACGTTAAAGTTATTGTGATGAATTGACGGTAACATGGTCTCAGGTTTGCGGCACGAAGCTTATGTTCAGCCGCGACGCGAAGCGTCGAGGTTGAACATACGCTCCGAGCCGCAAACCTCAGACCATGTTACCGTCAGTTCATCACAATAACGTATATGTTCCAATGAGACACTACCCATAACCCAAAACCTACATCGTGAAACACGAGAGGCTTATTTACTAAACTTGTGATCGTTGAAAGTTGCCTTGTTTAAGGCAACTTGTAACGATCACAGATTTAGTAAATAAACCTCCCGTGTACCCCACGACAGCACTGAATAAATAATCAATAAACTAGATAAACTCATTCCATCTCAGTTCAAATCGTAAATCAGTTTGTAATTTAAACAACACTCCAACCGGAACACCATCTGCTGCACGTGTGAGAAATCCAGAAATATGAAGCGGCTTTTAGGAAGCAATTACGAAACGGGTGACGTCATTTCAAATATTTCGCGTTGTGACGTCAGATGGTAACATTTGCTACTGGAGCCGTAAACATAAAAGAAACTACGCCAGTTCTCATCCAATCAGATGCCGAGGATTTTACTCTTATCAGAACATAACCTATTCCTAGCCAGAATTATAAAACGTAATAATAAAATTCATTCTCCCGGCCGCCATCTTCTTTATTGTTTGGTTAGTACAACCGCGTCGATAGGAATATCGGGCCTCGAAAAAGTTAGGGCGAGGGGGTGGGGGCATTTGATGCGAAACGCATCACTCGAGCCGCGAAACGTCGAGAAATTTCGAACACGTGATGGGTTATCCCTCTCTTGTAGCCGGGGGTCCGGTCCTTCACTGTTAAAATTTTAATTCTTGGGGTCTCAAATGACTAGCTTTCTCTGATTTCTCGGCGCAAATCACTCGATTGGTTAATAACAAATGTGTGGGTTTTCATATGCAGACTTTATGTTAACTACACAAGCATGCATTCAAGCTGCTTTGACGACGGAATCCTACTTAACACGCGCGAGCCAGCCCACTGGGGGCCGCGGGTAGGCCCCAACAACGCCGCTTCCCTGCCCTCTCGACGGCCCTGTTATAGTAGCAAGACAAGGCATTGGGTATTAAAACTGAACCGCAGCAAGCGTGGAGTACGCGGTACAGAAATCAACAACCCGAGTTGGCGTTTTCAGGTGTTTCTAGAGCGCAGTAGTCCCCCGTGTCCTTCCTGGGTTGTGGTCTGTGCTTATATCACGATTAAACTTAAATTAAGTGAGTTAGGCTTGCGTGCTTATTTTCTCGCGTGGCACTATCGATTTGTGTCGAAGCATTTCACTGGCTGAAGGTACCATTCCATTGGCTCACGCGAATCCTTGCATCACAGGCGGGAATACACACTGATTCGCTACGATCAATGGGATGCCATTTTACATTTTCTTGTTGATGTATTACACACATTGTGTTGTTCGTTTGATTGTTTGTTTTATTTTATTAGGGTTAAACGACACTTTCAACGGCCAGGGTCACGCCGTATCAGACATGGTGGAGCAACCGGGATGAATTGCCTAAGGACACACCGCAATTTCCGCTGGTCAGGATCGTTTCGCGGCCCCTTCGGTTTGAAATCCAGTGCTCTTACCACTGAGTCACTGCGCTCTCCCTCCATCTGGTGAGGTTGAATACACACAATAATCGTGGTATAAAAGCTACAGTACAGTTGCAGTGGACTGGTCGAAATCCACGCGTGGGCAGTTATGTCCACGCATGCGTGAACCACGTAATAAAAAAAACATCACCAGCAAAATTTTAATTAATGAAGCACCGGGTTCTACCCGGTGCTTCATCAATTAAATTTTTGATAATTATTCCTAAAATAAGTGTGTGGAATCTAATATTATTTATTTATTTATTTATTTATTTATTTATTTATTTATTTATTTATTTATTTATTTATTTATTTATTGGTGTTTAAGGTCACATATTTCTGCACAATGGCTAACCATGACCGTGACAGTTTTACGGGTGGAGGAAGCCGGAGTACCCGGAGAGAACCACCGAGCAACGGCGAGCAACTGTCAGCTCCCCAACATACCAACTCCACACAAACAGGGCTAGCATTGGTTGAAGACAGGTGCACCATCGACGTGCAGTACGCCTTAGTACACAGCGTTACCGTGCTCCCACGTGGGCAATGGGGGTGAAGTGTCTTGCCCAAGGACAAATCTAATATTATTGCGTCCGTGGAAATATTGCCCACCCGTGGAAAGGGACAAGTCCACGGTGGCCGTACTGTATGCCAACAGTTTACAACAATTTTGGGGAAAGCGCTGGCCATGGCTTTCAGCACCGTGTCGGTGAACAAATACTGTCATTACAACGAGGGGTGTGCGGGGAGGGGGGGGGGGGGGCAGATAATTTCAACCAGATCGCGACTCAGCCACGATCTGTTCGAAATGGTGTGTGTGTTGTCTTCCACGCACCACTAGAATTTGCCTATCGAATAAAAATGCGGATGAGGGAAGCGACCGCCCTTGCAACCACAGTACTGTATTTTGTCCCGAATTAAAATTCTGTTATTTGACTGACATAACACATATTATTACCACTTCTTAAGGGCGTTCTCAAGGATATTAATTTAACTTTTTAGGGCGATCCGAATAGCATATTTTACTAAAACGCCGGGCCGCCGAGCGATAATGAAAAAAAAAAAGAAAAAAAAAAGCTAGACCTAATAATCTGATTACGTCCCTTTGTACATGCG
The DNA here is from genome assembly GCA_031216915.1 of Pictodentalium vernedei. Taxonomy (NCBI): domain Eukaryota; kingdom Metazoa; phylum Mollusca; class Scaphopoda; order Dentaliida; family Dentaliidae; genus Pictodentalium; species Pictodentalium vernedei. Next base: position 854,071,914 of record CM062297.1, read on the forward strand.
CCTGAGCGTATTTGTTTTGAATAAATGGTTGGTTTAAATATTTACTCTGTTTTGTCGAAACTACAGTCGTGTCATAGTTGGAAATTACACTATATATTTGGATTATTATCTGTAGAGTAAATATGCATTAATAATTGTATCTATCGATCACTTAGAGTTTATCAATCGTCTTCAATCCTGGGTTTTATTCTCCCACATTTTCGAGGCCCATTTCCATTGGAAAGTCACATGACCTAGGTTAGTAAACAGACACATGTTTCAAAACTGACAAAATGCCCCAATCTAGCGATGTGAACGAGGCAAGCTCTTGATTTGGGTCAAATGTCCAAATATGTGGTAATAATAGTAATAACATGATTTTTATCGGGCTTCACAGTTTAACGGCCCTCTGGAATGATTAACAGCCCTCGGGCCAATTAGCGGCCCGCGACTACGTCCCAAGCCACTAACAGACCCTTGGGCTGTTAATAATTGCAGCCGGGCCGTTACGTACGTACGTACGTACGTCCGTCCGCTATAGAAATGAATATGAGGCTACCCCGAGTGTCCAACATGAGTCTACTAGGAGTACGTTTTTATGGCGGAGGTCATCGTCGGGTTTAAAAAAGTGTGTGGGGTGGGGGTGTACGTGGGCACCAAAAGTTATGATCAAATTTGTTTTACCGATAGATGTCTTCAAAGGGGTCTACTACGGGTACGTTTTTATCAGGAATCTAATGGTGAGGCTTAAAAACGTATCGGGGTGGGAGTGGGGGTGTAGAGGGGCACCAAAAGTTATGACCAAAATTTTTTTCTCACCGATATGTCTTCAAAGGGGTTTACTAGGGGTAAATTTTACCAAGAATCTAATGGTGGGGTTTAAAAAAGTGCCGGGTGGGGTGGGGGTGGGGGTGTAGAGGGGCACCAACAGTTATGACCAGCAAAATATAGTATAGATTAAGGGAGAATACTCTCCTCAGCCCGAGCAACGCCGGGTAACCCTGCTAGTTTTATGATAATTATCTGTACGTTCTGGTATGCGCAGATCAAACCTATCATCTGATTAATTTTTGGAGAGGGCCCAGAGATTAATCAGTTGATAGAGTTTCAAGTATGTAATAAATTTAATTACACTTAATCGCATTCAGGCGTCCATAGATGTCCTACATATATAGCTAAAGTGGAATTGGCAGTAAAAGAGTTAACCCTTTACCCAACGCAGACGATATCAAAATTTATTATTTTAAATATCATTTTTTCAAATTTTTCAAAAAATTTCAACAAAACCATATCATGTGACCCCTCGTTGGAACGAGCTCGACGAGCTTGTTCCAACGAGGGGTCACATGATATGGTTTTGTTGAAATTTTTTGAAAAATAATATTTTTTCAAATGCTGAATTTACATATTACGCGGGCGGATGCGGGCGATTCGTTGGGTAAAGAGTTAACGCCTGTCCTAGAGATTAACCAATGAACAGTCATAACCAGTGATCGATACCTGAGGAATACACCGGAAATAATGATCAACAATAACCCGGTATTAATACAATAAACCAACACTGGTGGTATATTAATTGTCATCGTCCGCCATTTTGATTTTATCGCAACCGTCGCAGTTGAATTCTGTTAATTGGTACTTTAGAGAGTTTGTTTTCAGCTCAAAGCGTCGGAAATCAGGCACAGTTGTAAATGTGGCAAAAAATGTCAGAGATTAATTATTTACTTGTCGATCAATGAGATGTTGGATTTCTTCAATTGCATCACTTCTCGTTTGCTTTTGTAAACAGATGAATGTCGATAGGAAAATTTAACGAAAACACGAAACGGTTTGCAAACACAAGTGATGATGAAATTTCGAAGAAAAAATGCCGTCATAATAAACACGTTATGGGACGTTTAGCTGACAGATACAATATCACGTGAGACTCAGCGAGAACAATATTAGCCTAATATTGTTCTCACTTCGCCTCGTGTGACACCGTATCCACCAACGTCACGCCCCGTAACGTATAATATCTACTCTTGCCAGCGAGAACAATATTAGCCTAATATTGTTCTCACTTCGCCTCGTGTGACACCGTATCCACCAACGTCACGCCCCGTAACGTATAATATCTACTCTTGCCAGTTCCGAATCCCCAAAAGCGGTCACATGTGAGACGTCTCTGCCCAATTCCTAGTATACAGTTCCCTAACTTCAAGCTGAAAAGTCTACAACTATCCACTTTTATCCAACTTGAGCAGCGGGATCTATCGTACTAAAACTAAATACCGTTCGAGGCTGATTAGGGATTTAAGGTGTTCCAACCAAAGTTGATGTATTTTGTGTGAAACTAAAATTGGGGACACACGCAAGCAGTTGTGTAGATACAGCACGGCTGCCGTGGATTGGTCACTTTCCACGGGTGGGCAATATTTCCACGAACGCAATAATATTACAGTCCAAACACTTATTATAGGAATAATGACCAATCATTTTTATTACCTGGTAAAAGCATGCGCGGACATCACTGCACACGCGTGGATTGCGACCAATCCACGGCGACTGTACTGTAGCGTATTATTTATTTATTTATTTATTTATTTATTTATTTATTTATTTATTTATTTATTTATTTATTGATTGATTTATTTATTTATTTATTTATTGTGTGAGGGCATTAAGAATCCTTCAAGTATAGGTAAACAAAAAATCGTTTTGTGCCTTACCCGGTAGTTGTAAACTACATACACGTTACAGAGTGTTTAGTTGGCAGATATGTCATAATGGGCCGAGAAAACAAACTTACGCGCTACCATACCAAAAATTGTATTTTTTTGTCAAAGTCTTATCTGACCGTACCTATCAATATATGACAATTTCCAGTTCCGAAACGTGTTTATCCTGTCTACCACTATTTTCTTTTCACGGCAGCAGCAAGAGCAAAATAAACAGATAATTTGATACGGAATCCCATTAGTGCCATCCCAAATGTTAAGAAAAAGAAAATCATTTGAAAATTTATGCAAAAATTTGGTGAAATTGTGGAAAACTTTGTTAAATTTCGCAAATTATTTTTTTTTATCGTTTAATTGACGCTAATGTGTTTCCATAATTTAGGTCAGTCACCATTTTAATATATTTAGGATTGATTTCATGTTGTAATATTACCCCTTTTATAATTTTACACTGTGTTATCGTCGAGGTTTTATGATAACCTTTATGATGACCAACATCCGTTAGGAGTTGTATGAGCGGAAACGTACAGTTAAAACAAGAGACACGCGAATTTGGTGGTTCGTCTGTATGTTTTGTTGAATTAATATTATTAGCTTCTGTACGACGATTTGAACCTAACATTGACAAATCCGTAGACTCTGTAATTTACCTATGTTCGGCTCAGTTCATCTACAGTACAGTCGCCGTGGTCTTGTTACTTTCCACAGATGGGCAATATTTCCATGGACGCAATGGTATAATATACCAAACACTAATTACAGGAATAATCATCAAAAATTTAATTAAATAGAATTTCACTGCTGCTGATTTTATTACATGGAAAATACATGCGTGGACATGTCCTGTACGGCCATGATACGGCCATGCATGATACATGAATTCTCTTTTGTTTAGCATGGAGCAGTTGCGTGGCTAGGGGAAGGGGGTGCTAGAGGGCATTGTTCCCTCTAAACTTTTCGCTGAACCCCACTCCAAAAGAGTGGCCCAATGCAACTTTCACACAGCATAGAGCTCCAAAAATGTCTCCAATATAGGGGCTACACACACAACAAATGCCTCAGATTCACTTCTTAGAGCACGAACGTTTGCAAACTTTTCTCGGGGACAACGACCGGAGGGTCCTGTTTCGACTAAAGTAGGCCCCCGAAACCCAACACAACGACCTTCAAAATATCATCTTTGGCCCCACTCCAAAATTGACTAGGCACCCCATATTATAGAATCTTCGCTACACGCCTGGGCCATAGAGCCAGCTTACCCGAGACGGCAGTTCAAATACACAAAATGAAAAATCATATTTTTTTCTTCTTTCTAGTTTTTTTCAATAGAATGCAGAAAGTGAACTTCCAACTTATTATTTTTGCACGTAGAGTTACAGTACGTGGAGAGTGCATTATCATAAATCACTCGCAGAGTGGAGATTCCACCCAAGCCATAATTGCAACTTTGTTGCAAAGCATAACCAGCACAAGCAAAGTCTCAGCCAATGGGCCTCCGGGTTAAACCCGGAGGCCCATTGGCTGAAACATTGCTTATGTTTTTGTCGATATGTGCAGAATTTGAAAGTTATAGCTTGGGTGATAACTCCACTCCGCGGGTAATTTAGTTACAATCCACTCTCCACGTACTGTAATACTCGATATATACATAATAGTTACAAATTTGTTAAAACTGTCGGTTGCGATACATCATCAAAAACAAAAGCCCAACAACCCGAAAAAGTTCAGACTCACTGTACTATCTTCAACTATCCATGTTTTTTATAACCACATAATAAACTTATTTTTTTCTGTTATGTGGGCTGGGACCCCTTTGTTCCGAAAGTTTAGTGTACGACCCTAAGCCACATCTCGTACTAGATTCAGAGTAAAAAGATCATATCTGTGTTTTGTTCAATATGATTCTTTTAACTTAAAATTTATTTGACTGACAATATAAGTTACTAATGATAAACATATCTTCTAACCCCTCACTCGAGAGTTTGTGTTGCTGCACTCCAGCAGAGTGTGCAAGCGCGTAGCCAGGATTCCATAATAGCAACTGCCCTAGCAGGTTATCTTTATTGGGGAAGGGGAGGGTTAGGGTAAACATGATTTCAGAAGGCCGTTCTGGAAGGGGTGGGGGGGGGGCCCTAGTCCTAACTATCTAACTATGATCCTGCGGTCGTTCCCCCTCCTCCCACTTCCCTGTAGGAAAGTAGGAGGAGAATTAACGACCGAAGAGTCATGGTTACACCCCCCCCCCCACGAGAACATTTTGCAAAATTCAATGATCTTAGAGCGAATCTTAGAGCCCCCCCCCCCCCCCCATCCCCATCCCCCTCCACCACACACACACACACCTATATTCTAGACCATTTCGGGGGCTCCATCCATGTTATGTGAAAGTTGCATTGGGTCAATGGTTTTTGTTTGGGGGGGGGGGGGGAGGGATTACACCACTGCAGACTGGTGTAAGTAAATTTCGCCCAGATTGAGATCTGATCGACACAACGACCCGACTTTGCGATCACCACATTATAAAGTACATGGAGAGTGGATAACTACAAAAGTAACACTACAGGAATGGATTCTCCACCACACAATAATTCTCATTTCCCGATGGAAAAGAAATAAAAGCAAAAGCAAGATTCCACTAAAGCCTTTTTTTCAAAATGTGAGTTATTGCCCATGTGTAAATACCACTGCGGTTTTTTTTTTAAATAATCCACTCTCCACGAGTATTCCAAATCCCCTCAGAGATAGGTAAGTTTAAAGTTTTCTATTCTTTTAAAGTACTCTTCTCGCTCTTCTGCCTCGAAAGACTGATGGGTGTAATTAAATTCGATGAAATTGGCTAAAATTCTCACATCTTCAAATCAAATTTGTGAAATTTACGTTTTTTAAAAAAAATCAAAGAACACGGAGGGAACGTGTTGATTGATAGATATTTTATTTCTATAAATTGACATGAAAATGGTCTTTAAGACCATTTTCATGCAAATTTATAGAAAGGAAATTTAATAATTTTGGCCACGAAAATGCTGAAATCTGCACATTTGCTAAAATTCCTCATTCTTCATTAGCGGGGTGGGGGGGGGGGGGTGCAATTTGCACTAGTGCTATTCTTACAATTAAATTCAGCTGGTACCGTGTGCCTGACAATTTCTGTGTTTTAAAATTCATTTTTATTGGGGATTATGGGTCGCCCTGGGCCCCCGACCAAATTCTGACCGAACGGGAATGTGCGACGCCAGACCACTAGGAAGAAGAAAAAAAATCGAATACCTTTAATTCACAATATGAAAAAAAATGACCTTCATAGTGTTGTTGAGCTTAGGGGGGTAAAACAACTGCCAAGATAACCTCCACGCTCGTGAATGTACAGTAGATCCTGTAGCAGGCATAGTAGATGGATCAATGACGGATTAATACATCAATCATGACATCAGTTCAAAGGCGATGAGCTCATATTTTGCCTATTCCCTGAGAGGTTATGTTTAATGCAGCGACTTATCATCAATGCTGCCCAGTATTGAGGATCGCTTGACCCAATCCGTGTTCAGAAGCTGTGTGCCAGTAACCTAATAGTAAATATCGGCCAAATGCGGTCAGCGCAACAGACGAATCTTCCAATACACAAATTTTATAAGCACACATTTTTTTTATTCATTTGTGATCTCCGTTTGAAACAAATTTGTTTAAATGTGGGACGACATAATTTCTGTTTCGGAATTAATACGATACTACGTAACAGATCGAGAGAGAAATGTATGAGGCGAGGGTAGAACAGTCGACCTCTGAGAATCCCTGACATCTGCCCCCCCCCCCCCGGATGTTTGCCCCCTCTGTCAAAATTGACAGAAGATGACACCTGCCCCCTACTAAATTTTATTAACAGGACACCTGCCCCCCAGTTAATTTGTATACCGTGGACATCTGCCCCCCCCCCCCCCCTGCTGGTTTATACACCTTGGATATATGGCCCATTTTCTAACAGAAATGTTATATTAACTTATTGAAGTGAGCAGGTTTTTTACTGTAAATATTCAACAGATGCATTCTCTAAACACAAGCTAAAGCAAAGAAATGAATCCATACAGTTATCTTTTTGCTGGTATGCTTTAAAGTCTGCTGGACTTTTTACTTGCTGTAGGGAAGAGTACTAGGTTTTAAGTGGTCAAAGATATGTTGTTAATGTGCTGTCACGTTTTTAAGTTTTATCCACATTTCTATCGTTTCATTGACAAAATACATTTTACTAAGGTTTGTTTTAGTGCTGAAGAGAAGATATATAATTTTTTGTCAATGAAATTATAGAAAAGTTAGCTTTAGTGGAGATTAAATGGATTCCTATTGTATCTAATATGTATTATATGTAACTGCTTTATTGCTCAAGATTATGTACCTGTATGTTATTGTTGTTATTTGAAACAATTCTGTTTTCGTAATAAATCAAACTGACACTTTTTGTTTTTATTATTAGATGTGTCCAAGGTGTATAAACCAGCAGGGGGCAGGTATCCACGGTATAAAAAATAACTGAGGGGCAGGTGTCCTGTTAATACAATTTAGTAGGGGGCAGGTGTCCAGTCCTGGAAAATCCTAAGAGGCGCAGGTGTCCTCTTCTGTCAATTTTGACATGGGGAGGGGGGGGGGGGCAAACAGCCGGGGGGAGGGGCAGGTGTCCGTATCCCACCTTTAGCGCACAAATCGATCTATTTTCCACGAGACTAAGAGATACGGACCAATATGGAATAACTAATTTTTTTTCATTTTTTGGTCTCAAAAACATAGGTTATGACCCCTCATTGGAACGAGCTCAACGAGCTCGTTCCAACGAAGGGTCATAACCTATGTTTTTGAGACAAAAATGAAAAAATAATGAAAATTAATTTGCGATTTTTGAGAATTGCGCTGTTCGGTTTTGGTCGTTGCGTTGGGTAAAGCGTTAAATCAAGAAAATCATAAAATCAAAGTGAACACGACCAGCTCGATGCATCGGGCAAGCCCCATCGACAAAGGTGTGGACCGGTGTGAGAAACATTTAATTTGTAGGCATGACACTCGCCAAATCTTGACTCTGAACATTTCGGAAGGCTTGTATGTAACACCAAAATTTTCCTGTTTTATGTGAATATTTAGCGCAAAAATTCAACTGGACAAATACGGGACACATGTTGTGTTACTGGAGGGAAGGGATGGAGTATCAAAAAAAAAAAATGCACCGATATCCATTAAACCTTACCTGGACCCCATTGGCCTCCAAATATTTGAGATTTTTTTTTTCTTAAGAATTTTTGTTTTCTTCAAACGTTTGGGGGACTCCTGAAGGCCGGGCCTCTGGACTTACTCCATCCAGTCCCTATGGGTGAGCCATCACTGTTGGATTTCCATTTTCTGTTACCTCAGTCTGTTCTCTCGAACAATGTTTTACCTCTTACAAACATGAAGGGTTAATTTGCTAAAAAGTTTTATTTCATGGCAAAAATATTGAATCGTTTACATTCATGATGGACGGATGCAAATTTTCGTAATATTAAAACTGCTCCATTATCGCAGCTGCGAAAAAAACAGAACACCTACGCTTGTTTTTTTGTAATTCATCTAGAACTTGAAAACATACAGAGTTTTACAGTTTCAAAAGATTGGAAGTGACGTTGAGAGCAAGATATCAATATGCAAATGATTTGTTCTGCTTTTGTATAGCGCTGATTTAACGTTGACAGAACATCGTCGGACTGTGAAGATGGAATACTTCAGCATTGATCATCTATCGTCAGTCAAATACAAACGATCTTACGTGACATCGATTTCCGTATGTCGTTGAAGACATCCAAATTAGTAAATTGACTGACAAAATGTATGCGTGCGTCATTTTGAATTACATTATCACCCAATATTAACCACTCCTTTTTAGCTCAGGAAAGGAAATGAATTGGTTCAGGTTTCCCGGCCGATCCACATTTTCACACCAGACCATAATCTTTTTATGAACTCAAAACACGTTTTCAGTTATTCCAGCACGCATGCGTTAACCCTTTATCCAACACACACGATATCAAAATTTATTATTTTAATTATTCTTTTTTTATAATATTCAATTAATTTTAACAAAACCATATCATGTGGCCCCTCACTGGAACGAGCTCGACGAGCTCGTTCCAATGAGAGGTCACATGATATTGTTTTGTTGAAATTGTTTCAAATTTTTTTTTCCACTGCTTAATTTGTAAATTACTTGGACGGATGCGGTTTATTCGTTATTGAAGGGTTAAGATGCGCGACAATGGCAATTTTTCATACACGCAAGACAGGTAACTCTAGAAAGAATTCTAGACCGCTTGAAGCCTCGTTTGCTTTGGTTCTTCACTGGGTTTTGGTCCTACTTGGAACCAAATTTGGCGCGAATTTCTCTTGGTGTATTGCAGTGACGTTCTTAAGGTATGGCAGATATGGCACGTACACTGGGCGCCACTTGAAAAAATAATTTTCCTCAGATGTATGATCTGTCTTTGATTATTATGGGTGAGAAGCACTAGGGTGACAGGATTGTTAAACCACTTACATACACAATTATTTACAAATACAGTGCTGGGGGCATGGCAGCACATACCTCATAACACAACTGTTGAGCATCAGTGCTAGCTGGCAGTAAGATCATTCTCCTGCGCAAACAAGGGAGGTTGTGTTGCTCTTCGGCCTTCTCTATTTTTAGTACGCCAGCCGTTCTTTTTATATCTCAACGGAATTTTCGCCTGTGTAAATATCAACAACTAACGTGCGATCTCGCCGAAGCGAGATCGCACGTTAGTTGTAGCTATTTATTTTTGGAGGAAATTCTTTTAAGATGGAAACAGCATGCCGCACTATTTATGGTATCACAGAACTAAACATTTTCCCATGGGCGACCATTATAACGTTCAGGCGGAAAAAAATATGATCGCATCATTTTAGTTTTGGCATTATTTATTTATTTATTGGTGTTTAAGGTCACATACTTATGCACAATCGCTAATCGTGACCGTGGCAGTTTTACGGGTGGAGGAAGCCTGAGTACCCGGAGAGAACCGCCGAGCAACGACGAGCAGCTGTCAGCTCTCCAACATCGTAACTCTGAACTCTGCACCGCAGCACAGGCAGGGTTAGATTGGTTGAAGACATGCGCACCATCGACGTGCAGTACGCCTCAGTACACAGCGTCATCGTGCCCCCATGTAGGCAATCGGGGTGAAGTGTCTTGCCCAAGGACACAACGCGGTTGCCGCAGGTGGGATTCGAACCGAGGACCTAGTTTTGGCATTCAAATATCTCTGTCAAGTATAGCCCTTCAGACAACTTTTTCTGATCTGAAAACAGGGGACCATGCAACAAATAAGAGAGAAAAACTGACACAAAGGGAAGTACCGGTCACGTGCACATATTTTTCAGGGAATTCCCTACAAAAACACACAAAAACTAAATTGTATTTTTTAGGTCCAAAAGTCATCAAATCACCCTCATTTTTATCAGGAATATTCAACAATAATGCAAGATGTCAATAGAATGTTTCAAACGTTTATTGAAACAATGGATTTTCCCAAGGCTGTTTATTTTTTTTTTTGCATCATTTTCAAGTCCAACATTTTAAGGCGGTTCACACTGATTTCAATATTTAGTTCCGCGATACCTTATATGTGCATGCCATAGGCGGTACTTTCCGTCGATACGCCGCAGGCGTATTGGTCGCCAAATATGTTACTTTTGTCATGTTTGGCGATGATAGGGGAGGGTGAAGGGGGGGGGGGGGTAGCTCCACCTTTTCCACGGTGTTTTCTCAAAACGCCGAAAAACTAAAATTCACACCTCGGTGAGTTTATATTGATAGTGATTATAGTTTATATCTAATTAGTGATCACTAGTGAAATGTTTCTGCCTTCAGCGAACAATCAAAGACACAGGCGGTGGGTTTTCTGTGTTTCTAGGTTGCTTCTCGGGCTTCACAAATCATTTATACGCTCGATACTAGAATATGGTGGCATAATAACAAGTGACCTGAGCAAAACCAACGTTCAGAAACTACAAACCGATAAAAATAGAAACTATTGAAACGCGGTTACGAGACCGATAAAACAAAACTCTATTTAATAGACTCCAAATATACTTTATAGAAGAGCTAAACAAGAACCGAACCATTAAAGGAAAAAAAACAAAATAAATCGCAGAAAATTAAAATTATACAACAGAATTATAGAGCGTGGAGTCGGTGAGGATTGCCCCGCTACTCATTGAGAACTTTGGGATTGAGACTGTGAGGATTGCATTGTTTATATGTTCACTTGTTAAAATTATACTATGAAAAAAAACAAACAGGTTTACCTAAGTAATACAGTGGAGCCCACTTAATTGGATATCTCTTAATTGTATATCCCTGTTAATTGAATATAATTTCCCAACACAAAACCATTTACCATACCTCCAATACAAATTTGACCTGTTAACTGAATATAGATTATTGAGTAAACTCCTGTTAATTGAATAAAAAATCTTGTAGCATGTCTAGAAATTACCCCGACTCTCCCCAGTTTTCCTTTGGTTATAGACCTATTTGGCCTCAGTACATCCAATACAGGCATTTAATCTATTATATCTTGTTTGACAGATCTCATGGAGCTCTGTCAAAAAATATATAATAGAATAAATGCTAAGTTTATCTCTAGAATGCAGGAAAGTGACACAATCCCTGTTAATTGAATCCTCCTGTTAATTGAATAATTTTCATTCGCCAAGTGGCAATTCAATTAATAGGATTTCACTGTAGTGTGTATTATAGTATATTATTCATGTATTCTCAAAGTTTGCTAAGCACCAAGTATATCCAACTACCTGTTTTACGTTTTAGTTGAAACATTGTAATGAAAAGAGTATATATATTTTTATTTAATTATATCTTTAATGATTTAAGTACAGAAATTAAGATTTTATTTGTGTTTGACATTATTTTTTAGCTTTTGAATACGATAACCGTGGAAAATGGATATTATTGGTAAAAGAGAAAATTTTCTAATTTGCCAAAACGTTGATGGAGCGAACTTGTATGGGTTCAATATCCAGTATGAGACCCATTCCTGTTAAGTACAGTGTGACAACGCCTTTTCATGGTCCCAAGCAGGTTCCTGGTTGTCCTTGGTGGGTTTTGTTCCATTCTTGGACCAGCATGGCACCAAGCTCCAGGACACTTCTGGCTGGACTGGACGGGCTGAAATTGCAAGCTGCAACTCATTCCAGACATGTTCGATTGGATTGAGGTCAGGGGATCTTGCTGGCCAGTCTATACGCTCAATCCCCTCCCTCTGTCAGTACTCCCCGACCGCATGGACAACATGAGGACGAGCATTATCGTCCATCAGAATGAATCTATCACCCACTGCACCTGCATACAATCTGACGTGGACATCCAGGATCTCATCAATATACCGCTGTGCAGTCAATATACCTCGTTCAAGGACACAGAGCTCTGTACGTCCATCCCTGCTGATGCCGCCCAGACCATGATTGACCCTCTATCACAGAGGTCATGCTCAGAAATGTTGGCTGCATGGAATCGCTCTCCAAGTCTTCTCAGTACCATAGAACGCCTATCCGTGTGGTCTAGGCAATACCTTGACTCATCTGTAAAACGGACAGGTCGCCAATTTTCTCTGGTCCATCCAACATGGTCCATGACCCATTCATATCGTGCCTGGCGGTGGTTCTGGGAAAGCGGAATGCGAGTACATGGTCTTCTCGATCGGAGACCACATTCGCGCAGCCTTTCCCGGATAGCCTGTGTCGAAACATTTACCCAGGTTGCATTCTGAAGGTCACTGCGAAGCTGGGTTGCTGTGGCAAAGCGGTTCCTACAGGCCTGGATGATAAAAAACCGGTCTTCAGCTGCAGATGTTGCCCTGTCTCTGCCACCACCATGCCGTCTTACTGGTGTGCCATACTGCTGAAATCTTGCCCCAGGCTCTGGTGATCAGCGTATGGTGCACACCAAGGCCTTCATCAACCTGACGATGGGTAGCCCCTTACTCCACCATCCCTACAGCCCGCCACATTTCTGCTTCAGACAAATGCCTTCTTACATTTGCATTTGCCATATCCAATCATTAAATCACAAGAGTTTGTGTTGAAATGAAGACTGAATACCCTACACATGTCATGTACATGTAGACAGTACACGAAAACTCATGGAAATCAAGGAGTGCATGCTTTCCATGACTGTCACGAAAAGTCTGCCTGTCAAGAGAGCCAATGAAAACACTGGGGACCATCTCAATACATTCCTCAATCATATCCACCAAAACTATCGCAAATATGTCACAAGCAAATTTCACAATGATGTGTCAAATATTTGGTGCTTAGTAAACTTAGAGTAGTATATGTATATATCCATATATAGCGGGTGTGGACGATTCGTTGGGTAAAGGGTTAAGCCTTTTGTTCTATTGTGTAAACACACCGGTACAGATTTTTATTTTTCGACGTTTTGAGATAGAGCCCTTTCCGCTTTCTACAACCTTGCTATATTGGTAACCTGAAAGATGGCGTATATAATTTTGTAAGAAACAGAATTTGGTCCATTCACATGTTCCTGGCCAGAAAAAAAAAACTGTCTTAAACTCTTAATAAGAGAATGCGTCGGAGCGTTCAACCCCATTTTACCTGACAAGCAAAAACCTGGAAATCAATAAAACTTTTCCCTGACAACGCTTCAACTTGATTAAACAGTTGATTTACCAACGCTATTTGGTTAAAATAATTCTCAGAGAACAAATGTAAGTTTATTCAATAATTATATTTATCAGTGAGAAAATCAGCAATCCGAACGAATTAATCACCACCAAGATGATAGTTTCACGACAGTATAATTGACCCGGCGATGTAATCGAAATTATGGTAATTAATAACAGTATCTATCTTGTACGTACATACAGTACAGTCGACATGTACTGGTCGTAATCCGTGCGTGGGCAGTGAGGTCCACGCATGCGGTTACCAATTACCAGGTAATAAAACAATCATCATCAGCAAAATTTAATTAATGAAGCACAGGGTTGTTCAACAAATCGGCTCCTGGGTTCCAATGTGTTCTATGTGCCTACTGGCAGCCGACTGGCAGCCTACTGACAGCCTACTGGCACATAGAACACAGTGGAACTCAGGGGACGACATATCAACGACAATAACGTTTTTGTTATCTCACGGGCCTTCCGTAATAATCGTATGAGCGAAATGGAACGACTGTTTTCAATATGCCTTCCAAATTATTTATTTATTTGGCTTTAACAATACTTTCGACAGGCAGGTTCACCTCGTGTCAGATAGTTTAAAGGGTGAAGGAAGCCGGAGTACCCAGAGAGGACCACTGAGCAGCGGCGATCCCTGGCCAGACTTCTCATCGAACTAACTCCGCACAAGCAGAGGTAGCATTGGCTGAAGAGAAGTGCACCATCGACTGCGTGGCAATCCGATCTAGATTCACTGTCAGCGTTCCTCACCCAACATTGTAGATTTTCACCTCCCAAAAAAGAAATGCGAAGACATTAGATACATGACCTTATTTTCATTTGTTTTACTTTATGCAGTCTTTATTTCGCACTATCTTATTTTTGGAAATCTCGACTCTCAGGTGAAAGTATGTCGCGATAAAAACGCCGTCTGATCGCGAGAAAGATCACTTTTACATCACAGTTCTCTGTATGTTTTTAACCCTTTGAACAGGAAGACAGCTTGACCGGCCCGGAATCAAATAGTCCATTATAAGCTTAACCTTTTACCCGCGTAAATTACAAATTGAGCAGTTTAAGAGAAAGAGAGAGCTAGAGAGAGAGAGAGAGAGAGAGAGAGAGACAGACAGACAGACAGACAGACAGACAGAGACAGAGACAGACAGACAGACAAACAGACAGACAGACAGACAGACAGACAGACAAACAGACAGACAGACAGAGTGGGGAGGGAAAGAGAGAGAGAGAGAGGGAGAGAGGTGAGGGTGGGGGCTGGAACTAAAATGTAGGCGGGGTTCCGTAAACTAGACAGACGGGCGGGCGAACGGACGGACGGGCGGGCGGGCGGGCGGGCGTGCAGACAGACAGAGAGTGGGGAGGGAGAGAGAGAGAGAGAGAGAGGGGTGAGGGGGTGGTGAGGTGGGGGATGAAACTGAAACATAGGCGGGGGTTCCGGGAACCTCACCCAGAAATGATTTAAAATTTGCGACCTGGGGTGCGTTCTGGACAATCGTCCTTCGGTTTTAGACCATTAGTGGATTAATTGCACCAACCCGGTAGTCCACTATTGACCTCAAGTCACCTAGATAGTACAGTAGTCTTACATTGTGTAATATAACAAGCTATTTGGGAGGAGGGGGGAGTTCTGCGACACAGAGTCAGATAATCGCTGATTCGAAAAGTAGGGTCATTGTATGAATGACAAGGAGAATAACTAGTAATTAATTAACCCTTTGAACCCTGGTGGTATCTTCCATGTTAGTTCAATGGCAGGAATTGGGAGAGTCCATATTCAACATTTGTGGGTACACCCATTAATATTTTCAACGTGCAGCCCCAAGGCTGCACGTTGAAAATATTGATTCATCTACCCCACACATTCAATCAGCAGCCATCCTGAACTTATGACGTATCATGTTTCTGGACCTGAAATGCCGACACTCGGCTTCAAAGGATTAAGCGTATAGACATACCGCCAAGGATAGAATACGAGCACCATCCAAACGCATTCGTTTACTATTTACTATTTCCAAATATATTTAACATGATAGTGCAAAAGAAGTTTGGAACCCGAATCACAAATGCTCCACGCCATCCTCGGCTCCACGACCCCTCACTTGTACTTATAAACTGTTTTACAGAGTTATCGTTTTGTTCGGTTAAATGCTTGCGGTGTTTAGCGTTCGATTTTGAAGTAGAGATTAACAATAACACCCTATACTATCACCAAGGGGCGGGGCTTATTTTATCAAATACCTTCTCCGTTTGTCGGGGAGGGGGAGACACGTCCCCGACCACATGCCACATGCCAACTCATTTCCGATTGATGCTGATTGGATGAAACCAATCGCAATTTGCTTCCAACGTCTATAGCCATGTTGATGCAAACCAACGCTAACATCTTCGAAAATGTCACGATCTCGATGTCACATATTGGGAAGTGATGTATGCACCCTATTGACTCCGAGACATCAGCATCAAATTTGGTTCCCAGTAGAACCAAAAGTCATCGAAGAACCAAAACAAATGTGTCTTTATGTGATCTAGAACCAGACAATTTGGGAGCGCGGTGGCTCAGAGGTAGAGGTCCAGGCTGCAAGCCGAGATGTCCTCGGTTCAAATCTCACCCGCGGCAACCGCGTTGTGCACTTGGGCAAGACACTTCATCTCCATTGCCCGCGTGGGGGCACGATAACGCCGTGTACTAAGGCGTAATGCACGTCGATGGTACGCATGTCTTCAACCAGTCTAACCCTGCCTGTGCTGAAGTGCGGAATTACGATGTTGGGGAGCTGGCAGCTGCTCGTCGTTGCTCGGTGGTTCTCTCCGGGTACTTAACCCTTTACCTAATGAATCGCCAGCATCCACCCGCGTAATTTACAAATTAAGCAGTCGCAAAAATATAGTTTTCAAAAATTTTCAACAAAACCTTATCATGCGACCCTTCAGTGGAACGAGCTCGTCGAGCTCGTTCCAATGAAGGGTCACATGAGATGTTGTCTGAAAAAACATTTTTGAAACATTTTAAAAAGACAATAATTAAAATAATATATCGTCAGAGTTGGTTAAAGGGTTAACGCTTGCGAGATTGAACAATTGAAGAGGAGTTTCTGACCTTGCTTCGTCGCCATTTTAAAACTTCAACTGGGCGTGGCTTTATATTTTACAAATTTATACAATATCCCAGACCCTGACACTCCAGTTAATGTGACAGACTGGAGAACCAAAACATGTGTATGTTTTGTCCCATGTAACCAAATTTGATTCCGCTTCTAGGACAATCTGATGAACCAATTTTTGGTTCCTGGAAAAACAAAAAACTTCTCTGTGTGTTAGCTGAAAAATCATTGTGAAGAAATTTATGGCAACGGCGAAATTGTTCTCAATCTTACATTTCAAAAGTATCTTTGACATGAATAGACGATCCTGTAAGTAAAATCATCAAATAGAAATATAATTTTCCCACAAAACCATTAGTGGGGAAGCGGTCGCCCCGAGGTTTCTCCCACATCTATGTCAATGCAACACTAACATTGACAAACATCTCTACTGTAATATTTAACCATATGAATCCCGAAACGTTGCTTTTCCGAGGCAAGAACATATGTCCTAACTGTATGAAGTAAATTGCTGCTCGGTGAATTTGTGCAGTAGATCGTCTAATATTTTCAACGTGCAGGTTGAAAATATTAATTGCATCCCCCCATCGGTAATGAAGGTGGACTCTTCAAATCTTCAGATCTCTGAAATTAAAGTTACAAAATGGTTTGGAAGCGTCAAAAAGCTTTGCAAAGTAGTAGTCCGGCGATCCGATTTGCCACCAGTGGGAGTGGTAAACTCTGTTGCCATCTCCCCATTCCAGTTGCTCAAATAATTGTGTTGGTATTTCAGCGCTATGACGTATTCTGTCATAGCCTTCCATGTGTTCTTAGGTAGAGGAAACCTTCCCGCGATATTTAGGTTTTTGTTGGAAAAAGCATGTCACTAGCTGATAAGTCACTTTATCATATGACTCGTCCGTTTTGTTCACTTTAAAGCATTTGAAATTTTGTTTTCATTTTGATCAGTGATGAATAAAGCCTTCTGTCAATTTCATTGGTCAATTTCAAAACTAGACAATTTGATTGGCTGAACAAAATACAACTGAGCCACATTTTCATAATTTGCATAATTAGTCTTGGGATCTTTCATTGGTCAATTTCAAAACTGGACAATTTGATTGGCTAAACAAAATACAACTGGGTCATATTTGCATAATTTCAGTAGGGAGAATTTACGCTATCTGTCCTATTTAGGGTGGGTAATATTGTATTAATCTTTTACCTACAAGAAAAACGCCATTCTTTCTTTTTTATATTTTCACTTTTTGCTTCCAAAACATAGGTTATGACCCCTCATTGGAACGAGCTCGACGAGCTCGTTCCAATGAGGGGTCATTGTCAGGGCAAAGCCAGCCTAAATATAGGGGCAAGGGGCCTCATATTTAAAGATATTGTAAGTTCAAAATATATTCCGCATCAAGGCGAAAAACCTACATGAATTTCACCTCTCTGTAAAGCTGGAAAAAAACACACGTGGTGTATATCCAGCTTTAGCGCAGGGACCCAGGGGAGAAACGGTATGTTAGATAAGGTCTAATCTCGTTTAGTTTCTACAGTAGTCGGAGTCTTACGAGACGTAATCGGTTGGTGTCAAGATATCGTCACGGTCAATTAAGAAACGAGATTCTAAAACGATAGAAATGTCTATCGTATCGTCACCTAACAATCATGGCAAGAACGAATCGGTTTTCTCGACAAGTGAAGTCAGCGTTAAGTCACGCGTGAGATGACTTGTATTGATTCTGCCTCGATATACGTCATCTCCCACCGTTTTGACAGGTGGACAGATGAGCGTCGGTCCACCTGACAGTTTAGGGTAAAAAGTATATATATACCTGGAAGGGCAGAGCATTAGACACACACTTGGGGTCACACACACGTTGGTGAAGTCCAGGACAGGCGGACTCTGTTTCCTGGCATAAGGGTACCTTCGATCACAGGACCCTGAAACGGCTGGAATCGCCAGAGAGGGCATTCCATGATTGATTTAGTTTAACGTTGATAGGCTTCTACGGGGCCGAATTCGTGAGAAGGAACACCCCAGGTGGAACGTATAAGTTTAGATTGTCGAGTAGCAGGTATCGTCCTGCAATAGTCAGAAGTGTAGGTTAATTGTATTGTGCGTATTAACCCTTTGAAGCGTCAGCCTGATTGCGTTCTGAGTAGTTTATTTTGCTGTCGGAACATCGTAATACCGACTGGAGATCGGTGTGAGTGACAATTTCGCCCTAGCACAAAAAGGGGCATTTGTGAATCGTGAATTCAACCAGGAACGGTGGATATTTCAATAGGACTTTCACGGAGGACTTTCAAAAGGCACATAAGGTAGGAGTAGACAATATCTGACCCAAATCAGAAGTACGGTGGTTTAAACATGACGAACATTGCTGGTCGGAACCCTCCGACAGCCAGAGGTACAGTTACGCGCAGACGTTGACATTTGAGCCTAAGCGGGTTAAGCTCTTATGGCGAGCTCACAGTAATAACATTTCAGATTTGTGAAGCTCTTATGGCGAGCTCACGGTAGTAACATTTCCAGTGTGTAGACTATAGTGCCAGTACAGGGCTATAGAATGACTATATGATTGTTTAGAATTATTTAACCGTAGTGACCCATTTTCTGTGAAAAGAATTGAATTGTTGATTGTTGAAATATTGAAACGGATTTATTTTTATGTGTAAATAAAAGAATCGTTGTTACTTTAAATCATTCTTTCCATTATATAGCCTGAAGTGATTAGGAATCACACCCAACGGAAATCGAACCTATTTCAGGACAATTTGGCAGAGAAGGAATCACGGCGTCGGTCTAACTCAGCTCTCTGCGCCGAGTTCGCGACACTTGGATTCCGACCCTCCACGTTGGTCTAATTTTCCCGCAACTTCATCAGCGGGACTAAATAACGCCACGTCAGCCCAGGCCTTACGGGGCCTCAGGAGTCCCTGACATTGATTGGCGAGCGCTACCAGGATATTTCTAAAAGGTAAAAAATGGCTATATGGAAATTTTGTTTTATTTTAACGGCGGTTCTGTTTAGGTTTTGACGCGTTCGGTCAGTTGATGCCGTTCAAGGGTTTAATATCGCAATACAGTAGTCCCCAAAAGGATACTTAATAGCCACTATAACTGCGGTAGGTTTCAGAATATTTGGTGCGTTTAATTACGTTAAATTACAGAGGTAAATTAGGATCAATTGCCATATTATTTTTTTTCTTTCTTTCTTTTCCTTCTTCATTCTTTCTGACGAGTGTTGAAGATAGAAAGAAAAAATCAAAATGGATGTTGTTACACCCCTCGCCCAACTGGTATCATTAGGCAAGGAAATGGGCCTTGAGGGAGCTGAACTTCAGAAGTTCGTTAAAGATGAGCAGAAACGTGAGGCCAAGGAGATTGCCTTACGCAATGACGCAAGGGAGAGAGAGGCCCAAGCAGCAAGAGAGGCGAAAGAGAGAGAGATTCAATTAACAAACGAGGCGAGGGAGAGAGAAGCCCAATTAGAACGAGAGCGTGAGAAAGACGCAAGAGAGGCGAAAGAGAGAGAGATTCAATTAACAAACGAGGCGAGGGAGAGAGAAGCCCAATTAGAACGAGAGCGTGAGAAAGACGCAAGAGAGGCGAAAGAGAGAGAGATTCAATTAGCAAATGAGGCGAGAGAGAGGGAAGCCCAATTAGCAATGGAGGCAAGGGAGGCAGAACGGGAGCTCGAACAACAGAGGCACGAGAGAGAATTAGAGCTCCTCAGAGCAAGGGCCGATGTGGAGAATGAAAGTCGGCGCTCAGGGGATGGGAGTGCAGGGGTAGCAATTCATGCCCCACGCCCCCATCTCGCTCATTTCAATGAAAACACAGATGACTTGGACTCGTACTTGGAGAGGTTCGAGCGTTTTGCCTCCAGTCAAATGTGGCCAGAAGACACATGGGCTATGTGCTTGAGCCCTTTGTTGTCAGGTAAAGCCCTCGAGGCTTATACCAGTATGCCTCCTGCACTCCTTAACGACTACAGTGAGCTGAAGAATGCCATCCTTCGGAGATACCAGCTCACTGAAGAAGGATTCCGGACCAAGTTCCGAGAAATTAAGCAGGAGAAGGGAGAAACAGTACCTCAGTATTTTGCCCGGGCTAGGCGGTACTTTGACCGCTGGACTGATCTCGCAGAAGTGAATGAGTCGTATGGAGCCCTGCGAGATCTATTTCTCCGGGAGCAGTTTTTAACTACATGCTATAAAGGAGTTGGGCCTGTTCATCAAGGAAAGGGGTCCGCCCACCTATGATGAGATGGCAACTGTGGCAGAACGCTACATCGAGGCCCACGGTGGGAGTGTAAACGCACCCAAATCGGCTAGGGGTGGGGCAAACGGGTTGGCAATGGCACCCGTCAGGCAACACCACCCCGACCCTCCTGCGTCGCAGACCAGCCGGAAGGGGAGCGCTCCCAAGGACACCACTTGTTTTATCTGCAACAAGCGGGGTCATATTGCCAGGGACTGCTGGCAGAAGCAGGTAAGAACCACTGGGAACATTAGACCACCTCAGCAGGGGGCCGGGAACGCAGCGCCAAGGGGTTGGAAGCAAGGTGACCGCGTAGATCCAGGGCCCAATAGGCAGACGGCATCGTTCTGTCAAACTATCGGTCCAGAACACAGTCCCCTCCGGGAATGTATACGAGAGGGAGAATTAAGGCTGGAAGACGGGAAGGTTGTCCCGATAATAAGTGGCATGTGTGAGAGGCTCACAACTTCGCAGGAGAAGGTTGATATGCCAGTGTACCCAGGGTATATGGGACAAAGGGAGATCCGTCTGCTCCGGGATTCTGGGTGCTCCTCTGCAGCGGTTAGAAAGCAACTGGTTGACGACAAGCAATTGTTGGGGCGCGACCATTTGTGTATTTTGATAGATGGAACCGTTAGAAGGTTCCCCATCGCGAGGATAACTGTGGATACCCCATTTTATTGTGGCGAAGTGGAAGCCATGTGCATTGAATCACCTGTGTATGACCTGGTCATAGGTAATATCCCAGGGGTGAGGGCAAGCCCTGATGAATTATGGTCCAGGGATAGGGGGCCAAGTGAGGGCCCAACGAGTAAGGAAGGGAAGGTTCCCAGGGGGAACCAATCCGATGGTCCAGGGGATGGCCCCTACACGACGAAATGTCGGGAAGTTTCAGGAGGGACGACTCCTGTCGTATTAGGGAGAAGGGGCCGCAGGCGGTCCAGGCGAAACGCCAAACAGCGAGGGAACCCAATGGGATCATTGGGGAAAGACCCTCGAGCAAATTTATGTGGGGGAGTTGAGCGCCCCAAGAAGTCGGTGTCACCCGTGTGGAGAGGGGAGGCCAGACCCACGCAAATGGCTGGGCAAACTTCCCCAGAATTGAGAGGGCACGGGTCAACACAAGTTGAGTATGTTAAAGTGGATGGGACCGCTAAGGTGGGCGCCCAGGGGACCGAGGAAAGGGTCCACAAATCAAAGGAGAAGCATCCTAGGTGGCGGAGACCACGTAGAGAGTGCCGGGGGCGCACAGCGCCCAATGTGCGCAAGAAGTCGTCGCAATGGACCGGGGGGTCGACGGCACAAGGGCCAAGGACGGCCAGTGTCGTTCGAACGACGGTAATCGCCGGGACGAGTGAGCCTGGGGGATATAGCGCCAAGGGAAGCTCTTGGGAATGCGACAATGACAGGGTATGGGGACCCTGGTGGAATACCCGTAGAAATAACGGGGCGAGAAGAACGGGTGTGTCAAGGGTTACCCAAGGGGATACTGGGAACCGGGCCCCTACCAATGGTCGGTGGTTATAAAGAAGCAATAGTTGGGTGGCTGTGGGCCTGGTGTCTGGGACGGGGGCTCCAGTCGCAAATATTTTTGTGAGTGAGGTGATGGGCTTCGTAAACTCGGTGTTAAGGCTCGGAAGGAATTTTCTTATTTTAGTATTATTATTGCTCTGACTGCTGACTAGAGTTGGTTGTGAGTGCGAATGTGAGATACACTGCCCTGTCTGTCGCGTGTGCGTGGACGGGGAGCCTGTGTGTCGAGTCTTGTAAGTATGGGATGCACAAACCCGGTGTTAAGGCCCGGGGAAACCGCGCTTGTTTTTATTGACGAGAGTTTGTTGTGAGTGTGAGGCACACTAACCGCGTCTGTCGCAAAGGCGCGGTCGGGAAATCTGTGTGTTGAATGTGTAAGTGTGTGCGTCACAATTTTAATCCCCTGGTTGAGCTTTGCGAGGGTGAGGCTCAACATAATGCAGGGGTCGTTTGCCCCTTCACAAGACATAGGGGAACGGGAGGCGAAGTTACACTCCGTTGGAATTAACCCACCTGACGCAAAGGCGCGGACGGTGTTACTCGTCGGAGTGAGTGCCAAGTGAACTGTTTGCAAAATGGGCGAACGTGTATAAAAAAGTGTATGTTTAGGTGTAAATATATAGTATTACAGAGAGAGAGAGTGCTGCAAATCTAAGAGTAAGGCTACTCTCCATATGTAAACCCGCAAGACGGGAGCATGTGGTAGCGTGTGTGTCGTGGGAATCGGTATGGCCGACGCATGAGCCCGGTCATGAACCCCACGACCACTAGGGTACAGTTTTGTAGTCTAGAACATGATGGTAGATCGTAAAAAGGTGTGAGAGGCGAGCGTGCGTGGCTTTGCCCCTTGCGTTTTAAGAGATACACAGGGTGTTTCTCTCGGGAAGGGAGTTGTCAGGGCAAAGCCAGCCTAAATATAGGGGCAAGGGGCCTCATATTTAAAGATATTGTAAGTTCAAAATATATTCCGCATCAAGGCGAAAAACCTACATGAATTTCACTTCTCTGTAAAGCTGGAAAAAAACACACGTGGTGTATATCCAGCTTTAGCGCAGGGACCCAGGGGAGAAACGGTATGTTAGATAAGGTCTAATCTCGTTTAGTTTCTACAGTAGTCGGAGTCTTACGAGACGTAATCGGTTGGTGTCAAGATATCGTCACGGTCAATTAAGAAACGAGATTCTAAAACGATAGAAATGTCTATCGTATCGTCACCTAACAATCATGGCAAGAACGAATCGGTTTTCTCGACAAGTGAAGTCAGCGTTAAGTCACGCGTGAGATGACTTGTATTGATTCTGCCTCGATATACGTCATCTCCCACCGTTTTGACAGGTGGACAGATGAGCGTCGGTCCACCTGACAGTTTAGGGTAAAAAGTATATATATACCTGGAAGGGCAGAGCATTAGACACACACTTGGGGTCACACACACGTTGGTGAAGTCCAGGACAGGCGGACTCTGTTTCCTGGCATAAGGGTACCTTCGATCACAGGACCCTGAAACGGCTGGAATCGCCAGAGAGGGCATTCCATGATTGATTTAGTTTAACGTTGATAGGCGGCTACGGGGCCGAATTCGTGAGAAGGAACACCCCAGGTGGAACGTATAAGTTTAGATTGTCGAGTAGCAGGTATCGTCCTGCAATAGTCAGAAGTGTAGGTTAATTGTATTGTGCGTATTAACCCTTTGAAGCGTCAGCCTGATTGCGTTCTGAGTAGTTTATTTTGCTGTCGGAACATCGTAATACCGACTGGAGATCGGTGTGAGTGACAATTTCGCCCTAGCACAAAAAGGGGTATTTGTGAATCGTGAATTCAACCAGGAACGGTGGATATTTCAATAGGACTTTCACGGAGGACTTTCAAAAGGCACATAAGGTAGGAGTAGACAATATCTGACCCAAATCAGAAGTACGGTGGTTTAAACATGACGAACATTGCTGGTCGGAACCCTCCGACAGCCAGAGGTACAGTTACGCGCAGACGTTGACATTTGAGCCTAAGCGGGTTAAGCTCTTATGGCGAGCTCACAGTAATAACATTTCAGATTTGTGAAGCTCTTATGGCGAGCTCACGGTAGTAACATTTCCAGTGTGTAGACTATAGTGCCAGTACAGGGCTATAGAATGACTATATGATTGTTTAGAATTATTTAACCGTAGTGACCCATTTTCTGTGAAAAGAATTGAATTGTTGATTGTTGAAATATTGAAACGGATTTATTTTTATGTGTAAATAAAAGAATCGTTGTTACTTTAAATCATTCTTTCCATTATACAGCCTGAAGTGATTAGGAATCACACCTAACGGAAATCGAACCTATTTCAGGACAATTTGGCAGAGAAGGAATCACGGCGTCGGTCTAACTCAGCTCTCTGCGCCGAGTTCGCGACACTTGGATTCCGACCCTCCACGTTGGTCTAATTTTCCCGCAACTTCATCAGCGGGACTAAATAACCCCACGTCAGTCCAGGCCTTACGGGGCCTCAGGAGTCCCTGACAGTCATAACCTATGCTTTGGAAGCAAAAAATGAAAATTTTTAGTTATACGAGAATGTTTTGTCCAGGTGTCGTCTGCAATTCAAGTTTGGTGATGGGTTAAAAAGTCATACTAAGTGGCTAATTTGTGCGTCATATGATAAATAGAATATGAAATGAGTGTTTTTCTCATATAATATTTATGAAACTCGTCCGAATTTTCCGTTTTACAATTGTAAAACGGAAAATTCTTAGACTCGTTTCATAAATATTATATGAGAAAAACACTCATTCCATATCTTCTATATTTTATACAAAACGCATTTTAGACGGAATTACCATATTTGGCCCAACCAATTGATACGTTCCTTAACACATTGACCAGGGCCGTACTGAGAAATCGCTCGCCGTTCAAATGCCATTTTGGGTTTTTTGTTTGGAAAAACACAGCTTATGACCTCAACAAACTGGGACCAATACTATTAAAACATTTACAATTGTATTTTCGAGAACTGTATTTTTTAGTTACGACTTTATATATGTTTAAATAAACCCCAGTAGCGTTTTTAAAGATGTGGTAATTTGCCAGTTGGCGAATTGCCGTATCTTTTAAAAGGCTAACGATTCATTTTAGTCAGTTATATTAATATGTAGAAAATACTATTCTAGAAAATACAATTGTAAAAGTATTATAGTATTGGCTCCCTGGTTGAGATCTTTCAAAAATGAGAGTGCCATAAACATGTTTTGGGAAGAAAACATATGAAAGAAAAAGAAAAAGATATTTTAGTGTCTTCTGCTAGACGTGTTAGCAAAGAGTAAGAACGAGAAGTGATTACCTGAATGAATGACGATTTCGAAATCTGCTTCACCCCAAGGGAGTGATAGAATGATCCAGATGGTACGATGTCGGCGACCATGTAATATAGCTACAACAACTGACATGTCCGCCGGATTTGAAACTAAACTCTGGACGCATGTACAATAGCCTTATCAAAACAAATGAAATATTATTCACTTCCTTTTTCACTTCCTTGTTTTAAGACAGAAACGAGATTGATATCGCGTAAAGCGAAGGACATATGCAATTTCTTATCTATTCGAGGCAGTTGTAACGGCATTGGACTTTAAAACAGAAAGGTCCACCAAGGCTCTATTCCCGCCAGGGAAGTAACTGGGTTGTGTCCTTGGGCAAGGCACTTTATCTCGTTTGCCCACAAGGGCGGCGGATCGATTTTCAAGGGGGGGGGGGGGGGGTGGCTGGATAGGACGATGGATGGTCGCAGGTATGAAATATTTAAATTCCAGGGTCCCAAAACGATTCACGCATCTGAGTGGATATTTGGATATTTTTCAGAAGATGTATTTGAAAGATTTCACACTTTGAGAGCCGTTAAAACAAATGCGATATTCATAACGTCATAATAACGTTATAAATGTATAACGTCACATGGGTAGGGTGGGGTGGGATACATCTGTCTCTCCCTGCTATCTCACCCTGGATACACGTATGTTACACATGCAGTGGGGGGAGAAAGATGTATCCCACCCCACCCACGTGACGTTATATATTTATAACGTTATTGTGACGTTATGCATATCGTATCAGTTTTTTGCTACCAACTAATTCATATTGACGTCATCAGAATGCCGTGTAATCAAAGTCCGATGCTCTAAAACTCTTTAAACCCCAAGATGCCACCGTTCCTCATTGATTTCGTGGTATATACTTTTGGTATATACATAACTTTTGCATTCTCTTTCCGATGGTGTCATTAGTTTTTCAAAACAATGAATACCAAATGAGTTGATTATATCAGCAAGTGACCGCCGATTACCTCTGGCTAACGTTACCGCTGTGTGGTGGGAGGAGAAAAATAATCCCTGATGGGTTACGGGGGTGGGATGGGAATATCTCACCCTCGGGACAAGATATTTGGTCCAGACACTCGGCAAACCTCGTGTCTGGCCCAAATATCTTGCCCTCGGGTGAGATTTTCCCACCCCACACCCGTACCCATCAGGGATTATAATAATCAACATTTATATCTTCGGCACATTTACCCCTTTGACTATCGTGAATAGAAGTCGCTACCTTATCCACAAAAGCCTAAAATTATTAAAAATTTGAATTGTTGTAGCCTCAAAAAACATAGCTTATGATCCCCAGCGGAACGAGCTCAGCGCCTTCCCTCCAATGAGGGGTTATAAGCTATGTTTTTAATGCAAAAATTGACAAAAGCAACACGAATCGTGACACATGCCCCCGGCGATGTTATAACGCCAAGCCGCCATATTGAATTGGCCAGTTAGACCAAAACCAAAAGGGAGGCATTGTCTAGTCACCCAGAAGTAACCCCTAAAATTATGATTTGATCAAATAAGCGGTTCTTTAGATATTGGAGGGAAACCAAAAGTTAACAGATGGATGGACGACGGACGGTCGGGGGCATACAAAACACATCAACACTTCCATACACACTTCAATTTATTTCCGCCACCACGGGGTGGTATTGAAGGACTTTTTTATGATTTTAATGGGGCTTAACTCACATTTCGACAGCCAGGTTCACATCGTGTAGGATAGTTTTATGGAGGGCGAAATCCACAGAGAACCATTTAGCAGAAGCGATGAACTGTCATACTCCCCAACTTACTAACAGACTTAGCAGCTCTTGGGGGCAAGTGCACCATACAGTGCGTGGAGAGTGTATTGTCACTAAATCACAAATAGGGTGGAGATTCCACCCAAGCAATAATTGCAAATTTATTGCAAAGCACAATAAGAACAAGCAAAGTTACAGCCAATGGACCTCCAGGTTTAACCCGGAGGTCCATTGGCTGAAACACTGCTTGTGTTTTTTGTTCATATGTACAGAATTTGAAAGTGATATTTTTAAGGTATAGTGCATGGCTTGGAGTTGACTACGCCCATATAGCGCCCAGTGAGGTGGTGCAGTTCCCGCCGCGAAGCGGAGGGAACTACACCACCTCACTGGGCACTATATGGGCGTAGTCAGCGACAAGACATGCACTAATCTTTATATTATATCGAACACCCATCAAGAAAAACATCTGTCCGATTTGTTAATCTATTACCAAGGTAGCAGCCCTACCAACCAGCGTTATATAAAAAAAAAATACCATGTAGTTTTTAAAAAACATTTTCTTCTTCCAAAACACGGCTAACTTGAATTATTGATATGAGCAGAGGACAGATTTTGAATCGGTCGGCAAGGGTAAACAAAACATTTCTCCCAAACGGAACTGTGTATTCTAGAATCGCACAACTCGCGAATGAAAACTAAAATTTTCGAAATTTGACAACGCAGTTTGATATTTCCACACATTTGTCAACCATATACATTACCGAATGGGCCATACAAACTCCGAAGATTCAATTGAATTCCATTATTTATTCGTTTACTGCTGAAAACATACAATTAAATAGCGAAATAATATGAGCAGCGAAACAAACGATTTTTCATAT
Organism: Pictodentalium vernedei; assembly: GCA_031216915.1. Lineage (NCBI taxonomy): Eukaryota > Metazoa > Mollusca > Scaphopoda > Dentaliida > Dentaliidae > Pictodentalium > Pictodentalium vernedei. The sequence continues at coordinate 854,100,218 of CM062297.1, forward strand.
CTGGGCGCGTTCTCATGAAAGTTGGACCCAGGTATGGATCATTCTCTTCGAAACGAGATATGGATCATCTTCTCAAGGAATAAAATGAACGCATCGAAAAATGTGACTTCAACAATGGAAAAGCGATACATTTTTCCACAAAGATTTCTTTCTGGGTCGTTTTGTGGATGTTGTGCCTCTGTGAATCGATTTTTAAATTTAGCCTGATCAGTTTTATGCGCCCAGTATGAAAAGAAAACTGATATAGTAGTGTGCTAAAAACAGAAAACGTGTAGTGCCTGGGTGTAGTGCCTGGTCAGTTCTGTGGATGCAAACTGCACGAAATAGGGTATCATCTTTCAGCCAATCAGAATGCAAGGAAGTCACGTGAGATATAATATTGGCTGATAACTCCACTCCACGGGTGATTTAGTTACAACCCTCTCTCCACGTACTGTAGACGTACAGTGTGACTTAGTACATAGTGCCACTGTTCCCGACGTGGACATCGGAATTAAGTGCCTTGCCCAACGGCACAACGTTGTTACCACTGGTCAGGATGAAATGGTCGACCCTTTTCGGTTTTGAGTCCAATTCTCCAACCACTGAGGAACCCTGATCGCGTGTAGATACATGGCACATATTTTGTGATGCTACATTGGTGTTTTTCTGCAAGGGTTAAAAGACGAAAAACATTCGCTCAGAAGTTTTACGATCCATCCATCAACCTGCGACTTGCGAACGCAATATCAATACGATTCCATTTGTCTTCCTGATGATGAGTATATGCCTGTCATTTTATGAAAATTAAATTTTATTATTTCGAGCTGAGTTCAATCAATACTTCCCTCACCTTTCAACAAACAGGGTCGATTTAGAATTTTATTCAATTCGACGTAAAAAGGTAAAGTTGTTCGTGGATTTTAACTCTAAAGTAGCACAGAATGTTCTTGAGTAAGTATATAACCACTGACTTTGATAAATCAGAAAGTGGAACTGCCGAATCGTTTTAGGTACTGAACCATTCGGGATGACGTCGTGCAACCGATGTTTTTCCGAGTGGCGGATACAGGAATTGTGATAGGAGGGTTGGGGGAGTGCAACTCAAATCGACGAAGGGTATAGGGCGCTAACTATAGGGCGCGACGAAGCTTCTAAATTCGATCCGATTTCGAATCTTAAGTTGCTATTCGGTTTGAATCGAAACGACTGCCCAATTCGTTTTTATTCGAATCTTTTCACCGGAATATAGACTGGCATTAGACATCTTCGTCGTCTCACAACATGTGTAGTTCTGGTGTAAATTGTCCATATACAGTACGTGGAGAGTATATTATCACTAAATCACCCGCCGAGTGGAGATTCCACGCAAGCAATAATTGCATATTTGTTGCAAAGCATAACCAGCACAAGCAAGGTTTCAGCTAATGGACCTCCGGGTTACATCCGGAGGTCCATTGGCTGAAACATTGCTTGTGATTTTTGTTTATAAGTACAAAATGTTAAAGTTATAGCTTGGGTGATACCTTCACTCTGCGGGTGATTTAGTTACAATCCACTCTCCACGTACTGTATAATATTGAAAATAAAGACTGGTGTAGTTTCCCCCATCTAAACAGAAACACGTCACAAGCCATGCTAATTCCCGTCTCGCTGGACACTAAAATATTTAAAGTAAGAAAATTAAAGTTTCCAAGCAATATTGTGACAATACTCAGTATTCTGGTTCCGGCCCACAGTGACATTTCATTTCAGTGATCAAATTCGTATTTTTTGAGTTGTGACTTGCTTTGTTTGACCTGTAGATGTGTTATTCCAACCGTCGAATAAAGGGCAAGTTTTTCGTTAAAACATCAACTATTATTCTTGGATTTTGTGATTTTCATGTTTCTCATATCTTGTTAATGGCAACGAACCCCAAAACGCGATGTCCATTACAATATCAACGATTTGCTGTTGTCAGCGGCGAGCCCCATGCAGTGCCTATAGAACCGACGATTCTCGCAGCCGCTTCTGTTTTTGAACTATAATCCTCTCTGGGTAATATTCAACTACATCACCAAGGCAAGCCCTCGACGAAGGCCTGCATTGGTGATCTTGTTGCAGTATTTTATCAGTCGGGGCTTGAGTCATCACTCTCGGAACAAATAAGTTTACAGCCCCAACTCCCTCCCCCTGTCGGTCATCTTCAAGACGTCCCTGATTCGATTCGATTCGAGTTCGAATAATAGACCCGTTTCGATTCGAAGCGAAAATGGGTGATTCACAAGACTCTAGCTAAATATCTCCCTGGAGCCAGAGCATCTTGTGTGTTCCTTATATAAAAATACACCCGTAGCATTGTCTCAAAATACGTTGAGGCTTCCTGATGCATCAGATGGGCATATCATTCACACATGAGTAAGAATTTGCTCGTAAAATTAAATTGCCGAAGTACAATGGAACTACGTAGAGTATTGAAGAAAATACAGGTACAACTAGAGAAACAGAATTTACTGCCACCAGTAAATTCAAGTCTGTGTGAAAAGGGTTAAAGTATCAGGAAAAAAACTATCTAGAAAGAGAATTTATGGAGGCTTATTTTCAGGAGTAAAATATTTTTTAAACAAATCAGAAATGGATTTTTGTTAAGAGTATTTACAGATACATGTATTTATAAAGGAATCAGAACAACTTTTCTATGAAATCAGAAAAGGCATATATGTGTACAGCATTTACTGAAGGGTTCGACTAAGGAATCAGAAATGGACATTACTTGTTCTGCCACTTATTTGAATGAAGACATACATGTATATTCTTCAGATTTGCATTATAGTTTTTATAAAATGCAATTCCTTACAGTTCTGAAAAATACGCACTTAATGACCTCTCTTGACCGCAATGAGGTGGACCATATTTTGAACCTCCAGCAAGTTCAACTCATTCGATGCAGGTCCGATGTCCATAAGTCATACCAAGCTTGAAGTATGAGCATAATCCACTTTAAAAATATTGGCTCCGCCAACTTCGGATCGGCCATATTTGTAGATGAGAGCAAATATTCATATTAGCTAAAATGTTAAGATACATAGTACCTCTGGAAAATATATTGCAAGTGAAATAAATTCAGTAATGCTGGAATATAGACGTCAAAAGGTCTTAAAGGCCCCCGAGAGCCTATCTGAGGGCTTATTGACATTTGCAAAATACCGAGGTCCCAACGATGACATGTGTGTTTTGAGCAACATTGTGAGAATGGAAAGGGTTAAGATTACTCTCACACTGCATTAAATAAATTTTTTGGGACCCATATTAAGACCTGAAGAGCATTAAAATACTCCGCTTTAAATACTCCATTGGAACCCTTTAAAAATGACTTCCTTCCAACGAGGGGTCATATGCTATAATTTTTTTCAAGCAAAAATAAAAAAAAAAATGAAAATTGAATGGGAATTTCTGTGAATAACCCTGTCCGGTTTTCTCCGTTACTTTGAGTAAAGAGTTATGAATGCTTTATTGGGAGGGTTAAAAGCAAGCCATTTAAAAAGTACACATCGTCACCGTGTCTCTTCTCGGACAATCGGGATTATGTGCCTTGCCAAGAACACAACGCAGATACACCAGGTGGTGTGGGAACCGTGAACCTTTTCAGTTTAAAGTCCAACGCCGTAACCTCATCGCCATCACCCGCCTGTCTGATCCATTTAAAATACCTTAAGTGCATCTAGGGCTCTAAACAAGGCGCGCGGGAAATAAGAAGATGGTTGGATTTTAAGAATGGCTGTTATAAACAGAGGGGCAATGTAACAGAAAACCAACAAAACGTTCTGTTGTCGTGAGTTAAATGAAAGTACTTGGACCCGCATTGAAGTATTGAGAGAGTTAAAAAAGAGGCCATTTAAATATTCTATTTTATTATAATTGTGATAGGTGTTTTGAGAAAGCCACTCACCGTTGCTTCTTGAAACCCGTCGATCTTGAATTATTATTGAGAATAAATAATGTAACAGAGCACAGGAGTTCCTAGATGTTGGGCAATGACCATTAGGGGTTAATCAGGACCGATTCTCTAGTGATGTCTATGGGTAAAATTAACGGACAATACTCAGCTTTGAAATTGGACTTGGCCACTGGGGGTTAAAATATAGTTCAGCTAATAGACCAACAAAGACTCCTTAAACTGAGGTCCCATCGATGCCCATGCGTGTTTAGAGCAAACATTGTGAGAACAGAAAGTGTTGTCATTATTTCTGTATTGCAAAAGTAAAAGTTTGGAGACCGATATTAAAATATTGAGAGGGTTAACATATTCATTTTAAATACTCCATTTTGACCCTTTTAAACGAGCTCATTCCAGTGAGAAGTCATAAGCAATGTTTTTCAAGCAAGAATGAAAAAATAATGAGGGTTAAGAATGCCTTACTTTGAAAGGTACATCTGAAAAGGTGTCCGATTCCATATAGAATTAAATGTTATAGAAAGGAAAACGTAAAAACATTCTGTAGTCATGAGTTATATGAAATGTGTTTGAAAACACATTGAAGTATTAAGAGGGTTAATAACAGATCATTCAAATATTCCATTTCATTACTTTATAATTGTGATAGGTGTTTGGAGAAAGCCACACACCACTCCATTGCAAAACCTGTCGATCCTGAGTTATGAATGAGAATAAATAAATTTTAAAAATGCTTTGAAATGCGAAGGGTTCTTTCTTCAACATGAATTAATTTTGTAACATGATATTAAATAAGCATACACTGCTATTCTATGTTACAGCTTTCTCTCTGTTATCTTTAAATATTGGTTATTTGTTTCAGTCTATTCATTTACCAGCTCAGTCCATCTGTATAACAAAGACATTAAGATAGGATTGATTGTACAGTGGGACCCACTTAATTGGATATCTCTTAATTGTATATCCCTGTTAATTGAATATAATTTTCAAACACAAAACCATTTACCATACCTTCAGTACAAATTTGATCTGTTAATTGCATATGGGTTGTTGAGTAAACTCCTGTTAATTGTATATAAATTTTTGTAATATGTCGAAAAAATTACTGTGACACACATCAAATTCCACTTATTTATCAACCTTTTTGGCCTTATTACATCCAATACAGGCATTTATTCTATTATATCTTGTTTGACAGAGCTCTATGAGCTCTGTCAAACAAGATATAATGGAATAAATGCTCAGTTTACCTCCAGAACACAGGAAACTGACCAATTCCCTGTTAATTGAATAATTTTCACTGGCAAAATGGATATTCGATTAAGGGGATTCTACTGTATAGGGGTTATCATTATCAGTGTTCACAAACAGAGCATACAAGACAGAAATATTACAACTACACCATCAAGCCATGCCTTCTATGAATGTTATTTATTTATTTATTTATTTATTTATTTATTTATTTATTTATTTATTGGGTTTAATGACACTTTTGGCAGCCACTCTCACCTTGTGTCGGACAGGTTTACTGGTGGAGGAAGCCAGAGTACCCTGAGAGAACCATCAAGCAAAGGTGGGCAAGTACCAGGCTCCCCAACAGACTGACTCCACACATGTATGGTTAGCATTGGTTGAAGACAAGTATTCCTTCAGTACGCGTTAGTGCACAATGCCAACATGCCCCCTCGTGGGCAATGGTAAAGTGTATTGTCCAAGGACACAACACAGTTGCAGCAGCTGGAATTCGAACCGCGGACCTCTCCGTTTGCAACCTCCACCTCTACCTACTGAGCCACGACTCCCCTTCTATGTATGTAACTGGAATACTTTGCAGGCTTATTTTTGGGGATAAATAGTTTTAAAGAATTCAAAAATAGGTTTTCATTAACAGTATTCAAAGATATTCATTCAGGAATCGGATGAATTTTTCCAAGAAACTAGAAAGGCATATATGTACACAGCATTCAAAGGGTTCAGTCAAGTGAATACATCAGGGGCCCAACAATGTGATTTCCATCGATTCTAAACATTCACTCGATGATCTTTGTTGACCTCAGTGACCATGCCCCATATTATGAACCTCTATCGATTGTCGACCCATTTGGTGTTGGTCCCAGGTCTATACATCATACCATGTTTGAGATAGGAGCGTGACACACTTTCAAAAAAATTTACGACACCCACTTTTTTCGCGTAAAAATGCATGAATTAACATCGGGAATGCATTAGTGGGGCGAAAAATGTGGCTTCCTGCAATTCTGAAAATGCACTGAATGACCCCTAGGTAACCTCGGCAGCCTTGACCTATATTTTGCCCCTCCCCCCTTCCCCACTGAGGGTCTACTCATTTGTTGTTAGACCTAGGTCCGTTCATCGTACCATAGTTGAGATATGAGCGTGTTCCACTTTCAAAATTTTTGGCTACGCCCTTTTTTACGTAAAAATGCATTAATGGAATGCATTAAGGAGTCCAAAAATGTGATTTCCTGCAATTCTGAAAAATGTACCCAATGACCCATAGGTGACCTCCGTGACCTTGACCTATATTTTGAAACTCTATCGAGTGTCGACTCATTTGGTGTTGGTCCCAGATCTATGCATCATACCATGCCTGAGATATGAGCGTGACCCACTTTCAAAAGTTTTACCACGCCCACTTTTTTCGTGGTAAAATGCAAGAATGAACTTCAGGAACGCATTAGAGGGTAAAAAAATATGATTTTCAGCAATTCTAAAAAATGCACTCAGTGATCCCTAGTTGACCTCCGTGACCTTGACCCATTTTTTGAACGTCCATCGAGTGTAGACTCATTTGGTCCCAGGTCTATAGGTCATATCACGCCTGAGATATGCGCGTGACCCACTTTCAAAACACCCACACAGAGACCCCTAATGCCCCAGGAATCTGAAAAACATTAGGTGCCTAGAACTTGTGAGTCTCTGTCAGTATGCCAAAAATCAATGAGATTGGACAATTCGTTTTCGAGTTATCTTGCGGACAAAAAAGTTGTTAGAAGACAGAAGACAGGAGAAGAAGAAGAAGAAGAAGAAGAAGAAGAAGATTAAAAAAAAGAAGAAAAAGAAACCGTACAAAAACAATAGTCTGTGTGTTTCACACAGACTTATAATTGAGCCCTTCATGTACCAGGTGCGTAGCACGGAATTTTATTGGGAAGGTACGTTAGGTAGTGATCGATCAACGGCTCCGCGCGGCGGCCTTGGTTATCCGCGTGGGAGAAAATAAATTTTAAACAACGAGTATCAAACGACGTTCCGTGGTCGCATGTGGAAAATATGTGAGCAGTTAGGGATGGCACCATTGTTCAGATCTTAAAAGATTTCGCTTCTCCATATAATGGAGTAGCCGATGGGGAAATTTGTTACAGTGGAAACTAGAAGCCCCGTGACTGTATTGTGCACTATTTTGAAGTAATAGCGCGCTGAGTTTGTGCACTTTTCTCCCTGTCAAACTGCACCGTTAGCGTAAGTCAATTCCTGAAGAAAAACAACGTGACCAACTCTATACAATTTTATACTAGTAAACAGAGACGATCAACATCATTGCGCACCTCTGCTGGGATAATGTACACGTAATGACGTAAATAGATATTAAAATTCTACTCCATATACAGAATGAAGAGAGTGGATTACTACTTAATCGCAGCGCCATATATTCTCCACTCGAAAAGTATTTATGATTGTTCTTAGCAGCACAAGAAACACATGCAAAACTTTCATCACATGGACCACCGGGTGGAACCCGGTGGTCCATGTTATGAAAGTTTGCAAGTGCTTCTTGTGTTTTTTTCCTCAGAAATTGTAATTATTTACTAAGTGAAAAATCTATCCCACATCGATTTAATAGTAATCCACCCTCCACATACTGCAGTCTCAATATTTTTCTTTCTGTTTGATCGGTTCACTGGGTGATTTCCCACAAATATCGCATTACATTTTGCACTGCATAGCGCAAACATTCTTTGTATTTCAGACTACTTCATTCTCCTGCAGTAAAGAGCGCGTTAACTAACGAGTATTTTCTGCGATAATTGTAACAGCACTTCCAGTTTCAACTGTAAATATGGAACCAGAAATATGCACTTTTCTCAATGTAGAGGTGTGTTCAATTTCTAAGCATTTAAAGTGAGTAAACATTTACTAAGGCAAATACAAATCGATTATGGCGTGAACAATCAATAGTCGACTACACGAATTTTCGTGACAGCACTACTTTGATGCAAGGACAATCCGTCTTGAAATGCGATTTTGGGTATGTATTTGAATTTTCATGACATACCAGCAAGTACCGTGAAAAGAGATAATTCTCCCCTTCAACCAAGGTTTTTTTGTTTAAATGATGGTTCATTTATACTCTTATCCCATACTCTGTTATTTCTTGTTCGTAGTTATTCAATCTCCCTTTTCGCGAATGATCATAAAATATGGGAAGCTCTTGAAGTAATGTTCACCCGATACATGACAGGTGCTCTATTATAAACGACAACGAACATGGCAGTTCAGTTTGAAAACGAAGAACATGACATTGTGACATTTAATTATTCAAAAAGATATTGATGACACATCAAAATGAGCTCTTGAGGGTATTCGTCAATGTGACCTGCAAAATAATTCAGAACGATGTTTAAGTCTTTGCATTTTTCGAGCCATTTTGGCCTACGTGTAATTCTATCAGTTTATTTCATATGAGTAAAATGATTTATCGGTATTAACCTAAGAACAAAAATACAGCAAAGTTTTACTGGAGGGTCCCCTGACCTCAGCCTAGTATCAACGTTTGAATTTTACTGTCTGATTACAGCTAGGTTAACCGTTAGGCTTACATTCCAAATGACAACATTTCAAGCAACAAGGGAAAACACCTGTCAGTTGCGTTTGGCCTTATTTGCCCTTTGAAAACAAGCGGTCGCTTTTCCGGCCCAGGAACAGTATACGTCATAATTTCATTGAGTAGGGTGGCCACTAAGTGAATTTTTGGGGTAGACCAATCAATATTTTCAACCATGCAGCCTAAGGGCTGCACGTTGAAAATATTAATGGGTATACGCCCCAATAACACATGTGGACTCTTCCAATTGCTATCGGTGAACTGAAATGGAAGATACCACTAGGGTTCAATGGGTTTATCAAATTTCAATGTAAATCAGACTCAAGCGTCAATAGGTTTGTGATTGAGGAGGAAGCTCGCCCCCAAGAGGTATGCGCAGCATGTACGGGGGTGGGTAGGTGGGTGGGTGGGGGTGCTTATTATCTCGTAAACATAATCACGTGCGACTGCAGTACGGCTTGAAGACACTTATTTATCTGTTGGTGTTTAATGCTACTTCCAGCTTCGACGGCTATATAATGACCGTAACGCATGAATAAAGTTAAGATTAGCCAATCACTTATACTTATATTATCTATGTTAGGGGGCTTCTACCCAAGGCAACGGTTCTAGGTTCCTATAAACCAGTAAATCAAAACTTATATACCACAGCCAACTTGTGTCGCCCCACTTCCCGGGGGTCCCATGTGGAGTAATGTCAATTATATGTGCTACTCTGTAAAAATATAGGTTCTCTTTAGAACCAAAACTGGTTCTAATCTTGTCCCTGAGATGGAACCAGTTCTGTTTAAACAGTATTTATTTCAAATCAAATAAATTTACCAAGATCAGCATTCAATTTTAACAGAATATTACATGAACTGAAGTAGATTCAGCAGTAAACTTGGAGCTTATTAAACGCAGTCGCCGAACGTTTTGAAACAAAGGAGATATGAACAGTTGGCATATCGAACCAGTTTTGGTTCTGTATAGAACCAAAACTGGTTCGATATGCCAACTGTTCATATCTCCCTTGCTTAATAATGATTTGAGACAACCTCGTATGAGCTCTAAACGTACGGCTGAACCTCCCTCAATTTATGTTTAATTCTGTTAATATTTAATGTTAATCTTTATATATTTATTTGATTTGAAATAAATACTGTTGAAACAGAACTGGTTCCATCTCAGGGACAAGATTAGAACCAGTTTTGGTTCTAAAGAGAACCTATATTTTTTGCAGTGTACAAACGGTATGTGAGAGCCTTCGCTTGTGGTCTTTCATCAATTCATAGTTCAATCTAGGCTGGTAATGTCTATCACATCCCTCACAACAAGACGAATGGAATAGAAATATAGTTTCATAACATTGGAAGAACTATTTCTTGCGGCGTCGGGATATCGGAAACCACTTGAAATATTTGTGTACTAATTTTATTCTTCATTTTTGTGGTGGTCTTCTGTAATAATCAACATTATTTTCTTTCCACAAAGTTCTTTCAATTGGGTTTCCGGAAATGTCCAGTATCTAAGTCAAAACACATTGCGCCGAGTTGTGCCATCATAATTCCATTCGTGCCCACGAATCTTAAATTTCGGATCCATTCGAATCCGGAATCGAAACAGGCAGAGAATGTCGAATTGAGTCGGCTTTCGAGCCCGCGAACTTTAAATGTCGCGTCGAATCGAATCCTGAATCGCATTAGGCCGAGCATGTCGAATCTAATCGAATCGAATTTTCAAACATTTTGCGCTGAGCAGCGTTATCATAATTCCATTAGAGTTCACGAATCTTAAATTTCGGGTCGAAACGAATCCGGAATTGAATAAGGTAGAGGATGTCGAATTAAGTTAAATTTCGAACCGAAGCACAACGGTCGTCAGATTTTCTTCAGACGAAAATGTGGTCAGTTTCCGCTCGCGTAGTGTATGAAACGGTGTCTCATCTGTTTGAGCAAATCACTAAAAAGCGAATTATCCCTGAACGAAAGCAAACGAAACGAAACCTCCTTGAACTCTAATTCTGTCATCAGGTCTCCTGTACAGGAGGGAAGGAGGGAGGGAGGGAGGAAAGGAGGAAGGGGAGGGAGGGAGGGGGAGGCAGGGGGGAGGGAGGCAGGGTTGTCCTGTACAGGAGACCTTATGACAGAAGAAGAGTTGAAGAGGAGACATTTGGTAGTATTTTGAGAACTTTGAAAATTTCGTAATCGGCACGACTCAAATCGAATCATCGGGACGATTTCGAATCGAACCCACTTTAGAAACTTCGCAAGATCCTACATTATATAAGCTTATTTTCCCGTGGTGAAGATATCGAGAGTGACAGGAGATGAGAGGAAACAACCGTGAGCGCAAGTATATGAATGCAGCAGAATTTTGAGTCCAAATCTGCTGCAGATCAACATAGTCATCCGAACCCTCTCATTTGCTTGTGTTCTCCTGATCACAATTCTGAAGCATCGATTGACGAACGTAGCTCACTAATTTAGGATATACACGTGACCCAACATTATAAGTTATTGTGATGAGTTGATGGTAACATGGTCTGAGGTTTGCGGCTCGGAGCTTATGTTCAATCGAGACGCGAAGCGTCGAGGTTGAACATACGCTCCGAGCCGCAAACCTCAGACCATGTTACCGCCAACTCATCACAATAACGTATACGTTCCTATAAGACACTACTTATAGCCCAAAACCTATATCGTGAAATACAAGAGGCTTGTTTACTAAACTTGTGATCGTTAAAAGTTGCCTTGTTCAAGGCAACTTTTAACGATCACAAGTTTAGTAAATAAACACCTCGTATACCAACGACGGCTCTGGATAAATAATCAATAAACCAGATAAACTCATTCCATCTCAGTTCAAATCGTAAATCGGTTTTGTAATTCAAACAACACCTCATCCGGAACATCGTCTGCTGCACGAGTGAAACATCCAGAAAAATGAAGCGGTTTGCTAGTCACTCCGTTGGTGAAGCTATTACGAAACGGGAGACGTCATTTCAAATATTTCGCGTTGTGACGTCAGACGGTAACATTTGCCACTTGAGCCGTAAACATAGAATATACTAAGCGAGCTCTCGTCCAATCAGAGGAGGAGGATTTTAGTCTTATTGGAACATTGGTACACAATTGTTCGAATATCTATCAAGTCAGAGGTTAGTGCGTGGTTGAAATATCGAGTGGTGCTTAACTGGAGGTGGGACAAACACCAACGGGCTGAAATATATTAATGCAATAGAATTGTGAGTCGAATTCTGTTACCGATCAACATGCTCATCTGACTCTTCTTTTTGCGTCGTTTCTTCTGATCTCAGTTTCGATACATAATAGTTGCCAATCGAGCTGGAGGTACATTTTGTCATGAATTTTAACTACCTGTCCCGTGCGTTGAGCGAAACCAAACCGCACAGCGATTGAGTGTTTCAGCACGAGACAGGTTGTTCAAATTCATGAATTGCCGACGTCGAGGTTGGTAACTAACTACCACCCTGTCCCATGTTCAATCAACGAAACGCACGGACTCAGATATACGCAGTGGCCCAGTATTCAAGTGGCCTCATACCTTGTCCGGTGTTCTATCAGGCATTTAAAGTTAAAAGAGCAATGGAAGAAGGATGTAAATTGAACAGAACTCGCTAATTTAGGATATGCTTGACCCAGAATCGGTACAGAATTTCGTATCCCTCTATCGACTCACCAGGTAGTACGTCGTGGTGAAGAGATGAGGACTGACGCCTAGACTTAGGGAAAGCATTTTAATATTCACAATCACGAGAATTAGATGTAACGCTGTATACTTTTATTAGCTACTAAAAGCACGGGCTAACTGTGGCACGAACAAGTGTGCATTCTCACTGAAGTTGTTGGAGCGCATCTGGGCAACAGCACAATTGCCTAGATGATAAATTATTGAAACATGTATGAACCTAATCGCAGTTTAACTGTCCTGTTGTGTGAAACCACTGCCGGTACAGTACAGAAGTTGTGCTCAAAGCTATCATTGCATCACCTTTCAGTGTATGTTAACATTGAACGGCTGAGAAATGATGCGTTTTCCACCTTCGAAGCGTGCCATCGTCCCTAGAGTCTAGAGCCACGATGACCGAAACATCTCTGCCGCATTCTGTTCCACTCTAAAGTCTGGCCGTTCTTACCTCCAATTTGTAAACACCTATACCCTCCTGCACCATTCGAAATCGTAGTAGCGAACATCCAGGCTGAAAATGGATTTCAAACATCTGTTGGAAAAAAACATGGCCTCTTTCGGAGCGTTATAAAATTGCAGTTGAATATCGTCCCTTATGTGTAACAAGGCGCCATCTGCAATGCTTTAGCATTGCAGATGACGCCTAGTTACACCCAAGAAATGATGTAGTCTATCTTTGCAAGACTGTGGTTAAATATTGGCATCGATTATCACGTTCTAATGAATAGTCGTCTAATTATTGCCATATATGGAAACCACACGCTGCGCCCATTATCCAACAGCTTATTTGGACTTCCAAACAGTTGTTCGTGTATAGCTTGTTCCGGGAACAAATTGATGTATTGCTCCGATAGTAATGAAACGCAGTTCGCTGAAAAATGGTCCAAAATTGATGTGATTGATGAAATCTATCAGTGGCAAATTGCCTTTCTAATAGTTCGCTGGTGATGTGTTTACCATCTTTGGATTCTTATCTATTTACTTTCGGCTCGTCCAATCCGATGAATCGATGTTTCACGTCTCGTGTTAAGAGACAGAACACATCTGATTTTTTTAGATTAAATTCCGAAACTGTTGAATGTTTATTGAATACAAAGATATAACCTCGGGTGAAGGTCGTACGTTGTCTTGGTTTGAAGACGGGAGTAATCAATGGACTGTTTGAATCATCCCAACCGAATCTCAAATCTTCGTTTCTGCGTCAGAATTTCATTAACTGTTTTTTTTCTCTCTTATTCATTGCTGCCCTTGTAGTAGTAGACTACTATACTAGATGTGTTGTTCTAACCTGTTTATTCCGCCAACATAATTCCCACTACTATTGTTTACGCAGCCACCACCACTACAATAACCGCTATCAGTATTGTTTCTTGATACTACTATTACATGGATGAGAGAAAGTATTATTTCGAAGCACAGCGCTCTAACCGACTGCGCCAACGGATACATGACACAATTGTTGATTGCATAATTCACTTGTGAAATTATCGTTTACAATCAATTTTTATTTAAGATGCTATAAAAGTAATGAGATCATTGGCATCAAATATCTAAAATGGTTCGAGTTTTTTATTTTTATTTTTTGGTGTTCAAAACTGCGAAGGACTGTTAATAAATAGAGAGTAATCTTCTTGGCCGGACTGGTTACGTGAAATAATTCATTAGAGGTGAGGGATGTTGTACAAACACGAGTGCGCGAATGCGCACGACTGTTTTACAATATAGTCCCTCGCCTCGAATAAATTATTTTACGTAACCGGTCTAGTCAAGCGATTACTCTGTTTATTACTTTTCATTATTAACGATAATTATATTATTTAACCCTTTACCTAACGTAACGAGAAGCACTATTCTCAAAAATCGCCAATAATTTTCATTATCTTTTTCATTTTTTGTCTCTAAAGCATAGGTTATGACCCCTCATTGGAACGAGCTCGTCGAGCTCGTTCCAGTGAGGTTTCATAACCTATGTTTTTGAGACAACAAAATGAAAATAATAGTTATTCAAGAATTTTTTTGGCGAGTGTCGTCTGTTTTTCATGTTAGGTAAGGGGATAAAAAGCAAAAAAACAAAAAAACAAAAAAAAAAACAAACAAAACAATGACGTCCCCATTACACCCACGGCAAAGCGACATCGTTTGTGCGCACGGATACATGATTGTTGATTGCATAATTCACTTGTGAAATTATCGTTTATAATCAAACCCGGAAAATCACAGTAAATCACACTTTGGAAAGTAATAAATGATTGTAACCTTTCTGATACTGGGTCGAACCATGGTAGCATTGTAAATTTGTACCCCCTCCACTTTTATCGATCTTTCGCCGCCCCTGACTTCTGGTACTACTATGACCACAAATGCTTCCGACGCAATATGACCCCGGAAGTTGAAAGTGTCGTTAAATACAAGTAAAATAGATGACAACTGATACACCTACTACTACAACTTCTACAACTACTGCTACAGCTGCGACCACTACTACTTGCTAATATTATGCCTCACGTAGCTTTGCCTTTCTCTTATTGGCTAAAACATACTATAGTTCTGATAATTTCACCAATCAAGGATTCTCAAAATAATCGTGCACGGCTCCCGTGTAGTAAACACTTTCTAAAAATAACTTTTGAATATTCGACTGACGGAAAACAGCGCGAAATGTTAAGATATTTTTGACCCGAAATTCTGTTTCGTTATTTTTAAGTTCAATAGTGGAAATGCCTACCTAAGGCAAGGTTCGTGAACATGGGAAGTGTTGTTTTATTATAGGTTTTAAGGTCACATAGTTCTGCACAATGGCTAATCCTGACTACAGAATGGATATACTGTCAACTCCAGCCAATCGTTGAAACCCATGTTGACCACTTTAGAGGACTTCCACCCCAGGCGTTGGTCATTGGGTCCTATTTAACCAGTAAAAGCGAGCTTGTTTACCACAGTGAACAAGTACTGTTTCACTTCCCGGTGTTCCCACGGGGAAAATGGGCAGTGTACTTAAGACTGGAATCCTGATATGTAGCAATATTCTTCCTCGGTTTGTTCTATGAAATATTATAATATTTATTTATTTATTTATTGGGGTTTAACGATACTTTCGACAGCCAGGGTCACCTCGTGACGGGTGGAGGAAGCCGGAGTACCCGGATAGAACCAACGATCTACGGCGAGTAACTGTCAGACTCCCCAACATACAAGCTCCGCGCAAGCAGTGTTAGCATTGGTTGGAGACGTGCACCACTGACGTGCGGTACGTCTTAAAACATAGCGCCGCCGTGTCCCGACGAGGGCAATCGAGATGAAGTGCCTTCTCCAAGGACACAACGTAGTACCCCTGGCGGGAAGCGAACCGTGGACATTTCGGTTAGAAGTCCAATGCCGTAACCGCTGAGCTACCGCGCTCCCAATATGATAATTACATGGCATATCACTGACTATGCGAAAATATTTGTCCACGCGCGGCAGAGCGCGTGGACTATCCTTCTTCGAGGACCACTATCTCGGGATTGTCAACCCCAAGCCGTGAAATATTTAAAATCTATTACTACTACTACTACAGCTAGAGTACGTCCGCCGTGGATTGGTTACTTTCCACGGGGTGGGCAGTATATCCACGGGCGCCATAATATTAGATTGCAAACACTAATTATAGGAATAATCATCAAAAATGTAATTAATGAAGCACCGGGTACAACCCGGTGCTTCATCAATTAAAATTTTGCTGATGGTGATTTTTAACTCCTGGTAAACGCATGCATGGCCAGCACTGTCCACGCGTGGATTACAACCAGTCCACGGTAACTGTACAGTGCGATCACTGCCACAACCACCACTACTACTTAATACTACTACAACTACTTCTGAATATAGATGATGAAAACCGAGCCACCCACTAAGCCAAAGAAGGAGCTGGATAATTGAATTTACAGAATTTGCCCATCATTCCTTATATTATGAAAACGCGATAAATTCCACCACTACACTGTTTCTACTACTACAATCAGGGGTAGTACTCCGACTACTTCTAACGCCATTAGTACTACCATTTTAAAAATAGTTCTTCTACTACTGCCGCTTCTACTACTATTGTTATACGAAACATTGCTGTACGGTCTTTATGAAGTTGTAGATGATGGTCACATACCGTCTATCGCGTGGAAAAAAAACCCTGGAAATTGCAGTGACATAATTTACTCATGATTCATCATAATGTACAAAAATCGCTTAAAACAACAATAAAAACAATTACTACTTCTGCTGGCGCCACCAGTTCTGCGAGTACTACTACTGCCGCTGGCTACTACTACTAGTACAACTACTACTACTAATACTATTACGACTGACTACTACTATTACTACTACTACAGTTAAAACTAGAAGTTCTGTCACAAACTGTGCGCTTATCTAGGCTTAATTGCGCGTATGAATTGCGCGCAATTGCCATATCGAATGGCATCCAAAGCACGGCAGGTTCTCCTGGTTACTCATAGCAAACACGGGCAATATTTCTGCCAATGGACCTCCGGGTTACCCGGAGGTCCATTGGCTGAAACATTGCTTGTTCACAGATCATATGTACAGAATTTGATAGCCTTACTATAGTCATAACGCGTAGATTAACGCGCGGATCGACGTGCTATTTGCGCGCATTTCATAACAGGACTTCTAGTTTTAACTGTACTACTACGCTACTGACTACTACGAAATCACTACTGCTACAAGTACTACTACTACCACTACTACAATGCCAAAAAGTAATAGTAGTAGATTGTAACTTATCAGTGTTCAGCTTGTGGTGCCACCCAATCCCCATGCATTACTACGTATTTTTTGTTGGCTTTTTTTCATTTAGACATCTGGATTTCACGACTTTATCACAATGTTGACATGTTTTGTTGGCCCGTTCGAATTTACTATCTTTTGGTGATTTTTCTGATGCGTTATTCCAATGCTATATTTATCTTGTATGCGTGTCTGTTCTTTAAGCATTTATTACCATTAGTTTTAGTTTGAGGCCAGACGGTTTTGTCATATCTTTAAAGTCTCAATGACTGAATTATATCTTTATTGGAGTCAATTTTCTCTGTAGTACTGTTATTCTGATTCTCATTTGATAAGCATGGCGAAATTGAAGGAATTCAACATTAATTTCAATTTGGCGGTGGCCATTTTATTGCTCATATCATAAATAAGTCGTTGTTTAATCTCAGGCGCAAATTGAAAAATCTCAATTTCATGTCTAATAAATTTGAACTTTATAACAGGCTGCAGGCTTGAAAGAATGCTCTCAAAACAGCATATCTTTCAACGGATCTAAGCAGTGCGTAGACACAAATATATTCACGATACAGTAAATCTTTGAAATGATTCGAGTACTTAATTCGTATAAACAAAGAATAGCAGAATATACCCGGAGCACGAATGGAACATCCTCCGAAAAACAGAGGCATTGCGAAGATGACTGATTGGGATGGTTGCGAGGAAACCCGATTGGTCCCGACGTGAAGGCTCGAGTCCCGACTGACTAATATTCTAACTGCATCTTTAATGAATGCCTTCGTCAGTCGGGATTATAGTTAAAACAAATCAAATGCATTCCTAAAGTTCATATATTCATTTTCATACGACAAAAGTGGGCGTGGCCAAAACTCTGAAAGTGGGTCACGCTCATATCTCAAGCATTGTATGACGTATGGACCTGGGACCAACAGCAAATGAGTCGAAACTCAATGGAGGTTCAAAATATGGGTCAAGGTCACTGAGGTCATCCAGGGGTCATTGAGTGCATGTTTCAGAATTGCTGGAAATCACATTTTTGCCGCACTAATGCCTTCCAAAAGTTCATAAATCCATTTTAACGGAAAAAGTGTAGGCGTGGCCAACAATTTTTTTTTTTAGTCCCCTCTGACTAATATTTCAACTACATCTGCAAGGCATGCCTTCGTTGAAGGCATGCCTTGACGATGTAGTTGGAATATTAGTCAGTCAGGATTATACATGTAGTTAAAAAGTCAAGACTTCTTGGAAATTTATTGGTGAATAAATAAAATATACACGTAGTGACCGTGACGTAACTTTTTATTCAATTCACACGTGCCGAACTGGTACTGCCAATTGGTTATACTGTACCCCAACAGACCTCTCTCTCTCTCCTGTACAAGACGTAATGTCTCATAAGCGTCCCATGGCACTTATGTTAGAACTACCAATCCAAGGCCTTTTCGCAGAGAAAGCCAACAGCGTCAGTGTCCAGCCCTATTTATTTTGAGTCCTCACAGTACTACTAGGCTGCCTGTTTCAACAACATATGTTTCTTATGTAAATAGTGTAAATCTCTATTCATTTGTAAATCAATTTGAGTACCTCATAGCCGCAATGTATGTATAGTTTTTTCTATTCTATCGTACCCATGGAGAGGAGTGAACATAAGTTGTATAACTTGTACTCCAATCCTTTTTGCATGTTTATGGCATATAAACTATGTTTAATCTTACAGACCTCCATGTATAAGACCGACTGTGTGTGTAACACAGGCCTACAGTTAAAACTAGAAGTCCTGTCAAGAAATGCGCACAAATAGCACGTCGACCTGCGCGTTAATCTACGCGTTATGACCATAGTAAGGCTGTCCAATTCTGTGCATATAGCCTGTGCACTAGCAATGCTTCAGCCAATGGACCTCCGGGTAACCCGGAGGTCCACTGGCAGAAACATTGCCTGTGTTGGCTATGAGTAACCAGGAGGACCTGCCGTGCTTTGGATGCATTCGATATGGCAATTGCGCGTAATTCCCACGCGCAACTAACCCTAGATAAGCGCACAGTTCGTGACAGGACTTCTAGTTTTAACTGTAAGTAACATAATCTAGTCTTTTTGTTGCGTACATGATTACTAGCGAGCTAGAGAGAATTCACACCTTACAGTCCACCCCTGACTAAAATGTCTCGACTCAGTCGTTGTTGGGGTGGGAGGGCACCCCCTCCCCAGCTTTAGCGCCGAAAAAGCAATTCGTGGTAATGTTAACAGAGAGAAAGACTGAATTGTTGTCAATGAAGATATTAACTGGTAGAGTTCTAAGCTATTTTTGGTCCTCAAAATTTGTCCATGTGTCTTTGCCTTGTTACAGTTTATGGGAGATCTCGCCCATAAATTGTAACACGGCAAACCCACATAGACTAAATAATGCCACTTCTGAGATAATATGGAGCACATTCACAGAATATGACACCTTTAGGCTAGGGTACCTGCTCTTCAAAGTAAAGCCCTGATAGTGGCTTCTTGTACTTTACCAGTTAAGTCAGGTTGCGAGTCGAATTGCTCTCATTACCAACCACCATCTCATGAGGTAAACAGTTTACATTCCGATTACACATTTTTATTTTGAAATTCAGTCCGATAGGAACCAGGAAGCTGTGATTACATATACAAGCAGTATGAGGCAAAGGAGTTTCGGGTTGAATCCGGACTTCCATTAGCTGAAACATTACATGTGTCTCGTATGGTTCCTTACACAATTTTGTAGTTACTGTCAAGATGTAAAATTAGCTCTCGGTGAGTTCTGCGACACGCTTTATTGTAGAATGTTATTACTTCCTTTTTGATTTATGTGTTGGTTGACGAAATGTCCTCTGAAGTGAAGCAAATAACATTAGAATATACAGGCGAAGGGGGCAGGGGGTCCCATATAAAGACAAATCTCAAGCTATAATTCGAGTATAATATTGGATTTGGGATAAACTGAAACTTAGTCACCAAATGAATTTAACCCTTTTCCCAACGTAACAACCAAAACCGGTCAGCGGTGTTCTAAAAAATCGTCAATTAATTTTCATTATTTAAAAAAAATATTTTATCTCAAAAACATTGTTTGTGACCCCTCATTTGAGACAAAAAATGAAAACAATTAGCTATTCAAGAATTTTGTTTGCAAGAATTTTGTTTGCAAGTGTCGTCTGCTTTTCATGTTAGGTAAAGGGTTAAGCATATTTTTAACGAGTGTTGGGCGGTAATTACAAAAATCCCTATAACCGATTAACCGTTACATCCGACTTCGTAATAATTGAGTTTTACTTGTATATCAGGTATCAACTTCGGATTGGATGATCTCGGAAGTAACGCCCTATCCTGTTGCATGACCTGTATGCCTTGGTTACCCATTTGTGTTAAGTTAGGTTCAGAGAATTCTCGTTAGTATATCTTACACCCACACCCAAACTTTACCATTCTATGGGTGTCATACTATAGTATGATGTCCGCTGGGCATACTACTAAGGGAGCACGGTGGCCAGAACTTACGGCATTGAACTACAAATCGAGAGATCAACGGTTCGACTCCCGCTAGGGGTACCTGCGTTGTGTCCTTGGGCATGACAATCCCGATTGCCCGCGTGGGGGCGCGGTGGCGCTATGTACTAAGGCGCACTGCACGTCGATGGTGCACCCGGCCTCAACCATTGCTAGTCCTGCTTAGTACATTGGTGAGCCTGGTAGTTGCTCGACTTTGCTCGATGGTTGTCTCCGGATACTCTTGTTTCCTCCACCCGTAAAACTGCCCGACATGCGGTGATCCTGGCTTTCCTATGTTTTTGATTAAATTAAATTAAATTTGTGATAATTATTTCTATAATTAGTGTTTGGAATTTAATATTATTGCGTCCATGGAAATATTGCCCAGCCGTGAAAAGTGGCCTCTTGTTTCGTTGAAAACTCCCTTAGATGATGAATTTGGAATATCTGTCATCGGGGTTGTTAAAGTTAAGAAACTCAAGAGAGTTCTCAGAAATTGATTTGTGGATAAATAAAGGTTATCTAGTGTTTTTGAGTGCATACCGAAAATTATCTCATGAGTGACCGAGACAAATGTCTAAGCGCGAGCGAAATTTACCATTTATCTCGGTCACAAGTGAGGTAATTTTTGGTATCCACTCAAAAACATTAGATTTTCTTTTTATTATCCGCTTTGTATAAGAATCTGATAATATCAGTCGTTTTAACCTTGAATTGATGCATGAACGTAAACAGCGCATTGAATCATTGGTACGCGGAATGATTTGATCAATACTCCAAACAGATAGCGACTTGCAATCTGATTCAGCTGGCGAGTTTCTAGTCCAAACATGGCCTGAAAGTCCGTAATATAAGTTTTTAGTTTGGTACGTACCAAACCAAAAACTTATATTACGAACTTCCAGGCTATGTTTGGACTAGCGGGTTTCATGCATTAATTCAAGGTGAATACGTGTTGAATTATTGCTGGAAATGATTGGTATCCACTCCATAACACTATAGTTTCTTTTCATTATACATTTCTAGAACAAATTGATCATTTCCAGTGATAATTTGACTCGTATTCACCTTGGAAGTGATGCTTTGAAAGCCGCCATTTTGATTGATACCGTGAAAGTGAAAAATTCTATATCTTCACTGTTGGAGATACCATTTCTACCTTTCCGCAATTTCTTTGATAATCCATCGTTTAGCGTATAATAACAATGGAAACATAGTAGCTGTGACCAAATTGATTTTCCTTTGTCCTCAACGACCTATGCCGGAAACCACATGCCTCCATTTATATGAATGCCCAGTGTGTGAGACGAAAGTCCAAGAAGCAAACATACAGTTTCGTGACTGTCTAATTACTAACAAGAGAGAAACCATATTTTCCCTACTGGAAAAAATACTGGGGTGGAGGGTGTATACATACACCCCTTGACCACCCCCAAGTTACGTCCCTAACGAATATATGGAATTGTCGACACCTTGAAATTTGGTAAATCATTTTCCCAGTGGCGTACTACATGTATGATTTACTATCGATTTCAGTGGCAAAAACTGCGTAACGTCGGCGGGCGTCTGAGGGCAAAATTAGAAGTAGGCAAACATTTGTACAAAAATTAACAAACCTGCTTAGTGATAAAAATATTGTGATATCTGTTGTTGACCATGGGCCATTATAGCTCATCGTTATTAGAACCGCCAATAAAAACGCGACAACAATGTTTCCGCCAATTTTCAGCGGATCGTCCCGGAATTATGATTAAGAAGGCATGGAAGTCCAAACCAAATTGTCAAGGGGTCCGGAGGCCCTAACGTGCCCGTAACATGGTGGAATGGGGGGGGGGGGAGGAAGGTTTGGCGCGCGGTTCATAGAAAAGAGAATGGTACGCGATGGTATTGTTCTAAAATAGGCTAGTATACATGGTCTGTCTTTTTGAAAATCACAGGACAGTGACTAACCCCTCACAGGAAAAGGTTCTTGCGGGTGACTTCTCTCATAGCATAACAATCAAATAATTATGATGGGAATCATGTACTGAAGACATTTCTCAATACCATCCATTTAAGGTTGTTCACCGTAACAAGGCTTTTAACCCTTCACTCAACGTTACGGCCAAACCGGCCAGCCCTATTCACAAAAATCGCCAATTAATTTTCATTATATTTTTCATTTTTTTGTCTCAAAAACATAGGTTATGACCCCTCTTTCGAACGAGCTCGTCGAGCTCGTTCCAAAGAGGGGTCACAACCTATGTTTGTGAGACAAGAAATGAAAAAAAAATAGTTATTCAAGAATTGTTTTGCAAGTGTCGTCTGTTTATCATGTTAGGTAAACGACTCCAACAAACTTTGCGATCCGAGAACAGGTACTTTAACGTACAGACAAGAGGTCGTGTGGGCAATTGTCAAATAAGGCAGGGTGTTTTTTTCTGTTTTCCGGTTCGGTTCCGGTTTTTACGGAAAACCGGAAAACCGAACCACAAGACACAGCAGGAACTGACCGAACGGATTTATTGTATTTGTGCATATATTGATGAAGTTATCTTACTGGGAGGGAAATAGAATAGTGGCAACTATGGAACCACGTGACTATCCTATTCGGCAAAGGGACGAATGCGTCGTGTTCTAATTGTCAGATTTTCTCCTTTGTTGACTCGTCCACTTGGCGAGTCAATAAGAGAGAAAATATGACAATAAGCACACAACAGAGATTAGATGAACATTATTCATTTGTTACCCTGATTTGTGGGTTTTTTTCTGACTGAATAGGCTTATAGCAACTGATCCCCTAGGACCTCAAAGGATGATCAAAGGGAAAATAGGCTGAACGCAATGGAGATACTTATGGACAGGGATTTTGTGGTGGGTGGTTTCGTTGTTGCGGATTTTTTCCAAGTTAAGGAGCCTGAAGTGTACGGCAGCGTATTAGCGCGATTGAAATTTAATATTCCAAATTGAAATCTCCACTGAGCGGAGTTTTAATTAATAACAGTTTAATTAAACTATTAGGCCTGTTATATATACGTCGCACTACCGTCGCGTCGAACTCAATTAATTCCAATTAATTGAATTCCACGAGACGGTAGTGCGACGTATATAATTATTAAATACGAGTAGACGGACATCAGACGAATCGTCGTGACAGCCAGACGAATCTAATTCCCAAAACTTGAATTAGATCCGTGTTGGTTATAGACGTCGCATCACCGTCGACTCGAATTATTTATTTATTTATTTATTTATTTATTTATTTATTTATTTATTTATTTATTTATTTATTTATTGGTGTTTAAAGTCACATACTTATGCACAATGGCTAATCATGACCGTGACAGTTTTACGGGTGGAGAAAGCCGGAGTACCCGGAGAGAACCACCGTGCAACGACGAGCAGCTGCCATGCGCATCATCGACGCGCAGTACGCCTTAGTACACGGCGTCGTCGTGCCCCCATGTGGACAATCGGGGTTAAGTGCCTTGCCCAAAGACACAACGCGGGAGTCCGAATAGAACCGGTTACCGCAACGCCCCCTGTCGACTCGAGTTAGATGCAAATGAAATGATAATAATATGCTGATCAGGAAAACACCGAATGTCGTCACGTAATCTACAATTTTTAATAACGTTCGCAGTGGAATTGATGCCTCGTGTATAACCAACATGTGTCTAATTCAAATTTGGGATTGCCTTTCTCCCTTGGTTTGGGGTGGGGTTAGGAAGGCAGAAGCTATACAGACAATACTGAACAATTTTCTTTTAATACATTATAAAAATCTTACCACTCTAAAGCACTATAAATTGCAAACACATTTGCTTGTATATGCAGGTCAAACTTATAAACCTTGTTATATGAAAGGCAATCTCCGTATAAATTGTGAGCGACGATGAGCGTCCAAACAAATAAAATTAAGCCATAGTATAATGTATTCCTATACGTGTACCAAATGTTCACCACGAGTGGTGAAGTGGTGTTAACCGCGAGCCTTTGGCGCGCGGTTAACACCACTTCACCTCGCGTGGTGAACATTTGACACACCAAGCTACTTTGGGTATATTTTATTTATACCATGATCATCAGATTATTAAAGTCGCTATTATTTTTTCTCGATTTTACTGAGCACCAGACGTACATACGTGCGAATCTGTTTTTGTTTACACGAGCATCGGTGGGCGGAACTTCCGCTGTAAATTTTATCGCCGAAACGAAATGGAAAATGAAATTGGGTCTTTTTCATTTTAATAGCATAATAACATACCATTGCGAGTTATGGATGCTTTATTATCATGAGACAATGCATGTTTGTTAAGTTTTGGTGTCCAATGGGGTAAACTCATTTAAAAACGTAATAAATAATTGGCGTTTTCATTTCACACTTCGTGAGGCGACGTGCGATAAATTTAGACAAGTTCGCATTGAGGTCGACGTCACCAAAGGTCAACTTGGATGTAGTTCTACTTTAGGTGTAACTTTTAACCATTGAAATCCCTTTGCTGGCGTGTTCACGACGGTTGGTGTGTAAAGCTAAAATTTATGTTCATAGTCTTGAATAGATAATCATGGTATAAATATATGTATAGATATCACATAGCATTTGTGTGTTGTCTCAAACATTGTGAGTTGAGGTCGCGCATCAACTGAATTCGACGCAATGGTAGTAATGTGTCCGTGTCTATCAAAGATTTGACGAACTTCAGACGAATCTAATTCAACTGAATTCGAGTCGACGTTAGTGCGACGTATATAACAGGTCTTAGCACATTCGCACCTCTCAGTTCAGAGTGTGAACATAGGAATTGAGACAATTAAGACAACATGGTAGTACTGGATCTACATGCTAGACTACAAAAGACCATTTCAGCTCTGGGCGTCTCTTGTCCCATCAACTGGACTGTCCAGGAGAAGGGCGAGAGCGTCTACCTGACACTTTGGAATTCATCAATACCAAAGAGAACACCCCCACCCCGCCCCCATGGTAGAGGTAGTACCTTTAGTGAGAGGATCCCCTCTCACACTGGTCCTCACCTGAAGGGGTCAGGAGGCCCTGAAAAGAGAGAGACGATTAAAAAGAGAAGGACGAAAAGCCCGTCGACCAAGCGGAGGGACGCCCGACGCTTGGAGGCTTTCCTGGAAAAGAAGAAGGAGATAGGTGGAGGATCAGGAGGCAGCCGCCGGTTCCCCTCTTAGTCCCACAGGCACACACAACCAACTACCGGCTCCCCAGCCGATACAGTTGGATGAGGAACATCGTGTGGAGATTAAGGAGGAACTGGAGGTTGTTTTTTCGCTATCTCCCACCCCTCACTCCCCTCTTCTTTCGCTTTCGGACAGCCCGGACAAGGGACATACACTTAACCAACCACCACAGACCTCGGGCACTACACGCGTAAAGATCACAATGGAACAAATCCTGGCTGAGTGCCAAAAAGATAAAGAGCGCTCCAATGAAATCAGTGGAATGGCTAGGGAATTCTTTGACAAAAGAAACCAACAAGAACTAACAAGCATATCTCCATCACAGCCACCTCCCAAATCGAAGACCCACAGGAAATATAAACGTGGATAAGCTGCTTCTTCTCCTTTCCTCCTTTTCCACGCTCAGACATGACGCAAAAATCTTACACAGTTAATGAGGATCGAAAGGGGCTTGCCCCACAGAGTTCCTGTGCGTCTTCAGCGCGCGAAACCATTTCATCTTCTTGAAATTAAATATGTTAAACTGTAATACAGTTTAGTTAAACTGTTAGAACAGTTTATCAATTTGGAATATTAAAATTCCCATAGCGTCAACACGCTACCGTATTATCGCTTTCATATCCAGATGACGATCATTTCCAATTCTATCTTTTGACATTCTATAATACGGAATGGACTCTCATATTTACATTTAATGTTTACATCAACGATCAACAACATTACTATCGGTCAATCCATTGAGATAGTAATACCCTATATGCCATGTCATCAATTTTCGTTGAATGGGAACACCATTCACCTCAACCGCTCAAGTTCTATTTACAATTGTGCTCTCATATGCGAGAAAATCCATGACTTGTCTCAAGTTGTTTTCCGCCAATATAGTTATCAGTACATGTAAACTCCCCGTCAAACAGACGCGCTGAAAAAATAAAATTTGGTTGTTGTGGGAGCTAATGGGTTGTTTAAGTTTTGTTTGGTCCTGGAGGAGGCGATCGAGGTTTCTATTTAAGGAATAGTGCATGGCTTGGAATTGACTACGCCCATATAGTGCCCAGTGAGGTGGTGTAGTTCCCGCCGCGAAGCGGTGGGAACTACACCACCTCACTGGGCACTATATGGGCGTAGTCAACGACAAGACATGCACTAATCCTTATATTATATCGAACGCCCGTCAAGAAAAACATCTGTCCAATTTGTTAATCTATTACCAAGGTAGCAGCCCTACCAACCAGCGTTATATAGAAAAAAAATACCATTTAGTTTTCAAAAAACATTTTCTTCTTCCAAAACACGGCTTATTGATATGAGCAGAAGACAAATTTTGAATCGGTCGACAAGGGTAAACAAAACATTTCCCCCAAACGGAACTATGTATTCTAGAATCGCGCAACTCGCGAATGAAAGCTATAATTTTCGAAATTTGACAACGCAGTTTTATAATTTCCACAGATTTGTCACACATATACATTACCGAATGGGTCAGCACGGGATACAAACTCCGAAGATTCAAATGAATTCCATTATTTATTCGTTTACTGACCAAAACATACAAGTAAATAGCGAAATACTATGAGCAGCGAAACAAACAATTTTTCACATCCGGACGCGTTCTCATGAATGTTGTACCCTGGTGTGGATCATTCTCTTCGAAACGAGATATGGATCATCTTCTCAAGGAATAAAATGAACGCCTCTAAAAATGTGACTTCAACAATGGAAAAGCGATACATTTTTCCACAAAGATTTCTTTCCGTGGATGCAAACTACACGAAATAGGGTATCATCTTTCAGCCAATGAGAATGCAAGGAAGTCACGTGAGATATAATATACCCTTACAGCTTAAGATGAACATTTATTTTGTGTTATTATTGGTTCCCACGGCCCCACACGTATATTAAAATAACCAACTTTGTGGACAATGTCTCCGACATAATTCCCCCCACACTTTTATCTATTCCACTTTTGTCAGCGAACGCAGGCGTCAGTAAAATAAATAAACACATCTATGTGAGGAATTAATGTGTAAGTGTGCGTCTGCAGAGACTGTGTCTGTAGGTGCGTATATGTGTTGTGTGCGTGGGGAAATTATGAGCATTCTACTAAAGTGGGTATGTGTTGGAAATGTGTGGGCTAAATACGGTTTTATCCCTTGGAGAATAAACCTTTGGAAATGTGTGGGCTAAATACGGTTTTATCCCTTCGAGAATACACCTTTGAATCCGCGAGACGACTTTTCCGGCCCAGGGACATTGAGTAGAATGGCCATTACGTGAATGTGTGGGGTAGGACAGACCAATCATCACTTTCAACGCGCAGGCTCAAGGCCGCAAATAATGAATATGAACTTTTCTAGCTGCTGTCATTGAACTGACAGGGAAGATACCACCAGGATTCAAAAATTAAAAGTGAAGAGACAAAGTGCATGCTCCCTAGTTCCGCCGCACCTATTCAGGAAGGTAGAGAGTTTCGAAAACCACAAAAGTGACCTTGTTATGTATAACATATCTTATCCACACGATTTATGACCTCCGAGAATGTGTCCCGTGAGTGGAGCAAGACGTCAGATCACAGCTGTTTATCAGAAGGGATGATAACCCACGACAACAAATGTTCAGTTTGATTACATTTTGTGTAGAGGTACAGGGGCAAGGATGGCCGATGGAGTGCGGGGGGGGGGGGGGGGGGCAGATGTGTAAACCTGATTTGTCCCGACTGTGATGACTCAAGTCCCGACTGGCTTATATTCCAACTACATCATCAAGGCATGCCTTCGTCGAGCTCGTTCCAATGAGGGGTCATAACCAATGTTTTTGAGACAACAAAATGAAAATAATAGTTATTTAAGAATTTTGTTGGCAAGTGTCGTCTGCTCTTCATGTTAGGTAAGGGGATAAAAAGCAAAAGAAAACTAGACTTTATGATTCTGGAGAATCATTGCTTTTCCCGATGAGATTCCATGATTTTTCATGCCCCTACAGTGTCTTGTTGTTTTTTACTGTCTCACTGAAGTCCCTTCATTGATGTTATGAAAAAGGTGAAGATAGTAATCTCAAATGACAGAGTTTGATAAAAAATTGTTTAGGTAAAAACCATCATTAACGGTGGACTGGTTTAATGTCAATATCGTCTTCCAACAAGTCAATGACCGACAAAAGGAGTTATGTTTGTTTGACACATACCCACTGAGTGCTGTGTCAATTTTAAAATGGTTCATTTTATCTCAAATGTATCCGAAATATACTGATGTCTGGCAGGTTGTAGAGGGTTAACAAGTGCTAACAGGAATATTTATTCATGCAACTTGTAATGTCACACCAAGAACTGTGAATGGCCATTTTTTTCTTTAAAATCTACAAGATGTTTTCAGAGAAATCCAGGGGGAACATGAATTTTAAGCTTTTGATGGGTATCATTGTTTATCCAGCCCAAAACGGGTTAAGTGTTGTTTTTTGAATACTCTTATTACTTCCAAAAATAATTCTCAGTGCATTCTACTTCCACTTATTTTGATCTCTCCTCCCAACTTTGGGTGCTGTGGGTACGCAAACACAGCCCATTTTATCAACATTTTGATGTTTGAGAACCTGTATAGGGTTAACAAATGCTTACAGGAATATTTTGTACATGCAACTTGTAATGTCACACTAAGATCAGAGAATGGCCATTTTTTCTTGAAAATCTACGGCATGTTTTTAAAGAAATCATCAGATAACACAAATGTTTAACCATTTGAGGGAAATCTCCCTGTAACCAGCTCTAAAGGGTTAATGCTTGGTTTTGTGAATACCTTCATTACTTACAAAAATGATCGACGGTGAATTCCACTTCCAATGAAGGAGGTTATGTTTATCTCGTAGGTACACATTTGGTGTTATGGTTGCCCAAGAACAGCCCATTTTCTCCAAATATTCTATGCTTGGCAGCCTCTGGAGGGTTAACAAATGTTTACCGGAACATTTTGTTCATGCTTGTAATGTCACTCGAAGACCTGCGAATGGTCAATTGTTCTTGAATTTTTTTTTGTTGAGAAATCCATAGAAAACTGGAATTTTAAGCTTTTAAGGGGTATATCTCCTTAACCAGTCAAAAATGGGTTCAGACCTCGATTTTTGAATCCATTTACTACTTACAAAAATGTTTCCCTGTCAGTTTTGCGTCCGGTAAAAGAAGTTACGTTTCTCTGTTGCATTCCCTTTTGATGTTGTTGTTGTTCAAAAACAGGCTATTTTTTCAAAATTTTTACATTTAGCAGCCCATGGAGGGTTAACAAATGCTTATCGGAATAATTTATCCAATCACCTGGTAATGTGACACCATGACCTATCAATGGCCATTTTCTCTTGAAAATGCTACCAGACGTTTGTAAAGAAATCCAGGGAAAACATAAATGTTTAAACCTTTGATGGGTATCACTATTAACAACCACAAAAGGGGTTAACGCTTGGTTTTTTGAATACCCTTATTACTTACAAAAATGGTCCTCGGTAAATTCCACTTCCAACAAAGGAGATTATGGGTAATTCCCAGGTACACGTTGGGTGTTGCGCGTGTCTGAAAACAGCCCATTTCAACAAAATTACGATGCTTGGCAGTCTGTAGAGGGTTAATAAACATCCATGATTTTTTATGACCCTGGAGTGTCTGAAGAATTGTTTTTAATTGTATCATTAAAGTATTTTTATTGATGTCTTGAGAAAAGTGGGTATAATTATCTCAAATGACCCAGTGTGATAAAAGAACGTTTTGGTTAAATCATCATTGTTTGTGGAGAGGGTTAATATTAATATCAGCGTCTGAGAATCAGCGTCTAATGTAAATAGCCCATTGTATCTCAAATTTACCTAAAATTTCGATAGCTGACGGTTTGTGGAGGGTTAATGAAGGCTTGCGAGAATACTTCTTCTCCAGGGTTTATTTGTTCTTAAAAATCTGAAAGAACCAGTTGAAGATATCCACAGAAAATGTGAACTTTAAATTCTTGAGCATGTCATGTATAGTCCCTGTATCAATTATCTCCTATTAGACCACAGTTGTTATGCATGATTATGTCATTTTTTCACACCTTGCAGAGCTCACCTATCACCTGTCTGTTAA
The DNA here is from genome assembly GCA_031216915.1 of Pictodentalium vernedei. Taxonomy (NCBI): domain Eukaryota; kingdom Metazoa; phylum Mollusca; class Scaphopoda; order Dentaliida; family Dentaliidae; genus Pictodentalium; species Pictodentalium vernedei. The sequence continues at coordinate 854,131,235 of CM062297.1, forward strand.
TAGCAGAAGTAAATTTCTCTCCAATTGGTTTTTCCCCGTAGGATTAGTTTTATTTATTACAATGAAGATATCCATACATTCAAAGACAAACATGAAGTTAAAAACTACAATAATTACATACGAAAATAGGAAGTGTTGTTTGTACATATGTGTAGATAAAATATACCCTGGGACGGAGAAAGGGAGTATAACCGTCTTACAAACTAGTATATATCTAGCCCCACTGCCGGGGGAATGTTGGCGCCATGCACCACTGCATTTGATAACCTACAGAGTAGTAAATATACCTGCCCCCCTCCCTTCCCATGTTGGGGATCCCCACCTTTTATTGTAAGGTTCCTTAGGCACAACATAGCGTCAGTAAGATGGATATATACTGCCACGTCGCCACTCTGGGGTGGAGGAGGGGCAGTGTATAGCCGTTTTACAGACTATTATATACCTGGACCCACTATCGGGGAAACGCTATAGTGTCAACACTATTTGATATTATAAGTAACTGATCCCATTGTAGCTAACGTTATTTACTGCTTTCTTATCATGCAGTGGCGGAGCGGTGGCATTGTGGTAGCCGGTTCTCTTCAGATCACCGAAGTTAAGCAACGTTGAGCCTGGTTAATCATTGGATGGGTGGCCGTCTGAGCGATCAATTCGGACTCCCATGCTGTGTCCTTGGGCAAGGCACTTAACTCTGATTCTCCATATGGGGGCACGATGCCGCCATGTACTAAGACGTACTGCACGTCGACGGTACGCATGTCTTCAACCAATCTAACCATGCCTGTGCTGCAGTTCGGAGTTACGATGTTGGGAAGCTGGCAGCTGCTCGTCGTTGCTCGGTGGTTCTCTCCAGGTACTGCGGCTTTCTCCACCCGTAGATTAGCCATTGTGCATAAGTAGATGCCCTTAAACACCAATAAATAAATAATAAATGATATCATGCAGGGCAGTGTGAAATACGAGGTGAGGCGTACCTTTCAATGTGTGTTTGGTTGGAGAAAGAGGCAGAGGGGAGGTGGTAACCTTGGTAATTTTGTTTGGATAAATCGACCGCTGGCGACCGATGAAGCGGGACACGATGAGAGTGGAACTTATGGGCGGTTATTCTTGATAATAAATAAATATACACTTACTTTTGAGTTCATACAAGGTGAGTATAGTAGTCTCAAATGAGAATGGCCAATATTTGTCTTGAAAACCTACGAGAGGCTTTTTGAGAAATCCTCGGAAAATATGAATTTTTAACCTTTTGAGGGGTATCGCTCTGTAACCAGCCCAAAACGGATTAATGCTTGGTTTTGTGAATACCTTCATTACTTACAAAAATGATCCTCAGTGAATTTCACTTCCAATAAGGAAGGTTAACTTATCACGCAGGTACACATTGGGTGTTATGGGTGCCCCAAAACAGCCCATTTTCTCAAAATGTCTATACTTTCCAGGCTCTGGAGGGTTAATAATTGCTTACTGGAATATTTTGTCCATGCAGCTTGTAATGTCACTCAAAGACCTGCAAATGGTCAATTTTTTTTTAAAACGTGCTAGATTTTTTGGAGAAATCCACAGAAAACGGGAATTTTAAGCTTTTGAGGGGTATATCTCCTTAACCAGTCGACAATGGGTTAAGACCTCAATTTTTGAATATCCTTACTACTTAGAAAAATGTTTCTCTATCAGTTTTGCGTCCAGTAAAAGAAGTTACGTTTCTCTGTGGCATTTCCATTTGATGTTGTTAGTGTCCAAAAACAGACTATTTCTTCAAAATTTTCGACATTTAGCAGCCCATGGAGGGTTAACAAATACCTACCAGAATATTTTATCTATGCAACTGGTAATGTGATACCAAGACCTATCAACGGCCATTTTCTCTTGAAAACCCTACAAGATGTTTGTAAAGAAATCCAGGGAAAACGATTTTTAAGCTTTCGATGGGTATCCCTGTTAACCTCCCCAACAGGGGTTAACGCTTGGTTTTTTGAATACCCTTATTACTTACAAAAATGGTCCTCTGTGAATTCCACTTCCAACAAAGGTGATTATGTTTATACATTGGGTGCTGTACGTGTCCGAAAACAGCCCATGTCAACAAAATTACGACACTTGGCAGCTTGTAGATGGTTAATAAACGCTCACCGGAGTATTTTGTCCCTACAACTTGTAATGTCACATAAAGACCTACGACTAGTTATTTTTTCTTGAAACCCTACAAGTTACTGTCAGGGAAATTCACATAAAATGGGAATGTAAAGCTTTTAAGGGATATCTCTCTTAGCCTACCCAAAATGGGTTAAGACTTCGACTTTTGAATAACCTTACTACTTACAAAAATGTTTCTGTATAAATTGTACACTCGATAAAAGGAGGCGCTTTTCTTTGTGGTGTACCCATTGGATGCTGTTGGTGTCCAAAAACTGCCAATTTTATCACAATTTTGATGTTGAGGAGCCCTGGGAGGGTTAACTAATGCTGACCGGAATATTTTGTCCATGCAACTTGTAATGTCACACCAAGACCTGCGAATAGCCGATTTTTTCTTGAAAACCTACGAAATGTTTTTAGAGAAATCCACAGAAAGAGGGTATTTTAAGGTTTTAATGGGCATCTCTCTTTAACCAGCCGAAAATGGGTTAAGACGTCGAATTTTGAATACCCTTACCACTTTCAAAAATATTTTCCGATCAATTTTGCGTCCGATAAATGAAGGCCACTTTCTCTGTGGTATACCGTTTGGGTGCTGTTGATGTCCAAAAACAGCCCATTTTATCACAATTTTTACGTTTAGCAGCTCGGGGAGGGTTAACTAATGCTGACCGGAATATTTTGTCCATGCAACTTGTAATGTCACACCAATACCTGGGAGTGACAAATATTTCCTGAAAATCTACAAGACTCGTTTAGAGAAATCCACGGAAAACATGAAGTTTTGAGCTTTTTGGGGGTATTGCTGTTTAACCGGCCCAAAACGGGTTAACGCTTGGTTTTGTGAACACCCTTATTACTTACAAAAATGATCCTCGGTGAATTCCACTTCCATTAAAAGCAGTTATGTGTATCTATCGTGTTTCGTTTAGGTGCTGTGGGGCCCGAAAACAGCCCATTTCATCAAAATTTCGATGTTTGGTAGCCTGTGGAGGGTTACCATATGCATCGCCTGATATGTCGTGTGTATCAAAGGTCGTATCACAGGCAGGTCTAGCAATGATGAATGTTTAAAAAAAAATCTACAAGACGTGTTTCGAGAAAGTGCCGATAAACCCCAATTTTGACAGTTTTTTGCCAATTCTGACGAAATAAGGGTTAAATCGAAAAATCCGCTTCGGTACATTTTTAGATTTTGTGCCCCTCTATGTGTGTGCAAAATATTGTGAAAATCGGTTCGAAAATGGCTTCTGAATCGTACGGACAAAATGTGTGGAAAAAAAACAAAAAAAAAAACCCCCAAAAAAAAATAATAATCCGTAGAAAAACAATAGTCTTTTCCAGAGGGAAAAGCCTAAAAAAACAATGAAGTCCCCATTACACCCACGGCAAAGCGTTTTCGTTTGCGCGCACGGATACATGACACAATTGTTGATTGCATAATTGACTTGTGAAGTTATCGTTTATAATCAAATCCGGAAATCCCAGTAAATCACACTTTGGAAAGTAATAAATACGGATGGAAAGGAAAAAAAGTGACAAATTATTATTTTGTTTAGATTTTTGACGACATCGAAATTAACCTATCACCTATTTTCAAGCTAACCTCTCATTAGTTAAACGGCACCTTAATTAACTGGTTGAGGGCTAAATTATTTTTGGTGGTCTGAATATGTTCATCAAAATCTGTTTTATTTACAAATTCTTGAAGAGTGCCCACAGACACAAGTTGTGATAAAACAAATTTATATAAACAAAATATTATTTGTGCTTGACTGAATATGAAACATGAGCAGCAAAATGTTCGCTTTTGCTCTGGTACCCTCATGTTTTTTGAAAACCCTGATAGTGGCTTCTAGCATTCAGCCAGTTAACACGTACCATACCGGTACTCCCAATAGGACACACTGGACCTCCAACACCACAGTCGGATACCACAAACCACCAGTATTTGTATAACCGACTCTGTGTGTGACAGAGCAAGTATAAAAATGCGTCTTGTAAGAATGTACATAATTTCTAGCAAGAGAGAATTGGTATGTCAGACCTCAGTACTGGCGAAACTATACCGAGTTAACAAAATTATTGGGGAGGGGGTAACATATAGAATAAATCGGTACTAGGACCGGTAATCAGATTTAAACCACGAGTAGGATAAGCGTTTTAACCACGAAGCTCTGCCAAGTAGTTAAAACCCTTATTCTTCGAGTGATTTAAATCTGATTACCGGCCCTAGTACCTATTAATTTTATTTATATCATGCTCTTAATAAATAGTCGACTGTGTCACTTAAAATGGAGAAGCAACGATACTTTCTATCACAAGCACATGCGTTTGTTTTGTTTACATCTGCGTCGGTGGGCAGTACTTCCGGCTGCACATGAATGCTTGACATATCGTCAAAGTTGACAGAATTTATATCTTGCTTTTTCAGTCAAATTATTATTAACAATTCTTAAATTTTATTTTAAATATTTAATTGTAGGTATTTCAGACTTAATAAGTCATTACACGTAGTAGATAGTACCGCTAAACGTTGTATGCTTGAATGAAACATCGCGAGATGTGAATGTACCGAAGTCGGTAAATTAGGTCATGTCAAAGGTTAAGTTGGATGTAGTTCCTACTATACAGTTAAAACTAGAAGTCCTGTCATGAAATGCGCACAAATAGCACGTCGATCTGCGCGTTAATGTACGCGTTAAGGCCCAAGTAAAGCTATCAACTTCTGTACGTATGGCCTGTGCACAAGCAATGTTTCTGCCAATGGACCTCCGGGTAACCCGGAGGTCCATTGGCAGAAACATTGCATGTGTTTGCTATGAGTAACCAAGAGAACCTGCCGTGCTTTGGATGCCATTTGATATGGCAACTGCGCGCAATTCCAACGCACAATTAAGCCTAGATAAGCGCACTATTCGTGACAGGACTTCTAGTTTTAACTGTAAGGGTAAATTTTTGTAATGGAAATCCCACTGAATACGTCATAACCACAGTAGAAGCTTAACATCGGTTGTGGGATTAAAAGCTAAAATTTAATATACGAGCTTTTCACAGGTAGTAACATAGGTGAGAATGGAATAAACACTAACAACCCCCCAGCATCACCCCCTGAAAAATGGTAGCGAAATATTCCGACTGCAAGACCAACTAGAAACGAAAAGAGTTAAATTCACAAAAGAAGAAAAAATCCTTTCAACTTTCACATTCAATTACAAGATAGAACACTTCCACAACAATGAGATTGCCGATAGCTCTCCGCACGCAAGCTGACATTTATTGCTATTTCAGTAATATGTCGTAGAATGTGCAGCGCAATAACGTTTCACCCGATTACAAATGAATGCCAGCATGCAATTTGTTGGAAAAAATGATATCGCAATCTTCTTGTTGTGTATTAATTATATCTGAAAACTTCTGATTATCTGTCTTATTTCTAGAATGAATAGGAATTTAATATTGCCCACGTGGGATTTACGAAGGGAAAATATGTTACGCATAAACCCGTGTCCCATAAAAGGCTCTTTCAGTACTCCGATCGCATAAGCCGTATTCAGGGACCTGGCGACAGTGTGTGTGTGTGTGTGTGTGTGTGTGTGAGTGTGTGTGTGTGTGTGAGGGTGGGTTTGTCTTACCGATTGGATGAGGTAAGTAGACAAAAGAGTTTGCGTGTTTCGCCTTACCGAGGTACAAAAGACAAAAGAAACCATTTACCTCGGTTGTTTTCCCAGAACTGTACCGGCAAAACGAGGTAGAAACCGTTAGTCCACACAAAGGACAAACAATGGGGTACCTCGGTATGTAGGGTAGACAAGACTGTGTGTGTGTGAGGGTGTGTGTGTGTGTGTGTGTGAGAGAGAGAGAGGGGGGGGGGAGTATTGGACGGTGTGACGGAGATTCCACTAACATCGGATCCAACATGTTGTTTACGCAATTCCAGTCACTTCGTCCACTGAGTTCCAATGTGATCTATGTGCCTACTGGCACATAGAACACATTGGAACTCAGGGGACAACTTGTGTGCCGAGATCTGTTTGCGATCCCATCGATAGAAATACTTTCGGACTTATTTTTCTCAACGAAACCTATCAACGACTTTCAATAATTTTGAGTACCTATCCACTGACCTATCCGTGCAAGGCTGGGGTGACGGAGATTCTACTAATCTCGGATCCAACATCTTGAACGGAGTTGCGACTGCGGCTAGAAATTAGCTGGCCATAAAATGACTGTTACTTGTTATACAATATCTGTGTTTGTTTTCACATGGTTCCCACAGATAGCATCCGCCTCCTATAAGTTGTAACGGAATCACTGCAGTGTCATGTTCATAGTTTAATGTGATGTGTTTTGTGAATACTCCCGGCTTTCCGTTTATACTAATGAAATCGCCCTGAACGAGTAGAGTGCTGAGTATATTTGGTCTTCGAAATGTGTTCCCACGTATTTGCCTCGTAATGGCACTCGGCCATAAATTGACACATCCATTCTAACAAAATAATTTAACTCACAGAATATGACGCGCATTCACAGAATATGAAACCTAACATTTTAAATACGACAGCCCTGACTTAAGTTGTCATAAAAATCGACTTTCGATAAAGTTATCTCCCCTGAAAGTATTAGACGGACGGGGAAGGATCAATTAAGAAGCATGTAGTTGTTGGGGAAACACCTAAGACATCTATAGAAAACAAAGCGAAGTTTGTTTTGTTACTCTTAATAAACGAAAACAAAGGACAGCTCTTGGGGAAAATGCTGGAAAAACTCCACTAAAAGTAGTGGATTCCTGCACCCCCCCCCTCCCATAGTCTACCGAGTTGCATTTTGTATTACACCACGATTAACCCTTTATCTAACGAATCGTCCGCATCCGCCCGCGTAATTTGCAAATTAAGCAGTTGAAAAAATTATATTTTTCAAAATATTTCAACAAAGCTATATCATGTGACCCCTCATTGGAACGAGCTCATCGAGCTCGTTCCCATGAGGGGTCACATGTTATGGTTTTGTTGCCATTTTTGGAAAAGTTAAAAAAAAATAGTAATTAAAATAATAAATTTTGATATTCTCCACGTTGGGTAAAGGGTTAAACTTGAATTAAGTAAATGAAGCAGATTTTGCAAAGAAAATATCAATATCGGTTGAGATGGGGTCAGGATTTCCCCGACACGGAGTCTTGAGCACCCCTACATGAGGGCTAGATTATTCACCAAAAATCACACAATAAACGAGGCAGTATCTCTGACCGGGGTGGGGGCGGGGTCATGGGCATGTAGCCACCTCTGACCCTCCCTTGGCGCCACCCTTGACCTTCAGTGGTGTGACAGCTTGTCTTGCTTAACATTGTTTTGCGTCGAAGCCCTTTATTAAGCTCATACCGTCACTCCGATGCGTAATGTAAACTCAGATGTTATTTTACATGACGTTTTTACGCGTAATCCAAATTCCACACGTGATGTATCTAGAATGTTGAATACGCACAGCAATCGTGGTATAAACAGACAGTACGCGATGTGTGCTTGAATCGGTAGGTGTTTTACATGACTCGTTGGAATGGCGTAGTCATATTTCGCTCGAGTCATTCCAACTCGCTAAGTAAAACAAGTAAAACACTCACCGATTCAAATCGCACATCGCGTTCTATGTTTATTACACATCCCATGCATTAAAATTCATTTAAAAAAACAAATTTTAATTCCGATATTTAAACCCAAAGGTGAAGAGTCTGTTTGTTTTGTTTGAAGCTGTACTGATCAAATGACTCGATAAAATATCAAAACAACCTTTTGGGAACCAGTCTAAATTACATTCGTTATCTTTTCTATTGCGCGTGTTTGTTGAAATTCGTGTCGCTGTTTCTCGTCGGCTGTTGTCCACACACGCCTAACCATTTGGTGGCTATTACTATTAGTAAAAATATAAGTACAAATTTGGGCAGATTTGCAAAACAGATGAGAGAAACTTTTTTTAAAAGAAGTTCGAAGCATGTCAGGATGTCCGAAGATTTATCGAAATGAAGTTAACCATTTTAGATATAACTGGACCCACAAACGAGACAGCCACAGGACTGGGTTAATGTTGTGGTTGGAACTGTTTTTTTTTTTTTTTAATATTATCTCATTTTTGGTCAACGAATTTTCACACAACGCGACAGATGATCGATAACTGTATAACGAAATTTGGAAACTTTTCGAATCGTAACTAATGACTCGACGGGGAAAGAACTAGTATAAACGGTGCTGGGAAAATAGTTCCGGTGTAACAGGAATGGAAGTCCGTAGGAAAATTAGTCCCTCTGGACTATTATTCCGCGGAATTATAGTCCTAGGTCTAACATTTCTAGGAATAGTAGTCCGCCAGACTACTATTCCTAGAAATGTTAGACCAAGGACTATAATTCCGCGGAATAATAGTCCAGAGGGTCTAACGTTCCTACGGACTTTCATTCCTTTTACACCGGCTTGTACATCGCCAATTGAATACAGAAACTTTTATGTCATAGCGGCGATTCCGTTAAATACAAGAGTTTATAAAGTTTAATGGATGTGTAATAAATAGACAAAACGCGATGCGTGTTTGAATCGGTGGGAGTTTTACATAACGAGTTGGAATAGCTTGGTCATATTTCGCGAGATCCGTAGGCTCGAGCGAAATACGACAACGTCATTCCAACTTGTTATGTAAAACACCCACTGATTCAAACACATATCGCGTTCTGTGTTTATTACACATCCCCATGCATTAAAATTCTTTTAAATACACAAATTTTAATTCCGATGTTTAAACCCAAAGGGTGAAGAGACCATTATTTTTGTTTGAAGCGGTACTGATCAAATGGATCGATAAAAAATCAAAACAACTTTTAGGGAACCAGTCTAAATTACATTCGTTATTTTTTCTATTGGGCGTGTTGTTGATACGGCCACGGGACGGTTTTAATGTTGTGGTCGGAAATGATTGTTTTTTAACCCTTTACCCAACATACCGACCAAAACCGACCAGCACTATTCTAAAAAATCGCCAATTAATTTTCATTTTTTGTCTCAAAAACATAGGTTATGACCCCTATTTGGAACGAGCTCATCGAGGTCGTTGAAATGATGGGACACAACCTATGTTTTGGAGACAAAAATTAGTTATTCAAGAAGTTTTTTTGCAAGAGTCGTCTGCTTTTCATGTTAGGTAAAGGGTTAATATTATCTCACTTTTGGTATACTTATTTCTTTGTGAAGCAATTTTATTTTGCTTTGGACGTTTTCATTTTCACACTACGCGACAGGCGATCGATTATTGTATAACGCCATTTGGAAACTTTTCGAAGCGTAACTAATGACTCGAACTAGTCTAAACGGCGAGGGGAAAAAAGTTCCGACTTGCAGCTCACTAATTAAATACAGAAACATTTATGTCATAGCGGCGATTTCGCTAAATACAAGAGTTTAAAGTTTAATGGATGGGTAATAAAGACAGTTACCACAGTCAGTCAATCTGGAAGGTCGGATTCCGCAAAGCTGACGAGACTACGACAGTCAGATCCATGCACGGCGGACCCGGAGGTATGAGAGGGATGATGCCCGGCAGTTTTTCAGACGGTATCAATTTGTAATACAATAAGACGGTTGTTGAAGTTTCATAACATTGCCACTTCATGACCGTAACAGGTGGAGGCAAAGCAAAATGTCTGGAACTTCCAGTCACAGATCCTTCACTCATAACTGTGATGTTCAGTCTATTGGCATCTCATACTCACGAGCCCATTTATAGACTCGTTTCTTAAAGTAATCAACTTTTTAAATAAATTTTAATTTTTTTTTTATTATTTTAAACTGGACTCTTCAAGTCTCAGATTATCAGGTCGGTTTATCTCAAGAACATAGGTTATGACCCTTCTGTGGAACGAGCTCATCGAGCTCGTTCCCAGGAGGGGTCATAACCTATGTTTTGAGACAAACAATGAAAAGAAAATAGTTTTTCGAGAATTTTGTTTGCAAGTGTCGCCTGCTTTTTATGTTAGGTAAAGGGTTAATGAGGTATTCACTATGTTAGTATCATCACTTATCGCTGTTCAAACTACTCCTGTCTTTCACATTTTACATTCTATTGAAATTACTTCCTGTTTTAATCAATCATATTCCTTCGTAAATGACAATGGCGTGTATTTTCTACTGTTTTCCGTCTACAGTATAGCCGTAGCTGCTGAGGTTGCGCTACACACCAATAAATAAAAAAAAAAACATACTCACAACTTCACTTTGCCTCGTCAAACACTAAGTGGAGTCGTCCACTTGAATTAACGTGTGAGTAAAATGTTTAAAGCAGTCGTGTTCACTACAGTCGCCGTGGACTGGTCGTAATCCACGCGTGGGCAGTGATGTCCACGCAGGCGTTTACCAAGTAATAAACATCACGATCAAATTTTTAAATAATGAAGCACAGGGTTGTACTTCGTGCTTCATCAATTAAATTTTTGATGATTATTCATATTATTGCGTCCGTGGAAATATTGCCCACCCGTGGAAAGTGACCAGTCCACGGCGGCCGTACGGTAGTACCGTCGCTACTAATGCAGCGCACAGTTATTTTAAACATTTCACTTACACGTTACATCATGTGAACGATTTGAAAAAAAAATCACGCTGAAGCTTACCCACGTCCACACACCCACTTCCTCCCCTCCCCTCCCCAACAACACACGCATTAAAAAAATTAACCTTAAAGCTGCTTTAGCCCCTCCACATTCAAAATTCAAAACACCTGAGACGTAAACGAAAATGGATGCGCGGGTTTCTGTCTGGGGTGTCCGTCGTCAAGGCACTTCCATGTTTATTTCGCGTTTGTAAAAGTGTCGCTTCGAAAATCTCCAAACATCAATGGCGTCACGGGATGCCCATTTGACGCAAGCATGACAATGAGACTCTCGTTTTCTGGCGGCAAGATAAAACCGATAGACAAAAGACTGCGGTATTGAGGGAATAATCGCGATGGTAAAAAATAAACCACGATATTGTCCGAACACCACATGTTAAATCAGGATTTGCCACTGTGTTTTGTTCAATCTGAAATCAGTTGGGTTAAAAATCGACCAAATTCAGCTGGGGTTCATATTCACTCAACCCAGTTGATGTGGGGTAATTTTTAACCCAACTGATTTTAGAGTGCGACATTAATTTATTTATTTACTGTGGTTAACAACACATTCGGCATTCATGGTCATCTCGTACTGACAGTTCTACGGGTGTAAAAAGCCGAAGTACCCAGAGAGAACCACTGAGCAGAGGCGGGCAACTGTCAACTCCCCAACTTACTAACCCCGCACAAGTAGGGTTAGCATTGGTTGAAGGCAAGTGCATCATCGACGTGCAGCTGGCTTTAGAACAAAGAGACACGGCGCCCCGGGTGAGCAATCGGGATTAAGAACCTTGCCCATGAACACAACGTAGCTACCGCTGGTCAGAACCGAACCGTGGACCCTTCATTTGGAAGTTCAATACCCTAACTACTAAACCTCCGCACTCCCGTTCAGGCCTGAAAATAAGCAGTCTGACATTTTCAGAATGAGGTCCCCAGATGGTGAATTTGCTAAAGATGTCCTCCTATACAGTGGGCCAATTTACCCTCTGAGTACATTTTTCTGTTTAGGTTTGAGACCCTGATTCAGATTGAGGTTCACAGAGGGTAAATTTGATGATGCCTCCCTGCTATGCAGGGTAGCATCACCAAATTCACCCTCTGTGTACCTCATTTTGCAGATGTCAGTCTGCTTATTTTCTGGCTTCCTCCCGTTTGTGGTAATAAAAAGGTTTTCATAACACTTCATGGTTCTTTGTACTGAGGTTTTTTTCAGTTATTTTTTCGACATATTTAGCTTATGAATTTTAGCGGACTAGGCCTATCTTCTGCAAGGGTGTGTGGATCCTTCACTGAATCAGAACAAATGACTGCCCGCCATTGTAAGATCTTTCACTGCATAATTGTTTATCGTAAAGTTCCGAATCATTTTAATGCGTTCAAAAAACATAGCAGTTGAGTTTTATTTTAAATACAGGTATGAACACATCAACAAATCCGGATATTGGGCACACATCCACCTATTTCTGAGGTTTAAATTGAGAAAAATATCAGAATGGTTTCAAGCAATCATCAGAACACGAGATAATCTCTCCATAAACGGAACTCAGCCTGACAGTTATTCATCAGATAATATGCATTATAGCGCAAGGGTGATATATGTTTACAGGAAAGAATTCTCTTTTGTTTAATACATCGTAACATTTTCTGTAAATATTACACATTTCTTAAATATTTCTCATGGATTATCGATTGAAGAGGAGGTTGTAGTTCTTCATCACAACATCGATGAATAACTCAAGTGTAATATATCTGTAATTTTAGCGTTGCTAAAATGGAACTCATCTTATAACAGTGGCTTTCATAATATATTTGGAGATCTATCGCTCTGGGGTATTGTCAGTTTGGAGTAAGTAAGCCGGTGTAACAGGAATGGAAGTCCGTAGGAAAATTAGTTTCTCTGACTATTATTCCGCGGAATTATAGTCCTAGGTCTAACATTTCTAGGAATAGTAGTCCGGCGGACTACTATTCCTAGAAATGTTACTAACTTTCCTACGGACTTCCATTCCTTTTACACCGGGAAGAAAGTTTACACAGCAACGAATACACTTCAACAAAGGCGAGAGATTACGGGGGCTTAAATGTGTGGATGGGCCTACACCCAATCCCCAACACCCCACTCCTGTTGACGAATTCTCCAATTTTCGTGAGGAAACCGAAGCGTCCAATTTCTTTCCAGTGGCGTAGCTGGATGGGACCGGCCATGTTGTGACGTCTTTGCCACAGTGATACATTGTGTCAGTACGCATACGCAGCGCGTGTTGTTATGGTGATACGTGTTTCCGTCGTCTATTTTGTATCCTGGAGGTCACCATCTTGGTTTCTATGGTATCATATGGTTGCTATTTGACCCAAAGACCAAGAACAGGACGTGGGTATGTTCGGAGCTTGTGTTCGATTCAATGGGTGTATATCTAATTACCCAAACCATACCCGACAATTTCTCCAAATCACCAAACCAAAGACCGTCTAAAACTATCGAAACGGACTTGGCGCAGTCCTATTTTGGGTTTATAAGAGTAGCACGTAGTGCAATAAGACGCATTCCTTTGTATAAGAGTCAATCTAATGACCCAGAATCCTTGGTTAGAATTACCCAAATAGATTCGACAATTTCTCTAAAATCACCAAAAACCACCACAAATCACTTTATTTGGAGCGGATTCTCCCCGAATCTTCATTTTCCAATAATAGGCGCATTCTTTTGTATACGAGTACTTTCTCTAGTTCGGATGTTCCCCAAAATCATTGGTCATTTCGTAGAATTACCCAAATAGGCCCGCAATGTTTTACTACTTCGGATTCTTCCAGAATTCTCTGCTCTGCTTCCACTTATGCATCCATGTCACTGCTTTTATGTCTATCCAACCCTATCAGTTGGAACAGTTTTGCTTATTGTTAATATATTTTGCTTTTCTGACCTGTTCTAGCTAGTTCTAACCCTATTCCGAGTATTTCGAACAGCATAAGCCATTTTTCATTTTTCCAAATCATTCAATCGGTTCACTTTACTGCATCCAGCTCATCAATCATATCACTCCAATCATCTAAACCTCACCCACTCTCACATCGTTACCTATTACAAAGGTTCCTAAGAATGCGTCCAAGAGTGAATCGAGCAGTAACCTGATCAGGCATCGTTCGAACATTGTCAAGAAAATGAGTTATCGAGCAATTGCTGGACCGAGTGACTCCACAAACTGCTCTACGACTCGTCTAGGTATTTGAGAATACCGATGACGTGGGGATGTACTATGCCAGGATACATTTTGGGGATACCTTTTGATGATACCTTTTGAGGATATCTATCTGAAGAAAACTGAGCTCCTAATTCTATTCAGCCCCCGGCTTCTATGCAATCCGTCAGCTTCATAGCTCCAGGGCCACTACTGCCAATTTGTCCACTGTCACTATCATCTGTCCTCTGATCAGCATCCACTGTATTCACCCAGTACTATAATATACTACCACCCTTGCAGTTTTGTACAATTACTGCCTTGTACCATTACTATTGGCTACCACTAAGCTGTTCTGTCCTAGAATGGCTAAACCATTACCAACTTGTGGCACAACTACGGCTCTAAGTACACTACTATCGCTAAGGATCCAAGTATATATGACTGTCAAAGTCGTCTTCCACTACTAGAAGTAGACGAATACTATCTGCTTGCTCGAACAACTTTTTCATACCTATTACAAATTCCCCAAATAAGCTATCGAGCAGTTACTGAAAAAGTCATTGCTCGAATGACTCGAATCCCATCTAGCAAACGAGCTATCGAGCAATTGCTCGACCAAATAATTCCACATTCTGTTCTATGTCTCACCTCGGTATTTGATGGTACAAACAACATGGATCCCATATAGCTCTTCGGTCCTATATGACTCTGAGCACCTATATAGCTCCTAGTTCATATACAGCTCCTGGTTTCTAGATCATCAGATTCAGATTATTTATTCACGGTATACATACATATAAAGTGGTTACAAATAAGCATATCGCATAAATATAACAAGTAGCATACCGTGGGAAGTGGCATAGCCTGATTAACTCTCTACCTGCCGCACACTGGAAGATAGGGTAACTGCAAACAGACTGTGTCTGAACGAATGGACCTAGAATCAGCTATATGATACATGGTGGGGTATGGGGATCGAACTATTTCGTTTCCGGGGCCAGAGATATGGTCCATACTTTTCCAGTTTACCTAATAGTATTTTGCGATTTATGGTGTCAAAGGCCTTTGACAAATCCAGGAACAATGCTAAGGTGCTGTTTTTTACTGTTTACTATTTTCTATTGCGGAATATGGTCCATCATCCTGGGTAGTTTTTTAATGATTTTGTTCTGGCGAACACGTTTGAGGGGGAATGCCATTTCATAGATGTTTAGAAAGGTTTCATATTATAAGTTATTGTGATGAATTGACGGTAACATGGTCTGAGGTTTGCGGCTCGGGGCTTATATTCAAACGAGACGCGAAACGTCGAGGTTGAACATACGCTCCGAGCAACAAACCTCAGACCATGTTACCGTCAATTTATCACAATAAAGTACATGTTCCAATACGACCCTACCCACAGTCCAAAACCTACATCGTGAAACACGAGAGGCTTATTTACTGAACTTGTGATCGTTAAAAGTAGCCTTGTTCAAGGCAACATTTAACGATCAAAAGTTCAGTAAATAAACCTCTCGTGTACCCCACGGCAGCAGTGAATAAATAATCAATAAATCAGATAAACTCATTCCATCTTAGTTCAAATCGTAAATTTGTTTGTAATTTAAACAACACGTCATTCGGAACGTGTGAAAAATCCAGAAAAATGAAGCAGCTTGCTAGTCACACCGTTGATGAAACAGTTACGAAACGGGAGACGTAATTTCAAATATTTCACGTTGTGGCGTCAGACGGTAACATTTGCAACTGGAGCCGCAAACATACAAGAAACTACGCCACCTCCAATCAGAGGGCGAGGATTGTACTCTTATTGGAACATGACTCATTGGGACAATTTGATCGCATTACAGTGTTAAAGGGTTAAAATCACTTTGCGAGAGAAGTGTTTTGAATTCATCAATTCTTTCTGCGTTTATATTTCTTTTCAGAGTAAAGTGTGGTGTATCAATTGATGTGGGCTTTTCTTCGATGTAAAAAACACCAAAATGATCTGACACGTCAGATATGACTATTCCTGGTAGTGCTGTTCGTGAAACGTTATTGGAAAAGATATGATATATCAGACTAGCAGAACGACAGGTTACTCTCGTTGGCTTAGAGGAATGAGGTAGAAAGCTCTGGCTGACGATGAGATCGACATATTCTTCCGTTTTAGGGTGTGTAGTTGCTTTTAAAAGGCCTAAGTTAATATCCCCATAACATACTGAGTCAAAAAAGAAAGTATCATAGAAACAAATGTGAAAAAATAGCAGAAATGATGATATATAATAGTTCTAATGTTGCATGTTTGTGGACAAGAAGTCGTGCAAAGAGTTTAATGACATGCTGTTGTTGTCCACCCAACCGTATACAATTTTGCTAGGGGATTTCAAAATACCACGTGCTTCCCGAAAATGTCAAATTGAATGGGTGACCGACGATTTTCTTTGTGTTATGTTGTGCTAGAGAGCCGCCTGGGTTATTGAGAAAACATACAAGTTTTTGTCTTCCGACATTTTAAAAAATGCCATGGTTAACCTAAAATCAGAGGTTGCGTGCCATTGGCACGCATGAGGTAGGGATACCTCCAGATGAGTTCGCTGCTGAGTTCGGAGTCACTGTGGCCACTATTTACCGTCTCATTGGAAGATATAGAACCACTGGATCTACTGCTGACCGACCGCGTTCAGGTCGAACAAGAGTTACGACCCCTGCACAAGACTGACACATCAGGACGTCTCACTTGCGGGATCGCTTCCTTCCGGCGACGAGGAAAGCAGCAATTACTCCTGGTAGAACTAGCAATAGAATCAGTGCACAAACTGTCCGCAACAGACTCGATGAACACGGTATCCGCAGTAGGCGTCCACACCGCGGACCAATGCTTACCCAACATCATCGTACTGTCAGAATGGAATGGGTACGTCAGCGTGTTCGCTGGACTCAGCAGCGTTGGGGCACAGTTCCTTTTAGCGATGAATCACGATTTTGTCTACGGCGCGCTGATGGTAGGGCAAGAGTGCATCGCTGCCGATGAGAACCGTTTTCGGATGCTTGCGTAAGGAATGCGAGGCAGGGGGTTAATGAATAGCCGGGAGTGAACTATGGAGGGCTGAAGTTATCGTTATTGTACCAAATTGACGAACTGGTGCTGGAGGCACAGTAAGGTATAACTTGTCTGACGAATAGATAACTACTGACTATAAGTACCCAAATGAGCTCCTGAATGTGTATCACAGCAAAGTGTGGATAATTTAGTAACATCTGCATCAGACATAACGTTGATGCCTAATAGCGGCTGATAAAAATAATAAGAGGGAACGGATCTTAATTTGTGAACCTAAACACCATTCCAGTCACACACTCACCCACCCACACAGTCAATCAGTCACCCACCTATCCATCCATCCGTCTGTCCATCCATCATCCCGGAATGAATGAATGAATGAATGAATGAATGAATGAATGGATGAATGAATGAATGAATGAATGAATGAATGAATGAATGAATGAATGAATGAATGAATGAATGAACCCTTAATCCAACACGAATGGCATACGCGACCATCATAGAGCCAATGCCACCACTTGTCCATAGTAACCACCATTTGTCGTTTTATCAACTTCCACTGTATTTATCATTACTATGGTGTTATTCTGGGCTTGCAGTCTTGTACCATTACTGATTGTGCCATTACTCTTTGCTACCACTATTCTGCCCTGTTCTAGACTAGCTCAAACATTACTAGCTTATGGCACTACTACAGACCTTAGTACATTAATGCCTCTAAGGGTTTCAGTTCATATCACTATCATTACACTACTGCTTGCTCGAACGACTTATCGAGCAAATGAGCTGTCGAGCATTTGTTCGGCCGAGTAACTCCACATATGACTCTACGACTCATTTCGGAAAAAGGAGTCTTTGGCCTAAAATGGATTCTGTAAGTGGAGTACCGAGAATCATGATTGCGCATGACTGAAAAAGGATTTGTTCGAATGTCTCGAATCTTATCGAGCAAATGAGCTATAAAGCAATTGCTCGAACGAGAGACTCCACGTAAGACTTTGGCTCATCATATAAAAATAGGGTGCCGAAAGTGGGGCTCTGCTACAAATGGGATTCCGCGATTTGACATTTCGATCTTCGAGATATGTCTGCGGCATAAACAATTCTTCCACCCTCATCAAAGATCCCGGTTCCCCCTCCTCCCCAATATAGATTCCTGGCAACGCACCTGTTTGTTTCTTAGTGTGTGTCAAGACTTGTTTGTTTATTAGTGTGTGCCAAGACGTGCGATTTGAGTGAAAACTGTTGTCAAAATCAGAGGAACGTAGCAATGGAATTATTAGTGGCAACATACTAACATATTGCTTACAGTACGTGGAGAGTGAATTGTTACTAAATTACTCGTGGCGTGGTGTCTCTACCCAGACAATAACAGTCGACTCCCGTGGTAATGCATGGAAAGGACAAGCAAAGTTCTGGCCAAGGGACCTCCGGGTTGTACCCGGAGGTCCCTTGGCTGAAAATTTGCTCGTCGTTCAATTGAATTTTCCCAGACAAGGATTTTTTGTCTGAGTGGAAACACCACCACATGAGTGATTTAGTAACAATCCACTCTCCGTGTACTGTACATTACTAAATATCGACAGCAAGAGGAACTATTGTGAGTGCGTAGTTTTCTTGCCCTATTTTAGTCTAAACTCTATTTTTTATTTGGAAAAGTGAAATATTAATCCTTACATAACATGATAATATTTCGAACAATACTGTACATATAGATGATCTCCATTGAATCCCTATTTCATAAACAATTTCTGTACCGGGTTCACTAAAATCAACCTGAGCCGTGTTTTACTGACGCTCTGATCGACTTTAGTGAACGAAGTCCTGAAAGTTCGTGTCAAATCGTCGAACTCGTTCCAATAAGAGAGTCATAATCAATGTTTTCGAGGCAATGTTTAGTAATTCAGGATATGTTGTTTTCTGCAATAGTGTCGCCTGTTACTTATATTATGTAAACATCTAATGGAATATAAGAGAAGATAATTCAATTCTACTTCCAAAATTAACTCACTCCCAACGTGACGACTTCGACGTTGACTTATAACGTCATTTCAGTATTAGACGTGTTGTGATGGATATTTTCCATAATGAGCTATTTGATGGTGATTATGTTACAAACCATGTGGGTTTCCGAGATGGCGTGTTGAAGTGGATACGTCGTCTCTGGGTCATATATCGACGATTCCATTAGGACGAGTCATTATATGACCCACCAGCGAGGTCGTGACTTCAGTACACCATCTCGCATACCCACTTAGTGGTAATAACCAATTTATCTTACAGTATTCCTCCTTTTCGTTACCCGTTCCCATATATTTTGAAAATCATCCAGCGTCTTTGCATTGTTTTTTTTCTATGAATGAAGATCATGACCCCCCTGGCATTACGTTTTTGAGCTATGCATGACATAATCTCCATTCATTGTTCCATTCGTACTATAACCGCCGAAGTTTATAGTAGTGTTTGAGTTGTGTGTTTCTTTATTTTATTTTTTAGGTTTAATGCATGGAAGTATTATGTTGATATCATGATAACAAGGATGCTGTCTAAGTTATTTCAGTGAGTTGATCATTTGTTTGTTATTTAAATTCTGTTATCAAAAACAATGTTATCGACATGTGTAATCAGTTTGCGATTAGAGTAGGTAAAACAAATTCCTCTGTCTGAATCGAATGATCGCACATGCACGTGCTACACTCAATACATATTTGTATTTTGTCATGACGTTTTCACTTTTATTGGGGGAAATACGTTCTTGTTGCTAAAATAAAATGAAATATTGTAAGTAAACACATGAAATGGCAGGATGGTAAGCTTAGAGCTTGTCTCTTGTATAGAGGTGACATACACAAAATGGCATTACAAGTCTTGCCTGAATTTCAATAGAATTTCTAGTTGAGAGTAGTATAAGGCGAATAAGGAATAGCAGTTTTAGAAAACAAAGGTGATAAGTCGAAATAGCGGAGATCAAGTCGATTGTGATTGTCAAGTCGAAATAGCGGAGATCATCAATATATATGTGTGGGCGCTAGAGATGATTTGTCGCATGTTGGTATCCGTCGATGTGTCACAGTCTATGGTGGTGTGAATTTAAGCAAAATAGTAACAATGACTGAATACCTATTCCCAGTTGCCATCATCCGATCACCGCAGTGTTTGGTAGGCCAAACCAATCCTCTACTCTTGCAACCCCAACAGGCGGCTTTCTAATTTGGAAGGCGGTTGCAGAAGTGTGGTAGTCCCCAAAAACACGGTGACGATTCAACAAGACTGTCAGTAGTTTTTTATCACGATGTTATGACATAAATTCGGAATGTTTAACATGTGTGCTTTTCAAACCAAATAGAGCATTTCTCGTGCTACGGTTCCTCCTGGGTTAATACAAAGTTTTCAGTCGAAGCTCTTACACAGAACAATGAGCCCTCAAACAACATTGAAGATATTACCATTTGTGGTGTTGGTATAATGTTCAGAACCGAAAAGCAGCCTTTCATGTAGCTATAAAAAGGACTGTGTTCGTAAAATATACATAACCTATTTCCAACTGCGAGATTCCTAACTCTCTGAACCCTGGAGGTATCTTCCATGTCAGTTCAATGGCAACAATTAGAATGATTCCATATTCATTATTTTGGGGTAGATCAATTAATATGTCCAACGTGCAACCTCAGGCTGCACGTTTAAAATATTCATTGATCAACTCAACATATTTACTTGGCAGCCATACATATTAATGAAATGGTGAAATAACATATTTCTGGGTCGGAAAAGCGGCCTCGCGAATTCAAAGGAATTAAGACGCGAATATTCAGTATATTTGACTTGTAGATTGCTAGATTGTTTTTGACATACTGGTTCACTAATATTTATTTGTTACAACGGAACAAACAGAACAATATTGATGAATATAGGATAAACGTATAGTGTTTTCAAGTAAAAAAAAATATTCTACGAGTAGGATTAAGAATGAAACCGACGAGCCTCTGGCTCGTCGGTTTCATTCTTAATCCTACTCGTAGAATACCTTGAAAACACTATACATTTATTTTGTTTATCCAATAAATCATTTACAGGGCAGTCACGGCGAAACCGTGCTGTTACTCGCTACAAAACACTGCGAGAAGTGAAGAGCACATTGGTCCAATTCGATCGACAAGCAAAACTGCCAAAACTAAACAAGGCGCAGTGATACATTTCTGTCTAAAAAATAATTCCCCTACAAACTTGAGCTAACGTTGCAAAAATACTTTATTACATGAGCAATGTTTATCGTTCTTATTTTCGTTGTTTATTGTTGTTGTTTGTTTCGTCGTTGATTCAACTTAGGTTTTATAAACAAAGCAGACGACACGTGCATTTGTTTAATTACACTTTCCTAATTTGAAAACTGAAACATCACTCATCATGTCCCCACCTTTCACAATCGTATGCTTTTCAACGCTTGGTTTCGATTGATTTACTTTGTGTTTTCTTTGTTAATTGTTGTTCGTTTTATTGCTAGACAGAGTTGAAATGTGTCATATATTCTAAAACTAACCATTTGAGCGACGGCCAACGTTTGATAAACGTCGGTTCATTTTGTCTCCCACAAGCGTAAAACACGTCATTACAACACGAATGCGGTACAGGTCAGAGGAAAACAAGTTCGTCTCTACTACAGGAATAAATTCTTTCAGTGTTAAACCTACGGGGAACAATTATCGTCCTACTAGCAGCTGCTACTAGGTGAATAAAGCATAATTTATCCAAAGATTCTATTGTCCGAATAAACTTCGATTTATGGAATAAAAACCATTTGCTTCTAGCTGAACCTGTAGCACATGCTAGGAATATAAGAATTGTGTTGTGGAATCAGGTGGACTCGCTACTTTCCAATAAAACCCAAATATGGGCTTTCAACACATAATTGAAAAATATAACGCACATTCGACTTCAGATCTATATATATAGGACTGGCATGGTGTGATCCGGAGAGTATATTCTGAAGTGTCTACGAGCGGTTGTCGCACTTGCCACTTCCATCACCACCACACCACACAAAATACGTTATACATTGAAACTCAGATGCAAATTTCGTTTGTTTCTTTTGATGCTGTTTTGATTTAGCAGTATTTTATTTATGAATTATCTATCAGATATTGCTTTCGTTCCCAGAATTGCCATTATCAAGCTCGGCAGATATGACTTCAAACTCAACTGATATGACGCCGACCTCGGCAATATGTTGTCCCCCTTCATGCGTTACTGGGCGCAAACAATTTGTTTACATCGAAATCTTCACAGTTATTCGTCGAAAGCGATCAGGAAAATTGGCGTTACCAGGAATAGTGGAGTGATTGGAATAGGGCTGAAACGGTTGACTCATTTTTCGTAACCGACTAACCGAGAGCTATAACCGGATAATATCCGGTTGTCCGTGGCCATCATTTCACCGAATATTGGATCAAAACAATAGGAATTGGAAAGCAGTATTCTCAAACTATTCCGTAGTGTGTATACAAACGAACGTTGTCGAGTACTCGACAACGTTCGTTTGTATACACACTACGGAATAGTTTCTGCGATTACTCATTACTCACGGAAACTGCCGATAATTAACGAAGTCTTGAACACCAGTGTCAATTACTTTTCAATATACACAATGCGGCTTCGATGTGTGATCTTTCACAAAGGAGAAGCGGCAGATTTACTACTTTCTAAACGGGGAATGACGATCACTATCGATATTTCAGATAACCGGTTGACGGTATTTCTAATCGGTTAGGTAGCTAACTGGTTTCAGACCGATTATCCGGTTAACCATCTCAGTACTAGATTGGAATCACAGTTTTGTATGATGAGGAATTAATGACGGCAGTAAGTAATGATTAGGTGGAAAGGGAGAAGAAAGAACAGAGATGTACTGAAAATTACTCGCAAACTGTCGCAAGCGGATATTCGTTAACTCTTTTGGCGCGGAATAATCTGAGAAACAGAATTCTTTGCGCCTAATATTCATCAGGAATTTTACAGAAAGTATAGGTTGTTAGACTAAAGCTTTATTATTTTAAAATATGTTCTAATGATCTCATTGACAGTTTATCAAATGATTTCCTGTATATATTTAAATGGCACCTTTATACTTTCAAGGGACGATATCGTTGTTCATGGATAGGACATAAATGGTGCACGAAACATAGGAATACGTATCTTTGTTTAACCCTTTACCCAACGAATCAGCCGCACCAGCCCGCGAACTATGCACTTCAGCAGTTGAAAAAATATTATTTTTCAAAAACATTCAACAGAACCATATCATGTGACCCCTCGTTGGAACGAGCTCGTCGAGCTCGTTCCAACGCGAGGGGTCACATGATATGGTTTTATTGAAATTTTTTGAAAAAGTTGAAAAAAATGATATTTAAAATAATAAATGTTGATATCTTCTGCGTTGGGTAAAGGGTTAAAAGCACTTAGAAATGGACACACACAGTTGGCTAAAATGACTAATGGAGTACCTTTCCACGGTCTGCCGTCTGTCGACTTTAGTCGCCTGTCGCGCCAAAAGAGTTAAAAGGGAAGCCGAGACGTTCGGATAGCGGAACATGGATGATGAGAAGATGAAATTCGGACTTTGTGACAAGAATGAGAAATAATAACAGCGTCTGAAAACTGTAATCTGCGATTTTTTCTGATTATTTGTTTTATTTTAAGAAATCAATAGGTTATTACTTGGCTGGTTTATATCGGTCGAGGTATCAGCTCTCGATAACTTCATATCAGCCTTCGGTCTCAGGCAGATATGAAGTAACCGAATGCTAATATCTCTGTCAAAATGAAACTGACTATGTGATAATCTCTAAACCTTGATGCACTCAGATCGCCTTTGTGACCTGATGCCTTCCTGATTGCCTTGCTCTCCAAACATAGACCTCAACTTGTATCGACGAGATCGCAATCCGATCAAAAATGAGGCACTTTTGTGATGACAGTAGGCTGCACTAACTGGCTGACCAGTTTAGCATCCTCTGAATACCCCATCGTGACGTTCCAAGTCCAGGATGGGCTAGGCATTTTTTTGTATATAAATGACAGCACGCCGTTACTATAGAACTTGCTTGAGAGTTCAGTTTAGTCAACAGAACAGACCCGCTCGAAATTCTAGGACCTCTTTCTGGTATCACAGTGCTGTAGGGATAATACAACACCAATATTTATGCCTTGATAGTGTAGAACAAGTCGTCATAAAGGTTGAGCTCGTTCCAGCGAGGGGTCACATGATATGGTTTTGTTGAAATTTTTTGAAAAATAATATTTTTTTCAACTGCCGACTTTGCATATTACGCGGGCGGATGCGGCCGATTCGTTGGGTAAAGGGTTAAAGAACATCGGAGCATTGCTTTTTATTACTTCTCCCCAGTAACACAAAAATGAGTCTGGTATTTGGCCCATTGAATATTTACACCCAATATTAAGGTAAACATTTTGATGGTAGATACAAGCTTTCCAAAAGGTGTAGAGTAAGGGATTTGGTGAGCTTCATTCCTGAAAATTAAAATTTCCCCACCAGGTCGGCTTAATGGGTCCGGCCCCCTATCTTCCCGACTTCTAGGAGCCCCCCACCCCCCACCCCCCATACCCATCGTCCGTCACCGAAGAGTGTCCATAAGCAGACTTCAAACAAGAACTGAAAATTGAGAAGAGCGGCCTGTTATTGTTTACCGCTCCGCGGATTCCATCAATTTCGTAGGTGAAATATTTTTATTATAAATGTGATGTTTTAATGCAAGTGTTTTTCATGGTAGGCGTTATTAGTAATAACAACATTCGTGGGGCCATTACTATGGTCTTCTCCCAGTCTGACTCCATTAATGTTGAACGTTCATAGAAGCGGAATCAAACCTCTAGACTGCAGTTATCACAAAAGGCCGACGACTATCTTACGCAAGGCGATCGAATTTCAGTAATTCAAATCTATATCACCGAAGGGTTTATTAAATGTCAGAAAAAACAGTCTAACTCTACAAAAAGGCAATTGCATTAGAAAGACGCCAGTTCTCATCGCAAATCAAGTCGTAACTTCGTTATACCGCATCGATCAGTTGTTTATTATTAACCCCAAATCGACGGTAACATCGAGAGGTAATTGTTTTCTGTCTACACTACCAGCAGCCGAATGTCACATTTTTTCTTAGTAAATTGAAATCGTTTGACTAGTCTGACAGGTACGGTACGAGCAACGCTTCTTCCGGTCGTAGGTATTTGTACGGATCGAGGAAGGGGCGCATCTGACGCGTGCCTCCCTATGTTTCGTAACTCAGTTTGTTTCTCACAAGCACCGATACTAGTGACACGGCATTGTTTGCAATAACACATGAACATCCACTACAAAAGACAGAGAATGAAATCTCGAATTTTGAGATAACCTTATTTAAAATCCATCTGGGTATAATAAAGATGACCGATTACAGTACAGCGATCGTGGACGGGTCAAACACTATGGGTGGGCATTTTCCCACCCATATAATCCAGAGATTATCCTCTATGGCACATAGCGAAATTTCCAACAATAATCCCGGTGCTTCATTGGTGGAAATTAGGCTAGGTGTCGTAGCGGATCATCTCTGAATTTTATGCGTGGACAAAATGACAACCTGTGGATTTTGACCTGCCCTGGATGGCCCTACTGTATGACAGTTCGCAGATTTCGAAAGCATCTGCAGCAAGCACAGGGGACGTCAGCTGTTTAGGGTGTTTGGGTATTGAAGAGAGGAGTCTTCCCACAGGAACATTCTAAAACAGTGTTATCAATTAAGTTGATAAGACACAACTGTTTGACGAACTGTTTGTAGTTCCAGGCGAACAACTTATCGGTTACCTGTTTTTTTATTTAGATATCCACCAGAGGAAAGACAAAATCGTTCCTCTCAAATTTTATGGCCTGCAAAGGTATATTTGAGCCGGCCCGATACATGTTAGGTGTTGAGCTCTCGGGACCAAATGGCGTATTATAAGAGATGAGGCGGATAATTTGCGGTCTATTCCTTCTTCTTCTACCATCATTCCGTCTCAATGTAAGACGTCAGGTTGAACGATGGCCGAGGTACACTTAAGACTAGAAGTCCTGTCACGAACTGTGCGCTTATCTAGGTTTAATTGCGCGTAGGAATTGCGCGCAATTGCCATATCGAATGGCATCCAAAGCACGGCAGGTCCTCATGCTTACGAAAATAAAACGCAGGCAATGTTTCTGCCAATGGACCTCCGGGTTACCCGGAGGTCCATTGGCTGAAACATTGCTTGTGCACAGGCCATATGTACAGAATTTAATAGCCTTACTATGGTTATAACGCGTATAGTAACGCGCAGATGGACGTGCTATTTGTGCGCATTTCATGACAGGACATCTAGTTTTAACTGTAGAAGAAATATACCAGTCCATGACAAAACGTAACATACACTCCAAAACGATTGGTTAACGGATATGTGCACATTAAGATGGCATAAAATTTTATGTACAATTTACAATATCAAAAACGATACCAACTCGGGGATAAAAAAATCTTACATATCGTTATTGCAGTAATAATAAAAGTCACATGATGTCGTGAGAAATGAGCTTATACATGAATTTATACGGACTTTATTTTTATTATTATTATTATTATTATTATTATTATTATTATTATTATTATTATTATTATTATTATTAATGGTTTCAGTACTTATATATACTTATATTATTACTATTTTTCGAGTGAATACAATAGGGAGTAACACCAAACGCGGACTGAATTACCTTTGGGGTATATGTGTATGTGTGGAGGGTGTGTCTTTGAGGTTGTGTGTGGTTGCATGCGTCTTTTTGTTTTGTTTTTATTTTTGTCTTTTCTAAATTTTATTTATATGTATCGTTTATTTACTTTGATGAATGTATTCTCGTATGTATACTTCAAACTGCCAGTTCTGTAATTTATTATTGTGGGGAAACGAAAGGTTTACTAAGTGGAAAGCACTTGTCTTTCAATCCCCATTTGCATTTTCTTAATGACAAATAAAAATATGTTTAGTTCCATACGAATGCACGTACATCTAGTAATCACTTGTTATTTTCTTCAAAGATCAATGATGGTGCAACAAACGACAACAACAACAACAACAAACAACAACAACAATAACCAACAACAAGAATAATAATAATAATAATAATAATAATAATAATAATAATAATAATAACATTTTGGCCATCCGCTGCTTTGCCGCGGTTCGCATGTGAGATGAGCTTGACAACCCCTGGGTTCCCAAATGTTTTCCAGAAGTCACAATTTTTTTTATCACAACTCGACTCGTTTTCGGAGGAAGAATATGGAAGAATAGCTACTTGTCCTGCAAGCGTAACTTGTAGCTATACGTCAGAAAATGAGTCTCATTGCGGGAAAAGATTCTGTACAAACACAATGTGCATATACAGTTAAAACGGGAAGTCCTGTCACGAAATCTGCGCTTATCTAGGCTTAAGTGCGCGTAGGAATTGCGCGCAATTGCCATATCGAAAGACATCCAAAGCACGGTTGGTTCTCCTGGTTACTGATAGCAAACACAGGCAATGTTCTGCCAATGGACCTCCGGATTACCCGGAGGTCCATTGGCTGAAACATTGCTTGTGCACAGGCCATATGTACTGAATTTGATAGCCTTACTATGGTCATAACGCGTAGATGAACGCGCAGATCAACGTGCTGTTTGTGTATATTTCATCACAGGACTTCTAGTTTTAACTGTAACACATATATATGTAGCGTGAGACGGCAGATATTGTCATATATTTATATATATCGTATATTATTTGTTGCCCCCTAAACAATCACTTTTGAAAACTTTCTGCCAATCTCATCAAGACCAACGAATCAAGGAAATGGATTTTCGGTGGATCCATTCACCATTTTTCTCCCCACCGGCCAAACCATGGTGTATCCTGTACGTCTGGGCCACTTCTCTTCTAGAGATGGGCGGTATTGGAATTTTGAGTTCGGTATCGATTTCGGTATTTTTAGGTAGATATACCGCGGTAAACGTTCGGTATTCAGTATCTGACTTGACTGTGGAGATTCGCTGATAGAACAAAAGGGGAATTCGCGCCAGGAAAATAGAAAATAAGTTGTTGTTTCACTGTCAACCACTATCCAAAAGAGGGACACAAGTAGTGTGTTCAAAAACTAACGCCCATGTGCAGAGTTTTCTGCCACAGGCCTTTATCAATGCGAAATAATCGGAGGGCTAAAATAATCTAACTCTCTGTAGTGGCACCGCAAAATGGTTTCTTTTTTAGAGTGTCGGCTGTCACAAGACCTTCAACATATTTTATCATATGACTATGACATTTTTACCCTAAATATCACTACTGTTTGACGATGTTTCCAAACTGTTGTATCACACCGGGTGAGATTTTTCCGGATCAACGTCCATATCACACTCTTACGGAAATCAAAAATACATATCACACTACCACGGAAACATCCGAGAGTTTCCGTGAATAGTTTTCGTAACTAGGGAAGTCGTTGTTGTTTCGTCTGCTATTTTGTAACCGGCTTTTCACCGCATATTAATTAAAGTGGCAAATTTGGGTGAATTTGACATCGAAACAATGTCATATGATAAACATATCACCATAACAGTGTGTTGACCCGTGTCGTCGCATCACGTCTCGTTGGGGTGGCCAGATTTTCGGATCACACTCGCTGCCTGCGGCAGCTCGTGTGATCCGAAAATCTGGCCACCTCAACTCGACGTGATACGGCGACACGGATCAACACACTGTTACGATAATATCTATTTATTATATGACTATGATATT
This sequence comes from Pictodentalium vernedei, assembly GCA_031216915.1. Lineage (NCBI taxonomy): Eukaryota > Metazoa > Mollusca > Scaphopoda > Dentaliida > Dentaliidae > Pictodentalium > Pictodentalium vernedei. The sequence continues at coordinate 854,160,072 of CM062297.1, forward strand.
TGTACCCTAAATACCACTACTGTTTGACGATTTTATCCAGACTGTCGGAGCACACCAGGTGAGATTTTCCCGGATCAAAAATCCATATCACACTCCTACGGAAATTACCGAGTATTTCCGTATGAATAACGTCGGACTATTTATCCCTTAAAAAGAGAATTCGTAACCAGGGAAGCCGTTGGCGTTGTTAAAGTTTCGTCTGCTATTTTTATGTTCGGCTTTCAAGGGAATAAGTAAATCGAGGTAAGCAAATTAAGTTACTGTTAGTGTGTCTGTCATATAATAAACCTATCATCATAACAGTGTTTTGATCACGTCTCGTTGAGGTGACCAGATTGTCGGATCATACTACGGCAGCTCGTGTGATCCGACAATCTCGCCACCTGAACTCGATGTGATACAACGACACGGATCAACACACTGTTGAGATAATATGTATATATCCGATATGTATTAATCTACACCTCTGATTACTTTGCACTGATAAAGGTGTGTGGCCAAAAGCTCCTCACATGGTGTTTTCAACATTAGTTGTTCTCGTATCATTCCATCACAGAGCCACATATATCACTGCCAATGAGCTAAACATTGACATTCGTTTGCAAACACAAATCATAATTTTGTGACTCGGTCCAAACACAAGTCAACCTTTAAAGGCCTATTTCATGTTTTGTGATCTTGGAGCACGTACCTTTTAACATGCCATCATCGGATGGTTCTGCTGACAATAGACAAATCACCCGGGCTGTAATTTCTAATCAGGTCTTGGTTGCATTAACATGAAATCAATGCTTAGAAACGGGACATGTTCGAGTTGTAGTCTAGTGTGAATTCGGGACTACTGCCCAATCCGGTAAGGGTTAATAAAACTGAAAAGAATATCTGTCACTTCTTTTAAGAAAACCAACACTTAAACTGCTATCGAACATCAACGAGGCCAAACAAATAGCAAATGCAGGAAATTTGAAAATGCAGATAGGTACGGTTTTCAAAGATTGGTTCGGTTCGGTTTTTCGGTATCCCAGTGATATCGGTATGAATTCGACTTTTCGGCGTTTAGCTCACCTGTATTACAGAACAGTCGCCGTGGACTGGTCGTAATCCACGCGTGGGCAGAGTGATGTACATACATGTGTTTCACAGGTAATACAAATCATCATCGGCAAAATGTTAAGTAATGAAGCACCGGGTGTAACCCGGTGCTTCATTAATTAAATTTTTGATGACTAGTTTTATAATTAATATTTGGAATCTAATATCATTGCGTCCGTGGAAATATTGCCCAACCTTGGAAAATGACCAGTTCACGGCGGCCGAACTGTTTAATCCTCTACCCTGTCCCACACTTTCAATGACTTCCATTGCCTCTCTATTCCAAATACCAGTGCCTTAAGAGAAAACGAATACTCAAAGCAAGTGTGGAAAAATCAATCCTTGTTACAAATCATTTCCGACATGTACTCCATATTCATCCACATGAAGCTCTGGTGAATGGCCTTGTAAGATCAAACGATGTTAAAAACTACAGCCTGTTCGCCCCGGGAGAAATTGACAAATTGAATAGAACTTTATGGGCAAAGAGCGCGAGTTACATTCTAAATATTCTGACCTGGAGAGAAACGTTACGCTACTTTGTTACTCCGGAATTGTTGTTTAAGCGACTTTGTTCCTGATTCAATTACAAAATAAGGCAGCTAATTGTGAATGATTGTTAAAAAAAGATTACTCATCAGAAATCGATATAAGACTGCCTTGTGAGATTCACCACGTTATTTTTGCGTTGTTAACACTGACGCAAATTATTTATATAGATACGTTGAGTTCGGTTGATTTGGACACACAATTACAGTTTAGAACATGCAGTGAATAAAGATGTTTCTGTCCAGGTCGAGTAAAAATGGGTAGTGCGTTATAAAAAAAGGTAGAACGAACGAAAGCAAATGTGATAATGATTAATGCAAATCTTTAGATGACAACTGGATATGAAGTCATTTCACCCAGCGACAATAACCAAGCCAAATAAAATTCTTACTCTAATTATATTCACCTTATATTTCACCAGACACAAACATTTACGTATATTTAGTCTGTGTGAAACACACAGACTATTGTTTTTGTACGGTTTCTTTTTCTTTTTTTTTTCTTTTTTTCTTCTTCTTCTTATTCTCCTGTCTTCTAAGCACTTTTTGTGTCCGCAAGATAACTCGAAAATGAATTATTCAATCTCGTTGATTTTTCGCATACTGACAGAGAATCACAGTTCTCGGCACCGAATGTTTTTTCAGATTCCTGGGGCATTAGGGGTGTCCATGGGGGTGTTTTGAAAGTGGGTTATGCCCATATCTCAGGCGTGGTATGACCTATGGACCTGGCACCAACACCAAATGAGTCGACTCTAGATGGAAGTTCAAAATATGGGTCAAGGTCGCGAAGGTCGCCTATGGGTCAATGAGTGAATTTTTTCAGAATTGCTGGAAATCACATTTCTTGACATCCTAAAGCAATCCTGAAGTTCATATATGCATTTTTACGTAAACAAGTGGGCGTAGCTAAAATTTTTGAAAGTGGGTCACGCTCATATCTCAAGCATGGTATGACGAATGGACTTGGGACTAACACCAAATGAGTCGACAGTCGATGAAGGTTCAAAATATGAGTCACGGTCACGGAGGTAACCTAGGGGTCATTGAGTGCACTTTTCAGAAAGGCAGGAAATCACATTTTTTAACCCCCTAATGCATTCTCAAAGTTCACACATGCATTTTTTGCATGAAAAAAGTGGGCGTGGTAAAAATTTTTGAAAGTGGGTCACGCTCATATCTCAAGCATGGTATGATGCATATACCTGGGACCAACACCAAACGAGTCGACACACGATAGAGGTTCAAAATATGGGCCAAGGTCAAAGAGGTCACCTAGGGGTCAATGAGTGCATTTTTCAGAATTGCTGGAAATCACATTTTTTGACACCCAAATGCATTTCCTAAGTCCATATATACATTTTTACGGACAAAAGTGAGCGTGGCCAAAAGCTTTGAAAGTGGGTCATGCTCATATCTTAAGCATGGTATGACGAACGGACTTGGGACTAACACCAAATGAGTCGATAGTCGATGGAGGTTCAAAATATGGGTCAAGGTCACGGAGGTCACCTAGGGGTCATTGAGTGCATTTTTAAGAATTGATGGAAATCACATTTTTGAACCCCATAATGCATTCCCAAAGCCTATACATCCATTTTTACGCAAAAAATGGATGTGGCTTAACATCTAGCTAATACGAATATTTGCTATCATCTACAAATATGACAGATCCGGAGTTGTTGGAGCCGATTTTTTTTAAAGTGTTTTACGCTCATACTTCAGGCTTGGTATGGCCTATAGACATGGGACCTACACCGAATGAGTTGAAACTTGCTGGAGGTTCAAAATGTGGTCCACCTCAATGTGGTCAACGGAGATGATTAAGTACATATATGTCAGAACATTTGGGAATTGCATTTTATAACAACTAACGCAATTCTGAAGATTATGCATGTATCTCATCATTCGAATAAGTGGCAGAGCCAGTAATGTCAATTTCTGATTCCGTGATCGAATCGAATGGTATGCACATTTTTTACTTTTCTGGTTTCTTATAAAAAAATGTTCTGATTCCCGTATGGATATCTGTAAATAGTGTTAACGAAAATCCTTTTCTGATTTGCTTAAAAAATGTTTTACTCCCGAAAATAAAGCTTCCCCAAATTCTCTTTCTATATAGGTTGTTCCTGATACTTTAACCCTTTTCACACAGACTTGATTTTACTGGATGCAGTAAATTCTGTTTCTCTAGTTACCTGACTATTTACAACGCAACCTTATGGGCGTCGCGACGATGACAGAGATCGGGTGGACGTATGAACCTTGTTTGTCCCGACTGACACTGTAATGGCGCAAATCACGAACGATTATTTATTTATTTATATTTATTTATTTATTGGTGTTTAAGGCCACATATTTCTGCACAATGGCTAACCATTACCATTTTACGGGTGGAGGAAGCTGGAGTATCCAGAGAGACCCACCGAGCAACGCCAGCTCCCCAAAATACGAATTCCACACATGCAGGGTTAGCATTGGTTGAAGACAGGTGCACCATCGCCGTGCAGTACGCCTTAGTACACAACGCCACCCTGCCCCCACGTGGGCAATGGGGGTGAAGTGTCTTGCCCAAGAACATAGCGCGGTTGCCGCAGGAGGGATTCGAACCGAGGACCTCTCGGCTTGCAGCCTGCGCCTCTACCTACTGAGCTACCGCGCCCCCACCCGAATGATAAAATATTCCAAAATCATCAAGGCATGCCTTCGCCGAATGCATGCCTTGAAGAGGTAGTTGGAATATTTATCAATACGGGTTATAGTTGAAAAAGAGACCTCATGAGTTCTTGGAAATTTATTTGATGGTAAATACAAACATATAGTAGAGGTGACAAAATTTCCATGACTGACCCCCCCCCCCCCCCCCAACTGTCGGAGGCAAGTACCACACAGTGCCCCGTTTGACATTACCAACACCTGTGTGTGTGACATACGTCGAATTAGCAAATCTAGTCTAGAAAGAAAGTAAATTATTATCTAAAACCCGATGTCAGAAGAAACTGTACCCGGGTGGAAAAAATATTAAGGAAGGAGATGTCACCACCATACCCTCTTTAGTTATGCACCCGTTCATCCACATTATATACTACGCAAAAATGTGCTGAACCACCCAAGTTTTCCATTTTTTTTCGAAGTAAATTTGGTCGAATGTTTAACCCATTCGACAATGGCGCTCTGGGAGGTATCATTTTAATCAATACTGTCAAAGCGAAATTGGCGAAACTATCTTGGTTTGTTGGGAGGTTCAGTAATAATTTAATTTCAACAGCTCGACACGGATTAAATTATTACCGAGCCTCGCTTCAGATTTTTATTTTGCTCTTTATATCGTCTGCTCGTTCACTACCAATATTTTCTCACACAAAAATTTATGCACACCGGTTTGAGAGAATTCAACCATTTACCTAACGTAACGGCCAAAACCGGCCAGCGCTATTCTCAAAAATCGCCAGTTAATTTTCATTATTTTTTTCATTTTTTGTCTCAAAAACATAGGTTATGACCCCTCGTTGGAACGAGCTCGACGGGCTCGTTCCAACGAGGGGTCATAACCTATGTTTTTGAGACAAAAAATGAAAAAAATTAGTTATTCAAGAAATATTTTTGCAAGTGTCGTCTGCTTTTCAGGTTAGGTAAAGGGTCAATGAAATGTAAGACATGAATCTCAACAGCTTACTTTTGAAGTTGGCCTCCGTGCACACTTAACGACAACTGCGCCCAATAAGTAGGCTAGGGATAGTGTTTCGAAAATCACAAAATGACTAGCAACATGTATTGCACGAGATCTCTGTGCATGTCTTCGTTAGATCTCTTTCCTGTACCACTTTTATGTCCGTCAAACACGTCGGCCCAATGCCTCGAACTGGTATGTACCCCGGTGTGTGCGCAAGAAGGATGGCTAGACATTTCGTGTGTTATTCGTGTTCAAGAACGTGATCAAAGTGGTCAGGATCGAGTTCGTACCGTCATTCTCAGTATGAAGTAGTGGTGTCTGGAATGTTTACAAGTCAGAGGTGTACACATCCGATATTTACTAATGAAATCGTCGCGTGTGGATACTGACCCCTCGTGCTCGTAAAATTGTCTGAAATGGTCATTCGTTGGTCAAACATTGCATTTACTTTCATGTGGAATATTGCTATTCACAGAGACGGTGGAGCCGGGGAGGAGGGCACAGTGGGCACGTACCCCTCCACTTTTCTTCACCGATATGTTTCCCAGTAACAAAAAATAGTTAAAATTGGCGCATACAAACGTGTCAATATGCATACGTTGACATTATTTGCAAATCCAAACAATATTCAGCCAAATAATCCCACTTTCGGTCGCTTCGGTCCGTTCCTTCTACTACAACTATCTTCTAACCCAAAGGCTGGCCTTCGGATTGAAAGATGGTTGAAGTAGAAAAAACTGACAGAAGAGTGATCACGCATCATCTAAACGAGAAACTTTAACGAGTCACTGTACATTTACCGATATACGATTGTAACCTTTCTCACACTGGGCCAGACAATGGTAGCGTTGTAAATTTGTGCCCCTCCACTTTTATCGAGTTTCTGCCGCCCTGGTTGCTCATTATGCTTTCAGTTTTCTGCTATTTACACGGAAATGATTGGTGTGATTCAAGGCGTGTTCGTGTATTGTTGATAGACGAGAGGCTACCTATAAGAACATCATACACATCGGATATAATTTTTTAAAGGTCTTGTGACAGAAGATACTCTAAGAAAGGAACAGTCTAGTTGTGCCACTGCCACCACATGTAGAATAATTTAAACATTAAACTTCAAATAATTGGTTATTTTGCTCCTAAAGTATGTTTTCTTTCACCTCAGATTGTTTGGGATTGATCACTATTATTCCCGACAGACTGAAATATACTGTAGTTAATTATGAAAGAATCCCCACCTACTAGAGAGGAGGACACCCCCACCCCCCCCCCCTCGTCTTCGCCCCCATCTCGCCACTTCTTGGCGCGAATGATGCATTCCGCACTATTCCGCACTATGTGGACCCCTACGTCCAAGCTGTCCCAGAGCCCGATATTTCTTTCGACACCCCCGTTTAGTTTGACCACGTCCCTGCATGCTTATTAGCAATTAGAGATTTTTTTCACTTCGACTCTTCTAATTACTACGATACTTAATAACTGACTTGTTCTGCCATTAGAAGCCAGAGATTATCTTATGTTCAAGATCTAACGAGTTCTGTGCCAAACGTACGATATTGGAGCATTGTGTACGGGCGACAAAGTCACGTGGTGTCAGATCTTGAATATCAGGGGTTCGATGCCTCCAGAGAGCAAGACCAACGAGTTCCTGCTTCCACCGGCGATGCACCGAGTTCCATTGTCAATATTTTAAGTATTAACATTCCGTCACTTAATCCCAAATTTCATCTCGAAAAAAAAAAAAGCCTCGTTTTTTTTTGTTTGTAAACTTATTTGTTTAAAACTAAACCTTGATCGGTCGTTGTAGAATCCCAAGTCGATCAGCCTTTCGCAGTATTTCTGTTAAGCCAGGCTTCGTTTTCGTTAATGATTTCCGCCAAATCATTTCTAAATGTCGAAATCAGAGACATTGCTCCATGGAGAAATCGTTTGCATTCCCCCATCGTGTCGTGGGCGTCATACGAATAAAAGCCGTATAATTTACATAAATGAAGGCAGGTGCGGATTTGTGGAGGACTCATGCATTATGGAACATGAAGTTTTGATAAGAGGCTTTTAAATTGCACCCTAAGACAAAATATAAAAAAGACAAAAGACCATCACATTTTATGTCGAGAATTGTGTGTAATGTTACTGATTTCTCTAGAATTAATTCTAAGAATGAAAGACAGGTTAACAGTAAATATTATGCACGACAAAGAACTCCGGCTTTGAGAACCCCCATTTACGTATTCTGTAATTACAATATGCCATACCATTGTCTCGGATATCAAGAATATTTTGTTTATGTATCCGCTGCAGTAAACATCTTTGACGGCAAAGACAATAAACCAACGACTAACCCGTGACAAGGAAATCAAAAACGCGCCGAGTTTCATGACGCAACTCCAAACTTAGTTTTTCACCATAGCTATCGCAGAATAAAGTTTCCACCAAATGCAGTGATATATGAGGGGTAAACGCAACCCGTATTCTCTGGATTGGAAATAGTTACAGTTTATCCAGAACAATACAGTATTGAAAGGGTTATTTGATTCATCTTTCTGATTAGATGACATACTTTTGCGGATGTTCTGCAATAGTGTGATTATGAAAATGGACAGAAAGTTTCGACCAGATCGCGATCTGGTTGAAATTCTCAGTCCGCTTTCCCGACCATAAAACTATAGAATTCCACCCGTCGAGAGAAAAAACCCTCAAAACCCACAAAAAACCCTCGAAACATGAATGCACCCCAGATGCTATTTTCGCTTGTTGTATCTTGGTTCATACTCGATGTCGCATTTTTTTAATTTTTTAAATCACGATCTTCTGGTGTGACGGTCCAATCATGAAAGAGAACACTTTCGCGACGACAGTATTGAACGTCTCTCCGAACAAATGTTGTCGAGAGTTGAAGAGTGAAATGGGATTTTTCTCAGCGGTCAGTCGGTTTCCTAGTTAGGGCTTTTACACACTGGAAGGGATACGATCAGTTCCAACACTGAGTGACAACAGATATAAGCAACACGAACATTGACTACCCCAAAACCAGTGGGTTTGTTTGCTTGTTTATTGGGGGTTAACGGCACTTTCAACAGTCGGGGTCACACTGTGTCACCTAAATTTTTTAGGCAAAAAATGAAAAAAATAATGAAAATTAATTGGCGATTTTTGAGAATAGCGCTGGCCGGTTTTGGACGTTACGTTAGGTAGAGGGTTAACAAATGTCTTTCTTTAAAATAATAATATACAGTACGTGGATAATGTATTATCACTAAATCATTCGCAGAGTGGAGATTCCACCCAAGCAATAATTGAAATTTTTTTCCAAAGCATAACAGGCACAAGCAAAGTTCCAACCATTGGACCTCATGGTTAAACCCGGAGGTTCATTGGCTGAAACATGGGTGGTGATTTTTGACATTATGTACAGAATTTGAAAGTGATACGTTGGGTGATGATTCCACTCCACAGGTGATTTAGTTACAATCCACTCTCCACATACTGTACACGAAATAGTGTGTACACGACCACTCGAGTGTCTTATACTTATAACTAGCGTTTTCGTTCAAAATATATTTGAAATATTTAGGTATTTTACCCAAAGAAAATTGTAGAATCACCAAATGGCCAACTTTTTGCGTGCGGCGATCTCCGCACAAACTTCACGAAAAAGTGGGAAAACAAATACGCCTATTACGGCGTCGAATTCTCAACAGAATAAGACTTGTGGTCTGAGAGCTTGATTCTCTCCATTGACCATACAGTTGGAGCTACAGTTAAAACTAGAAGTCCTGTCATGAAAAGCGCACAACTAGCACGTTGATCTGCGCATTAATCTACGCGTTAAGACCATAGTAAGGCTATCAAATTCTGTACATATATGTGCACAAGCAATGTTTCAGCCAATGGACCTCCGGGTAACCCGGAGGTCCATTGGCAGAAACATTGCCTGTGTTTGCTATGAGTAACCAGGAGAACCCAGCGTGCTTTGGATGTCTTTCGATATGACAATTGCGCGCAATTCCTACGCGCAATTAAGCCTAGATAAGCGCGCAGTTTGTGACAGGACTTCTAGTTTTAACTGTAGAAGTCCTGTGACTGTATTATGCACTATTTTGAAGCAATAGCGCGCCGAGTAAGTGCACTTGTGCCCCTGTCAAACTGCCCCGTTAGCGTAACTCAATTCCTGTAGAAAAATGGCGGGCCCAACTCTGTACAATTCTATACTAGTAAATAGAGATCATTAACATCACTCCTAACCACTACCAGCTTGAGGATACATTTAAGTGTAATGACGTAAATATATATTAACATTCGACTCTACACACAGAATGAAGAGAGTGGATTACTACTTAATCGGAGCGCCATATATTCTCCACTCAAAAATTATTTATAATTGCTCATACCAACACAAGAAATACTTACAAACTTTCATCACATGGACCACCGGGTTGTTTCACCACCGACCTCGCTAATTGGGGGCGCGGTGACGTTGCGGTAATCGGTTCTCGTCAGATCACCGAAGTTAAGCAACGTCGAGCGCGGTTAGTCCTCGGATGGGTGACCGTCTGAGCGTTCGATTCGGGCTCCCGCGTTGTGTCCTTGGGCAAGGCACTTAATCCCGATTGTCCACATGGGGGAACGATGACGCCGTGTACTAAGGCGTACTGCACGTCGATGGTGCACATGTCTTCATCCAATCTAACCCTGCCTGTGCTGAAGTGCGGAGTTACGATGTTGGGGTGGGGAGCTGGCAGCTGCTCGTCGTTGCTCGGTGGTTCTCTCCGGGTACTCCGGCTTCCTCCACCCCTAAAACTGCCACGGTCATGATTAGCCATTGTGCATAAGTATGTGGCAGGACTTTTAGTTACAGAATTTGACCAGTGGCCTGATAGCTTGAGATAGTGCCTAAACGGTTAAGAAAATCGACAGTACGAAGTGTCGATCCATCGCAAAAACCCCGCATGACCAAGTGCGGAACGTGAGCCAAAATATATATCATTCACATCTTGTGTATCTGTTATAAGCTAGAGGTTACAATCGTTGAAAATTAAATGGTAGGATTTTGATAATCCCATTTCGCACAGACGCTCGTATTTATTCTTGAGAACTTCAATATTGGCTTTGACAATTATGTCTAAATGTAGCCCCTGGAACGCACTGCTCGATCTTAGACTTTCGGTTCACATAATGTGTTAATGATACATTTATTAACGTCACTGTTATTGGAAACAGCTAAATATCTTGACATGTGGGCTGGAATTCATCAATTTGACTGCAGGGTAACATACTACTAATTAAATAAAAAAAATCCAACAGACGGAAAATGCTGAAATCAGTATTTGAACAAACGGTACTCAAGTCCTTACAATGAATAAAAAGTAAGTCCAATAGTACTCTCAAATGAAACAGTGCCGCAAGTAATATTTAGGCCTCCTGTTTGAAAATACTCACAGATAACTGTGGTAAGATTTCGTTAACCCTTTACCCAACATAACGGTCAAAACCGGCCAGCGCTATTCACAAAAAATCGCAATTAATTTTCATTATTGTTTCATTTTTTGTCTCGAAAACATAGGTTATGACCCCTCTTTGGAACGAGCTCGTCGAGCTCGTTCCAATGAGGGGTCATAACCTATGTTTTTGAGACAAAAAAATGAAAAAAAAATAGTTATTCAAGAATTTTTTTTGCAAGTGTCGTCTTCTTTTCATGTTAGGTAAAGGGTTAAAAAGTGTGTGAAAAGTGTAATTAGTGCCATGCGAGGCTTCGAAATTCGTTTCGATTCAAAATCTCTCCAATGATTCACTTCGATTCGTTTCGAGTCGGGCTGATTTGGAAGTCTTCCTACCAGCAGTCGGCCAGTCCTACCAGCAGTCGGCCAATTACGCGTGAACACACCGAGGACAACCTTCTCCCCCAACACACCAGTCCAATTGTTAACACGTCGGTGGAACAATCTCGAAAGAAATGGCAATGGTATTATTACCGCAGGGAAGAAATTCAGAGCACAATTAATTAAAAGATATCTAGAATCGTATTCGTGAAAGGTACATTGTTCCAGATCTGAATGTCCGGATTGCTGACTTTCAGCCCATTAGGAAATACAATTTATATAGAAACGCTGGGAGTTGAGGGGGTAGATTATATCTATACCCTTAGGACCGGGTCTCTGCCTCCGCCCCATCCCCGGCATCTAGAACACGTGTAGGGGGCTCAGTGCTCACGGGAGGTTATTACCCGTGAGCCCTCTAACATATGCTGCGTTTTGGCCAATAGAAAGGAAGTATGCGATGTACAGTACGTGGAGAGTGTATTATCACTAAATCACCCGCAGAGTGGAGATTCCACCCGAGGAATAATTGCAAATTTGTTGCAAAGCATAGCCAGCACCAGCAAAGTTTCAGCCAATGGACCTCCGGGTTTAACCCAGAGGTCCATTGGCTGAAACATTGTTTGTGTTTTTGTCCAAATGTACAAAATTTGAAAGTTATAGCTTGGGTGATAACTTCACTCCGCGGGTGATTTGGTTACAAACCACTCTCCACGTACTGTAATAATCGTATATTTTTTGTCTATGGCCAAACGTAGCATATGCCAACTTAAAAAACAGACTTCCTCGGGATGCTGCCTTGGTGGGGGCTGCGTTCCACTTTGGAGGGGGGGGGGGGGGGGGGCAACCATTCGTGTATTGGAGCTCCTAAATCATGTTAATCCGCCACAAACTCCTCCTAACATTTATTGATAATTCACTTTTATATGAATAGAAAACTGGATCACGGCTTGCAATATGCCAGCAACTATAGAGCATTTATATTAGTATTTTATCACGGCGCATTGCATGATAAATTGTTTTGTTTTGGAGGTTCTTTTGTGGGGATGGCAGGAAGACAGCCAATGGCTATGCCGTCTCCACGCAATATACTCACATATTATAATGTATTTATTTTATCCATCATAGATTTGTAAACACGTTGTATATTGCTGAATAAACAATCAATCAATCTCTTGAAATCTTCTGTTATCATCAGGTCTCCTGTACAGGAGATCTGAAGATAGAAGAAGAGTTCAAAAGCGTTCCGCTTCCGAAACTACTTCACGCCCGTCTCTGGAAGTTCCGCGTTTTTGATTGACTTGCACAAATAGACGAATCGAGTCTGAATGGAACCTGACAATATTTTTCTTTGTTACACGGTTGTTAGAAAGTGTATGTCTCCTGCCTGAAAAGCGTTGATACTGGATTCGAGATGCAATTCGATTCGAATTCCTCTGCCTGATTCATCTCGAAGTCTGAGATTCGCAAGGATATTCTAATTTACCGATTTGGATATTTATATGGTTACGTGGTGACAACGGTCCGTGACATATTTCCCTCGTGTCTTCCGTAGTACTGGAATGGTTAACCGGATAATCGGTTTGAAACCTGTTAGCCACCTAACCCATTTGAAATACCGTCAACCGGTTATCCGAAATATCGATAGTGATCGTCATTCCACGTTTAAAACGTAGGAAATCTGCCGCTTCTCCTTTGTGAAAGATTACACATCGAAGCCGCATTGTGTATTGTAAAATTAATCGACACTGGTGTTCAAGACTTCGTTAATGATCGACAGTTTCCGCGAGTGGTGAATAATCGCAGAAACTATTCCGTAGTGTGAATACAAACGAACGTTGTCGAGTACTCGACAACGTTCGTTTGTATACACACTACGGAATAGCTTTCCAATTCCTATAGTTTTGATCCCATATTCGGCGAAATAATGACCACGGATAACCGGATATTATCCGGTTGTAGTTCTCGGTTAGTCGGTTACGAAAATGGGCCAACCGTTTCAGCCCTACAAACATTCAAACCGATTGGGAAAAGATTGTAAAAAGTCAGCGTCTGTATTTTTATACTCCTCTGCAGGTAAATGCCTGTAGTTTGTATAATGATGCGCACTTCGATGATACAAACTGGCTAGCATTTCGAAAATTTCCATAATTATATGAATTTGCCATACTTATAGTGCTAAATTTACTAAGAGCTTTTGGAAAATAAGGGAAGGTAATTTTCCCGTAAATTTCTTCCAATGACGAAATTGTCAGCCAAGCGCCCATCGTACCCTTCGAACCCAATAGCACGACCAATATTTCGTTCTCCTCCAGTATCAGACCTCAAGGCAGATAAAAAAATATCTATACTCGAATTGCACAGGATATTTATGTGTTAAGGACAAACATAAATAATACATTTGGTCTCGAGGAATAAATTTTTCAAATAAATGAGGAATGGAATCTTGAACTTTTATATTTTATGTCTGTAACTACTCGAGTGCAGAAAGCCCATATTTGGGTTCCATTTTTAACCCCTTACCTAATACGAAAAGTAGACGACATTTGCAAATAACATTCTTGAATAACTAATTGTTTTGACTTTTTGCGTCAAAAGCATAGCTTATGACCCTCATTGGAACGAGCTCATTCCAATGAGGGTCATAATCTATGGTTTTGAGACAACGCTTCTTTTGGATAAATCTTCTTTCACTTTGTGTAAAATCAATTCTTATTGGCTCTCTTGTTTAAAAGTAAATACGACTGGTCAGTTCAAGTATCTTTTGGCTGCCATTGGTACAGTCTTAACTTGACATTTATTGGCTGTGATGCACATCGGATTTGTATAAATAAAGAGATAAACTGTAATGAAGTCTCTGATGGTTTGCATAAAACCTGGAATATTTCTCTCCACCCTGAAAAGGTTAGTTTAAGTCCCCTCTTTATGTAAAATGTAATGTTTTCAAATTAGGTCTTGTGGGATGTGTTCCTCTGTAAGATATAGAACTAAGAGTAAATTCCTCTGGTGGTGAAGTAGCGATGAACACCCATTTTAGGCAAATGTTGGACTGTGGGGTTTTACTCAGTTGTCTCATTGTTAAACATGAAGACACGACGTTCTTACTTGGTCAGCAGCGAGAAATTTATAATTCTTAACTACCACCCTCATTAATCAAAAAGAAAATATATTTATAATACGACTTTGTGCTATTGTTCTTACTTTTCGAAAGCTTTTATACACCAGACCATATAAAGGAATTCCATAACTCAGGAAACGCAAATCTAACCTGAGAGGTTACATGAAATTAACCCATCTCCTGTTATAATTCAATGCAGATAGCGGAATCGAAACATTGATCTTTCGATCTCATGTCCAATGCTCTAACCAATGTGCAATCGCGTCGCCATAGCGAAAATAAAAACATTGTGTTGTTTTACTCTTTGGATATATATGAAGTGCTGTGATGTAACAATGTTGGAAAGGGCTCAACGAATGAATTTCGTGCAATAACTAGCAGAATTGGACGCAGCTGACTTTTCGCAAGTGGGGTGTGCTGCTAGGGGAGGCAATTGCCAAATATTCCGACAGACCAATGAAATATTTCGACATTTATTTATTGATGTTTAAGGTTACATATTTATGCACAATGGCTAATCATGACCGTGACAGTTTTACGGGTGGAGGAAGCCGGAGTACCCGGAGAGAACCACCGAGCAACGACGAGCAGCTGCCAGCTCCCCAACATCGTAACTCCGCACTGCAGCACAGGCATGGTTAGATTGGTTGAAGACATGCGTACCATCGACGTGCAGTACGCCTTAGTACACGGCGTCATCGTGCCCCCACGCGGGCAATGAAGATGAAGTGTCTTGCCCAAGGACACAACGCGGTTGCCGCAGGTAGGATTCGAACCGAGGACCTCTCGGCTTGCAGCCTGCACCTCTACCTACTGAGCCACCGCGCTCCCCAAATATTTCGACAGAAATGAGATTAGGAAGTTCCAGTACCCAGCACTCAGAACGCGGCCACGTTCCACGGAGTGGGTAATATTTCCGCGGACGTAATAATATTTGATTGCAATCACTTATTGGAATGATCTTCAACAAGTTAATTAATGAAGCACCGGATATAAAGCACCCCGCAATATATTTGCATAACTGTTCCACTCATAATGGCGTTCATCCAATAATTCATATAAAAGAGTCAAGTGTCCTTTGGTTTTGCGGTCTGTGTTTTTTTATTTCCATTTTCTTCGACAAATGTTCGTCTGCTAATATTTCCGAAACGTGACACAATGTTGCTTGTTTACCGAAGGACGTGCGATGATTGAATAGTCCTGCGCTCATTAAATATGTTAATAAGCCAATATTGTTTTGTCACGTGGGTGGGGTGAGATAGATGTCACGTGGGTGGGGTGAGAGAGTCATATCTCTCCCAGCTGTCTCACACGACTTTATATATGTCTCAATACCCTAGTGGTGGGAGAATAAAGTGTCTGTGAATCCTGATCCTGGTAATTCCCAATCGGATTACAATGACGAAAACCCAACGGAGAAATACAGTTTTCAGCTGACAGAACTCGAATCGTGGACGCTCCTCATCCTGACTCTCTGGGAGTGGTAGGTAGTGTGGTGTAATAGTATTGGTCTAACCTCACACACACACACACACTCTCTCTCTCTCTCTCTCTCTCTCTCTCTCTCTCTCTCTCTCTCTCTCTCTACCTCTTTCTCTAAGAAGTTGGGAAGGAATTTGTACCTCCAGCGACCCCGGTTGCTACGACCCTGCTTAACTCTCTCGACCCGTTGTGCATACAATTTTGCGTGAAGAAAAAAAATTTGTAATGGACGAGCAGACGATATAAAGAGCAAAAAATCTGAAGCGAGGATAGGTAATAATTTAATCCAACAGTACGACAGAGCTGCTGGATTAAATTATTACTGAATCCACCCTCGCCCCCTAGAAACGGTTTCGCCTATTTCGCCGTTGACAGTATTAACTGAAATGATATCTTCCATGGCGCCAGTGTTGAAAGGGTTAAGCGATATCGAAGTTACATAAGGTAAAACTAAAAAATCTACCCTGCTCTTTTTTTCAAAGTATATCAAATTTCGTTATTTTTATCTTTTGTGGAGCCGTAAACACAGGTTATGGCACCTCACTGAAACGAGTTTTACTACCCAGTTCCAATGAGGGGCGGAATGTCATGCTTTAGAAACAAAAACAATAATAATCTTTCCCAGAAACAGTTTTAGAAGTGTCGTCTGCTCTTCGTGTTAGATAACGTTGGGTAATCATCGAGACGGCAACATTTTAAATTATTGGCAGTACTTGAAAGACACCGCGTCTGACCTGTGGCATACATAAATTTTCTTTTAACCTGAGTAAAACCTATGCTTGTAGGTCTTTCAGTGTCTGACAATCCGTTATACTGCCGTTGTAGATCTGAAGACAACTCGCTCGTATTAATTGTTTCATCAGACGCCATTCTACTGTCTATAATGGCTTTCTATATCTATCTGTATGTCTGCTGAAGATACCGAAACAGGAACGGAGCGAGAGGTTTAGTTCGCGAGCTGTGCCTCTCTGAATTTTCCAATTGTACCTCCCTCCCCCGGCTACCGAACATCCGACTTTTATTTTTAATAAAACCGTCTGCACCCCCACACGCCCTATCTGGAATTGACTTTAACTAAATTTATCTTCCAAACATCCAACACTTTTCTATACAATCACTACAAATTAACCTGTTAATCACATATAGATACAAAACAAAATCTGGCGATGCAAGGATGGGGGGGGGGGGGGGGGGGGGGGGCACTAAAAATTTGCAAGACGTGACGTCCTATTTTTTATTCGGCTCCTTTTTACACCCACCCACCCACCCACTACGTGCATATTTCCTACTACCGTTCTCAGACACCCACCCCCACTCTCCCATTAAAATCCAAAATAAACTTATAAAATTAGTAGGCACAGTTGTCTTTAGGGGGTCTTCATAATGTTCTTAACCCTTTACCCAACGTAACGGTCAAAACCAGCCAGCGCTATTCTCAAAAATCGCCAATTAATTTTTATTATTTTTTCCTTTTTTTGTCTCAAAAACATAGATTATGACCCCTCATTGGAACGAGCTCGTCGAGCTCGTTCCAATGAGGGGTCATAACCTATGTTTTTGAGACAAAAAATGAAAAAAATTAGTTTTTCAATCATTTTTTGACAAGTGTCGTCTGCATTTCATGTTAGGTAAAGGGTTAAACTGGTACCACCAATTTAAACCTCTGTGGACTGTTGTGGCCCCAATCTACAAATGACAAGCTGTTCATTATCAGGCTTCGCCAGAGCAGGTGTACATATACGGGAACAAATTTTCATTTGAATTGTTCCCAAAATATTGTCTGCACATTTTCTACATTTCGAACAAGACACCCACCCCCTACTAACGTGTGACATTTTCCCAGTTTAAGCCCAATATTCTCACATATAAAGCCTCCTGATGTTGTATTTATGTTAAGAGTGTGATGTACAACATCATCTTTAAGGTTTGAAACACAAATGATGGTATATATTAGCTGATATATTGATATACTTTTAAAAAATTTAAAAAATTGCTCAAGTTGGAAATGCACATTTTTGGCGCACTCAAGAGACCCACCCACCCCCACGTCACGTCTTGCAAATTTTTGGTGGCCTCCCCCTGGGCGATGTATGAAAAATTCACTGACATCAGCTAAGGTCCCCACGCTTATAGACCTAGCGGGTCACCGTGCGTCGATTAAAAGTTTTCTATGAATAATATCGTGTGTGACAAAACTCCAGAAGCTCAGGCAAACGAGGTATAATTTATTGCATGCCTGTTCTATGTGTAATCCCCATCTACAGCAACACTAAACCATGCGGAAAATGAAAATCTGTTCCGCATGTATGCGCGGAACAGAAATCGTTGACGGACTGTTTTGAAATAGAAGCGAAATTTCACTGGAATTTTCTACAAATCGTACAAGACAATTACAATCTGAATCCCCAGCGATAGTTGAAAATCGTCCCCCTGAGTTCCAATGTGTTCTACGTGCCAGCAGGCACGTAGAACACATTCCAACTCAGGGGATGAAATAGAAATACGGGTTCCCCTCGCAAATTTTGTTGGCGATAAAATGTTCTTTTTGTTGATAGTTGTCAAATGAATTGCTGTGTGTCCTTCTAATAATTGTTTTTTTATAGACATGAAGGCCTGTAATAAACACAGAACGATACGCGTGTGTGAATGGGTCAATCAATATGGCACTTGTGCCATCACGGAAGGATAAAACCCGAGGCCTTCTGATATTTTAAGTTTCTCCAGTTCGTGTTGTTATGTTCTAATATGGCAAGTTTTTGGAAAGGGTACAAAACACTTTTCCCCGCATCTAGCAATAAACTATAATTTCAGCACCAAAAGCAAATCATTATTTTATGAAACACTAGGTGCCGCACAAGCTCGGAATTTAGAGAAAGCAGTGATAATGAAGAATTAAATCTATATTTTCTACTGTGCGGTGCTCTTTGGTATTAAGGGGTACCCCGGGATTTCACGAAAGCATCAGGAATCACAGAATAGCGAGAGCTAGTGTTTACCACTCATGAGTTTATCCGGTTTTCCTTCTGTATGATGTTCTAAAAAGAAAACTGGTAATCAAAAATTAACTTTGACACTATGTCTGAAAAGTAAATCGTCGGGCTTATTGTAGCTTACTTGAAAGACTCGAAGGGTATTTTTGGGAGCTGGGGGAGTGTTACTCATTTTTGGCTTTATTACGTGCACGGGAATCATTTTGAAGATAAAATTGTTAATTTCCACGAGCTGCTGAAAGACTCTGACAATTTCGCGCAGCGCTGAACATGCCGAGGACACCCTCTATGTTTGTGGCGTTTGCATAGTTTTATATCTCCAACGAATTTCGTCGTTTTCACCGACGGGGTGGGCTGCCCTGCCGGACTGGGGGTCACGCCCCCACGACCCCCTCCCCACACTAGGGATCTGCGAATCACAAATTTCTTTTCGAATCGAATCTAGAATCGAATCGTGTCTCTGATATCGACATCGAATCGAATTCCGAATCGAATCTTAAAAGACAAGTTATTTCATATTGCATCAAACGGAAGTTACGGAACACTGTGATGACCCTTACGCGACGGAGTGAACACCTTAAACACCAATAACTAAATATTCTCTGTAGCACCGTCGCTGAAACAGCTAGGCCTATTGTCCATAGTTTTAGTTTTTGAAGGCCTAACTTGTTACTATTCACGTTCTTAAGAACGTGAATAGTAATAAGTTAAGCCTTCAAAAACCAAAACTATGGATAATGTTCTGGGCCAAATTCACACCTTACCTAACAATTAAACATTGTCAATTACTCAAATAAATAGGAATTGAGCGAACATGAATGAATCTTCTAATGACAGTTGTATCCTATTTTTGTTGGAAATGTAACAAATTGAAGCTGGTACGAGAGATTTGAAAACATCGAATCCTGAGACTGATTCGGGATCGATCTCGAAGCATACGTACGGTATCGATATCGAATCGAATCTCGAATATTCGCAGGACCCTACCCCACACACACTTAACACACACACCCTTAACACACACACCCTTAACACACACACCCTTGGATAAAGTATATTATATTATTAGTAGTGTAAGACTGGAGACGGGTGGCGATATAATAAGTTCTGTAGTGAGGGGTTGTGGAGGTCAGCTTGATGTTGGTTGAAGAAGAAACGCACAGAGCCTTCCGAAGAATGGCATCCATTGGCTAGAGGCAACTGTTTATACAGTCTACCACCGTGCTTTAAAACTCAGTGTGCGTAATTATGAACCATGTCAATGGAAAAAGTGTAAGTGTGTCTGTGGAGGGGTTGTGCCTCTTGGTTTTGTCGCCAGTGTTATCTGGTGAGATGTGGGATTTATTCCGCTCCGTTCTGCGTCGTTAGAAAGTGTAAAATATCCTTTCCACGTCCATTCGGAGAATAACAGTTGTTCCTAGATCGAACTGGTTAGTTATTCTATTTGCATTATATTTCTTACTTCCCTGTATTTATTCTATATATAATAAAAGGAAAAAATTATTAAAGTTCAAAACAAATACAACGACATCACTGAATATATTAATATGACATATTTATGGAAAAGGAGAAGAGACAGGTGTGCAGAGCGTAATTACAAATGCGAACAAATAACTTCGATCGGATCGCGACTGGGTCCTCCTCCCTCCCCCCCCCCCCACACCCGGATATTTCCATATTCAGTTGCTTAATTGACACAATTGCAAAGCGTAAAATCGTGTGAACCTGTCAGGAACTCCATGAAGCGGACGACATATTCAGAAGAAAAAGGTATGCTCGTCAACTGCCCCCCCCCCCACCCCACCCCACCCCACCCACACACGCATTCATATGCGCGTTCATAAGTCTCTCCACCTCATTATAGAATGTAAATAATGCTTGAAGTGGTTCAACGAAACTTCAACGCTCAACAGTTTCACTTCAGCAAGGAGGTTTTAAATAAATACACTCCAGTTGTGATTAGCTCTCCTATGACGTCAACAAGAATGTATTTTTAGATTGATGACGTACCTTGAGGAAGCATTGTCGTCTCTCTTGAGAACATAAAATCTGTCACTGTTTCCGGTAGAATGCCTTAGTGGTGATCCCTATCCTGTATTTGGAGCGCGGTGACTCAGTAGGTAGAGATGCAGGCTGCAAGCCGAGAGGTCCTGCGGCAACCGCCTTGTGTCCGTTGGCTAGAAATTTCATCACAATTGTCCACGTGGGGGGCACGTTGGCGTTGTGTACAAAGGCGTACTGCACGTCGATGGGACACTTGTCTTCAGCAAAGCTAACCCTACTTGTGTGGAGTTAGTATGTTGAGGAGTCTGACTGTTGCTCGTCGTTGCTCGGTGGTTCTCTCCGAGTACTCCGGCTTCCCCCACCCGTTAAACTGTCCGACACAAGGTGACCCTCGCTGTCGAAAGTGTCGTTATACCCTAATAAATACATAAATAACAACTATCTTGTATTTGATTATCTGGGGGATTTGAATAATGGTTTTACTGTAGAAATATCCATTCAAACCGTTCCGCGGACACGGTGCCGATAGAACCCAATTTTTAACAGTAAATATATCGTTTATCGTCTCGCTTAACCCTTTACCTAACACAAAAAGCAGACGACACTTGCAAATAAAATTCTTGAATAACTAATTTTTTTCATTTTTTGTCTCAAAATCATAAGTTATGACCCCTCATTGAAACGAGCTCGACGAGGTCACATAGCAACCACGTGCTACCATAGAAACCAAGATAGCGGCCTCCTGTACACAAAATGGACGACGGAAACACGTATCACCCTAATAACACGCGCTGCGCACGCGCACTAACACCACGTATCACTATGGAGATTACGTCAGAAGATGGCCGCTCACGCGGGTTACCATGACCACCCAACATTGCGCCACTGGGTCACGTGACATGACGTCACTCCCGGGGTCCCACCCGGGGTCCTGCAACCTAGAGGTGTCCGGGTGCATGACATACTACTTACAGATATGCGTTTTTTAAAAAAAAAACATCGATATTAAAATGCGAGGCAAGAAGACGTATAATACCGTACAAACGTTGAACTAACCGACAAAATCTTTCGAATGAGGACATCATTCAATGTTTGTGTACTCATAGTTAGAAATGTAATCTCAAAAAGTGACATTTTTCACTCGGAGCCTTGTATACACAAAAGCACGTGTTCGTTTTGTTCAATTCGACGACTTCGTTTTGTTCAGAATCTGTGGAATTCTTTAATCATACTTTTCAACAAATGTCAATTCCATTGTATTTGCTGTTTGTTCGAGATTATTTTACAATATAAACGATTATTTATCAAGTAATTGCATCAGTTCTACATACTATACTGCAAGGAAATTAGTGAGAACTTCTCTATTAAATTTCCGCTTGCCATAGAATCAAGGACGCTGGTTTTGTTTACAATGGCATGGCGGGGGATCGAACCCATGCCGAGAGAGTTTCCTACGGCACCAACCGCCTAGCGAAACTGTACTGAACCTCGCGCACCACCGACAGACCGGTGGCCGATTGGTGTGCTGTACTGAACCACGCACACCAATCGGCCACCGGTCTGTCGGTGGCCGAAGACCGTGGCCGAGTGGTGTGCGTGGTTCGGCACAGTTTCCCTAGGTGGTTTGTGCCGTAGGAAACTCTGTCGGCGTGGGTTCGAACCCCCTCTATGTCATTGTAAACCATTATTATTTTGACACTGACTCCATATGACATTGATTCATACTTCTTAGCTCGAGATCCCATTGAAATCGATCCAGGAATTCGCGACTTTATGCGTTCATGTTTCCTATTTTCGTGGCACAAACCAACGGTGATATTTGAAAAATACCAATAAAATGTACGAACGCGCACGAAAAAATTAACGTGGCGGTCCCCGAGAAACAAAAGTATTTTTTTGGGCCTCATCGCACCATTTTGATGTATTCTCATTCAATCAAATTATATTACTTATTCGCATTGTCAGTGATGACAAGGACTTGCAAATAAAAGATGATTTCCTGTCCTAACCAAATTGATTAGTTATGTCTGCTTTCTAAACGAACAAAGTCTTGTTGGTCAGCAGAAGCGTAAATTCAAATTAGGACGTAGAACAACACTCGTTCATTCTCATTTGCGTGTGAAAATGTCCAATACATCACTAGACTACAACGTAAAGGATAGTTTATAAAATACTTTCCAAATACGAAGAGACATGATCGAAATTCCCAGTCTTCTATATCCGGCTCCCACTAAGAAGTATTTATTTATCTTTTGTGATCCAATTATTCCCTTTGCCCACGCAGTATCTTTCTTAGATTACCGAACACGCGAATTAATTTATACGACAAATGGTTTATAAAATATAGTGCGACGGAGAATCAATGTCAACGTTTGTCATTTTGGAACAGTTTGATAGGAACTGACATTGCTGAATGTATGGCCAACGGGGTGTTTGTATGTGCGTGATAATTGGATGCATATCCATTAAGACTCGCAAGGGTATTAGTTCTGAAATGGTTAACCGGATAATCGGTTTGAAACCAGTTAGCTATCTAACCGATTAGAAATACCGTCAACCGGTTATCCGAAATATCGATAGTGATCGTCATTCCACGTTTAAAACGTAATAAATCTGCCGATTCTCCTTTGTGAAAGATTACACATCGAAGCCGCATTGTGTATATTGAAAAATAATCGACACTGGTGTTCAACTTTCGTTAATGACCGGGAGTTTCCATGAGCAATGAATAATCGCAGAAACTATTCCGTAGTGTGTGTACAAACGAACGTTGTCGAGTACTCGACAACGTGCGTTTGTATACACACTACGGAATAGCTATCCAATTCCTATGGTTTTGATCCTATATTCGGTGAAATAATGGACACGGATAACCGGATATTATCTGGTTATAGCTCTCGGTTAGTCGGTAAGGAAAATGAGCCAACCGTTTCGGCCCTACCGGGTATAGAAGAAAAGTAATTTATTCATGTGCATGTAGTACGTGGCATTGGCGTGAACGTACAATACAGCCGCCGTTGAATGGTTAAAATCCACGCGTGGACAGTGTTGGCTACGGGCACTTTTCTCAAACTACAATCTGTACTTTTCAGAAAATATTGAATTAAAGCAGAACAGGGTTTTACCCGGTGCTTCATTCATTGAAAATTTGATGGCCAATCAATTGTTTTGTGTCGGAGATTAACTTTTAACGCATGCGTGGAAATAGTGACCACGCGTGGATTTTGACCTTTCCGCGACGACCGTATTGTATCCGTACGGACTTCGACCGACGAGTAATGGAGATGAGTACCTCGGTTTTCTGAGTCTTATCATCGCCTAAATACTTGGGCTGAAACGGTTGACTCATTTTCATAACCGACTAACCGAGAGATATAACCGGATAATATCCGGTTATCCGTGGCCATTATTTCAACGAATGTGGGATCAAAACTATAGGAATTGGAAAGCACTATTCTCAAAATATTCCATAGTGTGTATAGAAACGAACGTTGTCGAGTACTCGACAACGTTCGTTTCTATACACTCTACGGAATAGTTTCTGCGATTACTCATTACTCGCTGAAAATGTCGATCATTGAAGAAGTCTTGAACACCAGTGTCGATTCTTTTTCAATATACACAATGCGGCTTCGATGTGTAATTTTTCACAAAGAAGAAGCGGCAGATTTACTATACGTTGAATGACGATCACTATCGATATTTCGGATAACCGGTTGACGGTATTTCTAATCGGCTAGGTAGCTAACTGGTTTCAAACCGATTATCCGGTTAACCATTTCAGTACTACTAAATACTGCTACGTCTCCCACTTTTTAACTGAAGGGATTGGATACCTTATAAATCTCATAAAAATAAGAGTATTGGATCAGCGATTACTCGATCCATGCACGCGATACTCGCAGTTGTGTGTAATTTATGTACATCCATCACAATGCTACAATAAGAAAGGTGGACATAGAATTTCTACCAGGAGCCATTACTATAAAACTTTTGCAACTGTATTTTCTGGAATTGTATTTCCTACCTATTAACATAACTGATGAAAATGAATCATTAGCATTTTAAAATATATGGAAATTTACAAACTGGCAAATTGCCAGATCTTTGAAAATGCTAATGGTTCATTCTAACCCATTTAAAGTCATAACTAGAAAATACAATTCTACAAAATACAAATGTGAAAGTGTTATACAGTTGCAACTACAAGTCCTGTCATGGAATGCGCACAAATAGCACGTCGATCTGCGCGTTAATCTACGCGTTATAATCATAGTAAGGCTATCAAATTCTGAACATATAGTCTATGCGTAAACAATGTTTTCGCCAATGGACCTCCGGGTAACCCGGAGGTCCATTGGCAGAAATATTGCCCGTGTTTGCTATGAGTAACCAGGAGAACCTGCCATGCTTTGGATGTCATTCGATATGGCAGTTGCGCGCAATTCATACGCGCAATTGCACAAATCATGACAGGACTTCTAGTTTTAACTGTAGTATTGGCTCCGGGTGACGAGCCATCTAGAGATTCTGTGTTCGCATTACTACCCACAAGACCGTCGATTCTCGCCCGTCGAAAAATTCAATCTCTTGTTTTTCATGATTCTGCCTTGATTTCGCGGTACTGTATTAATGAAATCTCGGTCCATCGGTGTAAGGGTGTTGCGACCAAATCGCGATCTGATCGGGAAATAGACCACCTCTGTGAACACAATACTGTAACACTGTGCATACACACGCGTACCGCTGAATTGCACACACGCGCACGCGAATTTGAGCAAATAACAAATACACTACGCATAGTTTCTGCAACACCGATATCGTGTTATAGTACGGGATAAGTGGGTAATTACCAAAACATCCGCTGGGAAGATTTCTGCTCATCAAATATTTCTCACATCGTAGACGGGCACAGAAACGCACTCAAGATTTCGACGAGTGAATCGTAGATGTTGTTCAGCGGTACGCGTGTGTATGCACAGTGTTACAGTACTGTGTTCACAGAGGTGGTGTCTTTCCCGGTCAGATCGCGATTTGGTCTCAATACCCTTACACCGATGGGCCGAGATTTCATAAATACAGTACCGCGAAATCAAGGCAGAATCACGAAAAACGCGAGTTATGAAGCTTGTGCTGAAAATTTTCGGTTTATATCAAATAAACCGAAGGAAAACAACTGTTATTTCTTATACTTTAATCCGGCTGTAATATTAAAATATAAAAACTATGTGTACGTGAACGAAAAACTTTTAATTTTCGCAAAAGACAACAGTCAAACTCAGGAAAGTGTGTCACAAACAGGTCACGTCAATCATTGTCAAAATTGTTTGTTGTTTTGATTTTCGATCGCAGACGACAGATATTTAGCAAGTCATGTAACAAAAGCATTAAAATTATTTTTTTAAGTTCCGCCAAAATCATGTTTGGATGTATGATCTTTTTATTCGTCTCACCACTTCGGTATACTTTATTAAATTCAATTGTTCCCAAGAAATTATCATTATATTCTCGCTGAAAGGAGGCGATGAAAACTCGATCATTGATCTTCGGTTACAAGCTTGTTATCCATCTATCAGTCTGCCGTCACGCCCTCACGGTGACAATTGGATTGAATGGGCGGGGCTTCCAGAGTCTTCAAAGTTAGATCGGATGTGCGAACGTGTAGCGACATTCCAAATCATGACGTGATTTGGTTTATACGATTTTGACGACTTTCACGCTGTATGCTTTCAACCAATCAAACTCAGAGGCGGGGCAAATGATAAATTATTTTATACCAAATAAGGAAGTGGAAGAACATATCGTGCATTTAGATAGATGAGAGCCATCAAAAATTATCACCGTCAATTATTTTGTTCCAAAAATAACAATCACTGTTTTACCAAGAACTTCCAAAACGGTGATTTGGATTTTTATCATTTGCCGTTTGAAAAGCAACTGACATACAGAACTTTCCACGGTTGACTAATATTTCAACGGATGAAATAATATTGGATTCCAAACAATAATAATAGGAATAATCACCAAAAATTTAATAAATGAAGCACCGGGTACTTCATAATTTAAAATTTTACTGATGATGATTTTTATACCTGGGAAAGGCATGCGTTGACATCACTGCACACGCGTGGATTACGACCAGTCCACAAACGGGGTTTTCGCTCGTGCATTACTTATGCAAATGCGATCTAGATCATGCAAACAAAAAGTTCACCTAATGTCAACTGTATTCAAGAAACTTTAAGTGGTTTGGTGGAGGTTAGCTTGGTTTAATGTCATACTGATAGTATATTGTGTCAATTTGAATAACAATGTGACATTTAATAAGTTGAACTACAGTTAAAACTAGAAGTCCTGTCACAAACTGTGCGCTTATCTAGGCTTAACTGCACGTAGGAATTGCGCGCAATTGCCATATCGAATGGCATCCAAAACACGGCTGGTTCTCCTGGTTACTCATAGCAATCACAGGCAATGTTTCGGCCAATGGACTCCGGGTTACCCGGAGGTCCATTGGCTGAAACAGTTCTTGGGCACAGGCCATAAGTACAGAATTTGATAGCCTTACTATAGTCATAACGCGTAGATTAACGCGCAGATCGACGTGCTATTTGTGCGCATTTCATGACAGGACTTCTAGTTTTAACTGTATTCATTTTGATGCATGTACAGTATATATAAAGGCTGTATCTCTTGAAGAGTCTGAGGTTGGCGGGATAACATCTGCAAATATGAACTGAAATAAAAAAAATGGAATGAAATTTCGTTAAAATCGAATGCTTTTAAAATTTTCGGACATCGACCTCCTATGCATGAAGTAGGCATATCAAAGACAGCAAGTGATAAGTCGAAACGGCGAAATAAAGTTGCGGTTGCAATGTTTTCATAATTTACGAATCACGAACATTTCGCATCGTACGAGTTAACATGATTATGTCTTGCTTTAATGACTGTTGATATGCATGCAAGACAAGTGCTTAAATTGTCACCTTCTTGCACAAAGTCCATCGATATTTACCCATGACTAATCTAATTTACAACCGGATACATTTTTTAACTGACAGAGCAATTTTACTAATTGTGAACGCGGTGACAAACCACACCGTCACAAATGCCAACCTATACAAAATCAATATTGACTGGAAGTGCAAGAAGTGAAAATCTCTCGCGAATTGTTGGCAGTGAAATACTGGTCATTGATGTACAAAAAGATCGCAGTGGCATTCTGAGCTGCACCTTATTCTGAACTAGTTTCTCGAAAGAAACAGATCGTCGATTCGAATGATGCGAAGTTCTTCTCCCATTTATCTTCGCGAATTCAGTGTCTAAGATAATCGCTTTATGTGGTTTGTAATCAACCAATGTGGTTACGATTAGCTATTGTGTGGATATATGTGACCTCAAAGTCTCAAACACCAATAAATAAATAAATAAACGACAACAAGAAACTCTTGCGGACATTTTCGTTTGTCGCAACTTTGACGAATATTGAATAGGATGACACGTCGTATGTTTCGCTGTCCTTTCCTACTGAAATACTGGGTTAGACATTTCAACCGCGTGACAGTGGAATCTGCGTGGGGGGGGGGGGGGGGAATCGTATTCCCTGTTGTTGTTTATCAACACATTGATAGGTGCTGGAGAACACAGCTTGCGCACTCTAAAATCAGTTGAATTAAAAATCAACCCAAATCAACAGGGTTGAGTGAATATGAACCCAATTGGGTTCATATTCACTCAACCCTGTTGATTTGAGTTGATTTTTAACCCAACTGATTTTTTAGAGCAACGATCGTCAACACATATTTAGTTTTTCCGCAAACTGGGCATGTTTTACCACCATCGCACCGAACGAACGGAGTTTATTGCTGTCAAGGAGAACGAAAACACAAAGAGCTAGTGGCGGCGCCAGGAAACGATTCACTTGGCGCAAGTAGGAGAGAGGTTCACCCTGAAGGGGGCAAGTTCGCACGTGGACTTTTAGCATCATATAGGGTCCTGCGAATATTCGAGATTCGATTCGATATCGATACCATACCTATGCTTCGAGATCGATCCCAAATCAGTCTCAGGATTCGATTTTTTCGAATCTCTCGTACTAACTTCAATTTGTTACATTTCCAACAAAAAATAGGATAAAACAGTCTTTAGAAAATTCATTCATGTAGGCTCAATTCCTATTTATTTGAGTAATTGACAATGTTTAATAGTTAGGTAAGGTGTGAATTTGGCACAGAACATTATCCATAGTTTTGGTTTTTGAAGGCTTAACTTGTTACTATTCACGTTCTTAAGAACGTGAATAGTAACAAGTTAGGCCTTCAAAAACTAAAACTATGGACAATAGGCCAAGCTGTTTCAGCGACGGTGCTACAGAGAATATTTAGTTATTGGTGTTTAAGGTGGTCACTCCGTCGCGTAAGGGTCATCACAGTGTTCCGTAACTTCCGTTTGATGCAATATGAAATAACTTGTCTATTAAGATTCGATTCGGGATTCGATTCGATGTCGATATCAGAGACACGATTCGATTCGAGATTCGATTAGAAAAGAAATTTGTGAATCGCAGATCCCTAGGATCATAGCATTTGGCCAGCCTAATTTCCGAAATTTTGCCATTCAAATTATAATTTTTTTTCAACATTAATGCTCGCAAATATAACTAAGATCCCACATTTTAACCAACTCGTCGAACTAGTTCCAATGAGGATGTCATAAGAGATGCTTTTGAGACAAAATGGGAAGTTTCAGTTAAGCCGCCTGATGTTTCTAATTGTATTAGGGTTAAAGAATCTGGCATCAGTTGGTCAGAACAGAAAAACGATTTAACAAGTTAACCCACCCTCTCCTTTAAATTTGTTTGACTTTCTGATGTCGAAACTTCTCCGCATCTTCAAATATATCTTCGATTGCCATGTGAGAAACACATAAAAACTGAAAAAAAAATGATGGGATTCTAGTGGAGAACTGGTCTTTTTGGCGCTGTGTTCTACCGATGATGGGCTGCCCCCTCCACAACAACCCCCGTCATGAAATGCTTCCCTTGTCCGCCCTTGCGCCTGTCGGAAAATGAGTTGTCGTTCTTGGATTTACTAGCTCCGGTTGATATCTGTGGTATTCTAAACACTTATTTATTTATTTATTTATTTTTTGTTTATTTATTCATTACTTATTGTGGTTTAACGACACTTTCGACAGCCAGGCCCATCATTAACACTCAATTAGTTTGCACCTTTTCAAAGAACACCCCAGGACCTGATGGGTTTGGGGGGTCTCCCCTAGTCCTGACTAGGACCTTCTGGCCGTTGCCCCCTCCTCCCACTTCCCTTTAGGGAAGTGGGAGGAGGGGCAACGACCAAGGGATCCTACTTAGGACTAGCTCCCAAACCCCGAGAAAATGTTGCAGAATTTAGTACCCTATAAGCGAATCTGAGCCATTTGTATCGTGTCTAACCCCTAAATTGGGTACCATTTTAGGGCTCCATGTTGTGTGACAGTTGCATCAGGCCAATGTTTTAGGGAGTCAGCGAACAGTTTAGGGGGGTCCAAGCCCCCACACCCATAGCTACGCCACTGGAAAGCTTTACCGGTGTAATTTTGACATAAAGTTTCGCAGCAGTAAGGCTTTTCTGTTAGTATGATCGCAATTGTAATAGCGCGAGTCTATAGCACCCCAATATAAACAAATGTACGCTCCCAAAAAATCTGCATGAAGTAATTTAAATTAGTCTCCACAGCGCTGAAGAGTTCGAAGAATCAAGTGGAGATAACCTATTTTTCGATAGAGCCTGAATGACTGATGAACAAGTTCAATGAGAGACAATAACCAGGACAAAGAGTTCAGACTTCAGTCTGTGTTGTCATTAGCAGTATTTTCCGGAGGTTGCTGATTTTCTTAAACACAGATTTCACTACAATCAATCACTATACAAAATTATATATCCGTTTATTGATGGGCAGTGAAGTGCACAAATGCTTTGGATTAATAAAACATCGATCCCAAATCTCGCATTTACGAGCATGCATCAAGACATGCCATTTTGCTTCAGAAAGATATACGCCGGAAGGTAGACAGGAGTTTTCAGTGTGGGTAATAATTTCGATTTTGTGGAATATCGATATCAGAAGGTCAATAGCGCTGCGGGCAAAAGCTGGGAAAGGGGGGGGGGGGCGAGAGACGTTTCTCCCCCCCACCCCACTGCATGTGTAACATACGTCTGTCCAGGGTGAGATAGCAGGGAGAGACAGATGTATCCCACCCCACCCCACCCATGTGACGTTATACATTTACAACGTTATTATGACCTTATGCATATCGTATCAGTTTCTTGCTACCAACTAATTCATATTGACGTCATCAGAATGCAGTATGATCACAGTTCGATGCTCTAAAACTCTTCAACCCTCAAGCTGCCACCGTTCCTAATCGATTTCGTGGTATATACCTTTGGTATATACATAACTTTTGCATGCCCTTTCCGATGGTGTCATTAGTTTTTCAAAACAACGAATACCAAATAAGTTGATTATATCAGCACGTGACCGCCGATTACCTCTTGCTAACGTAACCGCTGTGTGTTGGGGGGGGGGGGGGGGAGAGAAAAATAATCCCTGATGGGTACGGGTGTGGGATGGGAAAATCTCACCCTCGGGGCAAGATATTTGGTCCAGACACTCGGCAAGCCTCGTGTCTGGCCCAAATATCTTGCCCTCGGGTGAGATTTTCCCATCCCACATCCGTACCCATCAGGGATTATAATAATCTCCTCGCATTGGTGGGAACAGTGGATCTTCCCCGAGAGATTGTTGGAAATTGTAAGCCCATGAGAGTGAATCTGTGCCCCAATGCTATTTTTTGATGAATATTTAATAGTATATTTTGTTCATTAACCCATTACCTATCACGAAAGGCAGACGACAATTTCAAATAAAATTCTTGAATAACTAATTTTGTCATTTTTGTGTCAAAACATAGCTTATGACACCTCATTGGAACGAGCTCGTTCCAGTGTGGGGTCTTAAGCTATGTTTTTGAGACAAAAAGTGAAAAAATAATGAAAATCGGATGGTAATTTTTGTGAATAGCGCTGGCCGGTTTTGGCTGTTACATTGGGTAAAGGGTTAAAATAAAACTCCACCTGGATTTATACAGTATTATTAGGGGACCTGGTGATAGAGAAAAGTTCATGCGGTGGCACTTGATAGGATTTTGTTGGGTGTTGTGAGCGAGAAATGTCGACGGTTTTGCGATCCAATCGACTGGTGCCGAGAAACCTGGATAATGAGTTTGTTAAATGATCTAAAGACCTCAGGTAATTTTCGGGTCTCTTTTGGAAATTTCACTTGATGTCGGGTTCTTGTCGGTGATTCAAAACACTCCCATTTAATCAAACACATCCTCAGAACACACTCACCCCCAGTATTAGAGACCCCAGACTCACAGAAACCCCGTGTAATCATGGAAATAAAGATGGCGGCCTCCATAGCAACACGCGCTACACATAACCACTATCATCATGTATTACCAAGGTAATGGCGTCACAGCATGGACGCAAACATGTGCCACCATGACAACTCTCACATGGCGCCACTGACTATAGGTGACAATGACGTCAGATGAGATCCTGCAAATCTGACCAGTCGAGGTACGTGATATACTATTCACGCCATCATTAGTAAATTATATATGTAGTGTTACAAACGCAGTATTTTTTATAAGGGATAAGTTCATAAATGCGTTCACCACCAGGGATCATTTACGGAAAGGCCAAACATGTTTATAGTCACAAAAAGGAGCCCCATGCAAATGAAGGGTATCGACTTGTCACTTTCGTGTACAGTACGGCCGCCGTAGACTGGTCACTTTCCTTGGGTGGGCAATATATTATTAGATTCCAAACACTAATTACAGGAATGATCATCAATGAAAGTATCAATGACACTGTAGCTTAACTTGACTGTGTGTTGTGTTTGATGAAAAGGATAATGTCCAATGTTTATGAAAGAATTATGAAATACGACAAGAATTGTGATAATTGAGAAAATATTAATTCCTATTTCCTGTATGCTATGTTTTCAATAAAAATAATTTGAAGTGTAAACTGTACTAAAGAATTTAGGGGTAGGTTAATGTGGCCCTAACAGTTAATGTATGTCAACCAAAGTTAACAAGTTTTAGTGAAATTATGCCAAAACGAGTCTCCCTATCTAGTTACAACGAAATCCCTTCATAAATACGGTCCGTAGACTGTGCTAAAGGTGTTCGGGTTTTGGACCTGCGTAACCATCACAGTTGGCCAATCGCAACCAAAGGAGGATGTTCTCATCTAGACATTATATGGAGTCATCCTACCAAGTTACATTGAAATCCCTCCATAACTACGACCTGTGGACTGTGCAAAAGATTTTTGGGTTTTTGGCTCGGGCAGTCGTCACGGTTGACAGATCGCGGCCAAATGGGGAAGTTGTCATCTAGACATCATACAGACTCATCCTACCAAGTTACAATGTAAAAATGACCCGTAGACTGTGCTAAAAGGTTTTGGGTTTCGGGCTTGGGCAGCCGTCACGGTTGACAGATCATGACCAAAAGGGGACGTTCTCATCTACACATTATATAGAGTCATCCTACCTAGCTACAATGAAATCCCTTCATAAATACGACCCGAAGACTGTGCTAAAGGTTTTCGGGTTTGGGGCTTGGACACCCAGCACGGTTTACCGATCATGACCAAAAGGGAACGTTCTCATCTGGACACAACCTCAAACCTGCATATGAAATGTCGTGACGGTCGGACAAGTACTACGGGGTGTAGCCCGTGCCAAAGGAAAATGTGAACAGACTCATAGACTAACAGACTTCCGCACGCGTGATGCAATATCTTATCTTGACTTTGTCAAGTTAAGTAAAAATTTAATCAATGAAGCATAGGGTCCAATCCGGTGTAAAAGGAATGGAAGTCCGTAGGAACGTTAGTCCCTCTGGACTATTATTCCGCGGAATTATAGTCCTAGGTCTAACATTTCTAGGAATAGTAGTCCGGTGGACTACTATTCCTAGAAATGTTAGACCTAGGACTATAATTCCGCGGAATAATAGTCCAGAGGGACTAATTTTCCTACGGACTTCCATTCCTGTTACACCGGTGCTTCATTAATTAAATTTTTTCTGACGATGATTTTTATTACTCGGCAAACGCATGCGTTGACATCACTATCCATGCTTGGATTACGACCTGTCCACGGCGACTGCACTATACTGTAACAAAGAAATAAGAAAATGTCGGGTTGGCCCTTTCAACACTGGCGCTCTGGAAAGTCTCATTCCAAGCAATACTGCCAACAATGAAATGGGCGAAACCGACCTAGTTTGTTGGGAGGTTCATTAATACTTAGTAATGTCGAGCTGTTGGATTAAATTATCACCGAGCCTCGCTTCAGATTTTTTGCTCTTTGTATCGTCTGCTCATGCACTGACAATTTTTTCTTCACGCAAATATATATACACACCGGGTTGAAAGGATAAGAGTTAAGAGTCACATTTCGCGGAACCATTGTGAAGCAATCTTAAAACTGAACATAATAAAATACGGTTGTTAAGTATTTTTTTCTTTAATAGCACTTCACTTACATATCTTGTTTTTTTATTTTTAAAATATACCATTATGGTTAATGAAGCTAGTCAAAATACATTATCCATATGATTGGAGAATGTTGTGGTGATTGCGGTATGAAAAGTCTATAATCAGAAATAATTTGGCTTGTTGTTTGAAGACTACTGAAAGATGAACACATACAAATAACTACTGTATACAAAATACAAATCGATTAACACTTACGAACGAATCATTTGAATTAGGCCAGCAGTCCAAAAAAAAACACAGTCCAAAAAACACAAAAATTCAAATTTCCCTATTATCAAATCAGTGCTTCAAAAACAAGTATGGTTCGTGACGCCTCCTTGGAATGAGCTCGAGGAGACTATTCTAATGAAGAGCCATAGGCTATGTTTTGGAAGAAAAAATAAATTAAAAAAAAAAAATTATCATTCAAGAAAAATATTGCCTCCTCCACTAGTTGTGCTGTGGAAAGGACAAAACATTTTATGTGATATTTCGATAGTTTTTCATCGTACATTTTCTCTTGAAGAAAACTAGTATTTATACCATACTGACCTATGTTACTACCTGTGAAAAGCCCGTATGTAAAATTGTACCTTTCAACTCCACTGCCGTCGTAAAGCTGCTATTGCGGTTAAAATGTTGTCAATGAGAACACCATTACAAATATGTACACTTATTGTACGAACTACATCTAACCTGACCTTTGACATGACCCAATTTGCCGACTTCGATACATTCACACTTCGAAATGTTTCATTCAAACATACCATGTTTTGCGGTACTTTCTATTACGTGCAATGACTTATCAAGTTTAAAATACCCACAATTAAATATTTAAAATAAAATTTAAGAATTTAATAATTTGACTGAAAAAGCAAGGTAAATTCAATCAACTTTGACGACGTGTCTAGCTGTCAGTCAAACATCCACGTGCAGCCGGAGGTACTACCAACCGGCGCAGATGTAAACAAAACAAACCCATGTGTTTGCGATAGAAAGTATCGTTTTTTCTCCATGTTAAGTGGCAAAGTCGATTATTTATCAAGAGCATGGTATAAATAAAACAAATGGGTACTAGGGCCGGTAATCAGATTTAAACCACACGTAGAATAAGGGTTTTAACCACGAGGCAGAGCCTCGTGGTTAAAACCATTATCCTGCTCGTGGTTTAAATCTGATTACCGGCTGTAGAACCTATTTATTCTATATTTTTACGCACCAAATGGAATTAAGATCCACGAGAAGATAATTCGTTTTTTATTACCTTTATAGCAAAGCTAGAAACGCTCACATCACAACTTGTGAGTAAAGGCCTTTAACCCTCTATACGCTGATGTCGAAGTATCACAATTTTATGCCTCAGAATTTTCCCCTAATGCACCTTTCCACTGCTCTGTCAAACAATATTAAATTGGTTAAATTCCCAGTTGAATTACAAGAATAAGTTGCTGTTTGAAACTGCGGTATTTTGACATCGGCGTTTAAGGATTAAACTTCCAGTGTTTTGTTAATATTACGTTTATAATATTTTAAGAAGCCGTTATACACGTAGACTTAAATACATAGCTTTCATTTTCATGTGGGATGCAGCGACTACTTCACTGCCATGTGCATGGGGAAAATTATCCCTCTACATCTCATTCGAGAATAACAATCGTGCCCACACCCGAAGCATTTAATATACTTTACTCACGACTACAGAGGCAAGGGTAAAAGAAAGGTTTATCAGCTAATGTGATCTCCTTAATAGTATGTGCGGGTAAGACAAATAAACTGTATGGAAAACATATTTTAGTTTAAAATTCTACGGAGAGCAGTTTCTCTACCCAATGTGCTTCCTCTCTTTTATATAAATTGTATGTTTGAGTGAACTGTAAACAGCTTAGTTTTGTACAGAGGCGTAGCTAGGATCTCCTATTGAGGGTGGCCATAGTGTTTTTGGGCGGTGGGTGCCAGATAAATATTTGCCCACGGGCATATCCGAAAGCCGTAGGCCTGAGATGGGGGTGGGTATGGTCATCCCATTGGGGTGGGGGGGGGGGGGGGGGTTGGAGACTCCCCGAACTCCGCCAGTGGGAGTGCCTTACCCGCCCCACCTTAGGCCTATGGTATCCCCCTGCTATTGGTGGTGGTTCGGGGATGCTCCCCCGCGAAAAGTTTGAAACTTCTGAATCTGGGTGATCCTCTGGTGCTTTAATTTTCCCATTTTGACGGGGCGGGGCACTGTAATTTTTAGGGATGTCATGCCCCCCCCCCCCCCAGCCCCACTTGGCTACACCACTGGTTTCGTGTGCAAAAGGAAAAACAAATCAGAAATTCACATAAAATCAGTTTACAGTTTAAAGTCACCGATTAGATTGTCAGTTGTTTCATGTAACCCGGTGCTTCATTAATTAAAATTTTGATGCTGTTGATCTTTATTACCAGGTAAACACATGCGTGGACATCACTGCCCATGCGTGGATTACGACCAGTCCCGGCGACTGTACTGTCAAGTATTGTATTCAACGGCGACACATCTGTTTCGGCAATTCAATCAACAAAAAAGAAAAAGAAAAGGTAAAAAAAAAATAACAAAAATAAAAAAAAAATAAATAAATAAATAAAAAACAAAAAAAAGACCCTCACAAAAAAAAAAAAACCGGAATATTCTAGAAACGGAATCAAATACGGTTGGGGCTAGGGACCTCATTGAACTCGTCTTCTGTCACCAGGAGCTAATACTATAAAACTTTTGCAATTGTATTTTCTAGAATTGTATTTTCTATCTATTAACATAACTGACCAAAATTAATCATTAACATTTTAAAAGATATGGCAATTTGCCAACTGGCCAATTGCCACATCTTTGAAAATGTTAATGGTTGATTTCAACCCATTTA
This sequence comes from Pictodentalium vernedei, assembly GCA_031216915.1. NCBI lineage: Eukaryota > Metazoa > Mollusca > Scaphopoda > Dentaliida > Dentaliidae > Pictodentalium > Pictodentalium vernedei. The sequence goes on from CM062297.1 coordinate 854,197,296, forward strand.
AAGTCATAACTCGAAAATACAACTCTAGAAAATACAGTTGTAAAAAGTTTTATAGTATTGACTTCATGTCTTCTCTATAAAACACCTGACAATAGAAGAAGTTTTCAAGAAGAGACACCTGGTGGGCGTTTAGGAACAGCTGGACGATTCGAAAATTTCCGAATCAGCAGTCTCGAATCGAATCGAAATATCGTGACGATTTGAAATCGAATGGAATTTTGAAGCTTCGTGGAGCTCTACACTAACAAAGGAAAAATGAAGGAATGAAGAACTGCCGTTTCTGTTATGTTGCTTTGGAGTTTTAGAAAGGTTCGTTCTCTCATGTTTGTGAGAAAATACTTCCCTGACCAAGAACGATAATCACTGTTTCCACTTATTTAAATCATTTTTCAAAATTATTTTCGAAAAGCAAAATATGCACAGAAATGATGGCAAAGATATCTAGATGATGTTGAATATACTGCCTTGGAAGAAACATTGTTCATAAGAATTACATGTAAATGCGTTCGGGAATAAAAAAAAGATGATTTCAGTTGAGAGAGATTAACAAGTCGAAGAAAAGCATTTTTTGGAGGATCTGAGGAAATGGTTTACGAGATTTTGATACTAATCGCAACCGATATCTCCCACACAAATGCATTAGCTTGGCATTTATGGTCCTTCAGTTTATGTGATCCATGTTATAAACAGACAAATCGGATATAGGCTAACAAAAGCGCACGCAATACCATCAAGGCATGCCACCACATGTCCGATTAGAAATCCCACAAACGAGTCTGATAACTTTTAAAGTTTACTTTTTATGTACCGGGATTCGATGTGTCACAGTACTGTTATAACAAAATCGCACTAACAATTTCGACCAGGTCGCGATCGAATGGTGATCTCGTCGAAATTCTCTGCAAGCAATCCTCACCACAACACCACTACACCTGTCGAAATTGAAATTCAAGAACGCCGAATCTTACATGCCATTTTCGTTTGTTTAGTGTAGATTCGGCCTTGATTTCGCAATATTTTATTTATGTCATCTCGTCCCATTAGTGTCCAGCGGTTATTGCTTGGTTAGTTTCATATCGGCCGAGATATCAGCTCGAGGTAATTTCATATCAGTTCGAGACCAAAGTCTGATAACTCGGCTGATATAAAATTAACCATGTAATAATCGCTTTATTTATTAAACCAAAACAAATAAGTACAAATGTTCTCAGATCTGTTACAGCTTTCTGGCAGTGTTATTGTTTCTCAATCATTTCGTAAAGTCGACGTTTCCACTTCTCCAAGTTCAGCTATCCGAACGTCACGGCTTCCCCACTGGGGAAGCCGTGACGTTCAGGTAGCTGAACTGTCTCTTTCCCCAAATTGACGACTCTGAATCTTAGTGTGCGATGAATTTGCTTCAAGTTTAACGACAATTTTCCTTCGGCGAAATGGTGAAAAAGTTCCCATGTATACAAATTGGTGGCACCCGGTTGAGCGTCAGGTGGGACGACTCCAGTTTGGTTCGTATCGACCGCAATGGGCTGATGTGAAGTTACCGAGGGCGGAGTAAAAAATACTGCCTTGGAAGAAATATTGTTCATAATAAACAAATGCTTTCGAGTATAAAAAATAAATGATGATTTCAGTTGAGAGAGATTAACAAGGCCTCATGATGTGACGCCCGGGGTATCATCAACCTGAGAACGAAGGTCGAAGGCTGATGAGAAGGTACAGGGACAGATATCTCGGCCGATATGAAACTAACCAAGTAATAACCTCATTATTTATTAAATCAAACCAATAGTTACAAAAATTCTCAGATCTGTTACAGTTTTCTGACATTGTTATTGTTTTTCATTCTTTTCACAAAATCCGAAGTTTCCTCTTCCCCTACACCTAGTTCATTTATCCAACGCCCCAGCTTCTCCACTGGGGAAGCCGCGGTGTTCGGAGAGCTGGGCTACCTCTTTTTCCACTTGGCGGAATCTCCGCTAGGACTCTGAATTTTAGTTTGCGATGAAGTTTCCGAAAAACTCTCTTCTTTTTCTCTTCATTCACTAAATCATTACTTATTGCCGTAGTTAATTACTCATCACACATTCCTCCACTTCAGACCACTCCACCTTACTTTGTAGCGACAATTTTTCTGATTGCCTTCGACGAATAACTGTAAATATTTCGATTTAAACAAATTGGTAGTGCCTAGTAACGCATCAAGAAGGGGGACAACTCCAGCCGAGTTTGAAGCCATACCAACCGAGTTTGATAATGGACAACTCTGAGAAATAAAATCCTATCTAATAAATAAACTTACATCGCAACGAGATTGCGATCTGCTCACGGAGATCACTTTTGTTACCACGGTACTGTTTGCTTTCCTATATGCACCAAGGACGACAAAAATTTGTACTAATGCGCCGCGGTGTGGATTTTCATTCGGACATTACGCACAGGAAACACTAACAACAATCTTCCCCTGGTCGTGAAAAGTGAGCTGCCACTGAAACACCCTAGTCATGGAGGTTACATCCAGGACCAATATGAAACTGAAAAAAACACAAGGAATGGTACAGAGGGTGGACCTCAGTGTTTAAACCTAGGGTTCATTGGATGTCACAGTGACAATGATCGAACTTCAGATATTGACAAAACTGCGGGAAATAACACAACAAAACGTTTTTAAATAGCTAATAAGTTTAGTACACTCCATCATTATATGACCAGTTGTGGAAAGTATTTGTCAAGGAACAAGCAGTCATAATGTTACTTTTATTTTGTAAATTTTTGACTCGAATCTGATTGTTTTAATATCTCGGATAAACAAATCTAAATGAGGAACTTGGAATTTCCAAGCGATCGCGACTCCGGTGCATTCGACCTATGACTGACGTGATATGTTTAGACGGGTTCCTTCTCTGTTCACGTTGGAAACAAAGTCTGACGTGTCTTGTGTCACCACATGTGCGATACAACTTTATTGTTATCGAACAGGGTGAACAGGGGAAGTCCAATATTTTACACTAATAGATGTGTGATAAAATATTGGGATCCTGGCTTCGAGCCTGTACGTTGCAATGGATAGAAGGGGGGGGGGTACACCCCCGAATGCCCGAAAAATTTAACCCGGCCCACCATGTGAGCAAATGTTAAGATCTTGGCGTCGGGCCTGTATGCGGCGAAGGACGGACGGGGAGGGAGGGATACACCTCGAATGCCTGAATACTTTTCAGGCAGGCCTAGTGGAGATTCCGCGAAGTGGGAGAAGGGGTAGCTGAGCTATCCTAACGCCCCGGCTCCCCCAGTGAGGAAGTCGAAACGTTCGGATAGCTGAACTAGGTGTAGGAGAAGAGAAAACTTCGGATTTCGTGAAAAGAATGGGAATCTTACATGTCTGTTCACTCTTACTATTCATCGTGTACTATTTAGTACTTTCTAGATTCGATACTTAGAGTTAAGTCATACAGAGAGAGAGTTAGTCACACAAACAAACAAACAGCCAAGATCTCCGACGTTTTCTCTCCTCCTACTCCTAGTTCAGCTATCCGAACGTCTCGGCTTACCCACTGGGGAGCCGGGGCGTTATGATAGCTCAGCTACCTCTTCTCTCACTTCGCGGAAATCCCCACTAGGCCAGCCCGAAAAGGATTCCGAAATTCGGGGTATACCCCCGTCCTCCACCCTTCGCTACGTACAGGCCAGAAGCCAAGATCTCAACATTTTGTCACATGGTAGGCCGAGTTAAATTTTGGGACACCCAACACGACCGATTCGGAGTACTGTATATACATGTTGATTAAATAAAAAGTTGAGTCACGACTATTACATGTATATTTTAATATATCCACACAAATGGATCGCTCTGACTCAGTGGTTACGGCATTGGACTTCAAACCGAAAAGTCCTCGGTTGGATCCTCACCAGGTGGAACAGAAATGCGTCCTTGAGCAAGGCACTTAATTCTGATTGCCGACGTAGAGGAACGGTTGCGTTCTGTACTAAGGTATACTGCACATCGATTGTGCCCTTTTCTTCAATCAGTGATAAGCTTACTTCTGAGAAGTTAGTACGTTGGGGAGTCTGACAGATGGTCGGTGGTTCTTTTCAGGTACTACGGCTTCCTCCACCCTTAAAACTGTTCGACACGATGTGATCCCAGCTGTCGAAAGCGTCGTTGAACCCCAATAAAAATATCCACAAATTTCGAAGCAGTCTTAGGTTAATGAACATTAACCCTTTGAACTCCAGTGGTATGTTCCATGCTAGTTCAATGGGAGCAATTAGATGAGTCCATATTCATTATTTGGGGTAGACCAATCAATATTTTCAACGTGCAGCCTCAGGGCTGCACGTTGAAAATATTGATTGGTCTACCCCACACATTTACTGAACAGCCATCCTATTTAATGACGTTATGACGTATCATGTTCCTGCCGGGAAAGCGGCCGCTAGGGTTCAAAGCGTTAAGTCTCTCTGATTAATATCCCAACTGCATCATCAAGACATGCCTTCGGTGATTATTCCTGGTCTTGAGCCATCACAGTAAGCATACATCAGCTAGACCAGACCCCCCACCCCCCTAAGTCTATCACCTTCGCAACACATCTTGCGATATGTACTATGAACGTATCAAATACGCATTAACAAACATGACATCTACGCTTTGTCTTGCACATGAGTTTCTGTATCTTTGCTAATTAACACAATTCAGAATCAAACCCCAGACCACAGAATGAGATGCCAGTTGCGCTAACAAAACGAGTCATCGCACTGGAAGGAAAATGTATTCAACGAATGTTAAGAGATGAGAGATATGAACAGGATCTTTCACTCAATGGATTACAATGAATTTTAAAATTCAAATAGAAAGCATTTACAATAATATCACTTCAAAATTGTGTTTTGATCTGACCAAATATTAGAGTCTGGTTACTGTAGGAAGTCTGAGTAATACAGATTATCATGATAATGTGCATGTCCCGTGATTTGTATCAGATTCGAGCTGGTGTCCAGAATGGGATCTCAACGAGTCGGCTTTGACGGCGAGTTGTGATCCCATTTTTGGACACCAACGAGAATCTGATACAAATCACAGGACATGCACATTATCATGATGCTTCATTTATCTAACAATTCTGTCACATAAACAGATTAAATCTTAACCCTTTACCCAAGGTAACCGCCAAAACCGGCCAATGCTATTCTCAAAAAAATCGCCAATTTATTTTCATTATTTTTTCATTTTTTTGTCTCAAAAACATAGGTTATGACCCCTTGTTGGAACGAGCTCGTCGAGCTCGATCCAACGGGGGGTCATAGCCTATGTTTTTGAGACAAAAAGTGAAAAAATTAGTTATTCAAGAATTTCTTTTGCAAGTGTCGTCTGCTTTTCATGATAGGTAAAGGGTTAAATTATTTTCAAACATTTTAGGGACATAATGTTCAGTTCAGTTGACCACTGAAACGGACATAGAATGTATCCATGTGCCTGTTATGATAGCCCGTAGCGCTACCGGAAACGAGTCGTCTATATGATACGAAATCAGAATGAGCCGTCTGCCATGATACGGAATCGGAACACATTATGTGATACGTATCGTTTCTCGTGGTTTTCAGGCCAAAATCTATATGATTGTTAGATAAAATCCTGGAATAAATCATTATGAACCGAAGCACCTTCAATTCTCTGCTTTTATTGTCGTCTTAACGACTACAATTGTATAATAAATACCTTAATGTCAAGGTTTCACGAACATTACATGCAGTGTTAAGTGCAGGCCACATGCTATTCTTCATCGCATGCACTGACGTTGATGTGGCTTGTTATCGGCGGAAGATATATTAATGCCAGTTTGGTGTCTTAATTCCCGCATGTCCATTTAATGAACCAAGGTTTGCACTTCTAGATATTTAACTGACAGTGTAAGTCGAGCCAGATAGACTCTCGATCCCTCGGCTGATGCAAATACAAATTCATTGAAGAAAAGATAACATGGCTTCCTCAGTGCCCATCCATGCAATGTTATCAGCAGCATTAGAAATTCTCATCATATTTTAGGGCAAACGAGTAGTAGCTGAATCGGTGGGTGTTTTACATAACGAGTTGGAATGGCGTAGTCATACTTCGCGAGAGCCGTAGGCTCGTGCGAAATATGAATACGCCATTCCAACGAGTTTTGTAAAACACCCACCGGTTCAAACACACACCGCGTTCTGTGTTTACTACACATCCCATGCATTAATAAATTATTTAAATAAACAAATTTTAATTCCGATGTTTAAACCCAAAGGCGAAGGGTCCGTTTGTTTTGTTTGAAGCTGTACTGATCAAAGGGGTCGATAAAAATTCAAAACAACCTTTTGACAACCAGTCTAAATTACATTCGTTATCATTTTTATTGGGCGTATTTGTTGAAATTCGTATCGCTGTTTCTCTTCGGCTGGTGTTCATTCACGCCTAACCATTTGGTGGCTCTTCCTGTTACTAAAAATATAAGAAAGAAATTGGACCGATTTGCAAAACAGCTGGGAGAAACTTTTTTAAAAGATGTCCGAAGCATGTCAGGATGTCTGAAGATTTACTGAAATAAAGTTGACCAATTTCGATATAACGGGATCCTCAGACGTTGAACTGGGTTAATGTTGTGGTTGGAAATGATTGTTTTTTTTAATATTATCTCATTTTTGGTCAACTAATTCTTTTGTGACCCGACTTGATTTTGCTTTGGTTGGACGTTTTTCATTTTCACACTACGCTCACTTACAGTGAGATGGGTCAGTCCAATATCAATTTACAGGAGAATAAAATAATAGCTGCAGTCTGCAGCCACCTGGCTGCAGATTGCACTTACTCTTTTATCGCCAATGCCCCGTCTTAAAAAAGACAAAAAAGGACGAAATTATACCCTGGAAAGACAAATCGATCTTACGAGTTCAAGAGTTAACCCTTTACCCAACGTAACGGCCAAAACCGGCCAGCGCTATTCTCAAAAATCGCCAATTAATTTTCATTATTTTTTCATTTTTTGTCTCAAAAACATAGGTTATGACCCCTCGTTGGAACGAGCTCAACGAGCTCGTTCCAACGAGGGGTCATAACCTATGTTTTTGAGACAAAAAATGAAAAAAATTAGTTATTCAAGAATTTTTTTGGCAAGTGTCGTCAGCTTTTCATGTTAGGTAAAGGGTTAAAGGGATCTGATGGGTACTGGCTATCTGGAATAGTCTTCAAAAAGTAGCAGCGATATTTAGTAAGGGATTGGTGTACTAGGCTACATATAGCGTAGCGTCACATGTTCATTTGAACCTAACTTCTCTGATAGCTGTCTGTTGTTCTCCTCGTTTATTAAAAGTAACAAAAGGAAACTTGGATTTATATGAAATAGCTGTTTTCTCAACAATTACTTGTTTCTTAATTGGACCTTCCCCGCTCGTCTAATAATGTCAAGGGAGATAACTTTATTGAAAGTCGATTTTCATGACGATATAAGACAGGGATGTTACGTTCCTTATCGGAACGAGCTCAAGAAGCACAATGAGGGGTCATAAACTATGTTTTCAGGCAACAATGAATATTTTATAGTTACGAAATGTGTTTGGAACCGTTTTCTGCTATCCCAGTTAGGTGTTGGATTAAGAAATGGAAATTCGGTAGATGAACAGATTCGTAAGAGTGTCTGTAAAAACTGTTCTTAACTATTTGTCGGCACTTGTGTTATTCTAACTACAAGTCTATCATTGAAGCAAATTCTTACACGAGATTAACTCTTTCAACATGAGTTTTTTTTCCGGTCCAGGCACACGATACGTCATAATTTCATTAAGTAGGATGGCTACTAAGTGAACATGTGTGGTAGAACAATTAATGTTTTCTACGTGCAGTCTGAAGGCTACACGTTGAAAATATTAATTGCTCTACCCCCAAATAATGGATATGGACTCTTCCAATTTCTGCCATTTAACTAGCATGGAAGATACCACCAGTGTTCAAAGGGTTAAAGAAAACTGAGAGTATGAGAGATTAATTTGTTTTGCAAATGTCGTCTGCAAGGACACCGGAAGCACTCGAGGACAAGGGAGCGGGCAAGGGTATCAGGGGTATCATAAAAGACACTCGACGCTGGGCATGAGTTAAGACCAGGAGTTTACAGCGTATCAAAAAAATTGTACTGTGATACGCAATAGTATTGACATTAAACACCTATCGTCCCTTGTTATCAACAAGGTGCCATCTGCAATGCTAAAGCATTGCAGATGACACCTTGTTCATACAAAGGGAACATATAAAGTTTTAACAATCACCCCTTCGATTGAATAGCTTTTGATTTTGGTGATTATCGACCAAACTCCGTTTCTCAGTTATAGTTCTCTGAATGTAAAGTATTTACACTAGTGCACTTCAGGCGAAAAATAGCACATGTTACCCTACCATCCCCCGTTTCCGGCGCCATTTGCCGTCTGCTACTGGCGTAGGAAAATGGGGTTAAACGAATGCATAATAAGTATCATCAACCATGTTTACTTCGTTGGAAAGAAAACGCGGATCATTTCCTTTGTGGGACTTAAAAAAAAAAGGGAGTTATCGAAAAGAATCACTCCAATTGTGCCTCTAAAGCACGGCGACAGGCTTGTTTCTGTCAGCAGAAATGATAGCCTGACGGAAGGAATCTAGACAATGATTTTGTACTTGGAGTGCTTAACTTAAAATTGTATACGTCTTAATGAACTGACAAATACCAAAATAATATATCAGTGAAATTTATTTGTCCCTTGTAAACTACAGCTGATGATAAAAAAGCTGCCACATGTACTTTTCAAACGCAACAACAAAATAACGAACAGCGCTATTCACCTAAATCGTAATTAAAATGTGATTATTTTTGCACCTTTGACCCTACGCCAGAACAAGCGCAGCGAACTGGTTCCCCTTAAAAGGCCTCTACAATACATGTGAAAACTATTGGGTCGACACTACAGAGGGGTTACAGGAACGCAGAGATGAGAAAGGCTAATGATGTAAACAAAGACGACAAAGTGTTAGGAAACCAGTATGTCGGGTATGTTTTGGAGAAACCATTATTCCAAGAAAGAAAAACTTCAATGAGTATTCGCGTTTCCAAAATGACCAAAAGTGCGACAAGACTCTTTTTACAAGACCGCATGCGACACAGGCAACTCAATTCGCCTGATTACCAAATTTCGGCCTCGTACATGCGACTGTTGTAATATGGAAATTCAGGTTACTGTTGAGTATCGCGAATTATACTTTATCAACTTCAATTGGGGTTTCTTTTATATGCAGTTTAATTTTGTTTACAAAACGGTACATAAATTTAGTTACTATTTTACTGTTGGAAATATCAGAGCCTTGTTGACAGCTGTCTTGTTATGCATCAATACCTGGCCATCGTAGAGCAGATTTTTATTGTTTTGACAGCATCTGTGTGCGGTTCGGCACTTGGGGTTGAACACTTTGGCACTTGATGCCAAAACGTACATAGCCAGGGCCCAATACTATAAAACGTTTACAAATGTATTTCCTAGAATTGTATTTTGTGGTTATGACTTTAAATGGGTTGAAATGAACCATTAGCATTTTCAAAGATGTGGCAATTTGCCAGATGGCAAATTGTCATATCTTTTAAAATGACACTGATTCATTTTAGTCAGTTATATTAATAGATAGAAAATACAATTCTAGAAAATACAATTGTAAAAGCTTTATAGTATTTGCTCCAGGTCTCAGGGCATTTACAATCAGGAGCCGGTAAAAAAGTTGCAAAACACAAGCACATCATCTTTCACTTTGTATTTCAAGACATGATACGCCGACAAGATATGACACTGGTGTTAACCCTTTACCCAAAGTAACGACCAAAACTGGCCATCGCTATTCTCAAAAACTCGCCAATTAATTTTCATTATTTTTTTCATTTTTTTGTCTCAAAAACATAGGTTATGATCTCTCGTTGGAACGAGCTCGACGCGATCGTTCCAACGAGGGGGTCATAACCTAAGTTTTTAGGACAAAAAATGAAAAAAAATTGCTATTCAAGAATTTTTTTTGCACGTCTCGTCTGCTTTTCATGTTAGGTAAAGGGTTAAAAGTGTCGATATATCCCAAAAACAAACAAACAACTCAAGATTTATTTGCTTCAGAATTTGGGCAAGTCACATTTGTATCCGAGTGAGTCGAAAATTGAGGAACGTGCCCAATACGGCGAGTTCAGCTTTATGAAATTCCTAATCTTCAAGTTAAACTCGTGTGTATCAGTATTATTTTGTGGTTAAAACAGCAGCAGAGATTTTAAAAACACTCTTTGTTTTTGTTCGAAAAATGATCGTTCGGAATCAGGCGATCTGGAAAAGGTGTTGTCTGGAAACATGTGAGGTGACCCTAATTCTCGCGGTAAATTTTGTAGTTTGGACAACCCTCTCAAAGACCGATTGTACAACTTGAGATGAGCAAAAATGCTATTAATCTTGAAAAATGTTGACTGGTGAGCTTACATATGACAACTGTTGTTGTATCCAGGACACTTTATTTATTTATTTATTGGAGTTTAATGACACTTTCGAGAGCCAGGATCACCTCGTGTCGGAGAGTTTTACGGGTGGAGGAAGCCTTGAGAACCACGACGTAACGGTGAGCAACTGTCAGACTCCACCAACGTCCCAACTCCACACAAGCAGGGTTAGCATTGATTGAGGACAAATGCACCATCGACGTGCAGTACGTATTACTACACAGCGCCACCATGCCCTCACGTAGGCAAACGCGATAACGCGCCACGCCCAAGGAATACAGGACACTGCTCGCAAAAGTAATCTTTTTTTTACGGTCAGATCGCGATCTGGTCCCGATATTATCATACAGCTGGGTCCAGATGTCTTAAATAAAATATTGCAAATTCAAGTCTGAATCAAGTAAAATGAATAGAAGTAGTATATGAGATTCAACGTTTTTGCAAACCCTTTTCGATATGTGAAATCTTAACCCTTCAGTCACCGCAAAAGATATCAAAATTTATTATTTCAAATATTATTGTTTCAAATTTTCCCAAAACTTTCATCAAAACAATATCATGTGACCCGTCATTAGAACGAGCTCGACGAGCTCGTTCCAATGAGGGTTCACATTAGGGTTTAATCCCGGGAACGGGAATTTTCTGGTCCTCGTACCTGAAAGTCACTCGCGATACCAGAATTTTTCCGGTTCTCGTTTCTGAATATCAGTCCAGATACTCGGGAAATTCAAAGGACAGAACGTTTAACAACCTTTGATTCCCGATTCTGGCCTATGAATTTCCCGGGCATTAGCACTGACTTTCAGATCCGGTGACTGGGAAATTTCCGTTCGCGGGATTAAACCACAGCATCAACGGCGATGCTGATCTCGGAAGAAGTTGATATTCGCTGTAATTTCATACAGCATAAAGCGCAATCATTGATACCATGGTCTATGAAGTTCCTGGGTATCGTGAATGACTTTAAGAACCTGCAGCCGCAGAGCTTTAGAATCCCGTTCCCTCTATTAAACCAAAGTTTACTTGATATGGTGTTAATGAAATGTTTTCAACTGCTCAATTTGTATATTACTCGAGCGGATGCGGTCGATTCGTAGTCGAAAGTTTAAAATTTTGTGAAGAGGAAAGCGAACAGAGAAGTAATCCCCAGTCGCAATTTGCTCGAAATTATATATCTGTTAGTTTCCCTCCTGACCAGGGATAAATCCGAATTGTGTTCTTGGGGATTGCACTTAATCCCGATTCCTCACAAATGGCACGGCGCGCTGTATACTAAGGTGTACTTCACGCCAAATGTGCGCACTTATCTTCAATTAATGCTGACCCGGTGTAAAAGGAACGAAAGTCCGTAGGAACGTTAGTCCCTCTGGACTATTATTCCGCGGAATTATAGTCCTAGGTCTAACATTTCTAGGAATAGTAGTCCGGCGGACTTCCATTCCTGTTACACCGGCATGCGCGGAATAAGTTCGTTGGGGAGTGTGACACTTGCTCGCCGCTGCCCTGTTGTTATCTTCGGGTACGACGGATTCCTCCTTCAAACTGCTCCCCCCACCCCCCCACACACACACCCAAATAAATACATCACAGTTTTGCAAAATGCCAGCAATATGCAATGCATTACATCAATTGTTTATCGTTTACGATTGCTGTTGTGGGAGTTCTTAATGGGAGAACCTGGAAAGAAAATGTTCGACTTGAAGAACAAATGAAACACAAACTTTTGAGGGACCCCCGCGTTGAATATTATGCAATTGTTAAACCATCATCACGGATGTGCGGCGACTGAAAACACTTATTTCTGGATAATATCGTCTCCATCACATATGGAACTGCTGTGTTTAGTACATTGTTATCCACGCATGAATGTATTATTGAGGTTATTGGTGTAAAATAATTCAGAAAACATTACACATATTTTGGTTTGTTAAATATATGCCTTTATTACTTTCCAAAGTGTGATTTACTGAGATTTCCGGGTTTGATTATAAACGATAACTTCACAAGTGAATTATGCAATCAACAATTGTCTCATGTATCCGTGCGCGCAAACGAAGACTCTTTGGCGTGAGTGTAATGGATTTTCGGGGTTTTTTTTAACCCTTTACCTAACATGAAAAGCCAACGACACTTGCAAAACAAATACTTGAATAACAAATTTGTTCATTTTTGTCTCAAAAATATAGGTTATGACCCCTCATTGGAACGAGCTCGACGAGCTCGTTCCAATGAGGGGTCATAACCTATGTTTAGAGACAACACAAAGGCGATATTTGAAATAGCGTTGGCTGGTTTTGGCCGTTAGGTTAGGTAAAGGTTTAAATAATATAATTATCGTTAATAATGAAAAGTAATAAACAGAGCAATCACTTGACTGGATTGGTTTTGTGAAATAATTCATTCGAGGCGAGGGACTATATTGTAAAAAACTCGTGCGCATTCGCGCACTCATGTTTGTACAACGTCCCTCACCTCTTTTGAATTATTTCACGTAACAAGTCCAGTCAAGCGATTACTCTCTATTTCATTGTTTTTTTAGCTTTTCATGTGATATGTGAAAATTAAATGCTCTTAAATATTGAGTTTTACAACATGCTTGATGTCTAATACATCGTTCTGTCCATTTGGCGAGGCGCTCTCTTAATCTGACTGGAGAATGCGGATGTACGGTTTCCTTGTATTAAGGGACATAGTTACTAAGGTTATTATGAAAGATTTTCGAAGATTATACCAGAAAATGAACTAATAACTCTACTCCCCGTGTCTCTATATCCCTCACCGTAACACAATTAGGATGAAATGAACGATTCCTTATCGGTTAATGTCGCGATTTCATTTTGCAAAATCTCCTTTTCTTTATTGCTGAGGCAAATAAATGTCGACAAAATCAGGACAGCCTCAGTTACGAACCTCTCCTAATACATCAATTCATAAAATTCTCATTGCCAACAAGTATTCAAAACATGAAAGAGAAGTCTTATTTCGTACTTTTGGAGCTGCGTATTACTGCACAATACCTTCCACAAATCAAGTACGCATCAGAAATCACGACCAGATTACGTCTGTTGTACTACAAGTGAAATATTGAATGTTCAAACGTGTGTTTTTCGGGTATAGGAAAGTGAATTACTTAGTCGGATCAAGCGAAGCGGGAGACAGCAATTAACGTCACGATCTTTTAACTTATCAATCACAGCAAACGGAGTTTGATCTCACTCGGTATGCATTGGTTTTGCACTATAACTGACGCGAATTGAAGACCAAGCAGTCGACGCCAGTGGTGTAGCGGAAAATCTTGTGCCCCCCCCCCCCCCCCCGCGAGATAGAGACGGGGACCCTTTCATAATGGTGGTTGCCTTTAAAACGGGAGCAAATTTAGTGTTGTTACCGTGCACAGCATACAGGACTTCACGTAGTACATACGCCATAAATTAAGTGAAGGTATAGCCTATAGGATCGATTCTAAAAGTACGACTCTGTAGATATTTTCATGACATGTCTTATGTTTCACCCTCACCATCCAACGATACACACATGCACGCCCAACATGTGTGACTTGAGAGGCACCATGTATGTATATTGTTCATTTCTCACCCCTATCAGTTATAATGATGTAGCGTTCACTTAACCCTTTACCTAACCTGAAAAGCAGACGACACTTGCAAAAATAATTCTTGAATAACTAATTTGTTTCATTGTTTTGTCTCAAAAACATAGGTTATGACCCCTTGTTGGAACGAGCTCGTTATCCAGGTAAAGGGTTAAAAGAATAATACATAGACTACAAAGAGTACGTCGTGTGGAAGTGAGAGTTTGAAATTATGTGTATTTGGTACACAGTCTCGCTCTCTCTCTCTTCATTTCCCTCTTTCTTCAAGCGTTGGGACGTCCTTCAAGACGGCCCCCCTCCTTCTAGCCGCCCCCCCCCCCTCGTCCCGCAGTGCGGGCCCTGCGGGCCCATCCCCTACACCACTGGTCGACGCTCGCAGTTCTATTTTCTCGAATAAATAAATAATTTCATTTTTTTATGTGAAAAGCATAGAATATGAACGTTTATTGGGACAAGCATAACACGCCCGTACATGTTGGGAGTCAAAAGCTATGATCTGGGGGCAAACATTGAACAAATAATGAAACCTCAATGGCGATTATTGTAAATCGCTTCGTCAAGTCGGACATGGACTGCACAGTGCCCGTTTAGTGCATCAAGGCGCCAACTGCGATGCTTTTTCTGGTCAGACGTATTATCCATTGGGTGCATCAAAGCGCCATATGCAACGCGGAAGCATGGCAGATGGCGCGTACACAAACGGAGATTCATCACAACAAAACAGTTAGTCATGTGCCTCAGTTTTACTAAATAGCTCTGGAATTGTTTGACAGGTCAGTAAAACATAACTGCAGCTGTGAGCATGCTGAGTTTCAGCAACATCTTTCTAGCATGTGTGCAACGTGATGTGTAAAACATATCATTCATTTCGTGGGAAAATGACAAAACAGATGACAACCTGGCAAGAATTTATATTTACAACTCGGGACATTTTCTCGTTACATCATCCGGCGGACGATCAATTAATGTGAAACCACTCGCTAAATTTGTTTGTTTAATCTCCTGGGACGGCTTGCTTCTCCAAAGCCCCGGAAAGCCAAGCGTGTTTTTATTGGTAAGCAGAACAAGCAAGAATCTAATTTACAGCCCTTTCAGATCATCGGCTTCAAATATTTACTCCTTTCACTTCCCGATATGATATGTGTGTCGTCTTCTCATTATTCTTTTCTATAGGTTTCGTTAAAGATAAATCTGGGTTTTGTTTATTAGTGTGCAGGGCAAACAATAATTTAATCCACAACCATTTTGGACAGTGTGGGTAAATTATTACCGTTCCACGCCCAGCCCACCCCACCCACCCCCTTACCGATGTGGCATTTCTGTGTCGTATTCTCATTATTCTTTTTTAATTTTTGGAAAGCATAATGAACGTTTTACCAAGAAACATCAGGTGTTGCTTTGGTGTGTCGTTTGCCCCACACATTTGCCCTTGGCTCATGTAGCGCACCTCTAACTGAGGTTTAGCAATTTTATACCCTTTCCGCCATGTTGCACACCATTTTATTTTCAAATGAAACAAAATACTGCATTTTGATTGGCTGAGAGGTACGATGTAACTTGCAATCCACAGTGGCTTTTTTACACTGTGTTTAACCACGGTGTAAAAGCAAGAATATACAAGCGCAAGTTATATGGCTAAAAAAAAGTACCCATTTTTAATTATTAATTCATACCTTCTGCTCGGTTATGTTAGAACAAAAATAAAAACACAGGAAATTTAATATTTATGTGCAACAAAATATTACAGATATGGATGCCATTGGAACTGGCTCATTGAGCCAGTTCCAATGACATCCACATCTGTCTGGTTTTATTTCAGAAACTTGCAAAGTACAAATTTTCTGTCAGTTTTGGCCCACAGTGTAGGTTAAAGTATTAAGTACACCAAAATTCTTGGAAATAAATCCGTTATCCTTATGTTTTGCAGGGTGTATGGGAATTTACACCGGTTTCAGAACTCATACAACCTTCGGCTTCGCCTCAGGGTGTATGAGTTCCCAAACCGATGTAAATTGCCATACACCCTGGAAAACACAAGGATAACTAATACTCTCAATGGCATGCATGATGACACAAAGAGAGAGTAAACTATTCTATACAAATACCACCTGTACATTTTGTGGTACAAATTACATTATGCCACAATTAACTCACGCGGATATGTAATAAATGATTTGTTTTATGACCGTCACATTAATTGCCTGTACATTTTTGCTAAACCTTTCTTGATCCATTGCGAATATTATAACTTTGCTTACTGCCAATTCTGAAAGCTCGATTGGATGCTGGCATATACGTACAAAGAGAGCGTTGGGGATGATGCCTCATTCTGGTTATGATCGTCACCCTTCGCGCCGAATCCAGAGAGAATGGGTGTGAAGTGTCTTGTCCAAGGACACAACGCGGTTGCCGCAGGTGAGATTCGAACCGAGGACCTCTCGGCTTGCAGCCTGCGCCTCTACCGATTGAGCCACCGCGCCCCCAATCAATCAGGATATTCATAGGCCATGGTATGAATGATTGCGTTTTGTAGTTTATCAGATTGCGGCGAATATCATTTTCTTCCGAAATCAGCATCACTGTTGAACTATGGTTTAATCCCGCGAACGTGAATTTCTCGGTTACCGGTTTTAAAAATCGGTGCTAATGCCCGGAAAATTCATAGGCTAGAAGTGGGAATCAATGGTTGCGGAACGAAACCTTTGATTCCCAGTTCTGTCTGATGAATTTCCTAGGTATCGGGACTGATATTCAGAAAAGAGTACTGGAAATTTTCCGGTATCGTGGTTGACTTTCAAAAAACGAGAACCATAAAATTCGTGTTCCCTGGATTAAATCCTACAAAGAACTCGTTAGTATGAAATCTGAAACATGGAGTTACCCTATTATTTCAGAAAGATGAGTACTTGCTGGTGGGGCAAATTGTTACAATTTTAGTTTGATGAAGTGCCTGTTTGCAGTAATGTTTAGTTTACTCATAAACCCGATTTTCTCTCGCGAAAATTTTCCGTCTATTACAATGGTTCTGTAAAGTTTTAAGACGTATTGTGACAGATGGTCGATATTTACCGGATACCGTTTTACGATGGGTTTGTTCGTTAATGTTCGCATCTGTTGCTGCAGTCCCTAGATCGTAAACATTCAGTGTGCGTTCATGTGAAACAAAACAGGCGGTCAGAATCCTAGGTTACGAAATGCAATGAAAAAATAACTGAACGGTCGGGGGTGAATGGAAATGTAACAAGAGAAATTAATATTGACTGTGAATATGGTCGAGATGCGGGGTCCACGTTCGCATTGACCATTGATCTGTGATCTTGTCCATTGGTTCCCAAACACAATATTCTCGCCTTTCAAAAAATGTCCTTATAACTCTGATTAAAACACTTCGCTTCTTGTCTCCCAAAAGAGTGTTTATTCCCTCACACTGGAACCAATTCCAGGTGACACCAAGTCTTGCCTAGAAACAACTGCCAAGGTATTTAAAATGCACACTCGAGTTTGCCCAAAGACTGTACGCAGAGGCACCTTTTTGTTCGAGTAAAACTGATCACATTTTGAGTTAGATCCTGAAGGGTTAATACATATTCTTAGGCACCGATAGAGCTGGAGAATCAAAAACAAAAATGACATTTCAGTCAATATTACAAGTCAATATTACAAAGATTTTCTTCAAAGGGGTTGAACAGCAATTGACCTGACAAGTATGCAATATCTCCAAAATAAATGAGACAACTCTAAAGGTGTGGCTGAGCTCATTCCATTAACCCTTTAGCCAACGAATCGGCCACATCCGCCAGCGTAATATTCACATTCAGGAGCTGAATTTTTTTTTCCAAAAGAGTTCAACGAAACCATATCTTGTGACCCCTCTTTGGAACGAGCTCGTTCCAATGAGGGGTCACATGATATGGTTTTGTCGACATTTTTGAAAAATTAAAAAAAAATGACATTTTAAATAGTAAATATTGATACCGTCTGTGTTGGATAAAGGTTTAAGAAGTTATATGCCCTGTTTTGGAATGATAAGTTTACTTGAAATGCTCCTATCATCCATTGGCTGACTGTTTCAGAAATTTGAATCCATCGCCAGTTGATAATGATGGATAAACTTGGGTTTATATTACTTGGATGATGAAGTGTGTTGGAAAAGTGTGTTATACCACATTATTCTGCATACATGCACCGTCACCACGACGACACAAAGACAAAAAATAAGCTGCGTTTTCCCCCGACAAACTAAAATCTAATGGGACGATAGTGCCGTCACCATCTCGGAATATTCTATACCTTGGTTCAGCCTGATGTAAAAACACAAATATGCATCTGTCTGTCTGTCTGTCTGTCTGTCTGTCTGTCTGTCTGTCCGGGCCAACTAAACCTGTTTAGGAGCTATTAGTTTTAGGAGGTTAGTCGAAATTAGGGTAGTATTAGGGTTAGGAGAGGGGTGGGGTTAGGGTTAGCCCCAGGACAGGGCTAAAGGTTGGGGGGTTGGACCCAGTGGGGTGGGGGTTGGGGTCAGGGGTGGGGTTTTAGTTTTTATAACCCCTAAACCAAAACATAGCCCCTAATCCTTTTGGTCCGGCTAGGGTGGGGTTAGGGTCAGGGGTGGGGTTGGGTTAGGGTCAGGGGTAGCCCCAGAGTAGATCTTAACGTTGGGGTGGGTTAGGACCCTGGGGGTGGGGGGTTAGGGTGAGGGGTGGGGTTTTAGGGTTTAGGGTCAGGGTAGGGTTAGGGTTAGTGTGTGGTTTTTGAGTGGATAGGGTGGGGTTAGGGTTAAATATAAGTTCTAGGGTGGAGGGGGTGGGGTTCTGACTAAAATAAGGTGATGGACATATAAAATGTTTTTTTTCGAAGCTCTTAAACCCAAATAGTTGGAACGTCCGTCTGTCCGTCCGTCTGTCCGTCCGTCTTGTCCGTCTGTCTGCCGGTCCGTCCGTCCGTCGTACCGTCTGTCTGTCTGTTCTGTCTGTCTGTCTGTCTGTCTGTCTGTCTGTCTGTCTGTCTGTCTGTCTGTCTGTCTGTCTGTCTGTCTGTCTCACTCTCTCTCATTCTCTCTCTCTCTCTCTCATTCTCTCTCTCTCTCTGTGCGTTTATCTGTAGACCACAGACCCCCACCATTTGTCGACTGATTTAACTAGGGTAATTTGACCAGGAAAGGGACAAGCTAGGTCTGGGTAACAATAATGTTCAACGTCGGGTTAACTCTTCAAACCGTGCCATCCCGGGTCTAGTTGGGATATTTTGCCGTCGTTGAGACAAAATGGGGCACCAAAGCATTTATTCACCAGGAAAAGGACATGGACTGAGTCCTGATCGCGTCCGACGTCACGTTAATCCTTCAACCCATGTAACACCACGTATAGATCGGCTACTAGTATATTATAATGGTGCATTTATTAACATTAAGTACTATTTTCCTTTGAAAAAAAAAATTAGAATTATAAATTTAGTTTTCTGTTAATCGTGAAAAAATATTAGGTTACTAATGGAACTATATCTAAATCTTTAGTTATCAATTTTTATTATACGTTTCCCCAAAATAAAATATATGGAAATACAGAGAAATAGCGAAAACGTAGACGTCGTATTTTTCTTGGTTGACAATAGACATCGACATTCTTAAAAATCGTATTTTTCACTGTCAGTACAACCTGCGAATTACAGTGTAAATTATATCAACAGTAAGGTTTAATACCGAGAACGGGGATTCCACAGCTCTGCGGCTCCAGGTTCTGAAAATCAATCACAATAATAGGGAAATACATAGACCATGGTATCAATGATTGCGTATTATACTTTATGAGATTACGGCGAATATCAATTTCTTCCGAGACCAGCACCGCCGTTGGAGCTATGGTTTGGAACGCAACCTTTGATTACCGGTTCTATTCTATGAATTTCCAGGGTATCTGGACTGATATTCAGAAACGACAAACGGAAAATTCCTTGCATCGTGATTGACTTTCCAAAATGAGAACCAGAAAATTCCCGTTCCCGAATTAAACCCTAATCAACAGACACTCTCTAAAATGTTATAAATGTGAGAAATGTTTATCATTCGTGGTGACAAGTTATTGTCATTGTAATTTGGGGTATTAAATTAACCCTTTGAAGCGAAAGGACGATTTTGCGGTCCAGGATCGTGATTCTCTCTGAATTCAAAAGGTAGACAGTTGCTCGGTGAATTTGTCTGGTAGACCAATCATAATTTTTAACGTGCAGCCCCAAAGGCTCTTCCACCCAAGTAACGAAAATAGACTCTACCAGCTGATGGCCCTGAACTGACATGGAATATAACATCATGATTCAAAGGTTTAATATCTTTCTGTATATCTTTCAGTGAAAAACTGTCGGTAGTATTTTATATCGCAGACGACCTATTTCGCCGTTGAAAAAGTCCACTGGCTGTCTGCTGATGGCTTTTAAACTGAAATTTTGTTGCTTTCGAAGCAACTAATTTGCATTAACTTGGAATGACTGTTATGTATAATATGAACTTTGGTAAAACCAAGAAGCGCGCGCAGCTCACAGTGTTTTTCAAATTATAATGACATAAACTTAACAAAATTTAAAACAGTGTTTAAGGGGTCGTCCAACAAAACATTTTGCGTTGTGAACTAATGCATGTACATGCTGTCTTGTAGATTTATTTCCCCCTAAAAACATATCAGACCTACAATATAAAATTGGCCTCGAAACGTATTGTCGAAAATTTATTGTTTTTGTTTCCCAGGGGTGCATACATTGTGGAACGGAACTTCTGTTTTTGAAATGGTAATTCGTGGACGTTTGTCAGACAGTATGTCACTTCGACATCTTAGGTTCGTAATAACTGAATGAAAACGACCTTTGCCACAATCCGACCTGTGCGTACTTTTAAGTTACAACAAACGGACGTGGTGTTGATGCTTTTCATTTGGAAACTTTGTTCCAATAACACGCAGTGTTGGTTTGAAGTGAACACCGTTTTGCACTTGCAAATGCAAAACAGATAAATCACGTGACAGAATACTCCGCAGAATCGAACAACAGCGGTATCCCAACAGCCAGCCAGCAGACGATGAAATCCAATGTGCATATATGGGAACATTTAGCTTTTCGACAATTTCTGTCATTTAGTCAGCAAAGCAAACGACAGTTGAGTTTGTTTTGAAAAACTTGAAAAGCATGTTCAATAAATTATTCACAGTCTGCATGGAATGATCTAAGGAGAAATCTCGCATTACACCGTTCGCTTTTTAGGGGGCGTCATTCAATTTGTTCGCTTCTGAAAACGAGAGCTGGGGTTCCCCATGTTTTTACTTCCGGTTTCCGGTTTAGATTGGATGGCATAGCATTCCTTGGTTTTTCCAATTTCACGTACACGTTGCCTATTAGGCTAGCTTCAAAGCAGCCCTTCGGGCTGCTTTTGCGCACGCTATAAATATAAATCGCTCGTTAAAAGTTAAATTTCACCTGCCAGTTCAGTGGCAGCAATTGGAAGATTCCATATTCATTATATGGGTAAGATCAAACAATATTTTCTACGTGCAGCCTTTGGGTTGCACGTTGAAAATATTAATTGGTCTCTGCACACGGTCCCTTAGCAGCCATTCTACTTAATGAAAGTATGACGATTGATGGTCCTGGGCCGGAAAAGCGGCCTCTCGGGTTCAAAGGGTTAATATTTAGGGACGTTTTCGTTGGGATTGGAGTCTAAGATATCACTTCTCTCTTGCTAGTAATATGCACGATATAGCCTTAGCTGCTGATGTGGCGTTAATCGCCAATGAATAAATAACTTAATCTCTTGCTAGCAATCCTGTACTGTCTTAAAGGACAAGATTTGATACTTGGACTTGTGTCATACACATAATTGGTCTCACAACTGGAGGTCTGTAGTACACAATTCAGGCTGTTGTAGACCCGACACAGCTAACCTGGAGTACCGGTACAGTATGTGTTAATTTAACAAGAGATTGCGTCGCAAGTACTGCATATGTATTTTATTTGTTCACTAATAAATTTCCAAGTAGCCTTGAGTTTTTATAAGTATACTGCCGACTGACTAATATTCCAACTACATCGTCATGGCATGCCTTCGGAGAAGGCATGCCATGATGATGTAGTTGAATATTAGTAGGTCGGGACTTGAGCGATGACAGTCGCGACAAATCAGGTTGACACTTCCTCCAATCGGTTGTCTTCGCGACGTCTTTGGCTTCAGCATAAACAGCAGTAAACATATTTGTATCACTTTGCCTTCTCTCGTTCAAAATTTCTGGAAAAGTGTTATTTGACTGAATAAAAGGAGTTGATAAAATCATTTCCGGGTGGCCATAAACTCCATTTTGCGCATGCCTGATTCCCACGCGTGTTTCTTGAAGACAACAGATGGATTACTGACTGAATAATCTTAATCGCGCGTGACATACTTATAGGAATTCTAGGTTTAAACAAAATGTTTTTCAACAGCATTCCAATACACCAGTGTTTATAAAAGATAAAATGGTTTGCACATACAAAACTTGAATTGTACATAGTTAGGGGATATCACATCCATATTGGCTGTCTTCCGTGCATCAGCGGGTGTGATGAGAATATCAGGGGCGTCGCTATGTGGTGAGCGGTAGGTTGTGGCACTCACCCCCACCCCCACCCAAAATGTTTTCCACTAGGGACATTTTTAAATATTAATCATATACTTCCTTACAACACTAGAGTCAACACTCGAACTAATGATTCACACACATCCGGGCATACATACAAGCATGTAGTGTCCGATTTGGGCTATGCTGGCGAAATACAGTTGTCATAAATTGCCCGCACATAGCACGTCATTCTGTGAGCTGATCTGCGTGCTATGACGACAGTAAGGCTATCACATGATGTACATACGCACTATGTACAAGCAATGCTTCAGCCAATGAACCTCCAGGTTCAACCCGGAGGTTCATTGGCAGAAACATTGCTTGTGTTTTCTATTAATAACCAGGAGAATCTGTCGTGCTTTGGATGCCATTCGATGGGAACATGTCCCGCAATTCCTACGCGAAATTACGTCAACATAAGAGCATAGTTCGTAACAGGACTTCTAGTTTTAACTGTATGAGCTATTTAGAGTACCGACGCGGTGCGTGTTAATTAAATTCGACGTTGCATCACACTTACTAGCAGAAGACTGAGTTTAGCTATAACCCCGGCGTACAAATAACCAAGCTGCATCATCAAGCCATGCCTTCAACGAAAGCATGCCTTTATGATGTCGCTGGACTATTTTAACAGTCGGGACTTGAGCCAACACTGTCGGAACAAATCAGGTTTGCACCCCACCCCAATCGGCCATCTTAGCGACGACCCTGTCATATATTATGAGAGAGGTGTCGGTGGTATATATGCGGTGTGTCCTTGGTTAACGTTCCTGTGTTGCGACCTGGAAGTCAACAGTCAACAAAATGTCAGTATAATGTATTGAAATGTGTGTCGTCTAGATAAAATTCTTCAGCAGTGAGTGAAAGACAGTAGATTACCATATAAATAAGGCTTGAGGGCTACTGGCAGTTGGATTAGTAACGTCACATTTTCCCACTTTCTTGAGAACCATTACGGAAGCTCAGTGGACTGTACAAAGAATGACATTAAAGGCAGCCTTGCTAAATTAGATTAGTCGTAGGATGATACAAAATCAACGCTAATTGATTTGTGTTTTCTGAGGAGAAGTGCAATGACACACGCAGTAGCCTGTAGATGTATAAATGTTTATATAGAACAATGAATTAGTAGTCTGTATAAAACTAATTATACCATGGTTACCTATTCTACTATTTATGAAAAGCCAAAGACATACATTTTTGATGATTTTTCCTATAATTAGTGTTTGCAATTTAATATTATTGCATCCGTGGAAATATTGCCAACCCGTGGAAAGTGACCAGTCCATGGCGGTCGTACTGTATCCTATTATATCTCGTTTGACAGAGCTCCTTGAGCGAGCTCTGTCAAAAAATAAGATATAATAGATTAAATGTCTATATTTGATGAAATAAGGCCCAAAATGTCCATAATGTAGGGAATTCAATGGATGTCAGAGAAACTTTTCAACGGATTACATGGTCTTTTATTCAATTAACAGGGTTTACTCTATATTCGGATTGCATTTAGCAGGTTAAATGTGAACTAAAGGTATAGTAAACTGTTTGGTGTATGTAAGCTATATACAATCAGCGGATCATTCAAATATAAAAGATATACAATTGCGATGGTGACACTGTATTGTAAACTAACACGAATCTACAAACCTCTTGTTAGATTTAGTGGATATAATCCATCAGGCTGAATATCACAAGTGTTATCTGTCATGTATATATGTGTTTATACATAGAGACTCTAACCATATATATATACGCACGTTTGTACCATGGTTACCTATTCTACTATTTATGAAAAGCCTATGACATAAATTTGAGCTTTACACATCAACCGTGATGAACACGCCAGCAATGGGATTTCAGTAGTTAACATTTACACCTACAGTGAAACAACATCCTAGCTGACCTTTGGTGATGTCAACCTGAATGCGAACTTCTCTAAATTTATCGCACGTCGCCTCACGAAGAGTGAAATAAAAGTGGCAATTATTTATTACGTTTTTAAATGAGTTTACCCCATAAAACACGAAAAATTAGCACACATGCATTGTCTTGTGTTAAGAAAGCACCCGTAACTCGAAATAGTATGTTATTATGTTATTAAAATAAAAAAGGGCCGGTTTGTTTTTCTATTTCATTTGGGTGATAAAAATTGACAGCGGAAGTACCGCCCACCGATGCTCATGTAAACAAAAACAAATTCGCGCGTATGTACGGCAGCTGCTCAGTAAAATCGAGAAAAAATAATAGCGACTCTTAATAATCTGACGATCATGGTATAAATAAAATGTACCCAAAGTAGCTTGGTGTACCAAATGTTCACCACTCATGGTGAACATTTGGTACACCAAGCTACTATGGGTATATTCTATATTTAATCCCCTAACAGACCCTTCTCATGGAAGAAGAAATATTCAGCTACAGTACTAACGCCCACTCACTTGTGTAATTCTGATGCGAAGTCAACAATGACACATACACATGGACAGACCACAGATACCTCTTTTCACCAGACACGGTCATATTGGCCAGGGGCGTAAATGGAAGAGGGTGAGGGACACACCCGTCCCAATAATTTATTCCAGGCGAGATATATTCGTTTTCACTGCAGTCTTCAAATTCACTCTCTCTTGCTACAAATGATGTATTTTACCATATGACTTCTCCTTTGCTACACCTTTCAACCCTTCAGGTGATTTGATTGGTCGATTTCAAAATAACGCTTTCGGATTGGTTATCACCGAACAAATCTGTGTCAAATTAATGCGAGAGTAAATAGAACTATTTCAAAACATCAACAAAGCCTGATTCTTTTTGTTATAAACATTCACTAAAATCCCAATGATAAGAAATCGTCGGCTGAGTGCTAGAATGTTCTATGTCCCCTATGGGACATAGAACATTCTAGCATTCAGGCGACGAAGTGTATAAATACTTGACAATTAGTATTTATAACGCTGAATTACGAAACTATATTTTGTCGCGGTTATGACATATAACTGTGTGAACCTGTGACGCGTCACAGTCAAATACATAACGTCCAAGGTGAAATGACATTCTTCAACCCTTCTTTTCTATTTGGAAGGTGTGTTTTTGATAACCGTGGTATCATATGATAAACAAAATATGAAATTCGTGTTTTGGAAAATTCTTAGTCTCGTTCATAAATAGAGTATGCAGTCATTTCATATCCTCTATTTCTTACGTGACAAAGATTGTGTCACACATACACTTGGCAACGAAAGAAGCATTTAGGGTGCAGTTAGAATAATTTGTCGGTCGGGACTTGAGGCATCACAGACCTGACAAATCACGCTTATACACAAGTAACCTGTCATTGATATTGAAGAAGCCATTCACAAACACGTGCAGAATCATACAGCATACATGCATTTAACAAACCTATTCTGAAAACAAAATACAAATTACAAACAGAATAACCGCGGCTGGACCCCCCAGCCGACAGGGTCACTCGGCAGACGTTCGAATCCCGGCCATTCTGTTTACATATTTTTGGCCTCCATTTTTGCCTCTTCAATTCTCAGAGAATTAAAAGATAAATGTTATTTTCAAATCCCAGTTCAATACATAAGGGTTGGTTCCTACGTAGCTTCGGAATTCAATTCGAAATCGCCTCAATGTCAATTCGATACGATCGTATTTGCGTCGCGCCACTTCGAAAAATTTTCCAATCGGTGAGATATTCTGAAAATCATCCCAAGTGTCTCCTCTTGAACTCTTATTTTGTCTAACAATCAACTTAATTTGCACCCCAAAAAACTCGAAAAAAAAAAACGTTTGTATCATACATTCCCCCTCCCCGTTTCAATTCCGTGCCAGACAGATTCCATTTCCGATAAACACCGAACTATCATATCTATGAATTGTTATTACGCATTAAAATATAGTTCATGAAATTCACAATTTTGAACAATTTCAACCCACTTTAAACTGAAAAATGCGGCAAACGGGCTTTGTGTAACGGGATTGTTAGATACATTTAATATCATGACCTTGTTGGATGTACAGTAATTTGTATCAGATTCTCGATCGTGTTTGCAATCGGATCGTAACGAGCCCGTTAGGGCTCGTTGCGATCCGATTGTAAACAGGACCTCGAATCTGGTAGAAATTACAGGACATGCAACATGGTCATGATAATGTATGTATATCATCATGTCTCCTGTTCGGGAGACCCGACGGTAGAGGAGGAATTTAAGGAGGTTCCGCTTCCAAATGAACTTTGACTCCGTTCTGAAATACTCCGCCTTTTTATTGATGTACTCTCAACAAAAGAGTGGCCGATGCATAATACAATACTTGAGTGTAGAATAACAACATTTATGGTTGTAAAATCAAAAACTTGAAAAACGATGAGAATCGTCTGCCGGATTCGATTTGAGCCGCTATTTGTGATTAGAGTGGCTCGAAGTAGGGACAAGCCATCATGGAATACCAAAACATGAAAATTGTTTCAGGAGTGCTGTGTTCAAAAGAATCATCAGGTAGAAAGAAAGAAATACCTGTATCTGTTCACCTGAGAATAATATGATTCTTTTTTCTCACTGGGACTGCAGTGTGAACTGGCATAAGATAGTCTAAGAAAAAACGTTTAACAGCTTTAATTGTGAGAACCCCAAAAAAGTTTCGGACGTTAATGACAAGTAAAATGAAAGCACCCAAAACCACCAGTTAATCCACTGATCATATTATCATACCTAACATTTATACACTCTAAATGCCCAGTATTTTACAACAATTTTCCGAGATTTGCCTCCGAAAGAAAAAGTAACTGTGAAGTGTCTGTTGGTCTAGTATTTGAGAGGACAATGGCTATGATGCACTCATGACTCGTCACATTTAACCCTTTACCCAACGTAACTGCCAAAACCGGCCAGCGCTATTCTCGAAAATCGCCAATTAATTTTCATTATTTTTTCATTTTTTGTCTCAAAAATATAGGTTATGACCCCTCATTGGAACGAGCTCGTCAAGCTCGTTCCAATGAAAGGTCATAAACTATGTATTTGAGACAAAAAAATGAAACAAATTAGTTACTGAAGAACTTTTTTTGCAAGTGTCGTCTGCTTTTCATGTTATTTAAATGGTTAACAAAATAAAAGAAACAAAGACACCGTGCAACAATAGTGTCCACATGTTATTTTATATTTAAAAAAAAAATGTTTTATTGGCCACAATCAATACATTTTCAAATCATTAGGCACAAATCTATTTAAACCATTTTATACAATCGTCCTCACAACACTGTGATTACCATAGTACGCAGAGAATTTCGACCGGATCGTGACTAGGTTACTGTAACTCTGTCGACGGCTTGACACCGAACTAACGAACGGGAAAACTCTCAAATATTATACAAAGAATTGTTATTAAAATGACATTTTTTAGATTTTACTTCGGAAACCTAACTCATGACCCCAAATTGGATACCACAATTACACTTGTTCGAATTCGTAGTCATAAATATACCTTTTCTGAGCAAGAGAAGCGGAAATTGATCTGATATTAAAGAACAAAAACCACTATAATTATCGTTGTAAGGCTTGTCGTGTAGAAGGTTAATTTATGCATCGCGAATTGACAATTCACCCTTCGAAATCAATAACAAAATGTACGATCCATAATGACTTATTTTTTCCCCAAAATTCAACCTGAGATGATTTTTAAAGCGGACCACTTACACTGTTCGAACTGCAGCTCCAAGGCAGCAGGCTGAAACTGCAGTTAGTCCTTTAGGTGGAACAAGACGTCATCTGTAATGGTAAAGCAAGTCCCGATCGATAAAATATTTCAACCACATCACCAAAGCATGCCTTCGTCGAAGACATGCCTGGATTATGTAGTTGGAGCATCAATCGGAATTACAGTGAAATATATACGCAGTAGTCGTGACGGAACGTTTCATTTATTTAACTGCTTCCGTGCTTCAGATTGTCCATGCTGGCTCTGAGCATCCAAAATCAGTCAGGCCTGACAACTGAACAAACCTGCGTTGGTAAAATGACTCGGCAAAAACATCTTCTTCTTCGGCAGGTTTGATCGGCATTTTAGATTCATGTGTTCATTTTTTGATTGGGTTGCAGATGCTTTTAGCGAAAAGGAATACCTGGAGAGCACCAAATGGGGATGAATCAGTGGTAAGCCCACAGTAGTCAGTTAGTATTGTTAGGGTGAATCCGACACTTTTTTTTTATTTCTGACCACGACTTCGATAGAAAAATGTCGTTATCACCTAACTAATTCTTCCCAGTGTCAATCACAGAGGAGGCCCTTTGGTCCGTTATTGTTCAGTGATCGAAAATGTTATGGGCAGCAGGGGCAGCGGAACGATTTTCAAAGTGTGGGGGGGGGGGGGGAGGGGAGAGGGGGGAGGGGCTGGATCGGGCGATGGTTGGTCGTCGGTATGAACAATTTAAATTCCAGGGTCCCAAAATCCCCATCTGAGTGAATATTTTGAGATTTTTCAGGAGCTGTATTTGAAAGATTTCACACTTTGAGGTCCGTTAAAAAACGTCGGTAAAGCATACAGGTGAGGTCTATTTATCAGCTTTGGTCGTACCGACCAAAGCTGATAAATAGACCTCACCTGTATGCTTTACGGCAATTATACAGTCTGTGAATTAGCTGGTCTGAGGGTGGATTTGGTACTTGTATGTCTGTAAGATTACGATCTACTTCAGTTAACCGACTTTTTAACAGACTGTATACATTTTAGCGTTTACTGCCACTTACCGCAAAAATGATCCAAAATCCATCGAAACTGAACCAGTGCGAGAGAAACATAGCTGGCGAGAATATGGGGGAGGCTCTGGATCCGCCCCTTGCTTCACCAGTCATTGGTTGTGTTAAAATATATGCATACAAAAAACATGGCCCGACAAAAAAGTGGAGGGGCTGACCCCCACCCCCACCCCACCCCCAGACCCCCGGGTCCGCTGCCACTGGGCAGGACTCAGACGCATACAAGTGAAGTCTATTAATTTACTAAAGGGCCTTCGCTCTGTGTCTGGCACAGTAACACAATGGCGATACTGAACCTCAGGTTTAGTAAAAACTTTAATACCAAAACCAAACCCGAATGTTCAATTAACAGCTATGGTAATTATTTTTTCCGTGTGCAGTTTTATTGTCGATGAAAATTTATTTTTCTTTGACTTTTGCCTCGACACTGCCAACAGCCGACTCCAACGTGATATTGCAAGCAAGAGAGAAATTATATCCGAGACTCCAACGGGACAAATGTATGTCGACCTGCAAAGTTATTGGATTTTGGGGGATAGGGAACGCACACTCCCCTTAACCTGAAGTTAATCACCCCCTACATCTCTGTAGGTTTGTCTGTCAACGCCAGCATTGGTGGATAACGTAGCGAAAATACACCAATGTATATTGTATGTCTGGAATCGTAATTTGTCATCGTTTTCAAATCAGACGGACCAGAAATTCGCGGCTGCAAAGAGAGGGTTGCTTAATGAAAAAAGGCAATAAACGCAAAAACTAGCTGTAGGTGGATGTGTCTGTATTTTTAGTCCGGTATTTGATGCATTAAACCAAAAAACCTATAGAAATTTGCTCACAAATGCCAACCAAGTCTGGTGCACGTGATGATAAACTATAGTGTTAAACAGGATATTGAATACAGTTGGGCCGGCAACAACTCTTTTACGTTTCCAGGATATACCCGATTTACGTCGAGATGATTGTTCTCGATATTTATCTAACAATCATATAGATTTGGGCCTGAAAACCACGAGAAACGGTACGTATCACATAATGTGTTCCGATTCCGTATCATACAGACGACTCATTCTGATTCCCTATCATATAGACGACTCGTTTCCGGTAGCGCTACGAGGTATCATAACAGGCGCATGGATACATTCTACGTGCGTTTCAGTGATGGACCGAACATTATGTCTCAAAAATGTTTTAAAATAATTTAACCCTTTACCTAACATGAAAAGCAGACGACACTTGCAAAACAATTTTTGAATAACTAATTTTTTTCATTTTTTGGTCTCAAAAACATAGGTTATGGCCACTCCTTGGAACGAGCTCGACGAGCTCGTTCCAACGAGGGGTCATAACCTATGTTTTTGAGACAAAAAATGAAAAAATAATGGAAATTAATTGGCGATTTTTTAGAATAGCATTGGCCGGTTTTGGCCGTTACGTTGGGTAAAGCCTTGGTTGAGTTTTAATCTGTTTTTGTGACAGAATTGTTAGATAAATGAATTATCATGTTAATGTGCATGTCCTGTGATTTGTATCCGATTCTCGGTGGTGTCCAAAATGGGATCACAACTCGCCGGCAAAGCCGGCTCGTTGAGATCTCATTCTGGACACCACCTCAGATCTGATACAAATCACAGGACATGCACATTATCATGATAATCTGTATGTATATTCATATTATACACGATTTCAATTTGGACCAGAGGTATGACTATTCCCTCTACCTAGCCACGTGCTATAGACTTTATATAACAACTCTATCCATGATTGTGGGGTTGAGTTAAGACCGCTGATTTGGTGACACACTTCATTCTTCATATTGGAGAAAAGTCAGGTGTCTCGTTGCCAGTCCTAATGTCTATTGTTGCGTGACGTTTGGGTGGAGAGGGGTGCTTACACTTCTACTATCCCGACACCTTGTCACATAAATAAGTATTTAGATAAGGGGGTGGGGTTGTATACTCGTTGCTCAATTTGAACTTCACATGGCAAATTGCCATGTCTTTTAAAATGCAAATGATTCATTTTAGTCACTTATATTAATAGGTAGAAAATAAAATAATTCTAGGAAACACAATTGTAAAATATCTATAGTACTGGCTCCAGTTCTTATCGTTTTCTTCTACTCTTCTGTTCGACAGTCGTTGGGACTGTTTGGAAGGATGTTGAAAACAGTTTATTAACAAATGGCGGACGCAAGGGAACTAACTGTAAGCGGTTAAGATTTGTGGTCACTTTTCTCCGGTTTGTCTTCTGATGAGTAAGCAACGGATAAAATATTATTTATATAAAAGTGGAAAGGTATGTGGAGTTTACTGCATTCGATTTAGCAAAACAATAAAATACATTCAGAAAGTTCTATAAAGAAAACTGGACACTAGACCACGTGAGAAGGTTGTTTCTTTTTCGGCAGGGAAGAATAGTCTTGCCTTACCCATTTGCCAAACGTTACTACCAAACACGGTCAGTGCTTTCAAAAAATCACTATTCAAATTTTGTTATTTTTTATAGTTATGTCAGCAAAACGCAGTTTAAGGACCATCACATGAACGAACTATTTCAAATGATGAGCCGCAAGCGTTGTTTGGTTGAAAGCAACAAATGAAAATGCATAGCTATTTCAGAAATATTTGTACAATTGTCGTCATCCAGCCGTACCTGGTAAACTCAACGCATAGATATCCATATGTGTTTGTTTTTTTCTCACGTTTTCCCAAACAATTCTACAAAACCATATCATGCGACCCCTCATTGGAACGAGCTCGTTCCAACGAGGGGTCACTTGATATGGTTTTGTTGAAATTATTTGAGAAAAGAAAATCAGTTGTTCTGATGTAAATTACGCTAGTGGATTAATTTATTGATTGGAATTTCACGACACTTTCTACAGCCAGGGTCACCTCGTGTTGGACAGTTTTACGGGTAGTGGAAGTCGGAGTGCCCAGAGAGAACAAGCAGCAGCAGCAGCGAGTAACTGTCAGCATCCTCAACGTACTAACTCCACCCAAGCGAGGTTTAGTACAGAACGCCACTGTGCCCCCACGTAGGCAATCGGAATTAAGTGCCTTGCTCATGGACACATCACAGTTACCCCTGGCTGTATCGAACCTTTGACCTCTCTGTTTGAAGTTCATGACGTAACCACTGAGCCACCGCGATCCGAAAGTAGGGTAAAGGGTTGAAGAGAAAGGTAAAAAAAAAATAAAGATAATTTTTGTACTTACCCGGACTTCTTCGAAGTTGGTAAATAAATTCCCCTGTGGCGGCATTGTGGATGCTCTCTTGCTATCCGAAGTGGAGTACTCCATGCCTCTGGAAGGAGAACCATAAGGGGAATCATAAACAACACACGAAGTTAAGAAATTCGAAGATTTCGACATTTTTGTCTTTGAATAATCAACAATATCCACGCAGTAGTAGAAAACAAATACACCGATGCCTCGGTCACGTCAGAACATCACCAGCTGAGCGAAGTTCCTCATGATAATCAATGGAAAAATTCACATAATATCATACTGAGGAAAATCTATTGGCTTCTCCTGATCCGTTGAAATGATTAAGTATTTCTGATATTCTTATTTTCTTGTAGTGCATTATATATATACATATATATATACAAAATGATACAAATACAAATATATATGTATATCGTAACATTTGGTGTATCATTGTATATATTCTATCGTTTTAACCTTATTTATTGAATTTCAAGAGCGCTGTTTTAAATGTACATTTATTTACTTTTAATTCTGTTATATACATGACAGACTCGATAGTGAATAAAAATATATTTTAATCAGCGCTCTTCAAAATAAATAACTAAGTTTGAATGATTGATAGAGTATATGGAATGAGTGTTTTTCTCATACAATATTTATGAAACGAGTCTAAGAATTTTCTGTTTTGGCGAGCCTCTGGCGAACCCAAACGGAAAACTCGGACGAGTTTCATAAATATTATATGAGAAAAACACTCATCTCATATTCTATTTATCAAATGACACACACGCGCACACATTAGCCACTTAGTATGACTTTTTAACCCATCACCTAACTTGAGTTGCTGACGGCACTTGGAAAAAACATCCTCGTATCACTAAAAAATTCATTGTTTGCTTCCAAAACATAGGTTATGACCCCTCATTGGAACGAGCTCGTTGAGCTCGTTCCAATGAGGGGTCATAACCTATGTTTTGGAAGCAAAAAGTGAAAATATAAAAAAAATGAATAGCGTTTTTCTTGTAGGTAAAAAATTAATACAATATAACACACCCTAAATAGGACAGATAACGTAAATTCTCTCTACTTAAATTATGCAAATGTGACCCAGTTGTATTCTGTTTATCCAATCAAATTGTCCAGTTTTGAAATTGACCAATGAAAGCTCCCAACTCTAATTATGCAAATTATGAAAATGTGGCACAGTTTTATTTTGTTCAGCCAATCAAATTGTCTAGTTTTGAAATTGACCAATGAAATTGACGGAAGGGTTTGTTTATCACTGATTAATATAAAAACAAAATATCAAATGTTTCGAAGTGAACAAAACGGACGAGTCATATGATAAAATGTGATACTAGCATGCATCTCTTTGTATATTTCGCCATATTATATCCTGTATTAAGGACAATTTTGTCAACAGGAATAAAACATCCCTTGAACAAATCACCGAAATTATTTTTGTGAGGTCCATACATTTGTCTTATTTTGTTGCTGATTGCCTCACACAAATCGAGAGGATCACAACGCGAGTGATCATATCCGCCACGTATGTCGGTAAGTTGTCGGATTCATTAACTGAAAGGAACGTCGATTTCTGGTAGCTGTTTTAAGATCGTCTTTTAGACAAACCTAATGATAGAGTTCTACCCGTCACATACACACTCCGTTCTGCTTGCTTGCGACAATATACCGTAATGGGTGAGGCATCTTTGTGAACTCTCTGCATGTCTCCAATAGATGAGATCAGTATTTCCCAGATTGGGTCACGTGAAGGGGGAATAGGTCACCTTTGTGTCCAAAACAAATCACACGCGGAATATTCAAAAGGCACAATCTTGATCAGAAATGGCAGACCTGAACTCGAATCAAAGTCAACAAGAAAGTTTAATAAAAACAAATGTGAAAAATAGCATAAAGGATGAAATATAATAGTTCTAATGTTGCATGTTTGTGGACAAGAAGTCGTGCAGAGAGTTTAATGACATGTTGTTGTTGTCCACCCAACCGTATACAATTTTGCTACGGATTTCAAAATAGCATGTGCTACCCGGGAATGTCAAATTGAATGGCTGACCGACGATTTTCTTTGTGTTATGTTGTGCTAGATAGCCTGGGTTATTGAGAAAACACGCTAGGTTTTGTCTTCGACATTTTAATAAGTGCCAAGGTTAACCGAAAATCAGTGGTTGCCTGCCATTGGTATGCATGAGGCTGGGATACCTCCAGATGAGCTCGCTGCTGAGTTCGGAGTCACTGTGGCCACTATTTACTGTCTCATTGGAAGGTATAGAACCACTGGATCTACTGCCGGCCGACCGTGTTCAGGTCGACCAAGAGTTACGACCCCTGCACAAATCCGACACCCCAGGACGTCTCACTTGCGGGATCGCTTCCTTCCGGCGACGAGGACAGCAGCAATTACACCTGGTAGAACTAACAATTGAATCAGTGCACAGATTGTCTGCAACAGACTCGCTGAATACGGCATCTGACGTAGGCGTCCATACCACGGACCAATCCTTACCCAAACGTCATCGTAGCGTCAAAATGGAATGGGTACAACAGCGTATTCGCTGGACTTAGCAGCGTTGGAGCACGGTTCTTTTTAGTGATGAATCACGATTTTGTCTACGGCGCGCTGATGATAGGGCAAGAGTGTATCGCCGTCGAGGAGAACGGTTTTCCTATGCCTGCGTGCGGGAATGCGACCGTTTCGGTGGGGGTAGTGTAATAGTTTGGGCAGGAATGTTCTTGCACCATCGAACGCAGTTGATCTTCATCGGTGGTAATCCGAATGGACAGCGATATAGGGACGAAATTCTTAACGCTGTTGTTGTCCCGTTGTTCAACGCTAACGTCGGATAGCAGTTATTCTCGCAAGACAATGCTTGATGTCACGTGGAGCGTATTTGTCGTGACTTTCTTGAGGAGCAGAGCATCGAACCTTTTCCCTGGCCCCCGACTTTTGTCTGATTTTTCGCCAATCGAGCATCTTTGGGATCAATTGGACCGTCGGGTTCGTCTTCATGATCTTCAGACGTTAGGCGATTTACGTAATGTTCTAAGGCAGGAGTGGAACGCAATACCACAGGGTGACATCCAGAGACTTATCAGATCCATTCGCCGTCGATGTCTTGCCATTCAAGAGGCAAACGGTTGACATACACGCTATTGACTGCATGTGTGAACTTTTCATTTCACCCCATGTCTGAATTGCGACGTCCTGACGTGACGCAGGCAACAGTAAGAACATGAAATTATGCAAATTCATACAGCTAGACTCGAAATATGAATTTACAATAATTTGTTTGGAATTAAAGTCGATAATACTAAAAAAATTGTTCCTCAAAGTTTATTATACTTTCTCTTTTGACTCAGTATAGTTAGTGGTACATTACGCGGTTGATCATTTGTGTTAAAATCAAATTTTACAGGAAGCATCAATCGTAACATTATTACTAAAACAGTAAATCCGAACTGGAAACAAAACTTTAGGTTTAAGGACACGTTGGAATATGGGTGCGTGCAGTCGGAATCGAGTTGCGTATCTGCGTTGATTTGCAAAGCGAAACTGAGCTACCATTCTGAAAGTTCAATATTCGAAATGCATTGATATAAAGTATTGACAATACCTTGTAAAACGTAATTTATTTATTTATTGGGGTTTATTGACAAATTCGACAGCCTGGGTCACCTCGTGTAGAGGACTTTTACGTATGGAGGACGTCGGAGTACCCGGAGAGAACCACCGCGTACAGTTAAAACTAAAAGTCATGTCACGAACTGTGCGCTTATCTAGGCTTAATTGCGCGTAGGAATTGCGCGCAATTGTCATATCGAAAGGCATCCAAAGCACGGTGGGTTCTCCTGGTTACTCATTGCAAACACAGGCAATGTTTCTACCAATGGACCTCCGGGTTACCCGGAGGTCCATTGGCTGAAACATTGCTTGTGCACTGGCCATATGTACAGAATTTGATTGCCTTACTATGGTCATGACGCATAGATTAACGCGCAGATCAACGTGCTATTTGTGCGCTTTTCATGACAGGACTTCTACTTTTAACTGTAGGGCAAGCAACTGCCAGACTCCACAACGTACTAACTCCAAACAAGCAGGGTTAGCATTGGTTGAAGACAAGTGCCCCATCGACGTGCAGTACGCCCGTGTGGGCAATCGGGATGAAGTGCCTTGCCCGGGGATACAACACAGTCACCTCTGTTACGGTTTGAAGTCCAATTCCGTTACAACTGAGACACCACGTCCCCTGAGGTATACGTAAGAAAATGAGTGACATTTGAAGCGATTGACGTAAACGCCATCGCGGGAGCTCCATTTCCCTCCACACGTGTTTATTGTTTTAGAAAGACGTGTGACATGTGTCAACCCTCTCGCGACCCAACAAGGGGAATGTTGGTAGTCTATATGAGAAATATTGGGAAGGCTTGTGCAAGAAATGTCATGGACATTCTCATGTCACCAAAAATTATTACATTAGAAAGGGCTAAAACAGAGCAATTTAAAAATGAAATGCGTTAAATATTTATGAAGCCCAAGTTATCAGAGCCTGTTTCATTTCAGTAAGTAATGACCTCAAATGGTAGAGCTGAGAGGTTTCGATTTTGGAGATCGGTTTCAGGAAAAAAACCTCGGTTTCGGTTCAGTTTGTCTGATAAGAACATATAGTAACACTTCAGGCTATTTACCTTCGAAAACATCACCACTCACCACAAAAAGCCCTGTCTGTAAGTATCGCCACTAAGTTCAGAATAACTTCCCTTTGTCATTCTTAGGTGTTCTGGGCAATCGGTTGCTAAGTCTACCGAGTCAGAAAAAAATAGGGTAGCAAATGAATAAATTTCATCTAATGTATATTGTATTCTCATTGTAACATGTTCTCCCTTATCGACTCGTCCACTGGACGAATCAATAAGGGAGACAATGTAACAATGAGAATGTGACGTATTTTTTGATGGGTCTTGCTGTTCGGTTTTCCGGTTTGCAGCAAAAAACGGAACGGAACCAAAAAAAAAAAAAAAAACACAACAAAAACGGCCAGCTCCATCCAATGGAACATTCAGAATGGAGGGATTGGTACGGAGAGCGTTGGACCTCTAAAAGTGGGGTCAAGAGTTCCGATCTACAGTAGTGTGCTCACATGAAATAGCGGTCTCTTCACGACAGGATCGTGCGTACTATAGTATTTATAAATCGGCCCCATTACCCAAACACAATTTTTCATCTCCATCAAACGCCCGAGTAATGGAGGACTACAGTATGTATAAATCGGCCCCATTACCCAAACCCAATTTTCCATCTCCATCAAACGCCCGAGTAATAGAGGCCGATTCATACGTGATATACTACTATCGTGGTTCGTCCGAGACGCACTTAAATACCAGTGGGGCGAAACTTCCTTAACAAAATACTGAGAAATCAAGACAATATCAAGAAAAACAAACAAAAATGCATCTCATATTCAATTTAATCACATTTCTGTTTCGGCGAGGTTTTGTAGCCTCTACAGTGTTGCGAGGAGGAATGTGGACAGATAATTCGACTTAACCCCTCTAATTATCTGTTGTTACACGGTATTATCTCATTATAAGTTCAAGTACGCTTTCAACCGAGAGCTTACTTTATGTAACAGCATATCTTCTCATGTGGTGGATTTTTTTTTTTATTTGACGTCTTAAGTGCTATATTCTAACGCTACTTCGGCATGATTTAGAAATGTCATTGGACCAATTAATCCTGAAAATTTATTAAATGTCTACGATAAACGTATGTGATGACTTCTGCAAAGCAATAATAATGTCTGTCTCTACAGTTAAAACTAGAAATCCTGTCGTGGAATGCGCACAAATAGCACGTTGATATGCGCGTTAATGTACGCGATAAGGCCCAAGTAAAGCTATCAAATTTTGTACGTATGGCATGTGCACAAGCAATGTTTCAGCCAATGCACCTCCGGGTAACCCGGAGGTCCATTGGCAGAAACAATGCATGTGTTTTCTATGAGTAACCAAGAGAACCTGCCGTGCTTTGGATGCCATTTGATATGGCAATTGCGCGCAATTCCAACGCGTAATTAAGCCTAGATAAGCGCACTATTCGTGACAGGACTTCTAGTTTCAACTGTAGAAAGGTCAGCCCCCATCTACCACCCTTTGACAGCAACACTATCGACCGATACAGCTGGTATACTACAACGATCTGCAGTTGACTTACTTTAATCTGAACTAGTGGGGAGGGAGGAATCAATTATTATTATGTAGTGGGGGAGGAATCAATAATTATTATGAAGCAGCCTATATTAGATTTTAGGAAAAATACATGTCACCTGAACTAAAAAAAACACAAACCGAAACGTTAGTTCTGTTTACACAGGAAACTTTGTTTATAGTGATCAAATAATACCTACATGGTGACAAGATATGTACTGGCCAGAGTGGGAGGTATTCCCCAGAAGCAAACAAGGATTCAGTCTTGTAGAGAGGAAAAACAGAGAAGCAAACTGGTTGAAAGAATCAGTTAGGATTAGGAATCAGAAAGGATTTAATCTTACAGCATTTCCCATTCATACTATACGTGGTGCGTACAATGCAAAAGATAAATAAAGTTATAATCAGAAATTCTTCTTTTCGGGGTACGACATAAACATGGCCTACCATTCGTAAAACCACCTTACTATAGAGCAAAGCCAATAACCAACCACCAATAACTAACCGATATCTAAAGTTAAACAAATACTATGATTATAAAGCTGACGGATTGAATTTTTGTAAT
This sequence comes from Pictodentalium vernedei, assembly GCA_031216915.1. Taxonomy (NCBI): domain Eukaryota; kingdom Metazoa; phylum Mollusca; class Scaphopoda; order Dentaliida; family Dentaliidae; genus Pictodentalium; species Pictodentalium vernedei. The sequence continues at coordinate 854,236,808 of CM062297.1, forward strand.
AATCGATCATTCCTTTATATTGTTATTGCGGTCAATATATCCATATTTGTCCTTGCACTACAACAAGGTATGTATTATTGATATCATATCTCTTTCTTCCGAAATAATATAGATAAATATGCTTTTTAATTTTTAAAAGTACACATCGTTGACTTTTCAAGGTCTCGTCGTATCACGCCAAAGGCGTGATGCGACGAGCCCTGGAAATGTTATATGTTATGATAGGACTGATACAATCTGTGTTGTGCATAGTGATAAAATGTAAAATATAGTCCAGCTACAAATTAATTCTATTTTGGGTACAGTGAAATCCAAATAAGTATGTCAGTGCTTGTTCAGTGGGGAAGCTTTCAACCACCAGGGTTACATCGAGTGAAAGAAGCCAGAATACCAGGCAAGAACCACTGAGCAGCGGCGAGAAGCTGCCAGATTCTCTAACGTAATAACTGGCGCAACCAGATATAGTATCGGTTGAAGGCAAGTGAACCATTTACGTTCAGAACGCCCAAGTACACAGCACCACTATGCCCCTACGTGGGTAATCGGGATTATTTCCTGTCTAAAGCGACAGCGCAGATGGCACGAGTCAAGATTGAACTGTCGACTTTTCGATGTGAAGTCCAATGGTCTAGCCGATGAGCCACCACACGCATTAGTGAAGTCAGCTGATCTTTTGAGTTTAGAATTTTCTTCAATTTAATTCATTGTAGACGGGGGGGGGGGGGGGGGGGGGGAGGGGAGGGCACTAAAAATTTGCAAGACGTGACGTCCTATTTTTTATTCGGCTCCTTTTTACACCCACTACGTGCAAATTTTTTACTAACTTTCTCAGACACCCACCCCCACTCTCCCATTAAAATCCAAAATAAACTTATAAACATAGTAGGCACAGCTATCTTTAAGGGATTTTCATAATGTTCATTTCAATTGTTCCCAAAATATTGTCTGCACATTTTCTACATTTCGAACAAGAGACACTCACCCCCAACTAACGTGTGACATTTTCCCAGATTAAGCCCGATATTCTCACATATAAAGCCTTCGGATGTTGTATTTATGTTAAGAGTGTGATGTACAACATCATCTTTAAGGTTTGAAACACAAATGATGGTATATATTAGCTGATATATTGATATATTTTAAAAAAAAATTCAAAAAATTGCACAAGTTGGAGATGAACATTTTTGGCACACTCAAGAGACCCACCCACCCCCACATTGGTGCCCCCTCCCCTGTTGTAGTACGAAGTAAATGGAGGTAATGTCTCTTATACCAGTATTGCTCACCATTAAAAATGTTTTTCTGATTAAACATTTTCGTAAATTTCGATAGTGGCGATGAGATGTTTCCTTTGCCCACATGCTAACAGGAAGGAGAGAGAAAACTGCAATTTTATTTTCGAGTAAAAGCGATGAATTTCACCTACTTTTACTCAATATATTTTAGGTAGTACTAGTGTGGCTGTGGAAAAGCAAAGGTGACTAGGTAAATTCAAGGTTGGAACGCTGTAATTACACAGATAAATCCAATAAGAGATAGGGATCAGTCAACTATTTATCACTGTAGATTACGGTAATTAGTTATGCATTAATTTTCACACAGTCAGTTAGGTTCGAACGTTTGCTTCTACCAACAGTCGATTACGAGTTAATTAAAGTTTAAAATAGCGTTTTTTAAGGTAACTGACCCAAACAATATGCTAGGGGTGAGGGTACTGCTGTCTATTTATCCAGTCTGTTTAGTCGTCACATACCAAGGATTAATTTGTGATTTCATAAAATTTCGAAATAATTCTCACAGATTGTTATTTTCCAATCAAACACAAAAGAGGAGCACGTAATTTATAAATAACTTTACGCTTAAGTATTCTGTTGACTTTACTAATGGTCCTTGTGGGAAATCCCCGTGGAAATCACGAAAGGCAAGCAGTGCTTATTAGCAGTGGTACAAAAATGCTGCCTTACTGGTAAAATTGGGCCGATAATGGACGCCTGGAAAACGAGTCCTCGAAAGTGGGCAGCATAAACGATTGGCAACTTTGATTTTTTTGCTTGCATGGCGACCACGGTAGAGTATAGATGCTGAAAGTAAGCTTGATCGCAAAAAAACAATACATTGATAAAAAGTTTTGTTGCTCAAGTGTGTGATAAATGCAACAGTATCACTGATCTTCCTCAACCGTTTGTTTTCTTTCATATGGACGTGATAACCGTTACTTACACCCAGTTCCTTATTCGGCATTCGTTATCAACCGATAAAATCGGTTGATAACGAATGTCGAATTAGGAACTGGGACTAAGCATCAGTTGTCACACCCCCTTCTGTCATTGCATGCGACGGCTGAACCCATTCTCAATGAGTGCACCGCCTTCTGCTTTTTGCCAGCAAGGAGTGCAGGGAAGAGAAGTGCAATTTTGGTTGACTTTCTGAAGGTCGCGGTGTCATCACTGAACCTCTCTCATTTTTCTCTTCCGACTTCACGCGCAACCCCAAATTATTTCTATCCAGATTGATAGTATGTAAGCGAACATACGCCTAACTTACATTATGTTTTGTTTACCAGCCATTCTGGCCTCTTTCATCCTTGCATCACAAGAATAACCTGCAGAAATTTATCGCAGTATTTCAACCACCTCTCCCCAATCCTTCACCAACAACACGGACAATAGGATGTATCTATGTATAATTTATCTTTTTAAGAACTGAAGTTAATATCTGTCTATTTATCGGAGGGTGAATTTGAGATAGGCGTGTCAGTTTGTACGTATAGAATAAGCGTATAGTGTTTTCAAGTAAAAAAAAGATTCTACGAGTAGGATTAAGAATGAAACTGACGAGCCTCTGGCGAGTCGGTTTCATTCTTAATTCTACGAGCAGAATCAATTTTTTACTTAAAAAAACTATACGTTTATTTTGCTTATCCCATAAATCTTTTACAGTGCAGTTGAAATCGAAATCGTGCTGTTACTCGCTACAAAACACTGCGAGAAGTGAGGAGCACATTAGTCCAATTCAATCAAAAGCAAAGTTGCCAAAAAATAAACAAGGTGCAGTGATACATTTCTGTCTAAAAATATTTTCCCTACAAACTTGCGCTAAACTTACAAAAATACTTTATTGAATGAACAATGTTTATCTTTCTTATTTTCGTTGTTTTTTTTCATTGTCGATTACACTTGAGTTTTATAAACAGAGCAGACGACACGCGCATTTGTTTATTTACATTTTCCAAATTAGGAAAATGAAACATCAGTCATCATGCCCCTGCCTTTCACAATCGAACTTGTATGCTTTTCAATGCAGGGTTTCAGTTTATTCAATTTGTGTTTTAAGTGTTAATTGTTGTTCATTTTATTGTTAGGAGGAGTTTATATTGTCATCTATTCTAAAACTAAACATTTTAGCGACGGTCAACGTTTGATAAACCCCGGTTTATTTTTGTCTCCCACAAGCGCAAAACAGGTCACGACAACACGGATGTGGTAGAGGCCACAGGGTAACAAGTCCGTCACTACTATAGGAATAAATTCTTTCAGTGTTAAACCTACGGAAAAAAATTATCACCTTACTAGCAGATGCTACTATAGGTGAATAAAGCAAACAAATTACCCAAGGCTTTAATTGTTTGAATAAACGGTCATTTATGGAATAAAAAGTACATAGCATTTCATACAAAACTTAATACACCAATCCCACGTTCATCCTCAGATAAAGCGACATATAATTCATTTCATTTCTTATAAATTTAATTCAGAGTAGTTGCGTGTACTGCAATATACCATGAGTCAGTTCAAGACTGACATTTGTAACATGGAAATATCAAATGATGACGTATATTACAGAAACTTAATCAGCGTTTGTGCAGGAGGAAGTTTTGTAGTTTTCAACATAGTCTGGCACCAGCTCTCAAGCCATAAGTCTAATTATGTAACTCTTTTATAGCTTGGAATCGGCCAAGTTCTCAAATAGGTCATCACCTATGTTTAGTTTCACTCGTTTGAAATATTTCAGCTGGTTGCAAAAACGAACCTACGCTTCGCTTTTCGAACCAAGAGACATATTCTGAACGACTAAATATGAAAGATTATATAATGATTTATCTTCTGTGAATCAAAGCTAAAAACGTTGCTCAGTCGAGACTTGATTTGATCTAAGGTCCTGCGAATATTCGAGATTCGATTCGATATCGATACCATGCGTATGCTTCGAGATCGATCCCGAATCAGTCTCAGGATTCGAGTTTTTCGAATCTCTCGTACTAACTTCAATTTGTTACATTTCCAACAAAAATAGGATAACACTGTCATTAGAAAATTCATTCATGTTGGCTCAATTCCTATTTATTTGAGTAATTGACAATGTTTAATTGTTAGGTAAGGTGGGAATTTGGCCCAGAACATGATCCATAGTTTTGGTTTTTGAAGGCTTAACTTGTTACTATTCACGTTCTTAAGAACGTGAATAGTAACAAGTTAGGCCTTCGTTTTGGTTTTTGAAGGCTTAACTTGTTACTATTCACGTTCTTAAGAACGTGAATAGTAACAAGTTAGGCCTTCAAAAACTAAAACTATGGACAATAAGCCTAGCTTTTTCAGCGACGGTGCTACAGAGAATATTTAGTTATTGGTGTTTAAGGTGTTCACTCCGTCGCGTAAGGGTCATCACAGTGTTCCGTAACTTCCGTTTGATGCAATATGAAATAACTTGTCTTTTAAGATTCGATTCGGGATTCGATTCGATGTCGATATCAGAGACACGATTCGATTCGAGATTCGATTCGAAAAGAAATTTGTGATTCGCAGATCCCTAATTTGATCGACATTTTTTATGACAAGACAATCATAAATGAAGACTCACCAGTCATAGTTTTAGGATTACTCCGCGTATATTTCCACAGATTATATTAATATCTTGATATTTTCAAGAGAAATTAAACATTTATTGATTACTGACAGGAATACCTATAACTGTGGCAGGAAAGAATATATCTGTGTTTATCATATGACTTCTCCGTTTTCTCGGCTTATCACCATTTCATATTTTCAATAAATATTAATTAGTGTTCATAACACCTCCAGTTGATTTGATTGGTCAGTTTAGAAAATAACGCTTTCTGATTGGTTAAATTAATGATATTTCAAAGCTGATCTTGACATTCTTGTACTTATGTTATATTGATTTATGACGCATTTCATTCAACGTGAAACGCCATTCTTTAACCATTTTTTATCTTACAATCAACGTGTATTTTGTCTGTATTAACTCCGCAAATGTCGTGTATCCGACCCCCTGATACAGATGTTTGGATCAAGGGGTCGGATACAAGCGTTCCATATTTGTTCTTTGTGTTCATCCGTACGAATAAATAGTTCGTTATATATTCGTCTACATTCTTGACTTATCCCCAATATATTGTAAGATAAAATGATTATTACCATTATGTGGATGTGCAAAATATTTCGTGATTGGTCACTCGATATTTATGAAACTCGTCTGTGAATTTCCCGACTTGCCTCACCAGAGGCTCGGCAAAACGGAAAATTCTTAAACTCGTTTCATAAATATCGAGTGACCAAAGCACTTATTGAATAACCAATATATCATTGTAAGTGAAATAACACCATATTACATCAACAGTCGTCAGCGCACAAATTTCCACAAAAACTGAGTAAATAGACAGCCCAATCAGAATTCTACTGGTGGCCTGGGCGTTTTAGGTTGATACACACAGTCTCAACTACACAAGGGAGAATAGTTTGCACAACCCTCGTGAATACCTACAGATTATTACCATTATGTGGATGTACAAAATATGTATCCGAGTCGAGCTCCGGGTTCTAAGGGCAGATCACGACGAGTCGAAGACGAGTCGTGATCTACCCTTAGAACCCGAAGCGAGACTCGGATACATATTTTGTACATCCACATTATGGTAATAATCATTTTATCTTACAATATATTGGGGATAAGTCAAGAATGCAGACGAATATATAACGAATTATTTATTCGTACGGATGAACAAACAGAAAAAAATGGAACTCACGCGAAAGGAACGTGCTTGTATCCGACACCCTGATACAAAAATCTGTATCAGGGGGTCGGATATTCGACAGTTGCGGAGTTAATACAGACAAAATATATGTTGATTGTAAAATAAAAATTTGTAAATAGAGGATATCCTAGCCATTTTAGTGAATGTCGGGAATTAACTCATGAGTGTGGACTTGAAGTTTTATAATACTTTCAATTCCACACGAATGAGATAATTCCCGACATTCACTAAAACAGCGTGGATTTTCTTTTTATTATATGCTACGTGACATTTTGCTGCGCAATATTCAGCCAATTTGACTGCAAACAATTTCAAGACAATGACAAACATCTGTTGGTCGATCCTTCAAGGCGACGCCATGCGCCGAAACCTAACGTCATTTAGGAAGCTACTGACAAAAAATTAATCGTGTGGACCTGAAAATATTATTTTTCACTCGCGCAAGCGCTGATGAAAAATAAAACTTTCAGGTCCACACTCATAAGTTAATTCCAGATGCTGACTAATATAGAGTCGATTTTCTTTTTTTTATATGCTACGAGACATTGCACAATATTCAGCCCAATTCGACCCCAAATGCGTACTTTTCAAAACAATAACAAAGATCAGCTAATCGTTCCTTCAAGGCGACGTGATGTGGCGTAGCGTGCCGTCATTTGGGAAGCTACTGAGGGATATTCCTCTGTATCCATCTAGTCGGTAGATATCGAGGCATATCTGTTAGATAATTTGCGATAATTCACAGGCTGCATATAATAAATTCCTTTATCTGTATCTGTCTGCATTACAAAAACTCAAGCCCTGTTCATCTTCAACACAAACCCACTTTACAGTAGGCAGTCACGAATGTATTTTTCTCCCGTTTCGTAGAATAGCGAGGAAATATTGTCTTGTCGTTTTTAGCTTAACTTGACATAGTCAAGATAAGCTATTGCCATCACGCGTGTGGAAGTCTGTTAGTCTGTGAGTCTGTTAGTCTGTGAGTCTGTGAGTCTGTGAGCCTGTGACGTCTGTTCACATTTTCCTTTAGCACGGGTACACCCCGCAGTTCTGGTCTGATCGTCACGAAATTTCATATGCAGGTTTGGGGTCATGTCTAGATGAGAACGTCCCCTTCTGGTCGCGATCGGGCAACCGGTATGGCTGCCCGAGCCCCAAACCCGAAAACCATTAGCACAGTCTACAGGTCGTATTTATGAAGGGATTTCATTGTAACTTGGTAGGATGCCTCTGTATAATGTCTAGATGAGAACGTCCCCTTTTGGGCATGATCTATCAACCGTGATGGCTGCCCAAGCCCGAAACCCAAAAACTTTTAGCACAGTCTGCAGGTTATGTTTAATGTGGAGGGATTTCAATGTAACTTGGTAGGATGACTCATGTCTAGATGAGAATTACCCCATTTGGGCATGATCTGCCAACCGTGACGACTGCCCGGGCCCAAAACCCGAAAACCTTTACCACAGTCTACAAGTCATATTTATTGAGGAATTTCATTGTAACTTGGTGGGTTGACTTCATACAATGTCTAGATGAGAAAGTCACCTTTTGGGCATGATTGGTCAACTGTGACGGCTACAGAGGCCCAAAGCCCGAAAACCTTTAGCACAGTCTAGAGGTCATATTTATGAAGGGATTTTATTGTAACTTGGTAGGATGACTCCAAATAATGTCTAGATGAGAACGTCCCATTTTGATCGCGATCAAGCAGCCTTGATGGGTGCCCGAGCCCAAAAACCTTTAGCATAGGCAAAAGGTCATATTTATGGAAGGATTTCATTGTAACCTGTTAGGTTGACTCCATGTAATGCCTAGATGATGACATCCCCTTTTGGTCGTGATTGGTCAACTGTGATGGCTACAGGTGCCCGAAGCACGAAAACCTTGAGCACAGTCTACAGGTCATATTTATGAAGGGATTTCATTGTAATTTCGCAGGATCACTCCAGATGATGCCCAGATGAGATTGTCCCCTTTGGTCCCTTTGGTTGCGATCATTCAACCATGATGGCTGCCCGAGCCCGAAGCCCGAAAAATTTAAGCACAGTCTACAGGTCATATTTATGAAGGAATTTCATTGTAACTTGGTTGGTTGACTTCATATAATGTCTAGATGAGAACGTCCCCTTTTGGACATGATTGGGCAACTTTGACGGCTAAAGGTGCCCGATGCCCGAAAACCTTTTGCACTGTCTACAGGTCATATTTATGAAGGGATTTCATTGTAACTTGGTAGGATGACTCCAAATAATGTCTAGATGAGAACGTCCCATTTTGGCCGTGATCATTCAGCCTTGATGGGTGCCCGAGCCTAAAAACCTTTAGCATAGGCAAAAGGTTATATGTATAGAAGGATTTCATTATAACCTGTTAGGTTGACTCCATATAATGCCTAGATGATGACATCCCCTTTTGGTCGTGATTGGTCAGCTGTGATGGCTACAGGTGCCCGAAGCCCGAAAACCTTGAGTACAGTCTACAGGTCATATTTATGAAGGGATTTCATTGTAACTTAGCAGGATCACTCCAGATGATGCCCAGATGAGATTGTCCCCTTTGGTTGCGATCATTCAACCATGATGGCTTCCCAAGCCCGAAGCCCGAAAACCTTTAGCACAGTCTACAGGTCTTATTTATGAAGTGATTTCATTGTAACTTGGTAGGTTGACTTCATATAATGTCTAGATGAGAACGTCCCTTTTTGGACACGATTGGGCAACTGTGACGTCTTCAGGGGCCCAAAGCCCGAAAACCTTTAGAACAGTCTACAGGTCATAATTATGAAGGGATTTCATTGTAGCCTGGTAGGATGACTCCAAATAGTGTCCAGATTAGAATGTCCCCTTTTGGTTGCGATCATTCAACCATGATGGCTGCCAGAGCCCAAAGCCCAAAAACCTTTAGCACAGTCTACAGGTCATATTTATTAAAGGATTTCATTGTAACTTGGTAGATTGACTTCATATAATGTCTAGATGAGAACGTCCCCTTTGGACGCAATTGGGAAACTGACAGCTACAGGGGCCCGAAGCCCGAAAACCTTTAGCACAGTCTACAGGCCATATTTATGAGGGGTTTTTAATGTAACTTGATAGGATGACTCGTTTTGGAATAATTTCACTGTAACTTGGTAACTTTTGTTGATATACGTTAACTGTGAGGGCCACATACATTAGCTGTGAGGTCATATTAACCCACCCCTCAGCTCTTTAGTACAGTGTGCACCTCATATTATTTTTATCATAAACATAGCACACAGGGAACAGAAATGAACATATTCCCAATTATCACAATTCTTGTCTTATTTCATAATCCTTTCATAAACATTGAACATTATCATTTTCATCAAACACAACACACAAGTTAAGCTACAGTGTGATTGACACTTTCATTGGTATAGGTAAACGGTATTAAACAGATTGTGAATTAATCACAGCACGATAATCCGTGGATGTAGGGATACTACACAGAGCGTTATACACGAGATGTGATTGTTTGAGAGTGTTGTTTCATTCCAAGACAACTCCCATTAGAAGCAAACGTTTCATTTTAATTGATCTTATTTAAGCAGTTTATTCTTTTTAACCCTTTACCTAACCTGAAAAGCAGACGACACTTGCAAAAATAATTCTTGAATAACTAATTTTTTTCATTTTTTGTCTCAAAAACATAGGTTATGACCCCTCGTTGGAACGAGCTCGACGAGCTCGTTCCAACGAGGGGTCATAACCTATGTTTTTGAGACAAAAAATGAAAAAAATAATGAAAATTAATTGGCGATTTTTGAGAATATCGCTGGCCGGTTTTGGCCGTTACGTTGGGTAAAGGGTTAAGTGAGGTTCCGAACACTTCCTCGTGGTATCCTTGCATGACTTTGGGCGCAGATTTCCAGGGTTTATTTAGACCCGTTTTTTTTCCTGCTCGGCTTGGCTGCTTTAAGCGAGGACGAGTTACTAAAGTGTAACTCTGGTGTAGATAACGCTTTGTTTTCATCAAAAGGTTGATAAGTTTTGCGCTGGTTCCCCGTTGACTTCTCTTTTGCGTTTTCACAAGTCATTTCATTTCATTCCAATCCAATAAATACTCCTCTAGTAGGCTACTAGTAATACAAGCGTTATTATTATTTACCCGTAGATTAGATTAGACCGATTGGTCTGGAGAGCAGAATTCATCGACCTCTCGGCTAATAGGGTGCAATTACAGTTTAATTACATAGTAAGACACCCACGCAATTTGCAGAGAGATGGGCGGTAGAAAAGCAAAATCGTCCACGCGAGAGGACAAAAACACTTATCGAGTTATGAAGAACTCACTGATGCCAATCAAATACGAGCAAGTCAACAATACTTGAACAAAACTAAATTATAATGATGGGGACAAGGTCGAAAATAAATTCAGAAACGTTACAGGATATAGCTTCGCTTTAAGTTTCAAATACAGTATTTTCATATGAGGGGAGATCATGCTTCCGAGCCCCAATAAAGTTGCGGAACCCTTTTGTACTTCTTGCTACCCTCCTTCCAGATTTGCTTACAGAATCACCGGCCATGCTGTTGGTTGCACATCAGAGCCCTGCGAATCTTCGAGATTAGATTCGATTTCGATTCTTAAGATGCAGTTCGGTTCGATTTGAAATTGATTACTCCATTGCTTTCCTTTCGAATCTGTTCACACCAAGGTAGCTTGGTATCAGTCGTCGAAGTAATCTCACAAACGTACATCCTAAATTTAGGTACGTTAAAAATTAACCCAAATCAACAGGGTTGAGTGAATATGAACCCTATAGGGTTCATATTCACACAACCCTGTTGATATGGATAGATTTGTAACCTAACTGATTTTAGAGTGAATAGTTGAGGTGAAAATTGTACATGAATAATGCTGAAAAAATGACTGTAACTTATTGTAATTCAAGCTATGTTAACATAGCAAGCATCTGCACCATGGCATCGCCAGTATTTATTTATTGGAGTTTAACGACATTTTCAACAGCAAGAGTCACCCCGTGTAGGACAGTTGTACGGGCGGAGGAGTTCGTAACAACTGCGAGCAACTGTCAGACTCACCGACCTACTAACTCCACATAAGCAGGGTTAGCATTGGTTGAAGACAGGCGCATCCTCGACGTGCAGTACGCCTTCGTACATAGCGCCACCGTGCCCCTGCGAGGGCAATTGAGATTAAATGTCTTGCCCAAGGACACAAAGCAGTTACCCTGGCGGTGAACGAACCGGGGACCTCCCGGTTTGAAGTCAAATGCCACAAGTACTGAACCACTCTGCTCCCATTCTCCAGTGCGAATCCAATCTTACTAGCCTCTACAACTGTGAGAGCAAATTTAAAGATAGATAGATCTTTATTTTGCAGTATACTTGTAAAATGATTTCAATATAACATTACCAACAAACAGGAACATAAGCATTCAGCATGGAAATGGCATACCCGATAAGGCAGTCTCCCTGCCATTCCCGTAAAGAGAAAGATATCAAGTCTCTTTGGAATCAATATATCGAAATGCTTTCCCCAAAACGGGTTGTCTGATCTTTTATTTGTGATTCAAGGGGGCTATAATGTATTTGAGGATTAAGTGGTGGGAAAAGTAGGATGAGATACCAGAGGATATGGCTGACGGATGACACAGTTGGGACGTGTTGGGTTGTCGCATTTGGAGTTGGGACGGAAATAATTATTCAAGACTTTATCCATTGAGGATTTTTAAATTTGGGTATACTCAATTGCTGGATTTGTGGGTCTATACTATTCCAGGTTCTTGGGATGGAGTGTAAAGGCAATTCAGCAGAGAACTGTGTTCTTGGTTTGCAGGTATCGAATTTACCGGTTTGCCTTGTATCCATTCTTGGGGTGTTTCTATATACTTGAAAGGTATCATCAAATGACATGGGATGTTTTTTTGTTCGTCCAGTCGTGCATAAAGAGGGACACGTGGAGGCTGTAGGGATAACTGAATTTCATAATGGCACAATCTCTGAAAAGAGGATCTGTGTGGGAGAGATGTGAATTTTTTGTTATGACCCGGACAGCTCTTTTATGCAGTTTTAGAATTCTACTAGTGTAGGTCGAATGGCTCAAGACCTGGATACCATATATAAGATGACAATGAATCAGAGGGAAGTATAAAGTATTCATTACTTTCGTGGGAAAGAATTTCTTTGCCCTATTTAGTACAAAAATGGGACTTGCCACAGAAATATGCTCTTTAAATTTCATATTTTCATCCATGTGTACGCCAAGAAATTTTAAAGTTGTTTGGTCTTGCTCGTTACCAACAGGCTCAATAGTTGCGTTGTTGAGACACAGTTTAATATCGTTTATCTTATAACAATCGTTTTATGTGTGAAGGAGCATGCATTTAGTTTTAGCTGGGTTGAGGGCTAGTTTGTTGGCAGAACATCAGTGGTTCATTTTGGCTAGTTCGGAATTTATACTGAGTGTAAGGGTTTCAAGACTGTTACCTGACCTAAAGGCCGTTGTGAAATCAGCAAAGGAAAGTAAACTGAGTTCTGTAGATTCGTTAATATCGTTGATGTACAATAGAAATAAAAATGGGGCAAGAATGAACCCCTGTGGTACAGTTGTATTTGTGGGTAACGTTTCCGAAAAAGTACTCAAGAACGAGACGAATTGGCTTCGTTCAGTTCAATAACTTTGAAACCACCGATGGACAATACCCCCAATACCGTAGTATTCCAGTTCCTGTAGCATTTTCGAGTGGTCGATGGTGTCAAATGTTTTGGAGAAGTATAGGAATATAAAAGGGGTGCAGTTCTTTGTTGGTTTATCATTTTCCGTCACTACGCTATTTCGTAGGTGCAATATAGGGTGGACAGTTGAGTGTTTTGTTCTGAACCCAAACTGGTACTCATATAAGATCTTATTTTCGTCTATGAAATCCACTAGCCTTTTATACATTAACTTTTCAAGTAATTTTGAGAACGTCTGGAGGATACTGATAGGGCGATAGTTATTAAACATTTGAGGGTCACCAGACTTTAAAATTGGTATGACTTTGGCTATTTTCATTTTGGTTGGCACATGACCGGATGAAAATGAAGTGTTGATGATGTGTGTTAAGGGGTTCACGGCTTCACAAGCGACGGCTTTCAAGAGTTTTGTAGACGATTCGTTTTGATCTCTTGTTGGTTTTAAGGACAATTTGGAAATACTACTGATAACCTCCTGCGTATTCGTTGGAGTTACAAATAATGACTTTCCATTATTATGCTTCATATAATGAGAAAAGTGAATATTTGTGTCGGACACTTGGTCACCTACCGATTTCCCAATATCAGCAAAGAAGGCATTGAACTTGTCGGCAATTCGTTTGGGGTCGTTTAAAGTGGTATTGTTTTCGACAAAGGTATTTGCGAGCTCAGTTTTTCGATCGATTTATTAATGGCTTTACGTAATATTTGCCATTTTTTTTTTGAGGCCGTGTTTATTCTCTCGCAAGATATTACAAGATATTACGATAGCAGTCTGACTTGCTTGCTCGTTTGGCCCGGTTGACGATGTGAGAGAATTGTTTGTAGTCCGCGATAATTTGGGTTGTCGGAGATTTCAGTTTTTTCGTGTACAACTTTTGTTTATGTATAAATATTATTAGTTACACAGTTTGTTGGTGGCCTAATATGGTGTATATGGTGTCAGTTAATTTCATATTGAACAAGAGCTTATACACCATACTAGGCCACCAACAAACTGTGTAACGAATATATCTTACCGACTGCTGCATAGATGCACAGAACTAATAACAACAGCGATCAAAATTAAATGAGAGAATTCTCACAATGTGTTCACGTGTCTTTGCCTTGTTACAATTGATGGGATAGGGCACTCTCCCATAAATTGCAACAAGGCAAATTCATACATACCAAACAGTTTCATTTCGAAGGTAACATGACACACATCCACAGAATATGAAGCCTTTTCAGTTGCCTAACCTGCACTTCAGACCAAATGCGGGCTTCCAACACTCATTTTTCAACTTGAAGCGTTTATCGGCTGCCGCCATTTTGAATAATCAACGTACAAAGGGGAGATTACCCATAGCTGTCAGCGTATATTGATGTTGACAGGCAGTATATGATTTTATATGCAATCTGCATGTGACGTCTTTGAACCAATGAAATTCCCAGATACTTGTAGGAGGTAAGATATACATTAATATACTAAATCGCATATCTTTTTTGGATGTGGAACTTTTTTAACTGATTTAAGATTGTATTGTCGAACAAGAAACAAAACGGATGTTACTCGCAGCTGAGTTAAATCGTTCGGGTGCTGCTGGATTTTTTTAGCACTCGTGCCCCAGCAGCACTGTCTTTCCCAGTTCTTTCGGTGAATAGGTCAATCTTCTAAACTGAACACGCTGGTCGAGGGACATAATTAATCAGATGGTATTATTTCGGATCAAACACTTGACAGAGTTTAACAAAAAATATCACTGAAGGTGGAATTGCATCACCTCTCACGTGCGGTTAGTTACAATGAAACTTGGGCGTCGAAGATATGGGCCAACGAAGAATCAACAATCGACCCACTTATGAATATTAGTGTTGACCTAAGGTCGACTGTATTACCGTTTATCGTTCAAATAGGGTATCATATTCGGTGACGAATGCTACTATTGGAAATTACTGTGTTTGACTGAGAACTGACAATGACATCAAGGGCTTGCTTGGGATTTAAGGTACTTGTTTGGGTGTAGAGAATCAAAAGTATAATACACCACAGTCAAATGAGTACGGAGTTGTTTTTGACTATCAAGCGAATTTCGTGGTGAGGATCGTATTTGAATATTGCGAGAATGTTAAAATAGTGGGATGGTAAGGGTGGGGAGGGATGGGGTAGGGTTGGTGCGCGAGACGTATACCACACTTGTGTAAACATACACGCCATCATTCCATAAATTAATATATGCAAGTATACTCAGCAAATTAGCCCTTTGCGACTGCGTTACGTAATATTACGTACGAATATTGCCGTGCGTTGCGACTACGGTATGTAATATTACGTACTCCGACTTTGAACCCGAGCGGCCGCTTTTTCGTCCAGGAACATGATCCTTCATAATTTCATTAAATAGGATGGATGCCAAGTGCATGCGTGTGGTAGACCAATCAATATTTTCAACGTGCAGCCACAAGGCTGCGCGTTGAAAATATTAATTGGTCTACTCCCAACTAATGAACATGAACTCTCCCTGTTGCTGTCATTGAGCTGATATGGGAGTTACCACCAGGGTTCAAAGGGCTAACGATTTTTGACGTCGACAAAGCCTGATTCTTCGTGACGTTAAAACGTCACGATAACCGTAGACGGAAAAGAGTTAACGTAGAATACTATCGAGGTTATGATAGGGATGCGTATTAATATGAGTCCATCCGAGTCAGAATTGGTCGACAATAGTAAATCCAAGGCCAGTGATGCGATCAAGTGAGAAACGAAAACATGCAAAATATTTGCACCTGCAGACATAAATGCGTAGCTGCTTGCATACACGCAGACTCGTAAACACATCCTTCCAACCATCCTAAAAAATTTAAAGTCGTAATTAGAAAATATAAAGATTCCAACCCATGTCGTCGACAAGGGCTGTACAGTGGCTAGTACCTGTAATTTTCGCACCCATTCCTTTTAAGTTCATGATGAAATACAGTGAGTTCGTTATCGTACTCTTTGGTTAGTTTGTCAACATCCAATGTTACATTCTCCCTCCAAACCGTTCTGGGTAAGGAATGAGGAATAAACTCACGGGTCGTAAAGAGTATGATACCTGCACTTTGAGGATTTTTATTGTAGTTTAACCCTTTACCCAACGAATCGGCCGCATCCGCAGGCGTAAGCTGCAAATTCGGCAGTTGAAAAAATATTATTTTTCACAAAATGTCAGCAAAACCATATCATCAGACCCCTCGTTGGAACGAGCTCTTCGAACTCGTTCCAACGAGGGGTCACATGATATGGTTTTGTTGAAACTGTTTGAAAAAAATGATATTTAAAATATTAAATTTTGATATCGTCTACGTTGGGTAAAGGGTTAACGGTACTTACGGCATTTAGAATCACCTCGTGTCGGGCAGATTTACAGGTGAAAGAAGCCGCCGGAGACAACCACCGAACAGCTGCGAGGAACTGTCGCACTCCACAACGTATTAACCCCGCACAAGAGCGGTTAGTTTTCGTTGTAGACAAGTGCACCATCGACGGGCAGTACACTTTCGTACACAGCGCCACCGTGCCCCACGTGGGCAATTGAGATTTAGTGCCTTGCTCAAGGACACAACGCAGTTACTACTGGTAAGGATCGAACCGTGGACCTCCCGGTTTGAAGTCCAATACTCTAACCACTGAGGAAACGCGCACTCCTCTTATGAATTGAATACATGGCAGATACAGTTACCTCCCGTGGGAAATCTCCATCAGACAGTATTCAATGTGTTGACTTCAGTAGGGTCCAGCGAACGTTGGAGATTCGATTATAGTCACTCATTCCATTCGAATCGATTCGAATTAATCTCGATTATTCGAAAAAAAATTGATTCCTTGAGAGATTTGGATTTCATACAATTCGTTATTGTTGACTTTCTGAAGACAACAACTCGCCCTACAGATTTCCGATGAATAAGATTGAATGTATTCAGTCTGACTACATAGCACAAATTCTGTCGGAAAATGCATAAACGGCTCGTGTAGACAATATATCGTACTTTTAGAGCACCAAGGCGACTTCTGCAATGCTTTGACATTGCAGATGGCGCCTTCTTGCACTCGAAGGCCGATAACTGGCTTTTTCGACTACCTTTGTGATGCATGTCAATTTTCGCATAGTCTAGTATGCCTGTTGATATTGGGTTCACGAAGGAGATAGACAGCACCAGTAGGTCATAGTATCGCGAGAATTGAAAAGTGGATTTGATTCGAGATTCGATTCGGTTTCGAACCTATTGTTCGATCCGATTCGAAATTCGAGAGAAACATCGTGATCCGCCGGACTCTGATGGTCATTCAGTCTGACTACGAAACATTTAGTTACTAAAATAAAATAAAAGATACTAGGGCACAAAATAGCAACGAATCAAATTTCCATTCAGTAACATCGTTAGTGGGCAGAAATAGCGAACATTATTCGATAAACGTAATAAAAGGCCAATTCGATCCGAAGTTCGAATAGATTTCGAATAATAGATGGGAGTCATTCCGAGATTGGTCTCGAATCGAAAATTTGTGATTGGTACACCCTAAAATCAGTTGGGGTAAAAATCAACGCAAATTAACTGGGCTGAGTGAATATGAACCCCAATGGGTTCATATTCACTCAACCCAGTTGATTTGGTTTAATTTTACCCCAACTGATTGTAGAGTGTAGGGCCCTACTACATATTCCCCTTTCATTCAGACATTCAGTGAAAGTGTTAACTGCGTTGGTTCACGAGATAGCAACATTGAATGTCGACAGCAGATTTTTTATGCTGCTCTGATTTAACGAACTGCAGTTGCACCGGAGACACCCTGCCCTTTCAATTACGATATTATTCCGGAAACAACCAAAACAAAAAAAGAAGTCGTGATGCAAAGAATCTAATATCGAAGAAAATTCGTTATAATTCCCAGCGGTTTTCTCAGAGTTCAGATACACTGCATATTTCAGTAACTGATTTAGAATTTTATCAGTACAATGTTTAACCTTTACTTGCCGTGATCATATATTTTATAGTAATTCACACATTGTACATCACGTGGATCAAAGGGAGAATTCACATTACATGACGTTCAACTTTGAGTTTCACATTTACACAAAAAACATTCCCAAACTCGACAGAAATCTGAGATTTTACATTGAACGGGTGAGTGTAATCCAGCTGTCCGCGGACAGCACTCAAAATATCTACATTTGTCCGTCCATCCGCTCGTCCCCATGTCAACAAGCGATACAACCATTCATCGATCAATTCGTCCACCTATCTTTATCTCCCCCCTCCTACTCCTCATTTCCAGCCATCCATCCGTCCATCCGTCCGTCCGTCCGTCCGTCCGTCCGGTCGTCCGTCCGATCGCCCGTCCGGGCAATAATACGAGACTTACGACTTCTTTGTTTTGCCCGGACAGGTATTATGAGCCCACTTCAAGATTGCAGTTAAAACTAGAAGTCCTGTCACGAACTGTGCGCTTATCTAGGCTTAGTTGCGCATAGGAATTGCGCGCAATTGCCATATCGAATGGCATCCAAAGCACGAAACGTTCTCCTGGTTACTCATAGCAAACACAGGCAATGTTTCTGCCAATGGACCTCCGGGTTACCCGGAGGTCCATCGGCTGAAACATTGCTTGTGCACAGGCCATATGCACAGAATTTGATAGCCTCACTATGACATAACGCGTAGATTAACGCGCGGATCAACGTGCTATTTGCGCGCATTTCATGACAGGATTTCTAGTTTTAACTGTGTGAGCTTATGTACAAATATTATGAGGCAAGAATCGATTTGTAGCGATTTGTCGGAGTTTATGTTAGGGTTTATGGTCAAGTAACGGCTGGGGTTACCGTTGCCCCCTCATCAGGTTTATCTTGGGGGATCTAACCATGTCTATTCCCCCAAGCAAATTCCGAAGAAACGACGTTTTAGCGGTTGTCCGAACGTTTTAAAGCCCGTCCGTCCGTCCGTCCGTCCGTCCGTCATTCAATCCATCTGCCTCTATGTCTTCTTCCTGTCTCTAATTGCACGTGTGTTTTTCTCTGTCCACGTCAACACTCTCTCGAGGAAATCATCCGTGCCTTCTATCGTCCGCCCTTCTGTTTCCACAACATTTTGTCTAGGCAGTTATTGCACTGCTAGTTTAAGGAACACAATCACTTTTCGGCTGTAGGTAATTTGTCGTTTTGCACGAACTAGAGGCTAAATCAAACGGACAACTTTCGAACTTAAGAGTGAGAATTTAATGTTTGACATTGAAAACAGACTTTCGAGAAGCGTGTTGCGAATATTAAAATTATCACATATATTTTGCTGGTTTACAATCCTCTTTGACGTGATAGTTCGGAAAAAAAAGACATACCATACACAAGCGAAAGTATAATGTACGTGTCAAATCTTACCCAAAACATTTTACTTCATGTCCAAATGCGTTAACTAGTGATGTGCTTAATTATTTCTGGCCATCAACATTTGTTCGCATTTCTTTGTCTTGTTACAATTTATAGGAGAGGGCGTACACGCCCTCTCCCATCAATTGTAACAAATCATATCCTTACAGATTAAATAATTTCACTTCAGAGATAATACAAGGCACATCCACAGAAAATGGAACCTTTAACATTCAGTACCTTCACTTAAAAGAAACCAAATTATGGGCTTCGGGAATTCCACCATGTAAGGGACAGGTGCACTGTAATTTTCGAACAGACAAAATAGAGCGAATATTGTGACACTTGCCTTTCGCCAGAGTCCCTGAATTCTGGGGATTCGCCAACATAAATCCACATTTTTGCAGCATACCAAGTTTTATATCCACACTGGGCACAACCCTCGTTTCTTAATAGTATGCGCACATTATACTTTTGTACATGGAACGTTGTTTGTATAAATAATACACACGCACATTTTACACAATATATCAGACACAGATGAATATCTTCTTTATACAGGTGTCTCTTATGAGACCTTCAGAATTTCCAAGAAATTATGAATAACTTAACTTCAGTCTTATTCTTCCCATGCGTATTGGCTTATTTTCCTTTATTCAATAAACGCATTTTGATGTCATCAAGTAAATTATAAGATAATTCGTTTTGAGTAAAACCATGTTGCATAGTTTCAGCAGGTGTGTTTGGATTTGTTTGAAACAAAACAGCCTGTAGATTTACACATATAGGTTAACCCTGGCGTAGTACTTAATTTCTGAAGCGCGATATTGCTCCCTCCCCCTCGTTCCCTGAGTTCCAATGTGTTCTATGTGCCAGTCGGTAGTGCAGTAAAAATTATCTTATCTTATCCTTGTCTAATAATTTTCACGCCACAGCGCCACACGCCAGACCTACCTGGGTTCACGGTGGACAGCACGTGAGCTCAGAATGGATGAATGCGTGGATTGCGTCTTCACTTTTTCCAACGAGTATAATAGAAGTTATTTTCAGGACCATATATAATATCATAACATTTAGTGGTATAAAGAAGCTCGTCGAGCTCGTTCCAACGAGGGGTCATAACCTATGTTTTTGAGACAAAAAATGAAAAAAATTAGTTATTCAACATTTTTTTTTGGAAGTGTCGTCTGCTTTTCATGTTTGGTAAAGGGTTAATACAAAGGATATTGGAAACATAACATAAGGATACTTTTGCAAAATGAAATTCGTAGTTTCGCAATATGGTCAACTTTTTTTGTGAAATTAGCATTTTCAGACAAAATGTTGGCGTTCGGGCGATAAACATTTTTTTTCGACGCACAACACAAAATTCCAACAGCCATCATCATGGGTGAGGGGGGGGGGGTGGGTGGGTGGAGGGACGAACCGCCCCAACCCTGTCAGGGACCGATCAGGACTATTTAAAATACGCTCTAGCATCGGAGCCTATTTTTTCAATTCATGCGCCAGATTTCAATTTACGGAGTCACACTACTTTTTTGTAACACACACTGCAAGTATGTAATAGCTCTCATCATTTTCATTTAGTACACTATAGCAAACATTAATCTTCACTGTGGTTTCTGATCAAGTCTTGGCTGCCTATTTAGGCAGCCAAGACTTGATCAGAAACCACAGTGAAGATTAATGCTTGGTAATTAAGACTTGAAGTATTAACTTAAGCACTTTACAACAATGATAAATTATAATCATATATATAATACATGTAAGAGTGTCTCTCTCGATTATCCATCGAAAGAATATCAAAATATGATCTGAGAAGTTACGCGCCAACTGAGAAGCCTATTTCTGAGATTTAAGAGCCAAGTCCTGATGTTTCAGAACCAAATACGCACTGGCGCATGCCCAGGTAGGTCCCTGCCTGTAGCCGGCTAGTTGGCCTGTGTCGGGCCTGAGACTAATTTTGTAACTCGCACAAATGCGTATGCTGAAGATGATACAACTATATAACGCCACACATTTGCTTTCACAATTAGTTTAGGACACAGTTATGTTGTTTGTCAACGTTAATCGTTTGAAAGTATTAACGTTATCACGCAAACAAAGTCATTTTCCAACGTGTTAAGTTTTCCTACATTAACGAGACCTATTGACATTTTTCAGAGTTAAGACACCTTTGTTCCCTTAACGGCGACATACACATCCGACCTGCTCCCCTAAGAAGGCATCCTAGCTGCGCTATCTTGTATTTACCACTGTTAACAGAAATGAAGCCCCTCCGAGAGAAATTAATACTCGAATAAACCATTTCAATAAACCCATCAATCAATAACTTAACCCTTTGAACACTGTGGTATCTTCCATGTCAGTTGAAATGCAGCAATAAGAAGAGTCCATATTCATTATTTGGGGGTAGACCTATCAATACCGATCTACCCCCACCCTTAACTCGGCAGGCATCCTACCCAATGAAAGTATGATGTACCATGTCCCTGGGCCGGTAAAACGGTCTCTCGTGTCCAAAGGGTTAAACGTGAAAATATTCAGTACAAATTGTAACAGAAATTCCAACATTATCCTTCCTGTCAGCTCTAATGTTTTTGAACACTTACTGCAATATTATTTTGAGGGAAGGGTGCAGGTGTGGGTTCGCCAACCGCATTTGAGGTTTTAAAATTGTTCATCTTGTTTCGTGCGCTTTACAGGCGGACTGGCCGTATGGTCCACCGGGATAATTTCCAGTACGCCCCTATTGGATGGGTTCTGGGAGATCCAAAGTTGATGCAGACCAACACCCATTGGTGACTGAAATTTCGTGAAAACGCCAAACAGACGAATAAAATGCCGGAATATTGAAATGTTCTCTACAGTTAAAACTAGACGTCATCTCACGAACTGTACGCTTATCTAGGCTTAATTGCGCGTAGGAATTGCGTGCAATTGCCATATCGAATGGCATCCAAAACATTGCACGTTCCCCTGGTTACTCATAGCAAACGCAGGCAATGTTCCTGCCAATGGACCTTCGGGTTACCCGGCGGTCCATTGGCTGAAACATTGCTTGTGCACATGCCATATGTACATAATTTGATAGCGTTACTATGGCCATAACGCGTAGATTAACGCGCAGATCGACGTGCTATCTGTGCGCATTTCATGACAGGACTTCTAGTTTTAACTGTATGTGGACTGCCGATGGCCGTCCGCACAGAGATTTCGATATACCAGCAGTCTAGTCTGCCACTGACAGCTCAGTTGCAAGGAAACAGTGTTCTTTTAATTTGAAAAATCAACATTTTTTTCCGATTGGGCCGAACAATGGTCGGCCCGATGGATTCGCGAACCCCCAGCCCCTATTGATACCATTCTTGCCGAATAAGTGATGAAGATGATACAAAGATGCCTTCGAGATGTCCTCTGTGTGAACTGCCATTTCTCACACTCCGATGCAAGGAAACGGCTTTCGTTCAGTTCGAAAAATCAAAATTTTCTCGGTGGTGAGCTTAGGTACGTTCAGCCATCTAAACAGTCCTTTCCATACAACAGCGGATTGAGTATTTCGAACGAATCGCTTGGGAGGAAAATTTACAATTTATGTTTTTATGCTTGGGAATTTGTTGGATTTAATGAATTCGGTAGATAAAGAGTGAATGCTTGTATATTGTTGCCGACCAAGTTTGAACATATTATGCTATGCTCAGGTGTTACCTGCAGACTTCTGACAGACTGTTTACAGGAAAATTCCAATAGTTCCATGGACTATATTCATCTCGCAGTAAAACACTTCTCCACTAAATGTACGTTACTCAATTTGAATACCCTCCCTCAAACAACTAAAGATATGAATGTAAATATTAATAAATCACGCGCACTGAC
Source organism: Pictodentalium vernedei (assembly GCA_031216915.1). Classification (NCBI taxonomy): domain Eukaryota; kingdom Metazoa; phylum Mollusca; class Scaphopoda; order Dentaliida; family Dentaliidae; genus Pictodentalium; species Pictodentalium vernedei. The sequence continues at coordinate 854,259,841 of CM062297.1, forward strand.
AAATGTGGGATATTGTTAACCCATCTGTTGCAGCATTAACACTAAAACGTAAATGTAAACGTTAACACTAATTCCGGCCTCCAGTTGTGTATCTAAGGTATGACAGGCATGGCACTACCCTGGGCGGGGCGAGCGGGGTTGGGCAGTGAGCAGTTTCTGTTAAAGTCAGACATGCCATCCTCGAATAGTGAAAAAAGAATTTTCTTCAGATCTATCATCTGTCTTTGATTATCATGGTTGAGAAGTACTAGGGTCGCCGGATTGTTAACCCTTTACCCAACGAATCGCCCGCATCCGCCCGCGTAATATGCAAATTCAGCAGCTGAAAAAATATTATTTTTCGAAAAATTTCAACAAAACCATATCATATGACCCCTCTTTGGAACGAGCTCGTCGAGCTCGTTCCAAAGAGGGGTCACATGATATGATTTTGTTGAAATTTTTTGAAAAAAATTTAAAATATTATATTTAAAATAATAAATTTTGATATCGTCTGCGTTGGGTAAAGGGTTAAACCACATATATAAATTACTAGCATGGTTACCCGACGTTGCTCGGGCTGAGGAGAGTATTAAAATTACCCCTAGTAGACCCCTTTGAAGACCTATATCGGTAAGAAAAATGTTGGTCCTAACTGTTGGTGCTTCTGTACGTCACAACGGAATTCCCGCCTTTATAAATATCAACAACTAACGCTCGATCTCGCTAAAGATTTATTTATTTTTAGGGAAATTCTTTTAAGATGGAAACAGCATGTCGTTCTATTCAGGTGTATATGCTATTGGCGCTATTTTCCGTAAATACGTCGCTGCTGGCCTCTCCACAACTCGCGGCCTCCTTGCAATCCTCTAAATACGTGTGTGCGAGATATCTCAGGTAGTCGACAAAAATCGCTGTTCCCCTACAACATTTGCAACTAAAACATAGAATTTCGTATTGTAACAAATTACCACTAAAACACTCAAGGAATGGAACATTCACTTCAGCAATTACTGTTGAAAAATGGTCACTTTGCCGATGCAGAAATTGAGTTACCAGGAATATTCAATAAACGGGAATTTAGGCATTTTCGTGCATTTTAATGAAAAACTAAGACTTGATTCTATTATATCTTGTTTGACAGAGATCATAGATAAATTACCTATATTGGATGTACAGAAACCAAACAGTTCTGTAAACATAGCCATTTTAGTGAAGGTATTCCCCGATGATTTATCAGCTATTACATGCAATTAACACTTTCAACCCCAACCCCCTGAATTGTATCATCCTTTATGCTATTGTCGATGTGGAAATGGAAGATTGTGTATTTGTAGGGAGGTACAGTAATAATTTAATCCCACAGCCCCACAGGGCTGTGGGATTAAACTGCTACTGTTCCTCTTTCGCAATTTAGTGTTTGCTCATGGACGACCAATTTTTTTTTACGCAAAAATATCTATTACGTGTTGAAAGGGTTAACAGGCCGAATTTGTTTTCCGAGCCAGATTTCGCATGGGGACTCAGGACATTTGAATATTATGGTAAATGGTAAATTGTTTGGAAATTATACGCAATTAACAAGGTTATTCGGGAGGATACATCCAATTAAATGCATTAAACCGTTCACATATTCTTTCAAAAAGTACGCGTAGGTTGCACTTAATTCTTGAGCATTTTTACAGGGGTTGTCGTTTGGTCAAACGGCAATCACGACTCTTTAGATGATTTAGTGCACATTGGGGTGTGGAGTATTTACATCGATATTCTAAGCCTCTTAACTCTCGGGTATCGGTGACCTGCATCGCTGCTTGTCTTAAGCTGACGGTTGACGATGCATCATACAAGCTACGCTGGTGATAAAACTGTTGAATTCATTCGCAAAGAAGGGGAAAAAATCAATAACATCAAATTTTCATTATAAACTAGAAACTGAGAGTTTTTATGAATTGGCGGAAATTATTGTGATCTAAATAAAGTAATTTACACAGATTCGCCACAATAGAATATCACAATATAGACAAGCCCAATCTGCACGGGAAGCAGTAAAAACAACAAATTCGGGAGCTAACGGTGCAGTATCCTTGGACAGGTCACTTAATCCCGACTGTACACGTGGAGGCGCTGTGTACCCAGGCGTACTGCACGTCGATAGTACACCTGCCTTCAACCAATGCTAGCCCTGCTTGTGTGGAGTTAGGACGTTAGGGAGTCTAACAGTTGCTCACCGTTCAGTGGCGGCGCTACGGGGGGATGGGGGTGGGGGCATGGGGGCATTTGCCCCCCCCCCCCAAACGAAGGCTTTGCCTCCCAGTTGCCCCTCCCCCAGTTGCCCCCCCCCCCCAATCATCTCGCATGCATTTCCATCCACCCTCACACACAAACACATTCAGTCACTCTCTCTCACACACACACACACCCCTCTCTTTTTTATTCCCAATAATTTCCCATACACACTTAGCCCAAAGCCTCAGGCTAGCTGATGAACACATCCAGGCAGTAGAGATTTAGAGACTCGGATGCAGATACTTATAAGTTATAATTAAGTTATGAGCCAACAAAGGCATGTCTATCCATATCCCCTGTCTAAAAAACGCGGATCTAGGATTTTTTGAAAGGAGGACCGCTAATTACCATTACATTTAGTCGAAACTTGGACCCAATGTCCGTAATATAATTTTTTGGTTTGGTACGTCCACAGGACGTACCAAACCAAAAAAGTATATTACGGACTTTGGGTCCAAGTTTGGACTACCTCATAACAAAGTAATGATATGATCCTTTACGTATTTGCCCCCCTTCATGGGAGTCTGCCCCCCTAGTTGCCCCCCCCCACAAAAAAATTTCTGGCGCCGCCACTGTCACCGTTGCTCGGTGGTTCTCCCCGGGTACTTGGGCTTCCTCCATCCGTAAAACTGCGCGACACGAGGTGAGCCTGGCTGTCGAATGTATCGTTGAACTCTAATAAATAAATAAATAAATAAATAAATAAATAAATAAATAAATAAATAAATTGTACCGTCTTAGTAACATTTGGAGAGTTTATGTCGCCGTAACTTTAACGAGCAGTGATGCACACCCACACACACGCTAGTAGTGGAGGCGTCACCCGTGACCCAATAATTTGCTATAGGATTGCTACAGATTTTAATACGAAATGACCTTGGCAGAAGGATCTTATTTCTTTAACATTTTTTGCTATGCAAAATCCTATAGTAACGTTTTGGGTACCAAGTCCACCTACCTTTTAAGAACAAAAATATAAGATTCTCCTGAGGGAATTCCTATAGTGAATCTTGTGAGAGGAGAGACGCTTTTACCTATGGAGAATCCCACAGTATATTCTAGGGAGTTGGAACAAGGATATCGGCCCCCACTATTCACGCCAACTCGCTCCTGTGGTGGCACGCCAATGCTGGAGAACCTACTAGTTTTAGTAGGCAGGTAGGTGCCTAACTCTGCTTTCCCCAACCTCCTGCCGATTAGTGGGTGCGGTCTCCATCGGTTAAATGTACTATTTTCGAATTATTCAGAGATATATGATAGACATTTGTCGGTCCAGCCTACAGCTTATTAAACCTGATTGGACAGATCTCGTGGAGCTCGCTCCAATTAAGGATCAAAAGCTTGGTTTCGACATCGCGGTACATATGCTATCATCTTATATTTTTCACTTTTGTGTTAAAAACCATAGCGTGTGGCGACCGTGTCACAATATTGATTGGGGGTGGGGGTGGGGGTGGAGGGGGGGGCTAGACTCGCCGTGTTTGAAAAGAGAAAAAACACAGGCCCATATAGGTCCATAGACTGCAAAAAATATAGGTTCTCTTTAGAACCAAAACTGGTTCTAATCTTGTCCCTGAGATGGAACCAGTTCTGTTTAAACAGTATTTATTTCAAATCAAATAAATTTACCTAGATTAGCATTTAATTTTAACAGAATATTACATGAACTCAAGTAGATTCAGCAATATTGTTCCATATTTTACGGAGTCGGATAGGAATCTCAATTACGGAATGCTTTTTATGTATACAGGGAAAATCTAATTGAACATTCTGAAGGCTTGAGCGAAGGCATAGCTAGGAATTAATTGGTGGTAGTTTAGTCAATAATACTGGGCCTTTTCACATAAGCACATATGACAAAAAAAAGGGATTCTTCAGAAGGTATCCTCAATAGGTATCCTCAAATAATGCAATACCAGGCCATATGTATCCTCAAATACCCGTATGTGCCTACGTGCTAGGGCACATTGTGTCACATTGTGCCTTTTCACATAAGCACATATGACAAAAAGGGATTCTCCAGTAGGTATCCTCGACAGGTGTCCTCAAATAATACAATACCAGGCCAAAGGTATCCTCAAATACCCGTATGTGCCTATGTGCTAGGGCACATTGTGTCACATTGTGCCTTTTCACATAAGCACATATGACAAAAAAGGGATTCTCCAGTAGGTATCCTCGATAGGTATCCTCAGATAATACAATACCAGGCCAAGGGTATCCTCAAATACCCGTATGTGCCTATGTGCTAGGGCACATTGTGTCACATTGTGCCTTTTCACATAAGCACACATTGGCACATAAAGCATGTGCCTATGTGCTAGGGCACATTGTGTCACATTGTGCCTTTTCACATAAGCACATATGACAAAAAGGGGTGCCGAAGGTCATATGTTTTTCGAAAAAGGGGTGTCGAAATTGGGGTGCCCGGGATATTGCCATTGGATATAGAGGTGATGTGAATCGGATACAACTTCGTAGTAATAAGGGGGGATAACTCTGCATACAGATTATGAGAAATTAAGCAATCTGATTGGTTAGTTCTAATATATATAAATGACCTATATAATGAAACAACAAGAGTACTTGGAATAGGGTCAGAACTAACAAGAATAGACCAGAATAGCTAAATATAGTAATAATAAGCAAAGCTGTTCCAACTAATGGGCTCTTCCACGCTATTGGAGTATACTCCAGGACAAAGAAACATGCCTAGGTAGACGAAAACTTCTGCTTATATAGATTGAAGCAGAGAATTCATTCTGACAGAATTCGAAATAATACAGGTTGGCGGGTTGTTTGCGGTAATTCTACGAATCGGGTAATTACTCCTGTTTAATCGACCACACCCTCCGAACATACCCCTGTCCTATAAGAAGGTTTAGGTAACATAGCAACCACGTGCTACCATAGAAACCAAGATGGCGGCCTCCAGTATACAAAATGGACGACGGAAACACGTATCACCCTTACAACACGCGCTGCGCATGCGCACTAACACCACGTATCACCATGGGGATGACGTCACAACATGGCCGCTCACGCGAGTTATGATAACACAACATGGCGCTACTAGATCACGTGACATGACGTCACTTCCGGGGTCATCCACCGGGGTCATCCAAACCATCCCTCAAAAGCCCCTGACATACTACTACCATAGGTATATACTAAAAAAATAGCTTGTAACACTGTCCGTTAAGGGTTTAATGAATTTGCGCGTGTCAAACTCTAATGTAAAGGGCATTGTGAGATTATTGATCGATCGATAAATTCGCACAGTGATATTATTAAATCTGCTGCGAAACCTGGGGTTGAAACAAATCAACATTGTTGATTTTGAATGGCACGTGGATTACATGCGGGAAATCGTGAAGCCATTTTGTTTATTTGCAATTGTGCAGACGATGATGAAATAGTTCCGGCGACCTAATAAAATATGCAAATGATTATGTCACGTGGGGTGGGTGGGGTATAAATATCCCACCCCGCTGTGTCACCCGGGACACGCGTATGTTTCACGTATAGTTGGGGGGGGGGGGGGGGGGAGAAAAATGATTCTCAAAATTGTCCTTGTATTTATAATTTCTCAGAATGTATAGAGAGTAATCGCTTGACTGGACTGGTTAGGTGAAATAATTCATTAGAGGTGAGGGACGTTGTACAAACACCTCAGTCCCTCACCTCGAATGAATTATTTCATGTAACCAGTCCAGTCAAGCGATTACTCTGTTTATTACTTTTTATTATTAACGATAATTATATTATTTAACCCTTTACCTAACATAACGACCAAAACCGCCCAGCGCTATTCTCAAAAATTGCCAATTAATTTTCATTATTTGTTCATTTTTTGTCTCTAAAACATAGGTTATGACCCCCATTGGAACGAGATCGTTCCAATGAGGGTTCATAACCTATGTTTTTGAGACAAAAAATGAAAATAATAGTTATTCAAGAATTTTTTTTTTTTTTTTTTTTTGCAAGTGTCGTCAGCTTTTCATGTTAGGTAAAGGGTTATAAAAACAAACAAAAAACAATGAAGTCCCCATTACACCTACGGCAAAGCGTCTTCGTTTGCACGCACGGATACATGACACAATTGTTGATTGCATAATTCACTTGTGAAGTTATCGTTTATAATCAAACCCGGTGTAACAGGAATGATAGTCCGTAGGAACGTTAGTCCCTCTGGACTATTATTCCGCGGAATTATAGTTCTAGGTCTAACATTTCTAGGAATAGTAGTCCGGCGGACTACTATTCCTAGAAATGTTAGACCTAGGACTATAATTCCGCGGAATAATAGTCCAGAGGGACTAATTTTCCTACGGACTATCATTCCTGTCACACCGGAAATCCCAGTAAATCACACTTTGGAAAGTAATAAAGAGCAAATATTTAAAGGTTAGTGACCATTGGAAAAACATTCAAACTCGATTGATCACGCTGGAACATGGGGGCATTGTGAACTAAGTCATACTGCGTGTGGATGGTGCACTTGCCTTCAACCGCTACCGTACGCTGCACGTGTGGAGTTAGCAACTTGGAGAGTCTGACCTTTGCTTACCGCTGCTCGATGGTTCTCTTCGGGTACTCCGACTTCCCCCACCCCTAAAACTCGAAGATTCCATTCCTGTCAAAAATTGGATAAATTATTGGGTGGGGGTGCGGGTGTTACACACCCTAAATTCCCCTCTGTCACGCCCCCGTGTATACCCGACAGTAATATATAATCTAGAAAAAATGCATGAAAATCATTTGCAATCTTTCAGCTTTTGAACCACCGGACGCCAATCTGTGGTCCGTCAGCTCAAAGTTTGCCAGTCATCCCTCACTTTTCTCGTCATGAAAATCGACAACACCTATGACATCAGGAAAAGGCGAAGTATCCTTTTGTTACTTTTTATAAACGAAAACAACTGACAGCTCTCAGCTTTTTATGGACAGCTGATCAAAAACAACCACCAAGGGTGTGGCCAGGGCGGGTCATGGGGGTCGTACGGCCCCTCTCCCCGATTCCCAAAGGTCCGCGGCCCATATTTCCCACAGCAATCTAATAATGCCTACCGATGGCAAAGGCCAAGTTGGGGGAGATTATGGGTGGGGGTCATCCACTCCCATAATCTCCTCCAAATAGACATTTGGCCAAGACTTGGCTTCTGACCAAGATTTCAGTATTTTTAGTTGCCAGACATTCTCATCCTTGAGTTGCATTGTGAGCGACCCCCTCCCCCTCCCCTAAAAAAATGCTGGCTACACCCCTCACCACGTTGTGTCCACTTTGTTTAGCGATTGTGTTATTACAGTAATATGCAAGTTTTTATTCTTCTAAGGAAAAAAAGCAAATCTTATCTCCTAGAATTTTATAATAATGGAAAGGATGGTGTCTGTATTATACGGAAGGATACGCACATTGTTGGTTTTATGAACTGACAAAAAGCTACAGAACATCAGAAGATGGTGAAAGCGGCATTTTCTAATTACTAAATGGGTTTAAACAGGGAATAGTAGTCAAAAGTTTAAACTGACTGGGAAAAATATTGTGAAAAGCCATCGCCTGTGTTTTTATACTTCTCTACAGAAAAATACCTGAAGTTTGTGAAATGATGAGCATATCGATGATACAGCGTCGCTAATATTTCGAAATTGCAAATTTTATATGAAATTCCCATACCCTTTGTGTTAAATTTACTGACAACTTTAAAAAATTGGGGTAGCTAACATTCCTGCAGATCTCTTCCAATGACAAAAATTGTTAGCCATGACTCCATGTGCTTTTACTCAGCAATTAGAGAAGTTTCTAGGAGAAACTAACCTCTTCTCTCCCCTGATGATTTCGTTGTAATACACTCTCCCATTCTGAAGTTCATTGACATCCCCATATTCCACAGCGATGAAACACAGAGGTCAACAATTGACATCAGTCAATTATTTCTAAGGATGCCCATAAGTAAAAACATAAAATCTACAAGTAATTTAAACCCCTCTGTCCACAAGCCACTAATCTGCGCGTGCGAACTTAATAAAGTAATCTCTTATCTTTGCCAATTTCTACTCATCTTTAATCGACTGTCGTAAACTCGGGTGCTCCTTCTGGCATGGCTGAACAGACTGTGAATAATTCCGGCCGAATTAGATTAATTGGAAATGTTTATTGTCAATAAACTCTAGCACCACGTGGGCATAAATCATAATTCGACTGTAAAACAAATATTTAAACAACCTGTTTACGTTTGTCATGTAGTCAAAGATTTTCGATTATTAACGTTTAGTTGCTAACAAATACTGCCAAACAGAGGCGTAGTGATTATAGGCTACCGCGGTGTGGGAGTCAGTGCGGAGGTATAGTGGGGTGGGGTGGGGTGGGGTAGTGGGTTGGAAATCCGAATCAACCCTATATAGATCGAATAGAGGACAACAGCGATCAAAATAAAATCTTAAATAGACAATCAGTTTTCATTCTCTAAAGGTTAGAAGATGAGAATCTACAAAACCACTTACTAGACTCTTGTTTCATCAGTAGAAATTTTGAATACCCAACAGGCACATTTGCTGTTCGTAGACTCCCCCCCCCCCCCCCCAGTGATAAGTGTGTTTGCAGTCCCCCTTAATTCATATAGGATAGGCCTTGTTAATGCAGTTAATTGGATATCTCTTAACTGTATATCCCTGTTAATTGAATACATTTTCCCAACACAAAACCATTTACCATACCTCCAGTACAAATCTGACCTGTTAATGGAATATAGGCTATAGAGAAACTCCTGTTAATTGAATAAAGAATCTTGTAACCTGTCGGTAAATGACCCTGACTCACCCCAGTTTTCCTTTGATTACAGACCTATTTGGCCTCAGTACATCCAATACAGGCATTTAATCTATTATATCCCTTTTAATTGAATACTCCTGTTAACTGAATAATTTTCACTGGCAAAGTGGCTATTCAATTAACAAGGTTCCACTGTATATGTTACATTTGGAAAGGCACTGAACGCCAGTTCCTGCATATCGTATGTGGGATACCGTCCTATTACCGACCAACATAATTCCATTTATTGCACTGACTTTAAATATAAGTGCCAGAAATTCCCGTCTGTTTTCTTTTAAGTACAAAAAACGAAACAAAACACAACAACAGACACCAAAGCTCGAGTGGAACAGTTTAACAAAGGTGTGGATCAACAGCCAGGAAAGATAGGACGTGTCGAAAAAGAAAACACTAAAGGGAATGTCGCGAGGTTGTAGGAAAACATGATTTTAGGGATTAAGTGTTGTTGGAATCATAAGAATTGCCATACTACAGTTAAAACTATAAGTCCTGTCATGAAATGCGCACAAAAAGCACGTCGATCTGCGCGCTAATCTACGCGTTATGACCATAGTAAGGCTATCAAATTATGTGCATATGGCCTGTGCACAAGCAATGTTTCAGCCAATGGACATTGCCTGTGTTTGCCATGAGTAACCAGGAGAAACTGCCGTGCTTTGGATGCCATTCGATATGGAAATTGGGCGCAATTCCTACGCGCAATTAAGCCCAGATAAGCGCTCGGTTCGTGACAGGACTTCTAGTTTTAACTGTATCATTAACTGGATCATAAACATAAACATGACCATAATACGTATGCCATACAAACAAAAGTATCATCAGATCAACACCAACTGCTGGGCGGTTAAATGTCCCCTCAAGCTTTTAGGAGAGAGCAAAAAGATTGCTGCTTCATACTGCGTAAAACTTCTGACCTTGGACCACCGGCAAGGAGGAGTTGTGTTTCGTTTGTTTGTTTTATAGGGTTTCGATGCCGCTTTAAACAGCCAGGGTCATTTCGCGTGGGACAGTTTAATGGGTGGTGGAAGCCTTAATACCGATAGACAACCAGCGGGTGGCGGAGAATAATTCTTAGACTCTCCACGCCACTAACTCAGCACGGTCGGGATTAACAAAAGTTAGAGGCATGTGCACTATCTAAGTGTATTATTACCATTTAGGACACAGCGTCATCGTGCCCCAACGTGGGTAATCGGGATCAAGTGTCTTACCCAAGGACACTGTGCAGATAGCGCGGGTCCGAACCGAACCGTCGACCTTTCGGCTTAAAGCCAAATGCTCCAACCAATGAGCGATCGTGTAGTATAATAGGGTCCTGCGAATATTCGAGATTCGATTCGATATGGATAACATTCGTATGCTTCGAGATCGATCCCGAATCAGTCTCAGGATTCGATTTTTTCGAATCTCTCGTACTAACTTCAATTTGTTACATTTCCAACAAAAAATAGGAAAAAACTGTCTTTAGAAAATTTATTCATGTAGGCTCAATTCCAATTTATTTGAGTAATTGACAATGTATAATTGTTAGGTAAGGTGTGAATTTGGCCTAGAACATTATCCATAGTTTTGGTTTTTGAAGGCTTAATTTGTTACTATTCACGTCCTTAAGAACGTGAATAGTAACAAGTTAGGCCTTCAAAAACTAAAACTATGGACAATAGGCCTAGCTGTTTCAGCGACGGTGCTACAGAGAATATTTAGTTATTGGTGTTTAAGGTGTTCACTCCGTCGCGTAAGGGTCATCACAGTGTTCCGTAACTTCCGTTTGATGCAATATGAAATAACTTGTCTATTAAGATTCGATTCAGGATTCGATTCGATGTCGATATCAGAAACACGATTCGATTCGAGATTCGATTCGAAAAGAAATTTGTGATTCGCAGATCCCTATAGTATAGCCGCCGTGGAGTGGTCATAATCCACGCGTGGGCAGTGATGTCCACGCATACCCGCGCATGCGTTTACCAGGTAACAAAAATCAGCATTATCAATAATGTAATTAATGGAGCACCGGGTTATACCCGGTGCTCCATTAATTACATTTTTGATGATTATTTCTATAATTAGTGTTTGGAATCTAATATTATTACGTCCGTGGAAATATTGTCCACCCGTGGAAACTGATCAGTCCACGGCGGCTATACTGCACATCCCTGCGAAGTAGGGTTAGGGAGATGTCAAAGCCACAGTGCATTGTATAAAAAAAGAATTAATTCCTTCGACAGCAAGATCGTGTGCAATCGCCGTTTTAATCTAGAGTTTCACTTACAATTACTCAATTGATATTATGAAATTCTTCGATCTAGAAATAAAATATTTCATATATTGTTTCCAATTTGCATATTTTGAAAGTAGGTTATAAGATTAATATTTTCAATTTGCAAACTTCAATAAAATATTTGTAACGGAGCTACAAAACGGAAATATTTTGTTAAAAACCAATAGTAATTGTATTAATTCATTCAACATTGTTTTAGTTACGCAGTTTAATGTCTTTTCGTATAAGTTATATTGTTCTTCTGAGTATAGAAAATATTCCAATCAAATGATGGAACGGTGTGGCCATACCGATTGACTCTTCACCTGCCTTACATGCTCTTACGTCACCAGCCAGACCAATATGACTTTATTATGACCTATATCCAGTCTAGCACTCTGTCCGATAATTTTCGTCATCGGAATAGATTTACAGGAAAGTTAGCTCCCTTCAATTTTCTGAAGTTGTTAGTAAATTTAACACTAATAGGGTATCTGTATTTCATATACAAACTGAAAATTTAAAATGCTACCAAAGTTGTATCATCGATCTGCACTTCATTTCACAAACTTCCGGCATTTTCCTGGAGAGAATTAAAAAAAATACAGAATCTGACCCTTTACATTATTTTCCCTAATAAGTTTGAACATTTTATTTTTGTTCTCTGTTGAAACCAATTTAAAAATAGGAAAACGGCTCTTGCACCTTTTTTGATGTTCTATAGCATTTTTCTGTTCAGTATATCAACAATAAGTGCATCGTAACATATAATACAGACATTATCCTTTTTTCATTAACTGGTAGAGTGCTGGAAGCCCATATTTGGGCTTTACTTTGAAGTGCAGGTGCTGCAACTTAATGGCTTCATATTCTATGGATGTACGTCATATTATTTTTGAATTGAAATTATTTAGTCAGTGAGGATTTGCCTTGTTACAATGTATGGGAGAGTGCCAGTAGGCACTCTCCCATACATTGTAACAAGGCAAAGAGACGTGGACAAATTTGGATGACCAAAAATAATTTAGCTCTCTACCAGTTAATACAAAAGTCTAGGAGGTTAGGAATAAAAACTTGGAAATTACGGTATTTATTTAATTTATTTATTGGGGGTTTAACGAAACTTCGATAGCCAGGGTCACCTCGCGCCGGACAGTTTCACGGTTGGAGGCAGCCGGAGGACCCAGAGAGAACCAGCGAACAACGGTGAGCAACTATCAGGCTCCCCAGCGTACTAACTCCACACAAGCAGGGTTAGCATTGGTTGAAGACAAGTGCACTATCGACGTGCAGTATGCCTTAGTACATAACGACGCCACCGCGCCCACGTGGGCAATCAGAGTTAAGTGCCTTGCCCGAGGACACAACGCGGTTGCCGCAGGTGGGATTCGAACCTAGGACCTCTCGACTTGCAGCCTGCATCTCTATCAACTCGAGCCACCACGCTGCCACAAAGTACGGTAAAACACATTCACTAAACAGAGCTAACGTGCACGGTTACTTAGTTGATTCTTCTTAGCTGGCCAGGCAAAAGCCAAGTTTCCCTTTGTAGCTTTTAATAAATGAAAAAAACACAGACAGCTCTGAGAAACAGTGATGGCTGACTTTTTTCGTCATTGGAAGAGATTTACGAGAGAGTTAGCTCCCCACAATTTTTCTAAAATTGTCTTGAAATTTAACACTACGAGTATGGGAATTTCATAGAACAATTGTTGAATCATGGATGAGCGTATCATTTCACAAGTGGAAGCGGAGGCGTTGCAGTAACCGGTTCTCGTCAGATCACCGAAGTTAACCAACCTCGAACCCGGTTAGTCCTTGGATGGGTGACCGTCTGAGCGATCGATTCGGACTCTCGCGTTGTGTCCCTGGGCAAGGAACTAAACCCCGATTGTTCACATGGGGGCACGATGCCGCCGTGTACTAAAGCGTACTCCAAGTCGAAGTTGCGTATGTCTTCAACCAATCTAACCCTGCCTGTGGTGCAGTGCAGAGTTACGATGTTGGGGGGCTGGAGGTTGCTCGGTGGTTCTCTCCGGGTACTCCGGCTTCCTCCATCCATAAAACTGTCACCGACACGATATGACCTTGGCTGTTAATGTGTCGTTAAACCTTAATAAATAAATAAATAAATAAATTATTTCACATTTTCCTGTCAAGGAGTATACAAATACAAACTCTAGGTGTTTACAATATTTACCCAATCGGTTTGAACGTTTGACTGTTATTCTCTGTCGAAACACTTTTTTAAAAAATAGGAAAAGGGAGCTTATTACACGCCTGTTCTATGTAAAGCCCATCTACAGCTCACTAAATCATGAGGAAAATGAAAATCTGCTCCGCACTTATGTGCGGAAAGCAAATCGTTGACCGACTATTTTTAATTGGAAGCGAAATTTCACAGGAATTTTCTACAAAACGTGCAAGGCAATTACAATCTGAATCGCTAGCGATAGCTGAAAATCATCCCCTGAGTTCCAATGTGTTCTATGTGCCAATAGGCTGCCAGTAGGCCGGTAGGCTGCCAATAGGCACATTGAACACATTGGAACTCAGGGGAGGAAATTTAGTTGGTGATAAAATCTGTTGAGTGTCATTCCCAATCAATCTGTATGTTTCACTATAAATCTCGTTTTACACCCATTATGAGAAAACAGCGCCTTCACCATGTTTTAATGTTCTGTTACTTTCTGTCTGTTCACTATATCAACAGCCTGCGCATCGTGACTGTGACATATATTACAGACACTATCCTTTCCATTAACCCCCCTGCACACTGATGTCAAAATATCTAAATTTCAGGCAGAATAAAAATCCCCATAATGCAACTAGAAATTTAACCAATTCAATCTCGTTTGACAGAGCTCATTGAGCTCTGTCAAACGAGATTGAATTGGTTAAATTTCTAGATGCATTATGGGAAGAAACAGCTTCCTGAAATTTTGGTATTTTGACATCAGAGTGAAGGGGGTTAATATAAAAGACGAGTGAGTAAGATGTGTTAACTTTTGCTTGGGAAGAATAATAACTTGCAAATTATATTAATTCGGACCACGGGGGCGAGAGGGGTAGCCAATGACCTTCGCAGGCTCGTCACTCAATTGTTTCAATGAATTATTCTCGAAGTAAAGCTAAAATACATCACAAATCCGGGTAGCAGGTCTCGCCCCCCCCCTTCCCCCTTCCCCCACCCCGCCCCGCCCTGAAGTGCTTCAGTTGCCCCTGGAACCTCTCATTGAGCTTTAAGAAAACACTGTATTTTACAGGTACCGTTTTGTTGGTTTCAGGGGTTGATGTGGTTGAAAATTGCCCGTGTTTAGTTTAGAAGTAGGGATTAAAGATAACAGTGTTGTGTAATCAGAAATACACTCTTTCGGTTGTTCCATGAGGAACTAACTGTTTCCAAACCAATTCCAACCCAGTTCCACTGAACTCAGTACAACATTGTATTATTGGAATGTTGGAACGTCAGCGAGAAAGGTCGCTACCTAATCTGTCCCTTCAAGATTGCGTCGGGCAATCAACGCGGTAATGCTTTATATCTGTGACGTTTGATGAGGTGAAAGCTGTCTTCACAGTGCAAAAGCTTTCACATCCTCAAACATCATACGAAAGCCTTGTGACACGGAATCAACTTTCAGATATCGGTTCATGTTTTCTGAATAATAACAAAAATATTTAGTACGTGTTCAATTTGATTTTCCGTGAAAAATAGGACACATTGCTAATATATTCATTCGTTGCAGCCATAAAAGTATATCTAACCTCCTACAAGTATCTGGGAATTTCATTGGTTCAAAGACGTCACATGCAGACTGCATATAAAACCATATACTGCCTGTCAACATCAATATACGCTGACAGCTATGGGTGATCTCCCCTTTGTTCATTGATTATTCAAAGTGGCGGCAGCCGATAAACGCTTCAAGTTGAAAGATTGAGTGTTGGAAGCCCATATTTGGTCTGAAGTGCAGGTTGAGCATCTTAAAAGGCTTCGTATTCTGTGGATGTGTGTCATGTTATCTTCGAAATGAAACTGTTTGGTATGTATGAATTTGCCTTGTTACAATTTATGTAGGCACTCCCCCATAAATTGTAACAAGGCAAAGACACGTGAACGCATTGTGAGAATTCTCTCATTTAATTTTGATCGCTGTTGTTATTAGTTCTGTGCATCGATGCAGCAGTCGGTAAGATATATTTCGCTCTCGTCCAATATGAAATTAACTGACACCATATATACCATATTAGGCCACCAACAAACCGTGTAACTAATAATATAGTACGGTCGCCGTGGATTGGTCACTTGCCAAACACTAATTATAGGAATAATCATCAAAAATTTAATTAATGACGCACCGAGTACTCGGTGCGTCATTAATTAAAAGGATACTGATGGTGATTTTTATTACCCGGTAAACGCATGCATGGACATCACTGTCCCGCGTGGATTTTGACCAGTCCACTGCGACTATACTGTATTCTTTCAACACCGATCGGTGATTTCGAGGCGTCAATAAACTGAAAACTTTCGAATGAAAAGTTTTGTTTGTTGAGCGTTGTCTATTTACAACAACAATTGCTGCCCCCAACCGCCCCACTGCTGGCGGCTAGTTTTGGCAATTTTCTATATGTGGCCGGCCCATACGGGTTCCAGCAATCCAATTGTTTTGAGACCGCTGGCCGTTCCCCACTTACGCAGCCTGCCGGACAAATCTAGTGTTCAACTGATGATCGGAACCGGCCACCACAATCGGCCGATTGTGGGAAATTGGATGGCAACGGCTCCCGGAACATCGGTTCAACCAGTTGTTGCCAAGACATTTTGTGGTGATTCATAAACCGCATTTTATTATTTTCCGCAATTGTTCAATTGTTAATGTAAAATGATGTCAATGATACCATTCATTAAAGCTGAAAAACCACCACAATGTGTATTCTCAATCTCTTCAGACGCCTCTTTATGGGATATACAAGTTAAACGACATGTAAAGCTTACAACTGAGCGTACTTTCGGCAATCGCCAGTTCATACGGAAAAGTGAAGGTTGCATCCCACTGACACAGGTCGCAGTAAAAATTACCGGTTCGCGCACTTGGGTGGTAAACGTGGCTCTCAGAGCCACGTTTACCGCTCAAGTGTGCGCGACTGGTAATTTTACTGGACCGGAGTCAACGGAGTTTAACACTGTGGAATATGTTCAGTTTAATGCAGTTCTTTGCGAGCCTTGACTTGTCAAGTAGTGCATGGTATTACAATCGGAATCGGCATCTGAATCGGCCGATTGTGAGCTGCAATAACCAGTAATCGGTCAGCGGCCATTTTGTGTAATCGCTTGAACACTAGGCCAATCGCAATCGGCTTTCGATGTCCACTATGAAACACCCTATTGTGAAGACAACTTTAAAACAACGCCGACTTGCATTTGTACGCATCTGCATCAGCAAAAAAGAGGCATACATACACATTTAAAATATTTAAGGAGGAGTACATATATTTCTTAAATCAATTTATTAAAAGCCTTCACAGTTATTGTGTTACAGTTAAATGATATTCTTATCTGAGTTTCATGTAAAATATTTCAAGTAGACATTATGTTGGAGATGTCTCAAATGACAGTGTAACTCCTACTTTTCTCTCACGCAAGAAATTCAGAACAAATTATGATGGGATTTATTCTCAATTTCACAATGTTAAACTGGTGCTATAAATTTGTGAAAGATGAATGATTCGGAATGCAGAGAAGACATGCTTTTATCAAAAACAGATGGGTGCAAATTTGTATTTGAAATGAGAGGATTCGTGTGAGAGAAAAGAAGATAAAAGGATTGACCTGGTTTATGGTATCATCGCCGTAATTGGAACGGTTATTGTTTGTTGCTGAGATGCACGAAGGCATAAGATGAACACAACGGCCCCACATATTGACAAGCACCCGTGTACAAAAGGTTGCTTTGCCATACGTATCAGTTTTAATATTCAGTCAGTAAATATTTTCAGATATTAAGGGTAGGGTGTCGATTAGAGTGACCCATACTTAAATTTGACGGACGTTTTGTTTACACCAGGGAGGAGGGAGACTTGGGTCTGGAAGGGCTGCAACCCACGAGCTTTTTCAGAAGTTACAACTTTGTTTTCCAATAAAACTGTTATTGAACTTTCATATAAATTGCCACTTCGTGGCTGTGACCTGTGGGGGCGACGCAAAATGTCCCGAGCTTCTAAACACAGCGTCCCCCCTCTATATTTCCTGTGGTGGTCTGTTTACCTACACCTCGTACGCACGACTTTGCCCTGCCTTTGCCGCACACTGAACGAACTCGTTCACTTCAATTAACGTGTGAGTGAAGTGTTGAAACACGGTGTCCTACGCCGTTGTACACGTTTCGTATTGTGAACGATTTACACAACACGAAAAAGTGGGAAGCCAACAGATGCGCCCCGAATGCCAAGGGCGGCTAGGCCTCCCCACTCCCACACTGCCAATTAATAAATATCTTATCTTATCTCCATTAGGGGGCGCGGTGGCTGAGTAGGTAGAGGTGCAGGCTACTAGCCGACAGATCCTCGGTTCAAATCCCACCTGCGGCAACCGCGTTGTGTTCTTGGGCAAGACACTTCACCCCCATTCACTTCGCCCACGTGGGGGCACGGTGACGTTGTGTACTAAGGCGTACTGCATGTTGATGGTGCACTTGTCTTCAACCAATGCTAACCCTGCTTGTGTGGAGTTAGTATGTTGGGGACCTGACAGTTGCTCGCAGTTGTTCGGTGCTTCTCTCCTGGTACTCCGGCTTCCGCCACTCGTAAAACGGTCGTGGGCATGATTAGCTATTGTGCAGAAATATGGGACCTTAACCCTTTAACCAACGTAACGGCCAAAACCGGCCAGCGCTATTCTCAAACATCGCCAATTAATTTTCATTTTTTTTTTCATTTTTTTTGTCTCAAAAACATAGGTTATGACCCCTCGTTGGAACGATACAAGCAGTTCACTGGACAGGATGTACA
Organism: Pictodentalium vernedei; assembly: GCA_031216915.1. Classification (NCBI taxonomy): domain Eukaryota; kingdom Metazoa; phylum Mollusca; class Scaphopoda; order Dentaliida; family Dentaliidae; genus Pictodentalium; species Pictodentalium vernedei. The sequence goes on from CM062297.1 coordinate 854,278,209, forward strand.
CTACATTCATCGTGGACTGGTCGTAATCCACGCGTGGGCAGTGATGTCCACGCATGTTTTTCCCCAGGTAATAAAATTCCTCAGCAGCAAAATTTTAATTAATGAAGCACCGGGATGCACCCGGTGCTTCATTAAATAAATTTTTGATGATTATTCCTATAATTAGTGTTTGGAATCTAATATTATTATATGACTTTGATATTTTTACCCTAAATACCACTACTGTTTGACGATTTTATCCTGTCGTTGCCGCTGTTTACAAAGTTTCTTCTGCTATTTTTATGTTCGGCTTTCAAGGGAGTAAGTAAATCGAGGTAAGCAAATTAAGTTACTGTTAGTGCGTCAGTCAAATAATAAACTTATCATCATAACAGTGTGTTGATCCGTGTCGTAGTATCACGTCTCGTTGAAGTGACCAGATTGTCGGATCACACAAGCTGCTTGCGGCAGCTCGTGTGATCCGACAATCTGGCCACCTCATCTCGGCGTGATACTTCGACACGGATCAACACACTGTTTTGATAATATGCATTTATTGCGTCCGTGGAAATATTGCCTACCTGTGGAAACTGACCAGTCCACAGCGGCCATACTGTGAATCAAACAGATCCAGATAACATTATATCGATCAATGTGTGTAGTGGATTTTACTAAAAGCTCTATATCTCGACAAATGTGCGAATGCAAAAGGAATATAGCAGACAGGGCAGGTAGGACAAGAAGGCGGGCAGACATGTAACATATTGTTATTTTATCAACATTTGTGTCCCATAAATAGGTTGAACGCTCAGGCCGAACAGAAAAAAAATGGAAAAAATAGTTACTCCAAATCTTTGCTTCCCAGTGTAGACCTCAAGTCGCGTTAGGTAAATAACGAAACATCATCCATCAAATAGTAAAAGGGAAAATGAAGATGAATCAATATGAGTGCAAAAAAGAAAGAAAAAAAAATCGGAAAGATGGAACATATTGGGGAAAAAACAGTTTCCTTATGATTTACGAGAAATTCACTATCATTCCACGCGTTCAAACCAACCCCGCTATAATTAAATTCGAAAAGCAATAACGTAAACCGATTCTCTATAGCGCGACGGGATATATTTTATACAAAAAACTAGATTGTCTTAATAAAATTATCGATAAGAAACGGAACAGTTTGGTTATGCGATATTAATCATGGAAAAGCTATTGATACAAGGATCTGTCTTGACCATGTCTACATGAGATCTGAAAATATATTTAGGAATAAATAGGCAACAACGATTTTCAGTTAAGGATGGTGCTACACTGGGTTGACACACGTCAACCGAATCAGACAGGCGTGTTAAATTCATAGAAAACTTTCAATGAACTGAAATTAATTAAGTAGGACACCCCCCCCCCCCCACCCTCCTTGCGCTCAGCTGTATACTCGATCTAGATTTTTCGACAATTTTTTTCACATCCTATTTTCAGTTAAACTTCATTACTGTGATTAAATATCAATGTTTCTGCCAATGAAGGCATTTGAATCGCCCAACGCTCAAAAGTTCCCAGGGACCTTGTTAAGAGTCTCGGACGAGGATGGGGTACACCTCTAAATTTCCAATTGCCCCCACCCAAGACCCTTCCTGGGAGGCAAAATTTAGTCTATCACTACATAATTTCCAACAAGTGGGAAATACACGGAATGACTCACTCGTATGGATGGGTTAATCCATATGACACGAGTGCCAGCGCGGAAGGATAAAACGAGAGGCCGCTGGCCTGGAGTTTTATCATTTCGCGATGACACAAGTGCTATATCGATTAACCCATTCACGCGCGCGTGTCGTTCTGTGTTTATTACACGACTCTTCGTCTTCAAAAACAATTATTGGAAGGTCACTCGGCAATTCATTTGACAACTATCAACAAAAAGAACAGTTTATCGCCAACCAAATTTGCGTGGGGAATCCGTGTTCCTATTTCGTCGCTTGAGTTCCAATTTGTTCTATGAGCCTACTGGCACATACAGTACGTGGAGAGTGTATTATCACTAAATCACCCGCAGAGTGGAGATTCCACCCAAGCAATAATTGCAAATTTGTTGCGAAGCATAACAGGCACAAGCGAAGTTTCAGCCAATGGACCTCCGGGTTAAACCCGGAGGTCCATTGGCTGAAACATTGCTTGTGTTTTTAGTCAATATATACAAAATTTGAAAGTTATAGTTCGGGTGATAACTCCATTCCGCGGTGATTTAGTTACAGTCCACTCTCCACGTACTGTAAAACAAATTGGAACTCTTGGGATGACTTTTCGCTATCGCTAGCAATTCAAATTGTAATTGCGGTTCACGATTTATAGAAAATTTCAGTGATACTTCGCTTCCATTTAAAAATAGTCCACCAACGATTTCCGTCCCGCACATATGTGCGTAACGGATTTTCATATTCGGCATGGTTTTCTGTTGCTGTTGGTGGGGATTTCATAGAATAGGAGAGTTATAAATTCCATTTGCATCCTGCCTACCTCACCCCCATCGGGCCACTCTGCCGCGTCAAAATTATTTTCCAACTATACGTCTTAAACCTTTACCCAACACCCTAAATCAAATTTTGTTATTTTAATTTTTTAAAAATTTTTTTTTTGTATCAGATATTGCTCAAAAAGACCAAAACAACCATAAAAAAACCCAAAACAAACCAGAATCCAAACAACAGAAAAACTAATCTTTACCCCAGTGGCAATGTGTCCGGTTAACGGAAATACCCACATAACCCATACCCTATGCTGATCTCAATTATGTGAGCTTTAGCTCTTCAAGGGTTGTTTTCTGAATGGCAAAAGACAAATAGAGTCATTCAAACTCTTATTTCATTCCCATCTTATCACAATTCTATTTACCAAATTGGTTCAAAAGAAATTTATCAATGTTACGATGGCACACCGATTGAATATAATGCGATGCTTTGCGTGATGCATATAATATTTCTTCATATTTCATGAACTTGAACGCGTAAGAAATCTGAAGAGACTTAACCTCCTTCATACCACAAATACCGTAAACACTTCTTTCTAATTTTCTCATTTGATCTTGTTTTATTTTTTCCTTAACATTTTATCTGACGAATCATCCTGGAGCGCGGTGGATAAGTAGTTCTGAAACTGAACTTCAAACCGAGAAGTCGACGATTCGGTCCCCACAAGGGGTAACTGCGTTGTGTCCTTGCTAATCCCGGTTGCCCACGTGTTGGCACGGTGGCGCTGTGTACTAAGGCGTACTGCACCTGTCTTTAACCAATGCTAACTCTGCTTGTGTGGAGTTAGTACTATGGAGAGTCTGTCAATTGCATGTCGTTGCTGGGTGGTTCTCGCCGAGTACTCCGGCTTCCCCCACCCGTAAAGCTGTCCGACACGAGGTGACCCTGGTTGTCGAAAGTGTCGTTAAACTCCAGTAAATAAATAAATAAAATAAATAAATAAATAAATAAATAAATAAATAAATAAATAAATAAATAAATAAAGAATCGTCCGTATCCGTGCGCGTAACTGAGCAGATAAAAAAAATAATTGTTTTGCAAACAATTTCAACAAAACCACATCATGTGACCCCTCATCGAGCTCGTTCCAATGCTGGGTCACATGATATGGTTGGGGAGAAATATTTTGTCAAAATTTCTGTAAAATCTTGTTACTTTTCTCACACCTTGGCCGATTATGTGTGAAGCAATTGGGTTCTGGTTGTCGATAACCGTCCACTTGTTTAATTATTTATTTATTGGTGTTTTTAAGGTCACATATTTCTGCACAATGGCTAATCATGACCGTGACAGTTTTACGGGTGGAGGAAGCCAGAGTACCCGGAGAGAACCACCGAGCAACGAGCAGCGGCGAGCAACTGTCAGCTCCCCAACATACGAACTCCACACAAGCAGGGTTAGCATTGGTTAAGACAGGTGCACCATCGACGTGTAGTACGCCTTAGTACACAACGTCACTGTGCCCCCACGTAGGCAATGGGGGTGAAGTGTCTTGCCCAAGGACACAACGCGTTTGCCGCAGGTGGGATTCGAACCGAGGACCTCTCGGTTTGCAGCCTGCATCTCTACATTCTGAGCCACCGCGACCCATTAACCGTCCACTTGAACAAATCCGCTGATGTGGAAAGCTAGGTATGGTTACCCCAAATGGCACACTTTGGAGACAATTTTAGGTTTGAGGCTCGAAAGAACGTCAATCTTCACCAAATGTCAAATGTCATCTGTAGCTTTATTTGCTGACGCCCCATGTAGATCGCAGAATTCCGGATTTCTAGTGGAGGGTTTTGGGCGTATATGTACCCAGGCTCCCTAGCGCCTCCCCATGGACACATCCCTGGCCTTAAAAGGCAGAAACACAAAATTACTACTTGGCTTCCTTATCAATTTGATGAATACATTTCGTTTCTTCATTTAATGCTAAATTTTCCGTAATTCATGGCTTTGGTTGGTGGAAGCTAAATACGAAGGAATTAAATCCAGATAAACAGAAATCCTGCATTTCATTCCGTGCATTATTCCTGTTCAATTGAACGCCTCTCCAAAACACATCCTGTATCTATTGAGCTGCATGCGCCCAAAAAGAAAATAATTGCCACGAGCATAAACACATAAATGACGACGTACACCAACTAAAATAGATATCGAAACTTAAACGTCCTGGGAATGCGCAATAACACATATATTCCCATAGTAATATCGCCACAACATGACCGTCCACACGCGTTTCAATGGCAATCCAATTCACGTAATGTCACATGCATCGCGGTATTATATCACTTCCTGTCCACTATTCCTTTCACTAAAAGACAGTTTATGTGTTCCATATATACTTCTAGCAAAACTTCAGAAATAAAGTATGTTCCTGTAAAAGTAAAATCCTCGCCCTCTGATTGGATGACAGCCGGCGTAGTTTCTTTTATGATTACGGCTCCAGTAGCAAATGTTACCGTCTGACGTCACCACGCGAAATATTTGAAATGACGTCGCCCGTTTCGTAATTGCTTCATCAACGGAGTGACTAGTAAGCCGCTTCATGTTTCTGGATTTTTCACACGTGCAGCAGACGGTGTTCCGGATAAAGTGTTATTTAAATTACAAACCGATTTACGATTTGAACTCAGATGGAATGAGTTTATCTGGTTTACTGATTATTTATTCAGTGCCGTCGTGGGGTACGCGAGAGGTTTATTTACTAAACCTGTGATCGTTAAAAGTTGCCTTGAACAAGGCAACTTTCAACGATAACAAGATTAGTAAATTGGCCTCTCGAGTTTCACGATGTTGGTTTTTGAGACGCAAAGCGCCGAAGTTGAACGTAAGCTCCGAGCCGCAAACCTCAGACCGTGTTACCGTCAACTCATGACAATAACAAATAATGTTTTATATATCTAACTTTCATCCGAAATTTTGGGGTAGAGTCATGCGAATAATCAATATTCTAAAACAATTCGATTCGAAACGCATATTCGAATCGAATTCGAGTCAAAATCGGACATCCGATAATGGAATTTTCGATTCTTGGATTTTTTTAACTATAATTTAGACTGAATAATATACCAACTACATCATAAAGGCATGCTTCGACGAAGCCATGCCTTGATGACGGGGTTGGACTATTTTATCAGTCACTGTCGAACAAGTCAGGTTTACACCCCCACCCAATTTTCACGACGCCCCTTGCCTCAATATGCCATAAAGGTCACGAACATAAACAAAAATGTGCGAATCGACCATATTCGATGTTTGATTTCAATTCGGATAGAAATACTCTTTTGGCAAGATCCTATTTGGAGGCATTGCGCCACCTCTTTGTTGCCCTTGCTGTTTACCCAACCTGATGGCAATATCCGCTCAGCGCTATTATTTGCATGCTCCTATTTTGGCAACATTTTCCTTCAAAACTTGGCTGATGACCTCTCCCTGGAACACTATGGTCGATGTACATCCGATAAAGGGACACAATTTATGTTCTGAAGTGACATTAAATGATTAAGTTATTTGAGTAAGTATTTGTGCGCGTGTTGTTTACTAGTCTTGTAGGGTAAAGGGTTAATTTAGAGGAAAACATTAAGTAACAGGTGACGTCGCCCGGAGTCTAAATCAGGTATGGAAATTTTAGTTTTGTGTACAAGACCATTGTGCAAAACATAAAAATCCGAAAAACACCTTAAAATTACCTCAGAATTATTGACAGAGAGAGAGAGGGGCGCAGACACTTTGACGACCCTTGCCATATTTCTGCCATAGAATACGGAAATTTTCGAAACAGTTCCAGTCAAATTAATTGGTCGTACATCAAAATGTTCTGGGCACAGTGCGAAGGGATAGGGTTGAAGAAAGCAGTTCAAACTTTGGGCGGGAAGGAGGCCATACGTGGGCAACCATAAAGCGATATATATCAGTGGTAACCGATCTGCCTCTTGGCATAATAGGAATGCAATACGTAAAGCTGTGTTTGGGACTCGCGCATCTCTGCATAGCGAAAAACACATTTTCGGTTGCATATCTCACCCCTTACTGCAGAAGTATGAAGTAGTCTGAAAAACACAAACGCGTTGGCGCCGTGCAATGCAATATATAATGTGCTATTGGCGAGGTCTGTAGTGAAATCACGATCTGAACCGATCAAACAGAAAGAAAATATTGAGACTACAGTATGTGGAGGGAGTGGGAGGGGGGGGGGGAGGGGGGGTAGTAGTAAATCGCCGTGGGATAGATTTGATTTGTTATTGCATGTTATGAACAATGTAAAATACTTTTCGAGTAGAGAATATATGGCGCTGCGATTAAGCAGTAATCCACTCTCTTCATTCTGTACATGTAGTCAAGTTTTAATATATATTTACATCATTGTATATACATGTATCCCAGAAGAGGTCAGGAATGAAGTTAACCCTTTACCTAACGAATCGACCCCATCCACCCGCGTAATATGCAAATTGAGCAGTTGCAAAAATGAAATTTTTCAAAATATTTCAACAAAACCATATCATGTGACCCCTCATTGGAACGAGATCCATGAGCTCGTTCCAATGAGGGGTCACATGATATGGTTTTGTTGAAATCTTTTTAAAAATTAAAAAAAAAATGCTATTTTAAATAATAAATTTTGATATCGTCTGCGTTGGGTAAAGGCTTAATGATCTCTACTAGTTTAGAATGGGTCGGCAAGCATTTGTTGAACGTGAATTGAGTTACGCTAATGTGGCAGTTTGAGTTTGATAGGGATAACAAGTGCACTTACTCAGCGCGCTGTTGCTTCAAAACAGTGCACAATACATTTACAGTACTTCTCGTTTCACCTGTAATAAATCTGTTAAATATGGGGCCAGAAATGTGCATTCGTCTCTACTTTAATGTGAGTAGACACGGCTCAGAAGTCCTTCCTGCTATTTTTCAATAAGATCACAAGACAGGCTGGTAGAGGTAATGTTATCCTATACCTTCTCTCTCTCTCTCTCTCTCTCTCTCTCTCTCTCTCTCTCTCTCCCCCCCCTCTTTCTCTACCTATCTCTCTCCATAACTCTCTCACCCACACAACTGTTTCTGAAAAAAGTTTAGGGACGCGTGTCCCCCGTGTCATCCCTGGTTCCTATGTCCCAGCACAAGGTTCTAACGCAACCGCAAAAATGGCGTCACAGTAAAGAAACAAAACACCATTCTTAAGAAAATCAACAGCGAGTCCGTTAACAGTGATTGTATGTCGGTGAGTCATACATGGCATGCACTTGACGCTATCCCTATCACAAACAGAGAAGATGCAGTGGACCAATCATTTAGTAATGAAAAAATGGACTAATGGATATAAACTATATTAAGATTGCAACATTGAAAAGGATGAATGACAAATTGTTCAATAAGCAAATATGAATCAGGGCCAAATTAATAATTACTATCTCCCAGTTGATAAATTAGTATTTTATGGCTGAGGGGGAGATGGTTATATGTCATAGACGATGGTGCGAAAAAGATGAATTGATTTCTACAAAGCATTGGTCAAGATCAACTTCACAAGTAGAATACTGCACTGCAAAAAATATAGGTTCTCTTTAGAACTACTGGTTCAAATCTTGTCCCTGAGATGGAACCAGTTCTGTTTAAACAGTATTTATTTCAAATCAAATAAATTTATAGAGATTAACATTAAATATTAACAGAATTAAACATAAATTGAGGGGGTTTCAGCCGTAAGGTTAGAGCCCAGACAAGGTTGTCTCAAATCATTATTAAGCAAAGGAGATATGAACAGTTGGCATATCGAAGCAGTTTTGGTTCTGTACAGAACCAAAACTGGTTCGATATGCCAACTGTTCATATCTCCTTTGTTTCAAAATGTTTGGCAACTGCGTTGAATAAGCTCCAAGTTTACTGCTGAATCTACTTCAGTTCATGTAATATTCTGTTAAAATTGAATGCTAATCTTGGTAAATTTATTTGATTTGAAATAAATACTATTTAAAGAGAACTGGTTCCATCTCAGGGACAAGATTAGAACCAGTTTGGGTTCTAAAGAGAACCTATATTTTTTGCAGTGTGCGAACCTCAAATTTCGGGTCGAATCGAGTCTCGAGTCGAATCAGACACCAGATTTCGAATCGAGTCGAACCTCACCGCTTTTCAAGTTGTGGATAGTGCACCTTCTTACGGCCGTAAATTTTGTCAGCCTCCACTTGTACAAATCAAGCAATAACGCTGAATATCCCAGAACGGAATCAATGTAATTTTGGAAGCGAAACCTACTTGTACTCTCCTTCTATCACCAGGTCTCCTGTATAGGAGCCCTGATGATAGAAAACGAGTTCACGGGGATACACTTTGCAGGATTTTGTAGGATTTTGGGAACATCTCCACGATTAGAAATTTTTTTTTTTTTCAAAACAATATTTTTATTTCCTCAATCAAATGGGGTTTGGCGAACAGAAAAATATTCGACTGAAGTCGAATCGAACCGAATCACCATAGAGATTATTTCGAATCGTTTTTTTTTTATTTTTTGTCTCAAAAACATAGATTATGACCCCTCATTGGAACGAGCTCGATGAGCTGGTTCCAATGAGGGGTCTTAACCTGAGTTTTTGAGACAAAAAATGAAAAAGTATGAAAATTAATTGGCGATTTTTGAGACTAGCGCTGACCGGTTTTGGCCGTTACGTTGGGTAAAGGGTTAACTCTTAACCCGCTGAGTATTTTATATATATATTTTCATCAGATCTAGATATGGCTGCTTTAAAGCAGCCATGGCTATATTTGATAAAAAATAAATCTAAATGTAACACGAGAAATCATAGGTGAAAAATTCATTCCATTTACAGGGAGATGATATGATTAAATATGCACAAATTATACTAATGTCTGAGACAAGAGAAACTCTGTGCTGGGCATGAATATCCACAGCAGCATGCAAAGAGTTAAATGTATGTAACCTTCAACATTAATAAACAAATGAAGATGACAAAGACAATTTGTGCCGACTGGGGTGAGGCTAAATCAATTGGATCCAAACAAGAAGATACAAACTGAGGGAAAACCAATGAGGCAACCTTGAGAATGTCAATTTCAGAACTTAATATCTTTTTGCACACAACCATTGCACCACAGGATTGTAATGATGGAGTCAGCAGGAAGACGGCCAATTAGGCTATACTGTCACCCAACAGAATGTCATCGTTTGTGTCTAACTTCTTTCCTTTTTCATGCTTATATGAGTATTCTGATACACTTGTAACGTTGTATTCTGTTGAATAAAATTTACTTACATACATTCGGAGGAGACTCGTCTATTTTGTTATAAACAATATTTTATTCGTCATGAAATGGTTTGAAAAACAGGCATACGCCGATACCTCACCGATACATAAAGTATACATTATTATTTTACCAACAATGGTCCTTAAACATGTGTAGAGTTGTGAAGTTTGTTCTTGACACAGCCTCCTATCAATCAACGTTTCAGTCAAACTAACTCGTCTATTTCGAAAAGTCAAAAAGAAAACCCGGTGTAAAAGGAATGGAAGTCCGTAGGAACGTTAGTCCCTCTGGACTATTATTCCGCGGAATTATAGTCCTAGGTCTAACATTTCTAGGAATAGTAGTCCGGCGGACTACTATTCCTAGAAATGTTAGACCTAGGACTATAATTCCGCGGAATAATAGTCCAGAGGGACTAATTTTCCTACGGACTTCCATTCCTGTCACACCGGCATATTCCCGATACGGAATGAAAATAGTTCGGGACACGGAAACCCCTTGAACTCTTCTTCTATCATCAGGTCTCCAACAGGAGATCTGTATTGCTCCTACAGGAGATCTGTATTGCTCCTACAGGAGATCTGTATTGCTCCTACAGGAGATCTGATGATAGAAGATGAGACCAAGCGCAAACACTTCTAGGGAGCATCTCGATGATTCGACAATTTCCGAATCATCGCCACTCAAGTCGAATTGAGTCGAATCGAATCATCGGGCCGATTTCAATCAAATCAAACTTCGAAGTTTCGCAGTGCCATAGTCCTAGAGATCTTTCCACCATGATCTGAGAGTAAATCTAGTGTACGAGCTTGACATTATGAAAAATACTATGTTTATAGATAGCATAACATGCTCCAGATTTGCGGGAATTTTGTCCGCGCAAAACGGGAGCTTTGCAGGTGCAAAACTGAACGTTTGTCGGAGCGGACACGAGGCGTGATTTTCAATCCATCCAACCGGACCTAACATCTAGTATGCTTACTACATTAATACTATATTATAAATAATGCACGGATTGGTGCTGATAAAACCAAAATAGTGGTCATCCGGAGGAGAATTTCCTCGATGACATGTTAAATTTTAGTTTATAACCAACTACCGGTATAAAGCTTCTACTGTGGTTAAAACGTTTTCAATGGGAATTCCATTCCAAAAAAACAACCACACTTCGCAATGTTTCATTCAAACGTACGACGTTTTGCGGTACTATCTACTACGTTCAATGACATATTAAGTTTAAAATACCTACAATTAAATATTTAAATTAAAATTCAAGAATTGTAAATAATAATTTGACAGAAAAAGCAAGATAAATTCAATCAACTTTGACGATGTGTCTAGCTGTCAGTTAAGCATTCACGTGCAGCCGGAAGTACTGCCCACCTGCGCAGATGCAAACAAAACAAACCCATGTGTTTGCGATAGAAGGTATCGTTTTTTCTCCATTTTAAGTGACAAAGTCGATTATTTATTAAGTGCATGGTATAAATAAATAGGTACCAGGACCGGTAATCAGATTTAAACCACTCGCAGAATAAGAGTTTTAACCACTCGGCACTCCGTCAGAAAAAAAAAACCTAGAATATTCCACGGCTGTTTTCGAAGATGTATAATGCACGGGAATAGTGACGTTTATTTTTAAAATCCCCCACGAATAAAACCATCAGAAATAGTATAGCACCTCACAACCAATCAGAGAAAGAGAAAGTCACGGTGGATATAATATACAGTACAATCACTCTTGACTGGTCGTAGTCCATGCGTGGACAGTGATGCCCACGCATGCGTTTACCAGGTAATAAAAATCATCATCAGCAAAATTTTAATTAATGAAGAACCGGTGTGACAGGAATGATAGTCCGTAGGAACGTTAGTCCCTCTGGACTATTATTCCGCGGAATTATAGTCCTAGGTCTAACATTCCTAGGAATAGTAGTCCGCCGGACTACTATTCCTAGGAATGTTAGACCTAGGACTATAATTCCGCGGAATAATAGTCCAGAGGGACTAATTTTCCTACGGACTATCATTCCTGTCACACCGGGTTAAACCCGGTGTTTCATTAATTATTTTTTTTGATGATTATTCCTATAATTAGTGTTTTAAATCTAATATTATTGCGTCCTTGGACATACTGCCCACCTGTGGAAGGTGGCCAGTCCATGACGGCCGCACTGTAACAGCAGTAAGGGATGACACTTGGGCGAACTAATTTCACACTGAAAACTCCCATAGGTTTTTGAATTTTTTGAAAAATTTATGGCGAAGTACTTACAGCGACCTGATTTAACACTGAAAATTCCCATAGACATTTTTTCGCCAGAGTGTCATCGGCCGCTTCTAGTACTTCGCCATAAATTCAAGAAAAAATTCAAAACCCTATGGGAGTTTTCAGTGTTAAATAAGTTCGCCCAAGTATCACCCATCACTACTTGTAACGTATGCGTTTTTCATGTCTTTAGGTATAAAGTGTAGGCATGCTGTTGGAAATTATAATGGAAACGTTAGAGGTTTTTTCAAATAAGTTGACGTATCTAATGAGTCCATAGAGTTAATGTATGCACGAGACGCCTTACAGGTATCACGGAACTAAATATTTTCCCATAGGCGCCCACTATAACGTTTATGCAAAAATAAATATGATCGCATCACTTTAATTTTGACATTCAATCATCTTGGTCAAGTGTAGCCCTTCAGGCAACTTTTTCTGGCCCCAAAACAGGGGGTCACGCAACAAATAAGAGAGAAAAACTGACAGCAAGCGAAGTACCGGTCACGTGCACATATTTTTCAGGGAATTCCCTACAAAAACACACCAAATGAAAATTGTATTTTTAGGTCCAAAAGTCATCAAATTACCCTCTTTTTTATCGGGAATATTCATCAATAATGCAAGATGTCAATAGAATTCTTCAAACGTTTATTGAAACAATTTATTTTCCCAAGGCTGTTTATTTTTAGAGATTGCATCATTTCCGAGTGCAACATTTCAAGGCGATTGTTTCAAATTGAAATATTTAGTTCAGTGATACCTACAACGGTTGGCCGGTGTAAAAATCTACTGTATAATGCGTCGTCATATTGTTCGGATTGAAGGGTGTATGCTTCTTTGTCTAGACTATAGTATGGTAGTGTGGAATGGGTGGTCGGCACCCAATCTGGTTCATTTTATCCTTGGGCACGTCTCTTAGCTTCTCTAAAACCATATGCTGATTACACCCTGTAAATATTATGCAATGGTGGTTCAAATAGTGGTTCAATCGTGGTTCTAACCCTTATCCTACTTGTGGGCATGTTCGATTGTTCTGGGATGTTCTCTAGTAGTGAAGAAGATCCTGATTATAATACGTAATGTGATAGAAAAAGGTCCTTCTCCGCTTCTTCAGATGTTCCAGATGAGTGGTATTTTAATCGATGCCACCTTCACACACGCCTACCTACCGACTAACACACGACTTTATTCTTTTACACTTTTCAAGAGATTCCATCGCACTCCTCGGGATCTGGGAATCAAGTGAATGGGCGTTTTTGGAGAACTGTTTGTAATTTTCATGCTGGCTAATTGAAATATCGGAGAGGGACATGGGCAGCAGAATTTTTTTAATTTTTATTTCCTCCCTTTATTTCACCTCGTGCTGGGGTGAGAGTGCGTATCCTTCATGGGTGAGCATCCAAGGCTCTCCTCGGGGAAAATAATTCTCATGCCAATTGGAACACCCTTAGTACCTAGTTAAGGCGTAAATATCTAGAAAGTGAAGGTGAAAATATAGCAGAATAACCCAAGATCAGGGGCGCCCGAAGTACTTCAAGGAAGGAGGGGGGATGGGTCAGACTCCGGGAAGAGGGCATTTACTCGTACAAGTAGCCCCGCTATGGCATGCCGAAGCATTCATATGTCGAAGCCCGACAGTTAGATATGGAGGAGTTTCAGAGGAGGAGGGGCACCTCCTCCCTACATCAACCAACTCCCCCACTGAATTCGGAAAGCTCTCAGAACGGATTTGGGGTTTATTTTAGCTTTAATTCGAGAATAAATTCGTGAAAAAAATTGAGTTACGAACCTGAAGGCATGGGTGGGGGGGGGGGGGGGGGGCAGCTTCCGGCGTCCCTGCCCAAAATTGGACAAGAAATATCAGGGGCAGAGGACATGAACCAGTAAAATGGTTTCCAGGCATGAATGTTTATAAATTTGGCATTTTTGTTCAGAACAAGTGGGGGAACGAGTCTCCCCAGTTCACCAAGGTTACGCCGCTAGATAGATCCGAAGCGTTTGGACCTTTGTGACTAACCCATCCCCACCCTCACAAACAGATTTATTGAGTGTCCATCCCCTGTTTTTCGCCATACTGTCTTGCTTTAGATTACGGGTTAATACTTGGAGAATCATTGATTCTGTCAAGTATCGTTTTATGACACTACTTCTTTACGGGAAGATGAAACTGATCGAGTTGCAATTTATAACGATGGTCAACTCTCCAGGGATAAATGTGGTGTCCTATCTAAACAGAAAGCTCATGTAACCATGGGCACTGTATTCTGTGTTAGAATTAAAATATAACTGAACGCCTAAACGTGTTTACCGAAGTGTTTCATTTAATGAGAATAGTTAGAATGTATCCACAGCTAATGACAAAGTTCAGACCGAGTTTCCGTTTTCACAAAAGTTGTCGATTTTTCATTCTTTGGTAAACACATTCAGAAGTAGGTTTAGTACAGGGTGGGTAAGCGCGGTGGCTTAGTGGTTACGGCATTTCAAACCGAAAGCAAGGCACTTAATCCTGATTGCCCACGTGGGGGCACGGTGGTGCTGTGTACTAAGGCGGACTGCATGTCGATGGTGCACATGTCTTCAACCAAAGCTAACCATGCCGTTGCTCGGTGGTTCTCGTCGGGTATTTCGGCTTTTTCATTAATTTAATCATTCCGTATAAGACGTGACCGTCATATCGGCCTCTGTTCGCATCGATCCTGTGTAAATCCAAATTGGGGAGATCGAAAATTCAAAAGCTTTATTTACTAACGCAAAGCAGGGATTTGTTTTAACTAAACACCGAGTTCCAGGATGGAGTTGTTCAACAGAATATTATTAACAACAAAATGAAGGAATCTAGACAGTATTGGTGGGGAGTTTCAGTGATAATTTAATCACACAGCCCCATAGTGATGTGGGATAGAATTATTGCTGAATCCCCTCGCCATTATCTCGTCATCTTATCAATGAAGGACATATTTTCTGATACGAAAAAAATATACACATACGGGCTTGAAAGAGTTAATCACCACCTCTCGTCTAGCTGACTGCTCCACAAGAATAATTACATACAAAAAAATATAGAACATTCATACGTTATTAGGGCTGTGCCACCCGGTGGGTAGACACCTACACATACCTTGACCTTTTGGACTAGTGGACACCTATAGTAGAAAAGTCCGGTAGGTAAAAAACTAGTGAATCCCAGGTAACCAACCGATTTCCTGATTACAGTACTGCCGTCATGGACTGGTCACTTTCCACGGGTGGACAATATTTCCACGGTCGAAATAATATTAAATTCTAAATACTGATTATAGAAATAATTATCAAAAATATATTTTATGAAGCACCGGGAACAAGTTTGCTTATGATGATTTGTATTACCTGTCCATGGCGACTGTACTGTAACTTCAAATGTGGTTGTGGAGTTCTCAACTTTCTAGCTGTCTAATAATTAAGTGTACATACATCCCACTTCCTCTTTCACCATTACATTTTGCAACCAGTTGTCTCCTCAAAAGGTTTCTCACGAGAAAAATGCAACAATTAGGCCGAAAAAATTAAAAATCTGTTTCTCAGGTCCTCACTCATGGTGCTTTTGGCTGCCGATTGCTCTCTTTTTATAACCGATGTAAAAGTAAACAAAATACAATTTAAATGGGTTATGTCTGATATTTTACCCAAGTGAATTTTTTTTATAAATTTGTACCTTGAGTGCAAGAAGGATTTGCAATGCTTTAGCATTGCAAAGCCTTCTTGCACTCAAGGGACGAAATACACCATTACCCATACTATTTCGTAGATTACGAGGCCCAAAACTTGAACCAATAACATTAACTTTTGATGGCACAGAAATAATTACAGAAATAAAAAATAAAATAAAAAACAGCTGGCCCGCATGCACTTTTACAAATAATGGCCTGAGAAACAGAAAATCTACTTTCTGTGGCCTTAAGAAAAATATGTCTCGCGAAATTCTGAATTAACTTTGTAAAAAAGCGGCAAGGTGACGGTTGTCATACTAGCACGAATTTACAGATCGGTATAACTGAATACACAACGACGAAATGCGGCCAAACTCTCCTATCGATGCAACTGGGAAACCATAGTACTGCCATCACAAAAGTAGACAGAGAACTTCGACTGGATCGCGATCTGCTGAAAATAATTTGCCTACAATCTTGTTTGTAATGCTTTATTCGAAAAATCTCAATTCACAGGGAAAAATCGTGAGATAATATCCCAATTCCCAGTCCTTGTAATAACCACATAAGGAGGACTCTCGAGACCCAACACAGAAGTCACGTGTATTTTAACGGGCCGTGTTATCTACGTCCGAAAATAACGCCGTGATTCCATGCCCGAGACTTCCCACCGGAGAAGTTGTGTTCATATTTTGAGGGACGTCTAGCAGTGAATATACGGTACAATGTGGATGGATTATTATTAAATCACGGTGGAGCTGATTTCCCACCCCCGATTATTTACAATTTCCCGAGAACGAAGAACCTTTAGGAACGACAAGCTTTAAGCTCAAGGACCTCTGAATTGCACCCATTGACGTCACATAAGTATATCTCAAATAACGATTTGTGAACAATCAGTGCTGCACATGGTTTTAGCCTTATATGCAGTCATCTTCGTATACTTCGCCCTGCGATTCCTTATCCCTTCCCGACAGTTTCATTAACACACAGAGCTAGCTATGGGGAGTTTATTTATTTATCTATTCATTTATTTATTCATTCATATATTTATTTAATTTTCATTTATTTATTGGACAGCCGGGATAACCTCGTGTCGGACAGTTTTACGGGTTGGGGAAGCCGGAGAGAACCACCGAGCAACGTTCTAACTCCGCACAAGTAGGGTTAGCATTGGTTGGAGACAAGTGCACTATCGATGCGCAGTAGTACTGAACACCACCGTGCCCTCACGTGGGCAATCGGGATTAAGTGCATTGCCCAAGGACACAACGCAGTTATCCCAGGCGGGTATCGAACTGTAGACTTATGGGTTTAAAATGCAACGCCATAATTACTGAGCCACCGCGCTCCCTACATTGGAGTGTAATGCGTTGATATATCTCATACGGTTTCTTGAACTATTTTTAAATATGCTACTTAATCGTTTACCTAACGTAACGGCCGAAACCGGTCAGCGCTATTCTCAAAAATCGCCAATTAATTTCCATTATTTTTTCATTTTTTTGTCTCTAAAACATAGGTTATGGCCCCTCATTGGAACGAGCTCGTCGAGCTCGTCCCAATGAGGGTCATAACCTATGTGTTTGAGACAAAAAATGAAAATATTAGTTATTCAAAAAATGTTATTTGCAATTGTCGTCTGCTTTTCATGTTAGGTAATGGGTTAACATAATTTGATCGCAAAGTCTCTTTGACCATTCTTTTTTTCTCAAAAACTTTTCAGCTGTTTCTGCATTTTGCCCAATTTTTCACGCAAACAAATGAAAAGCTTACCAAATCACACGGGCATATACAGAATACCGATAAGGAATGCAAAACAAACAACTATAGTTTACTTTTCAGACTACCATCTCGCACATATTATTGTGTTTTGAATGACAATATAATCGAATTACTCTCACAGAACGCATATCTTGTGAATGACATAGACTGTAAAAAAGCGTATCTTCCAAAGGCTGAAATTTATTATCTAGTGTCCATGTCTTAGCAATCGATATTTGGTTACGCAATTCTCCAGTCTATACATTGTGACCCCGGGGAACTTCTTAACGCCACAGCACAGAAAATATAAAACGAATAAGACTTCGCCAGGTCAGCATGATAACCTTCCAATCAGGGAGAGAACAAGATCAAAGCCAAATGTCTGCAGAAAATATAACTTGCGGTAATTTGAAGTATATTTCAATATCCCATGCGTATGACTTGGTAAATTTTGCAATTTGCTTGATGGTATCGGCATGACAGTGGTGAATATTTTCCCAAAGCTGACCACTGCTGTGTTTGGGTGAAGATAGGCCTACGAGTAAATCACATCCCTGACTCACATCATCATGAAAATCGACTTTCGATAAAGTTATCTCCCTTGAAATTATTAAACGCGCGAGGAAGGTTCAATTAAGAAGCAAGTAATCGCTGAGAACACACCTATATCCTATGACATCTGTAGCAAATAAAGCCAAGTTTCCTTTTGTTATTTTTAACCCTTTGTACCCTGGTGGTATCTTCCATGGCTGTTCAATAGCAGCAGTTGGAAGAGTCCATTTTCATTATTTGTGGGTAGCCCAATAAATATTTTCAGCGTGCAGCATTGAGGCTGGACTGTCCGATACACTCACTTGGCAGCCGTCCTGCTTAATGAAATTACGCCGTATCATATTCCTGAGCCGAAAAAAGTGGCCTCTCGGGTTCATACGGTTAATAAACGAAAACAGTAGACAACTCCCGAAGCTGTCTGTTGTTTTCGTATATTAAAAGTAAATAAAGGAAACTTGGTTTTCTATGGAAAACTAATTAGAAGCAACTAGTTCCCCGATAATCTGGCTTTAAAAATATCTATCAGTATCACACCTCCCAACACTAAGAGTTAACATCGGCCCATTGTTTAGCGTATGTGTTTTTTACAGTAACTTGCAAGTTTTTATTCCTCACAGGAAAAAAATTAGCAAATCCCACCTCCAAGTCTTTTGTATTAATGGAAATGAAAGTGTTTGTGTTATATGTCACGATGCGCACACTATTGATATAATGAACAGAAAAAAAGTTACGAACATCAAAAGATGGTGAAAATGACGTTCTCTTAATTTTTTTAACCCTTTACCCAACGAATCGAGCGCACCTACCAGCGTAATATGCAAATTCAGCAGCTGACAATATACTATTTTTCGAAAAATTTCAACAAAACCATATCATTTGACCCCTCTTTGGAACGAGCTCGGCGAGCTCGTTCCAAAGAGGGGTCACATTTATTTATTTATTTATTGGTGTTTACGGTCACATACCTATGCACAATGGCTAATCATGACCGTGACAGTTTTACGGGTGGAGGAAGCCGGAGTACCCGGAGAGAACCACCGAGCAACGATGAGCAGCTGCCAGCTCCCCAACATCGTAACTCCGAATTGCAGCACAGGCAGGGTTAGATTGGTTGAAGACATGTGCACCATCGACGTGCAGTACGCCTTAGTACACGGCGTCATCGTCCCCCCATGTGGACAAGCGGGGTTAAGTACCTTGCCCAAGGACACAACGCGAGAGTCCGAATCGATCGCTCAGACGGTCACCCATCCGAGGACTAACCGGACTTGACGCTGAGGGATCACATGATATGATTTTGTTGAAATTTTGTGAAAAAATTTAAAAAAATATATTTAAAATAATAAATTTT
Organism: Pictodentalium vernedei; assembly: GCA_031216915.1. Lineage (NCBI taxonomy): Eukaryota > Metazoa > Mollusca > Scaphopoda > Dentaliida > Dentaliidae > Pictodentalium > Pictodentalium vernedei. The sequence goes on from CM062297.1 coordinate 854,297,586, forward strand.
GAAATCGTCTGCATTGGGTAAAGGGTTAAAGATGTTTTAACAGAGAATAATAAACAAATATTTAAATACGCGGGGAAAAAATTGTAAAACCTCAGCTTCTGTATTTTTATACTGCTCTACAGGTAGTCTGTGAAATGATGTGCACATCAATCATACAAATTAGGTAACATTCAAAATTCCAGTCTTTTATGAAATTTCCAATCTCTTAGTGTTAAATTTACTCACAGCTTTAGGGAAATAAGGGGAGCAAACCTTCCCGTAAGTCTCTTCCAGTGACGAAACTTGTCAGCCATGATATTTCGAGACGAATTGAATCCTGGATCGAATCAGGCAGACGATTGTGAATTGAATCTTGAATTAAATCGCACTTCTATTGAAGCTGTAGATATTGCGCATTGTAACAACCAGTAGTCTAATTATCAGTAAATATTATTATATACTTTATAAATAACCACATTTCTATTGGTTGGATCTTATACGCGTGACTGGTTTAAAAAATCCACGTACACCGGTTTTCAAGTGAATATCAACTTTCTAAGTATAGCTTTTGGAAATCCCCTCTCTAGTCCTATTTCCGTCAATGTAATCGCTATAACATTATCTATTTTTATGTTATTCTGCAGATGATAACTATTTTATTGTTAAATAAAAGTATTTCTGGTTTATATAACTGAACTTTTAATTGACAAATAGAGGATTGATTTTTTGAGGATTGTGTATATAATAAAACAGTTATGGACTTTTGTGGTGGTAAATATGATGTGATATGAACCTAAAAACTTATATTGACCTCGGCTAACGCCTCGGTCAATATACGTTTTTTAAGTTCAAATCACATCATATTCACCACCACAATAGTCCATAATTGTATAAGGTAATATAAATTAACCAGTAGTGTTATAACCAGTAATGTAGTAAACTCAAGCAGTGGTGTAATAAAGTTGAATGAAAATTAATAATTTTTCAACAAAATTCTAAAAAGTGCTCGGGTGGCACATATAATTTTGCTACCTCTTATATATTTTGAATAAATTCATGATAAGTCTAAAGATGTTTGTTTTCGGGGTCAAATGTCATTTGTTTGGTTCAGTATTGTAGCGGAAAGTATTTCATGTTTTATGTGCATATATACGGATGTATAGGATCACTGTTAGCATCTGTAGCTATATAGCTGTCGCAAGATAAGTACACATGCAAAACTAACCAATTCTGTATGGCAATACTGTGTTTGTTAGAGATTATTTTCCCCAGCCATAAAATGTCGGGGCCTATGATACCACAAAAAGTTGTCAGTATAACTCGTAGGTGATAAAGTGTAGCCTTCTGGTACTCGAATTTTCTGAACTGTTTCATTTAGCAATAATTACATTGTTAATGTAGTTATACGTTTTGGGTCCAAATACTCAATTCCCATTGGTCAGCTAGGTGAAAACGTCATGACCAAATGTAATTCATTTTCCATCGAATACATTTGGTCGAACTTTGACCCGCATTTACGGTAGAGCGCAGTTGACAGAATGTAATTCGGGTGGTGTTTGGGCGGGTTTTTAACTTTTAGCGCCTCTCGCAGTGATCAACTCCGCTGCTGTATCTTTGGTGAGATTTCCCAACTGTGGCATAAAGCCCGTTACTAAAATACTCGTTTCCATTTCTAAAGTTGTGAAAATTAAAAATCAGAGTTGTGCGCTTTGTATTTTGTGCGAGGGTGGTTTTTCGCCTCGTTCGTTCGTACATGTTTTATTTCGTCTTTCTGCTTTGTTGTTTGGGAAAAAGTAGTTTAAACAGTTACGGAATGTAATTATAAGATTTGAATGCAATTTTTATAATCTTTATTGGAGTATGAACGTGTGGAAATGGGTACAAATTGTATGAATCCCTTCGGGATTCATACATAATTCGTACCCATTCCCACACGTTCATACTTCAATAAAGATTATAAAAATTGCATTCAGTTCTTAAATGAATACAATTCAATGGTCTAGTCTGTTGCGTTGTCTGCATTTATAATTTTTAATGTGCCCCTGACTGATTTCTAAAGATATTCCTCACCGCCATCTCGCCTCAGTCCCTATGTCACAATGCATTTTTTTTTCTTGGTTCGGTTGGACACAGATACTATAACAAACTGTGTTCTTGTGAGAGTGTGCTCATTGTTATTTGTGATTCAATCGCATAGATTAAAGTGCACACTCCAAGCTCCACTGGCAATCCATCCATAGTAATCACCTCAATTCTTTCTTAATGTTAATTTGCAATCACCTATCTCTCTCACCAAGGCCCGCTTACTTTGGAGTTCTATATACAATTATTGACATTCCTTGAGGTTGATAAAGGAATTATCAACCTGATAATAGTAACATTTACCGAGGTCGTATTACTTTTTCGGGTTGATAATTCCCTGTATCAACCTCAAGGAAAGTCAATTATTGTTTCGTTATTATGACAAAGAATTCGTTTACAAATTCCTTACTTGATTACATATTTTTCGAAGAAAAAACAGCATATTCATATGTAAAAGTTAAATTCAATTTCCACTTATATATAAGAAGCCGTGTGCATCAACTAACTTATTCATACTTTAGTTAATTATTATATTTGAACAGGTCCTAAACATTGGAACAGGGAAATTAAAGGAAAGAGTAAGTTGGAAATTCCATTTCTATTTTTATAGCAAACAGGTATTTGGAATCATTAAATCAACCTACCTGTGCTATTTAAAGACAACAATGACAGAGCGGTGAAATATCAACTCGATTTCGATAAAAATAGAATATACAACAGTACTGGAGTATATCAACGCTTTGACGAGTTTTTTAGCCATTTAAATTACCAATTTTTTTCTGTATTTAAATTACCAATTTTTTTCTGTCACATAACAAAAACTTCTAAAGAGTTACTTCTAAAATAGTACTTTCTATACCATGGATTTGACATAGTTTTTTAAACTTGAAATAAATCCTGTGCCGTTATGCAAGATCCAAACAGCCGCAATCCCCTCATAGGTCACCTTCTGTTGACCGCCAGAAGCAACCACTTCACTCCAGACGGGGGCGCGGTGGCGTTGCGGTAACCGGTTCTCCTCAGAGCGATCGACTCGGACTCCGGTGTTGTGTTCTTGGGCAAGGCACTTAACCCTGATTGTACACATGGGGGGGGGGGGGGCACGAAGACGCCGTATACTAAGGCGCACTGCACGTTCATGGTACGCATGTCTTCAACCAATCTAACCCTGCCTGTGCTGCAGTGCGGAGTTACGATGTTGGGGAGCTGGCAGATGCTCGTCGTTGCTCGGTGGTTCTCTCCGGGTACTCCGACTTCCTCCACCCATAAAACTGCCACGGTCATGATTAGCCATTGTGCATAAGTATATGATCTTACAAAACCAATAAATAAATAAATAAATAAATAAATAAATAAATAAATAAATAAATAAATAAATAAATAAATATTACGGACCTTGCAATAATTGGGGATCTGTCATGAAATGGGAACCTCGCCTTCGAAGCACTCACCCTGCTCGTCCCGCATTGCATACACTGTACCATGTTATTGAAAGAAAGAACCCTGTGAACTTATTCACGGTGCCCTCACATCTCCACCGAGCGAAATGTGGGTGCCCCATTCAGAATCAGGAGCACCACTCCTGGAAGCACACAATTTCTTAGAATATCTTTCAAAGTAGTCAACCAGTTCAAAAACACTATGCATTTCAGTAAAGAGGCTGGAGGGTGTGGAGGTGTGGAGGTGACGAAGATATTTAGAGATTCGTTGAAGCTCTAGAAAAAAGATACTTACTGTAAATGGATGGAGGCATTATGGCATTTATAGGGGGTGATCGGAGATAATTTAATCCTACAGCCCCACAGGGCTGTAGGATTAAATCATCCCTAATAGGGAAAACAAATTTGTAGTCTGCCCAATAGAACTCGCATTCTGGGATTTCGTCCTCAAAGTGTCAATATGTGCTACTTTAGGCATAATTTGAAAACAATCTCGTTTGGCTGAATTAACTGAGAAATCGGATTTTATGAGATATATTTCATTACGCATTCGTACCAACGCTTCGCGTGTCTGCTGTATTTCCGGACACGCCCACATACGTTTCGTTTGAGAATGATTCTCCCATGACGGAGGAAACCAATGTCGGTATATAATATAATTAACCATCCTCACACGTCTGACAGTCGCATCAAACATGTCCGTTATTAAGAACTAATGGAGTAACCGCGATTGATGGAAATTCCCTTGGTTATCCCTTACTTCCGAATTATTAATATAAGACAAAAACAATTCCGTTCCGGTTATATGCAGTAGAAAATAGGGTCAGTCGATGGGGATTGCGTTTGTGTGTTGATATTTTGTTTTCTCATATATTCGCTTAATCTTTTACGCAACATAAGGTGTAGAATTCCCCAAAAAGAGCAATGAGGCCTCAGATTCACCCCAGGTGCTTGGAATTTCAAAACATTTCCCTAGGAAGGTCTCCCGAAGCCCCACCAACTAGAGGGGATATCCCTCTCGTTCTCTCCCTAGTCTTTCCCTGTGGCAGTTACAGGTGACTTTCGGCCATAGAAGGTCTATAAAATCCAAATTATTTACCATCCTGAAAAATCCTGGCAACAGTACGGCCGCCGTGGACTGGTCACTTTCCACGGATGGGCAATATTTCCACGGACGCAATAATATTAGATTCCAAGCACTAATTATAGGAATGAGCATCAAAAATTTAATTACTGAAGCACCGGGTACAATCCGGTGTTTCAGTAATTAAAAGTTTGATGATGGTGATTGTTATTACCTGGTAAACACGTGTGTGGACATAGCTGCCCACGCGTGGATTACGACCAAACAACGGCGACTGTACTGTACACACCTACAGTACGTGGATAGTGGAATGTAACTAAATCACCTGCGGAGTGGAGTTAACACCCAAGCTATAACTTTCAAATTTTGTACATATCGAGAAAAAACAAAAGCAATGTTTCAGCCAATGGACCTCCGGGTTTAACCCGGAGGTTCATTGTCTGAAACTTTGCTTGTGCTGGTTATGCTTTCAAACAAATTTGCGTTTATTGCTTGGGTGGAATCTCCACTCTATGGGTGATTTAGTGATAATACACTCTCCACGCACTGTAACATATTTTCTGATTCTCGAGGAATATAACTGCGAACTGCATTTTTGCCAAAGTTTGCGCCGACGCAATTGGCGAGATCATCAAATCACAAAGGCATACCAAATTCCGATAAAGTCTTCAACGCAGAAAAATCCGCGATAGTTTTCTTTACAGACAAACATCTCACACATATCATTGTATTTTCTATAACAACATAATCGAGTTACCCTCCAAGGACGCAACTCGTATGAACGTCAAAGACTGAAAACCGCGTATCTTTCAAAGGAAGATTTTTATTATTCGGTGTCCATGTCTGAGGAATCGATATTTGATTACGCAATTCCCCCGTCTGTATTCTGACTTCAGTATACCGAGAACTAATTAAAGCCGCAACACACCAGAACATCAAGAATAAGACTTCATTAGGTCAGCGTGATAGCCTTCATGGGTGACATAGCATGTTTACAACAAAATGTCTGCAAAAGATATAAATGTGGTAATTTGGAATACACATTTCAATATCCCAAGTGTGGGACTTGGCATTTTGATGATCGCAATTTTTGGTGTAGCTGATAGCTATTTTCTCAAAAGGCAATCATTCTAACGTGGGGGTAAAAAGTATGGACATGCGCAAATATAACTTCTTTGTAAGCCATCGTACCCAAGCATTGCTGGTATATTAACCTCCAAGAGAACGTACACCGACACTGGGCTACAAATCTGGTAAGTTCCATAACATTATCAAACTAAGATAGTAGCGAAAGGTGTATATCAATGTGTTTGTGAATTAAATAGAGTGGTTAGGATCCTGCGAAAAGAACATTTCTACTCGAATCGAATATGCATCCAAACATTTCGAATCGAACGAAGATCTAATATCGATTATGGGCTATGGTACATATTTCTGTTTGTGACCCATGCGACCTGTTGAGGTAAGGAGCATCGTAAGATGGGGTGTGACTTTGATTTGTCTCGACAATGGTGGCTCAAGTCCCGACTGATAAAATATTCCAACTGCATCACCAAGGCATGCCTTCGTTGAAGGCATGCCTTGATGATGTAGCTGGATAATTAGTCAGGCGGGATTTTTGTTAAAGACATTCTGATTTACTTTCGTTTATCGTATTCGAACATCCCATATTTGGATTTTCGATTCATCTCCAATTCGATTCGGATATTCATTTCATAACGAATTGGTTTTAGAATATTGAATAATCGTGTAACTTTAAAATGGGTCGTTTTCAGTAGGTCCAACAAGAGCGATGACGGGCTCGGAGGGAATTCGTAGAACGGTTATGGACCGTGCGAGCGCTGAAGGCGCGAATCGATAAGTGGTCGATAAGTCCTCCCACAGAATGTTTTTTTTTTAAATTAGTGCTAGGAGAAGCATTCTCCTACATTTTCCTGACAATATCTACTCAATTTCCCCCTCACAATTTGGGTTCTTCATTACCTGTATTTCCGTGTATATGGTGCATTTTTTTATCCAAAGATAATCGTGACCACCACGATACAGGAAAGTCCGGAGGAAAAGCAACAAATAGGAACAAGTGGGATTTGTTTGATGTGAATGGAACCCGGTCTGTAATGCAACCACTTACTCTTGCCACCTCCACCAGCGTCGGAGGTCCTTACCAAAAACCTCCCTACGATTGTCAGCTCAGAGATATCGATAGATTAACCTACACTTTTTTAAAACACCAACGATCCAAGGCCCCTGGACAGTTCTACCCGTTTAACCCTCTTGGCGCTAGTGGTTATCAGCTGTCAGACTGTGACAGTTATCGGAATTGAAATCTGACTAACTGATAATGTCAAACATTCTGCCGTGTCAGTGACGCGGATGGATTAACATGGACTAAAGTGATAAACACGATGTTTATATATTTTATTTGTCAAATCTGACCTCTGAACAACATAACAGCAAATATATATGGGCCGCTTATTTCAAGGTTTTGCTGGAAAAATTACCGCAGAGCAGCCACAATTACTGCATGTACGGGACAGGCAAGTTCGTCAAGCAAAATTTGTACGTTTAACTACCCTCCCCCCCCCCCCCCCCATATCTGTATATGAAATCATCCAGTTAATCAATGTTTTCAGAGTTGTATTTTCATGAAGTTTTCATCTAATCCAGGTTCAATATTATAAAACTTCTATGATTGTATTTTCCTGAATTGTATTTTCTAGTTATGGCTTTGGGTGGGCTAAAATGAATCAGTAACATTTTAAAAGATATGGCAATTTGCCAGTTGGCACATTGTCATATCTTTTAAAATGTTAATCATTTATTTTAGTCAGTTATATTAAAAGACAGAAAATACAATTCAGAAAATACCATTGTAAAACTTTTATAGTATTGGCTTCTCAGATCACAACAGTCATTACTAGATCAGAGGCAAGTTTCTTTGAATTATACTCATCCAGTAAAGAGTTAATTACCCAGACATCTAAGCTTGTGAGGTTAACTTACCGCACAACCTCCATTCATATTTATCTGCCACTTTGCCAGAGGCGTACTGGCGTATGGTCCACCGGGAAAATTCGCCGTTGGATTTCTATTGGATGGCCTCTAGGGCACCAAAAGTTGATGTAGCCCAACACCCGTTGGTGCATAAAGTTCCGTGAAAACGCGAAACAGGCGAAATGGATCTGATTGCATAGAATTCCGGCGTATTGAAATGTGCACTATGTGGACTGCAGTCCACAAAGAGAGCATTTCGATATACCAGCAGTCTAGTCTGCCACTGACAGCTCCGATACAAGGAAACAGAGTTCTTTTAATTTGAAAAATCAACATTTCCTCCGATTGAGCCGAACAGTTGTCGGCCCGATGGGTTCGCGCACCCCACCCCCTGTTGATACCATTCTTGCCGAATGAATGATGAAGACGACACAAAGGTGCCACCAGGATGTCCTCTGTATGAACTGTCATTGACCACACTCAGGTGCAAGGAAGCTGGTTTGGTTCAGTTCGAAAAATCAAAATTTTCTCCGGGTCCGGGATCCGCCAAGGTTCATTTTCCGGTAACGTTTCTTCGCCTAGTCCGCCTCTGCACTTTGCCCTCTGCTTTCCACATGGCACATGTCGTACGAAAAATATACTCGCGCTGAACCCCGAAAATTTCAGGAGAAATAGAACAATACATCGCCCGCTCGTGAGAAACAAGTTTCTACTTGATTTTGAAAACGTCAAACGGTAATGCATATGAATAACGTTGGTCGAGAATATATATATTTTCCTGTTTCATTTTCACTTTATCTACCAACTGTTTGATTTCTCGCCATAAATGTATATTATAAACCGATCATGATGAAGGAAAAGTGACCTGATTGCTCGATTTCTTGTATCTTTAACGAGGTCAAATACCAGATCAATCATGTGAACTCTGGCCGCGAGTTCATTCCGCTGACCTCGTCTCGTGAACACGTCGGATCATGGAGGCAAATAAGATCACTTTATGTCTTAAAATTCAAAAAGTATCCTAATCTAGGCTATCTAGGCTACCATGAACTTGGTAACGTCATCCGTATGATATATCCCTACCTCGATTCTTGACCTAATTCCACTAGCACGAGTAGCAGACGATACCTGCTCAAAAGGTTCTTCAATAACGAAAATAGTCCAGTTTGTGCCGCAAAACACATAGATTATGGCCCCCATTGGAACGTTCCAATAAAGTCATAAGTAATATTTGGGAGGAAAAATATTCCAAAATAAATGAATATCACCCGCTGGGATGCCATTACGTTTCGAAAATGGATAATATTTCATGAATTCTCAAAAACTGTTTAATGGAATTTGCTTTTTTTTGTAATCTTGTTAGCTTGTTCCAATTTGGACTTTTTGTCAGTTTTTTCATAGAAACCGACCTGACGCATGACATTCAGGCTCCCCGTGTTCCTCTGTCATGGGAACCGGCAGGGGCCCTTAACGAGTCGTGTGCAACGCTCTGAAATGCAGACCGCATGCGAGTCCATTGCCAAAGAATATCGGCGGGGTGTTCCGCCTCTGACCAATTTCAGAGTGGCATTGCTAAGACCTCTCTAATTAGCGATGGGCAAGACCAGATATCCCTCTCCGATGCTGCTCTTGAGAGCAGCAAGTTGCTCTGACTTCACTTTTCGAATCTCCTAAACGTGTATCCTCTGTATTAAGTCCCCAAAAGTCATCGCTACGCTATCGTCGGTCATTTCGTATTTTCGACGACTTGTACAAAACTTCAGTGAGTTTACTTCATAACCAGTTTTAACTCTTTACCCAACGCAACGGTTAAACCCGGCCAGCGCTATTCTCAAAACTCGCCAAATAATTTTCATTATTTTTTTCATTTTTTGTCTCAAAAACAAAGGTTATGACTCTCGTTGGAACGAGCTCGTCGAGCTCGTTCCAACGAGGGGTCATAACCTATGTTTTTGAGACAAAAAAATTAAAATAATTAGTTATTCAAGAATTTTTTTTTGCAAGTGTCGTTTGCTTTTCATGTTAGGTAATGGGTTAAAACCCATGGCACAGTGTTTCTATAAACACATGAGTGCGAAAAATATGATATAAATCCCCGAAATATAAACCAAAACATCCAACTCCCTCCACTCGACCCCGCTTCAACACCACTCAATTATTAAATTAGTTCTTTCTTCAGAAACACCACCTCTCTTCTGTGTTATTAACCAAGTTCTACTTTCGCATACATGAGCGTCTTAACTTCAATTAAAATAATTCCATTTGTTGTGTTGGTTCTCTCCTAGCATTCACTCGCGGACATTGTTATCTAGAGAATCCAATGATAAGTACAAAGAAAAAACATCAGCCCTTGTAATCAACGAAAGAATTTATCCAAATTGACCATTGATAAACCAAATTACTATCCAGTCTTGACCTAATTTATTATCGCCCTGTGTTGTCATATAACGTTTGCATTCAATAATTTAAGTATACCTCCGTGGACATATCACAGGCTACTCTGGGCAGAAAATGGCGATGGGGGCAAAGCCTGTTTCATGTTTGGTTCTATTAACTGTTTTAAGTTTAGAATCACCAGCGTTCCAGAACTATCGCCAGTGGTAAGGTTGACGATGTCTGAACGATAGGTCGCCTGGAGCCAGTGGCTCAGGAACCGGGGGGGGGGGGGGCATAATGGGGGAATTCCCCCCCCCCCCCCAGAAAAAAAACTTTCCCAAACTTTGTAAATCATATCTAGTATCTACACGAAAATGACGACAAACATCTGCATATTCTACATCATTCTACATCATACAGGCGCACATAAAAACTGAATGATCTACACCATTTGCAGTGTATAGAAAAGTTGGTAGCCGACGTCACTGACTGATTTGACGCTCAACAGGTTAACATCTTCCTCTCTGACATACATCTTCCTTTAACCCTTTACCCAACGTAACGGCCAAAACCGACCAGTGCTATTCTCAAAAATCGCCAATTGATTTTCATGATTTTTTCATTTTTTGTCTCAAAAACATAGGTTATCACACCTCATTGGAACGAGCTCGTCGAGCTCGTTCCAATGAGGGGTCATAACCTATGTTTTGGAGACAAAAAGTGAAAAAAATAGTTATTCAAGAATTGATTCTGCAAGTGTCGTCTGCTTTTCATGTTAGGTGAAGGGATAAACACCAAAAATTAACAGCAACGATACCTTGATTTTTTTCACTTGAGAAGCGAGGAAATGAGCTCTCAGTAGTTCTCCCCCGGGTTCGACTACGCAGAGCTGTCCCCTACAAGCTCCCGTTTACAACCCCCCCCCTCCCCCAATATTATAAGCTTCCTACGCCCCTGCCTGGGGCTCGGTGGCTCAGTGGTTACGGCATTGGACTTCAAATTGAGAGGCCCAAGGTTCGATCCCCACCAGGTGTATCTGCGTTGTGTCATTAGGAATGTCACTTAACCCTTTACCTAACGAATTGGCGCAACGCTCTCGTAATTGTAAAATTCCGCTGTTGAAAAAATATATTTTTCAAAACGTGTTAACAAAACCATATCATGTGGCCCATCACTGGAACGAGCTGATCAAGTTCGTTCCAACGAGGGGGTCATATGATATGGTTTTGTTGATTTGTTTGGAAAATATTTAAAAAAACAGTAATTAAAAAAAAAAAATTGTTTTACTGTGCGTTAGGTAAACGGTTAATCCCGACAAGTGGGGGCACGGTGACACTGAGTACCAATGCGTACCACACGTCAATAGTGCACTTGTCTTCAACAAATGCAAATCATGTTTGTTCTAAGTTAGTTTGGGGGGGGGGGGGGGGTCTGGAAGCCTTAACGTCAACGAAGAGCGTCGCAACTCAATCTACCCCTCCCAAGATGGCATCACATCCAATTCACGATGCAACTTCTCCCATGGGAACCGTTTGATGTTGTGAAACCTATGACGACATATGACGCCATGACTACATTTCATTCCCTGCGATGTCTCAGATGGGAGCGCGATGGCTCGGTGATAGACTGTTGGACATCTATGCTGGAGGTCCCGAGTTTCATCCCCGTCCGGGACGATCCGCGTTGTGTCCTTGGGCAAGGCACTTTATCCCGGTTGCCTACATGAGGGCACGATGACGCCGTGTACTAAGGCGTACCGCACGTCGATGGTGCACATGTCTTCAACCGCTGTAACCCTGCTTGAGTTGAGCTTGAACAGAGTTAGAATGTTGAGGAGCTGACAGTTGCTCGTCGATGCTTGGTGATTCTCTCCGGGTATTCCGACTTCCTCCACCCGTAAAACTGTCACAGTCAAAATTAGCCATTATACATAAGTATGTGACCCTAAACACAATAAATACAATATAAATATTTATTACTTTCCAAAGTGTGATTTACTGGGATTTCCGGGTTTGATTATAAACGATAACTTCACAACTGAATTATGCAATCAACAATTGGGTCATGTATCCGTGCGCGCAAACGAAGACGCTTTGACGTGGGTGTAATGGGGACTTCATTGTTTTTTGTTTTTTAACCCTTTATCTAATATGAAAACCAGACGACACATGCCAAAAAAAATATTGAATAACTATTATGTCATTTTTTGTCTCAAAAACATAGGTTATAACTCCTAATTGGAACGAGCACGACGAGCTCGTTCCAATGAGGGGTCATAACCTATGTTTTAGAGACACAAAATGAAAAAAAATAATGAAAATTAATTGGCGATTTTTGAGAATAGCGCTGGCCGGTTTTGGCCGTTACGTACGGTAAAGGGTTAAATAATATAAATATCGTTAATAATGAAAAGTAATAAACAGAGTAATCGCTTGACTGGACTGGTTACGTGAAATAATTCATGAGAGGTGAGGGACGTTGTACAAACACGAGTGCGCGATTAATCTCTTTATAATATGTCTCAGGTAAGAACCCCTCAAATGATCAGGTCACATGGACGAGCTGAAGTCGTGATGGGATGATTGGTAGGATTTATCCTTTACTTAACGTATCGGTCACATCCACCCGTAATATGCACACTGAGCAGGTGAAAAATATATTATTAAAACAAAAATCAATAAAACCATATCACGTGACTCCTCATTGGAACGATCTCGTTGAGTTCATTTCAATGAGGGGTCATGTGATATGGTTTTGTTAAAATGTTTTTGAAAAATTTGAAGACAATAAAGTTTAAAATAATAAATTTTGCTATTTTGTGCGTTGGGTAAAGGCCTATGAACTTGGGAAAAGTTATCTCAAGAATTGACAGTATATACACTTTCTACCCTAAGATTTTGCATGCAGGAGGACTGGAGGGGACATATTTTAATACTAGGGTCTAAGAGGATTCTTGGTTTGCACCCATTGGTTGTATCTTCCATATCAGTTCACTGGATTTCAATTGGAACAGTTGGAATTGCAACAGACCATATTTATTATTTGTGGCAGTGAATAAATAGTGTCAGTATTAAGCCTTGGGGTTGCACGCTCAAATGTGTATTGGCCTACACCACAAATTAACTCTTTAAACGCAAAAGACTGTTTTCCCTGAAAATGGTACGCTATAATACAATTAAGTAGTATGGCTGCTAAGAGAACGTGTGGGGATAGACCAATCAATATTTTCAACGAGCAGCTCCGAGTCTACCTCCAAATAATGAAAATGGAATCGCTGCATTGACCTACGTGGGAGATACCACGAGTTTTCAAAGGGTTAAACAGCCATTGACTGTATAATATTGACACGTAGGATGACACTATGGTGGGAACGTAGGTTCAAATGTAGAAACTGTCGATTTGTTGTTCACTCTGTTGTCAGCAGAGTAACCCTTTCAACACTGGCGCCCTGGAAGGTATCATTTCCGTCAATACTCTCAACGGCGAAAGGGGCGAAACCAGTCTGGCTTGTTGGAAGGTTCAGTAATAATTTAATCCAACATCTGTGTTAAGCTGTTGGATTAAATTATTACCGAGCCTCGCCTTAGATGTTTTGTGCTTTATATCGTCTGCTCGACCACTACCAATATTTTCGTCACGCAAAAATTCATGCACACCTGGTAGAAAGGGTTAACTACAGTAAGGCACTCTCAGGACAGCAGTCTAATTCTGTTCAGAATTCCACTCTGCTGTGGGCTGTTTGTTTACTCATGTTTTTTTTTGTAGTTTGCGTGCAGACTATCCTTGATACAATGTAACGTGCATTTACTCACAGAAAATATACAGGTATTCTTTCCTGCTCCAGTAATAGACATTTCAATCAATAAGTATTTAATTCGCATTGACATCATTAATATATTAAATAACTTATTGGAACTAAGCGACGTAATCATAAACCTATAGTGGTGAGTTTTCTTTCATAATGCTAAATGTCATCAAAGATTCTGCCAATACACAGAACGACACGCGTGTGTGAATGGGTTAATCAATATGGCGCGAGTGCCAGCATGGAAGGATAGAACGAGAGGTCGCAGACCTCGAGTTTTATCCTTCTGCGTTGGCACAAGTGACACATCGATTAACCCATTCACACACGTGTGTCGTTCTGTATTTATTACACGCCATCACGTCTATAAAAGCCATTATTAGAAGGACACTCAGCAATTCATTTGACAACTCGCCCTTGAGTTCCAGAGTGTTATATGTGTCTGTAGGGGGACGAACTATCAACATAAATAACACTTTTTATCACCAACCAAATTTACGGGGGCAACCCGTGTTGTGGCTATCGTTAGCGATTCAAATGGTATTTAGGTGCTCGATTTGATGAAAATCCCAGTGAAATTTCGCTTCTATTTAAAAATAGTCCGTCAACTATTTCCGTTCGACACATGTGCACGGAGCGGATTTTTATTGTCCGCGTGGTTTAGTGTTGCTGTAGATGGGGATTTCATAGAACAGGCGAGTAATAAAATTAAGTCTGGATTGAGAAACGTATGTGGCGTCGATTCAAGGAAAGTGAAGTTTTCACATTCAATCCGATATATAGTTCAGTTGGTCGGAAAAGCTGAAATATCTCAACTTCAAGCGACTGAATCTAAACATGGGCGATTGAACATATCATGGCTAGACTGGTTCCAGGTTATAACAGCACCGGATTCCAAAAATTTAGACTGGTGGCGTGGAAGATTGCTACAGAATGTAACCTCGTCAGGGGTGGCGGAAGCTCAATAAAAGTGGAGGGGCACAAATTTTCAAGGCTACAATGGTTCAGCCCAATTGGAGGAAAAGTTACAATCGAATATCACGTGACACACTATAGTGTCTCTTTTAGACGAGCATGTCGCGGTGCGGTCACTGTCCTGTCCATTTCAGCGGTGGCGCCAAGGGAAGGGTGGGGGTCAGAGGGGGCTACAACTCCCCACCCCCGTCGGAGAGGGCCAGCCCCCCCCCCCCCCCATCCCCCCGTCGGAGATTTTTAGTCAGTCCGTCGGAGGGTCTCGTAAACCCGACTTCACGAGAAATTTCCGACAATCATATGTAGATATCTCGTCTTGTCAGTCTCGAACCCGTGCAGCACTGAAACTTTGATACAGAATAGTGATTCTCACGAAATTCCTTAATGTCGTTCGTCAAACTGGCTTTATAGATGAAATATTTCCCGACCTTATTATAATATGTTTACTTTAACCCTTTACCTAAGGTAACGGTCAAAACAGGCCAGCGCTATTCTCAAAAATCGCCAATTAATTTTCATTATTTTTTTCATTTTTTTGTCTCCGAAACATAGGTTGTGACCCCTCGTTGGAACGAGCTCGTCGAGCTCGTTCCAACGAGAGGTCATAACCTATGTTTTTGAGACAAAAAATGAAAACAATTAGTTATTCAAGAATTATTTTTGCATGTGTCGTCTGCTTTTCAGGTTAGGTAAAGGGTTAAATAATCAACAAACATACTCAATTTGCTTCTATTTTGGTTCTCCAATTTACCAATTTTCACTCATTTCCTTCGTGTGGGAGGTCAAATGTTATAGCCCCACTGTTGGAGAGGTCAGCCCCCTCCCCCCTGTCGAGAAATCCCTGGCGCCACCCCTGGTCCATTTCGTCTACTTAAATCATCTTCCAAAGATGTTCGAAGTAGAAGAAATGGACCGAAGCGGCCGAAGGTGGGACTCATTGGCCAAATGTAGTTTGGATTTGCAGATAATATATTACAGGAATGCCTGCATTTTAGCAGGTTTGCAAGCGCCTATTTTAACTCGTGGTGTAACCACGCAACATGTCTGTGGAAAAAAGTGGAGGGGCACTGTCCCCTGTGCCCCCTGGTTCCTCCAGCTCTGAACGTCCTTCTACATAACACCGTCAGTATGCGAACCATCCAAACAATAAATCGGAAATACCCGGAAAACCAAAAGAAGGAAAAGAAAAACGTTTCGGTTGACTCCTTAGAGGTAACTCCGAGGTCCTTTGGACGAACCTTTACTCGTGAATCTGGAACTATTCAACGGGAAAAAGTTTCATGTACCTGTGTAGACTACCAGCATTATATTAATAATGTTTAACACTGAAGATTATTATTGTATAATATGTAGCATTGTGTCGTTATCTTGCGTTTACTCAAGCCGGATCGCACGTGCCGATGACGTCGAATTTTACGCCATTTGACGAAATTGAGGAACACGAATAATTTAGATGTCCGTAGCCCTCCTACCAACGTTGGCGAAGTTGGCCCGCCTTTATTTGAAGATACAGCAATATCAGCTTCATCCGAATGCCCATTTTCCATGTGAGGACTGGTATTAGAGCAACAGCGGATGTCTCTTTCTGAGGATATGGCCGCAGCGATTGTATTCTTAAATGAAAACATCGCTGAATGTTAGAATTTACGATAACCTGAGAGAACTATCCTAACTACTCGTCCCCTGAGTTCCAATGTGTTCTATGTGCCAGTAGGCTGCCAGTAGGCACATAGAACATTTTGGAACTCAAGAGACGAACTGTGCGTAAGTTCAATTATATTCAAATTCAAACCAATAAAGATGGCCGAAGTTATTAATATTTTGTACATTTTAACATTTAACATCATTTAATTCGTTGACGCAGAATTATTTAACACGTTAACGTGTTAAGGAAACTTTTTAACTCCTCCCACGCATCCCTGGGTTCTGCACAAACTTCAGACCCGACGGACATACGTGCATACCAAGTAGCCAAGGCTCGAAATAAGTGGTGGAACAAGGACAATAACCGACACGAAACTTACTTTGACCTACATACTTTGAAAATCCATAGGACATTTTGACCGACACAAAATTCTGCTCAACTTTAGAGTCTGAGTTTAAAAAAGTCATTCGGTATAAACATAACCCTTTGAACACTAGGGGTATCTTCCATGTCAGTTGAAATGCAGCAATTAGAAGAGTCCACATTCATTATTTGGGGGTAGACCAATCAATATTTGCAACGTGCAGTCTAACCCACCCTTAAATTAGCAGGCAACCAACTTAATTCGAGTATGGCGTACAATGTCCCTGTCACGGTAAAGCGGCCTTTCGCTCCCGTTCAAAGGGTTAAATTCCATTGCGAATTAACAATTCATTTCCTCATTTAGTAGTCACCATATGTCAATTTACAATGTGTAAAGCAATATGTTGAAAATGACCTGCACCAAATTAAAATGACCTGTACCAACTACTTAGGGCAGGACTTTTTGGCCTGCACTGAAAAAATATAATTTTGAGCCCTGCAAGTAGCAGTATTACCTCTGGAGTTGCTCACCTTTCGGGTGCAGCTAAAGCCAGTGAGAGAAGCCGTTTCATCACAACTTATTTCGAATTGTATTTTTGGAAGTTAGGTTACTGAGATGTGTAAGCGAAAGACTGAAACAACAACGTTTGCTACCTTACTAACGGAAAAACCACCCATACGAGAGACAATTTCAAAAATCACCATTCAAATAAATTTTATTCCTTTTTCAATTTTTATCACCAAAAACATTGTTTATGACCCCTCGTTGGAACCAACGAGATCAATCCTCGGTCGGGGCAAGTTGACCAGGTGTCTGAACACTCCCTGTCAGCATCAGTTGTGGGGTTGATTCTGTCACGGCGTACCGTCCAATCGGGTGGGGACGTAAACTGGCTATCCTCTGTGCGGAGAGACACACGGTCCGTTCAGGCTGAAGATCCCTTCCTAGTATTAGAGAAGTGTGAGAACACAACGTTTGCCACTATGATGGCCATCCCACACATCTGCACCATTGGGATATGGAGAGGCGTTATGTGTATTTATTTATTGGTGTTTAAGGTCACAAATTTCCGCACAATGGCTAATCATGACCTCGACAGTTTTACGGGTGGAGGAAGCCGCAGTACTCGGAGAGAACCACCGAGCAACGGCGAGCAACTGTCAGCTCCCCAACATACTAACTCCACACAAGCAGGATTAGCATTGGTTGAAGGCAGGTGCACCATCGACGTGCAGTACGCCTTAGTACACAACGCCACCTTGCCCCCACGTGGACAATGGGGATGATGTGTATTGACCAAGGACACAACACGGTTGCCGCAGGTGGTCTTCGAACTGAGGACCTCTCGGCTTGCAGCCTGCATCTCTATCTACTGAGCCACCGTGCCCTCGGAAAGGCGTTAATATAAGTTGCATACCATGGTTGCCAATCCTTGTAAAACAAATAAGATTAAAAAATAAAAAAGAGGTCTCATAAATTATATTTTAGAGGCACAAAGTGAAAAAAAAAACGCTTGGTTATATAGCCCTTTACCCAACTCAGACGATTTCAAAATTTATTATTTTAAATATCATTTTTTAACTTTTTTCAAAATTTTTTAACAAAACCATATCATGTGACCCCTCTTTGGAACGAGCTCGACGAGCTCGTTCCAAAGAGGGGTCACATGATATGGTTTTGCTAAAGTTTTTAGAAAAATAATATTTTTTCAGCTGCTGAATTTGCATATTACGCGGGCGGATGCGGGCGATTCCTTGGGTAAAGGGTTAAGAAATTTCTTTGCAAATGACGTCTTCAGTTGTGTTGCTCAAGGAGTTAAATATAGCGTTATATAACTTTCGTTCAAGGAAAAAGAAATTTGCCACCGGTTGCGAAATAAAATAGATTATCTTTGACAAATCTTCATTTTAGCAAGCAAATTTATTGAACATAAGAAGAGATGCCTAGGGCAAGGTCTGAAAACAGACATGGAAACAGCGTGGCTGTAGAGTGCATTTGTTGAGGGAGGTGGAGGTTCTACATCTGTCAGTGAATATATAAAGAATTTTATGTATCAGATAAAACTCGTTTGTCATTTATTATCAATACTAGTTTGTACCCAGAGACAACTTCCAATAAAGGTACTGGATTCAACGCTCCAAGATGTAAGAAAAAACATCCGAACAGATGAAATATCACGTGAACATATAGATATGGGAAATGTCAGAAGTAGATTTATTTATTGAGTAACTTTAGTTTTAAGATAAGATTTCATTTATTTCGATATGACATAAAGCAATATCCTTGTGTAATAACCATGTTATTTTATCACTTATCGATCAAAAAGAGCAAATTAGAATATGCCAGGTTTTAATACAACCGACTGATTGAATACTTGAGTTTGAGTAGGTCAATACACCGTGCAAACAGCTGCACGGAAACTCACGAAATGTGTGTGCATAAAAATATTCGGGTGTATTAGAATTATGTATGGATTGTTCGACTTTGTAGGTTAAAAACCCTTAGACTACAACAAAACATACTTGATTCTGTTGTATTCCCACCACTCCTATCATTCAAGGCAAGGGGACACCCCGCATCAAGAATATGAGTGTGTGTTAGGATGAATACCTACAGCACATGGAAAGTGTATTATTACTAAAGCACCCATGGAGTGGAGATTCCACCCAAGCAATCATTGCCAATTTTTAGCAAAACATAAGAAGCAGAAGCAACGATCCAGCCAATGGACCTCCGGGTTAAACCCGGACGTCCATTGGCTGAAACATCGCTTGTGTTTTTTGTCCATATGTACAAAATTTGAAAGTGATACTTTGGGCGACAACTCTACCCCATGAGTGATTTAGTGACAATCCACGCTCTAAATACTGTAGATTACCTGATGCCCGTTTACGTTTTGGGAGCCAAAGACCTAAAGGTTCTCACCGCCGATAAAATTTTGAAAATTGATTATCAAATGAAGCTCTGTGGTAGCCTCTGAGAAAATATTATGTTAAATGTTTATAACATAAAATAAAAGCACATTTGCACGATTGTATGTGGAACAATTACACAGAAAATAGATTGATCAAGTTGCTTGGCATATTTTATTTTCCATATTTGTATTATACCCATATATGTAATTCTGGCAGTGGGAGAGCGGTGGCCCAGTGGTACGGCATTGGACTGAAAGATGCACTGTTCGATTCCCGCCTGTGTTGTGGCCATGGGCAAGGCCCTTCATCTCGATTGCCCACTTGTCGGGTGGGGGGGGGGGGGGGGGCACGGTGGTGGTTCTGTGTATTAAGGCGTACTGCTCGTCGATGTTGCACTTTTATTCAACCAATGGAAGCCCTGCTTGAGCGGAGTCAGTGCTTCGGGGAGTCTGACAGTTGATCGCCGTTGTTCGGTGGTTCTTTCCGGTTACTCCGGCGTTCCCACCCGCAAAACTACCCGACAAGGGGTAGCCATTGTTTGAATGTGTCGTTGATTCCCAAATAAATAAATAAAGAAATTCTGACAGAAATGAAACGGTGATAAGCTCAGTGTAACTCATAGAACATGTAACACCAGGGCCATGCATCTACATTCTCTGACACACCTAGCAGAGACTATGAAAAATATCAAAGAAGTACCTAAACATTACGCAGAAACTGTATGCAAATGATTTTATGTTTTAAAACAACTTACCCTGATAGTAGTATGTAATGTATTTTTGAGGACTTATTGACAGGACCTCGGTACAGGACCTCGGAGGTGACGTCATGTTCCTCCCCTCCGGGTCCCGGTGTAAAAGGAATGGAAGTCCGTAGGAACGTTAGTCCCTCTGGACTATTATTCCGCGGAATTATAGTCCTAGGTCTAACATTTCTAGGAATAGTAGTCCGCCGGACTACTATTCCTAGAAATGTTAGACCTAGGACTATAATTCCGCGGAATAATAGTCCAGAGGGACTAATTTTCCAACGGACTTCCATTCCTGTTACACCGGTCCCTCCCCCTAGTTGGAAATTCACTACCGAGAAAAAAAATGAAATTAACCCCATGAAAGGGGGCAGACAATTGATTCTAGTAACTGAAATGCCAACACATTTATGATAGAATTATCAGGTTATTATTATCTGGGAATTGAATATGTGCTAAACAAATGCTTAAGCTGAGAACTTTGAGCAATTCACACTGTCCTAACATTAAATCAGATCATGTGCAGGAATTATCAGTTTTCGACGTTTCATCATTTTGTGACTGTGAATGATGGAATTAACTCAGGGTAACGATTTTACTTGAGTAGTAGTGCATGTTCACCTACAGGGAATAGTTGGATGACCTCGGTGGATGACCTCGGAAGTGACGTAATGTCACGTGACCCAGTGGCGCCATATTGTTTCGGCATGGTAACCCGTGTGAGCGGCCATTCTGTGACGTTATACCCATAGTGAACGTGGTGTTAGTACGCATGCGCAGCGCGTGTTGTTAGGGTGATACGCGTTTCCATCGTCCATTTTGTATACTGGAGGCCACTATCTTGGTTTCTATGGTAGCACGTAGTTGGTATGTGACCCAAAACCAAGGGGTATGCTTGGGTGTGTTCGATTGAATTGGAGTATCACGAATTACCAAAAATAACCCGACAGGTTGTACTATTTCGAATTCTTTCAGAATTCTCTGCTTCTATCTATCTATGCAATAATTTTCTATCTGACCATGTTCCTTTGTCCTGGAGTATACTCCAGTAGAGTAGAAGAGCCTATCAGCTGGAACAGCTTTGCTTATTATTACTATGTTTAGCTGTTCTGGTCTGTTCTTGTTAGTTCTGACCCTATTCCGAGTACTCGAGTTGTTGAGCAGTTATTGAAAAGTCACTGCTCGAACGATTCGAAGCCCATCGAGCAAATGTACTATCGAGCAATTGCTCGTTCGCACATACGACTCTTGGCCACATTTCAGAAAAAGGGGTGCCGAAGGCCATATATTTTGCTAAAAGGAGGCCGAAATTGGGAGGCCTTCTGGAGAATCCCCTTTTTGTCATATGTGCTTATGTGGAAAGGCATAAATGTGACACATTGCGCCCTAGCACATAGGAACATGCTGTATGTGCCGATATGAGCTTATGTGAAAAGCTCGATATTGCGTACACTGTAGTTGTAAATAGCAACAGTTAGAATTTTTGCCGAGTTGACTCCTTCTTGGAATTTTGGGAAGTAACGGAGATATCAGCATCACCAAGAAGCTCTAAAATCCAGGTCGATGGAATTTCCAACTACTCTTGACATGCTCTTCGAATTTCCAACTATAGGGGATTTTGGCCAGACTGGGGGGGACACGCCCCCTCCCCCCCCCCCCCTGTCGCCGCGTCCCTGGTCTCCTGGCCCCCTGAACTCCCCGTTTTTAACACATTGTTCACCAGTCCGTCTCTGGGCGACAGTCGTACACGTTCTCTGATAGATCATTCTCGGTATATTTTCAGTTCAACATTCGGGGCAGTATCGACAAACAAGCTTTCATAATTACCGCATCTCAATTGCTATTCATTTATGCCTTTATGTTAGATTGCATATGCTGAACGATGCACGTTATCGACAGTTATATCAAGTTCATGTCTCAAAATGCGGTCATCATTAATACATTAATCTGACAGTTTCCGTGAACGAACATAAAAGACTGACGTCACCAGCGCGTCCGTTCAAAGGGTCGAATTTCGCTGAAGATATACTTTTGTAATCGGAATAAGACATCCTTTCGTGACAATAAACGGACTTAAACAAACAAAAAATGTATGTATGTGATTTCGTATTCGTTGACTATCGCTTATCCCATCGGAGGGTTCTCGATTTGCGGGCTTGTGTTGTTTTCTAAGTAGGAGTCAGTGATACATGTTCATTGTTAAAACAACACTTGTTATGGAAGTTTAAGACGGATAACTGTTATAGCCTAGTTCTAAAAAATACAATAAATTATACGAAGAAACTCCATTAACCCTTTACCTAACGAATCGCCCGCATCCGCCCGCGTAATATGCAAATTGAGCACTTGAAAAAATTAAATTTTTCAAAATATTTCAACAAAATCATATCTTGTGACCCCTCATTGGAACGAGCTCACATGATATTGTTTTGTTCAATCTTTTAACAAAATTATATTTAAAATAAATTTTGAAATTGTCTGCGTTGGATAAAGGGTTAATAAAGGTTTCATTAAAATATACAGACATTAGGCCGTAAAAAATGGGATCCGAACAAAAGCTCCCTAGGACAAAAGATCCCCGGATAAAAGATCCCCAGAAAAAGCTCCCTCGGACAAAAGATCCCTGAGTTTTTGTTAGGGTAGGACAAGAGATCCCCGGCAAAAAAAGCTCACCAGGACAAAAGATCCCCAGGTCACATTTTCGAGGGTAGGACACAAAATCTCCTCATAAAATGATCCCCGGCAAAAAAAGATACCTGCATTAAAGCCATCATTGCTGATTTTTTTCTTTGAACCAATTTTAATGTTTTTGTAACTTGTTTAACAAAAAAAAAAGATACCAGACTGCAAATATAAATTTTTGTAAGTATGGATGTCAAGTAAATAGACTTATTACATGAAGAGACCGCTGTCCATGTAAATGTGGATATCATTGGAACTGGCTCGGTGAGCCAGTTCCAATGATATCTATATTTGTAGGGTTTTTTTTTCAATTTTAAGAATTATAATTTATTATTTCCGAATTTTCATTTTTTTTTACATTTTCATCACAAAGTAAGATATATGCTAAAAAAAAAACAAGTTTCATGTGACCATCAATATGAAAAGGCTGATCAGGGGACCTTTTGTCCCAGGGAGCTTCTAGGGGACCTTTTGTCCTAGGGAGCTTCTTGGGTATCTTTTGTCTCAGGGAGCTTTTTTGTTTTTGGGATCTTCTGCCCGGGGATCTTTTGTCTTACCCCTGGGGATCTTTTGTCCTAGGGAACTTTTTGGGGGATCTTTTGTCCGGGGATCTTTTGTCGTGGGGATCTTTTGTCCTACACCCGTAAAATATCAATACATAGATTATCATCGGAATTTATTTTAAATTGGGATGAAAGGGAAAATTTTATTTCTTATTATTTATTTCCTGTGAAACAAACGGTGGGCAAAATCTAGCCCACCATGTGTGTACATATTCCTGCAAAAACTGGCAGAGTGCTAAATTATTCTCGTCGTCAAAATTTGTTCATTTGTTTTTGTCTTGTCCCAATATATGGGAAAGTGTGGGCACTCTCCAATAAATTGTAACAAGTCAAATCCATACATACGAAATACATAGATAATATGAAGAACGTGGATAGAATGTGAAGCCTTTAAGTTGTATTATCTACACTCCAGAATATAGTGCAAACTAACTTCACGTCTTAATGAAGTTATGGCAATAAGAAGTAGACAGTATTGGTAGCAGTATATCGTTTATTTTTTTAAAACAAACTTTAGTTACACTTTCTTTGAGCTTCGGGCAAACCGAAAAAATACTTAATTAGCTTTCGGGGAGATCGAGAATTTTTAAAAGTCGGGCAGCCGGCAAACTGAGACATAACCATCCCATCACGCCATCATCTCCATGTTGCAAGAGCGTATTATTACATGTACATAGGACAAATCGAAATGAAGACGTTACTACCCAGGGTATTATTTATTTTTTTATTGGCGTTTAACGACACTTTTGAGAGTCGAGGCCATCTCGTATCGGACAATATTTGCGGGTAGAGGAGACCGGAGTATCCGGAGAAAACCAGCGAGCAACGACGAGCACCTGTCAGTCTCCCCAACGTACTAACACCGCATAAGCAGGCTTGGTATTGGTTGAAGACAGTTGAACCATACTGTACGCCTCACCACTCGGTGCAACCGTGCCCCCACGTGGGAAATTTGGATTAAGTCATTGCCCAAAGACACAAGGCAGTTACCGCTGGACAGGATCGAACAGTGAACATTTCGGTTTAACGTTAAATGTTCTAACCACCGGGCCACCGCGCCCCATGGTATTAATAAATTCTTCAGACAATCCAAGAGGAAATAGATTTGAGCACGATATGCTTGGAAATAGGTCCCATGATGCAAGGCAATTACTGAGCAAGTTCAGTCGTGGTGGAATGAAGTGTCTGAAAAAGGTTATAGGGATTGTTAAATATATTATTATCAAAGCCCAAGAGCGCGCGCTTGCTCAGTGGTTAGAGTATAGAAATTTAAACCGAAAGGTGCATGGTCTGACCCTGGCCAGTGGTAACTGTGTTGTGTTCTTGGGTAGGACACCTAATCCCGATTCTGTACGTTATCGTCCAATAAAACAAACGAACCACAGTACAATGGGATCCCATTGATGACATATGCTTAATCAGCTTTAACCAGTTTGTCTCAGAAACATAGCTTATGACCCCTCATTGGAACGAGCTCGTTGAGCTCGTTCCAATGAGTGGTCCTAAGCTAAGTGTTTGACGCAAAAAAATGAAAAAAATAGTTATTCAAAAATGTTAT
The DNA here is from genome assembly GCA_031216915.1 of Pictodentalium vernedei. Lineage (NCBI taxonomy): Eukaryota > Metazoa > Mollusca > Scaphopoda > Dentaliida > Dentaliidae > Pictodentalium > Pictodentalium vernedei. The sequence continues at coordinate 854,322,792 of CM062297.1, forward strand.
TTGCAAGTGTCGTCTTCCTTTCGTGTTAGATAAAGGGTTAATATACACACACAATAAATATATAGTGACATAGTGCCGAATTATATATTCGGTTGAATGCCCTAGCCATTTTATGATTGGTCTTAGAGGTTTTTCATTCCCACTGGGAGTTGGGCACATGCAACCACAACGAACTCGGAGCATTACAGCACCTGTTGCACAAGGGCAACACACATTATAATAATTATTCGGATACTGTATTAAGTTAAAGTCGTTATGGCCATATGATTATCCTTAATGTGCTGTGATTACATAAGCAGTTCGACTAGATCGCGACTGGGTCGCTGTCTGGTCGAAATACGTTGTCCGATTTCCTTCCACAGTCCTGTTTTTTTTTTTTTGCTTTTCTTTGTTAGTTCGTGATATCAAAATATTATTTTCATAAATATAAGTCAGTAGTGACAATACTGCGATATGACTGCGAAAGAGATCGATTTTGCCATCGCAGCACTGCACGTCAGCTGTTTTAGCGTTCTTTGCCGGACGTTTTTCTTTCGGAAGTCTTAGATTAGTACCCAGCGAATCTCTAATTTCTGGTAGAATCGAATTCCAAATCGAATCAGACAGAGACATCGAATCGAATCGAATTCCACCGCTCTTCAAGTTGTAGATATCTATACCATGCTCACCTATGTTTCTACCCGTGAAAAGCGCGTATGTTAAATTTTAGCTTTTAACCCCACTACCGTTGTAAAGCTTCTACTGAGGTTAAAACCTTTTCAATGGGAATTCCATTACAAAATTTTACACCCGTAGTAGTACATTTCGCGATGTGTCATTCAAACATACGACGCTTTGCGATACTATCTACGGGCTGCAATGACTTATTAAGTTTAAAATACCTACAATTGCATATTTAAAATATGCATCCAATTATTGTACACCCGTCTAGCACCGTGTGTGGATTCTAGGCTTTAAAATTTTTATTATTAGTACCTATTTATTCTATATGCCACCTTATTACATACAACCAAAGTTATCAGTCAGTCTACAGCCAAGTATTGTATGCAACAGCGACTGTTCAGGCAACTCAATCAAACAAAGCGGAAGTTTCCAGAACGGAATCAAGGTAGCTTGGGAAGTGTAACATGCTTGAACACTTCTTCCGTCATCGGGTCTCCTTACAGGAGACCCGACGATGGAAGAAGAATTCAAAACTTGAGAACATGTCGATTATTCGAAAATTGTCGAATCAGCGCAACTCTTGTCTAATCGAATCGAATCTTTTGGACGATTTCAATTGAAATTCGAAGTTTCCAAGGGCTCTACCCTAGATGATAAAAGTATTTCTTTTAACATATTCCCCTTCAGCATTTAAATGGGTTTTCATATAATGTTTGTATTTTGCTCAAGCATGCAACAAGTCTTGTCGCATTCTGCCGTCTGTTCCCGGTTTTATGCCATCTCAGGGAGCGAAAGATCTGTTAAACTTTAAAAGCCCAGATGAGAAAGTATGACAATTTTCTACTGTCCCATGAAAAATTCTAATTTACCAACTTTTGTTGCAAATATATTTTGTGTAGCAGTCCCATTGAAATGATGACTCTTAGTATACTATATCTCGATCCGCAAGTATACAGAAGAAGTCTCCTTGGTTACGAATCGAAATTAAGTATTTTTATTGTTTACTAATCATATATATTTCATTTTCAGGTTATTTTATTCAACTTTGTGGGGAGTTAGTTTAGTATAGTAACTGGGACAAAGTTAGGAGGCCTTAAATAAAACTGTGAGCGCTAAGTTGTCGAACGGTTCGTCGTGTTGCCTTTTGTCGCGTGTTTACAATTTTCCCTGTCCGATCGCGTAATTTTGTCTTGATGATGGCGAGCAAGTCTGTTCAGACGGAGGTAAGTATGGAGGTAAATACGTGTAATATCGCGGTCCAGGTCAACGGTGCCAACGGAGTAAGTATTGGTGTGCAGACAGAGGTCACTGGGGGTGTCGGTCAGAGCCGGGTTGGTGGGGCCACCGATGGCGATATTGGGCTTGAAGTTTGTAAACAGTGTTCTATGATGTATGGGGACTGTCGCTCGATGGGATATGGAGAGGTATGTGCAAACTGTCAGAAAATCCTCCGCCTACTTGAGACAATTGTTAAGTTTGAGGGGGAGATTGCTGAGCTGAAGGGAAAACTTGGTAGGGCGGGGCTGTCTGGAGTTACGCCTGTGAAAGTGGTTTTCCGAGAAGGATGGAAGGTTGTCGATGGTTCCAAGAGGAAACATGGGGGTAGAACCTTTGATGTGAATGAGGTAGGTGATGAGGTGGGGGCTGCTAGAAAAGTACGTAGGACAGATGAGGGGGGCCCAGGCCGGAGCAATGCTGTAAAGCGTTTGGCGTGGACTACCAAAAGTGGTAGGAAAGGGGGGCCAGAGAAGCAGGTAGATAGGGATGTAAAGTCCAAAGGCAGTGGGGAGTGCAGCACCAGAAACAGATTTGATGTGCTCGATTCGGAAGAGACAGAGGAGGAGATGGAGGTAGTTGCAACAGATAGTAGCTTGGGGTCTAGGCCAGGAAAAAGGAGGAGGGATCCGGGGGAAGACCAGGGGAGTAGTCCAGGTAGCTCAGGGCCTGGAAAGAGACGGAGGGACAAGGATAGGAGTAATCCTAGGTCAAAGATACCGATACCGATATTGATTCCGAGTGGGGCTGTTGGAGAGGAAGAGGACGCTGTAAACAATAGGAGACTAGAGGAGATAAATAGGGCGAGGTCCAAAAGTAAGTTGGTGGTTGCGGGAAGTAGCATAGTTCGGGGGATCGACAAGGTTGTCTGTGGTCCGGACAGTAAAAATAGAACAGTTCTGTGCTTTCCGGGGGCTAAAGTGGAGGACCTGAGGGATAGAGTGGACGGTATTGTAGCTGGGTCGGGGCCTGATCCGGTAATGGTATTACATGTGGGGTCCAATAACATCAGGGAGAGGAAATCAGTTCGTTTGGTGGACACATACAAGGACCTAATTAGTAAGCTACTTAGCAGGAATGCTCGGATCATCGTTTCAGGGGTGCTCCCCGTTATGGGTGGTGGGAATGAGAGGAACTCGCGGATTATGGCACTAAACGAGGAGCTGGAAGAGCACTGCAAAGACTTGGGAGTACATTTCATTGACCACTGGGATTCATTCTGGGGACAAGGAGAGTTGTATGGGCGAGACGGATTGCATTTAAGTAGGATGGGTACAGACCTGTTGGGCCAAAAAATCTTACAGGTGGCTGGGCCTTTTTTGGAGAAAAGGGGGGTAGGGGACCACAGCCGGTAACCCAGAGTGGCACAAATGCTGGGAACATAGGAAGAACAACAAACATGCACAATACAGGGACATACCAGGGTTATAATAATGTGCCAGTGATGACAAAAAAAACAAAGATTCATTAAGTTTGGGTACTGCAACATCCAGGGTCTGCACAAGAAAGTAAGCGAAATATCAACAATGATGGACGAAGGAGACTTCGATATAATGGGTCTAAGTGAGACGTGGATACGACGGGATGGGCGGGTTGATCAGATGAAGGGTTGCGTGTGGATAGGAGCTGGGTGAACTGAGGGTCGGAAACGGGGTGGGGGTGTTGGCATCTACGCTAAAGAGGAATTACAGCCCTCATTGATTACAGATCTCACAGAAGCAAGGACTCAGATTCCAGTATCCAACGAAATAGTCTGGGCAAAAATCAAGTTAGGAAGCAGGAGTGTTGCCGTTGGTGTTGTATACTTAGCAGTGGAGGGAAGTAAGCCCGAGTGGAATGATTCAATATATACAACTCTTAGATCGAATATCACAGAGCTTGGGAGCAGAGGGTTCAGTATTGTCCTAATGGGGGACTTCAATGGGCACATCGGGGATAAGGAGGAGGGCATACAGGGAGGTGATAGGAAAATTAACACGAATGGGAGGAAGATGTTGGACCTATCAAAAGAGCTTGGTTTAAAGATCCTGAACAGGGATGCGAAATGTAAGGGTAAATGGACCTGGGAGAGGAACGATAAGAAAACAATAATTGATTATATACTCACTGACATTAGCGTATGGAGGGAGGTTATAGATGTAGAAATAGATGACGAGGGAAAAAATGACTTGGGTAGTGATCACAACCTGATAACAGTTAAGATTATGGGCAAAAAGACGAATAGAGACAGAAATACCTTCAAGGAAGTTTGGGGACTAAAACAAGGAGCCGACTGGAAGCAGTTTCGGGAAAAACTAAAACCAAATCTTGAATGTATACCTAGGGATGCAAATGTCCAGAGTATTTCAGATGGCATAGTAAATAGCCTAACAGAGGCAGGGAAGGAGTGTATAGGAAGGGTGAGGGTCCCAACGAGAGAGCTTGGATACAGGGTTAACGAGGGACTGAAAAAGGCTATAAAAGAAAGGAAGGTAAAATGCGCTGCTTACAGAAGAAGTAGGAAGCTTAAAGGGGTGGATAACAATGACACGAGACTAATGAAAGGAGAATATGAACTGGCACGGAAAAAGGTGAATGAGATAAAGAATAATAATAGGAAGGAGCGCAATTGCAGTCTTGCCAGAACAATAAAGAAAACGGGGGGTTCGAGCTCAAACGTATTTTGGAACTGGGTAAATAAACGGGGGAAAAGTAGTGTGCAGAGTATCAAAGTGGATGGGGAAAGTACAGAAGATAAAGGCCGTATCGCTTCAGAGTTAGTCAAGCACTGGGAAAAGATAAACGATAGGCGATGGGGCAGTGGGTCCCCACCAAAAAGAAATACACTAGTGGAGGAGAACCTATCCAATCGTGTATGTAGCGAAATAACGGCAGAAGAAGTGCGGAACGTGGTCTCGAAATTAAAAAATGGTAAAGCGGGAGGGACTGATGAAATTCCGAACGAATTCCTCAAAAATGGAGGGGAGGCACTTATTGAAGTCCTGACAAACCTTTTCAACCTGGCTCTGCGAAAGCAAGAGGTCCCCAGAGAGTGGAGGGAAAGTAAGGTGTCGTTCATACACAAAAAGGGGGATAAGGAAGTTCTAGATAACTATAGGGGGATATCAGTTAGTAGTAACATCGGAAAAGTATTCTGTAAGGTCATATTCGGCAGACTAGAGGAAGTTATTGAAGAGAAAGGTTTTTTAGGAGAAATTCAAAATGGTTTCAGGAAAGGACGAAGAGTCACTGATCACCTATTTACACTCACCCAACTGATAGAATCAACAAAGGCTGAAAATAAAAAGATGTTTCTGGCATTTCTAGATGTGAAAAAAGCGTACGACCGAGTGTGGAGGGAAGGTATGTGGCGAAAGCTCGAGGGCATCGGACTGGGGGGTGACTTTGTGGGAATCATGAAAGCACTGTATACAGATGTGCAAAGCCAACTCAGTCTAGGGAGTATCACTACAAAACGAGTCCCTATGGATATAGGCCTCAAGCAGGGGTGTATCTTTTCACCGATTTTGTTTGCATTGTATGTTAAAGATTTAGGGGACGAACTAATTCAGAGTGCGGAGGGGGTAAATGTTGGAGACATAAAGATACCAGGCTTATTCTTTGCGGACGACATGGTGTTAATGTCTAGAACTGAACAGGGGCTAGAGAAACTGCTGGAAATTGTTGGTAGATATGGGAACACTTGGCGGCTCGAACTAAATGAAAATAAAAGCAAGGTAATACCCGTTGGACGCAAGGTAGATATGACGAACAGATGGAGAGTGGGGGAGTTCTCAATCCCCGAAGGGGAAAGCAAACAAATCACTGTAGGAGAAACGGGAGAGTATGAGTATCTAGGGGTAAGCATAAATATAACGGGAAGAGGGGTGTACAGAAATTACTCAGCCAAACTGATTCTGAAGGGGAAAAGAATTCTGAACCAACTAAAACTTTTAGGGAAAAATAGTTTCAACAAGGTCTTTGAGGGAAAACACTGTGGGAGAGGGTGGGTTTACCAAGTATAACGTATGGCACGGACGTGATTCCATTAAACCAAACCGTTATTAAGAAGTTGGAAAATACTCAAAATGATGCCGGCAGATGGATAACAGGGGCGAGTAATGCTGCAGCTTTGGAAGCAGTAAGGGGGTAGCTTGGGTGGATGAAAATCAAGGACAGGGTAGATTTGGGAAAACTGTGTTACTTTAACTACTTGAGAAACCTGCCTGACAACCGGTGGTGCAAATTGATGCTCGATACCATTTGGAATTCTAATATAGAAACGGGGTGGTCAAAACATGTGAGGGAACTAATGGACAATTACTCTATAGAGGTCACAAACATAGAAGTAGGAATGAAAGAAGGCAAAAGGTTTGTCAAAGAGAGAGTCATGGAAGATTGCAATCGAAACTGGCGAGCAGGGGTTAGCGTGAAAAGATCACTGCAGGGGTTACAATATAAAGAAAAGCCAGCTTTTGAGAAGTACCTAGATGGCACCTTTGGAGGGTCACTGCTGTTCAAACTGAGATCAAGATCACTGGAGCTTCGGGGAAAAATTGGGAGAGATGGGGGAAAGGGATGCCAAATGTGCCACTCTGGAGTAGTGGAGACCCTGGAACATTTTCTCTTGGAATGCCCACAGAATATACCTCATAGAATAAAATTTACTGGAAGAATAATGCAGAAGTGGGGTGAAGAAACAAAGGATAGATGGCTGAAGGGGGACACGAGGGAGAGGGTAGGAATGCTTATTGAAGAAATTGAACAAGATGAAGTGAGGGACACTATTAAGCAGTTTATATCTGAATGCTGGGAGGAGAGGAGGGGAAGAGGGGGTGGGGTGCAGGGGGAATAATGGCCTTCTCTTATGAGGACCGCGACAAATCAGCGGCTGGCCAAAGAGTTATTATTATAGTAAGGAAAGGAAAAAACACCGGGCTTCTTCAATTATTTCTCACCAGCTTAGTCAAAGTGTAAAACGTATTGTCATCACACGCGGAGATTTCCACTACAAGCTTGCAGTACTCCTTAGTACACAGGTTGTTGTCTTCAAGAGACGAATTACAACTTACACCAACTGCGCAAAAGCATTTTCTGATCTATTTTTGCCGAATTTATGTTTCTTGTTTTGCTCGCACATAAACCATGAAACTTGTCACATAAACATTCTTGCGTTTTGCAAACAAACGGATGAAATAGTTTCCAGTGTCAGAAAAGCAGGGCCTAAAATAAATTCTCACGAACCTCATTGAGAGAGCGTTACATGACACAAGGTATCTTGCATTTCTGTGAAATATAAATAAAAGTTTACAATTCTAGACGTTTATAGCCTGCAAATAGTGTTAAAATGATGTACAGTACGTGGAGAGTGTATTATCACCAAATCACCCGCAGAGCGGAGATTCCACACAAGCAATAATTGCAAATTTGTTGCAAAGCATAACCAGCACAAGCAAAGTTTCAGCCAATGGACCTCCGGGTTAAACCCGGAGGTTCATTGGCTGAAACATTGCTTGTGTTTTTTGTCGATATGTACAAAGTTTGAAAGTTATAGCTTGGGTGATATCTCCACTCCGCGGGTGATTTAATTATAATCCACTCTCCACGTACTGTACTGTATATAAAAAAAAACCTCAATTTAAAGACTTGAAATGCAGGGACGATCAAGTCAGCTTACACTCTTTCGTGACTTTCCTGGAGTGTTTTTGAACTTGAGCTGACAATATGACGTAACGCGACACAGAGATGGAAAGATCTCTCTGAGCCCCTTCCAACAGTGTAACACAAAACAACAATTCCCCACAAGCCGTAGACATTTAAGGAATAGTGCACGGCTAGAAGTTCACTACTCCCATGTAGTGCCCAGTGAGGTCGTGTTGTTCACGGCGTGAAGCGGAGGGAACTCCTCCCCCTCACTTGGCCCCATATGGGCGTAATCAACGACAAGTCATGAACCAATCTTTATATTATATCGAACTCTCTTAAATCTGACTAATTTGTCCGTAAAGCGAACAGTCAAAAAGCAAATCTGTCTTACAAATAGCCAACAGGGAACCTTTATATGCTAAAAAGTTCTCAAGCCGCTTCGCGGGTTCCTAAAGTCGTTTCGACCGACAGTGTCTGCCGATCTATTCGATTTTTTCGAAAGATTGACAACCCAAATGCTGGCGTTTAAATATATGCCCCATTTATGCTACAACGCTTATTATTTGTGCGTTCAGACGCCGAAAATTCGGAGCGTGTTGTGCTAAAAAATAGAATCGCAATAGTGCCCGCTCAGGGAAAAATCTGCGACGTAAACCCCCCGCCTAGAGGGTATAGTGCCCGGCTAGCGATCGCAAAGGGCGCTACAGAATACAATGTCAATAGTTAGCCATTCTGAGGAACGGAATGTCACGTGAGGTGTTATACTGATATTTCATTTCTGTTCAAAGAAAGGACGCGGCATTGCAACAGTTAAACAGTAACACAACCCAATATGTATTGCATGCTGTAGTAATATATGTAAAATATTACTTCTACCTTTAAAAAATGAATATTGGCAGAGCTTTACAACGATGATCTGAGAACTATAATTTATATTAGCAATTATCAATGCACATAATATACATGTTTCTATTAATTAACGTTCCAGTTCACGAATTACATTAAATAGCCTAATTCCTCGAAATTACTCCCCGAATAATCTTTAACCTAGCTCAATTTGTGGACGATAGGAGCCATAATTTTTACCAAATGTGTGGCCCTGCGAATCACACATTTTCGCTTCGAATCGAATCGGGTGTATTATTCGAATACGAATCGAATCTCGAATCGATTCAGGGATGTCTTGAAGATGACCGACTGGGGAATGGGGTGCCGTAAACTTGATTTTTTTTCTGACAGTGATGGCTCAAGTCCCGACTGATAAAATATTCCATCTACATCACCAAGGCATGCCTTCGTCGAAGGCATGCCTTGGTGATGTAGTTGGAATGTTACCCTGCAAGGATTGTAGTTCAAAAACCGAAACGGGTGTGAAAATCACCGGTACCTGGCACTGCATAGGTAACCTGCCTGGAAATGCTAAATTTTCTATCAACAGTGGTCGTGTCTAGTGATACAGGAATTAGTATGGCTGGTGGCATGGGAAAAGATTTTGTTTCTGTTTAGATAGCGGAAACTGCACTTAGTCTTTTTTCAATGTTATTTATGTACAATTTTCAACCGAACTATATGGGGGCGCGGTGGCTCAGTTGGTAGAGGTGCAGGCTGCAAGCCGTGAGGTGCTCGGTTCGAATCCCATCTGCGGCAACCGCGTTGTGTCCTTGGGCAAGACGCTTCACCACCATTGCCCACGTGGGGACACGGTGACGCTGTGTACTAAGGCCTACTGCACGTCGATGATGCACCTGTCTTCAACCAATGCTAACCCTGCTTGTGTGGAGTTGGTATGTTGGGGAGCTGACAGTTGCTCGCCGTTGTTCGATGGTTCTCTCCGGGTACTGCGGCTTCCTCCACCCGTAAAACTATCACGGTCATGGTTAGCCGTTGTGCAGAAATATGTGACCTTAAACACCAATAGATAAATAAATAATAAATAACAGAACTATACGTATTTTGAGACGACGAAGATGTCTAATGCAAAGCTATGTTCCAGTGAAAAGATTCGAATAGAACGAATCGTGCAGCTGATTCGAGTCGAACCGAATAGAAACTTAAGATTCGAAAGTGAATAGAATCTAGAAGCTTCTGAGGACCCAACACGAATGCGCTACACTTTTCCTTTTTATGATTGTGTTTTATGATCCCTCACCAGGACGATCTCGATAAACACGCTACAATGAAAGGGGACAGAGTAGTTTGGGAAGAGGAGGTGGGGTGGGGTATTGTATGAATGGCCATTTCCCTGTTTAAGGCTAATTTAATCAAATTGTTGTAGGTATACAAACATTTCTTTGTTACTTAATCTATTTTTGTCTGCGGATCTGTTTCTGTCGGATTTCGATCAAATGATCTGTTTCTATCAAATGTTTGGAAATGAAAGTTATGTCCTTTCGAGCAGTGAATGGCAAACTAATCACCTTTGTTTTTGTGCACATTCATCCTGCTCTCTACAGGCGTGCTTTATGAAGATCAGTACACTGAGCTTTCACTTACAATTAGGTTTTGTCTAGAAGTCTTTTGTCCGAAGGGATTATGGCCTAAGGAGATTTTGTCCACGGGGATGACGTTCTACGATAAGGATTAAACGAATATTCGAACTTAACAACGACCTTCGAATCGTTAACTAAGAGGTATTCAATGTGTCAAGCGTTTAACAGTCCACAAAAACAACCTTTCACGTGACTCAACAGAAGTCAGTGAAGAAAAATGTGAAAATTTGAACTTTATTCAAACGTAGCCGATTCTTGACCTAGAGAAGCGCTGTGTTCACCCAATTTACACTTCTATCGGTACTTATTGGTTTTTTGTCAGTTGTCTAATATGCCGATGATCTGTGTATTGATAAGAAATTGGTCACTAAATCAAGAGTATTACTGTTACATTTATATTCTCATAGAATGAGTCGATATTACACTGAGTGATTCACCCTGTCAACAAACGCCTGTTAACGCTTCTCTCCTTTGTAATGCTAACTTGCATATAAAGACTTTTCTGGCGAGTGTGTGGGGTGGGGGGGGGGGGGTGTGGGTGTGAGCCTGTGTGTGTTTCTCGAATGACACAATCATGTTTTAGAGAAATTTAGAATGTTGGTTTCTGATCCTCAGCCGGGAGTCGAACCCTCGACAATCCAGCCTGGTAATCAAGAGTCCAACACTTACGGTACACGGAGAGTGGATTGTAATTAAAGCACACGTGGAGTGGAGTTATCACCCAAAGTATCACTTTCAAATTCTGTACATATAAAAGCACAAGCAATGTTTCATCCAGGTCCACCTTGCTGGAACGTTGCTCGTGCTTATTATGCTTTGCAACAAATTTGCAATTATTGCGTGGTGAAATTTCCACTATAAGAGTGATTTGGTGACAATATACACTCCACGTACTGTAAACCACTCGAACATTGCGTACCGACCAAACGATGGTAGGAATCTGGCTTTTCAGATGAAGTTCTCGCGATTACTTGGTTCATCTTCCTTTCGGCAGCGGCATGAAAGTGTGGAACGCTCTGGCTACAGTATATCGAAAGTGCTGGGATTGACCCCAGGTAAAGACTAGCACGGGCCTTTACAGGGACCGATCATGACTATTTAAAATACGCTCTAGCCTCGGAGCCTATTTTTTCAATTCATGCGCCAGATTTCAATTTACGGAGTCACACTGCTGTTTGTAACACACACTGCAAGTATGTAATAGCTCTCATCATTTTCATTTAGTACACAAGAGCAAACATTAATCTTCACTGTGGTTTCTGATCAAATCTTGGCTGCCTATTTAGGCAGCCAAGACTTGATCAGAAACCCCAGTGAAGATTAATGCTTGGTAATTAAGACTTGAAGTATTAACTTGAGCACTCTACAACAATGATAAATGATAATCATATATATAATACATGTAAGAGTGTCTCTCTCGATTATCCATCGAAAGAATATCAAAATATGATCTGAGAAGTTACGCCTCAACTGAGAAGCCTATTTCTGAGGTTTAAGAGCCAGGTCCTGACGTTTCAGAACCAAATACGCTCTGGCGCATGCCCAGGTCGGTCCCTGCTTTGTGTGCTTTTCGATTTGACAACAAAACTCTACTTTTCGAAGATCTCAATGGTTTTGTGGTTTGTTATTTTCAGTGCGTCATTTTCGATAAAATCGCTGTCTGACGATAGTGGCGAGACAGAATTCACACCTGTCAAATATAGGCAACAGGGATTTATTAATTTAATTATTTATTGATGTTTAAGGTCATATATTTGTGCACAATAGCTAATCATGACCGTGACAGTTTTACGGGTGAAGGAAGCTAGAGTACCCGGAGAGAACCACGGAGCAACGACGAGCCGCTGCCATCTCCACAACATCATAACTCCGCACTGCAGCACAGACAGGGTTAGATTGGATGACGACACTCGTATCATCGACGTTCAGTACGCCTTAGTACACAGCGTCATCGTCACATCATGTGGACAATCGGGGTTAAGTGCCTTGTCTAAGGACACAAGGCGGGAGTCCGAATTGATCGCTCAAACGGTCACCCATCCAATGATTAAGCGGGCTCGACGTTGCTCAACTTCGGTGATCTGACGAGAACCGATTACCGCAATGCCACCGGACCCCCGGCAACAGGGATAATCATGGCTCGTTGTTTTGGCTGAGCTGAATTAAAAGTTTATCCAATTCATCTGATTTTTATTAAAACATTTCTTTGTTACTTAGTCGTTTAGTATCTTGCTTAACCCTTTACCCAACGCAGACGATATCAAAATTTATTATTTTAAATATCATTTTTTAAATTTTTTCAAAAAATTTCAACAAAACCATATCATGTGACCCCTCGTTGGAACGAGCTCGACGAGCTCGTTCCAACGAAGGGTCACATGATATGGTTTTGTTAAAATTTTTTGAAGAATAATTTTTTTCAACTGCTGAATTTGCACATTACGCGGGCGGATGCGGGCGATTCGTTGGGTAAAGGGTTAATCATTTGTATAGTCCTTTGGGGGGATGATAAATTATTGCTACTTGTTTATTTGGAGTAAATAAACAGGCAGTAAATAATAATTATGAAATTATTTATTATTATTTTCATTATTTATATTTTTTGCATTTTTGACAACTAATATAAGTAAAAGAGCTACAAAATACCAAACTAAATAGAGAGTAATCGCTTGACTGGACAGGTTACGTGAAATAATTCGTGAGAGGTGAGGGGCGTTGTACAAACACAAGTGCGCGAATGCGCATGAGTGTTTTACAATATAGTCCCTCGCCTCGAATGAATTATTTCACGTAACCAGTCCAGTCAAGCGATTACTCTGTTTATTACTTTTTCATTATTAACGATAATGATATTATTTAACTCTTTACTTAACGTAAAGGCCATAACCGTCCAGCGCTATTCTCAAAAATCGTCAATTAATTATCATTATTTTTTTCATTTTTTGTCTCTAAAACATAGGTTATTACCCCTCATTGGAACGGGCTCGTCGAGCTCGTTCCAATAAGGGGTTATAATCTATGTTTCTAAGACAAAAAATGAAAATAATAGTTATTCAAGAATTTATGTTGCAAGTGTCGTCTGCTTTACATGTACATGCTAGGTAAAGGGCTAAAAAACAATAAAGTCCCCATTACACCTACGGCAAAGCATCTTCGTTTGCGCGCACGGATACATGACGCAATTGTTGACTGCATCATTCACTTGTGAAGTTATCGTTTATAATCAAACCCGGAAATCCCAGTAAATCACACTTTGGAAAGTAATAAAATATCGTACCTTTAGAGCAACAAGGCGCCATCTGCAATGCTTTTGCATTGCAGATGGCACCCTGTTGTACTCCAAGAACGATATATGTTTAATGTGCTCACATTTACAATTATATTCCATTTGGCATTAAACATTTTCATTTGGCACCAAAAAAAAAAAAACATTTGACGACGACAAAAAATTCCACATAAAAAATCAGGCCAGCGTGAACACTGCGGACAGAAACTAGCGGTGCATTTTACACAGCTATGCAATGTGTCGCTAATTTATGTCCGATATTTCATGATCTCAACCACCAAGTCCCTATATTTAAAGCGTTCTCATTTAACTTGGAAATGGTTTGAAGAATGGATGTCCAACGATCGAAATCTTCTTGATTTTATTCGACATCTGATAATTGTATTTTGCGAGAACAGACATCCGTGTTGGATAAAGAACTGACAAAACACTAAATGTCCAATACTATTTCTCAGTGAGCGACGCCTTATGCGAACACTGCTGAAAATGTGTACCTTCCATTGTTTTATTTCGCACATCCACAGAGTTTAAGTTTTTACCAAATCAGAATGCGTGCACGCAAGCGACACCAAAACTGCATTAACCTGTCGTAGATTCTGAAACAATATGTTTGTCAGTAGCATTTGTTTTCTTCATTTTTTTTTAATTCTCTGTTGCGTGTTTTATTTGCCAAGAATTTTGTTTCCAGAGCACTTTTTTTGGTATCCTCACTGGATCATCCCAACTGTGATTCACTTAGTAAAACCATAATCTCGGGCATTCAATATACATTTATTCATTTGCTTTAAACATAGCTTATGAGCCCTCATAGTATTTGAACGAGCTCAACGATCTTGTTCCGATGAAGTGCCATAAGTTACGCTGATGTGACTTTCCACGGGTGGGCAATGTTCCCATTTAAAAATATTAGATTTCGAACACAAATTATGAGAAATATCATCAAACATTTAATTAATGAAGCACCGGGTACAACCCGGAGCTTCCTTGAATACAATTTTGCTAATGATGATTTTTATTACCTGATAAGCGCATGCGTTGAATTCACTGTCCACGCGTGGGTTACGACAAGTCCACGGCGATGTTGCAATTCATGGATACCAAATTTAGAGTAAACCCTTCACCCTTACAGGAACTCATAGGAAATACTAACTGTTTTAGTTGAAGGATTTCAGTTTTCGACCCAGTTGTACATTTGCTCAGAAATATTTTAGAGTTTATATTCTGGTGTGGATGAATCATGAGATCTATTCCATGCCAGGCATGCCTGAAAAATGTATTGTTTCCCGAGGGCTTCAACACAAGGGAAACATGACTTTACAAAAACGGCCAACTGATATACATGACTCTACGTGTCTCTCCAGTCAGGGTTAACAGCTGTTTCATTATACAGGACACCCGCCTGTGTGGAAGATGGCATTATGAAATGGTTAGAGACTGTGGCAATGGGGATGCTTAGAGAATGTGGCATACATGTACAGAATACCGAGAGAAATTCTGCAACGGAGCATTTCATTGCGTGAGAAGCATTTGTGCAAGCTTGACTGTTTTTTTGTTTAACCCTTTACCCAACACGAACGATATCAAAATTTATCATTTTAATTATTATTTTTTTAAATTTTTCAAAAAATTTCAACAAAAACATATCATGTGACCCCTCGTTGGAACGAGCTCGACATCTTTTCAACTGCCGAATTAGCATATTACGCGGGCGGATGCGGGCGATTCGTTGGGTAAAGGGTTAATTAGTTGGTTTCCAAACTGATGTATTGGTCTGGTAGTACGTTGTAAAGTTCGCGTTATATCCATAGTTATGACCGAAAGATATCAAGTTCCTGACTGGCTTGCTAATGTGGTAACTGCATTCACCAATTCGAGGTTGTAAACCCAGTTTGTCCCGACTGTGATGAATCAAATCCGAATGAAGAAATATCCCAACTACATCACCAAGACATGCCTTTTTCGAAGGCATGCCTTGATGATGCAGTAATAATATTTGTCAATGGGTGACTAAAGTTAAAAAAAAACAGTGAATTTGTGTGTGGGTAAATACATTTAGTCTTTTTATTTAATTTTCACATGCCGGACTCAAAAATGGTCATGCCGAAATCCCAACATTCCCAATTAGCCAAATATCACCTCCATTTGTATCACATTGACCGAGAGTTTGACAGAAGTTCTTGTAGCAAAACTACTCCCGTAAAAAGTACCCATTTATCAGGTAGAGAGAATCTCTATCTTTGACTTCACTCCAGATGAAAATGTTTGGAAAATAACAACAACCCCATTCGCTCCAATAGTTACCTTGTAAGGGGCAATTCCCTAGGTCAATAGGTCATAGGGTTCTTGGAGTGCTAGAGGGGTACCCTAACACATAATATACTCACTTTTGAATTGCCGTGGTGTGGTGGCTACGGTCAGCTACTATGTTATGATTTAATTATCGTGGAGATAATCGTGTTCCACCGCATACGCAGCATAGTATCGAAGACCTAGGCTTGGGAATGACCAGTTTGATTTTTTGAGGCAACATCCTTAGACTTCCAAGAACGTTATCAAGGTAACCCACGTTTTTTTTGGAGGTCGAAAAGCCCATTATAGTAAAAAAGAGTTTTGATGATCGATTGGGCAGCCCGATCGCATGATAGATTTGATTGGACGGTCAACACGTATCTTGGTAGAGCTCTATCGTGAGTAACGGCAGGTCTTGACGTTACATCACCTGATGCTCCGGACATATTTCGTACAGTAACTGCGATATTACTTTGTAACAAGAAGGGAGTTTTATGACTCACGGTGATGTGGTGTTTTGAATACTACAATAAAATTGTTTCAGAGTAATAGTTTTGATACTTTTCCTCCTATTCGGTGAAATAGTTTAGTAACGTTCGGCTCTGTATTTGCCCACCGTAAAAAATGTTATGCACATTTTACTGTCGATCATGGTTCACCAGATCCACGGGCGTAACTATATGGGTTAGGGGTGTACAGAACCCCCCAATAATTTTCAATCCGGGACATTTTCGTTTGAATTGGAGACTTACATATCGGTTTCTCTTGCAAGTACGCATGTATTTTCTTACAAGACTTAATTTGCTCCTTGATCTAATGTCACTCACGTAGGTGGACTCATGAAAATGGGGGTCTGCAGCCAATTCGTTCCCAACTGTGTCCGCTGTGTACTAACAATCACTACATTTAATTATCCACAAACAAAGTTCTTGAGTCAATGAACTACAATGGAGACTGACAAATATTCCAACTACATCACCAAGGCATGCCTTCGCAGAAGGCATGCCTTGATGACATAGTTGGAATAATATTTTATCAGTCCGGACTTGAGTAGTGGCAGTCGGCACAAATTAGGTTTACACCTCCCCCAATCGGGAATCTTCACAACGTCCCCAACGGGCTGTCAGCTGCCGAAAAGTGACCATTGTCGTACAGCATTTTATGAATGGTATCCCTTAGTCCTGATGGATTGCCAGCTCCATGGTAATACTACATCCAGATGCATTAACAGCTGATAACTGGAAGTGAAAAAGGTGACGATCGCAAACGAGGTTCTACCGATATTTTGGGTTTATAACTCGTCACTAAACTGTTGATGACCCTAGCAAATTAATTTCTTGAATTTCATTTTCATTTTGTGTTTCAGCAACATTGCTAATTGCCCATACATTGAATTGAGCTCAGCCCGCTCGTTCCAATAAAGGGCGGTAAGCTATATTTTGGGGGCGAAACAACGAAGAAATTGCATTGAACAGTTATTTGAAAATACGTTGTAAAACAATTTTGTTCACTGTAAATAAATAAATAAATAAAAAAATAAATAAATTTATTTTCCGTCTCCATACTGATCATAATAATGTTAATCTCCGACCCTAAACGCTTTGTTGGATAATCAGTATAGACAAACCCGCTCTATTCTCACTTGAACTTCATAGCAGCCTTGGCGTCTTTATACAGACGCGTTTGAGGACGACCACGCCGGCTTATAATGTACGCCGAGCCCCTCTCCACCCTATGGCTGGCAAAATGCAGCTATAATGCACACTACTGGAAACGGTTCAGAAAACCCTTTCCTATTGTGTGACACGTTGCATCCTTCCATTTTGTTGCTGTGTATTATTACAATAACTGATAGAAGATGAATTAAAAACAACAAAAAACAGCAACAACAACAGAATATAAAAAAAAAAAATAATAATAAAAATAACCTGGTCTTCCTTTGATGAACAATGCAATCGGATGACAATACAGACTCCTATTTGGGCTGATAAAAGAACACAAGAGCCGTAACATGTCTTTACAAATTGAGAAAAAGACTGCTTCATACGTTTGCCTGTATTACTAAACACAAACAAATAACACGGGGTTTTACTACAAACGCCTGTGGTATTCAAATGTTAACGCGCATTAATTTAAGGATAAAAATATTATTTAGTTTGAAAACGAAATAGTCTGATCTAACACTCTGTTGGAAAGGGCTCTTTGAGCCCTTTCCAACAGAGTATTACATCACACTATATTTCCGGTATCCAATGCGGAAACTCATGAAATTAGCTACTGTGCTCTTGCATGCTAATTTCAGATTTTGCACCAACATAGATAAGCATATCGCCTTTGCCTTGCTGCTCATTCTGAGAAAATAAAAGAAATTATCTAAAAGAAATTAAGGCAAACCTTTATCAGTTTGTGTTAATTTGTAAGTAGTACAGACCTGTATAACAACAACAATAGGGAACGCAATCCAATGAATGTTTCAAACTGAAACATTAAACAGAAAAAAGAAGAAACAATTCAACTACTCACTCATCCACGTATAACATTGTTCTCTGATGAACAACAGCTCCCCGCAGCCAAGATATGTAGAAATAAACCATATACAACAACTTCCTCAGACACGCCTTTCATAGAATGAGGCTCAAGGGGGATATCACTATATCCACAGTGGTATCGTATTTTCTTCAAGCAATAATAAATATGCAAGTGTGGTTCAATTTGTCCATCTTTATTGCTCGACGAGTATTCATTTTGTATGGTTAGATGTTCGAAAACATTGTAATCATGATGTACGCATGCAAAGAGGAGGTGTGTTCATCTTGAGACAATCACAGATGTATCTAATTGAGAGCTAGACAAAACCCCAAGTCGCTTCCATCCATATATCTCTGCGATTAATTTAGTATAAACGAAAGACATCATGATGAGTCTGTGATAGAAAAATCGAAAAGGATTGGTAAAGGGGACTTGATCCATCACCGGTGAATTGTTCTTTATTTGTCAGCTCTATGATAATTGTGCAAATATGTTTGAGTTTGGAAGACATGATGTTTGACAGCAATGTCAGCTGATGTTCAAGAGAGTCATTGAATATTCATTGAGATGTATGTCAAATCGATTTTTTAATGGACTGTTAACTCTCTCTCTCTCTATTCGCTCCATCCTCCTAACCCTCATACCCGAGCCCAATGCTGTATCTTTTAATAAGTGGTAACTTTCTTTCCCTCTCATTCGTCATACTTTCTCCTTCTCTTCAAACAAACATCCTCTCAGTTTACTTTTCTCTTCCAATTCTCTCTCTCAAACACCTTCTTCCAACTTCCTCCCGCACGTCTCTTGCTCTTGTATCTATGAATAAACTATACTATCGTCACCCCTCCTCTAGCGGAATGTAACAAAGAACGGCGTTGCAAAGCTTCGCAATTCTGTTCGATTCGAGGCCGCCTCGATGCTTTGATTCGGGTTGCGTCGATTTGGAAATTTTTAAACCGTCCAGATGTTCTCAACATTCTACCAGTTGTTTCCTCGTGAACTCGTCTTCTATCTTCAGGTTTCCTGTATAGGAGACCTGATGATAGATGGAGAGTTGAAGGAGGTTCAGCGTCCGACACTCATTTGACTCCGTTCTAGGATATTCCGCCTTTTTTTATTGATTTGCTCAAACAGTCGAGTCTCCGTTGCATACAATACATTTGTGGAGATTGAAAATATTTTGTGTTGTGAGACGGTGCAATATCCATAACTTGGAAAGCGTGCAGTTCTATTTGAGATTCGATTCGATTCAAAATCACATTCCTGATTCGATTCGGGATTTGATTAGGCCCGACATATAAGATTCCCAAGGCCCTAGCACTGAGATCAATTGAACTGCCGCAAATGTTTCAAGTTGCCATCTACAAACCACGACAATAAGGGATGCCACGAGACCGTGCATCGTCTCGACAGCACTTTGAGGTTTCGGTTGTCATCAATGCTATTTTTCGGAGTATGGGATAAAAAAAACGTAGATACGTTAGTACCTCTACCCCAGGCTAGCAGGGTTCAGATAGATACTGCCCCCCCCCCCCAAAAAAAAAAAAAGTTGTCGGGGATCGGCAAAAAACCTAACAATTTTATTCAGTAAACAGTTAAGTTTTTGGCTGGAGTTGTAAAAATAAATATTTTACATCATTCTTGGGACAGTATTTGAAGTAGATATTTATATATACTGCAATAACGGGTGCGCTTTTTAGTATTACCAATTGTAACGACACGGTAGGGCTTGTACAAATTTAATCCTCATAGTTTGTTTTAAAATTCATATATATAAACAGATACATTTTTTCGAAGTAAGAAAAATGTACTCGGACTTTTGTCGGTCGATGCAAAATGTTTAGGATTTTTATTTGTTGAGCTTTCGAGCTGAGAGGTACATTGCCAATGAAAATAGACATTTTCATACAGATTTACTCTGGTTTTGTTGTCCAACACATATCCTGGAAACTGTAATAACATTTATCATATGACTATGACATTTTTACCCTAAATATCACTACTGTTTGACGATGTTTTCCAAACTGTTGTATCACACCGGGTGAGATTTTTCCGGATCAAAAGTCCATATCACACTCTTACGGAAATCAAAAATCCATATCACACTCCCACGGAAATATCTGAGAGTTTCCGTGAATAGTTTTCGTAACTAGGGAAGTCGTTGTTGTTTCGTCTGCTATTTTGTAACCGGCTTTTCACCGCATATTAATTAAAATGGCAAATTTGGGTGAATTTGACATCGAAACAATGTCATATGATAAACATATCATCATAACAGTGTGTTGATTCGTGTCGTCGCATTACGTCTCGTTGAGGTGGCCAGATTTTCGGATCACACGAGCTGCCGCAGGCAGCTCGTGTGATCCGAAAATCTAGCAACCTCAACGAGACGTGATACTACGACACGGATCAACACACTGTTATGATAATATCTATATACTCTATAGACGTGGCTTGTTTCGTTCTTATTGTGTCTATATTTTGGTCTTGTTATTTTTGATGACCGATTGAAAATGGAGTTTGCGGGAATATAATTTGGGCTTAAGAGTTTTTTGTACAAGCATTCGTTTCCGGGAAATATGCTTGAAATTTTTAAAGTTACAAGCTCTTATCTCTGCGTGCGTTCTAATCATATCTGTTCAGGTATTTTTGTTAGCTTTGATTTAGGGTTATTTTTCCGATTTGGAAATTTTCACGGTTTAAATTTGGACCTAGATTTTTCTGCAAATTTGGTCAAGGGTAAAACGTTTTTTACACTCTGAAATCAGCTGGAGTAAAAGTTAACACAAATCACCTGAGTTGAGTGAATATGAACCCAACTGGTTTTATATTCACTCAACCCAGGCGATTTAGGTTGATTGTAATCCAACTAATTTACGAGTGTAGATACTTACTCCAAACACAACATGCTTCTTTCTAATTTATGCACACGTGTAGTATCATTTTGAGTTGGAATTATTTGAAGTGATTTGGGGTTATTGAAGACTGTTACGTATCTAAACTGCGGACATGCTTCTTTTTGAATATCTGCTTATGCCTTCGTGTGTTTTCCGGGACTTAAGTTAGATTTGATATTTTCGAAGACAAATTTTATCTCTCATTCAGTATAATTAGAAATCGGCACTCGCACAAAAATGTCTTGAATAACGAAATATTATATTTCGTCTTGTCCAAAACGAATAGCATATGACGTCTCATTGAAACGAAGTATACCCAATGACTGGCCACATGAAAAGTTGTATTTTGACTCGCATTCTTGCCTTATATCGTCACGTGTTATCTCCCTTCAAATTATTAGACGCGGGAGGAAAAAACATTATTTATTTATTTATTTATTTATTTATTTATTTATTTATTTATTGGTGTTTAAGGTCACATTTTTCTGCACAATGTCACATCATGACCATGGGAGCGCGATGGCTCAGTGGTAGACTGTTAGACTTCTATGCTAGAGGTCCCGAGTTCGATCCCCGTCCGGGACGACCCGCGTTGTGTCCTTGGGCAAGGCACTTTATCCTGGCTGCCTACATGGGGGCACGATGACGCTGTGTACTAAGGCGTACTGCACGTCGATGGTGCACATGTCTTTAACCGTTGTAACCCTGCTTGAGCGGAGCTTGAACAGACTTAGAATGTTGAGGAGCTGACGGTTGCTCGTCGATGCTCGATGGTTCTCTCCGGGTACGCCGGCTTTCTCCACCCGTAAAACTGTCACGGTCACGATTAGCCATTGTACATAAGAATGTGATTTAAACACCAACAGATAATAAATAAAATAAATAATAATAATCATGACCACGACAGTTTAACGGGTGGAGCAAGCCGGAGTACTCGGCAAGAACCACCGAACAACGGCGAGCAACTGTCAGCTCCCCAACATACTAACTCCACACAATCAGGGTTAGCATTGATTGAAGACAAGTGCACCGTCGACGTGCATTACGAGGAAAATCCATTTAAGAAGTAACTAACTGTTTAGAAAACATCTCTGACATCAGTAGAAAATAAATCCAAGTTTCTTTTGTTATTTTTAATAAATGGAAACAACAACAGATCTGTCTGTAGTTTTCGTTGCTGAAAAGTAACAAAAGGAAATTTGGCGTTTTATGGTAAGCTAATTAGAAGCAACTAGTTTATAGATAATATGTCATTAAGAATATCTATCAGTATCACACCTACCAACACTAAATGTCCACTTTACAGTTAAAAGTAGAAGTCCTGTCCAAAACTGTGCGCTTATCTAGGCTTAATTGCGCGTAGAAATTTCGCGCAATTGCCATATCGGATGGCATCCAAAGCACGTTAGGTTATTCTGGTTACTCTTAGCAAACACAGGCAATGTTTCTGTCAATGGACCTCCGGGTTACCCGGAGGTCCATTGGCTGAAACATTGCTTGTGCACAGGCCATATGCACATAATTTGATAGCCTTACTATGGTCAAAACGCGTAGATTAACGCGCAGTTCGAATTGCTATTTGTGCGCATTTCATGACAGGACTTCTAGTTTTAACTGTAGCTCTCTGCTTATCGAATGTGTTTTTTACAGTGATTTGCAAGATTTTATTCTTCCCTGGGGAAAAATTAGCATAATGTCACCTCCCAGACTTTTATATTAATGGAAAAGAGCATCTGTATTATATGTCTCGATACACACACTGTTGATATGCAGAACGAAAAATGATGAACAAAAAAAAAAAAAAAAAAATACAGAATATCAAAAGATGGTGAAAACACCGTTTTCTTATTTTAACCCTTTACATAACATGAAAAGCAGACGACACTTGCAAAAAAAATTCTTGAATAACTAATTTTTTTCATTTTTTGTCTCAAAAACATAGGTTATGATCCCTCGTTGGAACGAGCTCGACGAGCTCGTTCCAACGAGGGGTCATAACCTATGTTTTTGAGACAAAAAATGGAAATATTTTGAAAATTAATTGGCGATATTTGAGAATAGCGCTGGCCGGTTTTGGCCGTTAGGTTGGGTAAAGGGTTAAATGGGTCTCAAGCGAGAATAACAGTGAAACGTTCAAACTGATTGAAAAAATTATTGTAAAAAGTCAGCTTCTGTATTTTTATACTAACGCACAGGAAAATGCCTTAAGTTTGTGAAATGATTCACAGAGCGGTGATACAAATTCGCTAACATTTCGAAATTTCAATTTTTAACACTTTGAACCCTAGTGGTATTTTCCAGGTCAGTTCACCGACAGCAATTGGAAGAGTCCATATTTAGTATTTGAAGGAAGACCCATTAATATTTTCAACGTGCAACCCTTAGGCAGAAGGTTGAAATTATTGGTTGGTCTGTATTCACTTAGCAGCCATACTACTTAATGAAATTATGACGTATATTGTTCCTGGAAAGGGAAAATCGGTCGCCCGTGTTCAAAGGGTTAAATGAAATTCCATTAGGCTTAGTTTAAAATGTACTGATAGATTCAGGCAATTAAGGAGAGCTAACATTCGCTTAAATCTCTTCCAATGGCGAAATTTGTCAGTCATGCATATGTTGCTTACACTGAGTGAAGTGTTAATATAGATTCATAAAAAAATATATATTCTGTACGACCGCCGTGGACTGGTCACTTTCCAGGGGTGGTAATATTTCCACATGCGTAATAATTTTAGATTCCAAACACTAATTATAGGAATAATCATCAAAAAAATTATTAATTTATTAATAAAGCACCGGGTACAACCCGGTGTAAAAGGAATGGAAGACCGTAGGAACGTTAGTCCCTCTGGACTATTATTTCGCGGAATTATAGTCCTGGGTCTAACATTTCTAGGAATAGTAGTCCGCCGGACTACTATTCCTAGAAATGTTAGACCTAGGACTATAATTCCGCGGAATAATAGTCCAGAGGGACTAATTTTCCTACGGACTTCCATTCCTGTTACACCGGTGCTTTATTAATTAAAATTTTGTTGATGATGATTTTTATGACCAAGAAAACGCATGCGTGGACATCTCAGCCCACGCGTGGATTACGACCAATCCACGGCGACTGTATTGTATGAAGGTTATATATATAAACGTTAGATCAATACAATTAATCTCCACTTCAAAAGACTAAATATACTAGCTGCACTTTTTTACCATAATGTAATTTCTAATTTAATCAATTAATTCTTGTTTGAAGAGCTTCATAAGCCCAAACAAGTTTGAATTGGATAAATTTAGAGTTGCATTATGGGAAAGATTTGTATCTTGCAATTTTGATATTTATAAATTAGTGTGCACAGTAGATCTCAAAAACAATTCAAGAAAAAACAGACAGTAAAAAATCATTTATAATTGCATATTGTTCGGTCCATTTGATATTCATGTATCACGGGAAAGTTTTTTTATGGGGCGGGAGGGGGGTGGGGGTGGGGGCTATTTTATATTATACTTTAAGAGTTTCAGCAGGAGTTACAATTCCGTATTTCCAGCAGACTTAATCTACTACAACAAACGATTTCCACTTCTATCTTGAGTGTGCGGTTAACCTGAAGCAAAACTCGTAACGAGAAACATAACCAGGTTAATCGACTTATCTCAACATCTCTGCTACCAGGCCACAATGGGATTGATTTGAAAACATAAAATAAGTGTTTGTCCACATTAAAAGGTTCAGATAATAACATACGCACTCATCGATGTTTTCACAAAATTACAGGACATTTCACTGGATTAAAAAAAAATAAATGTTTTTTTTGTAAATAGTGATGCCTCGCCACAGGCACCCAGGAAAGAAAGTATAAACAGCTGTCAGATATTAATCCACAGGTTGCTTCATAAGAGACAAATAAAAAATTGTACTTCAGTTTCTATATCAACTGTTTGTTTATATATTCCCTGTTGATGTAATTTTACTTTCCGAATGTGGGAGTGGGGATGGTGGATTATGTGTGTTTATTGAGGGAGGGAGTTGCTATTTGGGCTTACAGTTAAAACTATAAGTCCTGTCACGAAATGCGCGCAAATAGCACATCGAACTGCGCGTTAATCTACGCGTTATGACCATAGTATGGCTATCAAATTCTGTACATATGGCCTGTGCACAAGCAATGTTTCAGCCAATGGACCTCCGGGTAACCCGGAGGTCCATTGGCAGAAACATTGCCTGTGCTTGCTATGAGTAACCAGGAGAACCTGTCATGCTTTGGATGCCATTCCATATGACAATTGCGCGCAATTCCTACGCGCATTTAAGCCTAGATAAGCTCACAGTTCGTGACAGGACTTCTAGTTTTAACTGTATTTGAGTTTTTCTCTGTAAACGGAACTTTGTCCTTAACTCGACATTTTTAAGGGTTGAGATCCTAAAAAAAACCCGACACCTCATACTTCCTCAACACCCCGTATTCCAACTCACCGCGATTTATTAAAGCCAGAACACGTAAAATAAAAACAAACCCAAGACCCAGCAAATACCGGCCGAACGGTTTTACTGTGTTCGTGCATAAACTGATTAAATTATCTTAGTGTGAGGGTACTGGACCAGTTGCCCATATGGACTCTCATCACTTCGTCTCTCTGGCAAATCGACGAATACGAAGTGTTCTCTTTCTCCCATTTCCCCCCTTATTGACTCGTATATTAGGGTAAGAAATGGATCAAGTCCATCTATTCTATGCTGTATCCTCGGTGTCATATTTTCTCCCTTATTGACTCGTCCACCGGAAAAACACGGAATCCAATTTTTACGGACTGGGCCACTTACGGAATGACTTATATGTATACAGGGGAAATCAGATGGAACATTTTGAAAGCTTCAGCGAAGGTATAGCTAGGAAGTAATTGATGGTAGTTTAGCCAATAGTACTGGTACAAGGCCGCAATGGAACAAGACTGTTGTTGAAGCTAATGATAGGACAGATAGACCATAGACTTGTAGTGGCCTTGGAGCTTTGGAGACAAGATGGAAACGGAATCCCATTTGTGGAATCCCTTTTTCGAAAACGCCTGTGGCTATGAAATCCCATTTTGGTCGTATGTGCCTATGTGATAGGGCACATTGTGTCACATTGTGCCTTTTCACATAAGCACATATCGGCACATAAAACATGTGCTTATGTGCTAGGTCACATTGTGTCACATTGTGCTTTTTCACATAAGCACATATGACAAAAAGGGATTCTCCAGAAGGTATCCTAGATAGGTATCCTCAAATAATACAATACTAGGCTATAGGTATCCTCAAATACCCGTATGTGCTTATGTGATAGGGCATATTGTGTCACATTGTACCTTTTCACATAAGCATATATCGGCACATAAAGCATGTGCCTATGTGATAGGGCATATTGTGTCACATTGTGCCTTTTCACATAAGCACATATGACAAAAAAGGGATTCTCTAGTAGGTATCCTCGAATAATACAATACCAGGCAATAGGTATCCTCAAATACCCGTATGTGCCTATGTGCTAGGGCACATTGTGTCACATTGTGCCTTTTCACATAAGCACATATCGGCACATAAATCATGTGCCTATGTGCTAGGGCACATTGTGTCACATTGTGCTTTTTCACATAAGCACATATGACAAAAAGGGGTGCCGAAGGTCATATGTTTTTCAAAAAAGGGGTGCCTAAATTGGGGTGCCCGGGGATATTGCCATTGGATATAGATGTGATGAGAATCTGATACAACTTCGTTGTAATAAGGGGAGATAACTCTGCTTACAGGTTATGGGAAATCAAGCAATCTGATTGGTTAGTTATTATCTCGATAAATGAAACAAGAGTACATGGAATAGGGTCAGAACTAACAAGAATAGACCCGAAATTGCTAAATATAGTAATAATAAGATAAACTGTTCCAAATAATAGGCTCTTCTACGCTACTGGAGTATACTCTAGAACAAAGGAACATGGCCAGATAGACGTAAACTATTGCATATATAGATAGAAGCAGAGAATTCTGGGTAAATTTGTCCTATAGCACTACGTGCTATTCTTAATAAGGAAAAACGTCATGGGATAGGGATTCTGGGAGAATTCTAAGCCAGAACATTACTCCTGTTCAATCGAACGCACCCCTTGTACCCCTTAGTACCATAGCACTACGTGCTAAGCCGATCAATTGGGGAAATAAAGTCAATTTCGGTGATTTTGGGTGAATTTTGGCGATTTGGAGGGATTGTCGGGTTGTTTGTGGTATTCAGATTTACTCTTCTACAAAGGAACACACCCCCGAACATACCTCTGTCTTATTGTAGGCCTTAGGTAACATAGCAATCACGTGCTACCATAGAAACCAAGATGGCGGCTTCCAGTATACAAAATGGACGACGGAAGCTCGTATCACCCTAACAACACGCGCTGCGCATGCGTACTACCACCACGTATCACTATGGAGATGACGTCACGACATGGCCGCTCACGCGGGTTACCATGACAACACAACATGGCGGCACTAGGTCACGTGACATGACGTCACTTCCGAGGTCCCCCACCGAGGTCCCCCAACCTTTCCCCGAAACGTGCGAGCACTACTACTGCCACTTGAGTGGGCCGAATGGGTCCACATTGTCGAATATGTCTGCAGGCCGATTGTACATTATCCGTCTACATGCGGACACAATCGGATCGCATTTTTCGGAAGAAATCAACCTCCGGTTTGCCAGTGAACACAACCGGTTGGATGTGTGCGTGCTCGTATGTATGTTTGTATCTACGTATGCGCGCACGATGACAAAATGCTGATTTTAGCTAAGCTGAAAATTTAGTTAGTACTCACCCATGACATACGCTCCTGCGTATTGTTGATTTCCAAAATTTAAATAATGATTGTCTCTGAAAAGTTACTCAACAAAAGGGTTTCTCTTTGATTCGACTTTCGACAATCTAATTCACCGGACAGTTATTTCTGAAACCTAACATGGTAATGGACTTCCAATTTCAACTTTTCAATTTTGCTTGTCCTTTGTTGGATACTTTATAATATTTTAATCCTTTCCAAAGTGTGATTTACTGAGATTTCCGGGTTTGTTTATAAACGATAACTTCACAAGTGAATTATGCAATGAACAATTGGGCCATGTATCCGTGAGCGCAAACGAATACGCTTTGTCGTGGGTGTAATGAGGACTTCATTGTTTTTTTTTGTTTTTTTACCCTTTACCTAACATGAAAAGAAGACGACACTTGCAAACAAAATTCTTGAATAACCATTATTTTCATTTTTTATCTCAAAAACGTAGATTATGACCTCTCTTTGGAACGAGCTCGACGAGCTCGTTCCAGTGAGGGGGTCATAACCTGTTTTAGAGACAAAAAATTAAAAAAAAATAATGAAAATTAATTGGCGATTTTTGAGAATAGCGCTGCCCGGTTTTGGCCGTTACGTTAGGTAAATAATATAATTATCGTTAATAATGAAAAGTAATAAACAGAGTAATCGCTTGACTGGACTGGTTACGTGAAATAATTCATTCGAGGCGAGGGACTATATTCAGTATATTGTAAAACACTCGTACACATTCGCGAACTCGTGTTTGTACAACGTCCCTCACCACTCATGAATAATTTCACGTAACCAGTCCAGTCAAGCGATTACTCTCTATTGAATAAATGTTCTCGGAAAAATCGCCTCCGCGGGATAGTTTCAGTGTTATTTAACTGTTCACGTTAGTGTCGATAAAACACCCAGTACGTGAAGGGTCTTTTTTTATACATGCGCTGAGTGGAAATTCCACCGAGACACTAACTCTCAAATTATGGACCCTCGCAGTTTCGTTAGTTAAAAAATCAAATGATGTATTTTTCACAAAAGGCCCTTTTTTACGAAAACAGTGTGAAATTGAATAACAGAATTTCAGAGCGCAAACCAGAAATTAGAAGTGCAAGGGAGCTAACTCTTTTATTGTTTCAAGTTTCCAACACTGTCGAGATATTTTGTGGAGACCAGATTTTATAGAATTTAACGACAATTTCAACGTTTTTTATGCTTGGAGAGATTCGGGGTACTTGGAGAACACCACCGAGTCGCAGCAAGTAACTAAACGACACATTTTACCGATTGCATCCAAGCACAAGTGGGATTGAGCTTGGTCGCATAGCTTTACAAAATTCTTGAGTAACTATATTTTTTTAAATTAGTAACCGGAACAAACGAACTCGTTCAAACGAGGTTCATACAGTAAGGCCGCTGTGGACTGGTCAATTTCCACGGGTGGCCAATATCTCCACGGACGCAATAATATTAGCTTTCAAACACTAATTATAGGAATAATCATCAAAAATTTAATACAACCCGGTGCTTCATTAACCCTTTACCTAACCTGAAAAGCAGACGACACTTGCAAACAAAATTCTTGAATAACTATTTTTTTTCATTTTTTGTCTCAAATACATAGGTTATGACCACTCATTGGAACGAGCTCGTCGAGCTCGTTCCAATGAGGGGTCATAACCTATGTTTTTGAGACAAAAAATGAAAAAAATAATGAAAATTAATTGGCGATTTTTGTGAATAGCGCTGGCCGGTTTTGGCCGTTACGTTATTAAAGGGTTAATTAAAATTTTGCTGATGGTGGTTTTCAATTTTTTATTACCTGGTAAACGCATACGTGGACATCACCGTCCATGCACGGATTATGACGAGTTCGCGGAGACTGTACTGTAAGTTATATATTTGAGACAAAAAAATGTCGATTTGTTTAATAGTTCGGTCAGTTTTTGTCATTACGTCGGATAAAGTGTTAAATAAGTTTCTTTAGAGGTGACTTTTAAACGTTTGAGCTTGAGAAGAGGCGTCTTTTCCAGCCAGGATTGCTTTGTGACCTGAATTCATCTTAGATGGTTCCTCCGTGATGTCGGGTTGTAGATAAATGAATATTTTCAAAGTGCAGCCTCAAGGCTTTGCGTTCAAAATACTAATTAGTCTGTCCCCAAATACCAACATGGACTCTTCCCACTACTGGCATTGAACTGGTGTGGAAGATACACCCAGGATTCAAAGGGCTACCAGGCAGGAAATTATCATGTTTGAATTGCACACTAGCAACTTCGCCTAGCCAGCCGTCTGCAATACACACTCTGGATGACAAATCATATAACTAAAAAAAATTTTCTGTTCATGCATTTTCGGGAAAAATGATTGGCTAAACATTTCTTTTTTTTTGTTGTTTTTTCATAACACAATGAACCGATAAAACCCCGCATTTGGCCCCACACTAAACCACGCCCCCAATATCCGTCTTGGAAATTACGTTACGCCGTGTGAACAGAAAAGAACCCCTGCAAGCTCATATTGTTTGAACATGAAAAATAATTAATATTGATCTCATCATATTAAAAAGACTTTCAAAATAAAGTTTAATAGAAAATGAAATCCTTATCATGCTTTCTATTCCATGTTCAATTGTTTATAGGCAATAGGTGATCGTCTGCGTTCATCGTTTTACCCAAATCAAACGTAAACAATGGCCTGTCATAATAATCCACAAACGAAACTCACGCGAATAAAACTTTCCAATTTCCAAACAGCCTGAACGAACTCTTTCTGGGACAAAGTTCAAACAACTTCATGTCATCTGGATTTATATTGAACTCCACATTTACAAACTGTGTTTTCGGTTTCTCGAGAAATAGTTAAAAACAGAACTAAATTTAACTCAGTGTTGCTTTGAATAACAGCGCCCTCCCGTCAAGTTGAAAAGGAGATTGAAGTTTTGCGTGGGCGTGGCCTATGGCGTTCCTTTTAACTTACGCAATTCATTGGTTAATACAATTTGTAATGATACAAGAACATCTTTCAGTGAAATGTATTGTTGTTTCAAACAGAATTTTAGAAAACTATGCCTCTTTTATTGAGTTATCACTAGGAAACATGATGCGATCTGGTTTTTATTTTAACTCCGCAAAGTAGAGTGTTTAAATTTGTTGCCCCTCGAGTTTAATTATAAGGCAAGATCGTTTGTTTCTGTCTATTTCTTGAGTTATGAACCCCCCAAAACAAAGGCCGAACATAGTGTAAATGGGCTACTTCACCAGAGGCAGGTCATTTTTACAGTAGTTTATAAAAAAGCAAAAAAAAAAAAAAAAAAAAAAAAAAAAAAAACCCGTAGTCGTAGACATATAGTGGTCCCAACTTCTTGTTTAATTAGCACGCATCGTATTCGAAGTTTGTCATGTTGGACCAACAACAGCTAGAATTAGGTGTCGAGACTTTGTGTGTGTGACATAAGTCCATAAAGCAAATCCTGTCCCCTGATCGTTAGAAAGTGCACGATTCCTGCCCACAGCGAATTATTGAGCCGGACGGGCCATGTGGACCAACGGGGAAATTCCCGGTGCCCCCCCCCCCCCCTTATTGGGTGGCTCCTGGACCCCCAAAATTGATGCACCCGTTTCGTAAAAAACGCCCATCAGGCGAAATGGGTCTGATTGCATAGAATGCCGGTATATTGAAATGTTCTCTATGTGGACTGCCATTGGCAGTCCACATAGATAACATTTCGATATACCATCAGTCTAGTCTGCAACCGATAGCTCAGATGCAAGGAACCAGCGTTCTTTTAATTTGAAAATTAAAAATATTTTCTCATTGGGCCGAACTAATGTCGGCTCAATGGGTCCGCGCACCATCACCCCTTGTTAATACTATTCTTGCCGAATGAGTGGGGATGATACAAAAATGCCATCAAATGTATTCTGTGTGAACTCTCATTGACCACTCGGATGAAATGAAGCAGCGTTCGTTCAGATCGAAAAAGCTAAAATTTCGCCGGGTCAGGAGTCCGCCTTGGATCATTTCCCGGTAACTTTCTAGGCCCAGTCCACCCCTGGCGAATTGATCGATATGTGAGACATCGAAAATGGCCCGACTGGAAAAATCGCAACGACTTGATTCCAACCACCACCGTCCCTCCCCAACCATCCGTTATAGATTCTACTTTTTATCCGATAAAATTTCGGGTGAGATAAAACAAGGGAAATGTGTTCTGCATGCCATATAAATCTATATGATCTGTTAACGAAATGTTGAAAGCAAAAAATGACTATGGAACTCGGATAATACAAGCAAGAATGGACCTTTCAAGTTGGCGTGCAGAAATGGGCAATCAATTTATCTTCACCTTATAAAATAGAACTCAAAGAAAAGAATGATTGTGCGGTCACGCGTACCTAATATTCACAATCCTCACAGATCGATTCGTGGGACGATAAAAGTGATGATGAAACGCATAAAGATGTTGTTTTCTTAATTTATCGGAAAGCTAGCGGAAGGGGAATAATCTGTGAAAAGCAATTTTACAAGCTATAAAAGATGGCCATTAATAACTCAACAGCTGAAATAGTATTTTTCGTTTAGAATGGCAAAAGAATGCGTAAGCAGAAAACCACAGTCGCTCACAATCACGATAAAAGTGGATAGATTGGAGAACATCAGATTGTTCATATTTTCTGGCTGTCCCGAACTGTCAGACTCTGAGAAATAAATATTGACCATTTTTAACGCAAAACATTTAATGTAGCTTTATATGAGGAATTTGAGCAACAGACGCCATGAGAAAAAAAAACAACTTGGCGAGAATCACATAGGCCTAATGTCTGTCAGAAACTAGCAGTGAACTGCACTGGTGTGTGTCAGGGCACTCCGTGAGGATTTGTATCACCAACCATCTCTGAGGTTTGTGTTCTCTATCCTACCCGCCTTGTGTTAATTGTTAAGAGGGAGTGTGTCCTATCTGAGTCTTGAAACATTTTCGCAAATAATTCTCTGAAAGAGTACGTCTGTGTATATGTGTGTGGGCATGTGTGCTTGCGTGCGTGCGTGCGTGCGTGCGTGCGTGTCTGCGTGATGGGGAGATGGGGTGGGGGGTGTTTTTCGATTGTGTGAGTTCCTAGACAATAGTGTTTGGTTTCCCACAAAGATTTCCTTTGTCTGCATGTCCTCAAACAGAAAACAATGGGCTTGTGTTTGTCGTCCAGATTCTGTAAGGATTTATTTGTCATTCTTAGTCAACGAGAACAAAAGAAAAAACTACAGGCCCCCCACAAAACTAAGGACTAAGGTGTGTGTGGTGGGGGAGGGGGGTAGTCACCGAAAACAAAAACCAAAAGAAAAAAAAAAAATAGGTCCCCCCCCCAAAAAAAAAAATAAGGGTATGTGAGATGTGGGGGGGGGGGGGGGGGGGGCGCTGGGTGGCCATTCACGCCAACTGACAATTGGCAACTGTCTTCAGAGCAAACGGAGCATCCAGCAAATACAAAGAAGCGACAGCACTATAAATGTCCAACAAAATATTTACTGGGAGCAGATCCCGACCCCTACCCCATATCAGCATCACTGTGTTATCAAAAGCAACAAGCCTATCAATCTGGGGTGGTGGTTTGTGCATTTGTAGTTACACGGTGTTTCGGCAGGGTGCTTGGGTCTGTACTACCCTTCCGAAATCTGTATTTTCTGAGGCTGAAAGCCGAAGGAAATACGAATCTCAGAAGGGTAGTACAGTCCCATATACCCTGCTGAAATACCTTGTGACGAATTTATTACCCCGCCCATTCAGTGTGTCGAGTTTTGTTTTATTACATATCACCTAAACGAGGAAAGCCTTGATGAATAGAGGATATGGAATGAATGTTTTTCTCATATGAAATTTATGAAACGAGACTATGAATTTTCCGTTTGGGCGAGCCTCTGGTGAGCCCTGACGGAAAATTCGGACGAGTTTCATAAATATTATATGAGAAAAACACTCATTTCATATTCTATTTATCATATGACACACACACGCACAAATTAGCCATTTAGTACGACTGTTTAACCCTTCACCTAACTTGAGTTGCAGAGGTCACTTGGAAAAAAAACATCCAATTAGGGGTCATAACCTATGTTTTGGAAGCAAAAAGTGAAAATATAAAAAAAACATGAATGGCGTTTTTTCTTGTAGATAAAAGATTAATACAATATAACCCACCCAAAATAGGACAGATAACGTAAATTCTCCCTTCTGAAATTATGCATATGTGATCCAGTTGTATTTTGTTTACGACAAACAAATGACTGGTCAAACAAAGGGCGAATCCAGAGCCCCTCCCCCCCCCCCTCCCATTTTCGCCAGCAATATTTTTCTCGTACTGGTCCAGTTTCGATGGATTTCGCATCATTTTTTGAAGTAAGTGGCAGCAAACGCTAAAATGTATACAGTCTGTTAAAAATCGGTTAACTGAAGTAGATCGTAATCTTACAGACATACAAGTACCAAATTCACCCGCAGACAAGATAATCCACAGAAGGTATAATTGCTGTAAACGTCTGGTAAAGCATACAGGTGAGGTCTATTTATCAGCTTTGGTCGTTACGACCAAAGCTGATAAATAGATCTCACCGGTATGCTTTACCAACGTTTTTCAAAGTGTGAAATCTTTCAAATACATCTCCTGAAAAATCTCAAAATATCCACTCAGATGCATGGAAATAGGGGTTTTGTGACGTGGGAATCTAAAGTTTTTTTTTATACCGACGACCATCCATCGCCCGATCCAGCACCCCCCCCCCCCCCCCCCCCCCCACACACACACACACTTTGAAATTCGTTCCGCCGCCCCTGGGATTTCTGTTCGTGTGGACCTGAAAATATTATTTTCCAGATTACGCCAATATGTAAATATCATCCTAATTGTATAGAGGTTAACCATTCGTGTGGACCTGACAATTTTAAAACTTTCCCTCATAATATAATTCTCGATATTTACTGAAAAAGCTTAGATGTTCTTTTCTCCACCCAATGCATGTGTAACATACGTCTGTCCAGGGTGAGATAGCAGGGAGAGACAGATGTATCCAACCCCACCCACGTGACGTTATACATTTATAACGTTATTATGACGTTATGCATATCGTAACAGTTTCTTGCTACCAACTAATTCATATTGACGTCATCAGAATGCCGTGTGATCAAAGTTTGATGCTCTAAAAGTCTTTAAACCCCAAGATGCCACCGTTCCTAATTGATTTACATAACTTTTGCATGCTCTTTCCGATGGTGCCATTAGTTTTTCAAAACAAGGAATATCAAATGAGTTGATTATATCAGCACGTGACCGCCGATTACCTCTGGCTAACGTAACCGCATTATGGTGGGGGGAGAAAAATAATCCATGATGGGTACGGGTGTGGGATGGGGAAATCTCACCCGAGGGCAGGATATTTGGGCCAGACACAAGCCTCGTGTCTGGCCCAAATATCTTGCCCTCGGGTGAGATTTCCCCATCCCACACCCGTACCCATCAGGGATTATAATATTATTATATGCTTATATGCCGCGTGACACTTTTCTACGCAATATTGAATCCAATTCGACTGCAACCACGAGCGTTTCAAAACAATAACACAAAGATCTACTGAACTTTCTTTGAAGTTTGTACTAGCCAAATCACTCAGACATAAAAAAATAGTCCCACTTTCCCACAAAAATTTAACCTACTAATTGTTCAAATCACATGTGAAAGTAATAAGAATAATACCGCAAATGAAAATATTCTCATATTTTTCAGTAATGTTAATTTTTAAAACATTTTAAATGTCAGTCTACAACAAGGAATTTGGAGTTGAGTTCGCCGACTCATCCAAAAAGAAAAAAAAAAAAACAAAAACAAAACAAAAAAACAAAAACTTCCTTTGCGAATCTATCAACAAGGTTTTGTGGAAAAGTTGCCAATTTCAATGCTCAATACAACTTTCTATACATCTAATTATACTACATTTACTTATTTTACTATTATTATACATGTGATGTTTCAGTCATAGACAGGGATGTGGCTAGAGGGTTTCAACTTGGAGGGGGGGGGGGGGGGGTGTAAATTCCAACTGTGAGTGGTTTCGATAGGTGGTTGCACTGCAGCGTTGGGTGATATCTTTTAACCCTTTACCCAACGATTCGCCCGCAATTCGTTGGAGGGACCCCGTAAACCGAAAACAATCAGTCTCCATCTCTGCGTCGAACTTACACATGACATTTTATTGTCCACATACGAATTAACCGACCTGCTTCTGATTCAATATTTCAGTCCTACATGTATGGACTCCAATGTCCTCACAGAGAATTTTAGATACCATTACCCCAAAACGAACCCTCAAATTGGCTAATTCGCTCTCGTGTTTCCACTCTCAATTGTTATCTCAATATTTTTGGGTCCATGACACACTGAGTTGAGGGCTTAAACCTCCTGCGTTGCTACAAATTTTCTCCAACTGGTGAGCATGCGAGCCGCCAATATCCACACTGATAACTCAGATACGGTGGTCTGTGTGTCACTAAAATACATATTATGGTACAAGCATACTCTCATATCCAATAGCATGCCATTGAGGGTTCCAGCTGGGGGGGGGGGGGGGGGGGGGGGGGTAGGGGGGTGCTGGGGTGCCACCGGTGTAAATTCCAACTGTGAGTAGTTCCGATAGGTGGTTGCACTGTGGCGCTGGGTGATATCTTTTAACCCTTTACCCAACGAATCGCCCGCATCCGCCCGCGTAATATGCAAATACAGCTGCTGAAAAAATATTATTTTTCGAAAAATTTCAACAAAACCATATCATGTGACCCCCCTCTATGGAACGAGCTCGTCGACCTCGTTCCAAAGAGGGGTCACATGATATGGTTTTGTTGAATTTCTTTTTAAAAATTTAAAAAAATGATATTTAAAATAATGAATTTTGAAATCGTCTGCGTTGGGTAAAGGGTTATGATCCCTTCTAAAAATTTTCACTAGTCCTGAAACGGAAAAAGCATCGTTTATAATGTGTCTGGATCAGAAAATTTACCGGATTGATGTCAGAGTCGAAATTTTGAGACCATGTCAATTTTAGAGTAGGAAATTTGAAACTCAAGTTTCCAGTTGGAAATAATAGATCAAAATTTCTCATCATTAGTTGGAATTTTAATATTTTTCATGAACAATGTTAATTTATTGAATTTACAACCATTTGATTTTGACCTCGGAATTTCCAACTTTTGAAAAAAAGATACTCCTAGCTGGGGGGGTGAGACACCCCACACTCCCTGTCGCCACATCCCTGGTCATAGAATCAGCAGAACGGCTTGGAATAGCGTGGACTTATGGGACTGCCGGTAAATCCGACACTAAGTCGCTTGTAACGGTATGGAAGAAGAAGTGATGCACCGAAGAATGACGTCATTTACAGTACGTGGAGAGTGTATTATCACTATATCACCCGCAGAGTGGAGATTCCACCCAAGCAATAATTGCAAATTTGTAGCAAAGCATAACAAGCGTAGTTCCAGCCAATGGACCTCCGGGTTAAACCCGGAGGTCCATTGGCTGAAACATTGCTCGTGTTTTTTGTCGATACGTACAAAATTTGAAAGTTATAGTTTGGGTGATAACTTCACTCCGCGGATGATTTGGTTACAATCCACTCTCCATGTACTGTAGGACGCTACTGAGGGATATTCTTCGTTATCCATCAAGTCGATGAATATCGAGAAATATTTTTTAGATAATTTGCGATATATCACGGGCTAGCATATAATAAAACAGTATATTGCAACAAATCGTCGCCTAAGTCCTATAATGTTCTATGCCCCCTATGGGACATAGAACATTCTAGCACTCAGGCGACGAAATGTATTCTTGCATATTTCTTGAAAATAGGATTTTTACCCATTTGAACCCGAATGGCTGCTTGCTTTTCGATCCCTGGTCGTCATACGACCTGAATTCATAAAGCAGATAGTCGCACAGTGAATGTGTGTGGTTGAACAATCAAGCCTCGGGGGTGCACGTTCAAAATATTGATTGCCCTTCCTCCAAGTAACGAATATAGGCTCCTTCAAGTTGTGACACAGAACTGATGTGGACAATACCACAGGGTTCAAAGGATTAACATAAACACGTGAGGTGTACTAGAACAGTTCGCAACACACTTAATAAAAAAGTAACGTGAGAAGGCAGCGTGGACTTTGTCACGTCGTCGCCTGAGTGCTAGAATGTTCTGAGTCTCCTATGGGACATAGAACATTCTAGCACTCGGGCGACGACACTGTGATTGAGGTGGTTTCGGATATAGAATTCAATCTTAGAGTTCAGTAATTGTTTATCTAATAGGATTAGCAGAGGTATATTTTGTACTTAGAAAAAGCGGTTTATAGTGCTCCTTTGGAACGAGCTCGACAAGCTATGTTTTCGATGCAAACAATTGGGAAGATAAACTTTGGTTGATGATTGTTATGAACACCCCTGGCCTATTTTAGTCGTTACCATAGAGAAGAAAGGAGTTAAATTAAATGTCATAAAATGAATATCAAATACGTCACGATTTGATATGGAGTTTCTGAATCTCGTTCACTAGATCGATCTGAGCCTCGATGCATATCTGTTCACATCGAATTTAGTGAACTCGTTTCATATTAAATCGTAACACATTATAGATTCTCTATATATACCTTTGTTCCTACATATTATCTCCCTTCGTTTGTTAGTCGGGTTTGGCTCCCGAGCCTTATGGCTCAGGCACCATTACGAGTAAAGAGTTGACGGCAAAATGGAGAAGTCCGTTTGAAGGATAACTGAAAAGGTAACTCTACATTCCCATATATTGCTGCTGTAGCTTTCAGTTTCGTGGTGAGTTCTTCCGTGGATAAAGGTTTGGCAGAAACAGCAAAGAAAAACACAACACGTCCGAACTGTATTCTACGTGTGAGTGCTCCCGTTTTCAGTTAGGATCCTTCCAGTCGATTCTCAAATCGAATCGAAGCGGGTCTATTATTAAAATTCGAATCGAATCTCGAATCCCGACTGATAAAATAAATATTCCAACTACATCACCAAGGCATGCCTTCGTCGTAGTTGGAATACTACCCAGAAAGCATTATAGTTTAACCCTTTACCTAACATGAAAAGCAGACGACACTTGCAAAAACAATTCTTGAATAACTAAATTTTTTCATTTTTTGTCTGAAAATATTTTGAAAATTAATTGGCGATTTTTGAGAATACCGCTGGCCGGTTTTGGCCGTTACGTTGGGTAAAGGGTTAAAAACAGAAACGGGTGCGAGAATCATCAGTATTATGCACTGCACAGGGTTCGCTGCTAGCAACAGCAAATCGTTGATATTGCTTGGAAACTTTAAAATTATTGTCAACAGAAGTAGTGTCCATTGAGACTGGGGTTGGTGGCTGGTGGCATGGGCACATTTCTTGTTTCTGTTTAGATAGCGGAAACTACACCCAGTCTTTATTTTCAATATTGTTGATGTACAATTTCCACCAGAACTATTCGTATTCTGAAACGACGAAGATGACTGATGCAAAGCTATGTTGCAGCGAAAAGATTTGAATGGAAACGAATCGGGCACCGATTCGAATTGAACCTAACTAGGAACTTAAGATTCGAAATCGAATCGAATTTCGAAGTTTCGCAGGGCCATATTTTCAGTTTTCTTCTATCTCGTTCCTCGTGAAGATCAAACTCACCTGACAAAAGTACCCTATCCCTCACAGCTCCCAGCATACCTTGACATTTCCATCAGCCATATCCACCACAAACGATATATACTTCACTATATTCGGATATTCCTGACATGCCGTGAATGTGACATCCCGACGTGCACTGCAGTTTGTGGCATGGAACAGCACCACTGCACCGGTTTCGTTCACTGCAATTCTTTGTACTCGACGTCAATAAGTATAGTATATAATATTGATCTAGACTACGTTTTTTGTCGCGGAAAATATCAAAGTGGAAATTGATATCAAACTAACAATGGACGATAGGTCTCACGTCTGTTGTTACTGAAACACACGAGAACGATTATATTGCGACTTAATCACCATAGCGATACGTGTCTCCAGGACACCCACAAAAAGTCGCTGATTAACGTTTCTGGCGTCCATTTTGTGTTTTGGTAGCCGCAGTGAGGCATCTACAGGAGTAGGGTGTGGTTGCTATTGTACTAGTGGGTTCCAATGGCGTATAATGAGTTTTAGATGTATATTTATTTATTTGAAACCATTTGTGAACACTATAATTCTCAATTCTCCCTCAATCTACATTATTAGCGCTATTCTCTTTGACTTTGGTGGTAAAGTATTTTATTGCGCTTGTTTCTCCCGCCAGAGTTCCTAGAATCGATCGTTAGTCGAGAAAGTTATTGAAGTGTGTGAATACCCTCTGGTAGCTCAGGGACAGATCAGGACTATTTAAAATACGCTCTAGCCTCGGAGCCTATTTTTTCAATTCATGCGCTAGATTTCAATTTACGGAGTCACACTGCTGTTTGTAACACACACTGCAAGTATGTAATAGCTCTCATCATTTTCATTTAGTACACTATAGCAAACATTAATCTCCACTGTGGTTTCTGATCAAGTCTTGGCTGCCTATTTAGGCAGCCAAGACTTGATCAGAAACCACAGTGAAGATTAATGCTTGGTAATTAAGACTTGAAGTATTAACTTAAACACTCTACAACAATGATAAATGATAATCATATATATAATACATGTAAGAGTGTCTCTCTCGATTATCCATCGAAAGAATATCAAAATATGATTTGAGAAGTTACGCGCCAACTGAGAAGCCTATTTCTGAGATTTAAGAGCCAGGTCCTGATGTTTCAGAACCAAATACGCACTGGCGCATGCCCAGGTCGGACCCTGGTAGCTAAAGCTATGCAGATGGGACGATATTTGGCTTTCTCTTCGTCCACCCTGATCAGTTCTCCTGTGAATCTAGTCTTGGTGCTAAGATAACTGCGCGGTGAGCTGTTACCACTATAATATTGAGAACAGAAAATGCCCAATTTCATTTTAGTGGTGATATTGTCAAAGCGATAGCTCCGAGTAATTTCAATGTCAGTGTGTGAAAACCCTGTCTTATATGGTTCTAATATTATCGAAAGTACGTTGCAAATAGATCTCTGCATTGCTCCATGTCGAAACTTCTACACTGAATACCTTTGGTTGCCATATGAATAAATTGCTCAACCTTTCAGAAGAAAGTGACACTTACATCTATTTGTACATTCGTGGTTCGGATGTACGAAATAGTCCAGTGTACATATTGATACTTGGGTGTTTGGTCTGGTAGGGAAATCCGTGCACAATGCATGGAACAATGACACAATCGATCTTTGTTACAACCTCTTGGCTTCTAGTCTCCAAACCAACATCTCACCAGGATGTTCATAGCATTTGGTACCCTTGCTGCTCCGATCGCGATGAACCCTGTAACTCCCATCTTACGTAATCGTCAATGCCGGCCAACGCTATTCACACACAGTAAAACGCCATTCAAACTGCATTAGTTTTTCATTTTCGTCTTTAATACATCGCCAATGACCCTTACTGGAATAAGCTATGTGTTTTAGGCAAAAGGTGGACATTTTAGTTAATCAAGATATTTTAATCCACGTGTCGTCACCAATTCGTGACGCATAAATTATTAGTAAATCTGAGTTTACGACATGCTTGTGTGCAAATACAGACATTGCATGTATGTTCGTAACATATGCGGTATATGGGACGCACGCGACCTTTCCACGATCGATACACTTTGGTTCTCATGATCCGAATCCGATACCCATCGACGACAACAGCTCAATGTCATGACGTCGATAGTTTACGCGAGATGTGCAGGTTAGCACAGACATGCGACCTTTCTCAACTCAAAATTTCTGGGCTCCTAGATTCGTAACTGCAACCTCTTTTCGCAATGACATATCTGAAAGTGGACTGGGATTATAAAACCTGATTTACCATACTTCCTTGCGTGTTAGTGCACTGTGTATCCACATCCGAGTATTGATGAGTCAGTCTCAAAAGTTCACAAGTAGAGGAACAGTGTGAGGGGATAACATCCGCACACTGGCAATGTGCAATAATTTCGGCAGAGCTGGGTGTCGATAAAATTGTGTCAATCAAACTTTTTTAGAGGCCCGAACCAGTCTTTATTTGAAATCATTCGAAGCTATTTTGTCGGAACACGAATAGTACCTTTCGCGCTCTTACAGTTAAAACTAGAAGTTCTGTCATGAAATTCGCACAAATAGCACGTTGATCTGCGCGGTGATCTACGCGTTATGACCATAGTAAAGCTATCAAATTCTGTACATATAGCTTGTGCACAAGCAATGTTTCAGCCAATGGACCTCCGGGTAACCCGGAGGTCCATTGGCAGAAACATTGCCTGTGTTTGCTATGAGTAACCAGGAGAACTTGTCGTGCTTTGGATGCCATTCTATTTGGCAATTGCGCGCAATTCCTACACGCAATTAAGCCTAGATAAGAGCACAGTTCGTGACAGGACTTCTAGCTAGTTTTAACTGTACGTATGACATAATTATCGCAAAAACGGCAATTCGGTCGACATTTCATAAATGAAATATTGCGACATCAAGATAATACAAACATAAATAGCAACTAAGATGAGGGCAAATATATGTGCCCTACATCCCAACATGAATATTTGATTTTTAGTGCTGGTATACCTAGTTCGGATTTCCACTGGATAAACCGACCAATGCACCCAACGCTAGACACACCAAATATTGTTATTTTTATCTTTCTTTTCAAATAAAATAACAGGAGTACTTATTAGAAGGAACGCTTCACGCTCATTCAACTAAGATATTAAAAGCAATGATTTGATAGGTAATAATAAGGTCATTTCTAGGGGTACCGGGAGTGGTGTCGCCCCCATGCCCGATGGTGGAGTGCAGGGAAACACGCGTGTCTGTTTTTCTCCATGAGTGACCAAATAGAAAAGAATTATTTACTTTCCGAGGACCGTAAATGAGAATCTCTCGTATATTCTTTGCCTACGTATTTTACTTGTGCCAATGGACGCCATGAGGAGGGTGTAGGGGTCACGTATAATGACCGTGGCTGGTCTATAGTAATCATATAAAGAAGCTATGAAATCCGCGGGGTGTGTTCTAAAGGTTTATATCGTTCATTGAGTGCAACAAAGTTTATGTAGTTCTTATTGCAAAGTTGTGTTTATATGGGGCCAACTGGGGGCTTGGTGTCGTTGCGGTAACCGGTTCTCGTCAGATCACCGAAGTTAAGCAACGTCGAGCCCTGTTAGTCCTCGGATGGGTGACCGTCTGAGCGATCGATTCGGACTCCCGCGCCCTGTCCTTGGGCAAGGCACTTAAACCTCATTGTCCACGTGGGGGCACGATGAAGCCGTGTACTGAGGCGTACTGCACATCGATGGTGCGCATGTCTTCAACCAATCTAACCCTGCCAGAGCTACGATGTTGGGGAGCTGGCAGCTACTCGTCGTTGGTCGGTGGTTCTGTCCGTGTACTCCGGCTTCCTCCACCCGTAAAACTGTCACGGTCATGATTAGCCACTGTGCATAAGTATGTGATCTTAAACACTAATAAATAAATAATAATAATATACTTATTATTCTATAAAACTTGTACAGTTATATTTTTCAGAATTGTATTTTCTATTTATGGAAATAACTAATTGAAATGAACCATTAGCATTTTCAAAAATGTGGCAATTTGCCAGTTGGCAAATTGCCACATATTTTAAAATGCTAATGATTCATTTCCATCATCTATATTCAGAAGTAGAATATACAGTTCGGGAAAATACAATTATAAAAGTTTTATAGTGTTGGTCCCAGATCTTACATTTTTCTAACTTTCAGGAATCGATCTGAATATTTATTCTGGGCTAATGTATTTATTTATTGATATATTTATTATAGTTTAACGACACTTTCGAAAGCCAGCGACACCTCCTGTAAGGCATATTGCGGTTGAACGACTCGTAACATTGTGCTAGTCTACAACTGTTATGGGAAAGACTTCAAATTTTCTACTCCCCCGAAAAAGTGTTACTTGGCCAACACGTTTTTGAAACAATACTTTTGAAAATACATTACTATGATCCCAAAGGAGGACAGAGAAGTTCGATCGGCTCGCGACAGGGACGTGATTCACTCGTAAGTTTCTGTTCTCTTACGGGAGGGGGCTGTGGTATCAAGTTACATGTTATATATGATTTTATTATTATTTTTTCTCTCTCTTATTTTGTGCTTTTTTGACAGTATTTTTGTTTTGTTTTTCCCCAATTACTAGTTTTGTTCAGTAATTAATTGTATTGCAGTTGTTTTGCTGTCATGTAAACCTATATGGACTTTATGTATGGGAGAGGAGTGTTTCTAAGTGGTAAGCACTTGTACTCCAAGCCCTTTTGCGATTTTGTGAGCAAATAAAATATGTTTAAACTTAAACTCTTACATCTCCGCAACATTATATAATCCCCCCCGTTCGAAAACGAAATATGAAAACATTGTCTCTGGGATACTATTTCGTTCGGAGTTTTCTTAGCACGAAATCTCGAATCCCTGGTGTAAGTGTGTCACGTTCTCATCGCGACAGAGTTCACTTTTGTGATCACATTAGTATATGTTGTGTTAACCCTTTACCTAACCTGAAAAGCAGACGACACTTGCAAAAATAATTCTTGAATAACTAATTTTTTTCATTTTTTGTCTCAAAAACATAGGTTATGACCCCTCATTGGAACGAGCTCGACGAGCTCGTTCCAACGAGGGGTCATAACCTATGTTTTTGAGACAAAAAATGAAAAAATAATGAAAATTAATTGGCGATTTTTGAGAATAGCGCTGGCCGGTTTTGGACGTTACGTTAAGTAAAGGGTTAAAAGGGCAATCAGATTTAATGGCACACGCTTCCTGTAATTTGTTCTGTTATTATCCACAGGAATTTGATTGGACGTTTCGACGCGGACATTTTGGCACCAGGCCAGATCAGGCAGGAAAAA
This sequence comes from Pictodentalium vernedei, assembly GCA_031216915.1. Classification (NCBI taxonomy): domain Eukaryota; kingdom Metazoa; phylum Mollusca; class Scaphopoda; order Dentaliida; family Dentaliidae; genus Pictodentalium; species Pictodentalium vernedei. The sequence continues at coordinate 854,367,719 of CM062297.1, forward strand.
AGATCAGACTCAGATGCCTAATTGTCTATGCCGGGTGTCAAAACATTCAATAATTTGGCGCCTGTGTCAAGTTGTGAATATATTTGGATATTCGAACGGAAATATTCTTTTCACGTCCACGCGGGCCGAATTCCGGTAATCGAGTCGTCTGAGAGCACACGCCGTTATCTGTCTCATGCAAAACGCCTATAACAAACACAGTAGTCGCATTTTTGTCATTTTGGATTACAAGAAAGAGTCATTGATATTTTCCATTTTCTTTCAAAATGATATCGCTTTGACGAGAATAAGAAAAATTCTTTCTTCAAATTCATACTCACCAGACTGGTCGAGGGTTAGAATAAGTTCACTCCGACGTAACACCCGCAATCGCGTGTATTTTAGTAGTTTTGTTTAATACTGGACTTTAGTAAAGATGTCTGTCCAATGCGGAACTAAATTACCCGACGCTCGCGTGAAAGTACTACAATAGAAAAAAATAGTCCTGCTGCCTCCGTGGATCTAGCTAGCACTCCTCTCGAAACGGGTGTATAAAAACAAAGTATTAGATATGTGTACTTACAAATGTTTTCTCTGGAGCATACTCTTTGTGAAGTGTAAATTTTCTATCTGCATTATTGAAAACCTGCTCATGATTGATTCGAACAGAAAAATGCACCATCCGCGGAATCAACAACCTTATGTATTCATAATATCCGCGTGTTCAATGCTTTCAGTTCAATATTGCAAATGCTTTCTAATTCTTTAATGCGTTAATTACGTCATTGATGGAAGGGATAATTTCGAAACCTTCACGAAAAGATGCTGAATATTGTGTACGACTGGAGCACGTGCAAAACATAAATAAGCAAAACTTTAATTGGTCAAATATCTTCGGATCAAACGAAAATATACTGAGCTATTTTGAGTTAATAACCTCCAACGTTGAAATAAAAAAAAAATAAGATATCGTTCCGCGAGTGCAACAACATTGCAGATGGCGCCTTGTTGCACTCATGTCCATGTGGCTTAAAACACCAATAAAGGTGAGTATAAATTTGTGATGTGAATATAATAGAATAAAATAGAAAAGAAATTTATTCCAAGAATGCAGTTATGTACAAATATAATAAAATGCAGATACAGTTAAAACTAGAAGTCCTGTAACGAACTGTGTGCTTATCTAGACTTAATTGCGCGTAGGAATTGCGTGCAATTGCCATATCGAATGATATCCAAAGCACGGGAGGTTCTCCTGGTTACTCATATAGCAAACACAGACAATGTTTCCGGGTTACCCGGAGGTCCATTGGCTGAAACGTTGCTTGTGCACAGAATGTATGTACAGAACTTGATAGCCTTACTATGGTCATAACGCGTAGAATAACGCACAGATCGACGTGCTATTTATGCCTATTTCATGACAGGACTTCTAGTTTTAACTGTAGTTATTAGCATATTCAGGAGGCGACATGACCTATTGACCCGCTTCCAGTCGCTACCCAGAAAAAAGAAAAGGAAGAGTAAAAATGTGGTTGAATGTACATAAATGAAAATAGTAGTAACATTTTTTTGCTAAAATATATATGTTAGGCTGTAATGATATGCTATTGCGTCGAGCGGACACATTACAATGCATTCATAATTATAGAGTTTGACTAGTCTATAAAAACACACAGGCACTGAGCGATTAAGACAGAAAAAAATTGAAAAGGTAAAATTAAAATCAGTTGAATCCAAACGAATGTGCTGGAATGTCAAAGAACATTGACAGGGAACACACTGTGGTCGCAAATCTCACTCCAATAAGAAATAATATGTAAATCTGGTATGTTTCATTTGACATCGTGTCAGAATTAGAGGATCTTTTGTACAAAGGTTGCTAGGCGGATACTTGTTATGAATATTAGGTCGGAAGAGATGGAGCTTGTTATTGCAGATGCCGCATTCTTGCAGTCAAACGATGATACGCACTGCATTGAAAGAGATTGTCTCATTTCTATCAATCATTATAATTTAAGTTGGCGGAGCTGCACCCTCCGCAATTAATATACAATTATGGACTTTTGTGGTGGTGAATACGGTGTGATATGAACCTAAAAACTTATATTGACCGAGTCGTTATCATATTCACAATCACAAAAGTCCATAACTGTTGTATTATATACACCATCCTAAAAACAAACAACCCAAATCTTCTATTTGTCAATTAAAAGTTCAATTATATCAACCAGAAATACTTTTATTTAACAATATAATAGTTATCATCTGCAGAATAACATAAAAATAAAAAAGTTATAGAGATTACGTCGATTGAAATATAATTAGAGAGGGGATTTTCAAAAGCTATACTTAGAAAGTTGATATCCACTGGAAAACCGGTGTGCATAGATTTTTGAAAACCAGTCACGTGTGTAAGATTCAGCCAATAGAAATGTGGTTATTTATAAAGTATATAATAATACATATTTAGACATATCAAACGATGACTATAATGTGCATTCTGAATCAATCGTATTACGATTTGTGCAGACAACATTTTTCAAGATATTGTGAATCACGTTTTGAACAATCCCAGTAAATACCAATTTGTAATTTATTTATTTATTATTTATTTATTTTTTGGCGCTTTACAACACATCAGCACCCAAGGCTATATAGTGGCGATAAAAATCGAAACGCAGAAGAGATCATTTTTACCAAGTAAAATGTTTGATTAAGATCATGAGAAAATTACGTTATAATGGCAGCGAACGAAATAGCAATGATATCAGTGAGTACTGATATAAATAAGTGACTTAATTCTTTGTGAACCAATCTGTTGACGAGAAAATGTTTGAATATAAGATTTTGTTAAAGGAATAAAAACAATTAAAACTTAACAAAAAGGGGCGGATTTCCTTTAGGAACGAGATCATCTAATGATAATTTATCCTGTAAAGGTGTTCTCTGAGAGATGGTACAGAACAGTCGCCGTAGATTGGTCGATATCCACGCGGGGGTAGTAGTATTTATTTATTTAATGGTGTTTAAGGTCACATACTTATGCACAATGGCCAATCGCGACCGCGACAGTTTTACGGGTGAGGAAGCCGGATTACCCGGAGAGAACCACCGAGCAGCGACGAGCAACTGTCAGCTCCTCAACATTCTAACTCTGTTCAAGCTACGCTCAAGCAGGGTTACTGCGGTTGAAGACATATGCACCATCTACGTGCAGTACGCCTTAGTACACGGCGTCATCGTGCCCCCATGTAAGCAACAGTGATAAAGTGCCTTGCCCAAGGACACAACGCGGGTCATCCCGGACGGGGATCGAACTCGGGACCTCTACCATAGAAGTCCAACAGTCTACTACTGAGCCACCGCGCTCCCACGCGGGGTAGTGATGCCCACGCATGCCTTTACCAGGTAATAAAAATCATCATCAGCAAAATTTTAATTAACGAAGCACCGGGTTGTACCCGGTGCTTCACTGATTAAATTTCTGATGATTATTCCTATAATTAGTGTTTGGAATCTGATATTATTGCGTTCGGGGAAATATTGCCCACCCGTGGAAAGTAACCAGTCCACGGTGGCCGTACTGTACATTAAAGTATCGCCTTCTGATATAAGAATCTGTGTACCTTCCCAGAGAATATGTTTGACAATCAAACGATATTGACAGGGAAACATTCTTGTCTCATATCTTCCTCCAAAAAGAAACAATGTGCAAGTCTGGTATTACTAATATTATTAGTTACACAGATTGTTGGTGGCCTAATATGGTATATATGGTGTAAGTTAATTCCATACTGGACTCGAGCTTCGTTCGCTCGAGTCCAATATGGAATTAACTAACACCATGTATACTATATTAGGCCACCAACAAACTGTGTAACGAATATATCTTATCGACTGCTGCATCGATGCACAGAACTAATAACAACAGCGATCAAAATTAAATGAGAGAATTCTCACAATGTGTTCACGTGTCTTTGCCTTGTTACAATTTATGGGAGAGTGCCTACTGGCACTCTCCCATAAATTGTAACAAGGCAAATTCATACATACCAAACAGTTTCATTTCGAAGGTAACATGACACACATCCACGGAATATGAAGCACTTTAAGTTGCCCAACCTGCACTTCAGACCAAATATGGGCTTCCCACATTTAATCTTTCAACTTGAAGCTTATATCGGCTGCCGCCATTTTGAATAATCAATGAACAAAGGGGAGATTACCCATAGCTCTCAGCGTATATTGATGTTGACAGGCAGTACATGGTTTTATATGCAGTCTACATGTGACGTATTTGAACCAATGAAATTCCCAGAAACTTGTAGGTGGTAAGATATTACATCGTTTCAGAATTACAGGATCTTTTGTACAAAGGTTACTCTTTTTCGTGAATATAAGTCCAGAAGCAATAGATCTTGCTATTTGGTGCTGCATCCCGTTTCACCTGCCACATAGATTTGATGTTCTGAACGATATGTAGTTTGAAATCACTTAAAACAATTTAAAAGATCGGTGCTAGGCTTGTTTAAGGCCTGTTTTGTCGTACTGCATGCCTTGATGTTACCGGAGACACCAACATGGCAAGGGAACTTTTACAACGTTGGGGTAACAAGTGAATGAAATGCAACGGCGTTTTAGCCGAAATGGTGCTATTACAGTTGAACTGCGCAATTTAACACACACAAAATACCTTTCTTGGACAGATGGACAGGAGAAAGGCAAAAACATTCATACGAAGGATGAAAATGTCACCTCGACCAAACATAAGCAAGCAAATAGGATATTATGAATAAATTTAAATTACAACGTTTGGATTCGGTGAACGTTAAAATGGAAAAGAATCAGGGGCGAAATGGGACGGGAAAAGTTACCGGGGAATGCACCAAAGGGTGTGTGTGTGGGGGGGGGGGGGGGGGTCAAGACCAGTCTAGACTGCTGGTACATCGAAATGTCCTCTATGTGGACTGTCAAAGAGAACATTTCGATATATAGACAGTCTATGCAATCAGATCCATCTCGCCTTTTGTTCATTTTCACGAAATGTCACGTACCAACAGGTGTGAGAGGGTTCACCGGGAATTTTCCCTGTGGATCATACGGCCAGTCCGCCTCTGTAAGGATTTTTTTTTTGTAGACAAAACATGGCCAAGATGGATTTCAAAGGACTAAAAATAGCCCAATCCTATCAAGCGACTTGTTTTCTATTGTACCTTTCACTCGTTGGACAGCATACCTTCCAACGGACATATAGAATATACCCATAGTAGCTTGGTGTACCAAATGTTCACCACGAGAGGTGAAGTGGTGTTAACCGCGGGCCTTTGGCGCGCGGTTAACACCACTTCACCACGAGTGGTGAACATTTGGTACACCAAGCTACTTTGGATATATTTCATTGATACCATGATCGTCAGATTATTAAGAGTGCCTAATATTTTTCTCGATTTTACTTGAACAGCAGACGTACATACGTGCGAATTTGTTTTTGTTTACATGAGCATCGGTGGGCGGTACTTTCGCTGTCAATTTTATCGCCGAAACGAAATAGAAGACGAAATGAGCCCTTTTCGTTTTAATAACATAATAACATACTATTTCCAGTTATGGATGCTTTATTAACCTGAAACAATGCATGTTTGTTAATTTTTGGCATCGTATGAGGTAAACACATTTAAAAACATAATAAATAATTGCCACTTTCATTTCACTCTTCGTGAGGTGACGTGCGATAAATTTAGACAAGTTTGCATTTAGGTCGACGTCACCAAAGGTCAACTTAGATGTAGCTCTACTGTAGGTGTTAAAGTTAACTACTGAAATCCCATTGCTGACGTGTTCACCACGGTTGGTGTGTAAAGCTACAATTTATGCCATAGGCTTTTTATATATAGTAGAATACGTTATCATGGTATGAATTGAAATACTGACCGTCCGGTTGGAAAAGATGAGAAAGCCGAGCAAAATTACTTCCTTTGTTTACCCTTCTGACAAAAGGGAAAATGGACCACTGTTATAGCACGGGGCTTTAGATATGTATTATCAACAATCGTTTGGTGTAGGTTAGCGTATTCGTTACTACTAAGATATTAAACAGACTCCAAAGATAAATAATTTTACTTCCAGTGTGGTTAGACAGATATATTGTATAGAGCAGCTCTCACACTTCATTCGCAATAAATGATGCGCAGCGCACAGAATTCAGACATACAACAACACATTATATCATACTTAAACTAATCGGATGCTGTGAATAAACAAACGTGAATGACATTTCAGTTTGTTTAGTAATGCTTTGGGAAGACATTTGCCGAAAAAAAGTAACTCTGCATGGTAGCAAATGTAGTCAAATAAATATTAACCGGCCAGATTCCAATTCTCATTTATATTGGATGCGTTACTATCAAAATGTCCCCGGAGAGCGCTTTACACCGAACCAAGAACTCATTTTTCTATCCCGTACTGTGTGAAACACAAACAAAGTGTCAACTAATGCACCTTAAGGTTGAACCTGGAAGTCCATTAGCTGAAACGTTTCCTGCGGTCCTTGTGTCGTTTGTATGAGTATTGGTAGTTGATTTTTGAGCGGATACTAAACTGAGCGAGTTCTTTCGCAGTAAACCACGTTCCACGTAATGTTATTTAATGATAATTTAAATTCGGCGTATTCACTTCACGCATATGATAGATGAGAGCAATGGTTACACGGGAGTCTGGTGCCTTATTTGTTAGAAACTTAAACCTCAGAGGTTCGATCGTGACAGGCGTCCAATGCGTTGTGTCCTTGGACGAGACACCTTATCGGTGGAATATTGTGTTGAAGAGTAATATTAACTGGCACTACTCGGTGGATCTCTATGGGGATTTTGGCTTACTCCACCCGTGAGAATTTCCGACATTTTATGATCCTGTGCGTTGAACGTGTCCTTTACCTCAACAAACATACAACGTGGATTTAAAAATGAACTTGAAAGAGCAAAACTATGTGAGAACCAGAGGTTATCGCCAGGCTAAATGAAGTAGCGGAGGGGGTTATATGTTTGCTGCAGAATAATATCTCACCTCGCGCTTCATTTCCTCTTGTTTGCATTAAGAGTTTGTATCCCCCACAAGGGAAGGTCCAAGGTCGTCTCTGCGAGAAAAACGTAATCTTTCATGCAAATTAGAGCTCCATGTGAACCTTTTTTAGGGCTAAGGTCGGGGATTATTTTGGGTATCTACAGGGTCCGAATATGGGTCCCTTTCACAATGGCACTTGGGCATGATTTTTCTCAATTCCCAACCAAACATTTTCCAATCACAGTCCCCATTCAGAGAAAATTTTAATGCACAATTTGTGTCCTGAACTGTGTTGTTGTAAGGCCTCAAAAAAACATTGGTTTTCTGAGTCCTTATAACCACCCAGTTCGTGGGCACCAACTGTCCATTAAAATTTAAATTACGAAAGTTTCTGAATTCAAAAGAAAATGACAAGTTCTTCTTTAATAGTATAAGTACAGTTTAATAAAGACCTCAAAGAGACCGAGGTGGGCATAATTCCATGTGTGACTTTTTTATATAAAACTTACTTGTAATATACATGCAGTTATCGGTTTTAATATTCTTTGTTCAATTTGAATGTAAAATTTCTTAGTTTTTCAATGTTTCGTCCCCTCCAAAATAAATTCGTTTTTATTGGTAGATAATCTAGTCCGCGACCAATCTTAATCGATAATACAACACATCACCGATGTTGCATTGTTAGTGTCGTATCGATATCGATGGATAATCATCGTCACTATCGGCGCGAACATGAAGTATGTAGAGTAGAATACTGTGATTACAAATGTGGACTGAGAATTTCAACCAGATCGCGACTGTGTCGCGATTTGGTCGAAGTTATCTGTCCGCTTTTCCCCGCTACGTACTCAACTTTAGTATCTCAACCGTCGCAAAAGAAATGACAACATTAAATATCATATGCTATTTTTCTTTGCCTCCCTCCTTCAAGGCTTGAATTCCAAATATTGTATTCATAAAATCTCGGTCCACTGATGTAGGCCGCGACTTTTGTGATTACTGTAATTTGTGAGGTCAAACGCCTGTTCTTATTGTTGCATGCATTTGTGAAACCATGTTAGTTAGTCGCCATACGCTATCTCAATATCCAGATCGATTTGAAATTGATATACAGATATGCAAATAAATGTATATTCTGGTTCGTTGATAGCCCAGGCAATCTATTAATCAAACATTGCCTCGGACGATCGACGTTTTGTTCGTCACTCGACTGATGCGTCGGTGCGACAGCTGACCAACCTAAACCCGTACAGACGCAAATTAGGTAGAGCGAATGGCCCGTGTTTGAAATTAGTGCGTAGTTCCCAAGCTGTCCGTCGTCTCTATTAAGCCTTTACCCAACGCAGACGATTTCAAAATTTATTATTTTAAATATCATTTTTTAATTTTTTTCAAAAAAATTCAACAAAACCATATCATGTGACCCCTCTTTGGAACGAGCTCGACGAGCTCGTTCCAAAGAGGGGTCACATTATGGTTTTGTTGAAATTTTGCGAAAAATAATGTTTTTTCAGTTGCTGAATTTGCATATTACGCGGGCGGATGCGGGCGATTCGCATGTTCAACTATTCTCGTTATTCGCATCTATTTACCAAATAGTTATCTCCCCTGATTGCTAGGAATTGGCTTGCAAAAATTAGCACTAATTGAATGGGGAATTTTTATATTTCTCAAAATTATATAAAACCCGTGAAAGTTATATTTGCTCTGCGCATCAGGCATTTAAGAACAATATATATGCTCTCACTTGGTGATATAATCGAACCATTTCATTCGACCAATTTTTTTCCCCTGTTCATTTAAAAAGGTACGGTTATTTCGTGTAGAGTGCCATGTAAAATAATGGAAAATTGCGTTTTCGTCAACTTTTAGAGATTAAAATATTTTTTAGTCTTCATATTAGCAATGCTCTGCGCATATGTGCATATAATATAGATATTGTCCTCTCTAATCATATAAAAATATATAATCTGACATTTGCCCATTTTTTTCCTTTTGATGTTAAAACCAAGACAAATTTGATTGTTGTAAAAACAGTTGAACCCACAGTCCACAATATGCAGAAGGTTTCGGTGTGAATAAAAGGAAAGGTGCGATAGCCCTATTAATTACTTTCAGTTCAGCCAGAAATGTGAAGCTTGTCGCTTATTTAACTAGTATGCCTCATTGTCCATTGAAGTCCATAAATATATGTATGTGTGTGTTTTTTCTACAATAAGAAGATAGTTTGCGTTGCAATTTGTAATGTCACACAGATACTGTTGACTCTGTCCGGAGGTTCCTTTAATACCTGCTTTAAAAGAGATGGCTCACACTTTCACAAGCATGGCCACTGAAAGACAGCTACGTTCACATTCGCATATTGACTGGAAAAAAATTGCACAGGGAGAAAAGCTGCCACGCCCTGTACGAACAAGTACCTCGGTGCCAAGAAATATTCTGCCCACCAAATATGAAGTTGAGAGACTAATAGAAAAAGATGGAAAGGTAAGATTTATTTCAATAATAACTCAATTATAGTACATGTACAAACGGGTCAACGGGACAATAAGCCACCGGTCAAAGAACCGCCGTCCAAACAGCCACCCGATTAAAATTCCCTTTTTTAAGATCGGACAAGAAAAAAAGCCACAAAAATGCGGACAAAAACCCAGTTAATATTTTCCGCCGCTACGTTTACAACTTTCATTATAGCAACAAATAATTATTTATATATTGCATTTTAGAAGGAATTTAGTTATTTCGCTATTTAATTTCCAATAATTTAGTACGAATATTAAATAATTTATTTGTAATAGATAATTACACCGGGTCGGAGAAAATCAAGCTTATCGAGACGTTTTCAAAATTTTTAGGGCGCCTTCATTCTCAACTTACTTCTCTCGCCGCTTGAGAAAACGATTTCCCGACAAACAAGATTTTATTCACACCTTTCAGTGGATCAATGCTAATTACATTACAGTCAGACTCCAGTATTCACAGGGGGAGATAACTTTTCGAATAATACATCCCTACGACGAATTAAGTTGAGTATGTGGGTAAAGGGTTAAACTCAAATAACCCATTATTCGCTATTACCCTGTTCAAAGAGAGATCGCTCGACCGTCTATTGGAAATATAAATACGATATTCAAGGTAGGTGTAAACAGTCGGTAGTCAGCATCCGCTTGAAGAAAAGTGTGTAAATCTGGTCTATTTTTGGCGGTGGATGTCGGAATGAGATGTTGGTTTGATTGACCCAAAAGTAGTTTTATTTGGCGAGAGGCCGCTTAATACAGTATAATACGATATCAGGCTAAGTGACTGATGACGTTTGTCGGGGTCGTGTAACGCAAAGTAAGGTTTGTCTGAGGGAGCTATCGAGCGCTCGTGGATTCGAGGCGGACCTGGCCATTGCAGTGGGGCGATTGAAAGCCAGGCAAATTGTGTAAATGAAACTTATATATTTAGCACTTACGCTGACGAAAGCGAATATTGTCACCTATTTTATGATGATTATCTGTACGTTCTGGTGGGCACAGATCAAATCTACCAGCCGATTAATTGTTGGAAAGGGCTCAGAGAGCTAACCTATCATCTGATTAATTGTTCGAAAGGGCTCAGAGAGCTAACCTATCATCTGATTAATTGTTGGAAAGGGCTCAGAGAGCTAACCAATCATCTGATTAATTGTTGGAAAGGGCTCAGAGAGCTAACCTATCATCCGATTAATTGTTGGAAAGGGCTCAGAGAGCTAACCTATCATCTGATTAATTGTTGGAAAGGGCTCAGAGAGCTAACCTATCATCCGATTAATTGTTGGAAAGGGCCCAGAGAGCTAACCTATCATCTGATTAATTGTTGGAAAGAGCTCAGAGAGCTAACCTATTATCTGATTAATTGTTGGAAAGGGCCCAGAGAGCTAACCTATCATCTGATTAATTGTTGGAAAGGGCCCAGAGAGCTAACCTATCATCTGATTAATTGCTGGAAAGGGCCCAGAGAACTAACCTATCAATTGATTAATTGTTGGAAAGGGCCCAGAGAGCTAACCTATCATCTGATTAATTGTTGGAAAGGGCTCAGAGAGCTAACCTATCATCTGATTAATTGTTGGAAAGGGCCCAGAGAGCTAACCTATCATCTGAGTAATTGTTGGAAAGGGCCCAGAGAGCTAACCTATCATCTGATTAATTGTTGGAAAGGGCCCAGAGAGCTAACCTATCATCTGATTAATTATTGGAAAGGCCTCAGAGAGCTAACCTATCATCTGATTAATTATTGGAAAGGGCCCAGAGAGCTAACCTATCATCTGATTAATTATTGGAAAGGGCTCAGAGAGCTAACCTATCATCTGATTAATTATTGGAAAGGGCCCAGAGAGCTAAGCTATCATCTGATTAATTGTTGGAAAGGGCTCAGAGAGCTAACCTATCATCTGATTAATTATTGGAAAGGGACCAGAGAGCTAACCTATCATCTGATTAATTATTGGAAAGAGACCAGAGAGCTAACCTATCATCTGATTAATTATTGGAAAGGGCCCAGAGAGCTAACCTATCATCTGATTAATTATTGGAAAGGGCTCAGAGAGCTAACCTATCATCTGATTAATTGTTGGAAAGGGCCCAGAGAGCTAACCTATCATCTGATTAATTATTGGAAAGGGCTCAGAGAGCTAACCTATCATCTGATTAATTGTTGGAAAGGGCCCAGAGAGCTAACCTATCATCTGATTAATTATTGGAAAGGGACCAGAGAGCTAACCTATCATCTGATTAATTATTGGAAAGGGCCCAGAGAGCTAACCTATCATCTGATTAATTATTGGAAAGGGCTCAGAGAGCTAACCTATCATCTGATTAATTGTTGGAAAGGGCCCAGAGAGCTAACCTATCATCTGATTAATTATTGGAAAGGGCTCAGAGAGCTAACCTATCATCTGATTAATTATTGGAAAGGGCTCAGAGAGCTAACCTATCATCTGATTAATTATTGGAAAGGGCTCAGAGAGCTTAGCTATCATCTGATTAATTGTTGGAAAGGGCCCAGAGAGCTAACCTATCATCTGATTAATTATTGGAAAGGGCTCAGAGAGCCCTTTCCAATAATTAATCAGATGAGAGAGTTTCAAGTATGTCATAAATTTGATTAAACTTCGTTCAATCATTCTTAATGCGGGCTTCTGAGTAAATCTTGTTCAGTCATCATATGTCCAGATGATATCTGTCGGTTATCCTTTTAAATATTAAGTCAATGACACCTTAGCATCTGATACCCCCATCCTAGTTGGAACGATCTCGATTAGCTCGTTCCAATGAGAGGTCACATGATATGGTTGTTGAATTTTTTTTTAAAAATATATGTTTTCAATTGTATTTGTAAACTACTCGTGGGGAGCGGACAGTTCGTTAGATATAGGGTTAATGGACCTAACATGTTTGTGAACGTATATACACCTGGAAGTTAATTAAGCACCCCCCTGAAATGTTTCATGACAGTGGAGTTGCTGTTACTGATTATTATGTTTTAATGATTGTTGTGTCTTGCAGTACATTTCATCTAGTGAAACATGACGATTCTGGTTGATGGCGTATCCCAAACACATCCCCTCGTCCACGTGAAGCATGAAACTCACGAATGTCACAAAAAGCACTATCATCCACATGCAATATCTGGGTATAAAATAAGAATATTTGTCACATCTTTTATCAGTAAATGTTGACATGGCAAGGAGGAGACTGTCAGAGGCACAGTGATGGCAAATCGTTGACATGCATGCAACAGGCATGTCATTCAAAGCTTTTGGAAGGCAATCCGGCTATAATCATTCTGTCATCAGCAGACTTGTCCGAAAAAATCAACAAACCAACGATGTTAAGGACCGACCAAGGCCTGGACAACGAATCAAAGACCTTTCCTCGGGAAGATCGGAGTCGGACACGCCTCATTAGGCGTGAACCCTTTGCTTCGAGTGGGGCTTTGAAACGATGTTGGCTTCTGAACAGACGTTTGTGCATCAGAACTGTCCGAAACCGTCTCAAAGCATTGGGTATGGTATCCAGAAGGGTCATCAAGCGTCCAGCTCTTTCCGATCAGCACAAAAGCCGACCTTTGGAGTGATGTATGGCGCAAAATTGAAATCTCAGGACGTGAAAGTGGGTCCATTGGTCAGACGAGCGTAGGTTCCTGTTTCAGTCACAGATGGTCGCATGAGAGTGTGCTGGCATAGAAATACTGCGTACGAGCTCAGGAACCTAATGGTCCTTATGGTGGAGGATCAGTAATGATATTGGGATGCCTCTTTCATGATTGTAAACTTGATATGGTGACTGTATGTGGGATCGCAATGGGCATCAGTACATCCGGGACATTCTCAATCCGGTTGTCGTGCCTCATGTTGACAACCACCCGTTGGCTACTCGCCCTGTATTCATGGACGGCAATGCATGGCCACCTCGTTCCCATGCTGTGAGAGCATTCCTTCAGAACAACGCTATTACAGCACTACCTTGGCCTGCAATGAGCCCCGATTTAAATCCCTTAGAACACATCTGGGACTTTCTTGGACGTCGTATGCAAGTAAGGGATTCGCATGTATAGAATTTGGCCGATTTGGAAGCTGCATTGCATGAGGAGTGACAGTAGTTGCTTCTGGACCGTATCAGAAGGCTCACTGGTAGCATTAGGAGGAGGGTTCAAGCTGTCATCCGGGACGTGATGGATACACTCGTGATGGATACACAACATGAATGAATTTTCTAATGACAGTTTTATCCTATTTTTGTTGGAAATGTAACAAATTGAAGTGATACACTCGTCAGACACTGGTATTGTGTTCAGGGTTCAGGGGATCACACGTTACATTTTTTGTCAGTACTTACTGGCATTGTTTCATCATGGACCGTTCCAGTACCATACTGGTCGAGAGAACATTTTTCCATCAAAAACATTACTGACAGATGTATGTAATAAGCGCCATTAAAATATTGCATATTTTCATCATTGTGTTGTCTTTCATTTGTCAATAGACCATTCTTAGTAGCACTGGTGAAAGTAATGGCAGTTTCTATTAACACCAATGCGAAAAAACAGGGGGTGATTAATTAGGTTCCAGGTGTATAGGTTCATTGAGTAATGCGATGGCTTGGTGATCGAGATGTAGTGAATACTGACCAGACCGCCTCACTTCGGTTGCATGTAACTTTTCTCGAGAACGTAACACTTGACCTTGATTGCACCATTGGTATCGTGAGAGATCGCTATCAATGCGTACCATGAAAAGTCGGGCAGCGGTTTACCTCTGCAGGTGGTTCTCTCCAGTTTTTGCGACTTCGACCATTTTCCAGATTTTACATGCTTTTCGGGTACCACACACCAACAAGATAATCATAACTAACCGATGAAGTTTAACTCGGGTTTAACCTGAGGGTTCACAAGCTGACACTCTGCATTTTATTATTATCCCTCCTTGCACGATTGTGGGGTTACTGCTTGAGTCAGTTGCATTCCACGCTCCACGTACCAGGTCACATCAGTGCCGGATTAACCTAGTAGCAAATGTAGCATATGATGCGGTCCCCGCACTTTCAAGACCACGCGCTAAATGCTTTCAAGCTATCAACATGGGTTGGTCATTCACAAATTCTGTGTTGATGAAATTTTTCGTATCGTTATGGACTTCAAGCGAAAGACAAAAGTCCGTAAAGCGTTTCTGACTAAACAAGATATAGGCGGAACGCTCTTTAATGGATTTGAAAGGCTTTAGAATTTACGAATACACACCTGTGTTTTGTGTGTTTAAAATTTCCTTACTGAAATGTGTTCCAATTAACAACTGAACAGTGGATTTTAAGAAAACTGTTCCTAGTTGATTGTTTTGCGCATGTGATCCAATCGCACCAAATTACAAATTTCTTTTCGAATCGAATCTCGAATCGAATCGTGCCTCTGATATCGACATCGAATCGAATCCCGAATTGAATCTTAAAAGACAAGTTATTTCATATTGCATCAAACGGAAGTTACGGAACACTGTGATGACCCTTACGCGACGGAGTGAACACCTTAAACACCAATAACTAAATATTCTCTGTAGCACCGTCGCTGAAAAAGCTGGGCTTATTGTCCATAGTTTTAGTTTTTGAAGGCCTAACTTGTTACTATTCACGTTCTTAAGAACGTGAATAGTAACAAGTTAAGCCTTCAAAAACCAAAACTATGGATCATGTTCTGGACCAAATTCACACCTTACCTAACAATTAAACATTGTCAATTACTCAAATAAATAGGAATTGAGCCTACATGAATGAATTTTCTAATGACAGTTTTATCCTATTTTTGTTGGAAATGTAACAAATTGAAGTTAGTACGAGAGATTCGAAAAAATCGAATCCTGAGACTGATTCGGGATCGATCTCGAAGCATACGCATGGTATCGATATCGAATCGAATCTCGAATATTCGCAGGACCCTACATAAATTTGTCATTGTTTGTCATTGTTCGCAAGTCATTATTGATACCGCTATAGTTAAATGCCCCTTTAAAACCTTTATAACATGCAGTATACAGTACAGTCGCCGTGAACTGGCCACTGTCCACGGGTGGGCAATATTTCCACCCACGCAATAATATTAAATTCAAACACTAATTATAGGAATAATCAATCAAAGTTTAATTAATGAAGCACCGGGTGGTTCATTAATTAAACTTTTGCTGATTATGATTTTTATTACCTGGTAAACGCATGCGTGGACATTACTGTCCACGCGTGGATTACAACCAGTCTACAACGACAGTACTGTATCCTACAGGCACCACACTGGCTTAACCCGGTGTGACAGGAATGATAGTCCGTAGGAAAATTAGTCCCTCTGGACTATTATTCCGCGGAATTATAGTTCTAGGTCTAACATTTCTAGGAATAGTAGTCCGCCGGACTACTATTCCTAGAAATGTAAGACCTAGGACTATAATTCAGCGGAATAATAGTCCAGAAGGACTAACGTTCCTACGGACTATCATTCCTGTCACACCGGCCCTGATTATAGCATTTATTCAGCAAAGACCTAGACAGATAAAAACAGTGTTTCGTTTCATAGATCACAGTATCAAAACTGGGTATGGAAAACAGGACACGGCTAAAAGAGTTGTCCTTTAAAACATGCGTGATTAACCCTTTACCTAACGAATCGGCCGCATCCGCCCGCGTAATATGCAAATTCAGCAGTTGAAAAAATATTATGTTTCAAAAAATTTCAACAAAACCATATCATGTGACCCTTCGTTGGAACGAGCTCGTCTAGCTCGTTCCAACGAGGGGTCACATGATATGGGTTTGTTGAAATTTTTTGAGAAATTTAAAAAATTGATATTTAAAATAATAAATTTTGATATCGTCTGCGTTGGGTAAAGGGTTAACTGTATTCTCGTCATTTGTAATAACACCGACTTAATTCAAATTTTGACTCGGAAAACATATCGATAAACGACCTCCGGCGTTTTACATATATTTTACACAACTCCACCTCAATTGTCTTTTCAAAACGAATCGACACGTAAAATGCATTAAAACTCTGTTTATTAAGGAATTCCATCATAAAACGCGATGAGAATCTGACATCGCCAACTGATACGTTCCAGTTAATCAATGTTTATAGAAGGTAAATTTAGTAATAAAGTGATGCTAATTAACAAATCATTTCTTTATTCCTTACACCTGTAGGCAGAATCCGTGACTTTGAACGCAATATTACTTACAGAACAGTACACGATAGTTATTAATAGACCACTTATAATGACTGAAGTAGTTTTTTTTTTATTTTAAAACTGTCTTTTTGCGAGATTTCAGATTTTGCGGATAACTGTAAGACATGAGTTCAGTGGCGGCGCCATGGAGGGGTATGTGAGGGGGTACTTACCCCTCCACTTTTTTCGCCAAGCGTAATAAAACAATACTATCATTTTAATTTTTGTTGTATTGAACGTTGCGGTGTAAATGGTCGGTATGCTTAATCCCATATTCCCAAGTGCACTAAATCAGAGAAGTTTTGAAATTATGTTTGCCACGCACCCCCCCCCCCCCCACACACACACACGCTAGCTGCAAACAACAAACAAGAGTCGAGGGTCCAAATTGCAACAAGGCTTGCCGCGTTTAAACGGACTGAAATATAGTGCTATAGTGCTTAAGAGTATTCGACGAATGCTAGAATCTAGAGCGTGCAAGGCATCCGTTTGGAATCCAGCCTACAGCAATTTTAAAAATAAATACAATTTAATATTTTAGAAAAATTCTTAAAGGTATAACTCAATGAAATCATGCAAATATGAATATCATTGGAACCGGCTTGTTCAGCCGGTTCCAATGATATCCATATTCGCATGATTTTATTGCAAAACAGTTAAAAATTTTCTCAACTTAGGGAGAGGACCCCACACCTCCACACCCCCACCCCGAAACCCACCCCAGCTCGGCGCTGCACAATCCCCAACTGTACCCCAACACTTTTGTAACTCTGGCGCCGCCACTGCATGAGTTGGAAAAATAATCGCCTGGCTTACCATGGCGACTCGAACAGATTAAAATGACATGTTAACCCTCTACTACCCTGGTAAATATTTATTTCAGGAAAACAATATTACAATTTCAATAAGGAGTCATAATTTCGACAGAAAACAAGAAACACAAATGCATTTTAAAGTATAGTGGAATACATTCCTGATTTATATCGTCACGAAAGTCACCTTTCGATAAAGTTATCTCCCTTGAAATTATTTTGTCCAATTAAGAAGAAAGTAGCTGTTGAGAAAACACCCATGCCCTCAGCAGAAAATAAAGACAAGCTTCATTCTGTTACTGTTAATAAACGAAAATAACAGACAACTCTCTGAGTAAGGAATGGGTTGGAAAAAGAATCGTCTGACCCGCCATGCGACTCCAATATCTTAAAATAGCATGTTAACCGATAAAGTTAGGGGGTGCGGTGGCGTTGCGGTGACCGGTTCTCGTCAGATCACCGGAGTTAAATAACGTCGAGCCCGGTTAGTACTTGGACGGGTGACAGTCTGAGCGATCGATTCAGGCTCCAGCGTTGAGTCCATGGGCAAGGCACTTAACCTCGATTGTCCACATGGGGGCATGATGACGCCGTGTACTAAGGCGTACTGCACGTCGATGGTGCGCGTGTCTTCAACCAATCTAACCCTGCCCGTGCTGCAGTGCACGTTGGGGAGCTGGTAGAGGCTCGTCGTTGCTCGGTGGTTCTCTCCGTGTACTCCGGCTTCCTCCACCCGTAAAACTGTCACCGACACGATCTGACATTGGATGTTGAAGTGTCGTTAAACCTTAATAAATAAACCGATAAAGTTACATCCCTTGAAATTTAGTTCATTTAAGAAGCAGGTAGATGTTGAGAAAACACCTATGACATCAGAAGAAAATAAAGACATGTTTCCTTTTGTTACTTTTAATAAACGAAAACAACAGACAGCTCCCCGAGCTGTCTGTTGTTTTCATTTAATAAAAATGAAAAAGGGGAATTTGGCTTTTTATGGCAAGTTAATTAGAAGCAACGTATTCACGGATAATACGTCATTAAGAATATTAATCAGTATCACATCTTCCGAAACTAAGCGTCCACTTTGGATCTTGGTTTAGCGAATGTATTTTTACAGTAATTTTCCAGTTTTTATTCTTTCCAGGAAGAAAATAGCAAATCTAACCTCGGAGACTTTTATATTAATGGAAATTAGAGTGTCCGTATTATATATCATGACGCGCAAACTGTCAATATAATTAACACTAAATTGTTACAGAACATCAAACGATGGCGAAAAAGCCGTTTTCTTATTTCAAATGTGCTTTTACAGAGAATAATAGTCAAATATTCAAACTGATTGGATGAAAACTGTAAAAAGCTAGCTTCTCTATTCTTATACCACTTTACAGGACAATGACTGAAGCTTTAAAATGGCGTACACCTCAATGATACAAAGAACCTAACATATCGAAATTTCAGTTTTTATCTGAAATTCCACCACTCATATAGCTAAATTTAATGACGGCACTTGGAGATTAAAAGGAGAAACTTTTCTGTAAATCTCTTTCAATGACGATAATAATTGTAAGCCATAAAAAACACAATGAAACGAGACTGGGTAATCGAGGTACTCGAAACAAGACTCAATGCAAGGTAGGCAACTCATGACTCACTTACAGGAGTTTTGTCAGCGCTGTCGTAAAATGAGAATGTCGGTTACTGTTGAGCACTATAGCTTAACATATGATTTTGCTTCTGGTAATCCTCCAGAAAATTAATTAACGTTTCAGTGGACTACAAAAAGGCCGCCATGGACTGATCGCTTTCAACGAGTGGGCAATATTTCCACGGACGCAGTAAAACACTAATTACAGGAATGATCATCAAAAATTTAATTAATGAAGCACCTTCATTAATTAAACTTTTTGATGATGATGATTTTTATTACCTGATAAACGCATGCGTGGACCTCACTACCCGCGCGTGGATTACGACCAGTCCACGGCGAATGTACAGCGTACTGTATAGATGTTTACTTGGAACACTATTCCAAGTAAGCCTAAACTGTAATTTGATAGTCACAGTGGAATGGCACGTCTAGTGAGAATACTAATCCATGTGAAAACTGTGGTCTAATAGTCTTTTGGAACTTGCCGCGTGGGTTAAATGACAAACCGACATGCTATGGAGGGTCAATAACTTTTATGTACATTTCGCTGCACATGTCAGGAATAAAACGTAAACTGACAAGTAGTTTAGGTGGTTCAATTCAGAATGACATTCCAGGATGTAAACCCTTGAATGAAACGACCTGGTTATTATTCCGATATGTCTACGCATGCCCACTATAAACCATACAAGTGCACACCACCATAGCTTACTGAGAAGGGTGCCATTAAAGAGTTTTTTTTTATTTTTATTAGCGTAGCTCGATGGGGCATAACTCCTGAAAAAAACTGATATACCAACTCGTGTCACTTAAACATCTCGTGAGCCCACATAAAATTAACCCCCAGATTATATATTTATTGGTGTTTAAGGTCACATACTTATGCACAATGGATAATCGTGACCGTGAAAGTTTCACGGGTAGCCGGAGTACCCGGAGAGAAGCACCGAGCATCGACGAGCAACTGCCAGCTCCTCAACATTCTAACTGTTCAAGCTCCGCTCAAGCAGGGTTACAGCGGTTGAAGACATGCGCACCATCGACGTACGGTACGCCTTAGTACACAGCGTCATCGTGCCCCCATGTAGGCAACCTGGATAAAGTGCCTTGCCCAAGGACGGGGTCGAACTCGGGCCCTCTAGCATAGAAGTCCAACAGTGCCACTGCGCACCCATTATGGTGACAATACCGTATTAAGCAACAGTAGGCAATGCCGACCTATTTTTTGTTCAATCTTGTAGCAAACCTGAGGAAATTATATCCGTTTCCCTTCATCATCATCATCATTTCACGAGTAGGCTGTTGGTTTGCCATACAGGTTGAGATACGGCTGCAGCTTACAGATATTATTAATCTACTTGAATAATTCAATCTTCTAAAACAAGCTAACTTTCGCCTTGAATGACGTCATTTTGCAAAAGCAGGAATTTACCCTCTGAACCCGAAAGGCCACTTTCCCGGGCCAGGATCATGATGCGATCTGAATTCATAAGATGGATAGTTGCTCAGTGTACTTGTGTGGTAGACCAATCAAAATTTTCAACGTGCAGCCCTGGGGCTGCACACTGAAAATCTTTATTGGTCTTACCCCAAGTAACGAATGACTCTACCACTTGATGGCCCTGAACCTGCGAGGAATATTCCTTCAGTGTTAAGGTTTGAATGCGTTCGCTCTGTAAAATACTTTACTCCATTCTATACAGTTAAAACGAGAAGTCCTGTCACGAACTGTGTGCTTATCTAGGCTTAATTGCGCGTGAAAATTGCACGCAATTGCCATATCGAATAGTATCCAAAGAACGACAGGTTCTCCTGGTTACTCACAGCAAACACAGGCAATGTTTCTGCCAACGGACCTCCGAGTTACTCGAAGGTCCATTGGCTGAAACATTTCTTGTGTACAGGCCATATGTACAGACTTTGATAGCCTTACTATGGTCATAACGCGCAGACTAACGCGCAGATCGACGTGCTATTTGTGCGCATTTCGTGACAGGACTTCTAGTTTTAACTGTATGGACAGACCCATTATAAGTTTCCAAATGACGAGACTTTAATCAATAACAGTTATTATCGTAACATTTATGTTAGAAGTATCGACAACTGGTTTGAAAGCACTTCTACCGTAAATTTAACGGTAAGTTCACTGTCACCCATTGTCCAAAAGAGGGACACAAGCACTGCGTTCAAAACATTAACGCCCATGTGCAGAGCTTTCGACTACAAGCCTTTATCAACGCAGAATAATAAGAGGGCTAGATTGCATCTTCCCAGTACAGAAACAATTCACGGAATAACAAGATACCGTAGTACAAAATGTAACGTCACACGTCAACGCGTCAATCCAGCACTACTCTTACGGCAAATGAATCTCACTCCATCTCGCGTCCCCAACTTACGTATTCCAAAACCATCTCTCACGAATCTTTTTTGTTTGCCTCCCCTTAAAATTTCTAACACCGCAACGTCCATGTCATGCACTCTGATTAATATAACTAAACTCAGGCGTCTCTCGGTGCTAGCTCACGTTTCGCAAATGCTCAATCACACGTCGATCTTTCACACGGCGCTCACGCTCACCAACATACACCTCAGACCCGCAATCCTCACATGAAATACAGTATATGACATTGGAAGTTTTACAATTTACAGTAAAACTTGCAGACTTATG
Source organism: Pictodentalium vernedei (assembly GCA_031216915.1). NCBI lineage: Eukaryota > Metazoa > Mollusca > Scaphopoda > Dentaliida > Dentaliidae > Pictodentalium > Pictodentalium vernedei. Next base: position 854,389,621 of record CM062297.1, read on the forward strand.
ACATTTTCAACCTTATCCATATTGATTTTAGTACACATGTCGCATCCGTCCTGACAAAGTTTGATTGGCATATTCACACTCTTCGCTGTTTTCCTATGTACAAAAAAGTCACACAGACTACTGTTTCTTTCAACGTGCAACTAATGGAGATCAGGAAAAATCGTTTTCATTATTTCAGAGTCATCAAGCATATGTATATACATTTTTGTGATCCCACGCATATTCGGAAGGGATGCGGAAAAAATTGTTGCCAAAAGCACGCTATTACGATCCCTCCGTCGTTCAGTGCCCCCTTCCAGATTCAACTCTCAGTCCAGTCTGTTAGCCTTTAGCATTTATCGGTAAGTTTTTTTCAGGTACCAACACAGTGTGTTTTGGGGGAGCGCATAACCCTCCTGGAGCCCTCAACAACTTAGTTTGGACCTTCACACCTCTATAATCACAATTCCTGAATCCAACTCTAGTTCCAGCAGTTTATTTAACCCATTCCAGCTCTGAACTCATTTGGATACCGCAGATCTGAAACTGACTTAGTCAAAGCTTAATGGAATCTGATGATTCCTACGGTGTTTTGTCAACTGCTTGTAAATAAGCTTAACCCTTTGAACGCTGGTGGTATTTTCCATGGCAGCTCAATGGCGCCAATAGGAAAAGTCTACATTCATTATTTGGGGGTAGACCAATTAATATTATCAACGTGCAGCCTTGGGGCTGCACGTTGAAAATATTGATTGGACGACTTCACATATTCACTTAGCAGCCACCCTGCTTGGTGGAATTATGACGTATCATGTTCTTGGGCCGGAAGAAGGGCCTCTCGGGTTCAAAGGGTTAGTAGCGCAAATTATGTCCAAACTTTATTTTCTTGCATTACGATCTTGGCCTGAGCATCCCTGCTTCAGTCTTACTTGGAATGAAAATATTACTCTAAATTTCGTTCATTGCGAAATTTATTCATGAAATTCCGAGCATGTGGCTTCTAAGAAAAGAAAACCATCAAGTTCAGGCGTCTTTCCATTGGCGAAGCATTTGCTGTAGTTACTTGTCCGTTGAGTCAGTAACTTATTCTTAGTACTGGAGAACTAGATGTTGCTTCTTTTAAAAATGCATGAGTAGTTCTAAACACGTTGAATTATTGCGCCACAAGTGTGGGACACCTGCTCCTACTGCACACCTGAATACTAATACGTTTCAAAATAAAAGTGGCAAGATGTTAAAAAAAAATCGAAACTCTGAAAGATGCCGTGTATCTTCACGCAGCGTCACAGTCAATGTAATTTCTGTACTTTCAGTTGCGAGATTCTTCAACTCGTTTCATGTCCATATTTTTTTCTTACACGAATTTTCTCTCTTTCAAAAACATGGCTTCTGCTTCTCATCGGAGCGGGTTCGGTTGTCTCCCTGCAACGGCCTCGCTATAATCTAAGTAATGCATTTCATTATGTTTTTAAAGAATAAATAAATGGAACCTCAGGGCGTGGTTCGACTTTTATTCGTTATCGTTCACTTAGTTACAGATTTACTGTTGTTGTGTGGAGGTGTTCATTACTTTTATGAACCACGCTCAAAATGCATTACATGGGAAGCAACTGGTGCTATAAGCGATTCGGGAAGAAACTGGTGCTACAAGCGATTTGAAGAACATTAACTGGATAACGGCAGTGGAACTTGGGAAGGGGACACTTCACCCCCTTCTTTTTCGAAAGGCATGCCGTATAATTACACAAAATGAAAAAAGGTTGTAATGTGAAAATGTGTCAATACAAGATATTTGTGCCATAAATTATCTGCAAATGTAAATAATTTTAGTAGCATTCGGTCAATTTATTCTAACATCAGCACACCCAGTCTACTTCAACCATCCTTCAACACGGAGGCTAACCTTGGGTGGGAAAGGAAGGTGAAGTGGAAGAAAGAGACTGAAACATTGCCAGGTCATTTCATAATACCGTTCCTTGAAATCAAAGAAGCAACATCTGCGGTGCTTTAGCATTGGATATGTCGCCTTGTTGTCGCCTTGTTGAACTCGACGCGCAATGTACAAAACACAAAATAGTGGCTGGCGGGCATTCGTAAATTTGATGAAATAAGATTAAAACTGGCGTTACATAAAACCACGTTATCCGCTGTTTTGGGGGTCTAGTATATTAACCCTTTACCCAACAAATCGCCCGCATCCGCCCGCATCCTCCCGCGTAATATGCAGATTCAGCAGCTGAACAAATATTATTTTTCGAAAAATTTCTACAAAACCATATCATGTGACCCCTCGTTGGAACGAGCTCGTCGAGCTCGTTCCAACGAGGGGTCACATGATATGGTTTTGTTGAAAGTTTTGGAAAAAATTCAAAAAATTATATTTAAAATAATAAATTTTTATATCGTCTGCGTTGGGTAAAGGGGTAATCGGTGTACCCCACCCCTTCATACACACACAAACACACTTTTAACACTGTTTATCTCACACATCAAGATCCCAGAATAGGGAAATATCATTTTTTGGATCACTGTTTTAATTCTTTTTCCGAACCGTAGTAGCAAATGGATGCTGGAGATTTGAAATTGAGATTACACGCACTTTCATCGAGATTCAGCGACCTCTGCTTCTGAACCGAGAAACGTTTTTACAACAAATGAAATTTAAGGAGTTATTTTACTCTTTAGAGTAATTTTCTGTCTGTTTATTTATACCACCCTGTACTTTTCATTCTACAATCCGAAGTGTTAATTTGTCCACACACATCAAGATGTACGTGGACAATTGACCATTCATTTTATCAAAAACGCAGACACAACATTATCTCCGAGTTTACAACACTTCGGTCGGAATCACAGAAGCCTTCATAAAAATTGTTGATCACCTGTTCTTAAATAAGCCATAAAATCGTGGTGTATGTGTATACAGAATTGACATAGCTATATAACAGTTTTTATACCCAAACCCAATGTCACTTGGAGTTCATGTACATGTGCACTGTAACCACACGCACACCCTGTAATCTCCCTCGCCAGAAACTACGGCGTTTTACCCCAATTTGAACAGTTGAGAGACAGTTTCCGATTTTCGCACGTTTTGTCAAATGATGCAATGTGTGGGTGCGAGTTGAGAGCTTTGTATGAATAATATTAGCAAAATATTTCGCACTATTTTTCGCGGCATCCTGTCTTTGAGAATGCAAAAGGCAGATTCAATGTTTGAACTAAAACTTTGGCCACGTGCCGAATATTTGGTGTCGAAACACATAAATTGACGTAAACACGTAAAAATGACCATAAATTAAAAAATACAATAATTTGATTTTTTTATGTCTACACAATACTAATCTTTTTAGCACAATCGTATGTATATTATTTTTATTTTACGTTTTTGTCGGATGACGTCACCACACAGTGCAGTCCTTACCGTTCGGAATTTCGACGCCCGCCAATAGATTTTTGAAAGGGTGTTTTGTCCGATATGTTATTTCTAAAATTTCCAAAGTATGTGCTCAACAATTAAAAAAAATAAAATAACGAAAAAGGCCGTAAAGTTTATGCCACTTTGGATAAAGGCGGAAATTCGAAAAAGTAAAGTCGTTACAGTGCGGGTGTCGTGGACAGGTCAGTTTTCACGGGTGGGCAATATCTTCACGCACGCAATAGTATTAGATTATAAGTACTAGTTAAAGGAATAAGCGTCAAAAAATTCATTAATGAAGCACCGGGTACATCCCGGTGCTACATTAGTTAACCCTTTACCCAACGAATCGACCGCATCCGCCCGCGTAATATGCAAATTCAGCAGTTGAAAAAATATTATTTTTCAAAACTTTTCGACAAAACCATATCTGTGACCCCTCGTTGGTTTTGTTGAAATTTTTTGAAAAATAATATGTTTGAAAAAAAATTATGTTTGTGTGAAAATTCGGCTGTGATTTAATCCTGCAACTATAGTGGCTGATGCTTAACTTATTACAGGTCCTTCCAGCAATTTGTTATTTGGTCTGTCGTTTTATTGTTAGATGGCAAACCATCATTTACGCATAATGGCATAATATGTAGGTTCCGGGTAGAAATGCTTAACTTTTGACGAAAGAAGCGGCAAAACAGGCCAGCGCTATTCACAAAAATCGCCAAGGCGAAAAAAAATATATGCTTTTGCTCAGGTAACATGTAGTAGAAAAATATGGTCAGATGGCCAAAGTTTTTTTTTATTTTAATATCTTATTTTCTGATACAGTCGCCTTTCCCCAACATAGGCCCAAACCGACCAGTAGTGCTATTTACCCCCAAAAAAATCGACATTCAAAACTCGTCGAGCTCGTTCCAATGGTTTTGTTCAAATTTTTTTAAAAATTTGAAAAAATGATATTTAAAATAATAAATTTTGATATCGTCTGCGTTGGGTAAAGGGTTAAAATGTTGCTGATAGTGATTTTTATTACCGGGTAAACGCAGTCGTGGACATCACTGCCCACGTGTGGATTACGACCATTCCACGGCGATTGTACTGTAGAGTTAAAACTAGAAGTCCTGTCATGAAATGCGCACAAATAGCACGTCGATCTGCGCGTTTATCTATGCGTTATGACCATAGTAAGGATATCAAATTCTGTACATATGGCCTGTGCACAAGCAACGTTTCATCCAGTGGACCTCCGGGTTACGTAACCCGGAGGTCCATTGGCAGAAACATTGGCTGTGTTTGCTATGAGTAACCAGGAGAACCTGCCGTGCTTTGGATGCCATTCGATATTGCAATTCCGCGCAATTCCTACTCGCAATTAAGCCCAGATAAGCTCATAGTTCGTGACAGGACTTCCAGTTTTAACTGTATCTGTATTTTTTGTGTTCATTATACTTGTACCTAACTGCATTCTTCGAATAAAGTTTTATTCTATAGTTTTAACTACAGTATCAGCGAACACAGGGAGCACAAAGCTGTGCTAAATTTCAAGGCTGTGGGTGAATGGAATGGGAATGGAAAGAACACGTAAAAATGGTGAGAAGAAACAAAAAGGCTGACAATAATATGAAGTAACATAAACTTCTCTGAACAACGTAACAATATGACTGTATCTAGTTGTCTCTGAAGGGGGATGGGGGAGGGTGTGTAAACAATAATTTAATTCTACAGCCCTGTAAGGCTGTAGGGTCGCTGTTGATCGGCAGAATTTCGCTGATCGGTAGAATTTCGTTTGCGAAAACATTTTCTTCGTACCGTGCTGAAAGAGTTATTGCCTATTCTGAAACCATAGAAAAATAAGATAAAAAACAGCCAACAAATTAATTGAACTACACGGGAATTGATTACTAACGAATTTGCAATCAGGATTAAATAGCTTGATTATTTCATGCGCGTAAGGGGTGAAAGATGAATGGTTCGTTCAGGATGGAATATTAACAACCAAAAGTGTTGAACTAGTGGAACAAAAAGTTGTTGTTGAATCATCTGCGTCTTGTTTTATCATGTGGCTACTGATATTCCTCTAGAGGATGTAATCTCCTCCCGTCGATCAATTCTTGCAGACAACAGCAGATGGAACGTATTCGAGTCCTCCTTACGACCAGAAAGGCGCAAATAATTTAGAAAGGAGGGGCAACATTCCAACTGAGAAAAAAGAGATTCGAAGCGTTTGAATTCATGGTGGATTGAGACTTTCTGAGGTCCGGGGGCAGGTGCAAGTAGCAAAGGTACTTTGATAACCCCTGTTTCCTGATGATATTACGGAAGTTAGATTTAATGGCTTTACTCGTTTCTAAGGATCTCAAAATGTCTCAGCGCAACGTGAATTAACACTTGGCACTTAAATCACCTGGAAACGTAAAACAAAACGCATTTGAAGAATCAGAAACGGTTTACACAAGTCAGCGACTTAAATGTTTCCACATCACTTCTTTCTTTTACCAAGAGATGTCGTCTTACATCAGGTTAATCTTTGAGAAATGGGGAGAGGTACAGACCGGTCTTCGGTACATCTCCCGCGTCCTGTCCGCGGGCGTTAGAACGTGGACACAGCTATAGTTTGTTGGTATCTGCATACCTTTCCCCAAAGTCGTGGCAAAAAGTGTAATGATCTCGTTTCTCCTCCAACTAATCTCGATAATATGTTTTTTGTCAAATGTCCTCTCATGCATTTTTCAAAAAAACAACATTAATAATTCTTTAACTAACCCGAACAGAGATCGAGAATTGAAGGAAACTTTTCTTTAAATTTTCATTTGTTGTCTCAAAACCACAGTTTATGACCCATCCTGTGAACGAGCTCGTTTCAATGAGGGGTCATGAGCTATGTTCCGGAGACAAACAAATCGTCGCCTGAGTTCCAATGTGTTCTATGTGCCTACTGGCAGCCTACTCGCGCCTAGAACACATTTGAACTCAAGGGGCGAAATGAAACAGAATAATCGGAGTGAGCTGAGGACCGATCGTAACTGTTATGCCCGATCCTAATGTTTTTATGAGCTGTTGACAAAAAGTAACATCCATTTAAAACGATATCTAAAGATACTTACGGGACTGTCTTCAAATACGTGTATACCGCGAAAACAGAAAATACAGTTTAACCTTTCAGTTCGCCCACATAGCAGACGACACTTAAAAAAAAATTCTTCAACAACTAATTTTTATTTTTCGCATCAAAAACATAACATTTGACCACTTATTGGAACGAGCTCGTCCCAATGAGTGATTATAGGATATGTTTTGAGTAAAAAAATGAAAAGTTTTGAATGTCGATTTTTTTTTTTGATAAATAACACTACTGGTCGGTTTGGGCCTATGTTGGGTAAAGGCGACTGTATCAGAAAATAAAATATTAAAATAAAATAAAACCCTGGCCAACTGACCATATTTTTCTACTACATGTTACCTGAGCAAAAGCATATATTTTTTCGCCTCTGTGATTTTTGTGAATAGCGCTGCCCTGTTGTGTCGCTTCGTTTGTCAAAAGTTAAGCATTTCTACCCGGAACATACATATTATGCCATTATGCGTAAAGGATGGTTTGCCATCTAATAATAGAACGGCAGACCAAATAACAAATTGCTGGAAGGACCTGTAATAAGTTAATCATCAGCCACTATGGTTGCAGGATTAAATTACAGCCAAATTTTTACACAAACATAATTTTGATCTACAGTACGTGGAGAGTGTATTATCACTAAATCGCCTGCAGGGTGGAGATTCTACCCAGGCAATAATTGCAAATTTGTTGCAAAGCATAACGAGTGCAAGCAAAGTTCCAGCCAATGGACCTCCGGGTTATACCTGAAACATCGCTTGTGTTTTTGTCCACATATACAGAATTTGAAAGTGATACTTTGGGGGATAACTCCACTTCCCGGGTGATTTTGTTACAATTCACTCTCCACGTTGTGTACATGGTATTTTACAGGGCGTTACTAAATGAAAACGAGATCACGGATTTTTTGTTTGTGATTACCGCGTGACATGTTTCTGCTGGAACTGCATTTCGTGTCGCAATTCCTTCCTGTAAATTCTTCATATTACATCAGTACGACATCCTTCAACGAAAGGCTCCATTGGACTGATGTCTGAATATCACGTGGGGGGGGGGGGGGGGGGGTTGGGTGATAAACAAAAAATCACTACATCGTCTTGGTATCATGTACAATTATTTCTATCCACCTTGATGCGCATGCGCGAGAAACTAAGTTATTTTTGGTTTCCAATTTACTTTAGCTGTCAATGGGAGAAAAACGTAAAACTTAATTTTTCACCCCAAATTGTTTTTTCGACAGACTTCTCTCCACTACTAAATGTCCACACTCACCTGGAAGCGACGTCATTTCTATGGGCTTGAAAATTGAGGTGTTTAGTTTTGCCATTGGCAACAAAGCTAAACATCTCCATTTCAAAGTGATTTTAACGAGTTTGAATTAATAACGTTTTGGAAAGTAAAGTTTTGAACAATTTGATGAATATGAAGTTGACAGCTAATTGGAAAACCCTTCGGTGTTGGTATGTTTTTTTTAACAATTACTCAGTGTCGGGTTCCAATGAGGGTTCATAAGCTATATTTTTGATGCAAAAGATGAACATTTTTAGTGTTACGATTTTTTTTTGGCATCTGTGGTCTGCTGTTAAGGTTAGGTAAAGAGTTAATAACAAAGGATTAAATCTCCTCGCGGACAAAATAATCTCAAGTCTTTGCAACAGAAACCCCCATACATGACCTAAATAACCATTTTCTAACTTAGATGACATAAGGCAACCCCCTCCCGCCCTGCACATACATATACTTTAAGATATCTATGTATCTCGGTGGCTGCTTTTTTGTAAATATTTACTTACTTGTTATGGATTTCATGTTACAGATTTTAAATTTTATCAATTAAAAAAAAAAATATTTCACACCAATTGTAGTCATTATTTTTTTCTTTTTTTAGTTCAGGCGTAATCCCGAACGTACAAGTATTCAGAATACGATGTTCAGGTTACAATTAGTCGCCAACTGTTGGTATCCACATATCGTTTTTGATATATCTTTTTGTTTGTATGTTGAAGACGGCTGGAAATTAATTACTTCATCGCTGTCCCACAGTGAGGTACGAAGCTTTTTAATTAGTTCAACAGAACAAGAGAGATTTCGGCCCCAGTAACGTGTGCAGTCACCTGTGAAAAAATAGAGGAGACAACTCCAATTATTAACTCAATACTAATAGTTTTGTGTGTCTGCACACTAAAAACTAAAGTGTTAAAAACTACACTTCAAGTGTTGTATTTAACACTTACTAAGTGCTGAACTAACACTTTGTTCAAGTGTAGATATCCCAGAACTTGACAGGTGTTACAATAATACCATTTGACAAGTGTAATGTCGCGACACTTAAAAGGAAACAACGCAGATGACGTGGATCAGGCTCGAACTCTCGAGCCTGATCCGCTTCATCTGCGTTGTGTCTTTTTAATGATGTACCCACCAAGCGAAAATCAAATTATGGGCGATTCTGGAAGAACCACCAATGCAAGACACTTGGGAAGTGCCATCCATTCAAATTTCAGATGTCTGACGATTGTAATGTCTAAGTGCTTAAAACATTGCACTTTGAGTGTTAAAATCAAACCCTAAGAGTTAGAAAGGGTTTAACACCTTGAAAGTGTCAGTTTTAACACTTTAGTTTTTAGTGTGTGCTACGCTTTGCTTTACGTCATAGGTGAACCCAAGCTTCCAGTCTAAATCTATAAGTAATTCGACGCTGTTATAGGCAATTCATTTACCCTCTTTTCGTGGTGTTTGCGCACAGACTCCCATTGCGGTAACGGGGTGTCCCTTCGTTCACAGAGATATACATATATTCTTTCATACTTCAGTTATAGATATTCCAATCAATAAGTATTTAACTAGCCTTTGAACCATTAAAACTTTAACATAGTTAGCGGTAATACAGTACGTGGAGAGTGGATTGTAACTAAATCACTCGCGGAGTGGAGTTATCACCCAAGCTATAACTTTCAAATTGTGCACATATCGAAAAAAAATCACAAGCAATGTTTCAGCCAACGGACCTCCGGGTTTAACCCGGAGGCCCATTGGCTGAAACTTTGCTTTCCTGGTTATGCTTTGCAACAAATTTCCAATTATTGTCTGGAGTGGAATCTCCGCTCTACGGGTGATTTAGTGGTAATACACTCTCCACGTACTGTACAAAAGCATTTTTTATTATACAGTGTGAAGAATGATGATACACCTACAATTAGGGGCAAATACAAGACGTCGAAATAAGTGAAAACGCTATTGTCAACTGGGTAGTACGCATAATACAGTTATCTCACTGTAACTGTCGCTATCGAAGGCATCACCTCTTCTTTTCCCAACTGCCCAAAAATTTCTCTCGTTACTGCGTCAGTGACCACAAAATTAGCTTGATTGTTATATATTTAATTTAAACATATCTTATTTACTTTCAAAATAGATTAGAACTGCTGAACAGGCTTGACCTATATTAAAAGATTTCCTTAAAGGGCATTTTACAAAATACGTGTGGTTAGAGCAGGTGCATGGTTTGGGTTGAGTACTTTCCTTCTTTATATTAATGTTGCTAAGTGAGTGTGACAATTGTATGCTACTGCTGCCCCCGCCATCCTTTGGGAATCAGAAAGCAGAGTTTGTCTACCCCAAAGAGAAGCACGGCGTCAAATTTCAGGCTTTCTACAGCCAATCAAATGAAGTGAATGTACAGCGGCATTCTATGCTTTCCTGTGTCGATTATATTGGCAAAAAGCATTGAGTCACAGTAAATCAGAGAGTTTTGTTTTCATTGAATTAAGCTTTGCTGTACACATCCATACAATTGTTTATGTTCCCTAGGCCTAGATCATAATGTATGGACGCTCAACGGTCTCGATTTTAATATAAAAAATAAACTTCAAGTAAATAAACGAATACCAGTTTGGCGGCGGTGACGAGACTCGGTTATTTCCGGAATTCAAGTACGGACGTAAACGAATATGACCGAGACACATTCGCCGAAAACGTATATGTTGTGAATTACTGGGGTCGAGTTAAGAATGGTTCTGTGCTATTCGGTTGGTCAAGAGAGGTTAATTGTAAGTGAAAAATCGTAATCTGTGAAAGGATATTCTCATCTCAGTTTGAAAAGAATTTGAAATATTCCACAAAACCTTTAAATAGTTGGGGTCAAATTTCGATACATTTTATTATTTGATATTAATTGGGCTTGACGTGGAAAAGGGGAAACCTGCGAAGACATTTACACCATACTTCATAAAGATTGTTTATTATAATAAAAACTTAAACGAAGGCAGAGACCAATCAATATCAGGAAATTAATTTTCCATATTCTTAACCCTTTGTTTGGCTGTCCATTATGACATACGTTTACAGTATGCAAGTAGTAAATATTCGCGGTTTCGGAAAGACGATCGTTCCGTCACAAATTATGTTATCGGTGATGTTATCCTTTCCTTCCTATATGCATATTATTTTGCGTACAGAAAATTGTAGCTTTCGGCTTCAAGGTGACACAATAGACAACAACCCGATACAGTGTATCAGCAATAATTTAACCCCACAGCCGTATGGGGCTGTGGGATAAATTATTTCTGAACCTTCTCGTGAATATAAAATACATTCGCCCACTTTGATGTCAGTTATATTCTTCAAGGTGATACCATGCAGGATCTGTAGGTTGTATAGGGTTACGAACCCGGTCAAATATGTCACTTACTCGTGATGCTCTCGTTAAAATAATTTCCATTTGTCGGAGTCTACGCCATTTGGTCAACCATTTTCTCAATTTAATTTTTTAATTAGTTTTAGAAGTTGAGAGACAGAACAGAAATCTTAGTAAGCAACAGCATGATAGTTCGGGTGGGACTATAAACTATAAGAAGAAAGTGGTGATTTTCTATGAGTTCACCTTCTACAAAACCTTCCCCACGTGCAGAACGCTGCCATATAATGAAGATCCATACACAGAACGACAAGCGTGTGTGAATGAGTTAACCGATACAGCACGAGTGTTGTGCAGGCCTCAAGTTGTATCCTTCCACGATGGCACAAGTGCCACATCGACAAACCCATTCACACGCGTGTCGTTCTTTGTTTATTACACGCCTTCACGTCTTTTAAAACAAATATTAGAAGCACACTCAACAATTCATTTCGCCCCCTGAGTTCCAATGTGTTCTATGTGCCTACTGATACATAGAACACATTGGAACTCATGGGACGATTTGACAACTCTCAACAAAAACAACACATTTTATTGCTAACCAATTTTGCGAGCCCGTTTTACTTTTTACTGCTTCGTCCCCTGAGTTCCAATGTGTTCTATGTGCCATGTGACACATAGAACACATTGGAACTCAGGGGACGCTTTTCAGCTATCACTAGCGATTCAGGCTGTAATTGCGTTGCACGATTTTCAGAAAATTGCAGCGAATTTTCGCTTCTATTTAAATACAGTCCGTTAACGATTTCCGTTCCGCACATATGTGCGGTACAAATTTTCATTTTTCGCATGGTTTAGTGTTGCTGTAGATGGGGTTACATAGAACAGGCGTGTAATAGAATTTAGAGTCAGATCATGTTCCCATGGAAGCGTATCAATGACATGATAAAAATGTCAGACCTAGTAAGTAGAAATTTCTACTTTTTACCTCGAAATTTTGAGAACGTATTTGCGAAAAAAGTCGAGAAAGAAAGTCGAGAAATTTCGACTTTTTATCTCAAGAAATTTCTGATTAGATAGAATTATGAGATAAAATGTCGAAATTTCGACGTTTATCTAAACATTTCGCGATGAAAAGTGGAAACTTCGAGGTCAAAAGTAGAAATTTCGATATTTTATCTAGACATTTCAAAATAAAAAAGTCGGTAACTCGACTTACTAGATTTGAAAAGTTTGTTTATCATGTCAGTAATACGATTCCGCATAATCCTGACTAATTAAGGCAATGTAAATAAATATTTAGTTTCAACTGCAGTTTTAGCGCCTTCTCTCTTTGGCGCTAGGGTGGATGTCTGTTCTGCAACTCATTTGCTACAGCCCTGATTGATTACACAGCCTTTGTCCTAACAATACAATTATATTACAAACCTTGATATTCTGTCTCCATACATATCCCACGAATTTTCAAACTCGAACGTCATTTTTTGATATCACTCATTCGGATTCGAAATTAAAAATACTGAACACATGTCCTGAAAAATACACTCTTTCTGCATTCTCGACTAAATAACAAATATCGCCAACACGTATAAACTCTGTTACATGGATTTAATTTAAAAAATAATGCGAATAAAACCTGATAAATGGTAAAGTATTGCCAAGACACACAAATGTGAATATACTTTTCTTGTTCAGAAAAAAACAATTTCAATATTGACAAACGACAAAAGGTGACAGGTCGATATTACAAGGCTTTATTGATTATAATATACAGATTTGACTCTCTACAGAGTATTTAAGATACGTGGTAAAACTGATTAGATTTTCTAGTACTCTAACAATGAGAACTGGTCACGTATCAAAAAATAGGAATGGTAAAAAGAAACGATAATCTTCAAAATGTATGCGTTCAAGCATTTACATAGATAGTATTCTTTGAAAGCATCGGAGTAGCTCTGACAAAGCTACATTGATCAAAACCTCACTTGTCAAAGAATCAACGTGAATTTCCAATTTTTGATGCTTAACCAGTGTATGCCATCAATACACGTTTATTATTCAACAATTAAGAGCCCAGGATACGTTTCTGCTTTATCCGGCTCTGGAGCAATCGATTTTCTTCATAGGCTTATCACTGTAAAAAATTGTATCTATTGTCGGTTTGACATCACTCGCGGACTTATATTTCCTCAAAATGTCATAAAGCAATGCATCTACTTGAGTGGAAAACACTAATTCTTAAACTGCTGACCTTAAATGTTTATTGTTTTAAAATTGACACAAAATGGGGAAAAAACACATTCCCGTAGCTAGTTGATGTGTCAGGGGCGGTCGCTCCCGACCTTGACCATGTATGTCGGAGAATTTTGTTGTCCGCCGCAAAATAGTGCGGTTGCTTGAGTATCAGCATTTTCTCTAAAAGCCGCTTGTTTTTACAGAAATGATCATTTTTACCCTTCACCCAACGTAACGGCCAAAACCGGCCAGCGCTATTCTCAAAAATCTCCAATTGATTTTCATTATTTTTTCATTTTTTGTCTCCAAAACAAAGCTTATGACCCCTCGTTGGAACGAGCTCGACGAGCTCGTTCCAACGAGGGGTCATAACCTATGTTTTTGAGACAAAAAATGAAAAAAAAATAGTTATTCAAGAATATTTTTTGCAAGTATCGTCTGCTTTTCATGTTAGGTAAACAGTTAATCCAATGCATACATTATCAAAATTTGCTATTTTATTTATTTTTTAGAATTTTTTTTCAAAAAAAATTAAAACAAACATATCAAGTGACACCTCATTGGAACGAGACCCGGAACGTTCTCGGGGCTGTCCGAACACTCTGTGTTAACATCAATCGTGGATTCGATGCCTGCTTTTACTACGGAATGTCCCATCGGATGGAAACGTATACTGGCTGTCCAGAGTGAAATGCACTCGGTGTAGACTAAATATCCCTTCGTAGTATTCGAGAAGAACGAGGTCAGGACGTTGTTGCTGAGAAGGTCATCAAACAAAAACTGGATTAAGAAACGGTGTTAATATAAACTGTATTACTTGTTCGCGAATCCTTGTAAATTTAATAAGCTTGAACAAACTATCACGTCTCTCTTCATTGTTAAACGAATGTATTTAAATTCTTATCTGCTCATTTTGCTAGAGGGTAATTAATATGCGACCAGAAAGTGTTCCTTGCCAACAGAGGGTTGACTGTGAAGCGCATATTCCTTTGCACTGTACGGAGTCAGAGGGCGGTATTTCACTGTGGGATCTATTTCATCATGCCATCCCGCACATGTTTCTGTCATTTCTTAAAGAAATCAACCTTTTTAATAAACTGTAAAATTGTTTCATTCTTTTAACCTACAGTACGTGGAGAGTGTATTATCACTAAATCACCCACAGAGTGGAGATTCCACCCGAGCAATAATTGCAAATTTGTTGCAAAGCATAACCAGCACCAGCAAAGTTTCAGCCAATGGACCTCCGGGTTAAACCCGGAGGTCCATTGGCTGAAACATTGCTTGTGTTTTTTTGTCGATATATACAAAATTTGAACGCTATAGCTAGGGTGATAACTCTATTCTGCGAGTGATTTAGTTACAATCCACTCTCCACATATTGTAGACTCTTCAAGTCTCAGATCACCAGGTTGATTTATAAAGTATTCACTACACTAGAAGTATCATCACTAATTACTGCCCATGCAACAGTAGAGTCCCCCCCCCCCCCCCCCCTGTGGACTTGTCGTAATCCACGAGTGGGCAGCCACGAATGCATTTACCAGGTAATAAAATTCACCATCAGCAAAATTTTAATTACCCGGTGCTTCATTAATTAAATCCTCATGATTATTCGGAAAGTGACGAATTCACGGCGACCGAACTGTACTGTTATCTTTGACATTGTATTATGTTAATTTCCTACTTTTAATCAATCCTTTTATTTTATGACAATGACATGTTTTATTTTCTACCGGTTTCTCACCATGATATAGCCTTAGTTGCCGATGTGGCGTTTATCACCAAATAAATAAATATACCTTCTAAAGTTTATTTATTTATTTATTTATTTATTTATTTACTGGGATTTAACAAAACTTTTAACAGCCATGGTCACCTCGCGTCTGACAGTTTTACGGGTGGAGGAAGCCGGAGTACCCAGAGAGAACCACCGAGCAACGGCGAGCGTCTGCCAGACTCCCCAGCGTAATAACTCCACACAAGCGGGGTTAGCATTGGTTGAATCAGGGGCATCAACAACGCCTTAGTACACATTGCCAACGCGCCTCAACGTGGGAAATCGGGATTAAGTGCCTTGCCCAAGTAAACAACGCAGTAAGCCCTGGCGGGGATCGAGGCGTGGACCTTTCGGTTAAGTTTATGAGATGAGGATATGAGACGAGGATGAACCCGATAAAATCACCTTGAGGGCAACAAGGCGCCATATGCAATGCTCTTGAGGGCAACAAGGCGCCATATGCAATATTTTCCCTTGAGTGTCACAAGGCGCCATATGCAATGCTCTAGCATTGCATATGGCGCCTTGTGACACTCAAGGGACGATATATGTCATTGCGATTGTTCTTGAAAAATGTGAAAAATAATTATTTCTTTAAGTTGCAGTTTGTTGAGCGCGAAGGTCCATCAAAATGAAATTAAAATGAAACTAGATTCTTCTTTCGCTTATCAGAATATAGAAATATAAATATTCAATTTTATTGAGCCCATAGCCTAACAGGTTATCCAAACCACGGATTTTCAAAAAAAATAATCGTTCATTTAAAGAGTTCAGTAAAATGAACCCTTGTGTGTGTAAGAGGGTTGGGTGGATATAGGGTACTTAAGAATCGATTTTTTTCTTTTTACATGTTTGTGTTCTGTGTAGATATACAAAGAAATATTCAAGTAAAGTTAATCACATTTAATTAGTTTTCATTTCAACAATTCCTCTCAATATGTGTAGATTCTTGTGACGTATTTCTGACAAGATTTCTATTACTTTATGATATAATCGCTACAGGGAACAATCCAAACATCGATTTTTTTGTATCGCATTATTACTATTACATGCCGAAATACATTCATTTTTGTATTGCAAACATGCTGTTGGTTTGGATTTGATTTAACCCTGACCACATAATATGCATAACATTTGTAAATTTTGTAAGCGTAGAGCTGTCGATGCAATATTTGTTGGTTTATATATTGGGATTGATCGAAAATTTCAACAGCAGTGCACTGGTTTCTTTACAGCTGGATTACTGGAACATCAGCGAAAAGTGTAACCACTCAAACTCGCCCCCTCCCTAAGTTGCTGGCGTATCAATCAACGCGATAACTCCTCCCAATCCATGATGTTTGATGACGTGAAAGCTGTTACGCTGTGACTGTAGTCACAGCGTAACAACTTTCACTTCATCAAAATTACGGGGTTTACCTTGCACGAAAACCAATAGCACTGTATCAACGTTCCAATATTGGTGTCAAATAAATATTGGCGGTCGAATGGATAAATTCTCTAGTCTTCATTAGCCAAATAATTACCGTCACAAGGACCATAATTAGTAGTGAAAGATTTCGAAATGACTAAATGTTCTTCTGCAGAATCATCTAATAATAACACGTTGGCCGGTGGCTGATTTGTCGCGATTTACATGTGAGAAGGCCTAGGTTAGCCCTGTGCTCTCAAATGTCTCTCTATTCCACGCCTCTTCTCTCCACCAAAAACTCGGAGACGAACTCCTTGATGACATCCTCTTCCCCATTCTTCCCAATCTTCCCGATAAGCATACCAACCCTCTCCTTTATGTCACCCACAACCACATATCCTTCACACCTCCATCTCATTATACTCCCAGTGAATCTTATTCTGTTAGACTGGCATTTGGGATATTATAATAGAAAGTGTTCCAGGGTTTCCACTACGCCTAAATTACGCAGTTGGCAATCCCGTTCACCGTCTTTCCCAATTTTCCCCAAAGCTCCAGCGACCACGAACTCACCTCGGACAGCAGTGCACCCCCCCTCCCCACCCCACAAGGTGTAAACAGCTCACTCTTCAAAGCCCGACTTCTCTTTATAACGCATGTCAATCAAAGTCGTCTTTACTTTGACCCTCTCGCGCCAATTAAGGTTACAATCCGCCATACTCTTTCTCTGACGCCATTTTAATCCTGGGTTGTCCCCACTTCTAAAGCAGAGATTTCCATCGAATAGTTCTGTATCAACCGCTTCACTTGCTCAGTCCACTCTGTCTTTGTATTTGAATTCCAAATATTCTCGAACATTAGTTTACACCATTTCAGCAAGTCTATCCTGTCCTTGATCCTCATCCACTCAAGCTCACCCCTCCACCCAAGCTCATCCCTCACTGTGGGCAATATTGTTACAGCAGACAACGAAAAATAAATGCGGGTGCAGGAGCAAGTAATACACAAGCCTTGCGAACGAGCTTGAAGCGGAAAATTCCCCCTTCTCCTTTCGTTTAAAACGGGGACTAAAAATGATCTATATCTGGGGACTTTTGTAAATTCGACCGCTTTTGTCTCATTGATCAACCTGGAATAAACGAGTTTTGAGGAAAAGTAAATAATGTGAGGTATCCCAAACACTAGTTATAGGAATATTCATCTGACATTTAATTAATGATGCACCGGGTACAACCATGTGCGTCATTAATTAAAATTTTGCTGATGTGAATTTTATTATCTGGTAAACGCATGTGAGGACATCACTGTCCACGCATGGTTTATGACCAGTGCACTGCGGCTGTACGGTAGTCAAGATTTTGGAATGTTTCTTTCAGTTTGACATAAAAAAGAGCAAGGTTAGCAACAGAACAATATTTCTTGAAAATATATTCGCTTTGTTACACTTGGGAAATGCATTCGGACTCGCCCCAATACACTGACACAGAAGACTTGTCAATAACCTTTTGTCGCAAACATTAATCGAGCACTCTATAGATTAATTAAAGTAAATTAGAAGGAGGTCAGACAAGTAGAAAGTGCTTCCTCTATCCCTATACGTTATTCTCTGTTTGCTAATTAAATGATCGGACAGCAATTCAACGAGGATTCCAGCCAAAGATACTTAATAATGACAATCCAACAAGTTTTGAAGGTCAAGATAAGCTAATTATCATGGACAACTCTAACCAGACCAGTACACGTTCAGGAGAAATATGTCATTTGTAAATCGCCAGAAAACAATGTTTCGGATGGGACAAGAAGGTATTTAAAAAAAGTTGTAAAAATGTACTGCACCAAATAGGCAAGTACTTCAATTCTCTAGTCGAAGTCTAAAATTGCAACCTGGCTAAAGTTTGTGACACTTATAAGATAATGTGATGAATTGACGGTAACATGGTCCGAGATTTACGGCTCGGAGTTTATGTTCAACCAAGACGCGAGCGTCTTGGTTGAACATAAGCTTCGAGACACAAACCACAGACCATGCTATCGTCAATTCATCATAATAACGCACTGTTCCAATAAGACCCTATCCATAGCCCCAAACTCACATCGTGAAATGAGCACGGGAAAGATAAGAAGTTTAGTACATAAACCTCTCGTGTTACACAAGACGTCACTGGACAAAGAATCAATGAATCAGATAAGGGTGGAGATCACTCCATCTTCAAGTTATTCAAATCGAAAACTGATCTATAATAAAAACAACTCTTCATTCGGAACATCGTCCCCAGCACGTGCTAAAAATGTAGAAACAATTGGAATAGCTTTCATATCGCACCGTTGATGAAATAATTGTGAGACGAGCATCCTCGTTTCAAATATTTCGCGAGGTGAGGTCAGTGCTAATAGAGCTGTAAACGCTGAAAAAAAACTACATGAGATTCCGTCCAATCAGAGGCCGAGGACGCTTACAGTCTTATTGGAGTATATTTTTTCTGAAGGGTATTCTATTTTAATGAGCATGCACATCTTGTTTGTGTTCTGTTATTATTGTGATAGGGTATGTTTCGACCACCTCAGAGTGGACACTCTTTGGTACCAAATGTGAAAACGTACCGGCCTAGGCACTGAACAGACCAAACCGGTGTCCACACTATCTAAAACCTTGGCACCAGGCTCAAAATGACAGGACATCGAGATACTCGACAATAAGTGAGTGTTTTATGGTGATAGCGTCGAGTTAACTACACGTATCGAGCCATTGACTTCCCTTCGATAAAGGCTCTTTTATGTAGAGAACTGTGGACACAAAAGCTGACAGCGAATTTCGAACAGATCGCAACTGGTCGTGTTTCTCTGTTAACTTTCCTCCCCACAGCACTGCAGAATATCACCTGTCGAAAACGAATTGCGAAAACATTAAATCTTAAGGGGTATTTTCGTTCATTATGCTTGAGTCAGTCCTCATTTTACGATAGGTTAAATATCGTCCCATGAGTTCGAATGTGTTCTATGTGACAGTAGGCTGCCAGTTGGCTGTCAGTAGGCCAGTAGGCTGCCAAAAGGCCAGTAGGCTGCCAGTAGGCACATAGAACACATTGGAACTCAGGGGACGATATGGTGTAACGCGAAATGATCGAAAAAATACTCCATTGATATCACAGTTCTATTCATTTATTTTGTTATTTATTGGGAATTAACGACACTTTCGACAGACAGAGTCACCTCATGTCGGACAGTTTTACGGATGGAGGAAGCCGGAGTATCCAGAGAGAACCACCGAGCAACGGCGAGCAACTGTCAGACTCCCCAACGTACTAACTCCACACAAGCAAGGTAGTATTGGTTGAAGACAAGTGTAACATCGACGTGTAGTACGCATTAGTACACAGCGCCGCCGTGCCCCCGAGTGGGCAATCGGGACGAAGTGGATCACAGTTCTGAAAAGCACCCAAACCTGCTGTATTTATTTTGTCTCGTTCAAATTCAGTCGCCGCATTGTGATCGTTTAACAGGTAATCAATCATCAGCATCAAAATTTTAATTAATGAAGCACCGGTTTTTGGTGATTATCTCTATAATTAGTGTTTCAAATCTTGTATCATTGCATTCGTGAAAATATTGCCCACCCGTGGAATGTGACCAGCCCACGACGGCCTACTGTAGAGTAGAGGAATAAAAAACAAAACATTTCCAGTGGTGTTATTTGTCGAGCTTTGAACCAATATTTCAACAAAATCATATTGTTGAATGCTTCAAACTATCAACATCACTGGGGACTATTCTGGGGAGAGGATTCTTTGACGAGCAACGCCTTGCGTTTAACAACGTACTTCGAGGTGGTTGAGGAAACACTGTTTGTTAATAGACACACTTAGTTATATTTCACCAGGACTTGAATCACGTGATAAAAACAATCTTTACCTCGTTGCCAGTTTATAGGGAAATTTACGACACTCCTCCAGTACATTAGGTCAGGACCTCGCCAGAGGCTCGAACCAGGCCCAGTTTATGTTATAGGAAGAGATTCACGGGGACGTTAGTTCCCCTTAATTCTTTAAACTATCAGTAAATTTAACATTAAGGGTAATGAAATTTCATATAAAAATTGAAATTTCGAATTGTTAGCGAATTTGCATGATTGATGTGGGCATCATTTCACAAATTTCAGACAATTTCTTTCAAGAGTAGTAGAAAAATGCAGAAGGTGGTTTTCTACAATTATCTTCCAATCGGTTTGAATGTTTGAATATAATATAATATAATATAATATAATATAATATAATATTTAAGGAATAGTGCATGGCTTGGAGTTGACTACGCCCATATAGTGCCCAGTGAGGTGGTGTAGTTCCCGCCGCGAAGCGGCACTAATCCTTATATTATATCGAACACCCATCAAGAAAAACATCTGTCCGATTTGTTAATCTATTACCAAGGAAGCTGCCCTACCAACCAGCGTTATAACACGGCTACCTTGGATTATTGATATGAGCAGAAGACAGATTTTGAATCGGTCGGCAAGGGTAAACAAAACATTTCCCCCAAAACGGAACTGTGTATTCTAGAATCGCGCAACTCGCGAATGAAAACTAAAATTTTCGAAATTTGACAACGCAATTTGATAATTTCCACACATTTGTCACACATATACATTACCGAATGGGACAGTACGGGATACAAACTCCGAAGATTCAAATGAATTCCATTATTTATTCGTTTACTGTCCAAAACATACAATTAAACAGTGAAATAATATGAGCAGCGAAAACAAACGACTTTTCATATCCGGACGCGTTCTCAAGAAAGTTGTACTCAGGTATGGACCATTCTCTTCGAAACGAGATATGGATCATCTTCTCAAGGAATAAAATGAACGCCTCGAAAAATGTGACTTCGACAATGGAAAAGCGATACATTTTTCCACAATGATTTCTTTCCGGGTCGTTTTGTGGATGTTGTGCCTCTGTGAAGCGATATTTAAATTTAGCCTGATTAGTTTTATTCGCCCAGTATGAAAAGAAAACTGATTTAGTAGTGTGCTAAAAATAGAAAACGTGTAGTGCCTGGGTGTGGTACCTGGTCAGTTCTGTGGATGCAAACTACACGAAATATGGGTGCAGCATTCGTCCAATCAGGAGCCCAGAAGGTCACGTGAGATATAATATAATATAATATAATAATGTTGAAACTGATTTTTAAAAAATACAGCGTTTTCTCCATCTTTTGATGTTCTGGAACTTTTGTCTATTCATTATACCAGCAGTGTGTGCATCACGACGTATAAGTCAGACAACGTATTTCCATTAATATAAAAGACAAGGAGGTGAGATTTGCTAATATCTTTCCCAGAAAGGACACAAAAAAATCATTACAACTTACTGTAAAAGTGTAAATTCGCCAAACAAAGAGCCAAAGTGGAAGCTTAGTGTTGGGATGTGTGCTACTGATAGATATTCAAAATAGTCGGAGTGCACCAAGTGCTTACAATTAGCTTGCCATAAAAAAGCCAAGTTCCCTTTGTTACTTTTGATAAATGAAAACAACAGACAGCTCAGAGAGCTGTCTGTTGTTTTCGTTTATTAAAAGTCACAAAAGGAAACTTGGTTTTATTTTCTACTAATGTCATATGTGTTTCTCCAATAATTAAATTTCTTGCTTCTAAATCTTTTGGATCTTCGTCGTTCTTCTAATAATTCCAAGATGATCACTTGTCTAATAATTTCAAGGGAGATAACTTTCGCGAAAGTCGGCGCTCATGACAATATTAGACAGGGATGCCTCTTATTAAATTCAATAGTATTCTGATGAGGTCCCCTGAAAACTGTCTTTTTATCTTCTTATATTTACTGAAGAGTGTCGTCATACATTCTCCAATAAATAGTGAAAAAAAAATTCACGTGTACAAATTCTGAATTTTAAAAATTATTTCAGTTCTGTGTCGTTTAACTGGCAAGGCACTGGATTATTTTCCTCTAGCTTCGATACGCATCTGTCGGTTACTCTGCGACACAAACCGTATTTTAAACAACAAATATTAGAGAACTTCGTAAATATCGACCAGGAGAGCAGGTAGCAACTTGTGAATGTAGTTTGGAACATAACCACGTTGGAAACTCCTTTATCAGGAAAGTGTCCAAGCTAAATTGCTGTGCGATCACTGCGAGTCCATTCCGCATTAAAGGCCAGATTTCTGCTATATTCCTCGACATTTTCTGTCGTATCGTGATAATCTCTCATAAAGTGTGAGGAAAAATCCTGAGGCTGTGTGTGATGCGATAAAAAAAAAAACAAATGAGAAAGTTGCACATGATGTTATTGGCATTGGGAGGTAAAAGGACAAACAGTTTGTTTTCAAAACGAAATTCGAAGATTGGGATATTAGTCAGGGTCGTAGTCGGTATTTCGAACTGTGGTGATTGGGTGGGGGACAGGACAGGAACACACATGTAGACCAGTGGTGGCCCTTGTGCCTCAATGGCATGGTGGGAATATAATACACCCAGCTACGTATGGGACTAGCGCAGCTCTAGGCTGAGAAAAGATGTGCACTTTTCTAAGTTGTAAAGGCCATAGAATGGACAAATCATCGAGAGAATCTTCGCTCACATTTCAAGAGCAGATAGTT
The DNA here is from genome assembly GCA_031216915.1 of Pictodentalium vernedei. Taxonomy (NCBI): domain Eukaryota; kingdom Metazoa; phylum Mollusca; class Scaphopoda; order Dentaliida; family Dentaliidae; genus Pictodentalium; species Pictodentalium vernedei. Next base: position 854,412,799 of record CM062297.1, read on the forward strand.
TCAGACTATTAACCCACTTCTAACACGATATGACCCTGGCTTTTAATCGTTTCAATCCTGATGGTACACTCCATGTGATTTAAATGACATTAATTTGAAGAGTCCATACTCGTTAGTTTGGAGTAGACCAATTAATATTTTCTAAGTGCAGCCCTGAGGGTTGCACGTTGAAAATATTGATTTGTCTACCATACACATTCACTAAGCAACAGCCACTCTAGGACTACACGTCGTATAACAATCCTGGACCGGAAAAGCGGGATTTCGGATTCAAAGTGTAAAAAATGTCGTTAAAACTTGACAAAAATAACCCACCAAAACAAAATCCATTTCCTGCTAATTTTCAATAAGAGTTCAATGACGGGAATCCAAAAATATAAGTACAACTTTCAGAAGACTGCAATTGAGTCGTGAGGCAATTTCCCCACCGACCCTGCTCCTCCGCTGGTGGCATTATGAAACAAAACGATCTGCAGAGATTATGTTGTCTAAATCTCTCACTCTCTCTCTCTCTCTCTCTCTCTCTCTCTCTCGCACCCTCTCACTGTGTGTGTCTCTCTCTCTCTCTCTCTCTCTCTCTCTCTCTCTCTATATATATATATATATATATATATCTCTGGAACAATTTCAGAGCACGTGTCTCATTTCCTACATCCTCGTCCCTGAATTCTTATTACGCAACTTGTTGAAAAAAAAGTAAAACACTTTATTATTACTACTTGCTTACACTTATTAGAAATTTTGTAATTCCCAGGAAGGATCGTGAGCAGGGATCCACCCCGGGGCTGGCTAAAATGCAATTAAACATAAACTGTTTGCTTACCGTGAATATTCGGCAATCAGCCTTTCGAAATCGAACGGCCAAATGTCCACCATGTTCTATCTTCAAAACTATTACAATGCGGCAACAACGTCCAACTCGGACACGTTCAAATAAGGTGACTGTCTCGCTCGATTTACCTTTGCTGACTAACTTGAGCAATGTGACCAAACTCTGGACCATCAACTGAGTGTCCATTAAAACAAAACGGAAGTCATCTTGTAAAAAATGAAATGTTGTCTCATCACGAAACCATTCCAAAGTGAAGTAAATTATAGTCCATTGATTCAAACTCCCAGTCTTTATGAGTTAAAAAGATAATGTAATAAGACCCGCTGTGAATTTGATGGCTTTGAATAACCACTCCCGTGGTTCTATTTAATAATGAGGCTGTGTGTCAACGTGTAGCTAAGTGCTGTTAAATTGCTTTAGGTTTAAAGGGAGTAATTAATCGGTGGTGGACCTCAGCAAATTCCTCATCATCATACTGCTGTGAAATATTACTCAGAACTGTTTAAAGCAATTACATTCGGTATATTAACTATTCCTCTGCTACTAGATGGAAAAGAGAAAGTATTATTAAGAAGACACGAATAAATAACAATAAGACAGTATCGTAATATTAATCTTATAGTCTCAGATGAGATGGCGTAGTAATACTAATCCCGTCTAATGGGGATTAACTGCTTGATAGAAAAAATAAAATTGAACACTACACTTTAGGAAATTGGTTAATTTGCCACCGTAACAGATTTTCCATTGCATCAAACGTTTTATGTTTTATTTCACAACCCGGGCGCCACAATGTAGTACTGTTTTATGACTCTAAATTTGCTTCTTTTACAGAAGTACATCTGTGATCGAGCCCAACTGGCCAATGTGCGAAGCATATTAATAAAAAAATAATCAAAAATATTTCTCATCTCCTATGTGGCAGGGGTCAGGTGTCTCCCAACTTTTTCAAGAAATAGGGTAGAGGAGAGAAGGGAATTTTTATGGTCAGCATTATCTTTACTAATATATTTTACACCATGATACCACTAACAGAGTAACAGGGTCAGTCACCTAAAACTTATACTTTGTCTTTTGATGTCCCTTCCTTGCAATCTTATTGGGGAGTAGCAGGAAAAATGCCTTCGTATGCTTTGTTTCTTCTTTGAACTTCAAAGTCGAGAAAGCTGTACAAGTATGGTGCCATATTTAACAAATTTCCTACCGGGACCGACACGTTTTTAAATATGGAGCCAAAATGTGTGTTTTTATCAGTGTAGAGGTGCGTTAGGCCCAAACGAAGCTTTGTTTTGTATACTCCTATGATTCCACAAAGGCACACTGGCCACCACTGATATCAGTGGTGGCCAGTGTGCCTTTCTGGAATCATAGGAATATACATGATATCAGTGGTGGCCAGTGTGCCTTTCTGGAATCATAGGAATATACATGATATCAGTGGTGGCCAGTGTGCTTTCTGGAATCATAGAAATATACATGATATCAGTGGTGGCCAGTGTGCCTGTGTAGAGTGATGGAAATATATATGATATCAGTGGTGACCAGTGTTCCTATATAGAGTGATAGGAAAATACATGATATCAGTAGTGGCCAGTGTGTCTATGTAGAGTGATAGGAATATACATGAGATCAGTGGTGGCCAGTGTGTCGATGTAGAGTGATGGGAATATACATGAGATCAGTAGTGGCCAGTGTGCCTTTGTAGAATGATAGGAATATATATGATATCAGTGGTGGCCAGTGTTCCTACGTAGAGTGATAGGAATATACATGATATCAGTGGTGGCCAGTGTGTCGATGTAGAGTGATAGGAATATACATTAATTCAGTGGTGGCCAGTGTGCCTTTGTAGAAGGATAGGAATATATATGATATCAGTGGTGGCCAGTGTGCCTTTGTAGAATGATAGGAATATATATGATAACTGTGGTGGTCAGTGCTCCTGCGTTGAGTGATAGGAATAGATATGATATCAGTGGTGACCAGTGTGCCTATGTAGAGTGATAGGAATATATATGATATCAGTGATGGCCAGTGTTCCTTTGTGGAATCATAGGAATATATATGATATCTGTGGTAGCCAGTGTGCTTATGCAGAGTGATAGGAATATATATGATATCAGTTGTAGACGGTGTGCCTATGTTGAGTGAAAGGAATATATATGATATCAGTGGTGGCCAGTGTTCCTATGCGGAATCATAGGAATATATATGATACCAGTGGTGGCCTGTGTTCCTTTGCAGAATCATAGGAATATATATGATATCAGTGGTGGCCAGTGTTCCTATGCGGAATCATAGGAATATATATGATATCAGTGGTGGCCAGTGTTCCTATGTAGAGTGATAGGAATATATATGATATCAGTGGTGTCCAGTGTTCCTATGCGGAATCATAGGAATATATATGATATCAGTGGTGGCCAGTGTTCTATGCGGAATAATAGGAATATATATGATATCAGAAGTGGCCAGTGTGCCTATGTAGAGTGATAGGAATATATATGATATCAGTGGAGGACGGTGTTACTTTGCGGAATCATAGGAATATATATGATATCAGTGGTGGCCAGTGTACCTTTATGACGTCATAGAAATATATTTGGTCCGCCTTTGTTGAATCACAGGAATATAAATGATATCAGTAATGGCCTGTGTGCCTTTGTGGAATCATATGAATATATATGATATCAGTGATGGCATGTGTACCTTTGTGGAATCATAGGAATATATATGATATCAGTGATGACATGTGTGCCTTTGTGGAATTATAGGGATATATATAATATCAGTGATGACATGTGTGCCTTTGTGGAATTGTAGGGATATATATGATATCAGCGATGACATGTGTGCCTTTGTGGAATTATAGGAATATATATGATATCAGTGATGACATGTGTGCCTTTGTGGAATTATAGGGATATATATGAATCAGTGGTGGCCAGTGTGCGTTTGTAGAATCATGAGAATATATATGGTATCAGTGATGGCCAGTGTGTCTTTGTGAAATCATAGGAATATATATGATATCAGTGGGTGCCTGTGAGGAATCCTAGAAATATACTATACAAAGCTTTGTTTTGGGACTCTGTATCAATATGCGGATGCCCTTCGATGACCGTACCCCCACCCCAAGTTCGAAATGCTTTCTACGCCCTCACATCCACAACCGTTTTCGGTAAGTTGGTCGCAAAATCGTTCTCTTTCTCGACCCGATGTCGATCGGGTGGCGACATACTTTTATCAGTGGGCCCACTTTTAATCTTACTATAATTTCAGTTAAGCTGTTTGTCGTTTCTCCACGGCCTCTATGGATCCGATTGTATTCAAACTCGGCAGGTTTGTGCATTTCTATCAGATATAACTAAAGCGACATGATTTGTGACAGTATTCTGCGTTAATTACCGAGAATCGGCAATTGTGTCGCTAGATAGGTGTAGGCGGTAACTCGAAATGCCACTTATTGACAAACTATGCGCAGCATGGGTATATCCACTAGCAAAGAAAAAATTGCGAAAGCAAGACCGATTCAAGGCCAATCAAAACGAAAATAGAATATATAGGGGGATTCAGTGTTTTCGGAGTTCTTTTTCGACAGGAAACATCCTCTAGTATCGTGAGGATGTCCAGGGACACACGGGGCTGCGCTACAACCTTCAATGTGGGATCTGAAGTGGGTTCTGGGACCTTCTGCTAATCGTGTAAATAAATGTGACCTAAGAAGCAAGCTGGGTGTTTTATGGGATTAATGGAGTACCGGTATCGATCCGTTGCCGATTTTCCAAAATCTCTAAAATCGCCCGCATCGCACAACATGCCTACATTAAGTACTCTGACACGCTACTGGGTCAGTCTCTACACCAACACTTACCCCGTTCCGAATAATCGTAAACTCAAAATAAATTCTTAAGCGTTTCAGATAGAATAACAAGAAATTAAGCTCATTTTGTTTTCTATTTTCAAATATTTTGAGCATTGCTGGTCAGAAAAGTGAGGGGATGAACCAAACTAGCCACTCCCCCCTCCCCTGCCCCGACTCCGCTACTACTGGCGGGAAGAGAATGTCGACGATTGAAACTGTAATATTTTGATGCATATACGTTCTGGATTGTTATTTTTCTAATTGGTGTCATTTCTTTCATTCCCTATAAACAGTGTTTTCTGGGTGACGTAGAATATTCGTTGATACGACTCGGGCACTTCACCCTAATTTCAATCTTCTCTTGGATGGAATGGGCAAATAAAATGCTGCCTCATGCGAATGGTCGAATCTCTTTCCCTTTGATAGGGTGATCCTGTAATAATGTTTTCCTACAAACCTACAAGGCTTAAGATTAAATCCTTACATCTCTACTTCACCGATCTCATTTTCGTCCGCTGTGACACTGTTTTACGATTTTTCCAAGATAACTGGCAGGCCGCCTTTACAAAAAATAATGAACAATAAAAAGAAAAAAAAATGTCTAAGAAGCATAGCTTACATTGCTACCGCTGGGGACTGGCCACTTTCTACTGGTGGGCAATATTACCAATGACGAAATAGTATTATATTTATTCATTTATTTGTTGGGATTTAACGATACTTTCAGCAGCCAGGGTCACCCCTTGTCGGAAATAATATTAGATTCCAAACACTAAATATAAGAATAATGGTCAAAAATTTAATTAATGAAGCACCGGGTACAACCCGGTGCTTCATTAATTAAAATTTTGCTGATGATGATTTTTATTACCTGGTAAATGCATGCGTGAATATCGCTGCACACGTGTAGATTACGTCCAGTACACGGCGACTGAGGTGAAAAATTAATAAGCGTTTACTGGTAATTTTGTGAAAGCTTTGGCCGGATATGGACATCGCGTTTGGTTAAGGGGAAAGCAAAATTCAAGTTTCCTGTTCTGCATCGATATGAAGTCGTCAGTTCAGATATTTTCATTTGCGCTGCGTCACCGAGGAAGAAAACTAACCTCAATGTATGAGAACCCAGGGGTGTCGGATGTCAAGAGGGAACGCATGTAGTGTTTGTGCAACAAGTCCCCACCTGAGGCTACCACCGATGAAACCCTAACGTACCCAGCTGTCTACTTGTCCGAAATTTCACTGTCATTTACAACAGTTCCGTGCCCCTATGGAAGTGGTATAACGGGGTTTCCTTCAGTTGCTTTCGAAAAATGCACATAAATGCCACCTGGAGATGGAATTTATGCCACTACACTATTTCTGTTATTTCGTCTACTTTCGGGATTCCAATGTTATCCAAATAATTTCTGGGGTACAATGCTATGTTTGGCATACTTCCGTACGGTGCCCGTCCTTCGACTACTCCAATTGTCAGAGTTACCAAATCAGGAGAAGAAAAGTACATTCTACTCTACAGACGAAGTTACTAACTTTGAACTTAATGCGAAATTATAAGCATATTTCCAGACATAGCTGTAAAAAAAAGAACAGGAACAGAATCAAAAGAAATACTGCTCTTGTTCCGGAGATCAAAGACGGTATCATCGATCGAGTGCTAAATACATTATTTATGAAGAAGGATTAAGATTTTGCCAGTTACCCTCTTATGAGATAGGCAATTCTGTAATGTACGCACAGGCGCAATTTCGCGCCGTGGGACTAAATACGCAAGCAACTCGGTGTTGCGGATTGGACCGCAAAGTACCGTCCGGTACCGTTCAAAGGCTGGACCGCGGTCTACAGGCTACTGCACTGGTACGAAAAAGAGCTGGCACGGCCCGGTGCGGACCAAAGCGGCCCATACAGGTAGCATTTGAGATACAGTTTTGTTCGATTCGCAAAATCCGAAGCAATAGTGTTGCGTATATTGACAGAAGGCCTCTAGTCAGATCTGAAGCTGCTGATATTACAACTACATGTAATACCGACGATCTGCAAAAGGAATTGAACGTCGTCACATGGACTGCTAAGTACCAAGCGACCATTAACTCTTTCAAGCCCATGTGCATCAGTTTGTTGAGTGAAGAAAAATCGGGCAGTCAATGAACATACAACCAAGCTCTCAGTCAAATTCTACAAGGAATTCGACGTTGTTGTGGGCTATTTGTCTACCCACCTTTCTTGGAGTTAGCGTGCAAACTACCGTTTATGTGATGTGATGTCCCTTTACTCACAAATATAAACAGACATTCTTTCGTACCCCAGTTATAGATATTCCAATCAATAAATTCTGATTTCACCTTCAAAACATCAACATATTAACGCAGTTAATGGAACTACGCTGCGTATACATAACGCGACAGCCGTGGTACGTCTTCATTCATAAACATTTAGTAAATACGTTATGGCATTATGAACATTTCCGTTGGTTGGAAAAACGAACCTTTCAGGTTCGCTTTTCCGACCAACAGAAATTTTCCATCCGATTAAATATAAAACTAGGCAATGTACGTTTTCTAGACTGGTTCCAGGCCATAACAGCGCCAGATTCGTTTAAGCATACGATTTGTAGCTTGAGAGCTGGAAAAACAACAGCAAATAAAAACATAAAAAAAGACATTGATAACGATTTTACCACCTGGACGAGGATTCGCGAGAATAATTCAGCCCAGCAACCCTACATCATATGAGGATGTAGTTTTCAATTGATATTAAACCTCCTCACAAACGTACAATCGATTGTTTAATATATATAGACAGTATTCTATAGGCAATACTATCAGGTAATCCAGCTGCAAAGGGTTTTATTTAAGACTATAAATACGTTGTGAGTTGCCAGCGAGATTCGCTCGAGAGATGTATGTCTTAATGGGTCGTCATTAATTTGTAATTTGTCTTTATAAACAAGACTTTATCAATGAATTGGCCGATACGCTAGGAAGAATTTTTTCTAGTGTTTTTTAACGCTTTAACCCTTCACCCAACATGAAAAGCAGACGACACTTGCAAAAACAATTCTTGAATAACTAATTGTTTTCATTTTTTGTCTCAAAAACATAGGTTATGACCCCTCGTTGGAACGAGCTCGACGAGCTCGTTCCAACGAGGGGTCATAACCTATGTTTTTCAGACAAAAAATGAAAAAAATAATGAAAATTAATTGGCGGTTTTTGAGAATAGCGCTGGCCGGTTTTCGCCGTTACGTTGGGTAAAGGGTTAAACACCAACGTATACGAGTCGCGAGGGATCGCGGTGGCTCAGTGCTACGGCATTGGAGTTCAAACCGAAAGATCCACAGTTCGATCCCCACGAGGGGCGACTGTACTATGTCCCTGGGGAAAGCACTTAATCTCGATTGCCCACGTGGGGACACGGGGGAGCTGTGTTAGGGCGTACTACACGTCGATGGTACACGTGCCTTCAACAAATGGTAATCTTGCTTGTGTCGAGTTAGTACGTAGTGGAGCCTGACAGTTGCTCGTCCTTGCTCGGTGGTTCTCTCCGGGTACTCCGGCTTCCTCTACTCGCAAAACTGTCCGACATGAGGTGACCCTGGCTTTCAAAAATGTCGTTAAACTCCAATATATAAATAAATAAATAAAAAAAAAAAAAATAAATAAATGTCGTTAAACCCCAATAAATAAATAAATAAATAAATAAATAAATAAATAAATAAATAAATAAATAAATAAATAAATAAATAAATCCGAGAGCGCTCTATGATGTATAAAAATGGCGATACAATAACTTTATCATATGACTATGACATTTTTACCCTAAATATCACTACTGTTTGACGATGTTTTCCAAACTGTTGTATCACATCGGGTGAGATTTTTCCGGATCAAAAGTCCATATCACACTCTTACGGAAATCAAAAATCCATATCACACTCCCACGGAAATATCCGAGAGTTTCCGTGAATAATTTTTGTAACTAGGGAAGTCGTTGTTGTTTCGTCTGCTATTTTGTAAACGGCTTTTCACCGCATATTAATTAAAATGGCAAATGTCGGTGAATTTGACGTCGAAACAATGTCATATGATAATCATATCATCATAACAATGTGTTGATCCGTGTCGTCGCATCACGTCTCGTTGAAGTGGCAGCTCGTGTGATCCGAAAATCTGGCCGCCTCAACTCGACGTGATACTAGACACGGATCAACACACTGTTATGATAATATCTATGTATCAGGTAAATAAATTATCTAGTGATATCAACATGATTCTTCAATGATTGCCCCTCCCCTGTCCATATTATAACATGTATTCCATTTATCCATTGTCGAGGTTGTGGAAAATACAATTCAGCCAAGTTGAGATTAAACAGGTTAATGAATGCTATTATGAGCGTAAGAAATGTAAGACGATTGTTTACGCAATATAATTATAAGTGATATATTTAAACGATGCTATAAAATAACTACTTGAGAAAAGAAGAACAGGCGCGATCAGAGGAATGCCATGAAAGTCAACACAGAGTTAATTTCATTAATAAAAACATCTTCACGTAAAAAAGTTTCCATATGACGTTCTTGTTTGGAAAATCAATTTTACCCCGCGAATATCGTAGAAAATTCCGCTTTGAATTAATTCTTTGCCTCTTTACCAGTAAATCAAGATAAGAGAAATGGCAGTTCACATACTTTCGCAGATTATAATACCACACGGTATCAGACCTTCAGCTTCGGCATGGGATTGAAAAATGGCACGACACGCCTTGCTATTGTCCCCCAAATACCCTGGGATACCCGGGTTTTACTCGGGTATCCCAGGGTATTTTGGGAATATTGTTTTAAAAGGGGCTATGCCGCATGTCCATGAATATATACCCACGAATAAAGTTACTGGTAAAATGGGGCCCATTTAATTACATACCTCTTAATTACAAAAACAGTTAATTGAATATTACTTTCAGACACCAAACCATTTACCATAACTTCAGTACAAATTCGATATGTTAATTGCCTATATACTATTGTGTGAACTCCTGTTACATGACCAAAAACTATTGAGAAGAACTCCCTCGACTGTCACGCTTAAAAAAGACACATCTGCTGCCGTTTGTGAATGATTACTGGTACTATTTACTGAATTCTGTATTATATCAAAAAACAAAGGGAGAGTGATTATCTGTTGTAACACGTTTGAGTGAATTTTCAGCCGATTCCAGTACGTGACTCTTGAAATTAACTTATGAAACACAAGCAAAATTTACGCCGAGGGACCTCCGGACTGGATCCTGTGTTCGTTTCCAAAAATTTGCTTGCGTTTATCAAATCTTGTCCATCGATTTATCCGGGTAAACCTCCACCCCGTAGGTGTTTACTCATCCCGTACTGTATTCAAACTTAACTCCTTGCATGTTGCTGGAGGATAGTTCTGCCCAGGACTGGAATCTCTTGCCACAAAAATAAGTAAAATTTGAGCACATTCAACAACACTTTCCCCTGTAAGTTGTATGGAGTTTTGTCGAGTCATTTCTTGAGTCAAATCTTCAAGATTTTTTCTTCAAATCTAGTCATGGCTGCTTCAGAGCAGCCATGACTAGATTTAATGAAAATTATTTTAAAAATATTCAGCGTGTTAAGATTTAACCCAATTAACATTTCAGCCGTCGAGCGACGGATCAGAAATACCAGAAAAACGTCAACTTCAAAATGCATTTTTAAAGAATACTGGCCATGCTTCCACAGTCTCTATGAGACGACATCCATTACTATGCCGTGCGTTGTAAAAATATTCCATGGAGCTTATAATTCAGAAACGTCGTAGGTTAATCGGCTCTGTGAAGCAAGTATAAACTGATGCCCAGCGGATTTGAAACGGAAACAGCAATCAAAAGTCAACAACATCGCGGAATGATAATTAATTTCCAACGTATGGTTTACTAAAATAACATAACATTAAAGATATAATTATATTATATATTTACTAATGATATCACAATACAAATAGTTTATTAGACTGGTAATGACTTAATATGAGAAATATTTAGTCGAATGAGTGATTTGGAAGTGTCGAGAATATTGAGATTATGCAAAAATAAACTGTTTGTAAATCCCAGATGGCGATGAACACTCCCTATTCTTTGAGTTCCGTGCAACAAAGCTTTGTGAAATATTGAATGGAAAACAAGTTCTCGTGCACTATGTCAGAGTTGGAATGAAAGGTTCGGTGCGCTTTGTACTTGAAAAACTGAAATTCGAGGGCTTCGGGTGCATCCGGGGGGGGGGGGGGGTGGTTGGAGGGGGTGTAAGGGGAAAAATGGCACTCGGCTGTGGATTCGAGTTAAGACAGGGAATTTACAACGTATCATGTATTGCAATGCAACACTCAATCGTACTGGCATTATATTTGTATATCGTCCCTTGACAGCAACAATACACCATCTGCAATGCTTTTGCTTTGCCGGTGGTGCCTTGTTGCACTGAAGGGACGATATAAAGCTTTAGAACTCCCCCCACCCCACCCGCCGATTGTATAGCCTTTTTGTTTTGGTAATTTTCGGCCAACCTCCGTAATTAAACTTGCTTCCCACGCCTCCTACTGTTATTGGCACACACACAAAACGTTAGAAGCGAATATTGGAGAGTTTCTCGATTGCAGTACTCGGAAAGTAGGGTGTTTCCCACAGGTGCACTTCAGGCAAAAAGGCACGCTCTGTCCACTTGCAACTACCATCAGTGCAAGGGGTGCGGCTGTCCCCTTGCCGCCACACGGTTCCGGCGCCCTTCGTGAAATTATTTTTCATGTTACCCTGAAAAGTAATATCATTTCGACATCTTACAATGTCGTAGTCTTTATATCATGATTACACCAGGATAATATTTCTCACGATTATAGAATACAATAAGACTTTTAGCCTTCTTTTCCGCGAGAAGACAAATATTATTAACCCTTTGGACCTAAGCCGCCGTTTTTACGTCCAGGAACATGATACGTCATGATTTTATTAGATAGGACGGATGCTAAGTACATGTGTGTGCTATACCAATCAATATTTCCAACGTGCAGCCATAAGGCTGCACGTTGAAAATATGAATTGGTCTACCCCTAAATAATGAACATTGACTCTTCCAGTTGCTGTCATTGAACGGATATGGAAAATACCACCAGTGTTCAATGGGTTAAAACTCTATGCATATTTATGTTCACGTTGGTCTGGAACAGGCTTAGTTAATTAAAATCTGTGACGTGTATTATTTAAACTGTTCGTCTCAGCCAATCATATCTACAAATTATCGACTGTCAGAAGATAAAACATGTCTTTCTGATGCTATTCTGTTCTCTTCCCTTACGTTTCCCAACTCCCATATTCAATAATGATAATTCAACAGTTATTATATTTTGATTTTTGCCTCCGAAACATATTCATGAATCCCCTATAAATTGTCATAAACTACTTAAGGAATAGTGCATGGCTTGGAGCTGACTACGCCCATATAGTGCCCAGTGAGGTGGTGTAGTTCCCACCGCGAAGCGGAGGGAACTACACCACCTCACTGGGCACTATATAGGCGTAGTCAACTCCAAGACATGCACTAATCCTTATATTATATCGAACACCCATCAAGAAAAACATCTGTCCGATTTGTTAATCTGTTACCAAGGTAACAGCCTTACCAAACAGCGTTATATGGAAAAAAAATACCATGTAGTTTTTAAACAACATTTTCTTCTTCCAAAACACGGCTAACTTGGATTATTGATATGAGCAGAAGACAGATTTTGAATCGGTCGGCAAGGGTAACCAAAACATTTCCCCCAAACGGAACTGTGTATTCTAGAATCGCGCAACTCGCGAATGAAAACTAAAATTTTCGAAATTTGACAACGCAGTTTGATAATTTCCACACATTTGTCACACATATACATTACCGAATGGGTCAGCACGGGATACAAACTCCGAAGATTCAATTGAATTCCATTATTTATTCGTTTACTGCCCAAAACATACAATTAAATAGCGAAATAATATGAGCAGCGAAACAAACGATTTTTCATATCCGGACGCGTTCTCGTGAATGCTGTACCCAGGTATGGATCATTCTCTTTGAAACGAGATATGGATCATCTTTTCAAGAAATAAAATTAATGCCTCGGAAAATGTGACTTCAACAATGTAAAAGCGATACATTTTTCCACAAAGATTTCTTTCCGGGTCGTTTTGTGGATGTTGTGCCTCTGTGAATCGATATTTAAATTTAGCCTGATTAGTTTTATTTGCCCAGTATGAAAAGAAAACTGATATAGTAGTGTGCTAAAAATAGAAAACGTGTAGTGCCTGGGTGTTGTGCCTGGTCATTTCTGTGGAAGCAAACTACACGAAATAGGGTATCATCTTTCAGCTAATCAGAATGCAAGGAAGTCACGTGAGATATAATATTCTTTTATAGAAAGTTATTCAAGTACTATTGGGTCAAATGTGAATATCAGTTCGTGTTGAGTAAATAGCAAAAATTATGTTAAAAAATGCCAAGCAGACGTTATTTGCATGATTTTCTGTTTCCGTAAAGCACTATGCAATATAACTGCTAGGAGATTCATAGCGTACAGTAGAGTCAACATGGAAGGGTAAAAATCCACGCGTGGGCAATATTCACACGAATGCGTTAGCAGTTAAACTCCGACATAAAACAATTGAATCGCCGGCACTTTTTCAATGAATGAAGCACCGGGTACGACCCGGTGCTTCTTTCACTGAATAGTTGCTGTGAACTACTGCTGATTATTGATTGAGAAGGCGCCCGTGGGTAACACGACCCACCATTCCACGGCGTCTATACTGTTTTAAGGTTCTATCAACGTGATTGGCCGACAACTTTCGTCATTAAAACAAATTTATAGGAAAATTAGCTCCCCTTAGTTGCCGAAAGCTGTCACTAAATTTAACACCAAGGTTATGAGAATTTCGTATAAAATTTTCAAATTTTTAGCTGAATTATCGACGTGCGCATCAATTCACAAATTTCAGGCATTTTCCTGTAGAGTAGTTTTAGAATACAAAAGCTGGCCTTTTTACATTTTCCCCCAATCTGTTTGAACGTTTGACTGTTATTCCCGGTAGAAACGTATTTATAAACTAGATGGTTGGAAATCGCAAAGTGAATTTCCAGTAGTCATCCAACGCAGCACAACCAACGCCGAATGCCCAAACAACGTGGAGAAGGAGCATGTCGCCTTTTAACGTACTAAGCCCCCCAATAAGTATACCTTGTCGATCGTTCTTAGAGAAATATGTTAGAAACAGGCTGAAATTTGAGATGACGTAAAATATTCAAAATGGCACTAAATCTAAAACAAACATCTATCTCTTAATTTTGTGAGCTCTACCACATACCAATCGTGAGCTGAACTTTGAGATGACGTAAAATATTCAAAATGGCACTAAATCTAAAAGAAACAACTATCTCTTAATTTTGTGAGCTCTACCACATACCAGTCGTGAGACACTGGTGGTAGAGTGGACAAGTGCGCTGGTTTCTCATGCCAGAGGTCCCGGGATCGATCCTCGGTCGGGGAAAGTTCTCGAGGTGCCCTCTGCCAGCATCAGTTGTGGTATGGATGCTGTCACAGGGTACCGTCCTATCGGTTGGGGACGTAAAATGGCTGTCCTCTGTGCGGAGAGATACACACTCCGTGCAGGCTAAAGATCCTTTCGTAGTATTGGAGAAGAGCGAGGTCACGAAGTTGCCGCTACGAAGGCCACCCCACACAATTGCGCCAATGGGCCGAGGAGAGGCGTTAAGTTGCATAACCTGCTCGCCAATCCTTGTAAAAATGATCAACTACTTAAAACATCATGAAACTAAAATTGTCTGAAATGTTATAACTGTGTGAATTATCTCTACGAGGGTGTATTGTATTGAAAATGAGCATTTCCAATGAGAAATGTGCCAAATAACCTCTAAATCTGAAGTGACGTAAAAGGTCAAAGGTACAGATAAATAAAAAAAAAATTACAAAAACACGAGCGTTGTTATTTTATGAACTCAACAACATCTTAACATTTAATGAAAATCGGCCAAAATGTATTTTTCGTTTGTGGCGTCACGTCAATAATGTCACCCGAAAATGCGGTCAGATCTATTCAGGATTTCCCAGGTCGGTACCTCAGTTTTAGATATGGCTATAGATGGAGAGGACAGTTCAAAAATATGAAAGATGAGGTCTGGATACAGGATTTGTTATTAACCATTTAAACCCTGGTGGTATCTTCCATGTCAATGCAATGGCAGCAATTGGAAGTATCCATATTCATTATTCGGGAGTAGTTCAATAAATAGTTTCAACGTGCAGCCCAAGGCTGCACGTTGAAACTTTTGATTGGGCTAACCCCATCCATTTACAGACATCCCACTTAATGAAATTATGACGCATCATGTTCCTGGATCGGAAAGGCGGCCTCTCGGGTTCAAAGGGTTAAAAGACCAAGGGAAACGTCTAAATTGCGCATTGTTAGAGATGAAGGTAAAACATAAAAAAATCGGGCTCCATTACTTTCAACGCCGCGCAGTCATTAACGTGTGTACCAAATTTCGTGAGAATCGGTTGAAAACTGTGGCCGTGATTCGGTAAATAAGAAAAAAAGGCTTACGACCCCTATAAGTCATTCCAACTATGTTGGATGACTCAATAAGAAAATGGCGTTTTTACCATCTCTTAATGTTCTGCAGCTTTTTCTGTCAATTATATCAACGGTGTCCGCATCGTGACACATAATACATACAGTGTCTTGTCAATTAATACAAAAGTCTAGGTGGTGAAATTTTCTATTTTTTTTCCTGTGAAGAATAAAAAGCTGCAGGCTACTTTAATGGTGCTTTCGCTGAACAAAGAGCCAAAGTGGACGATTAGTGTTGCGATGTGTGATACTCATACAGGGCTTGCCTTGAGTCGGGGCTGATCAGCCCAGGCCCCGAGATCAGCCCCGAGGAGCACTTGCTGGGGGCTTTTTTTCAAGCCCCGACATTTTCCACAAAAAAGCACTAACAATAATGGACAAAATGGAAAATCAGCCCCGAAAAGGCCCCGACCTCAATGTGTGGGGCACTTTTTTTAGGCGCCGACCATTTTACTCAAGGCGAGCCCTGATGACTCATAGATATTCTTAATCACGGATTATCTGTGAACTCGTTGCTTATAATTAGTTTGCCATAAAAAAAGCCTTGTTGCAAAATATCATTATGTCACTTTTCTGAGAAAAAGTTCTTCTTGGGTTCATTGTGCCTACTCATGGGTAGCCGCGAACATTAAACGGGTTATCGGTAATAGCCTATAATCGTCGCAAAATGCATTATTTCTCCGAGAAACATGGATGAAAATAAATTCCAAAATGGAATAAATACTTCAAATCTACCATTCTAGTCGGAATACATTTTGGGGTAAAACACAATATTTCTTCTTCTTTTTCAAATCGAAAGGAAATCGCACCATCCCGCTGTTCACACCCTCATTACATATCAAGTACCCCAGTTCCATTCGAAATATCTGTTCTTATTCAGTTTCTTGTATTTGAGTTTTCAGTTTCTATTTGAAATTTTTCGTTTTGAATATTTCCCGTTGCTTACTGTCTGTCTTTTGTACATTGTTAAAAACAACTAAAACATTTTAGCGAACTAGCCCGGCGAGCAGCTAAGACCACCCGACGAATAATTTATTTATTGTTTTTGTTCATCACTTTCATTTCTGGCTTTGTTATCTTTTCATATAATACACATAATACATAATTTGTATAAGCAAACATGATTGTAATTCAATACATTTTTCTACCCTCCGTTGACGTAAAGCGTAACCCAGGAAAAACTGGAGGTAAAACACTTTTTCATGAAGTGAAAAAATACTCTAGAAACCTGTGTCCAATAGTAAATGCGAGTTGCGTCACACACCGTCAAGACATATATTTTCATCTATTCTCCGAAACGATTAAAATTAATACTCTTTTAAGGTACATTTAAGAACACTTTTCCTGTACAAATTTCGTTTGCATCATTAATGGCGATTTTTGTTCTTGGGTTTTTTTGGCAGCCAGGGTCACCTCGCGTTGGACAGTTTTACGGGTGGAGGAAGCCGTAGTACCAGAAGAAACCACTGGACAGCGGGGAGCAGCTGTTAGAAAATTGTACTAACTCAGTGCAGGCATGCAGAATTATCATCGGTTGATGCAAGTGCCCCATCGCCCTGCAGTACGCCTTAGTACACACCGCCACAGCGCTCCCACGTGAGGAACCGGAATCAAGTGCCTTTGCCCATTGACACAAGGCAGGGGATAGAACCGTGGACCTTTCGGTTTGAAGTCCAATACCGCGACCACTGATCTACCGCGCTCCCTGTTAACCCTTTACCTAACCTGAAAAGCAGACGACACTTGCAAAAATAATTCTTGAATAACTAATTGTTTTCATTTTTTGTCTCAAAAACATAGGTTATCAAAACTCGTTGGAACGAGCTCGACGAGCTCGATCCAACGAGGGGTCATAACCTATGTTTTTGAGACAAAAAATGAAAAAATAATGAAAATTGATTGGTGATTTTTGAGAATAGCGCTGGCCGGTTTTGGCCGTTACGTTGCGTAAATGGTTAACAGGCGACTAAAATATCTTTAATTTAATGAACGCGCAGGACTCCACAGAGCAATTTACTTAGGTATCCGTACTTTATGGCTGGTCACCGGAAGTATCATTTCACAAGTAGCGCTGAAAAATAAAGTAATATATATTCGAGCACGACGTGTTCTCGCGAGAAAGTACGTTAGTTTTCGTCTTTACGAGTAAAATCATCTCCACAGCCACTGAATGGTGTCGACCTTCCATTCGTTGTGTGGGTTTGGTATTGCTAGTGCAAATGCTGAAATGAGAAACGCAGAACCCAGAGGTTTATTTCACGGGTTTCTTCTGTTAAGTGGGTAACCTGTGTTGTAATGTACTGTTGGAATGGGTTCAAGAGCCCCTCCCAATAGTGTATTACATCATAGTACTTCGTCGTCTCTGTCGAAACATTTATCATCATTATAGAAAAGATTGCGGGGCCGGAAGAGTTAACAACTGAATAATAAGGGTTATTCCAGTAAACTCAAATTGTGGTTTGATTCTAATCTCGAATCGAATTATACAAACGATTTCGATTTGAATCAAATCTTGTCGCTTTTCAAGTTATTTATATTTCATACTTCTAACAACTGTGAATATACCAAATATTGCAAGTCCCCAGTTAAGTATCGTACTCATGGGTGACTCCTCGGTTGTGGCCTAGTCAATCAAAGAAAGGAATAGTCAAGGAATATTCAAGAAACGGAAACAAAGTATTGTGGAAACGGAACCTTCTTAATCGTTTACCTAACATGAAAAGCAGACGACACTTGCAAACACAATTCTTGAATGACTAATTTTTTTCATTTTTTGTCTCAAAAACATAGGTTATGACTCCTCATTGGAACGAGCTCAGCATCAAAACATCAAGTAGCAAAGTATTCCCATAATTCAACGAGGAATTTAACAAATTTATTCTGGTTTGACAGGCAAAGTAATCCCATAATTCAAAGAGGAATTTAACCCTTTACCTAACAGGAAAATCAGACGACACTTGCAAACACAATTCTTGAATGACTATTTTTTTTCATTTTTTTTTCTGAAAAACATAGGTTATGACTCCTCATTGGAACGAGCTCAACGAGCTCGTTCCAGTGAGGGGTCATAACCTATGTTTTTGAGACAAAAATGAAAATAATAATGAAAATTAATTGGCGATATTTGAGAGTAGCGCTGGCCGGTTTTGTCCGTTACGTTGGGTAAAGGGTTAAACTCTTCTTCTGTGACCTGGTCTCCTGTACTGGGGACCCGGTGATAGAAGGAGAGATCAAGTGGCGGCACTCAAAAGGATTTTGAGACCATGTCGTCGATTCTAAAATTTCCGAATCAGAGCTACTCGAATCGAATCATCGGAACGAATCTAATTTTGAGGCTTCGTCGCGTCCGAAAAGTGGTTGCCCTATTTATTTTGAGGCGAAAGGGACGGAGGTTTGCAAAATTTGTGTAGCGCGATCAGAATAACTCCCCTGACACTAAATTGAAACAGGGACATTTTAACCAGCGACAGTACTGAAAGACGATATAATTCTTCCTTAATTATGCTTTTTTACTGCTGTTCCGACACATCAGGTGGTATAATAGTTTCATGACCATGACTGCTTTGCTGAATCTTTAAAGATGGTATTGGGTGTGAATATGATTTCCTATCGCATCACCTTGTTTTGCATTACCCTAATCTGCACTGCTTATTTTATTTTCGAGGCACGTCCATTTTAGTTTCGCTAATCATTGACCTGGCATGTTACTGCGACACCCTGTAGAGAGTGTTGTTGACATTGTGGCAACAGTCGGTCATATGTTTGATAACCACCACAATCAAATATTTATTACCACACTCTATCTTAGATGATTCAGTCGTCTTGGTTCAATGTAATAAAACACCTAACTTATGTCTTTAAAAGTGGCATAATATCATATTGTTCAAGCAGTAAGTGGTTATAGTGTTTACTTAACAAAATATGAATTGGGCAGGGCACTTAACCTCGATTGCCTACATGGGGGCACGATGACGCTGTGTACTAAGGCGTACTGCTCGTCGATGGTGCGCATGTCTTCAACCAATCTAACCCTGCCTGTGCCGCGGTGCAGAGTTCCGATGTTGGAGAGCTGACAGCTGCTCGTCGTTGCTCGGTGGTTCTCTCCGGGTACTCCGGCTTCTTCCACCCGTAAAACTGTCACAGACATGATATGACCCTGGCTGTTAATGTGTCATTAAACCCTACTAAAAAAAAATATGAAGGAACACCATTGTTTTAGTTTCCATCTAAATGAACGTGTTATCCGACTGTGACTGTGGCGTCTAATTTTTAATTGATTGATTGATTTATTGATTTATTGGTGTTGAAGGTCACAAATTCCTGCACAATGGCTAATCATGACCGTGACAGTTTTATGGGTGGAGGAAGCCGGAGTACCCAGAGAGAACCACCAAGCAACGGCGAGCAACTGTCAGCTCCCCAACATACGAACTCCACACAAGCAGGGTTAGCATTGGTTGAAGACAGGTGCTCCATCGACGTGCAGTACGCCTTAGTACACAATGTCACCGTGCCCCCACGCAGGCAACGGGGGTGAAGTGTCTTGCCCAAGGACACAACGCGGTTGCCGCAGGTGGGATTCGAACCGAGGACCTCTCGGCTTGTAGCCTGCACCTCCACCTGCTGAGCCATCGCGCCCCCTGGCGTCTGGTTTCGCCTACATTCCGATGTGGCACACGGCGATGCTGTGCTTCGCTATTTCAGTCGAAAATTTTAGGCCTTGACGTCTTTTCCCATATTATATCCCTGTCGCAACTATTTCCTGTGTACTTTTTGATGCATTACATTTGTGAAAACTAAAAAAAAAACACGCTCAAACTGAGATTGGTATTCAACAAAAAATTGTGTCTTAAATTAGTATTCAGTGCTTTCTGGTTTACAAAACTTTTTCAAGAGAGAATACCTGAAGGAACACCCGAGACCTCTCGACCCATCCGAGCCATAGACTGGACTGAAGTTATAAAATTACGCCACTCCGAGGGGAAATGTTGAAACAGTGATACGTTTTCGTTTAATGTACCTTCACGCCAATTGACCACTAAACCCGGTTGAAGAAAACAAAGTGTTATTTAAAATTACCTTTGGATACTGATTGTATATAACGTGACAATTCAGACACATCGACTGGGGGCCAATATTCTTTACTTGGGGAAGACCAATCAATATTTTCAACGTGCAGCCTTGGGTGCGACCCTTCGGTTCAAAGGGTTAAAATGTCAAACTGGCCCTTGATAAAAAGGTATTTACATCGATGTGTTCTTGTAAAACCGCACGAAACGTTTTGAAAACTGTTTTGGAGATGGGGGAGTTTTTCAAGTTTTTGTCATATTGATAATATATTCGACCTGGTATTAAATAGCAATATTAAAAGTAGAACGCTAAATTCTATTAACTTAATTTTAAAAAAAATATTTTATAATAAAAAAGTACATGAACCTACCGCTCATATTCTGCAAGGATCCTCTCTAAATCGTATGGAAACGTTTCCGCCATATTAACTTCTTATCCGCAAACAATATTAATTCGTCTGAGGGCCAGAACAGTCACGCATTCTTATTAAGATGAGGCGATAAAAAACAAGACATTCCATCATATAGATATACATGATGCTCGAAGATGTTAAAATAATTTGTATAATTTTAGTAACCAATATTTTTTTAATTTTACGCGTGGGTATTGGGGAATACGCGGTATTGGCAATTAAGTGTAAATCGTAAAGGTGAGAGAATGAGGGATGCCGCGTTCCTAGTATCGCTTACACCGTGGGATATTAAAAAACAAAGCTAATGGAGTATAGAATATATGCTATTATAAAGCATTCACGTGTTGTACACTGCGAAAATTTTAATTAGTTTCTGAACCTCAACTTAATCTGCTATCCTTGCTGTTATGACACAAGACTTTTTTAACCTATCTATTTCCGGGACCTATCTTATAAAGACAAATTATCGGAACACTTTTTCCACATTTTATTTCATTGAGCCGACGGCGCGAAATTACGTCACACCCTGTTAAAAAGGGATACATATGTTCTTTAGGAACATTGTGGAGCGTAACTTTCTCCATAAAATTCGACGACACAGAAATATAGTACACTACTTGGGAGTAGACCACATGATTAAAACATTAAATGCAGTGGATGAATTTTTCCATTGGTCGGGTATCTAAAACATCATTATTAAATTTCCTACAGTTAAAACTAGAAGTCCTGTCAAGAAATGCCCACAAATAGCACGTCGATCTGTGCGTTAATCTACGCGTTATGACCATAGTAAGGCTATCCAATTCTGTACATATGGCCTGTGCACAAGCAATGTTTCAGCCAATGGACCTCTGGGTAACCCGGAGGTCCATTGGCAGAAACATTGCCTGTGTTTGCTATGAGTAACCAGGAGGACCTGTCGTGCTTTGGATCCCATTCGATATGGCAATCGCGCGTAATTCCTACGCGCAATTAAGCCTAGATAAGCGCACAGGTCGTAACAACACTTCTAGTTTTAACTCTACCTGTATGCAAACTACACAGAGCAAAATGTGACTGGCGAGCAAATCACATCACAGACAGCGATCACAAAATGCGATTGTGTTTATACAGGCTATGCAGTGCAGTGTATTTAATAACTGCGCGAAAATTGACGGCAGAAGGAGATGGGGACAAATCCCCCCGCCCCGACCAAACACCACTCAGCCCCTCATTTTTTTTGTTTCGTTCTGGACTGTCTGTTTCTAGATATCGATGAATTCGACGGGTATTGAAAAATAATTGTTTGAAAAATAATTGTATCTCACATGACTTTATTGCATTCCGATTGGCTGAAAGCTATTACTTTATTGCATTTTGATTGGCTGAGAGAAATTGGATATTGATATATAAGTGTATCTCACATGGTTTTGTTGAATCTGAGAGTTAATACTATATTCCGCGCATGTTCTTTTATGAGAAAGTTTTACGTATACTATACTATTTTTATTTTACAGTAGAACACTACACTACGTGGACAGTGTATTATCACTAAATCACCCGCAGAGTGGAGATTCCACACGAGGAAGAATTGCAAATTTGTTGCAAAGCATAACCAGCACCAGCAAAGTTTCAGCCAATGGACCTCCGGGTTAAACCCGGAGGTCCATTGGCTGAAACAGTGCTTGTGTTTTTTGTCCATGTGTACAAAATTTGAAAGTTATAGTTTGGGTGATAACTCCACTCTGCGGGTGATTTAGTTACAATCCACTCTCCACGTACTGTATATACACATCAAAAAACATCGATAAACTGGACATGTCTCGAAAGTGAACGGTCGGGAATGATGGCATCATTTCTACGAACCAGTTGGTCGAAAAGGCTGTATACAGTAGCATACAAGACGATGGCGTTCATGGTTAATGTGTTAAAAGAAAACAATTTATCAAGCATACACGTGTAATAAAAAGAATATCCGTGATGTTTGAGTGGATACCAGAATTATCTAATTCATTGCCAAATATAAATTATTACCGGACCTCTCCATAAATACAAGATGGACTCGTCAATTCCGCTGTGGACAGTAGTGCACAAGACGATACCATTCAACCCGTCAGGGTCGAAAAGGTTAAACACAATCAATGTGTAAAACATATAATAAAAATAATATCCATATGGTTTTTGAGTGTATACCAGAATTTACAGCACCGCCGCAGTGGACTGGCCACTTTCCACGAGTGGGCAATATTTGCACAGGCGCAATAATATTAAATTCCGAACAATAATTATAGAATTAATGATCAAAAATTTAATTAACAAAGCACCGTGTATAACCCGGTGCTTCATTAATTAACATTTTGCTGATGAAGATTTTTGTTACCTGCTAAACGTATGCATCGAAATCACTGCCCATGCGTGGATTATGACCAATCCATGACGGCTGTACTGTATCTTAACCGTGGCTACAACGAAGCAAACATCATTTGTATTATACACGCTAAAAACTAAAGTGTTAAAAACTACACTTGAAGTGCTGTATTCAACACTTACTACGTGCTGAACTAGCACTTTGTTCATGTGTAGATATCCACGATCTTGACAGGTGTTACAATAATACCACTTGACAAGTGTAATGTCGCGACACTTAAAAGGAAACAACGCAGATGACGCGGATCAGGCTCGAACTCTCGAGCCTGATCCGTGCCATCTGCGTTGTGTCCTTTTAATTATCTACCCACCGAGCGCAAATCAAATTATGGACGATTCTGGAAGAACCACCAATGCTAGACGCATGGGAAGTGCCATCCATTCAAGTTTCAGATGTCTGACGATTGTAATGTCTAAGTGCTTAAAGCATTGCACTTTGGGTGTTAAAATCAAACCCTAAGAGTCAGAATGGGTTTAACACATTGAAAGTGTCAGTTTGAACACTTTAGTTTTTAGTGTGTAACTACACTAAAAAATAAGGCGCGGCAATATAAGTTACGGTGCATTTACTTGGCGATTAGGGTGCCACACGGGGAGTAGTGAGAACAGTATTACACAAATGAGTCGAAATTTCACTAATAAAATTCTGCAAGACAAAAGGAAGAAAAAATACGAAGACAGCATCTTAAATTCAATGTTCTCACATGTAATTCTCTACATGTGAGATTCTAAATCTTACGAGGGATTCATGCCATCGGCGGCCGGGGCCAATAATATACAGTACGTGGAGAGTGTATTATCACCAAATCACCCGCAGAGTGGAGATTCCACCCAAGCAATAATTGAATATTTGTTGCAAAGCATAACCAGCACAAGCAAGGTTTCAGCCAATGGACCTCCGGGTTACACCCGGAGGTCCATTGGCTGAAACATTGCTTGTGATTTTTGTTTATAAGTACAACATTTTAAAGTTATAGCTTGGGTGATACCTCCACTCTGCGGGTGATTTAGTTACAATCCACTCTCCACGTACTATAAAACGTTTACAATTGTATTGTCTAAAATTATATCTTCTAGTTATGACCAAAAATGTAATTAGCATTTTCAAAGATCTGGCAATTTGCCAGTTGGCAAAGTGCCATATCTTTTAAAATGCTAGTGGTTCATTTTAGTCAGTTATACTAGCAGGTATAAAATACAATTCTAGAAAATACTATTGTAAAAGGTTTTTAGTATTGACCAAAGTCTTCTGTCATCACAGGCAGGGACCGATCAGGACTATTTAAAATACGCTCTAGCCTCGGAGCCTATTTTTTCAATTCATGCGCCAGATTTCAATTTACGGATTCACACTGCTGTTTGTAACACACACTGCAAGTATGTAATAGCTCTCATCATTTTCATTTAGTACACTATAGCAAACATTAATCTTCACTGTGGTTTCTGATCACGTCTTGGCTGCCTATTTAGGCAGCCCAGACTTGATCAGAAACCACAGTGAAGATTAATGCTTGGTAATTAAGACGTGAAGTATTAACTTAAGCACTCTACAACAATGATAAATGATAATCATATATATAATACATGTAAGAGTGGCTCTCTCGATTATCCATCGAAAGAATATCAAAATATGATCTGAGAAGTTACGCGCCAACTGAGAAGCCTATTTCTGAGATTTAAGAGCCAGGTCCTGATGTTTCAGAACCAAATACGCACTGGCGCATGCCCAGGTCGGTCCCTGACAGGACTGAAGGTAAGTCTCGTATTATGGTAATGTGTTTTCTACGTGTGGTGATTGGTTGACAGCGTTTACTTCTATTTCCCTATATCACTATATCATTCCAAGGAACATTCCGGAAAAAATGTCCTCGAGAGATTTCCATTTTAGAATACTAGATTGGATATATAATAGAATAACCGTATTATTACTAAAACATTTTACTCCTGTCATCCATTTTATTATTTCTTGTTTGCTTGCTACTCATTAGGGACTCATGGCACCCTCAGCATATATGGCTATATTGCTGACGAAAGTCAAGTGTAAAGGCAAACTTACAATTATGCTGCACAAACTTGTAGTCTCGCCGCAGAGTTTAGACACTGGCCCCCATCATCCCTCTGTGGTGAAACTTGTCGGCTATAGGACCATTGATCTACATTCCGCGATTCACTTTTATGGGCTCCAAAAATCATCCAACAAGAAGCGCGCGTGTCGATTCATCCTCACTAAACTAATTCACGTTGGATGAAGGACGCAAGGATAACCAGTTCCAACTCAAAGAATTCCTGCTAGACCAGTTCTCAAAGGATCAATTCAGAACAGACCTATTTCCAGAACGCAAATGGCAAAAAATATTCGTGGGCTTTTAGTGCATAGGAAGAAGAAATGGATATACAATAACGCTTCACAATTTTCACATGTCAAACACAATAGTAAAATAACACTCTACTATATCAAAATTAACATTTTACCCAACCGAACTACAATACTAACGCCACCGATAATCACAAAAATCGACTGTGGGGGTCGGGGGGTTGGGGTGGGACCATGTTTTTTTTTACCCAGAAACAGAAAATCACGATGGTTTGAAATCCACCCATCACATATTTTACTAGTGATCAATGCCCCCGTGGGAACGCAGTGGCTCAGTGGTGACGGCATTGGACTTCAAGCCGAGAGGTCAAGTGTGTTGTATCCTTGGGCAAGATTCTTGATCCCGATTGCCCATGAGGGGGCACGGTGCCGCCGTGTACTGAGGTGTACTGCATGCCGATGGTGCACTTGTCTCCAACCAATGCTAACCTTTCTTATTCTGAGTAAGGAGTACATTAGGGAATCTGACAGTTGCTCGCCGCTGCTGTGTGGTTCCGTCCGGGTACTCCGGCTTCCTCCATCCATACAATTGTTCGATACGAGGTGATCCTGGCTGTCGAAAGTGTCAATAAACCCCAGTAAATAAATAAAACACTGTCCCCGTACTATACAGTACAATGTGGATTCATTTCTGGAAACGGTTAAACTAGCAAACGTCAGAACATGGACCACTAGTGTTCACCCAGTGGTCCGTGATCTAGCATTTGGCTAGTGCATCCTGTGCCTAGTTTGAACATTATACATAAATATTGGGATGAAATCCCAATATTTCCACCCACTGCAGTACCGGAGAGAGTAATCACTCGTCGGTACTGCAGTTTTGCCTATTTTTTTCTCCTAGAAATATTCCTTCGTAAATTAACAGTGAATTATTTTCCATTCACCATGAGTTCCCACAGACCATCTAAATTATTTCAATCCCCCTGTGATATAATTGCATGTTGTGTTAGATAATGCACTTGTTTTGACAACAGATGTTAGGTGCAGACTTGCCATCCTATTTTCGCAAGATGTTCCAACATAGGTTGTTGATAATTTACCAATATTTCCTGGATCATTTACCAATAATTCCTGTAACAAAGAAGCATTCGGTTTCTTACTGAATTCAAGACGTATAATTATGTTGCAGGGAAGCCATACCTTCATTAAACATTTCCACAGCATAATCCTGTGACGTGAGAATACGAGATTTCAATAATATATGGGCAAGATATCACAACTTGTTCCGTGTCGTCTGCTCACGGTTATTTTCCTCATTACAAAAGATACAGACAACAGTGCTCATATATATTCCAAAATACCGCGCTCTTTCATATTTTCTTTGCAAGGACACAGATATGATATGAAATTGACAAGAAAGAAATAAGAAGGATTTTAACCCTTTACCCAACGCAGACGATATCAAAATTTATTATTTTAAATATCATTTTTTTTATTTTTTTTCAAAAAAATTCAACAAAACCATATCATGTGACCCCTCGTTGGAACGAGCTCGTTCCAACGAGGGGTCACATGATATGGTTTTGTTGAAAATTTTTGAAAAATACTATTTTTTCAACTGATGGATTTGCATATTACGCGGGCGGATGCGGCCGATTCCTTGGATAAAGGGTTAAGAGAAAGCAGGTCGAGATTTGGCCGATGCCAGTAATGAAAACCTTGAAAATGTAAATACTTATTCAAACGGAGACGATCATAATGGGGGTGGTGCGATCAATGCGATAAAGATAAAAATGACTTTTTTTTTCATCCCAGACTGCAACTTAGACAAACTGTGATGTATCCACAATGTCTTATCACAGAACAAAGACAATAAATTATTGAACTACGATCAATAAGTAAGTTCAAACATACAACCATTGAGTATCATTTCTGCGCAGAGTTTGGTTGATCAAAAGTTTTGTTCTTCTGTTGGTCCCTGCAAAACCTCGAAATAAATTCGATTCTATTCCAGTCGAGGCTATTCGGACATTTCCGAATCGTCGAGATGTTTTAAAACTGTTAAGTGACTCCATTTAAACTTTTGTTCTGTCATCCTTTGCAGGAGACCTGATGGTAGGGAAATATTTCAAGGAAGATCAGATTTCAAAACAATGTTCATTCCGTTTCTGTGATATTCTTCATTTATATTACTTGAAAGGTGACTTGGAATTTTTGTCATATCTAAGGTTCTGAGAAGGTGCAACATGTTCAAATAGAGAGTACACGCTTGACTGGACTGGTTACGTGAAATAATTCATGAGAGGTGAGGGACGTTGTTCAAACACGAGTGCGCGAATGCGCACCAGTGTTTTACAATATAGTCCCTCGCCTCGAATGAATTATTTCACGTAACCAGTCCAGTCAAGCGATTACTCTGTTTATTACTTTTCATTATTAACGATAGTTATATTATTTAACCCTTTACCTAAAGTAACGGCCAAAACCGGCCAGCGCTATTTTCAAAAATCGCCAATTATTTTTTTTCATTATTTTTTCATTTTCTTTCTCTAAAACATACGTTATGACCCCTCATTGGAACGAGCTCGTTCCAATGAGGGGTCATAACCTATGTTTTTGAGCCAAAAAAATGAAAATAATAGTTATTCAAGAATTTTTTTGCAAGTGTCGTCTGCTTTTCATGGTAGGTAAAGGGTAAAAAAAAAAACTCAAAAAGCAATAAAGTCCCCATTACACCCACGGCAAAGCGTCTTCGTTTGCGCGCACGGATACATGCCCCAACTGTTGTTTGCATAATTCACTTGTGAAGTTATCGTTCATAATCAAACCCGGAAATTCCAGTAAATCACACTTTGGAAAGTAACGAAAAAGGTTTAACCACATGAAACACTGTGCGCTGAGATACGTGGTTCGATTCGAAACGAAATCCTCTGCCTGATCCGATTTGATCCAAAACTTGAGAGTCGCAGTTTGTTTGTGTTACAGACAACATACTGTGTCGAATTGGCAAACTGGTGACAGCAGTTGTTGATTGTGACATTATCATATCTTTCAGGCGACGCGGTGGCTCAGTAGGTAGAGCTGCAGGCTGCACGCCGAGAGGTCCTCGGTTCGAGTCCCACCAGCGGCAACCGCGTTGTGTCCTTGGGCAAGACACTTCACCCCCATTTCCCACGTGGGGGCACGGTGACGTTGTGTACTAAGGCGTACTGCACATCGATGGTGCACCTGCCCTCAACCAATGCTAACCCTGCTTGTGTGGAGTTGGTATGTTGATGAGCTGACAGTTGCTCGCCGTTGCTCGGTGGTTCTCTCCGTGTATTCCGGCTTCCTCTACCCGTAAAACTGTCACGGTCATGGTTAGCCATTATGCAGAAATATGTGACCTTAAAGACCAATACATAAATAAATAATCGTATCTTTCACATTACTCACATCGCGTCTACCGTATATGACCCTTTAGGTTGGTTTTCATGCCAGGTTTCAGTGATGCAGTCATCATGCAGATGGTGAAAGTGCAAGGCCTTCCTCCTTCCTTGCTTCACAGTCTGGTCACCACTCTATTTAAGAGCAACATGACTGAATTCGGGCGTATCGACTTACACCACAAGGGGGACTGAAACAAGCAACGCACAGTAGCCTGTTTGGCAATAATTTAATACCAAAATATATAAAAGTCCAAAATAGAGATTACACTGCATGAACTGAGATTACGAAATGAAAATTGGATCTAGCGAAAACCAAATTATCCTGCTTTACGATCAAGATAATCGACGATGGATAAACTTTTTAACCTTCGCTCCACTGATAATAAAACAAACGGTCATGAATGTACGAATGTCCTTCATTTTGTACAGTTAAAACTAGAAGTATTGTCACGAACTGTGCGCTTATCTAGGCTTAATTGTGCGTAGGAATTGCGCGCATTTGTCATATCGAATAGCAACCAAAGCACGACAGGTTCTCCTGGTTACTCATAGCAAACACAAGCAACGTTTCTGCCAATGGACCTCCGGGTTACCATATGTACAGAGTTTGATAGCATTACTATGGTCATAACTCGTAGATTAACGCGCAGATCGACGTGCTATTTGTGCGCATTTCATGACAGGACTTCTGGTTTTAGCTGTAGATTCGGATCAAAGAATAGGAACTAAAGGGTGTGAGAGCCCATCACAAATCATCAAAGGCTACAAGTCAGCTGAAGTCTCCAGTTGAAGTGAGGGTACTACGAACCGATCATAGGAACGTTTCAAACCACACCATGGTATTAGGGACGTAGTGGCTCATTGGCTAGAGCAGTGGACTTTAAAACGAAAGGTCGACTGTTCAATACCGACTCACGCCATCTATTCTGTGTCCATGTGCAAGACACTTAATCCCGATTGCCTCACGTGAGGGCACGGTGGCGCTGTGTACTAAGGCGTATATATCACAAGAAACGTCGTTAATGTCGACGTAACAACCCATGTGTTATTTCCTGATTATCAACTAGTGTCTAATCGGCGCGTGGTCCCATAGCAGCAGCATTGTATTCTTGACATGACGTTCACATGACGTCAATTACGACAACAGGTGTAAGTAAAGCGCATTCATGACGTCATGGTGTGAAGCGTCTGAGCCAACGAACTGATTGTCGGTTGTTTTGGGAGAATTTAGCGACAATGAATTAAATAAAAAGTGTAAAAAACATTCGAAAATTCATGTGATATACAGAATCTTTAACTCGTGATGTTTGGATATAAGATTTTTTGAAACTCGTTTGATGAATTCGATTCACAACTCGCCTAAAGGTTCGTTGCGAATCAAATTCATCAAACTCGTTTCAAAAAATCTTATATCCAAACATCACTCGTTTGAGATCCTCTATATACTGCACGTCGATGGTGCACTTGTCTTCAACCGATGTTAACTCTGCATGCGTCGGGTTAGTAAGTTAGAGAGCCTAACGGTTGCTCGTGTAGCTGCTCGGTTGTTCTCTTCAGCTTTTTCCACCCGTAAAAATGTCCAACGCGATGTGACCCTAGTTGTTGAAAATATTGTTAACTCCTTACATACTGCCGGCGGATATTCCTGCCCAGGATGTGAAATCTCTTGCTATTCAAATCAAATAAGTAAAATTTGAGCAAATTTAACCAAATTCATTCCATGTGTATGGTATCGACTTTTTAACCAGTAATTTCTTAAGTCAAATTTTCATGAAATTTTTATCAAATCTACTCATGGCTGCTTCACAGCAGCCATGACTAGATTTAATGACAAACATTTTAAAATTACTCGGTTTAAGCGTTAAACCCCCCAAAAACTCTTTTCTCTTCCATGCTAATAGCTAGGTATGCAAGGGTATTTGGGGACAATACATGATGTAGGCCCATCACTCTTTCACAGGGTTTACCTGGTACATAAACTGCTATTTCGCTTTACGTGAGATAACTGTTTCAGACAATATTAAGACCTAAACACGTAAATAATTTAATAAAAAAGAATAATTCCGCCACTGGCTTTAATATATCGCACGGCAAAGTAGTCCGACTGTTACCAAAATTAGGGTCAAACAGTTTTGAATAAGTTCAACTGTACCCTATTAACTATGCCAATGGCAATAGAATTTCTGAACAGTTTTAGAGACTATGCTACTGGGAATAATCACATAGAAAATGAGATCTTTATCACTTTTAAAGCAAAATGAACTCGAAACCCTTTCGTAGAATCCATTTTCCACTAGAGCAAACAAGAGTCATTTGATTCGGAATATTCATGTTATGTTATTTAAAAAAAATCTCTGCTAATGGGCTGACTCTGAAGTATTTTAAACATAGCAAAAATGATAACAACAAACGCTATTGATAAATTAATTCAAGAGAAATTCGTTATCCAATAAAAGAGAGAAATTATCAAGATACAGATCTTCCAAAGATATTCTTCTTCTAAATGTTTTCTGTAATTAGATTGTTTTAAAGCCTTTAAGGAAAATATGAGACTGCAATAATTTGTCACATTTTTTTAGTAACGCATCAACAGTCGGGGCAGATTTTTATTTATTCCATAAAAAACATTTGTAAGCACATACAATCGCTAAGAAATACTATTGAAGGGTGCGAGTAGGGACGGTGTCTGTTCATGGCTTTTTCAAACTGTTTTACCCGTTTTCATCCGAGAAAGAAAATGCAAAATCTCGTGCAACCGAAAACAATAATTTGTGTTACTCAAATAGAAATTCACGAGAAAGTGTTGTAAAACACGATATATCTTACCTCCTACAAGTGTCTGAGAATTTCATTGCTTCAAAGACGTCACATGCAGACTGCATATAAAACCGTATACTGCCTGTCAACATCAATATACGCTGACAGCTATGGGTAATCTCCCCTTTGTTCATTGATTATTCAAAATGGCGGCAGCCGATAAAAGCTTCAAGTTGAAAGATTGAGTGTTGGAAGCCCATATTTGGTCTGAAGTGCAGGTTAGGCATCTTAAAAGGCTTCATATTCTGTGGATGTGTGTCATGTTACCTTCGAAATGGAACTGTTTGGTATGTATGAATTTGCCTTGTTACAATTTATGGGAGAATGCATGCAACAAGACAAAGACACGTGAACACATTGAGAGAATTCTCTCATTTAATTTTGATCGCTGTGGTTATTAGTTCTGTGCATCGATGGAGCAGTCGGTAAGATATATCCGTTATATAGTTTGTTGGTGGCCTAATATGGTATATATGGTGTCAGCTAATTGCATATTGGACTCGAGCTTCGCACTCGTCCGATATGAAATTAACTGACACCACATATACCATATTAGGCCACCAACAAACTGTGTAACTAATAATATCCATGTGAGGGATATACAAAACCGCTTTCAGACAGCTGCGATCACACACCTCACAATCCTACCCCAGTCCGTCTTATTTGGGGATATGGGTCATTCTTTTGCGTATCAGTGGATTTAAAAATGAGCTTTTGAGACGCGCGGTGAAGTTATTCGGACTGTCGTCCATGATGATTTAAAACTAAGTGGAACATTAATGGAAACGTTTATTCTATACCGTTTTCCTCTCCGTAATCTATCATTTAGAAGTAATCAGGGTCCATTCGTCAAAGTTGTGCAAATAATAATAAAAACAGTTGTGCAAATAAATAATAAAAACAGTTGTGCGAATAATAATAAAAACAGTTGTGCAAATAATAATAAAAACAGTTGTGCAAATAATAATAAAAACATTTATGCAAATAATAATAAAACAGTTGTGCAAATAAATAATAAAAACTGTTGTGCAAATAATAATAAAAACAGTTGTGCAAATAATAATAAAAACAGTTGTGCAAATAATAATAAAAACAGTTGTGCAAATAATAATAAAAACAGTTGTGCAAATAAATAATAAAAACAGTTGTGCAAATAAATAATAAAAACAGTTGTGCGAATAATAATAAAAACAGTTGTGCAAATAATAATAAAAAACAGTTGTGCAAATAATAATAAAAACAGTTGTGCAAATAATAATAAAAACAGTTGTGCAAATAATAATAAAAACAGTTGTGCAAATAATAATAAAAACAGTTGTGCAAATAATAATAAAACAGTTGTGCAAATAATAATAAAAACAGTTGTGCAAATAATAATAAAAACAGATATATAGTTGTAGAATCATATTTTGCTGCAGCAGTTCATCAGCGGACTAATTAGACAATTATCTGATTCCTGTTTTCCTCAATTTTCCAGTTGGTTTATCGAAAATATTGTTTCCGAAAAGTGAAAAAAAAAGTTATTCTACACCTTTGCACATGGATGTCTAAATATCAATATTCAGAGTTTCGAATTTGTCCCATAATGCAACTAGGAATTTATCAAATTCAGCCTTTTTGGACAGAGCTCTTCGCTGTCAGACAAGTCTAAATTGGTTAAACTCCCCGTTGAAATATGGGGATATTTTGCCTGTCAAACAAGACTAAATTTGTTAACCCTTTACCCAGCGTAACGGCCAAAACCGGCCAGCAATATTCACTAAAATCGACAATTAATTTTCATTATTTTTCCAATTTTTTGTCTCAGAAACATAGGTTATGACCCCTCTTTGGAACGAGCTCGTCGAGCTCGTTCCAATGAGGGGTCATAACCTATGTTTTTGAGACAAAAAATGAAAAAAATTAGTTAATCAAGAATTTCGTTTGCAAGTGTCGTCTGCTTTTCATGTTAGGTGAAAGGTTGAAATCCTCGTTGAATTATGGTTATACTTTGCTACTTGATGCTTTGATGTTACGATGTGCAGAAGGTTAGTTTGGATAGCCTCGTATGATTATCTTGTTCATAGGTACAACAAATTATATTATCCCATTCTCACTAAAGGAGCTCTCGGATATACACATTTCGCGTGGCTACTCATGAGATAAGCTGCGATATTTTGCTAAAACACGAGATAACCTCTGCAGACATTAATCGATTGAACTAAGTCCATTTTAACGCACGATACGAGAGGTTGTCGATACAACTAATAGAAAAGGGAGATTACAGAGCATTAACGATGGTGAGAACGGTATTTACAGATAATATATGTCGTTGGAAAAAAAACTGGAATCAGGTAGAATAAAATATTCTACCAGCACAAACAGGAATTCCACTTTCCACTGGTCAAAGGTGGAATTTACCTCTTCCGGATGACTGAGAATTCCATTTCCACTACAATAACAGTTTCAAATGCTTAGCTATAAGTTCGACGATATAAAACCTGAATCCCATTTTCAACCACTAGAGACTCGGACTCCACCAGACAGAACCTTTTTTTATTTAAAGAGATATAAACCGCGATTTGGGAAAAAAATGAGTTGGCAATTTAACAAAACCACGATTTCCGTTATTCAAAAAAGTACTCTCATGTATTATTACACGCCTGTTCTATGAAATCCCCATCTACGGCGACACTAAACCATGCGCAAAATGTAAATCCGCTCCGCACATATGTGCCGAATGGAAATCGTTGATGGACTATTTTTAAATAGACGCGAAATAACACTGAAATCTTCTGCAAATCGTGCAACGCAATTAAAATTTGAATCGCTAGCGATAGCTAAAAATAGTAACACGAGTTCCTCTCAGAAATTTGTCTTGCGATAAAGTGTATTCTTTTTGATGATAGCACGTCCCCTGGGTCCCAATGTGTTCTATATGCCTACTGGCGCGTAGAGCACATTGGGACTCGGGGGACGAGTTGTCTGTCAAATGAATTACGGAGTGTCCTTCTAGTAATTGTTTTTAAAGACGCGAAGGCGTGTAATAAACACAGAGCGACATACGCGTGTGATTAGGTTAATCGATATGGCACTTGTGTCATCGCGGAAGGATAAAACTCGTTTTATCCATCCGCCTTGGCACTCGTGTCATACCGATTAACTCATTCACACGCATGTGTCGTTCTGTGTATAAATATATTTCGTGAAAAAATATTAACTTGAAGACGAGAATTTACGAGATGCTTGAAAAAAGGCTGGGCCTTTTTTCAAATATCCGATAAATTCGAGACTTCGAGTTAATTCATTTAACCGAATCGGACTGTTTCATACGAATGAGAAACCAAGCACGAGGGTACGTTTGTATGACAGAAATGGTGGTATAAAGTGAAGGTCAACCTACTTTTTTTTAAATCGCGTCTTATTGTTCCTTTAAATGCATTGAACATTAAAGTAAAAGTCACTGCATTTGTAACTAAGGTAAATTATAATTAAATATTTCTATGTTTTTGTATCTTGATTGTACACATGCAATCCTTCCTTGTAATTTATGGATTGATATTTGAAGCAGAAAGTCTGTTCTTTAATCTTAAAATTTAGTTTATTTGCTTTAATGAGATATAAATCTGTGTTTTAGATTGTGCCGGCCAAAACCATTTCTAGTTTCCTCTCATAGAACTTCAGATTCTACCAGTAAAGGCTAGAGTTTGTATCTCTGCCTTACAAATGGAATTCCACCTCCTGTTAGAATCCCAACTTCTACCACATTCCAGTTTCTAACTTCCCTATTCCCCCATACATAAAAAAGCCCATGGTTTTGAAGTTAAATTCAGTGTGGAAAATCGAACAATCAGTATATTCGTTTTAAATAACTGTGTCCAAAATCATTTCAAATGGCTGAAATGGATGGCCGTGCTAACATTCTTGTCACGTGGAAAGAATATGTGATCAAAGCACATTGAAGGAAATCCATTAAATGAGCTCGCGTACCTACCGTGTAGATAAAATACCGTTGAAAATGTGGTACTGGTACTGGCAACCAGTGTCTGCCGTAGGCTATTAATATGATGCCAGCGTTCTGAATAAGTTTTGGCAACACCAGCCGTTTTTTTTTTTGTTCGATCTTGGAGGAAAACCGATGAAACGATATGTAGATTCTCTTCATTGCCTCAGCTGCTCAGTTATCATGCAGAGTGGAGCAATTGCTATTTTTAACGATTGGACTAATGAATACATTTAAAGAGTTGACCAATTAATATCTTTAACCTGCAGCCATGGGGTTACAGGTTAACGATATTAATTAACCCTTTACCTAACGTAACGGCCAAAACCGGCCAGCGCTATTCTCAAAAATCGCCAATTAATTTTCATTATTTTTTTCATTTTTTGTCTCAAAAACATAGGTTATGACCCCTCGTTGGAACGAGCTCGTCGAGCTCGTTCCAACGAGGGGTCATAACCTATGTTTTTGAGACAAAAAATGAAAAAAATTAGCTATTCAAGAATTATTTTTGCAAGTGTCGTCTGCTTTTCATGTTAGGTAAAGGGTTAATTTACAGTACGACGCGAGGGTTGGTCACTTTTCCCGGGCGGTCAATATTTCCATGGACGTTATATTATTAGATTCCAAACACTAATTATAGGAATAATCATCAAAAATTTAATTAATGAAGCACTGGGTTGTACACGGTGCTTTATTAATTAAAATTTTGCGGTGATGATTTTTATTACTGGTAAACACATGCGTATACATCACTGCCCACGCGTGGATTACCACCAGTTTATGGCGACTGTACTGCATACTTTGAAAATTGACTCTTCCAAAACAAGGCATCTGACGTAATGGGCGTTGCCTTTTTTTGCAATAGCAATAATTAAAGAGGCGAATATGTGCATTATGTGAAACATAATTTATTTTATTTCTGTATTTATTGGGGTGTAACGACACTTTCGACAGCCGGGGTCACGTCATGTCGGGCAGTTTTGCGGGTGGTGGAAGTCGGAGTACCCGGAGAGAACCACCGAGCAACGTCAGATTCCCCAACGTACAGACCCC
Organism: Pictodentalium vernedei; assembly: GCA_031216915.1. Taxonomy (NCBI): domain Eukaryota; kingdom Metazoa; phylum Mollusca; class Scaphopoda; order Dentaliida; family Dentaliidae; genus Pictodentalium; species Pictodentalium vernedei. The sequence goes on from CM062297.1 coordinate 854,449,646, forward strand.
ACACAAGCAGTGTTAGCATTGGTTGATGACAAGTGCACATCAACGCGCAGTACGCCTTAGTACACAACGCCACCGTGGCCCCACGTTGGCAATTGGGATTAAGTGGCTTGCCCAAAGACTCAGCGTGGTTGCCGCTGGTAGGATTCGAACCGCGGACCTCTCGGCTTGTATCCTGCATGTCTCTACATACAGAGCCACCGCGCTTCCAAGTGAAAAGTGTAACCCCCCATGCACTGTACACGCCTCTTTACTTTTCGTATCATTAGTCTTTAAACACCAACAGTCATTAGGCCATGGTTAGTTAATTTTCAGTTTAGCTATTCCAGGTGATCAGAACAAAATGTGGAATGAGGTTATTATTAATTAATAATTATATCCCTGTGGTGAAGTGGCGTACGTAATATATCTCTTTCCACAAGATGCACATTTTATCATTTTGCACTTACACACTGCTTCCTAGCATGTGTAGGTTGCCTCAGATAGTAGAACCTATAATGACCAGGGTTATATACAGAACCGCCTATAACAAGATGTATCATTAGTCAACATTATTAGCCTAATAACACCAGATTATTGCCTCATTATTGCCAGATTGCTATAGCAATCTGGCAATAATGAGGCAATAATCTGGTGTTATTAGGCTAATAATGTTGACTAATGATACATTTTGTTCTGGCAATAATTAGGCAATAATCTGGTATTTCAATGGATGATAAAGACCCACCTCTTTACGCGATCTCCTGTATATAACTAATCGACAGCTTACACAACACATTTGTTTATTTATCAGTGTAAAGCCTGAGAGCACCTAGGTGAATTCACGGCTATAAACTATATTATTATTATTATTATTATTATTATTATTATTATTATTATTATGAAGAAGAAACGTGTATTCTCTTGGCCCTGTGAATGAAGTGACCCATTTGAGGATCCAGTAATAAAGAAAAAAGCCTTTTTATTTCGGGCAAAAAACAAAATAAGGCGAATGACGCTAAACCGAAAATTAATTAACCATGGCCTTATCGTAACATTTATGACAGAAGTACGCCAGCTAGTTGCCAGTACAGTTCGGCCGCTGTGGACTGGTCACTTTCCACTGGTGGGCAATATTTCTTCGGATGAAATAATATTAGATTCCAAACCTTAATTATAAGAGCAATACAACCCGGTTCTATTAATTACAATTTTATTGATGATTGTTGTTATTACCTGACAAACGCTTGAGTGGCCATCACTGCCCACGCGTGGATAACGACCAGTCGACGGCAGCTATACTGTATTTTTGCCATATTTTGTAATGTTTGCAGTATTGGGCCGTTCCAGCTGGCTTTTGTACTGAAACACCTCTTCAATGTGGTTGTGTTATATGTGTTGGTTTTCTGAGAATGTTGAGCTATCGTGCAATGCGTGTTACATCAATCACTTGAACATCGTATTACACGACTCTCCCTTCTAAATAGTTGTGTGTCTCTTGAGGTTCGCTGGAAATACAAACACGTTTATACAAAGTCTAATTCAATAGCCGGTAAACTGGTTTCGCTCTTCTCATATTGTTTCGAAAAGAACGAGCGAAAATACAGCTACAAACATCTGATTCAAGCTCCATAGAGGTTGCCGTGGTATTTATTTTCGGAAGTCGTTTGCTATCTTGCCTCAATGGACGGGTTGTTATTTAAATAATAGTAATACTAAATACAGTTTTCAGCTATGCATCCACAAAAATATGCGCTCTCAGACTTTACAATGCACTGCAAGTATATAGCAAACGTGTATATAGCTTAACTCTTAGAAGCCGGGGAATCAGAATAAATTTATTGAACATGACATAGCGTGAAAAACTTACAGTAAAGCAGTTGCTCCTAGTCAGGTGTCGTCTGCCTATTCAGGCAGACGACACTTGAGTAGAGCACCTGCTCAGCGTTTAATTTTTCCCCAGCCCAAAAATAGCTGAGCCGTCACAGCCAGAATACCTTCCGTGTCACATGACAGGCAAGACAACTCGACTCCCGGCTTCTGAGAGTTAAGGTGGTCGGGTCGCCCCAGAAAACAACAGCGTTGTGAATGTCACATAAAACTTACAGTGATCGCAATACACTTGCTCCCAGTAGTGGCTAGGCTTAGATTCCCCCACCAGGTTCAAACCGTAGGTGCCGCTCTCTCCGCATGCATAGCTAGGTATTTTGGGTGTTGCCGGTTCCACAAAGCCATCTGCACGTCATGCTTTATTGACATATTTTTACACATTTACCGTCCACAAGAGATGCCACCTCTCCAATGATCCCTCACTACAGACCGCAACCTCGAATGACCTTCGCTGCTTGTACGAGTGGGTGTATATTTCATCAATGAAATGTAGCAAAATAAAGACCAAAAACAAACAAACAAAAACCAAATGACAACTTCACTTGATATTCAATTCTCTCGCATTTTTTCGCATGCAATAGGAAGAAAAACGGAAAGAAAAACTAGACTAGATGGCTACACATGCAGACACGATCCGGTGACACTTCTCAGTCCGTAATGACAGCACCGATAATAGGTATCACTGAACTAAATATTTGAATTAGAAATACCCGCCTTGAAATGTTGAAGTGATAAAATCTCTAAAAATAAACAGCCTTGGGAAAATAAATTGTTTCAATAAACGTTTGAAGCATTCTATTGACATCTTGCATTATTGATGAATATTCCAGATAAAAAAAGGGTGATTTGATGACTTTTTGACCTAAAAAATACAATTTACATTTGGTGTGTTTTTGTAGGGAATTCCCTGAAAAATATGTGCACGTGACCGGTACTTCCCGTGCTGTCAATTTCCCTCTCTTATTTGTTGCATGACCCCCTGCTTTGGGGTAGGAAAAAGTTGTCTGAAGGACTATACTTGACAAAGATATTTGAATGCCAAAATTAAAGTGATGGGATCATATTTATTTTTGCCTGAACGTTATAATGGTCGCCTATGGGGAAATATTTAGTTCCGTGATACCATAAATCATACATCAGTATGGCCACAAAAAGGTGGTTAATTTTGAGCACGTTTCCATCGCAACAGACTTTCTGAAACCGGTTGAGAACTCCTGTGCAAAATACTGTGAACTGAATAGAACAAACACAAACAAAATATCGTCTCAGATTCAATGTTCCCGCATTTCTGTTTCGACATGTATATTAATAAATCTTGGACAAGTTCGATAATCAGTATAATTAGTTTGACATTAAGACAATTACTGCCATTGTTTATAATAGTTTATTTAGAATTTCATACAGTGACTTGAACAATAGTTATCAAATTCTGATGAAGTTTAGTATATTCATTTTAATAACATGGACGGGTCTGATAACAATCATTATACATTTAAATTTGGGCGAGTTATTGCCCATGGGTTTTGTTTTTTAGAGATGTAGGTTTTTAAATTTCTTGTTCGGTTTCGGTTTTGGATTTTCAGGTGGAGTAAAACCTCGGTTCGGTTCGGTTTTCGGTTTGTTCATGAGGCCAAGTCAAATTCAATAAAACTCATTCTTATGTCCGGAATCATAACTGAATGGTAGTGAAATTGAGGGAAACTCAATAAATGCCCGAAATAAGCTATATAATACATGAAGAATCAGGAAGGCCAATATAATAATTACCTAAATATACAGAACTTTTATTGTGCTTGGCCATTTTTCGAGGTCTGACACATATAAGCAACTTGAGGAAAGCTGCAAACACAACTAAACTGAAATGTCGGAAATTCACAGAATGTAGCCTTCCCAGAGCAGTGAGAGTACCCAGACACTGCCATTGACAGTGTCTGGGTACTCTCACTACTCTGGGATGGCTACACTCTGTAAATTTCTGCAGCAAAATAGTATTTAGTAAAAAAAAACGAAAAACCTTAGATTACGGGATGTCGACGGTTTCGGTTTTTAAAAAAAACTGAAAACCTCGGTTCGGTTTCGGTTAACCTACAGCTCTATTGTTTTTATTGTATGTTATTTGCACAATAATTTATAAATAACTGCTCAGTGTCCAATCACCATTGAATGGGTGCTGTCCAGGTGCAGTAGGGGAATAAACTGTTGGCTCCGAATCATTTTCCCGAATTTGCATCATTGCTGGTATATAAACACCTTACCCAAACCCCCAGCCAGAATTTTTCATTCTGCACTATTTTTCCGGAATAATCCGTAATTCTATCGCAGATTGTTCCGTCCAAAATTGACGGAATAGTCCATAATTTTTTACGGTGTTCTGGAATTTTCACATCATGGTATTCTGTATTTTTACGGAACAATGTTCCGGCAGCACTATTTAATATTTTTAACAGTGCATGTGCTATTCTACAGTTTTTCGTATCGGAAATACGACAGATGATTGCGAATGGCTCACGACTGGGTCGCGATCCAGTCGAAATTCTCTCTCAACGTTTGTGGTCACCGTACCGATACTGTAATATAGATTGTCTGGACATGCGAAATGGACTGGATAATGATATCATGAAACCATTCAGTAAAAATCAAGCAAAACATCTAAACCATTTTCATAGTTTACAACGGTACTCTACCATATTCGTCAGCAGTACCATATTGAAATTTCCTTATAACCCTTTACCCAACGTAACGGCCAAAACCGTCCAGCGCTATTCTCAACAATCGCCAATTAATTTTCATTATTTTTTCTTTTTACTCTCAAAAACATAGGTTATGACCCCTCATTGGAACGAGCTCGTCGAGCTCGTTCCAATGAGGGGTCATAACCTATGTTTTTGAGACAAAAAATGAAAAAAATTTGTTATTCAATAATTTTTTTTTGCAAGTGCCATCTTCTTTTCAAGTTAGGTAAAGGGTTATACGTTTAGAAAATAAAACTAATGCATTTATGTCTTCCTTCTCCAGATCATACAAAGTGTACAACCTATTCCGTACTTGCATTGAAAGAAAGGCGTTGGAACGCAGCTATGTTCAACACGACAGGTCAGTGAATGGTATTATGAGTACGAAACCCTTAAAATTGGAGCACGGGAGTATTCAAAGTTGATTTAAACGAATTCACAAATCCCCATCCCGCCCGCACCTTCACCCCACCCACTCGCACACCCAATACCCACAGTTCCTCTAAAAGAATCGCACACGCCGTGTTTCCGGCTTTTTTCACAGATACGTATACGTATGTTTTACATGAACCTTACCGACCACGTATACCAATATCCCACTTTCGCTGGGTATAGTCAAAGAATATCAGGAATGCAAGAGTTTCCAATATTCGCTTTCATAACCACAAGAATTGCAGAAACTCGTTTTCGCTGGTACACTGGGGTTTACTGAATTCAATTTTTGAGAACGTATGCCCAATTTCGACAAAATTGTGCAACAAATTCAAGTTCCAAAATCGGTCTCTTAACTCTCTGCATTATGATGTCGAAATACCAATGTTTTCAGCAGCAAATTTTTCCCACAAAGCAACTGAGAATTTTAAAAAAATATACCTTGTTTGACAGAGCTCATGGAGCTCTGTCAAACAAGATATAATTTGTTATTTTTGTCATGCTCCGTGGGCAATACGGAGTCAATGACGAAAATTTGAAATACTACCAGAGTGCTTGGAGTAAAAATTATACGGTATCATCAGCGGAAACGTTTGATTATGTTGTTTCAACTCTTGGAGGTAGCTGGTTTCATTTGACACGGCTACCCACCCAACCCACACCACTCGTAAGGTTTTTTTTTCTGCCACACCCCATGATGTCATCGAAACCAGTACTTTCGTAAATGACGTCAACGATATGTCCGCTAACGCTCGTTTTCGTTGTTGACACCTTTACCTTTGGAAAAAACGCAATATTTTATTTCCTTTCCGAATATGAAATTTTATTTTTATGTTCGATCAGTCGGTAGAACATTACATTTTCATCAAACGAGTAGCATTATGATTTCAATAACCGTCACATGGGGTTTGGTGGGGAACGGTTGCCCTCGGGTAGTGTGGGGTGAGGTGGGTGGATAACTCTCACCCTCGGGGAAAGATATTTGACACTTACACTCGGCAAGCCTCGAGGCTTAGACAAAATTTTTTCCCATCAGGTGAGACTTCCATACAACCCCACCCACCCCACCCCAACCCACCCAACACCACCCGAGAATAATAATGGACTTCTCTCGGTGATGCTGTCTGAAATAAAGATGTTGGGGGAACAGGGGATCATCATTTCAGCAATCATCGACGATTTGCCAGGGTGGGGGCGGGGGGCGGGTGGGGGTCTTCTCAAAAAATATTTAGAACATATTACTTGCGACTCGCATTCTCGTTGACTTTGCTCAGTTAATTGCATTACTCTGATAGCCAGATAACCTGGACGGGGGCGCGGTGGCATTGCGGTAACTGATTCTCGTCAGATCACCGAAGTTAAGCAACGTCGAGCCCAGTAGGCCCTTGGATGGGTGACCGTCTGAGAGATTGATTCGGACTCCCGCGTTATGTACTTGGGCTAGGCACGTAACCCCGACTGTTCACATGGGGGCACGATGACGTCGTTACTAAGGCGTATTGCACGTTTATGATGCGCATGTCTTCAACCAATCAAACCCTGTCTGTGCTGCAGTGCGGAGTTACGATGTTGGGAGCTGGCAGCTGCTCGTCGTTGCTCTGCGGTTCTCTTCGGGTACTCCGGCTTCCTCCACCCGTAAAACTGTCACCGACACGATATGACATTGGCTGTTAATGTGTCGTTAAACCTTAATAAATAAATAAATAAATAAATAAATAAATAAATAAATAAATAAATAAATAAATAAAATGATTCACTCTCTCTCACTCTTGCATGTATTATATATATGATTATCATTTATCATTGTTGTAGAGTGCTTAAGTTAATACTTCAAGTCTTAATTACCAAGCATTAATCTTCACTGTGGTTTCTGATCACGTCTTGGCTGCCTAAATAGGCAGCCAAGACTTGATCAGAAACCACAGTGAAGATTAATGTTCGCTATAGTGTACTAAATGAAAATGATGAGAGCTATTACATACTTGCAGTGTGTTACAAACAGCAGTGTGACTCCTTAAATTGAAATCTGGCGCATGAATTGAAAAAATAGGCTCAGAGGCCAGAGCGTATTTTAACTTGATAGTCCTGATCAGTCTCTGACACAGCGTACCGATGATGCCACTTTGCGTTTTTGTATCCAACTGATATACATATTGTATTATAGTTTGGAAAGCGAGTAACTTGCCGATAACTAAAATCGGCTTTATGCACTCAGCAAGGCGAAGGAATGTTCGCCGTGTTGAACACAGCGAGTACTCCTTCATCTCACTAGCTGCACGTCGTGTTGTATATTCGTCAAGATCAAGCATTTAAGCTCTTGCAGTTGTGGGGGAACGGTATTCCCCCGCAGAAAAAAATAGGGAAATGTGCCCCCCCCCCCCCCCCCCGCGTTCCCATAGGAAAGCATCATTGCTTCTCTAGATCTTCGTCGGTTCGGATGGCCATCAGTCTTCCATGTTTCCAGTTAATAGAACTGTATTTCTATTGTTTATACTAGCGTGAAATCATATCTTGCAACATTTGTTTTGATTTTTTGAAGATGGCACAAATATCAATAAACGTACAAGTCAGTAACAGATGTGTTGACAACATTTCCAATAAATTCGATTTTCATTATCTTTTCTAAATGACCACTTTTTTCACTTTTCCCACGACGAAATAATCTTATTGGATCAACAGTGGATTGATTCCTCGCAAAAATGGACAGCTCGTAAACGAATGGCACCAACTATAATGAAATGTCTGACATATTACTCCAGGATTTATTAATGAATCACAAATCATTCGAATAATCTGTTTACACCAAATGAGTACAACTGGATAAATATAATGGTGATGTTTTTATTAGGCTCCTCGCGCGCTCTTTCTCACCTCCATATGAAGGAGGGGTTGAGAATACCGAGGGAGACAGAGAAAGAAAAAGAAACACACGGAGAGAGAGAGAGAGAGTACCTAATTCACAAATAAATTTGCCACCGAAACCCATGTCGTACACACATTTACTTCAATGGAAGAATTTCTGCAAGGGCACTAATCGGTATCGCACTTTCTTCTCCAAATATCAACGCAGTTTTGAGTTCAGTCCAGATGAAGGACAGTCGCTCCTTTTTATGTTGTTACGCCTTTTACTAATGCGGCATTTAACCCTTTACCTAACACGAAAAGCAGACGACACTTGCAAAACAAGTTCTTGAATAACTATTTTTTTTTCATTTTTTGTCTCCAAAACATAGGGTATGACCCCTCATTGGAACGAGCTCGACGAGCTCGTTCCCATGAGGAGTCATAACCTATGTTTTGGAGACGAAAAAAATCATGAAAATTAATTGGCGATTTTTGAGAATAGCACTGACCGGTTTTGGCCGTTATGTTGGGTAAAGGGTTAAAATCATTTACCTAACGTATCTGTCATAATTATCCGACCAGCGCTCTTCAGAACATTCTCCACACAGGTTCACTTTGTTTTCTTTCTTGCACCCAAGACATAGGGATATGACCATTCACTGAAACGAGCGTGCTGAGCTCGTTCCAATGGATATTCATAACCTATTTTTTTTAATTTTTTTTTTTTTTTTTTTTTGGGGGGGGGGGGGGTGAAAACATTTCGTAATTTTTGAATTTGTTTGCAAGTGTTTTATGTAAAAGTCGAAAAAATATTGTTACATGTCGATTAGAATTTTCTCCCTTTCTATCAGGAGAGGGCAAGGGAATAATGATTTAGACATAAATTAGCTCCAGGGTTGCAAAGCCATGAGTTGTGAGTTCGAGGGTAACAAAGATAGTCTAATTAGCGATGTAAATGCTTGCATGATCGCAGTGCGTGGCACACCTTGATGTTTTGTATCCTCGCGTCTACAGTAAATGCTTTTGCTTTGCCCCCGACAAAAATGTAATACCGAGCGTTCGTTCGACGTGGAGTTAATAAGATTCTACCTAGTGTCAGATACCACCGCTTCCACCAAACCCATCAACAAACGAGCCAGTATGGATTTTTCGAAAGAAAACACTCACTTTCCCCCAAAGTATTAAAGTAAAAAAATGTTAATTATCTCTTGAAATCGAGCTATTGTTATGGGCAGACTTCCGAAGGATAAATATTCCACAGCGTATTTTAAAAGTATAAAATGAAAGCATAAGTGTTCATGGTTAATTCTTGTAATGGTAATGCAGTAATTACATGGTTGTTTGTGTGTGTATGTTATGCATAAGATGATAATCGCTGATTAGTCCTCCAGATAACAGTTACACACTGCTTGACAAATCTTGTATTACTAAAAGGTTTGAGTGCTGTTTTGGAGTTATGTTTATCCACCGTTGTTACGAGTAACAGTTTTGCATATAATGCTGTTAGCTTCTTTAAATCATTAGTCAGGCTACCGATCTGTGAGCCGAAGAACGACAGGCTACCGTTGTTAAATGTAATAAATGTTTAAAGTTGACAAGCGCTTTTGGTGAGCTAATTTTCCCCACAGTTATACACCGTTCGACACTATTAACACCTTCAACACGGTGAGCATAAATTTTTGCGTGAAGAAAAAATTAGTAGTGGACGAGCAGACGATATAAAGTGGAAACAATCTGAAGCGAGGTTCGGTATTAATTTAATCCAACAGCTCGACAGAGCTGTTGGATTAAATTATTACTGGGCCTCCCAACAAACCAAGGTGGTTTTACCCGTTTCGCCGTTGACAATATTGACTGATTGATACATTCCAGGGCCCAGTGTTGAAAGGGCTGGGAATATCACTGGGTCTTCTCAAACACTTGATACAACAAAGATAGTATGTTTGTCACCTTCTTCCTCTGAAACGATAATAAAATTTAAAATAGATTTTTGTTCGGCACACATTCTGCATGAAAGCAGGGAAACTTAATTCAAAAATTGAATGTCTCACAAAATTCCACCTCATCAATTTGATATAAGAATTCAAGGTATTGGGTATTATAAGTTTCAGGACGTTTACTTGCCTACGGCCTCGCCTAATATTAAACTCACCTCTCCTCACATAACGCCATACCTGGCAAGTAAACGTCCTGTAACGTATTTATTATGCCACCAAACGAATTAAATAATAAATTAAAAGATCCGAATCGCTTCATTTTTTGAATATTTGCCAGGAAACTGTCTTTTATTTGCGCGAAAATAGGTGAAAACGTGAGGTGGGAAAATTAATTCGGAAACAAAATGGCTCGATGGCTCCCAGAACTGGTGGGGGGGGGGGGGGGGGGGTGGGGGGCGTATGGGCTCATACACGGTCACTGGCAGTGTCTAGACTCAATACTCAATTCGACAGCCGATTCTCCATTGGATAACCTAATATCACATAGTCCATCGATGCTATTAGATATTAGAGCTTGTTGATTGGTCAAATTAAACAGGTGGCATGATAAAAACTGATACTAGGAGGGTCGGATAAATCATGTACACTCTTTTGTACGTTGCAGAAAACCTGCAGTACAGTGAATGTGTCTTAATTTCCTTCACTGGAGCATTTAACTGTGTATATGGGCGCTATCAGATCCACATAAAAGAGCATGGATGCCCCACCTCATAGTCAAAGCATGGCGGCAACTTCCTTGCATGCAAGCTGCCATTGTTTGGTGGTTATTTCGCAGTTTGAACAAACGACGGCCTCCGTGAAGACCTCTTGCGTGCATAACATTTCCATTTTCAAATTTACTGTTGGAAATGAGACTGCCACAGAACAGCTCTTTACCTCAAATCCCCAGATGATCTTCATTTGTCTTTTTCTGATAACAAGTGATCATGTGTGCTATTAAATGAAAATTAAACTCATTTTTTTTTCTAACTTGGTTATTGTGGGAGTATGTGATTAATGAATTCGTCCACGCAAATTGCAGTTCTCAATTAATTGTATTCGACCGGGTGCTAGTCAATTATTTAAAGTTCCGTTATTAGTGAAAAAAGAAATGAAATATAGATCACGGAGACATATATTTCTCTGTCATAGTATTTCTGAATAACATATTAATCATCTGTGATAGATCTGATTTGAACGAGTTCAAATGGTCGTTTTATTGTTCTTAACATAAATGATTTCGAGGCTGACCCTCTGCACACTAATGTTAAAATACCACATTTTCAAGTAACAGTTTTTTTCCCACTGTGCAACCGGGGATTTAACCAATGCAGTCCTGTTTGACAGAGCTCAATGAGCTCTGTCAAACAAGAATGAATTGGTTAAATTCCTTGTTGCATTATAGAAACAAGTTGATGCTTTAGTTTGAGACATTTTGCCATCAGATTGTCGAGTGTTTTTTAACTCTTTCAACTCGGTCACTTGCGCCGGGGGAGGGGGTGGATTAAGGGGGTAACTGCTCCGGGACCCAGATACCATTATGGGGGCCCAGAATTTTTGGCGTTTTAAAAACGTGTAGGTTGACCTATCGATAGTTCTGAACAGAAAAGGTTTTTTTTTGTACGGGCCTCCAACGCTTGTGACGGTGGCAAGAGTACGCAGTTGCATTACTGACCAGGTTCCATGCATATAGAGAAAAACCCACTTGTTTCAGTTTGTTGGTTTTCCACTGGTGTTTCCTGCATTGTGGTGAACACAATTATTTTTGGATAACGAATGCACCATACACGCAGAAATACAGGTAACAGGGACAGATCAGGACTATTTAAAATACGCTCTAGCCTCGGAGCCCATTTTTTCAATTCATGCGCTAGATTTCAATTTACGGAGTCACACTGTTGTTTGTAACACACACTGCAAGTATGTAATAGCTCTCATCATTTTCATTTAGTACACTATAGCAAACATTAATCTTCACTGTGGTTTCTGATCAAGTCTTGGCTGCCTATTTAGGCAGCCAAGACTTGATCAGAAACCACAGTGAAGATTAATGCTTGGTAATTAAGACTTGAAGTATTAACTTAAGCACTCCGCAACAATGATAAATAATAATCATATATATAATACATGTAACAGTGTCTCTCTCGATTATCCATCGAAAGAATATCAAAATATGATCTGAGAAGTTACGCGCCAACTGAGAAGCCTATTTCTGAGATTTAAGAGCCAGGTCCTGATGTTTCAGAACCAAATACGAACTGGTGCATGCCCAGGTCAGTCCCTGAGGTAATAAATTACCCAAATTGTGAGGAAATAATGAGTAGATATTGTGAAAAATATGTAGGAGAGTGCCTCTCCTAGAAAAAGTTTGAAAAAAACAAATTCTGGAAGACCCCCGGATTATTACTTCCCGCCTTCGACCCTCGCAGGGGCTGTAACGCCCGTTCTATACTATGCCCCGCGGCCCGTTCTCGCTCTCGGCGATCCAGAACTCTGTATGCCTATTTTTCGTGGAAATAGAAAGTTGACCGTCCGTGAGTAGACGACTCAATAATCACCGAAATAAAGAGAAAGATCAGTTATAATTTAATCCAGCAACCATGCAGGTGCCGTGGGATTAGATTATTAATGACTCCCACCCCAAACAGCTACGATATGCCTCGACACGTCGATATATGCAGCTATGTAAACATTAATAATACTCATGGAGTTAGTGTTAAAAGGGTTAATCCAGGTAGGTTCAAATAGTTTTACAAAACTACTGCTCACCAGAACGTTAAAGTCTGGTAATCGGAAGTGGTTAATGCTCACGAGTAGTCTCCTTATACGGCACTGGGTAGATCTGTAGGTTAACCGAAACCGAACCGAGGTTTTTAGTGTTTTTAAAAAACCGAAACCGAAACCGTCGACATCCCGTAATCTAAGGTTTTTCGTTTTTTATTAAATACTCTCTTGCTGCAGAAATTCACAGAATGTAGCCATCCCAGAGTAGTGAGAGTACCCAGACACTGCCATTGGCAGTGTCTGTGTACTCTCACTATTCTGGGAAGGCTACATTCTGTGAATTTCCGACATTTCAGTTTAGTTGTGTTTGCAGCTTTCCTCAAGTTGCGTGTAGGTGTCGAACCTCGAAAAATGGCCAAGCACAATAAAAGTTCTGTATATTTAGGTAATAATTATATTGGCCTTCCTGATTCTTCATGTATTATAGCTTATTTCGGGCATTCATTGAGTTTCACTCAATTTCACTACCATTCAGCTATGACTCCGGACATAAGAATGAGATTTATTGAATTTTACTTGGCCTCATGAGCAAACCGAAAACCGAACCGAACCGAGGGTTTTTCTCCACCTGAAAAACCAAAACCGAAACCGAACAAGAAATTTAAAAACCTACAGCTATAGTACTGGGATGACAAAAAAGGTCCCATTGTAGGTCAAATCGTAATCTGATCACGTCATACTTACGTCACTGCATGGATGGTGATTTTGGAAAACAAAACAATGCGATTCCAAAACCGAATGATCAAGCTAAACCAAAATGACAGCCGTGAATCTCGTATTTCGTTTTAGATGGGCGGTACTCTATACTTTTTTGGACAGAGTGAGGAGGGAGTGAGCTCTGTCAAACAAGACCGAATTGGTTAACTTCTTAGTTGCATTATGGGACAAATTGAACATTCCCGAAACAGTTTGCAGACGATCACTAAACCCTTTCAACACGGTATGGTATGCATTTTATTTTTATTTTTTATTTCGTTGGAGTTTAACGACAATTTCAGCAGCCAGTGTCATCTGGTGTCGGCAGTCTTACGAGTGGAGGAAGCCGGTGTACCCGGAGAGAACCACCGAACAGCGGAAAATAACTAACAAACTCCCCAACGTGCTAACTCCGCTCAAGCAGGGTTACCATTGGTTGAAGACAAGTGTACCATTGGCGTGCAGTGCGCCTTAGTACACAGCGCCACCGTGCCTCCACGTGGGCAATCGAGCTTAAGTGCCTTGCCCAATGACACAACGTAGTTACCCCAGTGGAGATTGAACCCGGACCTTTCGTTTTGGAGTCCAATGCGGTAACCACTGAACAATCGAGCTCCCACTCGCTTTGCATTTTATTTTATTTTTGGCGAGAAAAAAAGTTGAAGGTCAAGGACACAAAAGAAACTAGATAGTGGGAATATTATTTATTTATTGGTGTTTATGGTCACATATTTATGCACAATGGCTAATCATGACCGTGACAGTTTTACGGGTGGAGGAAGCCGGAGTAACCGGAGAGAATCACCGAGCAACGACTTGCAGCTGCCAGCTCCCCAACATCGTAACTCTGCACTGCTGCACAGACAACGTTAGATTGGTTGAAGACATGCGCACCATCGACGTGCAGTACGCCTTAGTACACGGCGTCATCGTACCCCCACGCGGGCAATGCAGATGAAGTGTCTTGCCCAAGGACACAACGCGGTTGCCGCAGGTGGGATTCGAACCGAGGATCCCTCGGCTTGCAGCCTGCACCTCTACCTACTGAGCTACCGCGCTCCCCCAGATAGTGGGAATGATTAACTGGTTGAGTGCAAGAAGCCACTATCAGGGCTTTCAAAAATGAGGATACCAGAGCAAAAGCTACTTTCCTTGCTTATACTTCATATTCAGTCAAACACAAATAATATTTTGTTATATAATTTTTTATTACGAATTATTGTAGAGTGCCTGTGGGCACTCTACAATAATTTGTAAGAAAACAAGTGTTGAATAACAAATTCAGACCATCTCTTAAGTACAATGATGTCAAGGACATGTACATGTAAATACATACAAACAAAAAGATTAATGTGAAGACTGCCTGGACAGGGCGGGCAGGGGTGCCTAAAAATAGGGTACATATAGGGCGGGGAAAGGAAGGGGCGGCCTAACGGATTTGGGCATCGAGGTCAATGACCTCGAGGTCGAGTTCGGACCTCGAGGTCTACCAAATAGGCATTGAATCATTCCTCTTTACAACTCACATCCAAAGCATTTAAAGGATCCAGTCCCGTGCAAACTTAATAATTTTTTTTTTCAGACGGAGGTAACTAAAAACGTCAAATGCGAAGGGCTCGAATCCTCTATGAGATGTGGAAAGGAAATGAAAAAATAAATGAAAAGAGAGTATCCAGTGATATTAACCCTTAGAACCCTGGTTGTATCTTCCACGCATTTTCAATGTCATCAATTTGAAGAGTCTATATTCGTCACTTGAGGGAAGACGAATCAATATTTTCAACGTGCAGCCTTACTGCTGCACGTTTAAAATCGTGATTGCTGTACATGTACAGTACGTGGAGAGTGTATTATCACTAAATCTCCCGCAGAGTGGAGATTCACCCCTAGCAATAACTGCAAATTTGTTGCAAAGCATAACAAGCCCAAGCAAAGTTTCACCCAATGGACCTCCGGGATAAACCCGGAGGTCCATTGGCTGAAACATTGCGTGTGTTTTTTATCGATATATACAAAATTTGAAAGTTACAGGATGGGTGATAACTCCACCCCGCGGGTGATTTAGTTACAATCCACTCTCCACGTACTGTACCACACAAATTCACGGAGAAACTACCTACTTAATGAATTCAGGTCGTATCGCCATCCTCGTCCGGAAAATCGGCCGTTCGGTTTCAAAGGGTCAAAATGGATTACACAGGTGTAGAAAAAAATGAAGGCTCGACGAAAAATTGATTTTTACCAGGACGTGGAATTGAGAATATCTCCGCCGTGAAGAACCGCGTTTTAAAATATGGTGCTTCAAGTGGCAAACGCCACCATCAGAATCTTCAAATGAGACTAAAATCCTTGCCCTGTCATTAGACGAGAGCTCGCGTAGTTTATTCTATGTTTTAGGCTCAAGTAGCATAGGTTACCCTCTGACTTCAAGATAATAACGACATTGCCCATTTCGTAATTATTTCATTAACTCTTTTGGCGCGGAATAATCTGAGAAACAGAATTCTTAGTGCCCAATGTTCATCAGGATTTTGACAAAAAGTATAGGTTGTTAGATTTAAAGCGTTATTATTTTAGATGTTCTAATGATCTCGTTGACAGTTTTTCAAATGATTTCCTGTATATATTTAAATGGCACCTTTATACTTTCAAGGGACAAAATCGTTGTTCATGGATAGGACATAAATGGTGCATGAAACATAGGAATACGTATGTTTGTTCAACCCTTTACCCAACGAATCGGCCGCACCCTCCCGCGTAATATGAAACTTCAGCAGTTGAAAAAATATTATTTTTCAAAAAATTTCAACAAAACCATTTCATGTGACCCCTCGTTGGAACGAGCTCGTTGAGCTCGTTCCAACGAGGGGTCACATGATATGGGTTTGTTGAAATGTTTTGAAAAATTTGAAAAAATGATATTTAAAATAATAAATTTTCATGTCGTCTGCGTTGGTTAAGGGTTAAAAGCACCTGGAAATGGACACACACACAGTTGGCTAAAATGACGACTGCAGTACCTTTCCGCGGTCTGCCGTCTGTCGACTTTAGTTGCCTGTCGTGCCCAAAGACTTAAAGGAATGACTTTCAAACCGCTTAATTTTTTTTAGATTTTCCGATGTTCGAAATGAAGTGTTGTTTCAATAACAAATCGGTTTGAGATTTGAAGTAAGATGGGGTTGCCTCAGCCATTATTGTTTATTGATTAGTTGTTCACTTACATTCTGGGGTACACGAGGGGTTTATTGACCAAACTTATGATCATTAAAAATTGCCTTGTTCATTTCACGATGTCGGTTTTGGGCTATGGGTAGGGTCCTATTGAAACATATACGTTATAGTGATGAATAGAAGGTAACATGGTCTGAGGTTTACAGCTCGGAGCATTCGCGTCTAGTTTGAATCCAAGCCCCGAGGCGCAAACCTCAGACCATGTTGCCGTCACTTCATCACAATAATTTATAATCTTTAGTATTCGTTTATAATTATGAATTATGTTACCTACTTTGTGGGATCCACACCCCATATGTTGGTTACCAATTATATTTATTTATTTATTGATGTTTAAGGTCACATATTTCTGCACAATGGCTAATCATGACCACGACAATTGTACGGGTGGAGGAAGCCGGAGTACCCGGCGAGCAACTGTCAGCTCCCCAACATACTAACTCCACACAAGCAGGGTTAGCATTGGTTGAAGACAGGTGCACCATCGACGTGCAGTGCGCCTTAGTGCACAACGTCACCGTGCCCCCACGTGGGCAATGGGGGTGAAGTGTCTTGCCCAAGGACACAACGCGGTTGCCGTAGGTGGGATTCGAACCGAGGACCTCTCGGCTTGCAGCCTGCACTTCTACCAACCGAGCCACCGCGCCCCCCCCCCCCCCCCCCCGGTTACCAGTTCAAATTTTACCTACAAAATCTTTCTTAAAACATTAAACTGTCACTATCGTTTATCTCTCGGGGTTACCATCGAAAAAAAAGACGGAGGCAGTTCCTTGTTTAACCCCCTTATTAACCCTTTACCTCACGAATCGGCCGCATCGACCCGCGTAATTTACAATTTAAGCAGTTAAAAAAACTTATTTTTTTTAAAAAAAAATCTACAAAACCATATCATGTGACCCCTCATTGGGTCACATGATATGGTTTTGCTGATTTTTTTTTTTTAAATTGAAAACTCCCACTAATCAAAACAATAAATGTTGATATACCGTGCGTTGAATAAGGGGTTAACGTTACGACTGTATTGAGCCGTCGCTATAAAATTCAAATGGCGGAACACCGTGCGATGTAAAAACCAACTGTTAAAATGACGAAATAACTTCTGTCAACTCACATGCTGGCAATCGGGGTGAAGGGCAATACATAAGGACACAACGAGGTTACCCATGGTTGGGATTAAACCGTGCATGTTTCGTCTTTAAGTCCAAAACTGCAACAATTGAGGCCCTGTGCCCCCACACCCCCCACCCCCAAATAGTTTAAAAAGGCGAAAGCTCGTAATACTTTAGACAAAACGTTTGGTGCTGATCTACACATCTAAACTCCAATCAAACTTAAAATAACACTTGCGTAGGTTCTCAAGGTCGTTAACTTCTGAGCCTAGTTATTTATTTATATATTTATTTATAGGGGTTTAACGACACTTTCGACAGCCATGGTCACCTCGTGTCCGACAGTTTTCCGGGTGGAGAAAGCCCGAGCAACCACCGAGCAGCGGCGAGCAACAGTCAGACTCCCCAGTTTACTAGCTCCAGGGTTAGCATTGATTGGAGACAAGTGCAGTATCGTGATGCAGTACACCTTAGTACAGAACGCCACCGTGCCCCCACGTGGGCAATTGGTATTAAGTGTCTTGCCCAAGGACACAACGCGGTTGCCGTAGGTGGGATTCGAACCGAGGACCTCTCGGCTTGCAGACTGCATCTCTACCTACTGAGCCACCGTACTCCCAAAGAGCCCAGTGTGAAACAGATTGGACAACAAATGGCTGAGAAACGCTCCAGACAAAAATGTCTCCACAGGCTGTATAATTTCTAAGTCAGACTGTACCATAACTTTGGTTCGGAAACTCCAATCAAACTTAAAATCATACTTGCACAGGTTCTCATGGTGGTTAACTTTTGAGCCGTGTTTGAGAAAGAGTGGCTGAGAAACGCTATGGACAAAAGTGTGTCCACAGACTGTATAATTTCCAAGTCAGACAGTATACTATAACTTCGGTTAAAAAAATCCAATCAAACTCAAAACCCCACTTGCGCAGGTTCTTGTGGTGGTTAACCAATGTGCCAAGTTTGAAGCAGATTGGACAGCATATGGATGAGAAACGCTCCGGGCAAAAAATCAATCCAGATGGACGGACGAACGACAGGCGGACAACCCATTTCCATAATACGACCGTTTTTTCGAAAGGGCTTGTAATAATATTATTCTCCGATGTGGCTTGAAATCCGACTAGCATATTTTTCAGATGAGACTATTAAACTAATAGATTCATCGTCCCCTGAGTTCCAATGTGTTCTATGTGCCTACTGGCACATAGAACACATTGGAACTCAGAGAACGACATGTCTCAACGTCGCGTATGATCCATCTGTGACATTTCTGAACCGAGGATTCAAAAGTTCAATTTTACCAGAGACGAAATCAATAAAGCGAGTAATCAGACGTCTGCTCATCCAGGTGCCGGCATCTGTCAATGACACCTTTTAGCACGATGAGGAAAACAGCTGCAGGGATGAAGCAGTTATATTGCAGTTTATCGACCGATGTCTTGGAGAGAGTGCACAGCTTGTTCAATGTCAGCCGCGTTTGAACAAAAAAATCATGTCTTTTATCATGTTCGTACTTCCAGGTGACTGAGTGTGTGGACATATATCACTTCAAGGCATTGGACGATGATCAACCAATGAGAAAAGAGTGTAATTAACTCGGATTGTTGTTGAGATAACTATATCAGTGGGGGCACGGTAGCGTCGCGGTAACCGGTTCTCGTCAGATCACCAAAGTTAAGCAACGTCGAGCGCGGTTAGTGGTTGTATGGGTGTCCATTTCAGCTACTGATTCGCGCTCCCACGTTGTGTCCTTGGGCAAGACACTTAACCCTGATTGCCTACATGGGGGCACGATGCCGCTGTGTACTAAGGCGTAAAGCACATTGAAGGTGTGCATGTCTTCAACCAATCTAACCGTGCCCGTACCGCGGCGCAGAGTTCAGAGTTACGATGTTGGAGAGCTGACAGCTGTTCGTCGTTGCTCGGAGGTTCTCTCCGGGTACTCCGGCTTCCTCCACCCGTAAAACTGTCACCGACATGATATGACCCTGGCTGTTAATGTGTCGTTAAACCCTAATAAAAAATATCTCACTGTGTTTTCAACACTTGCAAGTGAGCATTTCTGTTCTGTATATATGCGATAATATTAGAAAAAATGTACAAACAATTGAAACATTAGTTTTTCATAGCTTCCAAACCTTCAGCTAAATGTTTCATTTGGATATTTTTCAAAATCCAAGGAATGACAGCTAGTCCCTCACAAGGAATCTCGCTTGAAGTAGGGGTGGTGCATTCCTTGCTTATATCGTCATGAAAATCGACTTTCGATAACGTTATCTCCCTTGTAATTATTGAAGGCGCGAGGTAAATCCAATTAAGAGGCGAATAATTGTTGAGAAAACCTATGACATCAGTTGGAAATAAAGCCGAGTTTCCTTTTGTTACTTTCAATAAACGAAAACGACAGACAGCTTTTAGAGCTGTCTGTTGTTTTCGCTTATTAAAAGTAGCACAACAACACTTGGCTTTTTTAACTATTAGTTATTTATTGGTGTTTTAAGGTCACATATTTCTGCACAATGGCTAATCATGACCCCACGACAGTTTTACGGATGGAGGAAGCCGGATTACCCGGAGAGAACACCGACCAACGGCGAGCAACTGTCAGCTCCCCAACATACTAACTCTAGACAAGCAGGGTTAGCATTTGTTGAAGACAGGTGCACCATCAACGTGCAGTACGCCTTTGTACACAACGCCACCGTGCCCCACCCCCCCCCCCCCCAACACGTTGGCAATTGGGAGTAAGTGGCTTGCCCAAGGACTCAACGTGGTTGCCGTTAGTGGGATTCGAACCGCGGACCTTTCGGCTTGCATCCTGCATCTCTACCTACTGAGCCACCGCGCTCCCAAGTGAAACGTGTAATCCCCCATACACTGTACACGCCTCTTTAATTTTCGTATCATTAGACTTTGAACACCAACAGTCATTAGGCCATGGCTTGTTAATGTTTTAGTTTAGCGTTATTCCAGGTTATCAGAACAAAATGTGGAAGGAGGTTATTATTAATTATTGATTATATGCTTGTGGTGAAGTGGCGTAATATATCTCTTTCCACAGGATGCATATTTTATCATTTTGCACTTACACGCTGCTTCCTTGCATGGGGTAGCCGCAGGTGGGATTCGAACCGAGGACCTCTTGACTTGCAGCCTGTACCTCTACCTCCTGAGCCACAGCGTCCCCGGCTTTGTTTTTATGGAAAGGTTCCTAGAAGCAACTAGTTCACAGATAATATGTCATTAAGAATATCTATAAGAAGTTCACCTACCAACACTAAAGCCTTCACTCTGACTCTTTGTTTAGCGAATTCGTTTTTACAGTAATTTGCAAGATTTATTCTTCTCAAGAAAAAAATGCAAATCTCACCTCTTAGACATATATATTAATGAGAAGGACAGTGTCCGCTGCATGTGACACGAGGTGAACACTGTTATTATAATGAACAGAAACAAATTACAGAACATCAAAACACGGTTATTTTTAATTGGATTTCAACAGAGAATAATGGTGAAACCTTCAAACTGAATGAAAAAAAGATTGTGAAAGCCAACGTCTGTACAGTACGTGGAGAGTGTATTATCACTAAATCACCCGCAGAATGGAGATTCCACCCAAGCAATAATTGCAAATTTGTTGCAAATCATAACAAGCACAAGCAAAGTTTCAGCCAATGGACCTCCGGGTTAAACCCGGAGGTCCATTGGCTGAAACATTGCTTATGTTTTTAGTTGATGCATACAAAATTTGAAAGTTATAGTTCGGGTGATAACTCCACTCCGCTGGTGATTTGGTTACAATCCACTCTACAAATACTGTACTTTAATACTACTCCACAGGAAAATGCCTTAAGTTTGTGAAATGAGGCACGCATCGATAACACAAATTCGCTAACATTTCTAAATTTCAATTTTTGTACGAAATTTCCATACCCTTACAGTATAGTCACCGTAGACTGGTCGTACTCCGCGCATGGGCAGTTATGCCCGCGCATGTGTTTACCAGGTTATAAAAAATATCATCAGCAAAACTTTTATTAATGAAGCACCGGGTTGATAAATTCAATTGTTGATGATTATTCCTATAATTAGTGTTTAGAATCTAATATTATTGCGTCGGTGGAAATTTTGCCCACCCGTGGAAAGTGACCAGTCCACACCGGAGGTTCTGTCGAGTTCATTTTACTGAGAGCGACAGCAGATTAAGGGGAGCTAACTTTCCCGTAAATCTCTTCCAATTACGAAACTTGTCAGCCATGCAAATTTGGCTGTTGGATTTCTGAACGTTGGTTGTACATACCACGTCAATCACGACCAGGAACTCAACACCCCCATAAAATAATTAATCTCATTGAATTTTATCTTCCCTTTCTTGAACAAACGCCAAACTGGGAACAGCCGAGTATAAGCTCTTTAGCTCTGGAAACAGCCGAGTATAAGCTCTTTAGCTTGATGCTGAATCCATTTCCTTAATAGTCGTATGCTTCTATGGAATTGTGAAAACATGTACTTTCATACTTTGGAAATAAATACTGTTTAAACTAAACGCCAAACGTTCAGCTTGAGTTTCTCACTCACACACTTCTTGTGACAAAGTCACTGACAATACAAAAAAAAGAATTTGGTAACGAACAGAACTTTGATCGCAAAAGCGGGTTTGAGCATAATCAGATCGCGATCTAGAGCCAATACTATAAAACTTTTACAGTTGTATTTTCTAGAATTGTATTCTCTACCTATTAATATAATTGATTAAAATGAATCATTAGCATTTTAAAATATGTGGCAATATGCCAACTGACAAATTTCCACATCTTTGAAAATGCTAGTGATTCATTTCAACCCATTTAAAGTCATAATTAGAAAATACAATTCTAGAAAATACAGTTGTACAGGTGTTATAGTATTGGCTCCTGGTCGCAAAACATTTACACCGGTGAAGCCAGTTCCATAAAGTATTCCAACATCAATACTGAACAAAGAAACACAAACGCAAATAACAGCCGAAATGGGAATCTTTTTGCGTTTCTTTGACAACGGGCAAATTTATACAATGTTGCGACAAGAACGGAAACAGACAATTTCGATCAGATCGTGACTCATTCGAATTCTCTGTTCCACTAACGACAGGTGCGTCGTCCAATGATGTAATTCTCGAATCCACATGACTAGTTTAGGGCCAGTGGCGTCATGCCAACGGTGCATGTTTCGGTGAAGGCCTGGGAAGTGCCATTTCCGGCAATCTGGGAGGCATCTTTTGCCAAAATGTTGGGGCACGCTACGCTTCAACCAATGGTGGCGCTCCGCTTAGAGGATGTTATCGATCCACCACCGACTTTTCCCTGGCATGACGCCCCTGTTTACAGCGAGTGGAGTGTTGTTGAATTTTTCGTTCCACTCTGATGGGCTGTATGAATAAGTTATTACTGTTTGCCTTTTCCGATCTGCCGAGATTTATTATATAACACGCTCACCGACAGTCAGGGACGTAGTTGGAGGTTTCGTTTGGGGGGGGGGGGGGGGGGGTATAGGGTAGTGAATTTGTAACTAGGAGGTGGGACCAGGAGGGGGAAACCGGACCCTACCCACAGTTGGAAATTCACTACCGAGAAACATTTTGAAAATGAAGCCATGAAAGGGGGAATAAAATTGATTCTAGTAACTGAAATGCCAACACATCTGTTAGAGAATTATCAGGTTATTATTATTTGGTGTTATTCTGGGAATCAAGCTGAGAACTTTGAGCAATTCACACTGTCCTAACATTAAATCAGATCTTATGCAAGAATGATCAGTTTTCGATGTTTCATCATTTTGTAACTGTGAATGATTGAATTTACTCAGGCTAACGATTTTACATGATGTGATTTTCTTGAAGTGCATTTCGAGGCTTTTTTTAATACGACAAGTAAACGTACTTTTGAAATTTCATACCGATTGACATCATGCATACTTATGAAGCTCGATATTGCGTACACTGTAGTTGTAGATAGTAACAGTTGGAATTTTTGCCGATTTGAAACCGAGTTGGGATTTTGGGAAGTGAAGGAGACATCAGCATCCCCAAAGAAGCTCTAAAATCCAGATAGATGGAATTTCCAACTACTCATAACGTGTCCTCCGAATTTCCAACTATAGACATTTTTTCCAGGATTGGTGGGGGGGGGGGGGGGGGGGGGGGGGGGGGGGGGGACTAATTACTTCAAAAGCTATATTGCGCGCGCAGCAGAACAGAATTCAGCCAATAAACTAGTTGGAAAAGTGAAAACAAATTCAAATCAAAATTAAGGCCATGGTTACTTAATTTTCAGTTCAGTCTTATTCCAGATTATCAGAGCAAAATGTGAAATGAGGTTATCATTAATTATAACCTTGTGGGGAAATGGCGTAATACATCCTGTTCCACAAGATGCATATTTTATCAATTTGTACTTACACACTGCTTCCTTGCATGTGTAGGGCCGTCTCAGATAGCATAACTTTCAGTAACCAGGGTTATATACAGAACAGCCTATAACAAAATGTACCATTAGTCAACATTATATCCTTTAATAACACCAGACTATTGCATCATTATTGCCGGATTGGTATAGCAATTTAGCAAAAAATGAGGCAATAATCTGTCATTTCAATGGATGAGGAGAAACATGAGGTGGTGTACTCTCCCAGCCCTATAAAGTGGGTGAATCCATTTGCAGAGCCAATAATAAAGAAAATTGCGTTATTATTTCGAGCAAAAACGAAATGAGGCGAATAACGCTAAACCGAAAATTATTTAACCCTTTACCTAACATGGAAAACAGACGACACATGCAAAAAAAAAAAAATCTTGAATAACTAATTTTTTTCATTTTCTGTCTCAAAAACATAGGTTATGACCCCTCGTTGGAACGAGCTCGTTCCAATAGGGGGTCATAACCTATGCTTTTGAGACAAAAAATTAAAAAATAATGAAAATTACTTGGCGATTTTTGAGAATAGCGCTGGCCGGTTTTGGACGTACCGTTGGGTAAAGGGTTAACCATGGCCTGAGTTAACCTAATAACCGACATGCAATAATTGTAGTCAGCAGTCTTCTTGCGGCTTTTTAAAAAAATAAAACGCATTGACTGAATGAGGTGGCCGATGGTCAAACTTAATTATGTCTTGTATTCAATAGAACAGGCATTTGATACAATGGACATATAAAAAATCTATTTCTCTAATTTTAGCCCTTTTGATGATACAATAATAAATATCTCATGACGGGAGTACTTGGTAAAATGCTCGCTTGTTGTTGTGATGAGTTTTAATTCCTACTGAGCAATATCAGAAAATAAGGTTCTGTTAAAATACTGAGTAAACGGTAATGGCGATTTAGTTCGTGGGGATAAATTACCACTAAATCACTCGCAGAGTGTTGTTTTCACCCACATATTAGGAGTTGCGTTAAGAATGTACCTGAAATGAAGACGACATTTGTAAAATTTCACTGAAGACAAACTAAAAGGCTTAATGTATTGGGCTCAAATATATAGCCTATGACCCCCCTCATTGGAACGAGCTCACCGAGATCGTTCCAATGAGGGTCATAAGGGATGTTTTGTAGGCAAAATAGAAATACTAAAATCAGAATTACATTTATTTGTGAATATCGCTGATCAGTTACGGGAGGGTGGATTGGGGGTGGGGGGGGGGGTAATATTCGTGCAAAGCGCAAGCAACATTTCAGCCAATAGACCAGCGTACTCATGGTCCTTGGACTGAAACATTTATCGAACATCTTATGTTTTTCTCTCAGGCTTTGCGACTTTATGTTCGGGTGAGATTCTGCTCTCTGCGTGTTTTCGATATAATCCTCTCCATATATCATATATTCATTATTCGGACATTATTCGAGATTTATGTTTCATGCTTAAATGTCAACTCATATATATATGTACAGTTAAAACTAGAAGTCCTGTCATGAAATGCTCACCAATAGCACGTCGATCGGCGTGTTAATCTACGCGTTATGACCATAGTGAGGCTATGCAATTCTGTACTATGGCCTGTGCACAAGCAATGTTTCAGCCAATGGACCTCCGGGTAACCCGGAGGTTCATTGGCAGAAACATTGCCTGTGTTTGCTATGAGTAAACAGGAGACCCTGCCGTGCTTTGGATGCCATTCGATATGGCAATTCCGCACAATTCCTACGCGTAATTAATCCTAGATAAGCTCACAGATCGTGACAGGACTTCTAGTTTTAACTGTTGTATGGTCTGTTATTTTCCAATAACCATGTTTCATACAGAACTATTCACATAGGCCAGTTCTCCTGGAAAAAGAAAAAAACTCTTGGCGACAGTGCGACCTATATATAACTTGGGATAACTTCAAGATCAGTCCACTATTGGCCAGCCAATTGCTCATTCCGGATTTGTTTTTAACCTTTTCACTTTAGCCAATCTGCAGAGGACGTGGACAATATTTTCAATTAAATGAAAAGTATCATTTTTATCCAACCCAGGGCTCATGGCATTTCATTGAAAAACTGTCATCAAGGAACGATACATGTAGTTCAGATAATGAAACAAAAATACCGTAACATCTCATTTGATTGGTGTATTGTGTATACAGTTGTATTTGGTCTATTCCTGGGATATACTTTCATCAAAAGAGCTATACTTTCATCTAAGTCTGGTTATCTCGGATATTACATTGTTCTGTTAGGAAAGCTTCTAGCTGGTAACAGGGTTGCAAATTTCGACAAGGAAACAGCAGAGTCTAACAACTGCAGTTGGCGCCCTGCTAACATCTGTTGAAATAAACCATGAAAGTCAACGAGTGAAAAGACAGGTCGCCCTCCTGGGGAATTATCACATTTGATCTCTTTAACCCTTTAAACCTTCGTTCCCTGGAATGGTATCACCTTTGTGTACACTTACAGTGAGATGGGTCACTCCAATATCAATATCTAATCAGTATAAAATAATACGTGCACTCTGTAGCCATCTGGCTGTAGACTGCAGTTATTATTTTATCATCAATGCCCCGTGTATCGACATTTTATAATAAGACAATAATGGGACGAAATTATGCCTTGGACCGCCAATGCCAACGCTGTCCCATTGTCCTTAAAAGGCGGAGTCCCTTAACCCTTTACCTAACCTGAAACGCAGACGACACTTGCAAAAATAACTATTTTTTTTTTATTTTTTGTCTCACAAACATAGGTTACGACCCCTCGTTGGAACGAGCTCGACGAGCTCGTTCCATCGAGGGGTCATAACCTATGTTTTTGAGACAAAAAATGAAAAAAATAATGAAAATTAATTGGCGATTTTTGAGAATAGCGCTGCCGGTTTTGACCGTTACGTTGGGTAAAGGGTTAAAATAGTTTTTTGTCCTGTCATACTCTGGATACTCCCCATTTTTAGCTCAACTTTGACATAGTCAAATTTGAGGTTATGCCATGGCCCGTCATCCGTCTGGATGTCTGTCCGGCGTCAACAGTTCAATACGGCTCGGGCTAGAGGCTGTGTTTATGAACCGATCTTTACAAAACTTCCTGGGTACCTTTGTTATCACCGTGGGATGAGAACGAGTGTTTCTGGGTGTGGTCCAAAATTCAAGATGGCCGCCAGCAGCCATTTTGTACTGAAATTAGTGCAATCAGTCTTTTGTACAGAACTTCTCTATGAAAGTTCTGATTTGAATATTTTTTTATATGAATGTTTTGTAACATGGAATACATCACATATAATACAGGTTGTTTTCCCGTGCTGAAATTATGCAAATTAGATGAACATTGATTTATTCAAAGGGTAAATATATTTTGTTATTGACCGAACCAAAAAACTCGACGAAATACGAATACGCATTTCTCCGATCCTCACTTTGGAATTTTGTATGCAGCCCACACTTGACTACTTGTTCTTCGGACTCTCGATAGCGTTGTATATGGGGATGGGATTATTTATTTATTTATTTATTTATTGATTTTATTTATTGATTTTATTTATTGATTTTATTTATTTATTTATTTATTTATTTATTTATTTATTTATTTATTTAATTATTTATTTATTTATTTATTGTGGTTTAACAGTTTCGACAGCCTGGGTCACCTCGCGTCGGGCAGTTTTCCGGGTGAATGAAACCGGAGTTCCTGGAGCGAACCACAGAGCAACGGCGAGTAACTACCAGACACCACAGCGTACTAACTCCATACAAGCAGGGTTAGCCACGAACCACGAACGATCATAATTGAATTCTGAAATGAAACTACCGTACGTGGAGAGAGTGTATTATCATTAAATCACCCGCAGAGTGGCGATTCAACCGAGCAATAATTGCAAATCTGTTGCAAAGCATAACCATCACAAGCAAAGTTCCAGCCAATGGACCTCCGGGTTAAACCCGGAGGTCCATTGGCTGAAACATTGCTTGTGGTTTTTGTCCATATGTACAGAATTTGAAAGTGATACTTTGGGTGTGCACCAACGGCGTGTATTACACCTCAGTCCATAGCACCATCGTGCCCCTACGTGGGGAAATCAGTGTTAAGTGCCTTGTCCAAGGACACAACACAGTTCCCCCTGGCGATGATCGAATCGTGGACATTTCGGCTTGAAGTCCAATTCCGCACCCACTGAGCCACCGCGCTCCGCGGGGACGGGCTTGGATGAAACGAGACCGCAGGTTAGAGTGGCACGCGGTGATGCACTCTTCGATATTCTTCAAGGTATCCGATCCCCTCGAGCATTGAGAGGTCACGTGGTGATGATTCGGCCCGTATTTGCCGATAAAAAATGTACGGGTCTCTTGTTATTGGAATGGGTAGAGAGGATCTACACTAGTTTAATTACACAGGTATATGGGGCTGGGTGATTAATTTAGTAGAAATATTCTATTGTCGGACCTGTCAATGTCCGCGTGTATCATTGTGACACTGACTAACGCATTTTACCCATTTCAGCCCAGCATGCATCATATTTTGCGGAAAGTCGTGAGTATACAACACAATAAAACTTTGAACTGGACAATATATCAGTGGATCCCCCAACAAAAACAAGAGAGGCCCACTCATTTCACTGTAAACTCTTACGTATATCGCAACATTATTGAGAGCGCCATCCTTGAAGGAGTTATTCATTGGAGTTTTAACTTTTCGACCTCGTACCAACTCCACACCAGCAAGGGTTAGAAGTGGTTGAAGACATGTGCACCACCGAAGTGCAGTACGCCTTAGTGCACGGCGCCACCCGTGCCCCACGTGGGAAATTCGGGATTAAGTGTCTCGCCCTAGGACACAACGCAGTTATCCCTGGCGGGTGATCAAACCGTAGACCTGTAGGTTTGAATTTCAATGCCGTAACCACTGAGACACCGAGCTCCCTTCGACAAGGGTTAATTATTAAAGAATTTCCCACGCAAATCTGTTGAATGCTACAGGGTTGAAACTTAACTCCCAGCACTCTGGTTAGTATTTCAAAAATTCCATCATTGACTTCATATTGTCCCATGTACAGTACGTGGAGAGTGTATTATCATTAAATCACCCGCAGAGTGGCGATTCCACCCGAGCAATAATTGCAAATCTGTCGCAAAGCATAACCATCACAAGCAAAGTTCCAGCCAATGGACCTCCGGGTTAACCCGGAGGTCCATTGGCTGAAACATTGCTTATGTTTTTTGTCATTATGTACAGAATTTGAAAGTGATACTTTGGCGGATAACTCCACTCCGCGGGTGATGTACTTAGCAGTCCTCTCTCCACGTACTGTGGAATGAAAAAATTTAACAAAATATATCTTGTTTGACAAAGCTCAATAAGCTCTGTCAAACAAGATATAATTTATTAAATTCTCAGTTGCATTATGGGAAAAGAATTCTGCTAAAAATTTGTTATTTTGACATCAGAGAGCAGAGAGTTAAGATGCAGTTGTGGTGCTTGCAGGCCATTCCTACCACAACATGATTTATATTCTCGATTGGTTCGTTCTGCTCCGTAGGGTAAATGTTGGCGGATGGCTGACTGATTTCGTACACCACCAAGTGTACGCATGAACACCAGAATCAAAGATAAGAAGGAATTCGTACAATCTCGTTTTATTAAATGTTTCTGTTCCCCGGATAAGCGAATAAGTGTTTCGATTATTAAATTAGCAAGGCATCTGTTCGATTTTGTATTCCCCGGTTAAAGATTATGGAGACCAGCTTCATTTATTCGTGCGCGGTTATTAATACATCGCTGCCTTTCCAATCAATCATTTTTTTGCCCATCAAATAATTCTTTTATGAATTTATGACCAGTACCAGACAGTTATAAAATGTTCTCCATAAAAAAATTGAACTGTGCTTCATAAAAGGACAATAATCCCACGCATTATCACAATTACTGTCTAAACCTATTCCAACTATCTGTGTGCGTGTGTGTGTGTGTGTGTGTGTGTGGTGGGGTCGTTGATGTTGCCAAGACAACATTAAGGTAGCGACTAATATCTACACCCCATTACTGAAGATTTCTTCAATGAACACTGTATTGGCACTGGATAGCGTTTTGTTCACGAATGGCAGTGGAAAATGTGACCGTCTAGCGTTTTTTTTCCATGAATTCCACATGAAATTCGAACATTGGGTATTGATGTGACGCACTATTCTACATTTCTCACTTTATTTTTACATTCTATGAATAATATATTTCCTAACGCAAACAATATTCTACGCGAAGCATGAAAGGGGCATTTGGTTGCCAATATTTTATCTCGCCACGCGGAGATAATTATCTTGCCGGGGCGATGCGAGTATTGCCAACGGAATGTCTCTTCTACGCTTGCATAACATCCTGTTTCCCGATTCTGTGTGAAGTCAGAATTATACCTTTATGGCGACAACCAGCAGAGGAGCCTCTCCTCAAATATGGAATCTTTTTCAAAGAATTAAAAACAAGTATTATCCTTTGTTAACTTTTGGTAATCCAAACCCGCATCTTCTATGTGGATGCAATGCTAATGTTATTTTGACCCACACGGCAACAACTTACCGAGGACAAGCGCAAGTTACGATCATAGATGGTGCAACTATATTTCCTACACGGGAATAAAAATATTTCTGTTTTTATCGAGTAGGTAAACATAAGAATTGATTATGGATGTTCAAGGGTCACGAAGTGAAGACACAAATTGATTACGCACAAAGTCACAATGAACCACGAACGATCATAATTCAATTCTGAAATGAAACTTCAGTACGTGGAAAGTGTATTATCATTAAATCACCCGCAGAGTGGCGATTCCACCCGAGCAATAATTGCAAATCTGTTGCAAAGCATAACCATCACAAGCAAAGTTCCAGCCAATGGACCTCCGGGTTAAACTCGGAGGTCCATTGGCTGAAACATTGCTTATGTTTCTTGTCCATATGTACAGAATTTGAAAGTGATACTTTGGGTGATAATTCCACTACGCGGGTGATATAGTTACAATCCACTCTCCACGTACTGTACATCTGGCACCCCTACAACTTTTACACCTACTGACTTTTTGTCAAAACTATAATTTCCCGCCACTGCTTATCCTATTACCACAACCACTTATACTACTGCTTCCACTGCTGAAAAATAACAACATCGATACAACTGTTGCTTCTACTACAACTAGTGGTCCTCGGTTCGAATCACACCTGCGGCAATCGCGTTGTGACCTTGGGCAAGACACTTCACCCCCATTGCCCACGTGGGGGCACGGTGGCGTTGTGTACTAAGGCGTACTGTGCGTCAATGGTGCACCTGTCTTCAACCAATTCTAACCCTGCTTGTGTGGGGTTGGTATGTTGGGGAGCTGACAGTGCTCGGTGGTTCTCTCCGGGTAGTCCGGCTTCCTCAACCCGTAAAACTGTCATGGCCATGATTAGCCATTGTGCAGAAATATGTGACCTGAAACACCAATAAATAAATAAATAAATAAATAAATAAATAAATAAATAAATAAATAAATAAATAAATAAATAAATAAATAATACTACAATTTTTACGATTATAGTACAACATCCACATAAAACTAGTGGTGTCCGTTTTAGAGGACACTTTCACCTTACAAACAGTGCTTAAGGGTGTGGGACACATAGTCTGCATACAGTACAGTCGCCGTGGACTGGTCGTAATCCACGCGTGGGCAGTGATGTCCACGCGTGCGTTTACCAGGTAATAAAAATCATTATCAGCAAAAAATTTAGTTATTGAAACACCGGGTTGTATCCGGTGCTTCATTAATTAAAGGTTTGATGATTATTCCTATAATTAGTGTTCGGAATCTAATATTATTGCGTCCGTGGAAATACTCTCACTCCAACGTGGAAAGTGACCAGTCCACAGCGGCCATACTTGGTCTGCTGTTTCCAGAGAGGACAACGTCTTCTCGCATAGAATTCCCGGTAACCGTCAACAGCTAATTGAATCAACTGCCTCCGAACGAAATGTTACAAACTAGACTCGAATTAAGCGACTGATGCATACAGATAAAATTAGAAGTCCTGTCACGAACTGTGCGGTTATCTAGGCTTAATTGCGCGTAGGGTTTGCGCGCAATTGCCATATCGAATAGCATCCAAAGAATGATAGGTTCTCCTGGTTACTCATAGCAAAAACAGGCAATGTTTCTGCCAATGGACCTTATGACCATAGCACGGCTATCAAATTCTGTACATATGGCCTGTGCACAAGCAATGGTTCAGCCAATGGACCTCCGGCTGAACCATTGCTTGTGCACAGGCCATATGTACAGAATTTGATAGCCGTGCTATGGTCATAACGCGTATATTAACGTGCGTATCGAGGTACTATCTGTGCGCATTTCATGACAGGACTTCTAGTTTTCACTGTACCTTACCGTGTCTGTGCCGAGCTAGGCTCGTTTCTAATAATGGCAGACAGATAAAAACATTTCTACCCCGAAATGCACAAATATTTGCCCGAAGAATAGTCTGTCAGACGAGACAATCAACTTAAAATGTAACACTTTGAACCGTTGAACCCTGGTGGTATCTTCTGTGTCAGTTCAATGGCAGCAATTGAAAGAGATCCATAGTCATTATTCGGGGGGCAGACCATTAATTTTTCAACGTGCAGCCTTGAGGCTGCAAATTGAAAAAATTTGATTGGTGTACTCCCAGACATCAACTTTGCAGTCACCTTTCTTAATGAAATTATGACTTATCATGTTTCTGACCGGAAAAAGGGGTCCTTTCTGGTTCATAGGCTTAAGCTGAAAGAGAATTATCCAAAATTTCTACTTTTGTACCCCAGGCAATCTTGTCGTAATGTAAAAAATCAAAAAACAAAAACATTTCTTAATTCTTTTCAGTGATTTCAGAGCCATGTTCTCCACCGAGCTGATTACCAGAGACGACGGGACCCGGAGGTGGACGCATGGGAGTACATGCCCCTCCCCCAACAGTTTTTTTTCCACGGACGATCTGCATTATTGTACATTAAGAAAGAGTATTCAAACGTGTCAATCTAGTCGGGGCCAACTTTTGAAAAACCTCAGAGTTTTCAGTTCAGTGGATCGGACCGGGACAGAGCCCCCCTCCCCCACACCCACCAGTGGAATTCCTTCTTGACATTGGCGATATAAAATTTAATTCAAGCAGTTGCATCTTCACAGCCCTTACATTAATTGAGATCCATGTGTTTAAAAGCTGGGACCGCAGACTTACACAAATGTGTCAATCTACATACGTTATAGCATATTATCTGCAAGTGTGAACAAATTTCGTTACATTTCGTGATGTGATCCATGGGCGGCTATAAATTGACTGCTGACGACGAGGGGGAGTGTGCCCTCTCCCAAACTGTCGCTACTCATGACAGAAATTTGTCGCTGCAAATTAGTTGATCTGCCGTAGGATTTTTGCAATTGAATTCTAGTTTGGTCTGTTTTCTTCTTCTATAAACAATTTTCAATCCTAAGGCCAGCGTTTGGATTGAAAAGATGGTTAAAGTGGAAGAAATATAGACCGAACGATGACCAAGAACTATATACACACTAAAAAAGTGGCTACTACCCAGTGGAGGTATGTGTATTTGCTGATATAAGATTATGCGTAGAAGGACACGAAAGAATCCCGTGGACAGTTTCCAAACGTACAGTATACTAAACTGGTGCACCCCCTCTCCTCCTTCCCCAACAAACGCATACCTCTGTTGCCCAATTCAAGGCCTGCAAATAATAAAAATGGAATTTTCTGTGGATAGACTGTTCAACTTGTTTCCATCGGACCGAACTATCGCAGGCCCTGTGTGGCTTGCGCATATGCGCCACCCTTCCAGACTCAAACTTCCATGACGTTTCACGCCTGCTAATAATACATATATTAATAACGAAGCGACAGCAACAGAATTAATTATGTACACGCGATTACAAAGCTGTCCGAAAGTCAGTCGTCCTCGGTGTGTCAGGACTGATAGCGCTTGCTTTTTTCCGGGCGTATTGAACTCTTATCGGACGTATTTTGGCAACACTCATACACAGTTTTCAGGCCTGTGTTCAAGTGTATATTAACCCTTGGTATCTTCCATATCAGTTCAATGGCAGCAATTAGAAGAGTTCTTATTCATTATTTGGGGTACATCAATTAATATTTTCAACGTGCAGCCTCAGACTGCCCGTTGAAAATATTGATTGCCCTACCCCCACACATTCACTTAGCAATTATCTTCTTTATGAATCCAGGCCGTATCACGATCCCACACCGAAAAAGCGGCCTTTAGGATTCAAATGGTTAAGCTGAAAGTAAATTGTCACAAGAAGCCAAAAGGTAGAATTTCAAACACGTTTTGTATCACAATCTGTAGAAAAATGCTTCTGCGCAAGCAAAGTTTCAGCTGAGGCACTTTCGAGTCTAACCCGGTAGTCCATTGATTGAAACTACTTCTCCTGATTTCGCGTTTTAATCATTACCCAACACTCGAGTAGCACATGCCCCCACCCCCCTCACCGCCCGAATAAATAAACTACTAATAATTTTCATTTTTGCTTCCAAAACACATCAGTGGAACGAGCTCGGCAAGCTCGTTCTAATAACGGATCATAAGTTATATTTTGAAGACACTGAAAAAAAGTAACACAATTTTAATAGAATTTCTATGAATCGCGCTGTCTATCTATGGCCGTTAGATGGGGTAAAGGGTGTATTATTACCCGAGTGGATACTCCATTGTGCGGGGTGTTCTAGCGATAATAGCCTCTTCTCGTTCTGTACATGAGTTACTCAGGGTGGCAGACAACTCTTTCTGAGAACAGTCCCACTTTGCCGTGTGGGATATTTGTTGAGATTAGTCCGGAACTGGCGCTGTTGCACATAATCTATGAAGTGGCCTGCTTTATAATCCAGACTGTCAGAACAACCCGCTGACACAAACTTACACACTTAACCGGTGGATGCATGGATTTTTCATGAATACAATATTACTCAAAAAAACTCGAAAAGAAGAAACATTAGAAAAGTGGCCTTTAATGTTCCCGTATTTCGTTTTGAGAAGAAAACAGAGAATATATGATGAGATAACGGTGGCTGACAATTTTCGCCACTGGAAGAGATTTACGGGAAAGTTAGCTCCCTTTAATTTTACAGGGTTTGTCAGTAAATTTAACACCAAGGTATGACAATTTCGAAATATTTGCGAATTTGTATCATCGATGTGTGCATCATGTCGCAAACTGTCGGGAGTT
Source organism: Pictodentalium vernedei (assembly GCA_031216915.1). NCBI lineage: Eukaryota > Metazoa > Mollusca > Scaphopoda > Dentaliida > Dentaliidae > Pictodentalium > Pictodentalium vernedei. The sequence goes on from CM062297.1 coordinate 854,485,012, forward strand.
TTTTCTAGAATAGTATACAAAATAGAGAGGTGCAATTTTACAAATTTTATCTCTTAGTGTTTCAACGGCTGACTATTATTCTCTGTTGAAACGCATATAAAAATACGATTAATTGTGTTTTAACCATCTATTTATGTTCTGTACGGTACGTGGAGAGTGTGTTATCACTAAATCACCCGCAGAGTGGAGATTCCACCCAGGCAATAACTGCAAATTTGTTGCAAGTCATACAAGCACAAGCAAAGTTTCAGCCAATGGACCTCCGGGTTGAACCCGGAGGTCCATTGGCTGAAACATTGCTTGTGTTTTTTAGTCGATATATACAAAATTTGAAAGCCTCTCCTCAAATATGGAATCTTTTTCAAAGAATTAAAAACAAGTTTTATCTTTTGTTAACTTTTGGTAATCCAAACCCGCATCTTCTATGTGATGCAATGCTAATGTTATTTTGACCAACACGACAACAACTTACCGAGGACAAGCGCAAGTTACGATCATAGATGGTGCAACTATATTTCCTACACGGGAATAAAAATATTTCTGTTTTTATCGAGT